>BSBN01000485.1:2075000-4475000 GCA_027924645.1 Cunninghamia lanceolata | reverse complement strand
AAATTTTTGTATAGACTGATTCAACCCCCCCCCCCCCCTCTCTCTCAGTCTCCGGATGTGTTCAACACTATTTCCACTTTTCTTTTGTTTCCTGTTTCATCAAGATTTGCATCATTTTTGTAGTCCTGGTTTATTTTCGAAGCTGTTGAACGAACCTTGTGGCAAAGAAGTTCTACACCTTTCAAATACTTTCCCAGTACTAAGATTATTCTGTAAACCTCAATAGTGTCCTCAACAGCCCGCAATTCTTACCTCACCATTAGGACCATTAAGAAAGACATCCATTGCAATGTCTGAAATCATGAGTTATTTCAAGACTCCAGAACCAACGTTCCTACAACTTCCAAGACTAACTGAAGATGCCTAACTACTGCCCTTCAAGTAGCTTGACATTTTGGTGACTTTAGAAGAAATGTTCTACATTCAGTTTAAAAAGGCGGCTCATTCAAATCCTCAACTTCTATGAGTATGACAATTTACATCCAGGTACCCTGACAGTTTTTGTGACAAGAAAAATTACTTTTTTGTTCAGTTTGATATGGCAGCTCAGTCAACTCCTAAACTTATATGCCAACAAAACACAACAGTTTACTTTTCTTCTTTCTTCCTAAAGATTCTTTGATATCTATTTCTTGATCTCTCATTTTCATTTTGTCCAAATCCATACTCAAAGTAGAGGTTTTTACAATATCTGAATTTTTCACAACAGATCCTGTGATAGATGCCCCTTTTTCTATATTACCACCCTCAAGAGGTGCCTTACATTCAATATATCCACCACATTTCTTCACTTAATTCACATCTTCGTTATTTGCAATTTCATAGACAACAAGTTTTATATTATCATCTTTCTTACTCCAAGAGTTATATATAATTGTGGCACATTCATTTGTAATTATAATTTATAGTGCAATAAATAAAATTTTCCATTATTTCAGCCACTCTGGAATCATTTTTACTGTTTTTCCTTGGCCTAACTTTGTAAAACACCACAACATATGAGGGTTCAACCAATATCCTCACACATTAAGGCATACTTGATTTTTCTCACCAATTTGCCCTTTCATTCTTTTCTTTGACCATCCTCCATACTTCTCTAAATTAATTTTAATATACTTTTAATTCTACTTGAGTTCTGTAACTAAATCCAGTCTACTTTGCGCTTAACATATTTCAAGGCATGTGTAATCTGATTCAACAAGCACACGCTTGTTTCATTTTTTACAAATTGTCAAGAAGTTTGACTTTTTACTACAGTTTAGTTTCAAATTAGATCTCAATCTCAGAACTTAATGTATCTCTTACCATCAGTCCCGTTTACTAATATCAAGCTATTTATGGCTCACTTGTATGTTTTAGCCATAAGAATACATGCACATTTAGAGAAAATAGAATAGATATAATAAAGCAGTAGAGTAAAGGGTATAAAGTTTCATTACTGTGTAATCGATTCCACTACAAGCGATCAATTAGTACCCATGGTGAATATGTATTTATATAAAAACCAAGATGAGCATTGTCAATGGACACAATAGTTAGGATTGACCATTTGTATAAACTAACAATTGATTATCAACAACACTCAAGTAGTCTAAACAATACGCTAAATATCCATTTGCTCCCTACAAGAGAACAACATATGAGAGTGACAATCCAAAAATTTGTGTTTCCTTTTTATCACAAGATACAGAATGAAATATTGCTCTCTACAAGCATTAACATATTGAAACACATCTTACCTGCATTTTGGACCATATGTTTTTTAAGAGTTCTATTTTCATATTCTCTAAGAACTTAAGAATCATTTAAGACATGCGCACTAGTATGTCAAATACTTCTGCACTCTTTTTATATTGTTATATTAGTGATTCCTCACAGTACTTAGCTTGAAATTGAACTCTTTATCTTTTTCAGGAGTCATTGCAGTTTCTCCTAACTGTACTTCAAAACTTTTATCCCTAATTCAATATGTATCTGTGATCTTTTGATGGAATAATATGGTGGCATTGAGTTTGATGTCCAAGCTTTATGGTGGTGGGATGTAGGATCTAGTTTCTATAACTGGCAGCTATGTCACAGGTGTGCTCATTAATATAAATCACTAGAACCCACATCTGGAGCCTAGGCAAGTGGATGTAACCATATTGTGAAAGTGATAAACATGCTGGGAACAATAAATGTTGAGTGCGGTTGACATCCCATTTCTTTAAGTGTAAGATTGTCTTTCGGATGCCAAGTAGCACCACAAAGTTCAAACAGAACCCATTGTCATCCCACAGCTCTAATATAATTCTACATGTAACATAACATCCAATTGATCTAGCGTACGCTTACATATAGTCTTCCCTAGTGTAACATATCCCACATGCAATTTTTATCTTAGGATAGTTGATCCAGATGCAACCATGGATAGGAGAAGCATGTGTAGGCCCCATGCTCTATTCCCCTTTCCACTTAAGTTTCCTGTACTAGCCAAATGTGGCATATCTGAGCGTAAAATGCCTGACCTACAAGTTCATTACTTTCTGGCCATAACTGAATTTCAAAATAAAAAGACATTTCCTTTCTCTTAATTAAAACCCGTAATTAAAATGTCACAAATTTTATGATCACCACCAGTTTAATGAATGAAAAAGTTATAACTGAAGCTGATTTTCCAGTACGACACTTACTCCTGGGTATATGCCGCATTTTGAAAGATTTCAGAGGAATTGCGATGAGCATCTTCCAAGCGATGGTCATACAACAGTGAGGACAGACCCACCAACTCCTCTTCCAGATTCTGCAAAAAAGACAAAATTTCAAATCTACAAGTACCAAACTAAACAGCTTAAATTTTAATTTTGCTACTAAAACATCTTGACAGGCAGAAATTAATTCAAGAATATCAATTGACAATAGAGTATAAGGCCATACATTAAGATAACTTTCTAGACGCTCAACAAGTTCATGTGGAAAAGGTTCTGGTAAGTTGGTTGTCTTCTTGTAGAATTTGTCAAGCCACAACTCTGCTTTTGTCTTCTTCCGTTGTCCTTTCACTGGCTCACCAATAGGCGTTTTCAAGTGCTCGTTTGCGAAGGATTGAACAAGCTATAGATATCATGTAAAAGTTGGAAGATTTAAATACAGTAATTGCATTGACAAAGAATCATTTAATCTATTGATACAAGGAAAATATTTTTGCAGCCATCTTTCTCCATGCAAATGAATATATAATTCTAAAGAAAATCTCTTTCATGAAAATGTTCCCATGTCTGCAACACTAACATACAATGGGTAAAATCCCAACAATACCTTTGTTGTGTCACGAATTTTATGTAGTGTTGCATCAACGCGTGCATAGATTGTGTTGCGCTGCAAGTGATAGGAATGTCAGAATGCTTCATATAAAATATAGAAAATTCAAATGATGTATTTTAGACCAAAACTCATAAAGCATGAGAAAATACTCCATTCATGTTCAACATCTAAAGTGCAAATGTGAAAAACTTGAACCATAGAACGTATGGAGTCATTCCTAACTTTCATTACAGACTAAACACATAGAGTGATATTGGTCCATGGCTAATTGAAGCATGGACACTCAATCATTTTGTTCAAATACAAATATAAATGTTCATTATGGAAATGGATTACATATGGATTTAAAGTTTGAGGAAATATTTCATTCCTGTTCAAGGTCGAAATCTCAAAGTTAAAACACTTGAATCATAAGATGAATGGTACGATTTTGAACTATTATTAAAGATAAACACAAAATAAGTAACTTTTGTTCATAAACAAAGACGTGTTTTAAAGTAGTCTTAGAACTTAAATTATTTTTTATTATAGAAAGCACTTTAAAAACAATATAAAATAAACAAAACACAAACCAAAAGAATATACCCAAAAGAGCCTAAAAGATATTGAAAAAGCAAGGAAAATTCAAATCATATAGAACGTTTTAAGAGTAGAAAATAAGAAAAAAAAACAAAGGTGACTGAGTATGTACCCATTAAAAAGGGGTATAAGTGAAGGGCTACGTCCCCTTTTCAAGTATGTAACACTTCTTAACTAATAAATTAGTTGTTTTAATTGATTAGATTTCAAAAATAGTAAAAAAATGAAATATTAATTAAAAAAAGGTTATCTCAAAGTATATTTAAAAATAAATAAATCTAAAAGTCCTTGTTTTTAGTATTTACCAAAAAAATTACAATGTAATGTGTGGCACCTGTTGGTTCTTTTTATGATCTTTTTAGTGTTATTTTATTTATTTTTAAATGTCTTCTTTCAAACTAGAGAGAAGATGCAGAAGGGGTTTCAATTTTCTCGAAATGTGTTTGTTACTTGCCAAAATACATAGAAAAGATAACATGCAAGTGAAACCCAGAAAAAGTACAATGCTTTAGAGCAAAATAACAACCCAGATCAAGAAATGCCTCCAAATGAATTATAGTTGAATACCCATATCAAGATTGGCAACTTCGTTTTTATGTTGTAGCTGGACCAGCAACTCGGTACATACAAATCACTCCCAATCTCCAAGAAATGTCAAATATTTGCATACAAATGTCAACAGCAACACCATAGGACCTAGACGCCTCAATACAAGTGAAATAGTGGCTGCAAACACCAAGAAATAGCCACAGCAAACTCCCACGTCCCTCCAGGTACCCTATACGGCCAGACTGGGTAATAAATCTGCACACACAATGCTGGAATCCCTCTGAAAATGATCTGCAATGGACTGAATGCTGCCAAGGGGGTTGGACGCCAAAGAATGAGTGGAGATCTGCTCAGCAAACACTCAAAAACAGCTCCAAGAGTGGTATGGCCAGCCAGGGAGTTTATATCAGCAACTATTCTCTTCCAAACTCACTCAGAAATCTGCTTCTTCCTTACTGTTATTAGCTGCACCTAAACTATCTTCGAAAGATGTCACAATAAGCCCCGGAAAACCTATCAAATGAACTCCATAAAAGCACAACTGTGAATACTAGATGTATCCACCTCCATTAGCACCTTTGAATGGTATTACACATCTGTAAAACGCTGTTACTCAAGGAGGTTTTCGTCTCCAAGAGCCGCTGGTTCGAATCCTTCAAACCCTTACAATCAAACCCTAGAAGAGCCAAGTAGAAGAAAATATCATAAACATAACATATGTAAAATGACTTCCCTTTTCTTCTTTTTATTTCTTCCCAAGAAGGGCGTTGGTTTTTTAGAGGGAAATATAACATTTAAATCACCTTTTTGCACTCCTAGAGATGGGCACCCAAACACATTAGTGACCCCTTTAAAATATTTCTTTACTTATAAAGTCACTTTACTTATAAAGTCCCGTCACATTAATATTAATAACTTCAGACTTTAAAATAAATGTCATGACGATGTCGGAATGCCATGATCTTTAGCTCGTCGGGAAGGTCTCGACGAGATGAACATAACTCCACTCTGAAAATCCCGATCCGACACCAATCCCGAACTTACTAAAAATAGTAAGTATGAGTCTGAAAAAGCCAAGTCACCACTAACAACTGCCAACTGGCTCCAATTGAATCCAAACCACATCTACACCTCCGAATAACCCATCCAAGTCAATCCAACCACGGTACCCTAACCAAACTATCAGTCTACGGGAACCCAATGATAGACTAACATTGTAGCTAGAAAGGAGACATTACAGTCGCCCTCCTCAAGATTGCTTGCCTCAAGCAATCTCAAATCAGGATGCTCTAATATCTGCTCATTTTCCCAAGTAGCATCCTCCACTGGCAGGTTTTTCCATTTTACTAGGTATTCTCTGATAGTACTCATAGGTTTATCTTATGCAACAACGGCTCACCTTATTGTTGGGACCCTTGATTCTTCTCGTGGTGTTCTCCTCAACAAATAATATGTCGATTATAATTTCTCACCAAACGTGATTCTTCAAAAGCCGCTTCTACTTTCAAAAATCCACAGATTTCTTTTATTAAATTTGGAAGCTACTTTACTTTGCAAACTTAGCAAATTTGATGAGCGACTAGCAAAAAGGGGCCCACGAACCACTATTGAAATCTACAGAAAATTGTTAGAAGTTGTCTCATTTCTACCAACAATAAATAAATTCAAAAATCACAGATTCTTCAAAAAGCCCACGAACTATATAATATCAGCTTCCCTTGAAATATTCACAGCCTTTTGTTCATACAACACAGGACCCACAATGCACTATATCAAACCAATTTTCCTTGTAGCTAACTCACTCATATACTTCACACCTAGACTTTGTCTTCAAATTTGATAATTTACCCTGCGATTCTTTACTTCATGAGACTTCAATGATGATGCAAAAGATGTAATTTGAATGTTCATGAAACCTTCAACAGTTCTCCAAAAATGGTCTCTGACCAAATATCGAAAATCAACACAAAGAAATGTGGAACAATGCTTTGAAGCCCAATCGTGAAATGTGAATTAATTTCACCTAATGGATGAAATTGGGTTTTCGTCCAATTCATCATATTCTTCATAAATGCAAGGGAACAGCTCCTTGAACTCAAGCTGAAACCATGAACTTATCTTCAAGCCAAAAACAACATAATTCAATGATATCCAAATGATTCCCAACTGCTCCTTATAAAGCCTTCTTCAATTAGGTCTAACCTAATTTTATTAAATGAAGGTTTTTATGTACACGATCACACATGAACTTTATTAAATAATTGTTTTTGTGTACACAATGACACTTTATGACATAAAGTGCTTTTGGTCCCACTTAAATGATTTTTATAAAATATTTTTATAAAGTAATTCAAAACTAGAACACTTTATAAAGTTAACTTAAAAATAGAACCACTTAAGTCACTTAACTCCTTGTTCCAGCCAATTATTCCCTTGGAATATGATAGCCATATGAAATATGACCATCACAGAAATGGGGACATCACAGGCACGATAGTGAAGTAGAGGTGGTTGAGTTTTTAGATTGCTAGAACAGCTCCAATTGGTAGTGTAACCTCTATGTACTAGAACTGGATTTAGTGATGGGATGCTAGTTGCATACCCTTCCTAGAGTTATTTACCTATTAGGGTTTTCTCTAGCTGAAATTCACTATCATGAGTTCTTACTTGTTGTTTACCCTGTTTCTTGTTTAATTCTTTATGTTAATTTGAACATAATATACTGGTGATTGTTATTAAATTGTTAGGACAGTGACTAATGAGAGTTGCAAAAGTAGAGCTAAGGTTATAAATCCAATGTTTATGAATCAACTATAGGCTCTCAACAAGATCCTTATGAGAACCAATATCCTCAACCCAAGATTGAGGACCAAGCATACCAACTCTATGCCAACTTCTTCACTAAAATAGATCTTAAGTCAATGCACAATGAAAAATCCTCTTGAACCCTTCGATGTTTGGCTCACAGCCTTCAAAGCCAAGGAATGTTTATTGGATGCTTGGATATGCCCTTTGACTTGACCAAAACACTAGTAGTAGCAACATTCATGCAAATCATGAATAACATTCTCCAGTTGTTCATGAATTCATTTGTTGTTTACTTGGATGCTATTCTCATTTCAGTAAAACATGGAAGGTACATCTACATAATACTTAGCAAGAACTCAATCCTTTGTGCCAACACAAGTTGTATGCCAACATTGAGAAATGTACTTTTACCACACAGGAGATACAATACCTTGGGTATATCATTGATGCACATTGGGTACATCTAGATAGAACAAGATCAATGTCATTCACGAATAACATGCACCAAAGACCCTCAGCAAACTTCACAACCATTGGATTTTGCAAATTCCTATTGGAAGTTTATATGTGGTTTTTATCACATCACTTCTTCATTGAATCAACTTACCAAAGGTGGTGCCAATGCAATTTTCACCCAGTCAATTGCACAAAGCATCATACCTTTTTCAAGGATCATAACAAACCTAAACTATTCTTTGAAGTTAAAATCTATATATGTGCATTTAATTTAGAGCGTATAGTTGAAGGTAATGTCGGTGTCATCCATTTCTCAGGAAGCATCATTAATCAAATGCGGACAACTCTGTTTCTTGTAGCTCCAATGTCTAAGTTGTTTGCAGAGATAATAATAGCTATGAAGTTGTCGAAGTATGATCTAATATTGGGAAAGATAAGGTTCCTTTCCTTGTTAGTTTCTTTCATTCTTTGTCTTTGTTGAACCAATCTGATCAAAATTAGGCTATCAAATCTAGAGATGTAAATAATCTTGACAATGTAAACGTTAAAGATATGCATGATGATTGTTGGCGTTTCAATTCACACCTCTGGAATGTGAGTTGGAAACAGACAGCTATGCACAGATAAACTGCTCTCCTATTGGAAGGGGAGTTCCCTTTTTGTTGATGTTCGCTAAAAAGATGAATAAATTAAACTTCGCCTATCTTCTTTTTGATTCTCAGCTGCGAGCACAAGGTTATAAAACTCTAAACGCTACAGAGGGGGTTTTTTCCTTTTTAAAACTTCTACTACAACTAGGTTTAAACTAATGACACTTTTAATCTCCTAAGTAAATTCAGAGCAAAGGGATTAAAAGTGGACAAGGAATGATTGTTTTAACACGAAAACTTAAGTAAAATTTCTCCCAGATTTACATCACAAGACTCATTGTACTTTAATGATGAAAGCTGAAATAAAAGTTACACAAGCCACACATCTGATGACAAAACTTGATGATCTGAGATAGATTATCAAAGAAAAGGCAGGCATGAGATTTCTATTCCAACATCACAAAGTTGATACAACTCCAGGACAGCAATACTGTAGCAAAAGGCAGGCATACAACAAGCGATCAAACACTGGAAACAGACTACACAGAGTGAACAAACACTTTCAACAACAATTTTGTAGGCTACAATAGGCACAACAAAATATGTTATCTCCAACATCGTTCCCTTACAATGAACACAAAGTGAACAAACACTTGGAATAACAAGATTTGCAGGCTAGAATACACAGCAAATTTGCTATCACAAAAGTAGCTCCCTTACAATGAACACAAAGTGAACAGACACTTGGAATAACAAGATTTGCAAGCTAGAATAGGCACAGCAAATTTGCTATCACAATTACCATTACATACAATGGGCAAGGATGCCTTTATTTATACTAAATCAAAGGAGTAAAGAACCCTAAAATTTCCTTGATTAACCCTAACTAACCTGCCAACTCACAAGTTTTATTTCTATTCTAAGACAAAGATACAACTAACAAACGCTTTAAAGCAATCTGCTTTAAAGCAAAGAAAATTCCAACTAATACAAAGTGATTTCTTTCTAAAAATATAGAATGGATGAGATTAGGATGAAAGCACATGCTTTAAAACAAAAAGCATATGATTTAAAGCTACTTTCTTTTGAATCACATCCTCATCAACATTCTTGCTTTTTGGTGATGTCATCTATTGATATTCTGAGAGATAATATCTTCTAAAAAGCGCGTGACTGCATCTTTGCCAGGAACACTGATACTCTCTAGAATGACATTCTGGTTTTCCAACATTTCTTCACCATTTGCAACCATATGAAGAAATTCATGAACTTCACCCACAACTTTGTCAAACTTTACTGTCATTGCGGCAAAACGATACATCTTGCCGGCACTAATATCACCATTAAAATTGCTGCGGACAAGAGTCTGGGACTCTGTCTGTACTTCCCTGAGATCAAACAGGGTACCATCTTCCTTTTCATACGAACACGGGATCTGAGAAACAAAACATCTCACAAACTTAAGAACATTTACCACTTTCTCCTTCCATTCTGCGAACTCTGAGGTCACACTATCATAAGTTTTTACTCTGAAAAGGTATTGCGCTTTCCAAGTAGAAACAATCTTCTTATCCTCAACTGAATCAACAATATTTTTTGCCATCTTCAAGTCAGAGATAATGATCTCAAATACCGGTCTATTTTCAGCCAAGGTCTGCTGTAACCCCTGAATGCCTTGACGCAGATCATGGGCATTATACTTTAGCTGATAGATCTAGGAAAGTACAATTCTTCCTTTAGTCGCAAATTCTTCCACCCAATCTTTCATGTGTCTCCCATAGATAATCAACTGACTGAACTGCTGCTGATCGGCTTGTGATTCTAGATTTGGAGGTAGCAGTAAATCAGCCTGTGATGTACCATGAAAAAGATTGGAGATATACTGCCGCAACTGCTTGACTTCATCCTTGAGGGCTGCTTTATCTTCTCCATCTTTCAACACCCTCTCCTTCAAATTGTTCACTGCAACCTCGAAGAAATTGACATCTGTATGCCGGGTACTCCTACCAAGATTAGCTTTGGCAACTTTGAAGTCATCAACATCAATGTCATCAACATTTTTATCCTTCGGCGGCGTTGCAATCTCAAAGATCATTTCTCCATCCGCATTCTTTTCAATGAGAACCTGCTTCTTCAGCTTCTTGTCTGGCGTGTCTTGGTAGACGCTTTTAAGCTTTGTCAAATCCAACTGATATGATGGCTTTCTCCTCTTCCTTCCCAGAATGTTTTCAAGTCAGGATGAGCCATTCTCTTTTGAAAACTCGGTTCTAACTTCCTCTGCTCCTGATGAACCAACCTGTGTATCAGAGTTACAAACTGATGAATCTGGCTCTAAATCTATGTGGATAGAAGAAATTGGTGAAGAAGGTGGAGAAACATGAACTGAAGGCAATGTTTCAACCTATGGTGTTGGTTCAACGGGAATTTTTTATGCAACTACTGGTCGTTCCTGTTGAACATGTGCTGGAGACGCAACCTTTTTCCTCTTTAACTTGGCCATCTTTGTTCCTTCTGGAAGGACGCTCATAGCCTTAACTCTTGGTTTCGGTTTGCAAGTGGAAGGCTTTGATGGTTGCACAACTGGCGGCTCTGCTACCGGAATGTCTTCCTTCCGCTTATTTTTTAAGAATATCAAACTGTTTTTGACAACTCGACTCGTTCTTTCCTCAATAGAGGTGTTCTCTTTAGCCGACCAATTAACTAGTGGCAATGGTTGTTGCTCAACTTGATCTCTGAAATATGTGGGAAGTAAAACTTCACCATCCTCTGTCAAACCCTCTACATCTTCTGACAAGATATCAGCCATCTGCTGAAGAGTAAACCTACTATAACTCTGTTTCTGCACTTCAAACTCATCTGCACAATTGGCCCAAAAATCTTCAATGGCAGGTGTATGCACACAATTTTGGCAAAGGTGTGATGCAAAAACACCACACGGATCATATGAAGACCTCCTGTCGAAAATCTTAAGACCATACTTGGATGATTCATTACCAATTACCTTGGCATCTGCTCCAGATCTACATCTGTAAATGCCCATCCCAATTGGAAAATTGAAAGCCGCCTTGCGCCTGCTACGCAAAAATATATGAACTTCATAGGCTTGCCTCAGAAATTCCATGAATGCTACTTCATCTGTAGGATATCTCGGCAGCATGGATGGCTCTCCTAAGAAACCATATACTCTGATGTAGGAGAGAGTGGGAAACTGAATAAACCAGTCAGCCCATTCTGCCATCGCCATTCTAACATCGGCTAAAAAACCGTATATGCAACTCATTGTCGAGATCTCGCACTATATGCATAATGAATGCATCATTTACCCGCCTGTAATGTCGCTCAACTTGGGAAAATTCTAACTGCGGGAAATGGTGATACACGTGCTGAATGTCCAGAGTTCCAACAACATTCAAACCTCTGAATTGACCCTGAAAAGCCATCAAATACACAAGGTATGATTTCATGTGGAATTCATGGGCCCTTTGAAAATCAATTATTTATTGGTGAAGACTATCACTGATGAGTGTCGACCAATCATAGAATTCGGTTCCGTCAACAATCTAGGACATGATGTAAAACATCCAAGGCTGAAATTTGTTAGCATCTGCTTGACTTGTGATCTAGCTTAGCAGTGTAATCATTATTACATGCTCTTCCTTGAATTCTCTACGTCCAACATTCTTTGGCATGACGTTCTATTTTTCTTTCAACCACCTCTGAGCAATCTTTTTCCAGTACTTGTCTTTATCATTGTGCCACACCCTCTTGCATTCTTCAATTGAAATAGTTAAGTTCTCCTCCCAGATAGGTATTGAAAAACACTTCTCAATTTCATTTGGGTTGAGACTACAAAGCAACCTCCCATCTGCTGATTGAATCTCTCTTGTAACTAGGTTGTAATGCTTCACACAAGCAATTACAAATTCGGTACGTTGCACTGAAATGGGAAATGAAGCTGCTGCAAGCAAACTCGAGTGACCCAGATTCCTGATAGCATTGTTTCCTGCATCTTCCAAAGAATGTAAATTGATTACTGGAAGTACTTTATGCAAGTCTGTCTCGAAAGTTCTCAGGTAATCGTGAACCAATGCCGTTTTGGACTTGATCTGTGTTGGAAAGTACTGCATATTGAAAGATTTGAAAATTGACTGTGAACACGCCTGTCGGGAAAAATCTTGGACAAATGGCTGAAAATTACTTGCTAATTTTTAAGAAAAAGCAAAATGTGAGCAAAAAATTTGACACATGGGTTTTGTAGGCAATTCTGTTTCGGAGCAACCCAGATCGTCGGATTTTGAAAAAGCGGAGGATTTCCCAAAAAAGCAGGAAAAAAGCAGATTCCCGAAAAAAACAAATTTCCTGATCTTCAAGAGGATGAAATTCTGGATGGACCCATCTCGATGAAAATTGAAAAAGCTTCGGTCCTGTTTCTGAAAAACGATCCCCTAGAAAAAAGGACCTTGAAAAAGTGTGCCTCCTTCCTTCCTCATCCCGAAACTATGAAGAATGCTGAAAAAGCACTTCGTTTGGGTCTTCGAATCTTCATGGAGAGAAAAATATATCTTCTTCCTCTTGATGCAACTTGCAAAAGATAATGAAATAAAGAAGCCAAATGCTTGTCTTTATAGAACTTTAGGGTAAAAAAGCAACTTTCTTTGTGAAAGAATAAAGCTTGAGTCTTATCCATGAAGAAAGCAACTTTTAAAGCACAAATCCAAGTGGATGTCTTCGAATAGGAAGAATCCCTATTTTGTAGCTGCCTATGGCTTCATGTGTAAGATGATAAAAAATATCTTCTTTGATGATGTCATCAAACACGCGAGCTTGCAAAAGTGTTAGCCAATTTTTCCTTCGTTTTCGACACTTTTGCACTCCTTTTGACTCCAATATGGCATGTCCTTGACTTCAACAAAATGTCAAACTCACCCCGTTGACTAAAAACACTGACTGATCATGGCATTTTGGAGACCTATCAATGTCATTCCATCCCCAGCCTCAAACTGACATTCTAACGTCGTTCAACTACAAATTTGACTTCTGGAAACTGTCGACGGGCGAAGTTCTGGAAACGATCATCGGAAAACAGTCAAACACGAAAAAAACTCTCTGAAAAAGTTGGGTGCCCCGAGCCTCCAGGGACACCTGGTTTATCATGCCTTAGTCATTTTTTTTAAATTTGCAACTTTTTCAACTTTTCGATTTGCGTGCGCGTTCTGGTGACAGGTGACCCCTGTTTGGCTGTCGATTTCTGTCTGATGGGACAAAACTAAGTCTAATGATCTGGCAGATAGGCAAGCCTGATGAAAACTAAGCTGACTGTACTCTCTGTCTGCCTCGAAAAATGCGCCAAACTGACCTGCTGTGAACCGAACCGGGCTAACGATGGAAGATTTATGTTTTCTGGAAAAAACTCAGAAAATATTCTAAGTCTGGTGGGTTTGGGCGCCCCTAGCCTCTAGGGGCGCCTAGGATTCAATGCCTTCAAAATTTTTTGGAAATTTCAAATTTTTCAACTATTTCTCATTTTCCGTGCCAACAGCTCCTCTTTGAACCCCGTTTTCGGTTGTCCAGATGACTGCTGAGGCGGGAGGGGGGATGATCTGAGTAGCCTAAACACATCTGTGATGAAATCCCAGCTTTTACCGATGTTTGACTAAGTTTGACCACCTAGAAATGAGCTGACGGAGGCATTTTTGACGTTTCTCGAAAAACTCGCAAAAAAATGTCATTAGAAGTTGGGCGCTCCCAGCGTCCTGGGGCGCCTGGGATCCAGTGCTTAGCCAAATTCTTGATTTTCAACCTTCATTTGCAACTTGCTCTGTTTTGCGTGCCGGCAGCTGCTTCCTGATGTCGATTTCTACAATTTCGTCAGTGGACTTTCACTGGATGATGAATGAACTGGGTAGCCTAGGTACATCTGACGTGGATTCCAGCTTTTTGGGACCTGATGACCAAAATGACTGCTTTTACGCTCACCGAAACCGACCGACAGAGACACTTCTTGCATTTTCTTGAAAAACACGAAAAAAATCTAACATTAGTGCAACTGGGCGCCCCTAGCCTCCAGGGGCGCCTGGAATCCAGTGCCTTAGTCAAATTTGATGTTTTTCAACTTTTCTCCTCACTCCGGATTGACCCTGCTCCGTTTTGCGTTCTTCGTCGAATCGACGACTGTTCGTCAGTTCTGTCGTTGGAACAGTGTTGAAAACTTGAAAGCGGGCTCTAGCAGATGGACTTCCTTCATTGATGACTTCAAAGCTCATGCTTCGCCTTCCAAAAAAGCAGAAATGACCCAGTAGAGAAAACTTGACCTTTTGTCGATTCCGTCTGGACCACGCCGATCGTGAAGCAAAATTGACCAATGAGAATCAAGCACGATCCCTGAGTCGGAGATTCTATTTTTAGAAACTTTCTATTTTTAGAAAGTTTTGCCAACATCCGTATCTTAAGAAACCCAGAAAACCTAATTTGCGTCTATTTTTAGAAATTTTGCTTTTTTGATTTTTTGACGAAAAAATTTTCTAGACTTTCTCAAAATGCCTTAATGAAGCAAAAATTTTGATTGGGTACAACAATGATAAAGTCCCTGTGGTCAAGACTGTCCTTGTGAAAATATTCTGAATATTAAGCTATTGAATGTTGTTAGGACTGAGTAACTTATGCGAGCTTAGGCCATTTCTCTAGCCTTTACATCACTATGTGTTTGTGTGTGTGTGCCCGCATACATGTGCACTTGCATGCATGTTGTGTGGGTGTCTATGCATGTGTGTGTAGGCATATATGTATGTATATACATATAATTAAGAATAAGGAATTGTGGAAATGATAACATACGTATTAGAAACATACGAATCCCTCCAAATGATAGTGTGTTTTATCCATGCAATAGCATCAAAGTAGCATGCTTCTAATACTATAAGCCATTCAATTATGTAGTTACCACCCAAATATGTAATGTCGCCAATCAGAAACATGCAATATATTTATATTCTTTTCTGAATTTATGAAATCAAATGAACCAAACAGCAAATATACAAACTGATCACAAAATTTTAAAACCCTTATTTGCTGATGTAATATCAGATCTTGTTGATATTAGTATAATCAAACCCTAGGGTGATGAAAATATTCAACTTTTACAATATGAAAGCCTCCAAACTGAAATAGCGAATTGAAAATTGAAAATTGAAAATAACGATGGAAAATACTTGATCAAACCCTTAAACACTTCATAAGCCAAATCTGAACCAAATTTTGATAAATTTAATGGCTGGTACAAACCCTAGGTCACTTCAAATGCCCAAATCAGATTCAAACATAAATTTGGAAACCCTCAAAGTCTGATTTTATTGATATTTGCACTGATTACAAGCTAGAAATTGTTCTGAAACAAAATCAGATCTGAAATTACAATTTTGAAGTCACATAGGCATTATTAGAGTGGTATGGCTGGTTGGAAATCTCAAGAAAAATACTGATAAAATTCAGATTTTCCCTGGAAACATCTGCAATATGTCAACATCAGAAATTTCCCCCTTGCTATTTAATTCATATTGCTGATTACTGGTAAAGATGACAGGAATAGCACCAAAACAGCAGCTGATGTAACTGACTTAATGCTCAAATGCCTAATTTTCCTCCTCCAAAGATGGCACTCAGCTAAGGTTGACTCAAACACCTGCAAATAGAATCAGATCTGCCTCCACAATGATAGTAAATGAGCTCAAAAATGCTTATCTATTGATAGGTTACCATGGCAATCCCTGTAGCAACACTATAGAAGCAATATACAATCCTCAAACTGTTGAAATCTTCATCAAATCACTGTAGCTACATTGTATCAAATTAAAAGGTGTCTTGAAGTCCTCAACAAATCAACACAACTATGATCTTTGGATGGAAACACCCAAAATGAGAAACAGGGGTTTTCATCCTTGATTTCCAAATGTGAAATTCAAGAGGGTTTTCGTCCTCTCAAACCAAGGGTTTTCATCCTTGGATGTCCTAGATTGAACAAACTGCTCAAATTTGAAAATAGTATGCACAAGATAGCTTGAATGATGATCAAATGAGAAGCCAAGCACTCCTTTTATAGTTGCCTCCTTGTTTAAAATTTGGGTCCTTGTATTAAAAAACACTTTTTATTTTTGGCCCAAGCATTTAATAAAATGTTTTTATTGTAAAAAGTATTTAAAAATACTTTTTAATTTTTATTTTATTTTAATTTTTAAGTACTAAAAATACTTTTATTTTAGTACTAGTGTTTAAAAACGCCTTTTATTTTAATTATAATAATATTATTAAATTGCCCTTAAAATTAGAAATTATTGGGCCCACCTTAAGTAATATTATTAATAGTTTTAATCTGAAAAAGGGGACATGACAAAATGTTGCATGAGAAAACACTATTGCTCTGAATTCCAGCATTAGCATCGCTAGTTCAAAGGAGATACATTCATGTTCATGCATACAAATATGTTATAGAAACGTCAAAATCTGTGAACCTGCAGATTTGCACCACAAAAATATGTTTTACTATTATTTTTCTAGCAGTTTTCAGATATATGGGTCACATTGAGCTAGTTACATTTTCCTTGTTCGTATCTGCCTGTCAGAAATCACCTCCTCTTTCTCCCCTCTTCAAAAGGATTTTCAGGTAACTTAGGACCTAGGCCAGACCCAGATGGCAAATATAAAAAGGAATTCGACTGTGAACACAAGCCAAATGATAGCATTGACTGCACAGAAGCCTAGACAAGAATAGAAAATACTCTTAATAGACATAAAATGGGGTATTTATTTAAAGACCACTCCAACTCACTACCATTTAAAATTCTAAATATGTTCCAAACTTCCAAGAAATTGGAATTGTTAAAAAAGACTGAAAAACATGCTAAGCTTACCAAAGCAGTATCTCGAAGCATCTGGCTAATTTGGGAAACATTTGAGAAGGGACCAAAGGGATGACACCCTGTTGCCCATAACCAGTTCAAAACTGGTCGTTGATGAATATGGGAGGCTTTTTCATATGGAGCAGCCAATCCACCAACTACTGATGCTAATCCAGCTAAAATATGGCGTTGTGAAAGCATTGGAACAGCATATCTTCTCTTTGTTTCTGAGACATAACTGCAAAGAAACAACAATGCACTGTTAGTTGCAGAAATCTCAGTGACATTTGTATATCTTGAAACCAACTAATAGCAAAGCAACTTTTAAACAGGGTATCAGGATCAAATATATGATTTAATGTTAAATTCAATATATGTCCAAGTTTTAATTAATGCACAGCCCATATCCTTGATATGCAACTATACAAGAATATGATGTGCAAAGGGGAACCAGGGGATCCCATTGCAGCAATAAATATCAATCGAAACAAGGGCACAAGAAACAAAGTGAGAACATGAATGATTTTGAAAGCATCAGCAAACAGTATAAGCTTTGACGAGGCAAAGCAACAAAGAAACAAACACAAAAAAATGTGTAGAACCAAATAGAACCAGTAAAAACGAGCATCAATATACATGTTAATGGAGGATGTGTTTATACTTTATTATATATTGCAGACTTTGAGAGTACAAAACATTGTTGATGACAAATAAAATAAAAACATGACACAACCTGAAAAGATTACAATGTAAAATATAGTTCATAAAGATCCACTGAAAAAAAATATAAATAGGAAATTAATCAGAGTAGAAAAACAGAAATCTTAACCTCATAACTTTTATCCAAGACCCACCTCAGAGGAAATTGATCATTCTCATGTTGAAGAACTATTACAACATCATTGCTTGTCCAGACTTGTGTTTCTCCTTCCATTAATAGCTCATGATCCACACCGGCTAGCGATAGGACAAACCTGTGATGACAAATATAGTCAAACTGAGTTCTTCGCAAGAAATGTCAGTGTTTTAATGGCATACATAAATATGATAATATCTGTTAGTATCACACTTAAAATTGACAACAGGCTGAGAAATGGAAGCCCATCCTCAACATACTTAATAATTGATATTATTGTGCCAAAAATCATAATAGTAAAAATTTATCTTAAATATAAGGCCCATAAAATAACGACCACTAGAAAATTGCTGTACACAGTCTAATTTGCATATATAAAAATGTTTGAAAGAGAGAAAGATCACAAAGAAGGGTGTTAGATTCTTACATTGCTCCAGCTCATTCGAAAAATGAATAACTTGTTTTCCGCTATGTTGTGGGTTCGGGTTTGGGTTTGGTTTTTCACCAATATTTTTCCAGGTTCAGTATGGTTAGGTTAGGCCATATATATATATGGAGTTATGGGGTCTTACTGCTTTAAGTTCTTTAGGCTATAGGGTTTCAGGTTTTAGGAATTTGCTGTTTTAGAAGTTTAGAGTTTTGGAATTTTAAGTGTTTTGGGTTTTATAGTTTTGGGCCCTTGGGGTTTAGGGTTTTTGGTTGTAGGGTTTCAAGGTTTTAACAATTTAGGGTTTTGGTGTTTTGTGGTTTTAGGGTTTGGGGGTTTTGCAGTTTTAGGGTTTCAAGTTTTCAAAGTTTTGTGGTTTAGGGTTTTGGGATTTCTATTTTAGGAGGTTTTGGAGATTTAAATATTATGTTGCACAACCATTGTATTGTCCCCTTATTACCAACTTAATTCAAATCAGTGATATCATATCCTATTCATACCTACATGTACTATTTAATGCAGTAAAGATATTAAAAGCATGTATTGATGTAGAAGGATTTGTTAGATTACCTTCCTGTTAGGCGAAAGTCATCAAAAATATGGTACCAAAGACTAAGCAAAGAACATCTATATGAGAAAGGTTTCAGATTCTTATACTATTCCTACTCATTCGGTGGATGAAGAACTTGTTTCCAGCTATGTTGTGGGTTCAATTTAGGCCATACTATACATACATACATCTATATGTATGTACATACGTGCATATATATACATATATACATACATATTCATATACATGTGTGTGTGCGCGCGCGTGTACGTGTATGTATATATGTACATACATACATACATACATATATATCTATGTTACCCCAAGTTTCAGGGATGGGGACGACAAGGGGTAGGAGGATACATTTCGGGGACAGGTCGACAAGGAGGCCATTTTTTAGGGGATGACAGGGGACGACTATTAAAAAATAAGGAAATTTCAAATATTCATATGATAACATTGATAAGGCATTCATCATATACATCATAGTTGCAAGGAGACGCGTCTCCGACCCCTTGGGACGCGTCTCAAGGACCTGTTGTGATGTAATCACACATCGCCCCATTGCAAATGGGGACCCCCTTTTTTTTTTGCTTTCTCGTTTCGTTTTGCTTTATAGTTTAGTTTTGCTCTGAGCTTATAGGGTTTTGGTAGTGTTGTTTTACCCATGTCTCGACAGTTTCTTGTCAAGAGGTCTATATGCCTTCATCCTGATGCATGTCACTGAGACCCTAAAAATGACTAAGTCTGATATCCTAAAAATCCTGAAAAAATGACTAAGTCTGAAATCTGGTGGATCCTCAGAAATATAGAATCTGCATGCTAGATCCTATGGATCCAGGTCCTATCTCAAACATCCTAGAAGTATATTGATAAATATTTAAAGTATAAGAAACTCAATATCTGAATTAATATACTTCCATTCAGGAAATCCAAAATTTGACTAAGGCAAGAAATTCCTCACTCCATGTCTAAACCCGCCCTACCTAGGCGGCCTTGGCATGAGCTCATGGATTTGATGTCATGCACATGCATTTATCCAGACACCACCCTCAAATCCGCCCAAGGGATAAGTTGTCAAATTTACAAGGTTTTGAGGACAGAGATGATAAAATTCAAAGAAATTTTATAAGTCTGAGTGATTCTAAGGCTTCACATGACACTATCCAAGCACTCCTTCCGAGCCCGCCCAACATGGGCGGCCTCACAAGGTCCTCTTGGACACTGTCTTCACCTTCAGGAGAGTCAGTCCAGACGACACCCACAAATCCGCCCAAGCAAAAATGGTTAAGTTTTCAAGGTTTTCTTGCACAAGACACTAGGATATGATGAAATTCCTATGAAAGTTTGCAAGTTAGATAGAATCAAGGGCATTTCAAGCAAAGTTCCATGGGTCACCTCCAAACCCACCCTTCCTAGGCGGCCTCAAGGTGCATTCAAGGACTGTGTCTTGTTCCAGGTGACACTCTCCAAACAACTCTTAAACCCGCCCTAGGAATAAATTGCCAAGTTTGTAGTGTTTTGAGCTTCAAGTACTTAGAAGATAATGAAACTACAAGGAGAGTCCATTTGGAAGAGTTTGGGTGTATTTTAAAGGAGAATCCATGCATCACCTCCCAACCCGCCCAACCTGGGCAACTTCATAAGGGAGTGATGGACAATGTCTTCACCAGGAGGATCTCTCCAGACACTGCCCTCAAAACCGCCCTAGAAGAAAAATGGTTAAGTATTGAGATTTTCATGCACAAGCACTGAGATATGATGATTAGTAAGCAAGGTTTATGAGTTTGAGTGAAGTCAAAGTTCATTCCAAGTGTCACTCCTCAACTCACCCTGCCTAGGCGGCTTTGGCATGAAGTCATGGATGATGTCCTCATCTCCACTAGGCGACACTCTCCATACAACACTCCCAGGACCACTCAGGGATGTAGGTGGCATAATTTGCAAGTTTACCTGATGAGAATGATGAAGATGACACCGAGCATTACTTAAACTCCTCCCAACAAGAATGAATCAGTTGGAAAGAATGATAAAAAATGACTAAGTCTGATATCCTGAAAATCCTGAAAAAATGACACTCTGAAATCTGGTGGATCCTCCAAAATCTAGAATTTGCATGTTAAATCCTATGGATTCGAGACCCATCTCAAACATCCTGGAAGTATATTGATAAATATTTAAAGTATAAGAAACTCAATATCTGACTTATACTTAAATATATTTTCAATATACTTCCATTCAGGACATTTCCGATATGGCGACAAGACTTGCATTCCAAGCACACCTTCTAAACCCGCCCTACCTGGGCGGCCTTGGCATGGGGTCTTGGATTCAAGGTTGTGATCACGCACTTCCTCCATACACTGCCTCCAAATCCGCCTTAGGGAGAGAATTTTCAAAGTTTAGAAGAGATTTTGAGTGAGTTCAAGACAAAATCCAAGGGTGGTATCCCAACCCGCCTAGCTTGGGCGGCCTCAAGGTGCATTCATGGACTTTGCCTTGTTTTAGGAGATTTTGTCCAGACAGTACTTCCAAACCCGCCCTAGGAGAGATTATGCAAATTTTTAAGTGTTTCAACACAAAACATAAAAGGTAATGAAGTTTGAATGGAAAACTTGAAGGTTTGAAAACACCAAGTGACTTCTAAGATGAAATCCAAGGGTTACCCCTAAACCCACCCTTCCTGGGCGGCCTCAAGAGGTCCTTGTGGACTATGTCACCTAACACATGAAGTAATCCAAGCACTTGCTTCAAAACCGCCCAAGGTGAAGAACAATGCAATTTGCAAGGCTTGTTTGATTAGTATGATCAAGATGATATCACAAGGAAAGGAGATAGTCAAGTTTAAGGCATGAAAAGTTCTAAGTGTTGAAAATCCACAACCTAATTTCAAATCCGCCCTACTTGGGCGGCCTAAAGAGGTCAGCTTGGAGTTTTGATGTCAAAGCAATGTAGCTGCCCCATCTTGGCTCTCTAATCCATCATGATGCTTCACATCCTTGAGAGGATCATTCAAAAGGAGGAAAGTTTGAAAATTTGACTAAGTCTTAAGAAAGGAGAGAGATATCTTCATGAGGAGAGGAATCAACCTTAAGTGAAGAAATCCTTATACCTCTTCCAAACCCGCCCATGTTGGGCGGCCTTGAGCCCTTCATTTGGATGATGTCGCCTCTTTCACGACACCTTCTCCATGCATAACCTTCAAAACCACCTTGCACACACCTTTCACCATCATGCATGTATCATCACAACATTCACTCCATACACTCACCCTACATCTGCCCATGCTTCCAAGAGTTTTACATGTTATTTCAAGGAGGTTAAAACATCAATAACACAAGCAAGGGTTTCTATGTTGTCAAAACTAAGCAAAAATCACTAAGTGATGAAAATCCTTACTAGCCTCCCAATCCCACCCATGCTAGGCGGCCTTGAGCCCTTCATTTGGACAACATCATGTCATTCACATGATATCCTCCAGATAACACCTCCAAACCCGCCCAACATGGGCGGCCTAAAGAGGAGGTCTTGGATTCAATTCATATCCACGCGAAACTCTCCACACAGAGCATTCCAAACCGCCCAAGGAGATGAGTGTTATAAAAACTTGCAAGTAAATGTCAAGAGAGGTGATTACAATGAAAATTTTCAAGGTTGAATTGCAAGTTGAAGCAAAGCAAGAGCATTTTTGAGTAAAATCCACATGGCATCCTCCAAACCACCCTACCTGGGCGGTCTAGGGAGGTGAGCATGGAATCAAGTGTATGAGCACTCATGCCACTCATCATTTGCCTACCAACTCCACCCATCTGCTTCCACACACATGCAAGTCCAATAAGGAGGTGAAAATCATTGAAAATCATAAGTATTGGAGTCAAATCCACACATCACCTTCAAGGCTGCTCATCATAGGCGGTCTCCACCATTACACATGGAGAATACCTCAAATACCATTCTGATCACTTCTTGACCTCACTCAAATGAAGGTAATTTACATGAAGAACATGAAGAGAACACTAAGTCATTCTAAAGAGTCATCAAAAGAACATCAAATGAAGTCTAAGTGATGAAATCCACTCACCACCTCCTAGCCCACCCTTCCTAGGCGGCCTTGACCACCTTGCATGGACTCCACGTCCTTCAAAATACACTCTCCGGATGACACCCCTAAACCCGCCCAGCCTGGGCGGCTTTCACACCTTGACATGGAATTCACATCAAATAATCCATATTGCCCCTCTAAACCCGCCTAGGCACTTAGGCATGGATTTTACGCGAAAGGATATGTTTTGAAATGTCATTTTTTAATCCCACATGTATAAGATAAATGCTAAGTTACCGAATCGTCCAAGTAGCCAGACCGATTCCGGGTAGACCGATTTCGGGTACGAAACGTCCGGAATCGGGTACTGGGTCGAATCGCCTGTGGGTTCGAACAGGAAACAGATTTTTGGTTGTTGAAACGATTCCGGATTTCGCTTTCGTACCCGGGCGATTCAACGGCTGACGTGGAGATTCTGGACCGATTCCAGAGCGAATCCAAGCTTTTGTTGACTTTTGAATGGCGATTAAAACCTAAAAAGTGTTTGTTATTAACTTTTTTCAACGATTTTTTTCGTCATTTCTCATTCCGCCGACGCCTGACCCAGCCGACGCGATTTTTTTAGGGTTTTTCGACGACTATCTCTGGTTTTTCGAGGACAGCCTCTAGTTTTTTGACGACGCCCTTTGTTTTTTCCACGACGCCCAATAATTGCTGACGACGCCCTTTGTTTTTTCCACAACGCCCAATAATTACTGACGACGCCCTATGGTTTTTCCGACCCGACGAAGATCTTGTCCGACTGGTTTTTCGGTTTTTCCACACCAGCTTCCAGGTATTGAAATGATTCCATTTTTTTGTAACATTTTTTCTGTTTTCATTATTGTTACATATGGTTTTAATTTTCAAACTTTCATTTATAATGATACTATAATAGTTATATAATAGTTATATTTATTATAATTTATAATTATTATTATATTTATTATTATTATTATTATTGTTGTTGTTGTTTTCAGTTTTTAATATTTAAAAATTTATAATGTTATACAATAGTGATATAATTATATTTATCATCAAAAATTTAAAAGTCTTTACAGTTTAAAAATTAAAATTTAAAACTAAAGTTAGAAACTTAGAATCATTTAATTTTTAATTTTTAATTTTTAATTTTTATTTCAAATTTATAATTTATTTGTAAAATAAATTGACAAAATTGTTTATATTTTATAATTTTAATTTTTAATTTTTTAATTATAAAATATTTGTTTCTCAATCTTGTCGATGCAGGCTTGCAGGTAGGGATTCTAGTTTGTTACTATGGCAGCCAGTTGCTCTAACTTCGTCGACAAACCTACCTTCAATACTGATCCAAATTCACCTTTGTGGAGGCATGTAGAGATGTTACAATAGGTTCCAGGTGGCAGAACATTTGTTTGGAAATGCAATGGGTGTGACAAGCAATATACAAGCTCATATAGTCGGGTCAAAGGCCATTTGTGTGCCATTCCTGGATTGGGAATCAGAGCTTGTCCAGGAAAGAATAGAACACCTATCCCAGCTAATCGCAGCATATATCAAAGAGCAAGAGGACACAGATGCAAGAGTTCTGAATAGAGGAGGGCATCCTTTGAGGAGAGGAGGGGGCTCACGAAGGCCACTTGCTTCTTCATCTGATACTCGTGGTGTTGCCCCTGAAGTTGTATTTGAGAGCCACCCATTTTTGGGTAGAAATGTCAATGAACTTGAGCCCGAAAATGTGAAGAGAGCAAGGGGACCATTAGAGAGAGCATTTCAAAATGATGCAAGAGAGATTGCTGATCAAGCCATTGCAAGATGTCTCTATGCAAATGGTTTGGCCTTCAATGTTGTTCAATCTCCGTATTGGCAAGACATGGTAAGAAAAATAAGTGAAGCTCCAAAAGGGTACACAGGTCCAGGTTATGAGAAGGTGTGTACCACCTTATTGTCAAAGGAGGTCAAACATATAGAATCTTCATTGTCTCCCATTAGGGGCTCATGGAAAGAAACAGGGGTATCCATTGTTTCCGATGGATGGAAGGATGCAAAAAATAGGCCATTAATCAATGTGATTGCAGTGTGTCCTAAAGGGCCAATGTTTTTGAAAGCTGTGGATTGAGAGGGGCAAGTGAAGGATGCATCATTTATTGCTGAAATCCTTATACAGTGCATTCAAGAAGTGGGTCCTCAATATGTTGTCCAAGTTGTAACGGACAATGCAAAGAATTGCAAAGCCGCTGGTATGTTGGTTGAGCAACGGTTCTCACATATATTTTGGACACCTTGTGCTGTCCACTCACTCAACCTCATGCTACAAAAGCTGGGTAAGAAAATAGATTGGATCAAACAAGTCTATGCTGAAGCCAAAGAGATCCAAATGCTCATTACAAACCACCACGTCACATGCCATTTTTAGATCATTCTCATGATTAGAGTTGTTGAAGGTAATTCATTATTCAAACAATGCAAAGTTTTAGTTTTATCATTTGTGTTAAAAAAAATTAAGTTTGCATTCTTCTTTGTCTTTAATTTTTTTATTTTTTGTTTTCAAATAGGTTGCTGAGACTAGATTTGCATCCAACACAATCATCTTGAGACGACTTGTGAAGGTGCGAAAAGCACTTGCTAACATGGTCATCAGTGATTCATGGTTCATATGGAGGCAATCCAACACTGACAAGGCAGCTAATGTAAAGCAAATGATTCTAAATGACACTTGGTGGGATCGAGTGCAATATCTTCTTAGTTTCACTGAGCCCATCATGAGTATGCTCCGCTTTACTGACATGGATAAGCCATGCTTGGGAGAGGTTTATGATGGCATTGACTCAATGATTGAGCAAATGAGATCCATCATAAATGCAAAAGAGCAAGATCCTGAAGAGACTTTCTTCAAACAGGTGCAATCAGTTTGTGTTGAACGGTGGAACAAAATGACCACCCCACTCCATCTTCTTGCCTTTGCGTTGACTCCCAAATATTACAGCGATGAGATCCTTTCTATGCCAACAAGGGTGCCACCATACCGTGATTCAGAAGTCAGCGAGGGGTTAAATAAAGCACTTGTTAAACTCTATCCTGATCCTGAATTAGAGGATATAGTTACAACTGAGTTTGCTGAGTTTGCAGCCTCCAATGGGCTAAGTGTTTCTGCTCTCCGCAAATGGTATAAGAAGGATCCTCACTCCTGGTGGTACGTCCATGCCAATAAAATGCCACACCTTCAAGTACTTGCAATCAGACTTTTATCACAAGTAAGTTTATCAATTTTACCCACCTTCAAACTTTTATTTTTTCATTTTAAAAATTTCCATTTCAAATTTAAAGACTCTAGTCTCTAACAAGATCTCCCTTTGCTTCAATAGGTTGCTAGCTCTTCTTCATCTGAACGGAATTGGAGTACATACTCCTTCATCCACTCAGTGAAGCGCAATCGATTGGCATCAAGTAAAGCAGAGGAGCTAGTTTATGTGCATTCGAACTTGCAACTTCTAAGTTACAAAGTTGATGACTACAAGAAAGGAGCAGCAAAGTTGTGGGATCTAGATCCAGAGGGAACTGACTTGGATCTTTCTTCTACTGCACAAGCTGCAGCTTTTGAGGAGTCCAGTCAGCATACTTTTAGTGCGAGTAGTCGGATTCCATGTGGTTCTCGTAATCTACATACATCATCACATGATGTTAATGATGATGATGATGATTTTGATGATGCTGATCAATGACTAATAATTGTATCATTTTAATTTTGAACAATGATTATCTATCATGACATTCAAGTTTGAACTTTGATATCAAATTAGTATATTATATTTCGAATTTTAAAACTTGTAATTGTTTTGTTTAGCATGTGGTATTGATATTCTCAGATTCTGAAGCTAATTCTGTTTCTAGGCTGCAATAATATATATTTTTAATTTTAATTTTTTTTATGTATTTTGTACTAACGTACCCAAAATGTACCCAAACCCCCTTCAAAAAAATTGCCGTACCGACATACCGGAATCACATACCCGTACCGGTGCCCGTACCCGATTCGGCAACTTAGGATAAATGTAATTTGTTACTGAAAATCCTTCATATCAAGTCTTAATTTGATGTGTTTCTTTTTGTAGGTGATGGAGGATCCAAGGAGGTGAATAGCGAGAGCTCATACATGAGAAGTTTGGAAGGCGGAGGAAAGTTGCTCAAGTTTGTCATCATCACCACATGGAGGAAAGCTCCTGCATCAAGTTCATCTTACTTTGAAGACTTCGTAGACATCAATGCCACGCATGAGGAGTCATCATCCAGAGTTGTCTACTTCATGTACATCCATCATATGCAAGTCTACTACAAGAAGAACTCTCATCAGGCACTAGTCTACTCCATGAGTCCATGCAACTATCCAGAGGCATGATCCTGCACAAGCACAACAACATCACAAGATGAGAGATGAGCATGATCATCAAAGCGATCCATGATTTACATCAAGACAACAAGAAGAAAATATTCTAAGTAAAGTGAACATGAAGTGAATCACACTGGTTCATTCAAAGCTGCTAAGGTGGCACGTACACATCAACAAGCCAATCACATTCTGCCATGAAAGAGGACCCACCATAAAGATGCTCCAAAGATGCTTATCACATTGGGAAACGTGCCTTCATTGCCTCTTTCATGTTCTAAAAATAGCAAATTTTGTAACAAACTGCCTTGTTGTCTCAATCTCAGCCGTTGATTGCTAAATCAATCTTGGCCCTTCATGTAATTCTTGAGCTCTATATAAGGCTCACTTCTCTCATTTGTAAAGGACATTATTAGAATTAGAAGATCATGAGGAACATGAGATTAGATATTAGAATTAGAGTTCTGTAGGAGTAGAGTAGAGGAGACTTCTTAAAGTCATTAAAGAGACTTTGAAATTGTTGTCAAAATACTTCCAAGATCAATACAAGCTCATTGTTGGTTGTTTCATGGTGATTTTGTGTGGTTACGGAATGTTAACATGGTTTCTAATTTCTTGGATGTGATGGAGAGATGTTTCCAAGTAGAGTAGAATTAGATTAGAAGTTCACTGATATGATGGATTTATGTTGAGATATTTGATGAATTCCTTTATGTTCATACTTTTTGTGACTTGTGGCTTGCAATTCACAGTGCAAAGTTAGTCTGAACCTTCATGTGCTTTAGTTCAATTGTGGATGTTCATTCAAGTTGCACCAACTGTGGGTATTTGGATGCATGTTTGCAGTTTGAAAATCCTTCATTTCCCTTTGAAGATTGCACTAGCCTCGTGTAGTTGTTGCTCTCATGGCGAAGCAAGGCTTGGTTCAAGGAGTTTGTCTATTCAAACATCATCCATCACTTCATTGTCCTTAGATTAGCTTTCTTAACCCTTGTCTTTTGCATTTTCTTTTTGTACCCAGTCGGAAGAAGTTCCATTTCATAAGGAAGAAGTAACACATTTGAGTGGAATAAGGAGCATATTCAGCGTAAGTCCCTTTGTGAGTTTTCAGCAAATCACATCAACTACTGAGTCTATCCATAGCAAAACATGAATAAGGAACCTTGGAGTTGTCTCAATTGATCACATTGTTTAGCATTCGAGAGACTTTGTTCAAGAGAGGATAGAATACTTAGTATTTTATTCTAAGTTTGCATGTGCAAGAAAAACACATCAATAGGACCAAGACACATTTCCCATACCGAAAACAGGTGCGGAAGCGTCCCTGATTGCAAGAAACGTCCTGCCCATGTTTCCTTTTGTCTCCCTCTAAAACAAACCCTCATTCCAAGTATTTCCAGAAAAAAGCGCAGAAATTTAAAAACGAAAACAGAACCCTAAAAAAACTTCGCATGATATCATTTTTGTTTCACGTGAGAGAAGCAAGAAAAAGTTTTCCATCGTGCGAGCAACAAGCAGTGAAAAGTCTCCCTGCAAAAAAAATTAAACATGATTAAATTAAATCACATCAATAATTTTGATGCGACTTAACTTTTTTTTTTTGCTACGTAAAAGATGATTTATATATATGTGAACTTTGGAAAATACAAAATGGCTACTTTAGCCTGAGATTTAGTCTTACATTCTCCAACCTTTCCCTATATCTGCAAGCTACTTCTATCAGACCGCGCAGGGTCACTGCATAATATGAGAAAGGCCACGCAAGGCCATAGAGATAATCAAAAATTGCCCTTATGGCTACTGTGAATTTTCAATCTATCTATTTGACTTCCCTCCTAACAAGCCGAGAAAGCAACTATATAGAAATTGAAACAAAATCCAAAGTATACCACAGGATTACATGAGATTCATCTCCTGCGCCATGACCTAGAAGTGCTGCACCCAGTCGAATTGGTCGTTCGCAGCCTCCATTTGAAGCAACTTTTTGAGAAAAGCTACCGATTTCTCCACTTTCTCCTTGTGCTCAATCAACGGCATACCCTTCAAATCAAGGATGAAAGGGAATACCTTGATCACTTCTCCCTGGTCCAGAGACAAAGGGATATCTCTCGGCCGTGGAACCCCAATCCCTATAAACACTGCTCCAAGGGTCTTCTCTACTCCGCCAAGAATCTCTGCTTTGAAGAGCTTGGAGATTATTGCCTTTGCATCCGCCTTAGAGACCCCTGCATCTAAAAGGGAAGCGAGAAATCTTGAAGAAATACTGGTGTCAACCCTATAAGCCTCCCCTGCATCCAGGAAACTACTGCCAAGGATGATCTTTACAGCTACTAAGATAAGGTCGTCATGGAGTCGCAGGACTCTCTTCAATCTTTGGTCCGTTGTTCCTCCTTTGAAAGCCATTTGTCTCACAAAGCTTTCCAATTGGATAGGAGTGTCGACTCCCAAATTAACCAGGCCTTCTAACGCAATGCAAGCTATAAATCTTGAATTGCCCTCCATTGAATTCGCAGACATTTTTCCCAGAGCTCTGCGCATGAGAAATGAAAAGAGGGATATCGAAGTGTGGTTTAGATGTTTCCAAGGAAGGGTCTCGAAATCTCCAGCTCAGGGAAGAGTCTCAAAGCAATCTCGAAGTAATGATCACACGGCATGCTTCACAGAAGATAGGGAAATGCAAGGCTTGTTATTTCTAACTGTCCCGTCAATACCTCTGCCACCCTTGATGGAAATAATTTCTTGCTAGAAGGGGAAATATTTAAAGAGATGACAAGGATATTAAATCAATTGATTGTCATTCCTGATGACCCTTTCACTTGCTATGAGTGAATAGGGTGCCCGCCCAACCGCCCACAAATGACAATGCTAAGTTATACATTGAATACACCATTTAGTGGTAACATGCCTTGGGGGGATTTGAACCTTAGTCTTCATCATGAGAACTAAGTGGCCTAGCCACCAAAGCACACCCCACACACTTGATGCGACTTAGCTTAATCATGCAATTAAAACTTATAACTTAAAACTTTAAAAGTTACAACTAATCATGCGATTTGTTTTAATTGCATCAATATTAAATAAGTATTGATGCGATTTAATTTAGTCTCCCTACTTTAATTTAATCATGTGATAGAACTTCAAACTTCAATGATTTGAGTCATAAACTCGTCAATTTTAATTTTCAATTTTAAATTAATTTTTTTTATGATTTATTTTTTAATACTTTAAATTTTATGAAATTTTATTATTATTATTTATATATATTATAACAATATTTATAATATATTATTATAATTGTATATAATGTTATTTATATATTATAGTATTAATATTGTTAGAATATATATTATTATAATATTAATATATATATATATATATATATTGGCATCTCCAAGTACCCCTGTCTCATATTTTTCAAAAACAGACATCAGTACCGGTACTAGTCTCCACTATGAGGGATTGCCTCATCCAATGGAACCCCAACCAATCCCTTTTGTGTCTCCTCATCACCTTGTGTAGCATCTTTGGGATTAACATCCCAACATGTGGTTGGAGTTAGACGTTACTCAGAACTCTGTCGATCCTGAAGTCACAAGCACTATGCACAACTTCTCCAATCATCAAGAGGTAAGCCTATTATTGACTATATGAAGTTGTAAGCAAGGTCGAGGGGCAATGACCCTTGCGGGGTCTAAGGGTAGCACCCCCAGTGAGGTCGAGGGCAACACCCCTCACAGGGGTCTGGGGGCAATGCCCCCAACAAGGTCGAGGGGTAGCACCCAAATTAAAGCCTTCGAGACCCACACATTCCTCTTTTTTAATATCAATTTTGTGTTTTTTTTTTAAATTAAGACTTTTGACTATTGGGCCATAAGGGACAACTAGCCATCTCTGAGATGTTGGGGATGTCCCTTGGCCATCCCAAGGATGGCTAGTTGTACCCTAATGTTTCCAGCCATCTATTCTTTTGGCATCCCCAAGACATTTCCTATGTGTCCCTACGTCCCCAAAACATCCCCTATAAGGGATAGGTCTAATTTTGCAAGGGATGCGTCCCCGAGTAACATAGATATATATATATATATATATATATATATATATATATATATATATATATATATATATAGATAGATGGATGGATGGATGTATATGTTTATATATATGTGTCTTTCTATATGTGTGTATATATTGGCCTCATTTTTGACCCTACCAACTTTAAAACTTTTTGTGCTCATGGAATTCACATGTGTCGTCAAGTCATCACCCCACATTATGTGTCGATGATTAAATGCATGTTAAGCTCCTTTGTGACATCAACTTGTGTGAGTCAAAAATATTAAATGCTTGTATTATTTGTCCTCAATCGCAAAATTTCCTGATCATTCTCAAATGTCAATCATTTGCCAAATCAAAGCCATCGATTTGTATTCGTAGTTGCAAGCTATTAGCATTCAAATGTGTTCTCCTCAAGCATCACAAGTATTCTGCACCAAGTTGTCATATCTTGTCCATCTCGTAATTTGTGCAAGAATTATGATGCACTTGATCAAGTCTTGTTGGAGGCAATACATATTTTAACAAAGTATGACAGTGGATTTTCAAAGGCTTTTACTTTCAGAACTTCAACACATGCTCGAGAGTGATTTTGTATTGACCATGCCTCCAGGAAAATTCAGTTTGATTCACAGGCATGTTTTTATTTCATCTGTGCTTTCATGGCTTGTGGTCAAAAGTTCCCGTTAAAATGGCTTCATTTGAAAAATTAAAGTTTTAATCATTCAAGATCATCAATTGGTTCATTTGAACCACAAGCAACCCTCGCACCACTCCTAGCTAAACTATGCAAGTCTTGTGCAATGGCCTCATCCGTTGAAGAGACTATGGAAAATGGTGCAACAAAAGCATCCATGTCAGCACTCTCAAGGGCTCTCCAACTTGCTTATGTGAGTTGACGCACAAGTTGGATTGCACATAGACCAATTCCTTTGCCTTTTCTGTAGCCAACAAATTGCAGTTAACTGATTAGATAAAGGAGCATGCACTCCAATTCCACTCAGTTGAAAAAGAACTCATATCCTATTGAGATTGGAGACAAAACCAATACAACATTTACAATTACAAATATAACATATAGATACCAAAGAAAAATTAAAAAATTAAAAAAAAAATGCATACTTAAGATAGAATTTTGATGGCAAGAAGGCTGAAGATGTAATCTCCCCAACAGGACAGTTAGCGTAATTTCACTAAATTTTGAAAATTAACACAAACCCAAGCTCTTTTTAATCACCAAGATCTTGATATGGACAAGGTGAGAGCACACAGAGTATAGGTTGTGGACAGTTAACAATTACTTCAACTTATTGGCAGCAGACCGCATAATTTACAATAAAATGCAGATCTTGGAAAAGGGATTCTGGGGGTAAACCGCACAAAACAATGCATACAAAGTGTTTTAGATATCTAGCAGAGTACCTTCCAGATATGTACAAGCAACAATAAGCTAAAAATACTCACCCTAATTTATTACAGCAGTATTATTATGGATTAGTATTAAATCTACAGTAGTAATTTGTAGAACTAACTAAAATCTGAAAGTTGATGCATTTTAAATCACCAAAATATGAATTACTTTGCCAAACCTATACAATTCAATTCTGGCTTGGATTTGTAGAAGCTATGACTGACTTTATCAGCTACACAGGGGTCAATACAACCCATTAATGAGTTTCAATCTATACGTCTAGATGGGAGGAGTGGTGCACTGCTTCTAATTTTTAAAATCCTTCCACACTACTGTTGTGTGATCTACTACAAGCTGTTGCGACTAGTGTAGCCAACTTTCAAGACCATATGGCCCAATAGGATATCAATAACTGCTACAATTTGTTGCTAAGGAGGCACAACTACAATAGATAGTTGTACGGCAAGTAAATCAGACTTGTACGGCTATTTTTAATGCTGAAATCTTCAAGGGTTGTGACTTCCTTACAATGCAAATGTCCCTCGGTTATGATAAACAACTGGTTTAGAGGGGTTCAACCACTCCACAAAATGCATCAATTTACCAGTACCCTAGTATTTAGATAACAATTGTGCTGTCTGGGAGACATTTGGTTGCTTTCCTAATGTTGTTACGTATACCGTTTCAATCCATGCCTATGCAATGTCAGGAATGTGGGAGAAAGCTTATTCCTTGTATGATGAATTTGGAAATGCCTATTTGCCTTCAATTTGTTGGTTGCCCATGGTTTGAATTAACACAAGCTTCAAAGTGTAATAGCTTGGCAGATGAAGGGTCACAAAATACTTACAGACAAGAGGAAGAGTTGGATTCACGTGCCACAGGGGATCAATCTCATGTTCATGGACAAGTTTTCTACATTGAGGAAGTTTCACCTGTGTGTCCATTCTTAGCAGAAGAAACAAAGGTAATCATTACAGACTACATTGTTGAAACTCAAAAGGATAATGAAGTCATCCCTCAATTAAATAAATTGGGTGGTTGGACATATAAACTCCCAAGGATGATTTGGGGTCCTAGTCTTACAAAGATTATCATTCAAAGAGAAGTCAAAGCTATTGTGTGATGTCCCGATATTAAGGCATTGTTTAAATTAAAGATTTATACATCATGATAAAGACGGAGAAGTCGCTTTCGTCAAATATGGTGTTCATTGTGTAATATAATTAAAAGAATATATTATTATTTTTATAAATGACAAATATAAATATAATATATAATATATAAATAATTTAAATATTAATATAATTATAAATTATCGTAATACCAATATAAAATAAATATAAGTTATACACTATGCAGCAGCTGGCCAAGATTATTGTGGCAGCGAATATATTCTACAAAGAATATAAAGAGGATTAGGAGTGACGAATTATTAAGGCTGCGATACCCATCTCATGTGAAGGAGTGCGCTTCATAAAAGACAAGGCAGCGATTAGAATCAATGAATATCCTATGAACTGCGATTCATACTAAGCAGCAATCATCATATGGCAGCGATCTGTTATCCTTTGTGAGGTGCGATTAGCTTTAAGAATAAGACAAACAGTTTGTTAAAGTTTTGTATGAAGAGATATGTAATAGGTGTGTCTTTCCATTGTGAAAGGCCATGTCCATATATTTTAAGGAGTCTATAAATGCATAGGGAAGGTATGTTTTGAAAGGGGAATGGCATGGATTTAAAAACCAGATATATAGGAAGATGCAGAGTGAAATATATTTTATATACTGATATATTCATCAGGAGGGAGAATATTTGATTTCCATAGTGAATCAAATAATATCTCTGAAGTAAGAAGATATATATAATTCTGATATATATATTTCTAGGAATATAGAAGGAGGAATAGGCTATTATATTCTGAGTTTGAAGAACATATAGATATTCAAAGGGAAATACATATATATTTCTGATTACATCAAGGAGATACCGGACAAGTATCTAAATAAATGGATCAAGTGGAAGAAGGGATGGATAAGTGCAAGAGAGAATAAGAGTTAAGCAAAGGAAAATGTATATTTATTATAATCTGATTTGAATTTATATTGCAGGATATTAGACTGCAGTGAACATTAAAAGAAAGGAAGACAATCTTAAGAGTTCTAAAGGATACAATGGCAAGAATTATCCTCTTGGTATAATGTATCTAACCCTATGTTTATTATGATGAATGCCATGTGGTAAGTAGTGAGAAATACATATAATTGAAAGATTATCATTAGTATCATAAGCATTGTGAAACTTGCTATGAAATATATAAAGGAAAACATCAATAAATTATATTCACAACACATTAAGTAATGGTATGTTCAAACTCAATGTCTATTTACTTCTATGGCCTCCAACCTCTGAGTGAGTGGCGTGGTATTGTTAGGGAGAGGCGAAGTAATCCCATCACAATGAGATTGGAGGTGGTTTAGCGTGCCCTAGACAAGTAATTCCCCATCCATGGTTGAGGATTAGAAAGGAAGTAAGGATTAAGACTTGAACATAGTCGATACTAAATTGTGTTATGAATTGAACTAAATGTGGATTATGCTATGATGATTTGCTCTCATTGTTTATGTTATGTAGTATTGTTCTCATTATTAATTATGCTATTATAGATGAATTTAATATGAATGATGCTGGGAACTAAATCTTATCTTAAATTATTGATCTTTCATATTTCTAAAGTCCCTTTCTAGTGATCTTATTGTATGCAAGTAAAGAAATCAGGAATATCCTAAAAGGGGACATTACATATGGATACTTCATTGCTTGCAGACAAGCAATTTTGTAAAGGCTAGACTATCATGTCCCCTTTTCTAAATAATTAAAGAAATAATTAATAATAATATTTTAAGTTGTCCGAATAACTTTATTTTTTTTAACATTATAAGAAGGATGACTTATGTATTATTATTATTTTAATAAAGTGAGTCTAATGAAAGATTTTATTAAAAAAATGTTTCTAGACACTTCTAAAACGAATTAGGCGGTAAAAGGAAATTTAAAGTAAAAAGGTGATTATAAAAGCAACAGAGCTACATAGAATAAGACATCCATTGTTATTGTTATCAAACCCTTTTCTCTGAGTATCACTTGAGGATGAAAACCCTTTGGCGTAGAGAATTTGGAGGACAAAAGCCTGCTCTGTTTTCATTGTTGGATTGGAGGACGAAAATCCTCTTGTCCGTTAGAGGCGATTTCATTCACAGATTGCATTTGTCCTAAATGATTGTAGGCATTTCCAATTGTGTTGAAGATTGCAAATAAGTTTCCAAATTTTCAGTGTGAAGGATTCATTGTTAATATCTTATAGTTTAAGAAGCATTTGCTACTAGTTAATCTTAACAATTGTTGAGCCAGCCATACATACTCCAAGCATTATCGTACAAGTCAAGAGGATATCAAATTCCTACTAAGAAGGCTGTCATACATAAAGAAAAGTTGCTGTAACATTTCCTAAAGGCAGCCGTACTTTCCTAAACCTGCCGTACCAATTATCAAGACTGACACATCATTGCTTTAAGTTGCCGTATCATATCTAATTGCTAAGTCTAAGGTAACTTTTATTCCCAAGCCACACATTTGGAAAGCATCAGCCACCTCAATTTTTGGGAATCAATGTTTCATTTTGGATGCTATTTGTGATGCTTTCAACAGTCACATGCTTCTTGGGAACTAGTCGTACCCTTGTCCAGCTGAAGCATTAATGTTAGGTGCTGCAAGTTTGTGAGTTTATCCATTCTTGTTGTAATCTAGATATTATATTAGGGTTGCTGTTCAATGCATGTGTGGTATTGGATAAGCTTCAGTATTTTGTAAGCAACTGCATCATTAATAATAATTAGTGTGAAAGGGTTCCACAATTGTTTATGGTATTTCTTTGCTGCTGTTATATAAGTTATTCTGCTATTTGCATCAGTATTTGTCATAAGTGTTCTATTTCCCACATATATTCAATTTTTTCCAAATTAGAAAATAAAAAAAATTGCAAATTTCATAAAAATTACCAAAAGGGACATTAGATGTAACCACACTAAAGGTCATGCAGCTCAATTAGAAACAACTGTATAACTAACAAATAAAAAACATTGTAGAACCACACAAAGGACAATTAAAAATGGCTATGCAGTTACCCCATTATTAAAACAATGAGAAAAGAAATGCAAGTACTCACACAGGAATTACACGGGTGCCATATGTTTTATAAAGATCTCCTTGCTGCTTCTTTCTGGTTGCCTTCTCTTTTTTGTCCTTAAAATACTTGGCTCTATAAGCTACCCAATTCGGTCGAGACTTGATCAAAGAATCTTGAGAATCTGTCGTGTCAGCCATCCACCGCTGAACAATGCAAAAACATAATATAACTTAAATTCACAGAATTGTTTTGAAAACACCATTTTGATAAGTGCCGATTTAAATATACATGTTATCAAAGATAACAATTTTATGACCACAAGCATGGAAGCAAGTTGGGGAACTTGAGGACAGTGCAAGGGAGGACAAACAAAGCAATAGCATTTACAATGCATAAGTGACAGACTACAAGAAAACTGAAATGAAACTTTGGAGGGAATCTTTGGACATATCTACCAAGGTCAAGTTACCTGACGGAGGAAGAATTTGCTTGAAAGATCAGGATCTGCAACTTCAAGCAAGCCAGCTGCAAGAACATCTGCAGAACGTTCCATTTCCTGCATTTATAACATTTTGATTGTTAAAGGAAATACAAATGAGTTTCTTCACTCTTGTGTCGCCACATGTCTAAACTCGATGCAGATTATCAAGTTACTGATAAAATATTATGAATTTCTGTTATTAATGCAAAGCAGACAAAGCACAAGGCCAATAAAAATAGTAAACCACCCAAAGAGATTCAAATTACAAAGGTGCATCATATATATAAAACCCTATGTTCCACTGTGTTTCCAGAATAAGAATGTACAAGGGCACCAAGACATATTTCTGGGATGGTAGGGGATGGGAGGCCCTGTTTTTACGGGTTGGTAGGGGATGTCAATTAAAAAATAGGGTATTTTAACTATAGTAATTTCAATTATTCATATATAAGGCATTCATCATATATAAAATAGAACCATATTACATAATATTAGAGATGAGAATTAACCTGAGTCAACACACAAATTAAAAAAATATATTCATTGCTTTCATTGCCAGTGTGCATATATATGATATAACAATTACAACAAAATGCACAAAAGCTACAAGTTACAACTACAATATGAAAAAAACATAGAAAATATGCCACTGCACCTAATCTTCATATGCTAACACTACATCAAAATCAGAGTATTGAACAGACTATGGCCAATATTTCACAAAGAATTGGAACTTTCAATTTTGTCATAATATCTTGGGAGTATGGATTATGGTCAAAATTTAAGTGGATTATAGAATTTCTCACACACAAACTATGTAACCTATAAAATGATGCATACCATTTGTCATGTCCCTATATTAGTAATTTATAGTTGAATCAATTATGTATTATTCATTCAAATTAAAGATATGAATGAATATCCTAAATCCATATTATAAATTAATATAATTAAAATATAATATATTTATTTAAAATATATTATTAAATATAAATAACAAATATAATTATTAATATAAATATAAATATTAAATTAGATATTATATAATAAAAATAAATGATTATAAATATAAATATTAATAATTTAAATATTATTATAATATATATTACTATATTATATAAGAATAAATATAAATTAAATATTATAAGTTAATATTATAAATTAAATATTGTTAAATATTATGAGGGGGTTGATTCTCCTTAAGGAAAGCGCTTAAAAGTCTAAACATAAGCAGCGATTACAATAAGGAAAGACCAACGAACTTAAAATAAGACTAAAGAGTTTCGAAAAGATGCAGCAGTCAAATAAGAGGGTCAACAATTCTTAAAGAACAATTAGCAGAAAGTTATATTGGGAGAGCAGCGATCAGTTTATGAAAGACGGCAATTAATTTGTAGACAAAACTATTACGAAGACGTATATGGTATGGTTATATCCCTTGAGAGAAGTCACCTCTCTAGAAAGAGGAAGATCATGATATTTAAGGGGAAGAAAAAGCATTCGAATGGAATCAATACAGCAAGGAAGGAATACACTTAAAGATATATCAAATAGTCTAAGAAATGAAAGAAAAGAAAATCAAAATAAGAACGGTCAAAGGCAGAAAAGTAAATAAATCTGATTAAAAGGAAGAAGATACATATTTCTAATTTTTATATATAGATATATCTGAGCATAACAAGGAAAGAAGTGGAATAATATATAGAGAGAGATCTGCAGTTTACTTGTGGTAGGATTTATATGGAAATGTAATATATGGGTTAAGTACGTTAAATAGGCCATGCATATTGCATTTATAATTTATGATGTCATCTTCATAATTCATTATGTATTGCTGATATGATTATTTGAAAATGTGAAACTGATAAGAGTTTATTATGCATAAACCCATACCATGATAGGAGGAAGGAAAAGTACAAAAGGGATACGATGACGGGACACTCTTCTAGGTATGCCACCCAAGAGGGAATAGAATGAGTCCTCATGGGCCAAAGGAGTACTACCTTTTAGTTGAAGGGTACTACCTTTGAGCCTAGGAGAGTCATGCTACTAGAAGGTGCCCTCTCTAGGTACGCCACCCAAGAACAAATGAAATGAGTCCTCATGGGCCAAAGGGGTACTGCCTTTCAGTTAAAGGGTACTGCCTTTGGGTCTAGGAGAGTCATGCTACCAAAAGGTGCCCTCTTCTAGATAGGAAACCCAAGAAGGAATGTGGTGCAGGAGCACCTTGCTAGCTTTAAGCCTCCATGAGGCAACTTTTGGTTTTGATCTAGTTTTGGTGTTTTAATGATGTAATAAGGTCATGAATTGACTATTTGCAATATATTAGAGGCCTTTGATTAGGTTCTAGTGGGATTTGAAGTTATTTTGTAAAGGATTGCAAAAATTGCAAAATTGTCAATATTGCAAAAAGTGCGAAAATGGCAAACAAAAGAGGAATATAAAGGGTCATAGGGAGTTTAAAAGGTAGTTTCTCACATTGGAGGAGTTTTATTTTATTATTCTTGTAATAAACGTCTATGTAAGACCACTCTTATGTATTTAGAGATTATTTGGTAGTGGAGCTTTAAGTTTGCCCAAGTTTAGTACTTTCTAAGTTGAGTAGTGTTAGTGGTTTGGCTATTTTTAGCCTCTTCTTTTTGCATGTAAAAGAGAGTGGACTGATGGAACAAGGAAGATGGATGTAAAGATATTATTTATGCCTTGAAATTTCGTGCAAGAGGCAAAGAGGGAGGAAAGATGAAGTTTAGAGAAGAGAAATGAAATAAAAGTTCAGTTTTCTACAATTTGTTTTACTGTTTTTTCTCTGTTCCTGAGGCTAGTATGGCCATGTACGGAATCCAAATGGCATAAAATTAGATTTGTTGGAAATATCTCTGAGTCTTCTTTCTTTTGGCGTTGGTTGCATCAATTTTTATTATGTTGTGTAAAAGTTATGATGAATTTGGTGATTGACACTTCCAGTTTTTTCACTGTAACAGTCATCTTGTTTGGAATGGTACGAATTGTACGGATCAAGTACAGGTTTGAAACCAATGCGAAAAGATGGATATATGAGTCTAGTTTCATATTCTTTTGGTTTGGGCAATTTTTATTAAGAATTGAGTGAGTTATGCCATTTTTAGTAAAGGCAGGTCTGAAATCTACTGGGGTCTCCATCTCTATAACAGTCCATTTTTGCAGCATACTTTCAGAAGTAACTCCTACCCATTTTGAGATATGTTAAATAAGGGCCAAATGGGTATTTGAATTAGGTTTGAGTTTTTAGATATCAGTTCTGGGTCGAAAGTTATGGCCAAGAAAACCCTATTTGGCGCTCCATTTCAAAACCTAGGGAAGAGTAGAACAGTCACCTTTTGAGGCATATGTCCAAAAACAACCTATGTTGCATGTGAGATATGTTGTGTAAGAGGATAATGGGTATCCAAATCAGTTTTTAGATCATGGGTTTGAGTTGTATTCTGAAAATTATGTCAAATTTACCTTATCTGCTGCTCTCATCAAAGCATAGTGGAAGTTTGTGAGTTTGGGTGAATCCTCCATGCCTCTGCATTAGAATGGAATGAGCCCACATGGGCCAAAGGGGTTCTGCCTTTTAGTTGAAGGGTTCTGCCTTTGGGTCTAGGAGTGTTGTGCTACCAAGAGGGGCCCTCTTCTAGATACGCCACCCAGGATGGGAAAAGATAAGTTCACATGGGCCAAACAGGTTCTACCTTTTAGTTGAAGGGTTCTACCATGACACCCTTTTGAGACCCGACTTCCCTATCATGGTATGGCAATATAAAAAGACTAATCATGAGGAAATGGGGAAAGATGGCAAGATGAGGGGATAACAGATAAATTACAATCCTCACTAGGTACGCTACCTCATATGAATGGCATGGGCCACATGAGGCCAAAGGGGTTTTGCCTTTTAGTACAAAGAGTTTTGCCTTTGGGCCTAGAGAGGCTAAGACACCCCATTGAGTCACTCTCTTCCATGCTCCCCCATGGTTGATCATCCCAAGGTAAGGTTTAATTGAGTTAACTAATTTGCTATGGGCTTACTGATGCAGGGATTAAGTCAAGCCAAGGTACTCTCTAAATCCATTGTTTGCTTGGAAAGTTGATAGTTTAGGATAAGTTAATGTAATTCTTATTAAGGACATTACATAAACCAAAATTTATCTTGCTTACAACATTTGATTGGTAAGTTGTAACCCTAACTTGTGATTCTAGGGCAAGATTTAGGGTTATCCCAAAAAAGGGACATTACAAGTGGTATCAGAGCTTTGATCGTGCCAGCCTGGGGATCAAAGATAGTTAAATCCTGAAAAAATTAGAATTTGAGAACAATAAATGACTAAGGTTCTTTGATGAGTGCTTGTAATCTTATATAAGGATGCTTTCACTCTTTATTTTAATATTGAATATCTCGGTAATCATTATGTGTTCAATTTTTGTTATATGGTATCAGAGCTCGAGTAGAACTTCAGGATCGGTTAACTCGTGAAGACCTAGATACTGCTGTCGGCAGTGATGGTTCGAGGAATGCTCATGGGATAAAAGGAACCAAAAGGATTCATACGAAACTCTACAAAACTATACGAAATCATCAAGGGTTTTTGTATGCTAGAAATCGCTACTTATTTTAGCATTGTTTTTGGGCAATTTTTCAGAAAAATCGCGGGTTTATTACTTCACAAAATCACAACTCGATTTGATTGCAAATCACACAAGTATATTTTTGTGCAAAGAGTAAGTTTTTTTCACTGTTTTTGGGCGATTTTTTTTATTAAATAGTGCCATTTTTTTCATCTGAAAATTGCATCTGTTTTTGGACAGATTTCAAAGGTTATTTTCTAGAGAAAATTGTGCATGTTTTCCTTTAAAAAAATGCAGATTTTTAAATAGGAAAAATCGTGGGTGAATTCATCAAAAATTGCGCCACCACTTTTTTGTATTTGTAGATCGCAACGGCAAAAAGGAAGTCATGAAAATCTAGGTGTTTGAGGTCATGAAAATCAGGGTTTATGAAAGAAATTGTGGCACCCTTTCTGCTAGAAATCAGCTAGGGCATAAGAAAGCTCTTTCTAAGTCATTTTCGAACAGGTTGTGGGCAGGGTTGGTATTTTGATGCAGATTTTGACAATTTTAAAAAAAATCATGGGTGTGTTTTGCTCACTAGGGTTTGAACCTGGAAAATTTCAGTATTTGCAAACTAGCGTTTTTAGCAGTTTTTAAAGGTTACTACAGCGAGGGTCTCTTTTTTTACTCAGTGTTTACGACTTGCGGGAGGGAAGATGGCCTCTTTACCCAACATCATGTTGGAAGGAAGCCAACATTTTACTAGCAAAAATTTAAACACATGGAAGCAGCGAATATTGATGATTTTCGAGTACAGATGCCTCGATAAGATCGTCATTGGTACCGCTACCCGGCTAGCGACTACAGATAAAGACCAGGACAAGTTTGACAAACATGATAGAGAAGCTGCCATGTTAAAATTATTAGTGACCAATGAAATGCTTCCAGAGGTTCAGACACGTATGACCTCTACAAAAATTTGGAAGCATCTACGAGATCTGCATGAGACATCAAATAAAGGCAGGGCCTTCTTCCTGAAGCATATGCTCTTTTCAATCATGATGGATGTAGTCGGTCATTATTGTTAGTGGTAATCGGTCGTAATTAGCCAAGTAAATAATAATATGTTAGATAATGTTTGGGCACAATTAGTTTTGGAATGTTGTCGGTATTAATTCTGACGGTTATGTAGTCGGTGCAACGGTTGATATCTCAATCAACCTTGGCATGAGTTATATATGGAGTCGATACATGTAGTCGGATATGTTGTTGTAATTGCCATATTGTGTTGTATTGTTGATATGATCAATGGATGAATACAATGCCTTATTATGTGTAATACAGTTATAAATTCATGTTCTATGTTATGCACTATACTACTGCTTTATGATTCTGTTTACTCCATGTCTGTCTGAAACACCACATTGCGAGTAAACATTTGGCGTCGTTACCTGTTTGAAATCGGGTCAAAGGGTGACAACAAGTCAATGACAAGTTGTGTTGTCAAGGACAAGTGAATCGTCAGGCATACTTGGTGACGAAGGAAAGACAATGACGATGGCTGCATAATGGGTCAACCGATCCAATCAGAGGAGTAAACACACACCAAACGCCAAGTAGAAAGAACAGAGGAAGAATTACAAAAAATACGAGAGGAAAGTGACAACAAATGAGAACCAAATGATCGAGAAGACGATCTGACAGAAGATTTGGTCTTCCTATGGGACTTGTCAGTGACACAACACGTCACGAATGAAGCCATCCGAAGAGACATCCCCGTGGAAATCATCGAAGAGAACCTAGAAGTCAACAGGGAAGTGGACCATCTTCTCGATCGTCTACCGAGGTTGTTGGCGAGGAATTTGCTGATCCTGCAAGACCTCCGAGAAGAAAGGGATAGAGGACAAAGACGACAACAAATTCTTCGAAGATATGAAGAACGAATGAAACAAGAAGAAGAAGAGTGCGACGCCAACCGCCGTCGGACACCATACAATCAATGATCTTACCAGTAGCGATTCATGCCCATACAACTCAATAAAGATAAGAACAAAGTACCAAGTGGGCAAGAAACACCTGAAGAGACACTGAGAAGATCGCTAAGACTAAAAGAACAAGAAGAACGTAGGAAAAGCCTAAAACAAATTGTTGAAAGAGGGAATGAACACCATGAAGAAATAAATCAAGACATTGCTGAGTTTCACCAAAGCCTCATCAAGGGAGTCGATGAACAGGATTTCAGAACACCAGTAATAAATAGAGAAAAAGAAAGAAAATGAAAAGAAATTGACAGAACTTGAAGATAGCATACGCCACATCGTAGCATTATCCATTGCAGACCAAGGGCCGAGGATCAAAGGACCTAAGCCAAAGACCCCCACGCAGAGGGAGCACTGGATGGAATCGGAGGAGACTCAAAGTGTAGAGGACGCTGAGAACGGACGTGGGAGGGAACCGTACGTGGCTGAGAGTGTAAGGAAGACACCGGAGCGTCATAGAAGAACCAGTCCAATCAAGTCAAAGACATAGAGAGGGCATCCAGGGAGAAACATGGTGACTCCACCATCAAGCGAGACGCAGAAATTGCCAAAGTTCATGGGGAACGGGTCAAAGGATCCCGTACGGCACTGTAAAACACGTGAAACCATATGGGTAGCAAATGGGCAGGAGGATGAAGATTACTGGCTAAGAGCGTTTCCAGCGACGCTGAGAGGCATAGCCATCGATTGGTGCACGGATCTAGAGGCGACACAGAAAGCCTCATGGCAAGAACTGAAGAAAGCGTTCCAAAACGAATTCAAACTTCTAAGGGACGACAACGAAATTGTAGCAGATACCTACAACACGAAGCAAGGAAGGAACGAGAACGTAAGAGCATACAATCGGAGACTCAAGGAATTGTTGGGGAAACTAGAGACCTAGCCAGTCGATGGGTTAAAGAAGAGATGGTTCATTGAAGGACTACTCCCACCGTTAAGGAAGAAGATGAAAGTAGTACCTCCATCATCGTACACCAAAGCATACAATCGGGCAATGGACATAGAGAGTGAAAACAAGACATCTGCTCGAGGTAAGAAGAGGACCAACGATGAGGAGAGTACCGACGACGAGGAGAGTATCGACGACGAGAGTAGTGATGGAGAATCAAAAACCATCCAGGCATTAAGAAAAGACAAGTTACGCATGATGAAGGAACGGAAGGCCGACAAAGAAATAGTGAAAGAGGGTCGAGAGTTATGGTGCACTGACTGCAAGGGGGAAGGACATATAAAAGCAAACTGTCCAAAGAAATTGTTTTGTGATATCTGCCAAGTATTGGGACATTCAATTAAGGAATACCCATTTAATATGAAAGCAAGTACACAGGTGCTTTTCACACAAGGAGAGTCGTCAACCCTGCCAACCACACCACTGAAACCCCAGAACAATTCCAGTGCATCCCCTAGAGGTTATCAGAACAACAGGAGTAATAACAATAGCCCGAGAAACAAAATGCAATACGACAGTAAGGGGAGGCCCATGATATAGTGTAGAAAGTGTAATGAATGAGGCCACTTCGCCCGAGAATGTCAGAATGGTCAAAACCCCAAGGGAAGACTATGCAAGTGGTGCGGACCAGGCGACCACGAAGATAACGACTGCCCAAAGCAGAAAGACATCAACATGCTGAATGTGAAAGAGCAAAATCAAAAAGTACTGGTGGTCACTACCAGAGCACAAGAAAAGAAGGCCATCTACCCAAATCCGCTTACACAAAAACAAAGAATGAAAGAAGCAAAAGCAGAGGTGGAGCGGGCGATGATGAAGGAAAACAAAATCGCTCTGGATATTCCAAGCACTTCTTGGCAAGCACAGGCTAAGAGTAATATCGTACGGCAGATACTCCAAACCACCGTACCAATCAAGGTAACGGACCTTCTTCGTACTATGCCACAACTCGGGATGGCAATCACAAATACAGTCAGTGACAACCAACGACAGCAGGAGGATGGTCGAAGGAAGGAGATCATAATAGAACAACCACTACAAGTAGACGGTGGACATCGGGAAGAAACCGGCGATCGTACAGATGGAGATTGGAGGGAAGGTATTGGCAAACACGATCGTCGACAGAGGTTCGGCACTCAACGTACTAACCGAAGACACATGGAAGAGTCTCGGAAAACCCACACTCTGGCCACCAACATTCTATTGGTAGGTGCCAACCAACATGGCATCAAGCCATTGGGGACATTAATGGCACAGAAAGTGACTATCGGCACACAACCATTTCTGTTGGACTTTGGAGTCATTCCAGTACAGAAAAGAGCATATGACGCATTACTAGGAAGAGGATGGCTCGTGGCAGCAAAGCTGATCACAACTGGAAGAGAAATACATTGTCCATAGAGAACAACAGAAAGAAGTATGTGATCGACTTAATAAATCAAACAGTGAGTGAGAAGTTAACATCGTTAGACTCAGAAGGTGAAGAAGGAAATAGAATGGAAGGAGAAAGAGAAACTATAGAGCCAAATGAAGAAGGTATTTTGGACCTCCATGAATGCTCGGAGGACGAGATGAACTCACTGAGCGGGCTATTCCACTGGCAAATGGACTACGAGGTGTTTCAGCAAGATTGCAATATGTTGCAAATCAAAAAAAGGAGGGAGAAGAAGATGAGAGAGTGTCGACTAGTCAAACTTTTTTGCCAGAATACAGGGAATACAAGGAGGGAGTGGCCAGGATAGACAACACCCCAGCACACCACTTTGAAAAAAATAAAACAATCAACTATGAGGAGCTCAACATGAAGACAGTCAATTTGGGGGAGGAGGATAATCCTCGTACGATCCTGGTAGGAGATGACTGGAATCCCGTGCTGAAGGCGGCAGCGTTTAATCTATTCACAGAATACAAGGATGTCTTTGCATGGACGTACAAAGACTTGAGAGGCATACCTCCAGAGTTATGTGTACACCAGATTCCACTAGTACTAGGAGCACAGCCGGTACAGAAGAGACTGTACCAGATGAACAAAAACTATGCAGCAAAAGTCCAAGAAGAACAACTGGTATGGAAGAGACCGTACCGAATGAAGAAAAACTATGCAACAAAAGTCCAAGAAGAAATTGAGAAGATGCTGGAGGCAAGGATCATATTCAAGGTTGAAGTAAGCAACTGAGTGTTGCCAATTGTAATATCAATAAAGAAAGAATCTGGACAGATTTGTATATGCATAGACTTCCGATGCCTAAACGCAGTAACAATAAAAGACCCATTCCCGATCCCATTCACCGATTCAATACTAGAAGAAGTCGCAGGGCATGAGATGTACTCATTCATGGACGGGTTCTCGGGGTACAATCAAATCAGTATAGCCGAAGAAGATAAACTAAAGACAACATTTGTAGTCGAGGACAGAGTATATGCATACAACAGGATGCCATTTGGGTTATGCAACGCACCAGCGACCTTCCAAAGAATAATCCTGCATATCTTCGACAAGATGTTGACGGGGAACTTCAAAGCCTTTCTGGACGATTGGTCCATATTCAGCGATGAACAAACACACCTGAGGGCACTGCAAAGAGCGCATGGAACGATGCAAGGTAGCACGACTGGCACTCAACCTGAAGAAGTGTCAGTTCATGGTACCCCAAGGAAAATTACTGGGTCACATAGTCTATAAGGCTGGACTGAAGACAGACCCCGACAAGATCCGAGTGATTGAACAAATGGAACCACCCCTAAATGTCACAGGAGTAAAATCATTTCTTGGACATGTCGGGTATTATAGAAGGGTCATCAATAACTTTGCCCAAATTTCACACCTGCTAGAGATACTGACAAGAAAGGGGGGCAAGTGTTCGAGTGGACAGAAGTACAATAAGCAGCCTTCAAAGAACTGAAGGAACGCCTGATAAGTTCACCAATCCTTGCATACCCAGACTGAAATAAAGAATTTCATGTCCATGTAGATGCTTCCAATTATGCAATCGGAGCAACACTCACGCAAGTGGGCGTACAAGGATTAGACCACCCTGTGTTCTTTGCCAATCAGCTACTATCTAAGGCAGAAAGGAATTATAGTACCACAAAAAGGGAGGCACTAGGAATGGTGTACTCCGTGCAAAAGTTCAAGCACTACTTACTGGCGATACCAGTCACATTCTATGTGGACCATTAGGCACTAATGTATCTAGTGAACAAACCTATCATCCAGGGGAGGGTAAGCAGATGGCTCTTACTACTACAAGAATTCACATTCACTATCATAGTACACCTAGGAAAGAGCCATGTTATTGCTGATCAGATATTGAGAATTCGGTCTGGCGAGCCACCGGAGGGTGTGAATGAGGATTTTCCAGATGTGCATTTGTTTCAAATTGCAGCCCTAACTCCATGGTACGAGAAGATTGGAGAGTACTTGTCAACATCATCCTTCCTAAAGGATATGCCACCTGCCGAACGACAAAAGATAGCATTGAAGAGCAAAACATTCCAACTGATCAACGATTTACTATACAAGATGGGACCGGATCAAGTACTCCGACGATGTGTCATGGAGGAAGAGATCCCTAGCGTATTACAGGAAGCACACGAAGGACTGGCAGGGGGGCATGTGGGACCCAATGCAACAACACGAAAAATCTTGTTGGCAGGGCTCTGGTGGCCCACAATACATACTAACGCACGACAATGGGTGGTAGGATGTGACATGTGCCAAAGAGTTGGCAAACCCCTCAAGAGAGATTTCATGCCTCTTTCCCTCACAGCCACAAGAACTGTTTGAACGATGGGGATTAGATTTTATTGGACCATTGAAAGTGAGCCACCTACACAGATGCAAGTACATCGTTGTTGCCACAGAATACTTAACAAAATGGGCAGAGGCTTGGGCACTACCAGATAATACCACACTTAGTACGGCTAGATTCATGTATGAACAGATTGTTACAAGGTATGGCATCCCAATTCAGATAACTAGTGATAGGGGAGGCCATTTTGTCGACCATGTCATCCGAGTGATGACGACAGAGTTCAAGATCGTGCACAATTTCTCTAGTCCGTACTACCCCAGAGCCAATGGTCAAGTAGAGTCCACTAATAAGGTGCTTGTCTCTGTTATTCACAAGTCTTGTGGTATCGAGGAGGCAGACTGGGAAGAAAGACTACTGGCCGTACTATGGGCATATCGTACTACGTACAAAGTGACCACTAGTCATACACCCTTCCAACTCATGTACGGTCAGGAAGCAGTCGTACCGGTGGAATACCTGGTGTCAAGTCTGCGAATAGCAGTGGAGAAAAAACTTGGGGATACAGAGAGTTTGAAGGAAAGGCTGTTTCAATTAAACAAATTGGACGAACGACGAGTAATGACGCAATGGGCGACTGAGACGATGTAGAAGCGGAGAAAGTACTGGCATGACAGATACCTACAATGAGCAAACTTCCAGCCAGGACAGTTAGTTCTAAAATATAACGGCCGTAACGAACTAAAACCAGGCAAGGTTAAAACAAGATGGTTGGGAACAGAGCAATATAGTTAGAAAGGTTGGACGGAAGAGTGCTAAAGAATCCTATCGACGGGTCTAAATTGAAGATCTACAAGGAGAGAAGAGAAGAACCATTACAAGTAAACATGCTAGGATACGCAGTGAAGAACCAATCTGTGGAAGCAAAGACAACAAATAAAATTGATGGAATGTTTTTTGCAAGCACACAATTTGAAGCTGTGACTGGGTTTTTTGGACCCAGAACACTACAAATTGGAACACATGAAGGCGTAGTCGACAATGATAGTGGTTTATGGGCATATGAAGACAATCAAGATGAAGAGGAGAAGGCATGGATGCAATGGATAAAGGAATGTAATAAGGTACTGGATAAGTTTCAATTTTTGTTACCAAAATAAGTAAAAGCCCCTCCAAAACGGAAATACTTGGCAGAGAGCATTTTATCGTTGAATGATCGCCATATTGTGATGAAATTTGGGAACTAAGAATAAAACCGGTCAGATGGAGTACAGCATACACAGCTCCCTAGGAGTCGAATCTGGAAAGCCAAATATAGAAGCAAGAATATCAAAATGAAATGGGTCCAGGAACCTATGGGGTGGAATCTGAAGAGCATCAAAGATCAATCTGCAATATTTGACCGGATCTGGGAATTGGAAGAAATCGACCAATGTTATTCCAATGACTGTTTGCGACAGAAAGGATACATAAACTACATCTTCCGGCACATGACTGAAATCAAAATTTTGGAGGACAAGATGACGACCAAGTCTACCAAGAACCAGATAGGTAGACTAGAGAAGGAAAACTTAGATTAAAACAATTAAATTTTTGAAAAAAAATTTTAAAAAATAAAAAAACAAAAAAAAATTAAAAAATATATATATATATAGTAAAAAAATTGGAAAAAAAGAAAAGAAACATACGACTGAGGACATACGATGTAGGTCATACGACCCCCATCAACAATGAAAAATAAAGTTTTTTTTCTTCTTTCTTTCGGCCAGATAAAGAAAAGGAAATGACGATAAGGGCAAAACACAAACTGCAAATGCAAGCGTGATCATCAGGAGGAAGAAATAATCTAATATGATCTGTTCACCATCCGAAGATTCCTGCAGCCGTACAAGAAGAGAGGCAGTATGAGGTAAGGTTGCAAAAAACCATATAATTTCGAAGTTGTGAGACAGGAGTTGCACGAAGGGTAGATTGCTTTTCATAGGGCCGTACGAAACTACACAACTCCAAGGTCGTATGTCGTACAATCTACAGAACTTCTGATTCCGCCTAGAGGATTGTCACACGAAAATATGGAGGGAATGAAAATATGCAGGGAATAAAAATGGTGCAGAAAGCCGTACGATAAAGTCGTACGATTGGAGAGCCTCAGGTCGTACAGAGCATCCTTGGCATTCCTAGGGTTCAGTCAGGCAAATCGTAACACTAAGTCTTCCAAACAATAGTTATAGTAACGGGTTTTTGGAGCATACAAACACCAGTGCCGAAAATTGTCAAGAGAAAAGGCAAAATGGACAAAGGGAAGAAAGTGGTCCATTACAGGCTGAAGATTGCATCGAGCAAAAAGCAGAAAATGACTAAGGACGCGGATGCCATCACATGGGAAAGTCTCACAGGCAACGAATGCAAACAATGGTGGAAGAATACCAACGAAAACCGTGTGTTGAAGATTGCATTACGGCATGCTCAGGTAGACAAGGCTGTACTATTGCCATTTTTTAATGCTCGAGAGTTTGAACCATACCTGAAGGCGATGGTAGAAAATTACTGTAGGCATTCGCACAAGTCAGTGCTCGATTACAGAGGGTGTACAGTGACCATATCATTTTGGCCGCAAGACTTTGCAAGAGTGATGGGTATTTCGGCAACAGGGGCAGGTGTGAATAAACCAAGAACAATGAGCCAACAGCACAAAGAGGCAATGGTCTGGCGAGTATGTAAGAGTTACCTCACATAGCAAGAAAAGGATAGCATTTGGGGTTCAGGGAATCGAGGGTTTAGAAAAAAATTTCTGGCAACACCCGAATGGAAGTGTATCCTCGACCTGATGAAATGTAGACTAACAGGGGCTAGCCGAGCATCGGATGTATCAATATGGATGGTGGAGTATATGATAGGACTCAGCAATGGCAAAGTATACAATTGGGTGAGGTTACTCTCCGAGCGGATTAGAGAGTTCCTCACACAGTCACACAAGGTATTCTACATGACCCAGCAGGTGAAGCACTATTTTTAGACGCAGTTCACACACAGGTGCCAGCCGACAAATGGGGTAGATTGGAGCCAACACCACAAGTAGACCTAGGATGACCCACATCCTTCTATTGGAAATGCTTAGATACTACCCATGGAGAAGAATCCTCACAGCGGCCAAGGAAGAGAAAACAGAGAGAAGCATCAGTCAACAGCGGAGAAGAGGAAGAGGAAGAGGAGGAAGAACAGAGTGGCCAATCCTCCTCACCCAAAAGTGATTCGTCGGTAGAAGAAGAGTAACAAGAACAAAGACAGTGGTAGTAGCAGCGGCAAAGGATGTTGAGGGGATGGAGGTGTCGCTTGTAGGAGATGCAGAGCTAGGACGAGAGATGGACGTGGAGGAAGCTATTGTAATACCACATCTTCGGTAAGCGTCATTCACTCTACCAACACCAACATGTAGTACAAAGACACATACTACTGTGACACTGCCAGCCACACCGTCGGTACCAGCAGCACCATCACTGCCAAGTGCTACACCTTCACCACCACCAATCAACACATCACCACCAGCCCCAGTTGAGCCTCAGACACCATGGGGGACAATCATACAGTCCCCAGCAAAGTTATCCACCACACCATTGCCACCACCAACCGCACCATCAGGGGGGCCTCCACCACTAGCAACACCATCAGGGGGCCTCCACCACTAGCAACACATCAGGGGGGCCTGCAGAGGAATCACAGATTAATAGTTGGTTGAGCACAATAGGCTAGATGTGCCAAAGGTGTCATCACTCAGTCCTTTGCACAATTTGACGAAGGGACAGGATGAGGGCAGCACACCTAGAGTGGCCGAGAGTGCCGAATTACAGCAAAGTTTCACTACTGGCCAGGGCACCCAGCATGCTATTTTGCCACAACCAGCTGCAGCCATCCAAGAGATTGGGGAGCCTTCACAGGAGTCTCCCATGCTCGTGACAAGTTCACCAGCACCCACCACATCAGAGGAAGAGGAAGTGGACTTTTGCTACGGAATGACATTCACACTGGCCAAACCTGATGCTTCGGATCCACTTGGGACCGTTCAGAGGTACGTGGAGGATCTCCAAAACATGGCAGTATACATGGAGGAGGTGGGGGAGATCTCCAAACAACTCAGGATTGGACGATCACAAGTAGTAGCACAGGAGGTCAAGAGGATCCGGAGATTCGTCCAATTAGGGTGCGAACAAGAGTTTGCACGATGCTTCACTATGAGAGGGTGGCCGGAAGTCGACACATGTTGCATGCATGATGCATGACGAGGCTCACAGCCAGTGATTGGAGGAAGAGATGGCCAGGTCATAGAATCTCTGTTCACAATTGAGAAAGCCTTCCGACAAGTTTTCTATGAGATGAAACGCCAGGAGTCACTAGCGGAGGCAAGAGGGAAGAAGAAGGATGAGGCTCCCCAATTAGCACAAAAGAGGAAAGATGAATTGACTAGGCACATACAGAACTTTCAAAAGCAGTTGGCCCAGCAAACCCAGGTTACTGCATCCGAGAGGACACGAGCATCAGCCTTAGAGGCTAGGATAGCAACAATGGAGAAGGATACAACTGAGAAGATGCAGGAGTTGGAGCAGAAGGTAAAAGATATGGAGGTATAGCTTGAAGCAAAGGGGGTGGAACTTGCAGCAAAAGGAATAGAGGTGGAAAAGGCAAAGTCTCAGGTGTTGGAGGCAGCACGCATGGTAAAGGCAACCAGAGAACGAGAGATTGTGGCCAAACACCAGCTGCGACTACGTACCGAGGAGACGAGATTACAGGAGCAACGGTCGTCCACCCCGACATCATCTGTACACCCAGGGACGTCTACATAACCCCCTCATTCTCAGTAGTTTACTATGTTGGTCTATTGTCCCCATTTTTGTTTGTAATGTTGTCTAGAAGACGACTAGTTTTGTGGGGGGATAATGTAGTCGGTCATTATTGTTAGTGGTAGTCGGTCGTAATTAGCCAAGTAAATAATAATATGTTAGATAATGTTTGGGCACATTTTGTTTTGGAATGTTGTGAGTATTAATTCCAACAGTTATGTAGTCGGTGCAACGGTTGATATCTCAACCAACCTTGGCAAGAGTTATATATGGAGTCGATAAATGTAGTCTGATATGTTGTTGTAATTGCCACATTGTGCTATATTGTTGATATGATCAATGGATGAATACAATGCCTTATTCTATGTAATACTGTTATAAATTCATGTTCTATGTTATGCACTATACTACTGTTTTATGATTCTGTTTAATCCATGTCTGTCAGAAACACCACATTGCGGGTAAACAATGGATGAGAAAGCATCCTTGCAGGAGCATTTACTCAAAATCAAGGACATCAGAGATCAATTGTCAGCCATAGGTCGGAAGATAGAAGTGGACATAGTGGCAATCATGTTAAAAAGCTTACCACATGCTTATGAGCATTTTATTGAGACACTCAATATCACCTCTACCAGTGTTGACTCGATTTTTGAAGAGTTGTGCAATAAGCTCTTACAGTAGGATAGATGGAAGAAACAGTTTGGTAGTAGTAATGATACACAGAGTGTGGAACAAGCATTTGCATCCAAAGACAAGGGCAAGGCAAATGGTCACAGAAGAAAGGACAAGGTAACAATGAGAACACTTTCAAGAATCTGAAAAACATCACATGTCATTATTGTGGTAAGATGGGTCATATGAAGAAGCACTGCAAAAAAAAGTTGGTTGAACAAAAATCCAACCAAGGAGGGCCTCAACCAAAGGCTCATGTCGCAGACCATTTGGAGAAGGAATCAACCTTCGATGCATTCATGACCAAACAACCAACAGATCGGTCTAAATCATCTACATGGTGCATAGATTCAAGAGCATCTCATCATTTCACCCATAGGAAAGATTGGTTCACAGAGTACATGGCTTGCTCTGATTTAGTGATCTTCGATGGTGGTAAGGAGTACACAATTGTTGGTAAAGGGAATGTGCAAATATCCTTGGGAGGGAAAATTTAATTCTTCTCAATGTGTACTATGTGCCAGGAATAAAGCTTAATTTACTCTTAGTGAGTTAGATTACACGACATTGTCCCAATCTAGATGCAATCTTTAGCAAACATAAATGATATATAGTTGACAAGAAGACAAAGAAAACTATTGTACTTGGAATAGAAGATCATGGATTGTATCGACTAGTTGACACTAGACAAGTCAAAGAGTGTGCATTGGCAGCAAAGGGTGCGTCTAATATCAATACACTTTGGCATCAACAGTATGGGCACCTCAATTTATGCTATCTCTCTTAGTTGGCTCGAGAGAATTTGGTTGATGGTCTTCCTGACATTCAATAGTAGATAAAAAGTGTTTGAAAAGCTTGCCAAGCAAGGAAACAACACAAAACTCCATTTGAGGACAGACAGGCTTGGAGAGCCAAGAGAGTCCTACAATTGGTTCATGCAGATATTTGTGAACCAATGAACACGGCATCGGTCAGTGGTGCCAGGTATTTTCTTCTCTTTGTAGATGATTTTAGTAGGAAAATGTGGGTGTATATTCTAAAATTAAAATCAGATGTGTTTAACGAATTTCAAAAGTTCAATGCATTAGTCGAAAAAGAGTCTGGTTGTGACATAATCACTCTTAGATCTGATAATGGAGGTAAATTATATTCCAAAGAATTCAATGACTTTTGTACTAAACACGGCATAAAATGACAATATACAACACCCTACACTACACAAAAGAATAGAGTAGTTGAGAGGAAGAACCATACTATCACAGAGATGGCCTGATGTATGATGGAGAACAGGAGTGTTCCCAAGAAGTTTTGGGCAAAAGTAGTAAATACTGCAATTTATTTACTAAACAGGTCTCCAACACCTGTTAGCAGAAGACCTCAAAGGAAGCTTGCTCTGGAAGGAAACCAAAAGTTAGTAATCTTAAGGTCTTTGGTTCTATTGCATATACTTGGATTCCAGATGCAAGAAGAACCAAGTTAGATCCTAAGAGTAAGAAATTAATGCTTACAGGGGGTACAGTGACAATCATAAGGCATACAGGTTGATTGATGTTGACACAGATTGCTTGACTTTCAGAAGAGATGTTGTGATTGATGACCCTTCCAGCTTTCTTCAGAGATCAAGATTACCGAAGACCAGCCTGTTATGGCTAAAGATTCAGGTGTCCAACTTCAGGTAGCTCCACCTGAAGGGGGGGGGGGGGGATTTTGAGCATGAGGAGTCTCCCACTTATTGATGATAACTTGGATCAACATCCAGATGACACAAGACCAGGTAGCCCAAGTCATGGTGACAAACTGATTTGGATGAAGAGGATCTCAAGAAGAGACCAAAGTGGTGGGAAAGTGCTATTGGAGATGTTCGAGTAATTGAAATGATTGAGGGTAGAACATCGAGAGGAAAGAGCAAGAAGAACACAATTAACTTTACTCTAATGGCTAATATTTAAGGAGTTTATGAGCCACAAGTGTGAGAAGGCAAAAGGAAAACCTGAATGGGAAAAGGCCATGGCCATTGAACATGAATGTTTTATGAAAAATAAAACTTGGGATCTCTCAGATCTTCCACCAGGGAAAAAACCCATTGGCTGCAAGTGGGTGTACAAAGTCAAGTACAAGGCAGATGGTACTCTTGACAAGTACAAATCTTGGTTGGTCACAAAAGGGTTCTCACAAAGAGAAGGCATTGACTACGATGAGACCTTTGCTCCTACAACAAAGATGAGCACCATCTGATTAGCCCTAGCCATGGCAACTCAATTTTCTTGGACAGTCCATCAAATGGTCGTGTAAAGAGTGCCTTCCTCAATGGAGATTTGTTGGAAGAAGAGTACATGTCTCAAACTCAAGGTTTCAGGTTGCAGGGAAGGAGCATCTTGTAGCAAACTAAAGAAAGCTTTATATGAGCATGGTACATCAAAATTGACAGGTATTTGGTTGAATAGGGATTCCAACGTAGTCCTTCAGACCCAAATTTATACATCAAAGCATTGGTAATGATATCATTCTACAAGTCATATATGTAGATGACATCATTAATATAGGTAGTGCGGATATAGGGCGGGATCGAGGGGCAGAGCCCCCGCCACCAAGCCCAAATAAAGACCTTCAAAACCACACAGACCTTCATGGCACACACCATTCTCATAAATTTTTAAAAAGCAAAAAACAATGCTTATAGATCCAAAAAAGCAAAGTTTTTGGAGTGTTGATGTCATGTCCCCATTTCCGGAGTGATCACTTGTGGAATTGATGATTAGCCTATTCACCATTCCCTAGGCTAATAATTGTGGTAAGGGAATGATTTTGGTTTGAGCTTGGTTCTAGAGGATGAAAATCTATAATGTTGGCTCAACAGGTTATTTCATTTGGATTTTGGCTAAGTGTTACTTGGTATTATTCTTCATATAGCCAAAATGTTATGTTTTCCTAGCCAAGGATGGAGAAAATAAATGTTGATTGTCTAGATGGTGGAAATGCAAATTTAATTGTATTTTCAATATTATATTATTTCTCCAAGGAGTTGACGCCTAGAGGCAAAAAAAAGAAAATTAAAATAATATTATTATTTTATTATTTTAATTAGCAAATGGACGCCTAAGGAGAAGATATTTAAAAATAATAAAATATTATTCTTTTGACAAGGATCGCTGCCAAAGGGAGAAGGGAAAATTAATAAAAAAATATTTGTTTATTGGCCAAGGAAAATCGACGCTTGAGGAGGAAAAAAGAATTTTAAATGTTGGTGGTTGTACAAATGCAAATCATTTAAAATTGTGAAGTTGAAGGTTGCAAGTGATTGGTGGAATTGAAAATTCATATTTTTTAGCCAATTTGGACGCCTAGGGTGAGAGGCACATAAATAGAGGGTGTTGGGCTTCATTTTGCAATTATTGATCTCTTGGAAAATTTTGCATTTGATGTGTTTACTTGGCTGGAATTGTATTTTCAGTGGTATCAAGGAGATGGTCCCATTCCACATTGTGAGATGATATCATATGGATTTCATCATGGAGATTAAATTGCAGGTTTTTAGGGAAGGTTTGAAGCGCATTTGGTTTGTATATGAAGGCAAACTCATCCATTGTTGATGTTTCATGCATTTTGGACTAATTGCTTGGCATAGAGAGGGTTTATTGGCGATTCTAAATCATTTTTCATATTCAGATTTTGTGACAGCAGGGTACAACAGAGAATAATTTGCAGATCTGAGTGTGTTTTGACATCATTTGAAGACTTTGGCATCATAGAAATCCACTATACTTCCATCGCCGCCTTCCTAGTGCCTATCGCTAGGGTTTTGAAGGCTTATTTTGACTTGTTTTGGCATCTTTTGCAAATCTAGGCAGTACAATCAGGTACAGTAGTCATAACAGCAGTCATAATATTCATATCAGACATTTTATTGGGCTTCTACAGGGCTGTAACAGAGTTTATACATCAGCTGGGTCATTCTACATTGCCTTGGCATCATTGTGCTACATTTAGCTAGGGTTTGAAGCTCATTGTTATCTCTTTTGCATTTGATTTGAAGTCTGATTTGTAATCAGTCCCCGTCTGATATAAGGGACAGCCAAAGACAATTGTAACCAGCTCTTGAATGGATAAGGAAGTGAAATGTTGTTTCCAGGTATGTCTTTCTTGTGTTTTGTTGGATAAGATTTGATGATAGCTTGATCATTTGATGTTTGTTTCATGTGATATTTGAACCTTTCCGTGTTCATGATATTCTAAGTGCATTGGAAAAAGTGGGTATTGAAATATTGATTGCATTAAGAGAAATTCAAATCAGAAAATTCATATCAGCAAGGCAAAAATTTCAGTTAGAACTAGTAAGGTATTTTACAGTTTAACCCACGTTTTTTTCTGCGTCCGAGTTTTTTGGCAAGTCTCAGTGAGTACTCACAAAAAACTCGGTGATTTTTTCCAAAAACTTGCCAAAAATACTCGGCGAGTAAACCTTGAAAGTACTCACACAGCCAAAAAACTCACGACTACTCGGCGTCTCGTCGAGTTGGTGAACTATGGATAAAACAATACCAGACTTGCTTGCCAAATTATAAAATATTTTTAAATGACTGTAATGATCATTCAGAGTTGGCTAAAAACAAGAATATTATCTATATAAATACACAAAAAGACAAAAGTTCCTTCAGAAATTTTATCCATGTGCTCCTGGAAGTAATCTAGAGCATTCCTAAGGCTGAGCATGAGTGTCCATTCATAATGTCCGAAAGGACAACTAAACATTGTTTTATGTTGATCTTCTTTCTTCACCTGTATCTGATAAAACCCTGACTTGCAGTCAAATGAGAAACACTTTGAATTGGCAACTTTCTGAAATAAATATGTTTTATCTGGAATTGGGTAAGGAAAAGATTCGGTAATAGCATTCAAAGGCCTATAATTAATAACCATTCTTTTCTTACCACTCTTCTGCTCTGAATGCTTATTTACCATGAAAGCATAATAGCAAAATGGACATTTCAAAGGCTTTATGAATTTCCCAGCTTCCAATTCATAAATAGCTTTTTCCATATCCGGATTATCTATTGCAGAAATAGTAATATTTTTCCCACTGTTATATGCTTACCTTCTTGCAGATTTATCTCCATTGTAGGCATTGATTTCTTCCAAAAATTTTGAGGGTCTTCTAAACAAATTTCATCTTCTATTTGCTTCTTTAGTTCAGGAAACTACATAGAGTTTTTAGATTGAACAATCATTGTAGATGGAAATTTCTTAGAGGCATAGACTAATCTTGGAGCCTTGATTCTTTCTCCACTAAGTGTAAACAAGACATGCTTGTTAGTGCTTCCATACGGAGAATAAGTGTCTATAAAATTTCCTCCAAGTAGAACATCTATTGACATTTGATTCAATTCAAAGAAATCCCATTTAAACCTTTTCTTTTCTATCAGAAGGCTTTCTTGATGTTTATATCTTTCACAAGCAAAGACCTTACCTTGAACATCCATACTTTTATACTCAATTCCTTCTTTTAATTGTTACTTTGCAGAATAGGAAATTTGCAAAAAGATAGTGAAGCTCCAATGTCAATTTGTGAATCGTAGAATTTACCATTAATCTGAACATAAATGAATTGAACATATCTTCCATGTGTAAGTGCAGCAATATATTCTAGCTTTGGTGTAGGCTCAAGAGGTGGTAAGCTGGACATCACAATTCTACAATTTGCCATATTTAGAGTATGGAATTGTTTAGGTTCAAATAGAAAATCATCTTATTCGATCTAGACAATCTTTGGCTCTTCCTTCATTGGTTGTTTACCAAGATTTCTATCAAACCATTGTCTGATTTCAAGAGGAGCTTCTGATGTTCTTCAAAATTCAATATTATAGTAGGCTGGCTTATACTGCATCCGATATCAAAATCTCCACACAATTCTTCCTCAAAATAGGGTTCTTTATTCCACTTTGGTATTATTCCAAATGTAGGATGTTATAATGCATCCCATTTGGAATTTCTAGTCCTAGAGAATTTGTTGTTAGTCCATTCATCAAGGATTTCTACAGGGGAAAGAACAATGGGAGTTGTTGGCCTTGATGGCTATGGAGTGAATTGTGGAGTATATGATTCAAAAGAGAAAGGTGATGGAGACCTTCCTTGTCCTCGGAATGCATTCTATGTGTAAGGGGATCCGCTGCCTCTTCTTCCCCTATCTTGCCATGACCTATTCATCATGGTAGTAGGCATTTCTTCTTGCAAATCATCTACCAAGCTTTCTAAGTCATCAAAGTCTTCATCTTCTTAGTACTGAGTTCTGCTATTGCAAGCTCATAAATATCATCTTGCATGTACAAATCTTCATCTTCATCAATGACATCCAACCACCCTACTGCGTTAGTGGTATAGACAGCTTCAACTGCTTTATTTTTGTAGGTACAGTTAGGAGCTGTGTGGCCAGGCTTATTGCAAATATAGCAAATGATACTTTTAGTTGTATGCCTAGGTGTTGCATTTATGCATATAAGTGTGCTTAGGAGCATAGCTATGGGAGCGATTGAAAGAACAACGTCGAAAAGAAAGCTTATGCTTTTTTTTGTTTATGTCGCTAGCATTGTTTATGGTGGCTCTGTGTAAATGGATTGCATCCATAAAACTAAGTTTCAAGAAACTCAAGAGCAAGACGAGCAACTTGATGTTTAGTGAACTTTTGTGTATAGTGTTGTTCATCGATGAAAGCAATAACATGAGACCGAGCAATTTCAATGAGGTCCATAGTTTAAAAAATCGGCGAGTACTTGCCAAACTCACGAGTAATGGCCCCAATAACTCACGGCCGATTAAACAATAAAAAAATGCCACAATTTTTTGTCCAAACCTTGCGAGAAAACCCTAAAAATCATGTTGACTCACCTAGGGGGGAAAGCTCGTCCAGTTTTTGTTGTAAAATGACATTTCACGACAAAAATTCAACTTCATTTTGTGGCAGATGAAACCCTCATAATTTATGGCAGATTTGACAATGTCACAGATGACCTCACGATTTTAGCCATTTTCGTGATTGTTTTGAAAGATGTTAGTTGTGTATATATGCGAGAGTGCGTGTTTTTTAAATAAAATAAATAATTTATTTATTATGTATAAATAATATAAAAATAATATTAAAAATAATATTAAAAATATATAAAACATAATATAAATAAATAATATTAAGTCTCAAGAATATATTAAAAATATATATATGTATTGAAACTTTAAACTCATTTTTTCATTTTTTATATTAATAAAATAAATAATTAATATATATAAATAAAAATAATATATTATATATAAATAAAATAAAATAATATTAAAAACATACCAATCAAAATATATATATATATATAAAAATAATTAAAATAAATAATATTAAAAATATATAAAACATAATATAAATAAATAATATTACGAACATATTAAATATATATATGTGTGTGTGTGTGTGTGTGTGTGTATTGAAGCTTTAAACTCTTTTTTTCATTTTTTGGTCTATGAAGTGTATTCAACACTAATTTTGATTTATATATGAAGGAAACTAGTAATAGGGTCATAAATTCAGTAATATGCATGTTTTTAAAGTATATGTTTTAAAATTAATGTATTTTTTAATGTTCAGCAAATTTGCCGAGTTTTTCCCAATGTTTTTGCCAAGTAGTTGCTGAGTTTGAGTTCTTAAACTATAATGAGGTCAATCATGCTACAGGCTGCAATCTTAGTACCTTTGGTATCTAGATAAGCAGTGACTTTGTCATATAGACCATAAGGAAGACCTTCAAGATATTTAATCTTGGTCAGTAACATTTTTTGCACATTTGATCTATAACAGAGACTTCTGAAATACAAAGAATAATCTTCAAACCTTGATAAATCACAGTCTCATTTGGCACATGGTTTTGATATTAGTAGCATCCTTTTTTTTTATTCAACATGGGTAAACGCTTTTGACCGGAGCTATGAACCGGGTACATTATCAGGTGGGCAAGGGGGAGACTAGACCTCGTGACCTCGTGCCTACCACAAGAAGCTCTCGCCAATCGAGCCAGGCCCCCTGCCCGATATTAGTAGCATCCTTATTACCAGAGGGAGGACAAAATTCATCTACCAATAACCTGGTAAGATTCTCAATAGAATTTCGAGTATAATATACCTTTGCATTCTTGTCTCTGATGTCCTTCTCGTGCCACCACTAAGCAATAATGCCTGAAGTATTGTACTACAAGAATGGCTGCTGATTCTCTTGTAAGTTGGCAAACATTTTAGATTGTACAGAAAGTATTAGACCATGCTCTTATATGCTCAATGGGGTCTAATTCATTATCAATATCAAGATACTAGGGTTGAACTAGTATATTAGCCCCCATCATGAAGGTTGAAGGAAAATCTAAAGACATTGGCTTGAATCTGTTCTCATATTTTTTATTTTTATTCTTCAGATCTGCAAACATAGTCAAAGCAGGTGCTAAATCCTTCTCTGCTTCAGCTGGTATTTTCTTCTTTTCTTCTTCTTCTAGCCAATTAAGGCTAGCTTCTAAAGAAGCTAACTTTTATTCAACATTTTGCATTCTATTATCAATCCTTGAAACATTATCTCCTAAAGAATGCAAATTATCCAAAGATTATTCTAAATGAGTTCTTGTTTTTGTGCAATGTTTTCTAATTATCTATACAAGACTGCTATTTTCAATAGAAAACTGCAAACTTGTCTCTAACTTACTGTTAATCTTATCAACAAAACTTCTTCTGTACATAACATCTTTACACAAGTCATCAAAAGTTTCTTGAAGATGATTTGAAAATCTAACCAAATAATTTCTCTGTCTGTAATCAAGTGTTGGCTCCTTTCTTCCGCCTTGGAGGGTTGGAAGGCATACTAGAAATGACAGACTGACCTGACCATCAACAGTTTTATGACTACCTCACAAAGGTGGCCATCTACCTCCCTTATACAAAGAGATATCACTCTCTTTATAAAACTCCAAAATATTATCTCTGGGCAAGGGCATAGACATATTTGTAAAAGGCAAAGCTTTCTCTTCTGATCTTTTCCCCTTTTGTGCAAGGTCTGGTCCTTGGTTTATAAGATCTTCTACTTCTACAAAATATTGTGTTCTGCCTGTAGTACTTGAAATTGCAATAGAGCTGGATCTTCTAAATGAAGATCTTGTAGATTGGAAACTAGGAGATGATAGATTGGAATAATTGTGAGACAAGCTCCTTGGTAATACATGAATCAAAGATCCTTTGATCTCATGAATAGGTTTGTTTTGCAATCTCATAGGAGGAGCTACATTCCTTAACCAATCTATTTTCCATTCATTTGGAATTTCTATAGTATTTACATGACCCTTCTGTAACTAGAAATCTTCATTCAATCTCTCAGCATAAGGAAGTGTTTCTAAAATTCTAGGAAGATTAGTACTTGTCATGCTCTATAATACTTGGATCAGGACACTAGAATATTTAAAGGGACCAAACATATCTAACTCATAGACTGAAGTAAATATGCTCCAATAGTCAAGAGAACCATGTTTAACCTCTTGACAACCCTCATCTTTAGCACATACTATGAGGTTTGGATAGTATACAAAAAAAGCACCATTTTTGTTTAATCTAGACAAAGCAAATATCTAACAAGCATGTTCATACTAGGTCTGTCTACGGTCTCAGATAGACAGATAAGACATAGGTCTTATGTATTCAAGAAGACAAGATCCTATGTATACAATTATAGCACCAAAATGAACATAGTTACATCCTCATGAGTTTGAATGTAATCTATTTCAGACTTAGGAAAAACAGGTAACAGCTTGGTCTGAAATGTTTCTCAAGATTATATTTTAAATTCAGTTCTATAAGCTTTGTCCTAGGCTTAACAAAATGTTTAAAAGTAGACTTGTGAACTATATTTTTCAGAAGACTGGTTTATAGAAATGATTTTGTATAGACATCTTTCACTTTAAGAGCAGGAGGTTTGTAAGAAACAACTGCACCTGATAAAGGTTCTTCAGTAACTTCAATATCTAGTACTTCTTCTCCAGTAATCTCATCATCCGTCGGCTCAATAGGAGGGGCCTCGTAATATCCTTCAAGAGATGCTTGATTCACCATCTCAACACCATCTTGAGTAGTAGAGCTCTTTGGAATTCTACGATTTTAGAATATAAGTTTGAGTTCAAGACCAGGAGAGACGCCTTAAGAGGATTACGGGACAGCTTGGCTAATAGCTTGATAAAACCAACGACAAATATAAAGCAAATTGTCAACCAAATCTCTCACAGAGACTCCCCACAGAGACAAAGCTCTTAGCAACTCTATAGTCTAGAAACACAAAGACTTATCTTTCTTACTCTGACAATAACCTTAGAACTAGCTCTAATACCACATAATTTCAGAGGTCATGAACCTAGGTGTGACTGGCACAATGGGACAAAAAGCGACGGAGACTGATGGCCGAATGGTTACAGCTTCTTAATATTACCGAAACAATCAAATTTACAAGGCTTTCTTACAATATGCAAAGTAATTTTCTGATACTTGAGATCTGAGTATCTAACATGCAACATCATTGGAAATATGCCGCATATAGGGTTTTCCATAAGTCAGCATTGTATAATACAAACTAGAGTTCAGTAGTTAGATGCATATTTTTAGGCATCAAATCCAAATCATAATCATTGAATCAATGAGAATTATTCTGAAATTATCAAGTCTAATTATATCGATAGTTAGTACCCTATCCAAATCTTTGGTATCTCCTATTTTTGGTGTGAATTTCCTTGTTTTATCTTTATAATTGAATGTTTGTAAGTTCATTCGTTTCATTGCCCAGTGAGATGAAAACATTGGAAAGGGCAAAGGCACTTGTGATATAAAGGCATGAGAAGTTTAGGCATAGCTATAACAACAAGGAGTGTCAATAGATGCAAACAAGACAAAACATATTTTAGGAGGCAAAAGCCTTCTTTTGATCCTGGCAAGAAAACAATTTTTTTGTGAATTACTCTCCAAAAGAAAATTTGAACAAAAATTTGTTTGCTGGATTTCTTGGCTAGATCACAAATATATCAACTTCTATTTATCATTGGGAAAATTCTAGTACATAATTTTTGAAATTGTCTTCCCCATCCTCTAGTTCATCTCAAGAACTTTTCAGAAACTATTTATTAACAAAAATGTCAGCTCTGGATGACAATGTTATGACTAAAACAAAGTTTCCTCCAATTGGGACAACCTGACATGGAGTGTTTTTCTAGATTTTCCCTTTGGTGGAAAACATTGTTTTTGGGGTTTGTTGTCAAATAAACATTGGCAACGGTCATTACTCCAAATCATAATTCTAAAGTACTCATACAAATAACTGATATTTCTAAAATCATTTGGTCTGCATTATCCAAGATCCCTTCATGTGTTACATTTTTCCGAGTGGAAAAGAGAAATGAAAGACCATCCACAAATTTTCTTGCAAAAGCTCAACAATAAATAAATGCATATCTTTACACAAGGCCACAGATTGGTGGCAAGACATATATTGTATAACTTATAATGGATAGTTAGAAACAAATTAATTTAACCAAGTGATTTTCTCAGATGCAGCAAGTATTATATCAGGAAAATGATTTAAGTAGTTGAATAAGGCATGCCATGGCAACAGATCGACATGGATTTTAAGTTTGCTAATTACAACTGCCTTACATTAAGCATAATTAAAGATATTGTTTAGGAAAATTAAGTTATAACAACAAAGATACTTTTCTTAGAAGATTCATTTTGAAAAGATCTTCACCAATGACAGTTCCTAGTGGGTAAAGAAAACTATGGAGGCATTTCTATTAGGAAACATTATAGACACTTCGTTATTACAATTACGTACTAAAATTTTGCATAAGCACAACAGATACAAATATGAAGATTATTGCGATAACTGAATGCCCAACAATAAGCACAAAAACTTTACTTGCTAAGTTTGAGAGGGGCATAATTCCATGATTTCAAATATGAGAATGATCTAGCCCTTGAGTGTTTCATGTCTACATGTCATGCCAATATAAATCTTTACCAAGCATAACAAAAGCTTAGACAAGCTGTCTGCAACATACATTCAAAAAACATGCAACTTAAGACAAGTGTTTATACACTACAAACCATATCCATGGCCCAATAAGGTGGAATACAAATAGATGCTTCTACAGACCTGCCATGCTTTCTATGAGTTTTTAAGGAAACAAAATCTTGTAGCATTTTCCCAATTACAGGGCATCAAAAAGTCTCTAAACAATCCCAACAAGAAATTTCATCACTCAATAGTTTCTCTATCAAGAATATCAGACTTGGAATGAGTTCAAAAAGCATATACCAAAAGCTTCATACAAAAGGGAGTGCAAACATCTAAAATGCTCAACAAACGACATCCACTGCTTTTTTTAATTTGTTACTTTCCTAGTAATAATATGGTTCTAATATACTTCAAAAACTAATAAGGTTTAAAGTAAACTTACATCTTTTAGAATAGAACCATCTAGATACATTCTAGTCCGAACATGAAAACGACCATCTGACTTTGTCTCATGAACAGAGTGACTACGGAGAGCTTTTGAGACAGCAATCGATAACTTCTCATGCCGATGTAGGCTGTGGGCACCTCCAACAAGTACCACCTCTTGTCCAGTATGAACCATCTTTTTTACCTATAAATGAAAAGCCAAATTATGAACATAACCTATTTTACAACCAACACAAGTTTCCCTCACACAGGACCTATGCCTTTCATAAGAATGAATAGCCTTCATAGCTGCAAATATATGCATGCCATAGTATAAACAAATCTTTAATGTTTTGAGAATGTGAAAGGTGGAGATAAGTAGCAAAAGAATTCCTCACAAGAACTAGCTATGTTTGAATTAGAAATAAAAACATACAAAAGAGGTCCAATGTAAAAGCTTTTGTTCAAAAAAATTTCAAAAAAAAAATATTTTGAATGCCGCAATAAAGCTAATGAAAAAAAAAACTTATGATGTTTTTCGGAGGTCGCAATACTGGCACACAGATTTCATTCACATCCAAAGAGGATGGATGGAAGTTCAAACACACGAAGCAAATACTGCTAATCTCTCATGAATAATTAAGAACAATACAAAACAGAAGTAATGAGACAACAAAAGTGTCTCTATAAGATTACAGAAAGAGATAATTCAATCAGATAGGTAGTAACTCTTCAAAAATCTAGCACAAAAAGATTATGCATTTTGTTTCAATTCAGGTTAATTGATTGTTCACCTCAGAATACTTAATAGTGGTCTTATATAGATACCGGATTTTAATCTTCCTATTTAAAATTTGAATTTCTATCAAATTAATACATGTGCACAAAGCTTGTAAAGATACTAACAAATTGCCGATAAGGGCGTGGTTCAGTGGTTAAGTCACTCGGTTGTAGTGGCGGCCACCAGAGTTCAAACCCCCGCTGGGCCAACGAGCTCGCAGGCTTTACGCCTTCGCTGGGCCAGCGAGCTCGCGGGTTTGAAGTGTTCTTGCTAGGGGATGAGGTCCCCCATGTTGTGGCCTCACCGGTTCATTGCTCCGGGCAAAAGCATTTGCGTGGAGCCGGAGGGCATGTCGCACCAGCGTCCCCGGTCACGTTAAAAAGTTTACCAGGCGCATTTTAAAAAAAAAAAAAAAAAAGATACTAACAAATAAAATAAAGAGGGAACACTTCGCATTTCAGAGTAGAACAAGTGCATTCGTTCAGCTAATAAAATGGCCCTAATAACAGAAGGTAATTGAAAATCAATACACTCCCTGACCAGAAGGCTTGCATATCCATGGAATTGTTCAATTAAAAACAAGCTATTTCAAATTTGAAATAAAAACTAGCACACAATTTTAAAAAGTGAACAAGTGGCAAAGAATCCTTTACACTTAACCAATTACTCTTTTCTGTTTAAACTGTTTGTTTTTCAGCAAAAAATATGCCCTCTGTTAATATGTCACAAGGCTAACTCACTTCACTATACAATTGTCCCAAAAAAAATCTCAAATGCTAGCATTACATACAGGTTATGAATCAGTTAGGTGACTGTCAGTGATTCATCAGCAATGCAAATATGGTGTAGAATCTAGACAGCTAGTAGCATTACAGATTGGATTCATGCAGAAATGATTCTCATATTATAAGAGACATAATGCTTATAAGAAGGATTAGACATAGCTTACCCTAGACTTATCTTGTAGGACCGTCCATTCCTATATTTGTCTTCAAAAACATATTATGAAATAGCTGGTTTCAGGCACATTCAAGGGGGATCTACTCACAATCCTGACTCTTCCATCCGGCTCTATAAAGCTTTTTTCTCAAAAGCAACTGACAGAACTATGAGGCAACATGTTCTACGTTACAGTTCTTTATTTCTCTCAGGCATGGAACTAAACACAATTCTTCAAAAACAAATTTAATATTATTGTCAATACATTGAAGTTTCAGACAGTACAGAGTCTACAGACTAACAAGTAACAATTGATGCATACCTAACCTAGAAATCTTATCACCAAATCTGGGTCTCACAATCCTATAATATTCCTTCCCTTTATGCTTCCTTAAGACTTTGGAGATTGCTATGACCAGGACATCATAATCCCATATTTAACCCATGGAAAAGTACCCAGCATGAGGATTCCATTGAATTATAAATTGGAATTACCCAGACAATAACATACAGGATGTCAACCAGTCATATGACTGCCACTGAGGCATCAACCATAAAAATCTGCTGAGGACATTTTTCTACATATAAAGGTAAAAAGAAGTTTTTTAGGTCACCACCAAGCAAGACACAAATTTGATGCATGAGACACTCCTTACATAAGCATTTTACAAGGGGTTGTTTTTTTGTTTACAATATATATTGCTGAATGAGATATAAAACCCTACCCCTTTGTATTCTAATCTATGACCTCAACCTAAGTCACAAGGTTCAAGTTCGTGTTCGTGTTCGTGTTCGGCATCTATAAAGTTCGGATGAAGTTCGGCAACAGGAAAAAAAAATTGTAATTAAATTCGCCTAGATAAATCTGATTTTTTTTAAATACAAGTAATATCCACAAAATTATATTTTATTTTAATATAACTAATTTTATTTTAAAAACATAAAAATAACAATATAATAAATTTATATTTTAACTTTAAACAATAAAAATTAAAAAAAAATACTAACAATATTTTAAAACACATAAAATTTATATATTATATTTTTATTTTTTATTTACAAACAAAATGAAAATATTATTAAATTTATATTTTAACTTTAAACAATAAAATAATAAAATTAGTAAGTTTATTTTAAAACACAAAAAAAATATATATTATATTTTTCTTTTTTATTTACAAACAAAATAAAAATATTATAAATATTAAATTTTATTTAAAATACTGTAATAACTAATACATATATCATGTAACATTGTAATATATTAAATTTTATATTAAAAACAAAAAAACCTAAGCAGAGCAGAGCCTACCTTTCCTGCTCACAGAAGCGGCGAAGCTTAAAGCAGAGCCGAAGTCAACCTTCAGTCACCGCCACTCAACCAATTTTGTGTTCACATCGCGCAGGAGAAGAATGACGAGTAACACAAGAGAAGAATGACGAGTTGCGGGAGTTCTCTATCGGCCAAATAAAACCTAAAATACTTTTTAAGACTTTAAACACTACAAATTTTATGTTGAATTTTAACGAATTTTTTATCCTGTTTAAAAGTTCGCAGAATTTCGAACAGCATGCCAAAAATTTGGCGAACCCTGTGACATAGACCTCCACTATGAATTACACACCTTCACAATCAGGCTAACTCAAGCTATAAAAGATGAATAGGACCTAGTTGCGGATTGCATTATTTGAATGTGTAGATTTGAACTTGAGTCACTCTCTTTACAAATAAACTAGTGTGCCACTACACCACAATGTATTGGACATGAAAAACTTTAATGCAGACATTTCAAGATCTATAATTCTTCAGTAGCATTGGTTTCTTTACTAGAATCTTGGGTGTTCCAGTTAGTTTATTATTCTAAGCATGTTCATTGCTAAATAGTAAATTGGTTTGGAATACAATATAACATGTGATTATAGTCAACCCTCACATGTGATTTTAGTCAACCCTCCCTACGGAACAGCTGGTCAAAACATGCATTCAAGAGGGTCCATCCACAATCCTGTCTTATAACAGTCCTGCTCTCCAATGCACACCGCACAGGAAAAGCTATAAATACAATATGTGCAGCTTTATAGTTTCCTATCTATCTCAGGCATAAAACAAAACGAGAGAAATTTTGGAAAAACAAATTTATTCTAATTGTCAGCAGATAGATATTTGAAAAGGACTCAACAACTTCTGTACCTAACACCAAAAGACCATATCACCACACCTAGCTCTCACAAGCCTTCTAATACATTATGTTTCTGTCTATACTTACTTGGGAGCACAAACCATAGGATGAACAGTCCATCAAATCTCCATTTGCAACCAATAGGCATGTCATAAAACAAATTTCTGTTTTAGCTAATATAATAGTTATATTCCAAGAAATGCCTCATATAAATTAATTAAATGTTGTTGGATGTGTTGTATACTTTGCATGTTTTACACCCTTTTATGGACTGTACACCTCATCACACTTAGTGCCACCGCAAGAATTAAAAAAAGAAGGAAGAAAAAGAGCCCTTATAGGTAGTCTTTTCGACCCATGTTTTATATCCATTGTATTGTAATACCACTTAGTGGTTTCTTATACTAATGTGCCTATAAATACTCACATATGGATTAGGGTTAGGCACAAGTGAGAAATATCCAGTGTTCCATGGGGACCCGTCCCCAAGTCCGGGATGTTTCCGAGACTTGGGGACGCCTGCGAGACGTCCCCCCGCCATCCCCCCACCGCCGCCGGTACGCAAGATTCGTCGAGGAAACTTCGGGGACTTCTAGCCGTCCCCGAGACGTCTCGGGGACTTCTGGACGTCTCCTATGCTGGGGGCAGCAAAAAGTCATTTTTTTTTAAATTTTTTTTGTTTTGCCTTGGACTTAGAGCCCAGGTCCGAACCCTAAGGAGGTTTTTGACCATTTTAAAAGCTAAAAACTCTCATTAAACTCTCATTCTTCATTTTATTTGCTCAATATGCCATTTCATGTTCTGCAACAGCTAGGTGAAGAAGAGGAAAACCTGTGAGAAGAGTGGGTGAAACAGTGAGTTTGAGGTGTTGCAAGTGCAAGCGGGGTGAGAAGGAGAAAGAAGAAGAGGAGCCTCCCTTCACTACATTTTGATTTTTACATTTTGTAGTTTGTACTTATTTTGATATCATCATATGCTACTCATTGTAACCATCTTTAAGACTTTATGATACATTGATATGATATTATGATGTGACATGTTATATTTTCCGTTTTCGATATAATAGAAATCTCAAATTTGACAATTTCATTTGTCTTTTAGTAATAGTATTCAAGTATTTAAAATGTTAGTATTTGCAATTTTGCTATTTTACTAATTTGCCAAAGTTTAATTTGAAATGTTATTCTTAAACATCTTTTTATAACTAGTTATTCAAGTACCATATGTATATCGGCGCCGCCCCCCCGCCGCCGTCCCCAAACTTAGACCCTTTGTCCCCCCGTCCCCGAGACCCGTCCCTGTCAGGAAACTCCGTGGAACATTGGAAATATCTTATTGTATTATGAATGGTTGACTTAATACAGTGAGTGAGTGTTGTTTTTCCTGAATTTCTTCAAGAAGGGTTTCCTTCAATAAAATCTCTTCTTATACTATAAGGGTGCCATTATTTCTTTTTTCTGTATTTAAGATCATGTTACCATTACTTCTGTTTGTACAAGTTTAACTATATTATTTCTATTATAATCCTTTGACAGCAAGGGCATGTTAGCTATGTGATAAATCTTTCCTTGAGTGGGAGCTCTACATAGGTGAATCTCACATACTGTTGAATTAGTTGTCATTGATGTCAAAGACACGGCAGAAGGATATTGTCATTGATGTATGAATGAGATTATTAGAAGATTGTCGTCATTGATGTCAAAGACAAGAGTAAATTGCCATCCAAGAAAGATCATGGCCGACTACATCAGCAAAACATTGGCAAAATGGAGGAATTACATTGGTGCCCAAATTAGAGTTTGAATTGCATTGAATAAAGAAATTTGTATTTATTTCAAGAAGCCAGCTCAAAGTCCAATGAGATCGCTGTCCTTTGGAAGTTTAAATAAAATGAATTGAATTTAATATGGGGCCGACCCCCTAAATGGAGCACTCCCATATAGGACAAATTGCTCCCACAAAAGGACAAGTCGTCCCACATGAGGACAAATCACTCCATAGAAAAAGACATGAATTGTTGCCTCTTTTGCAATTGGTTATGTCTATTCATTGAGTCCCCTCCTTGGAAAGATATAAAGGCTAGTTTGCATTTGGGAAGAAGTGTGTGTGAGTGAAATAAAGATATATCAGTTGGTCATCTACAAATCTGCCCATGAAGATTTAGTAGATCATTAGAAGAGGAATTAATGCAGATATAGAAGAGAAAATATAATGTAAATCATTCAAGTATTCAAGCAATTCTAAAGAAGAGAATATGAAGAGTAATTCAGATCTGTATCAAAATATATGAAGAGAGTGTTAAGATTGTGAAGAGAAATATATGATGCATAATTTGGGGGCAGATTTGTAAGTGAAATTAGAGCAGACCTTAAGGCAGAATTATAAAGGAAAGCATTGCATTATTTGAGATAAAATTTGTGAAGGAAAGTTGTTGCATCATCATCAAGTAGACTTGTGAAGAAAAGCATTGCATCATCTACAAACCAAGTCATGAAGGAAAGCACTTGTGTGATAACCGTTAGATCATCTACAAGCAAAGCCGTGAAAGAAAGTGCATCTATAATCAGATCTTAGTGAAGACATTATCATCCATTGAAGAATTTGGAGGTTGGTTCCTATCAAGATAAGAGATTGGTGACTCTTGCTGAGTTGATGCTCAGTTGTGGGAATTGGTGTCTCCAATGGATTGGTGCCTAAAAATTCTACAAGCGGGGATAGGTGTCCCAGTGGGTTGGTGCTCACAAAATAGAGTACAAGTAGGGATTGGTGTCTCCAGTGGATTGGTGCCTAAAAATTCTACAAGAAGGGATTGGTGTCCCAGTGGGTTGGTGCTCACAAAATAGACTACAAGTGGGGATTGGTGTCTCCAGTAGGTTGGTGCCTACAAAAGAAGATTTATAAGAAAAGCAATATTTTGCTGTGGTTTTCTCCCGAAAGGGTTTCCAAGTAAATCGTGTGTTCTTCCTGTGTTGCATAATTGTTAGATCTTGTATGGTTGTTATTTTTGTGGTTGTTAAGTTTGGAAAAAGTAAAAGATTGCCTTATACTAATTCACCCCACCCCCTTCTCAATATAAGCGTGTGCTCATCACAAACAAGGATGGAGACAGAAATTTTATTGACAGAAGTCTGAGTTATGGAAGCTTAAGATGGAAGATCTTTTTGTGGACGGAGATCAGTGAATTGATGTGTTGGGAAAGAAGCCCTCAAATATGTCGGCAAAAGATTCAATGAAGATTGATAGGAAGGATAAGTGTTCAATCCTTTTGTGTCTTTCAAAGTCAATATTTTTTAATGTCTAGGGAAAAGTCAACATTAAAGAGCTATTGGATTAGATAGGGTCTTTGTAATGTGCCAAACTAGGGTTTGAACCAAGATTTCTGAATTTGCAACTTTCAAATAGAGCCCTAAGACTGAATTCTGATTTTTTTATTGCACCCTTCAGTTTTGTCTTCAACAACATGAAATATAAAGTAGCATGTGCCAAAATATTGATGACAAACAAACATACACTTACAAACTACTTCAAAATGAAATGCATCCAATTGACATACAAATTGATAGCAAGAGGATTAATAAAAAACCAATCAGACCTCACTGTTATGAAATCAGTCTTGTCTTTGCATTATTACATCAGCTTCACGAAAATATGGCAGCCAAACATATGTGGACTGCTGTTACAATTTCAGAGGTAAAATGACGAACACAACATACCAACTTGGTGACCGAATGCAAGGTAAGAATGATGCCAGGTCTGCTGTAGCAAATTGACCTCTTGTGATGATGAAATGCAAGATGGAAAGACCTCCAATGCCGGCCAATGGCCTCCAATGATGAGCGCTGCCAAGGAATTAAACAGACCGCTGTTCTAGTGATGCAATGCCTCCTCAAAAACGCTGATCGCAGGTCTCCCAAAGTCTGATCACTGCTATCAAGGAAAGGCAGATCGCCCTCCAAACAGTGCCAACGGTCCTCAAAGTGCTAGCCAAGATCTAGCGCTCCAATTGTAATGCTATGACAGAGGTTGCTAATGCAATAATGAACAATGGTACTGATCGCTGCCAATGAATATGCAGAACTGAAGCAAGTCGTCACTCCTCTATGGCAGATCACCCAAGCATGTAACTCCTAACAGCCATGATCACCTCCAAAATGGTGCTTCAAACAAGCAGATCAGTCTTCTTTGGATCGGTGCTCAAAAAACACAATGCAAGGAATCTTTAAGTCTTCAAATGAAATACAAAATGATCTTCAATGAAATCATACCAAGAATCTTCAATTCTAACAACAAGTCTTTGACAATGATCTTCAATCCAATCTTCAATGAAATCTACTACGAATGATATAGCAATGACGCTCAAACAAATCTTCAAATCACCAATGAAGTGCAAATGTGAACTCCATATGAATCCACCTCCAAAGTGTGACTGGGTTTTCGTCCTTGGAAGTCTAGCAATGCAATTGCCAAGCCATAACGCGAAAGTTGCCAAAGTATTCATGATACCAAAACGAGCTCCTTCAACCTTTTTTATACTTGGTTCTTCTTTTTCCATCGATGAAGCTGACAAATTCAAATTAAAGATTTGAATTGCCTTTTCCCTCCTTGTCGGCCAAAGAAACAATATTTTATTATTTTTTATTCTCCAAGGTTGGCTGCGCAATTTAAAAAATATTATTATTTTATTGCTTTTTTGATTCTCCCAAGGTGAGCGCCAAAATCCAAGAATATAATTTTTTTTCCTCTCTCCAAGTTGAGCTCTCCAATTTAAAATAATAAAATATTATTATTTTTGGCTTCTCAATTTGGGTGCTCAATTATATTTTATTATTATTTTATATATATTTATTTTTCATTTCTCCAAAATGGGCGCCACAATTAAATAATAATAAAATATTATTATTTAATTATTCTCTTTTGATAATTAATGCAAAATTGCATTAATTCATTTTTTGTCGAAAATTGGCTGAGCTTTACAAAACAACATTCCTTTCTCCAAGCCTCTGATCAACATCATCTTTTCCAACCCACAGCTAAACCAAAATTATTCCCTTGATTGATGAATTAGCCTACGAGAATGAGGATAGGCTAACCCAGACTCCTATTGGGTGATCATGCCGGAAATGGTGACTTTAGAGTCTTTCTATCAAGCAAAGTCCCTAGTAAACAGTTTTTTTTTCCTTCAAAAGACATATTCTCTTAGGATGAATAATTAGGACTTTGTGACATGCATCTGAATGCTTTTAACATTATGGTACAATTAGTCTCAATTGATCTTATAATGGATGGAACAGAGAATTACCTCTTGACGTTGTTATGTTCTTTGCCTTGTTTGTGAGAGGCCGTTCCCAAGAAAGAAATAAAAACAAGTCAAGGAATAGAGAATCAAAGTCTAGAGGTAAATCTAAATCTCTAGGAAGACCTACGAAGAAATATTTGAACTGCAATAAAACTAGGAATTTTAAGAAGCAATGCACATTTTAAAAAGTTGACAAAGGTAAGGCACTTAATGATGCCCCTTCCAATAAAACAAATACCTCCACCAAAGAAATCAAGGATCCATCTCCGACGTCTTCAAATACACTCATGTCATGATGCATGATTGAATCATTTGAGTGCTTCTTTTCATATGACTCCTCACAAGGAGCAATTTTGCAGATATTAAAGTTATAGTGAAGCTAATGGTTTTTTAGGAAACACCTTGTCATATAAGATCTATTAGGTGTGGAGAATTCAAGACGATGCTTAAAGATGGAAGGGTTAAAACACTCCCTAGGGTTTTACATATTCCAAGGCTGGCAAGATAGCAGATATTTGTTAAAAAAATGAGTGATGCAGAAATGCAAGTAATATTTAACAAAGATAGCTGATAGATAATTCAAGAAGCAATGATGTTGACAAGTTTAGTCTCCACTAGAACACTATTCAACCTTGAGGTAAGTACTGCAAGCAATGGATCTAATAGCTCTAGTGTTCCAAGGTTGGAACCCATATGTTAAATTTCTTTGGCTTGTTGCTATTGAATTTGATCTTGAGGAAGAATGGATGGATGTGAAGACAGGTTTCCTTCATGGGGATCTTCAAGAAATATATGTCTAATCCAAAAATAGATCAAAAATGAGTTAGTCTCACTATGGACCTATGACAAACAAGAGCACTTCTTGTAGAAAACTTTCGATGAAGGGAGCAGATGCTTTTGAGCAGATAATAGAGGAGTTATTTGGCTCTATGCAAAATTGTTGGTTCTGATAGGGGACGATGATACAACCAACAATTCCAAAAGAAGTAATTTCACAACCGTCGAGGCAATTATGGAACCATAGATCTATGTAAACCAACAAATTCATCACACTTCAAAAAAATGGTTTGTGTTGTTTAGAATTTTGCATTTTTCAACTTTCTTACATCCTTTCACCTTCTATTTCATCTTGCAAAGCATAAATACGCTATTGTAAAGGATAGAGCTGAAAAAAAATTCATGTGTTCCAAGTGAACAAGTAGATTGTAATAGGTGTTGGGATTTGGGTGATACTCACCTACACAGGGTTCTTGTAGGTAGAGTTTGTCTACAAAATACTTTGTGGTGAAATGCGGTGAATTTTTTGGTATTGCAATACAACATATATGTTCACTTACATGTGGTGATGTTGTGGCAATGAGTTGTGGTGTTGTATACATGGTTTGTTTACATGTGGTGGTGTTGTGATAGCAAGCACAAGTCATCTAGAAGAACTCACAACCCCATATGTAATTAGTGTTTGTTGGAAGCATGAACAGTGATGTAGGCGCATGTGCGGCAAAGTTGGAGTTCATGCGGCACAATCAGAGAGTGGGATAATGTTTTGGGAGATGGCACTAGATGTCACAAGCAATTAGAAGTGAAGTTATGTCTGTATGTGCTACCACAAGCAAGGAGCTAGTAGTGGTGGCTATACTAAAAACATGTACATATACCAACAATGTTAAGGTTGTAACTATTGATTCATAGTGTGCGGTAGCAGCAAAGTATACAAGGTGAGTATCCACATGGAGACATCACACTTGGTGATATATGTGGTATACTAACATCAAGTTATAGTCAAATTATGGTTACATGACACTTGGTATTCCTTGAGTTGGTTGGATAGTTAGACGGTTGCTATTCCCATGGATATGTCTATATGTACCATTTTGTGTGAAGGCGCCAAGGTTAGACGGTTGTACAGGCTAAAAGGATAGCATTAAATTGTACATTGTTGGTGTAAAAACTTTAGAGTGATTGCAGAGGAAGTATGTTGTAGATTGAGACTTTGGTAAGACCTTGTTGTATTGAATCTTTGCCGATTCTGAATAATATAACTGTGAACATCTTTTTGGTGGTGGATTTTCTCTCGAAAGGATTTCCCACGTAAATATTCAGTCCTGTCTATAATCTTGTTGATGCATAATGTTCCATTTACTTCTGTACATATTGTTAGATAGATTTTGCAAGTGTATTTTCAAAATACATAATCTTAAGTTTCCTTCATCCCAATCTATAGGTCATCTACAACTAGGGTTAAAATCCCCAACAATAGGTAAAATAAAAAGAAGAGGGTGTCAATGAGCTTGTAAGAGATCTTAAGGATTAAGCATTATTGTTTCAGATTGGTTGTGTGCCCAAGAGGCCTAAGATTTTATTTGTCATGGGAAATAGTGGATAAAGAGGCCATTTGCCTCACTTTTGTTGGAGTTTTCTCCCGAAACACGGGTTCTCTAGAGTAAAAAATCTGTCTTCAATTGTCTTGTTGTTTGTTCTTATTTTCCTTTCATGTTCAGATTTATTTGATTATATAAAGAATACATTACTTAATTCTTTCACTTATTAATCAATGTCATGGCCAGGAAATTTTACAATTAAAGGAATAGAGGACCTAGTTTTGTAGGTTAAAGAAGTCCCTTTATTCTCAAATGAGTAAAAGGACGGCTAACGATCATCCCACACGCTTAATCAAAATCCAATGTTCAAGCGCACCTTCGTGCCTCCACACACGCCTCACCAAAGGAATAGAAAAGGCACCACCTTGTACTAGTGCACGCACCTAGCAAATGACACGCCAATACAAAGATAGTTTTTAAAGATTTGTACAGGCTAGTGTATTAGCACGACTAATGATCTTTTCACACGCCAATACAAAGGAAGACAATTTTTAAAGATTTGAACAAGCTAGTGTATTAGCGCACCTAACAATCATCTCATGCGCCAATACAAAGGAGGGATAAATGAAAAGATTTTCAAGCTTTTTCAAAGGCTTTGCCATGATCAGAGGAGAAGCTACAGAATCATCAAAGTCATCTTGAGCCGCCTATATGAAAGTCATCTCAGGCCGCCTATACAAAAGTCTATTTTTAGCCCGTGCTAAAAATAGATTTGCTAATTTTAGCGAGTCACCATTTTCAAAGAGAACATATTCAAAGACTTGATATTTTTATCCAAGGCTATTTATAGCTTGTGCTATTTTTAGCATTAACTTGGAGTTGACTTTTGTTTGATTATCATGCGAGAAATGTGAGCTTTTGATGCATGATTGTAATATTTTAATCGTCAGTTGAACTAGAGGTTGCATGGTTTTAGTTTTAGTATTAGAGGATAAGATTTTGTAATAAAACTTGCATGTCATGCAAGTAGCAGTCGTCAAGATAGAAGTTCAAGTAATTTATTTTATTTATTTTCATGCATGTCTTTGTAAACAATATAAAAGAGTGATTTTTTGCACTTAGGAGTTAGTGGTATCAGTTGTATCAATCAAAGGAATGAATAGAAATGAATAATAATTCTCATACTTGAATTATGTTGAAATTGTTAATCATCTAATATTCAATTGTATTGTGATTTTGTTATTCGCTCAATAGAATTTGTTATGCTTATTTTGCTTCTAAATGTCTATTGAGATGTGTCATCATGTGTGCTAAAAGTTAAGTCGCTTCAATGAATCTGCAAACTTTGTATTGCAAGCTAACTTGAAGATGTAGCTTGTGGCTTTGTACCAAGTCATACATTCGATTTAACCATGACATACATGTTTATGCAATAATCTATCCAATCTGTGTATTTTCCCTACTCGGTCTTTGCTTTTAATTGAACGGTGTAAGTGTCTAGTTGTAGGATTTAATTCAAGTCAAAAAGCACAAATCATTGCCTCGTGATTGAAAGCATGTTTCAACCATTTTCATGTCACAAACCCAAAAAAATCACATCTATGTTTTCTTCAACATAAACGTGAAAACACCTCTAAAAAACATTGTAAAGTTTGTAAATTGCAAGTACATATTATATAGTTCTAAGTTAGATTTTAGTTTACAGGGAGCTTCACCTTCTAATTTGAAGAGGGGTTCCATCGCACATCTGTTATGTTTTGTGTCGCACTAAAAGGTATGAATTCAAACGCTAACATACCTCAAGTTTTAGAATCTCCTAATGACCAGAGACAACTAGATCAACTAGTTGTGTATGGAATACACTTGAAAAACTAGATCGAAGACTTTTCTAATAGGGGCACAAAGATAATAGGAAAATTGTTCCAGCTAGTTGCAAATACCAAAATGGTCATCCAAGGGATAGACAACATTGAAAAATGCATGATAGAGATGATAATTTCATACAAAGAAATTTCTGAGAAGTTGAAAAAAAAGATGGAATATTCACATGGAAAGAACAATAAGCCTTCCTGATGAAAATCTTGAACAAAGTTTCCTCTATTTTCATCGAGTGGAAGGAAAAATTGTTCCAAGTTGACAAATTGGTTTTCAAGTTTGTACAACTTTTGTGTAAGTATTTTCATAATGATGGTCATGTTTGTGATCTAGACGAAGTATAGAGGGAGTTTCAGCAATTGGTATGGGAAAAATTTTGCAGTAATCAACAAATTGATAAATATATCTTCTACAAACAATCACAATATAGTTTTAGAAGGCCAAAAAGGATTCCAAGAATCTCAACATGTTGGTTTCAAAAGCTGAAATAATTCTTCGATGATAAATTATGCATTTGGATTTAGAGACAGTATCGGGGAAAGCCAAAGTTGAGGAATTGCTTCAAAGTTTACAAGTTTCAAAGTTAAGAAAATTCAATGCAGAGCTTATTCATCTACTTCAGGAGGTCTATTTTGAGAACTGTCAATTTACAAGAGAAGATCTACTTTTGGATCTCCTTTTTTGTAATAACCCACCCCCTTATAGTTTTCTATGGTTTAGTTGAACCTGGTGCGTTTTGGTTTTTTTGCATTTGACATAAAACTTGCATGCATATATATTTTCGAGATAACAAGAAATAACAATAGAAAGTTGCTTCTATTCAATGGAAATGCATTATACTTCAATAATAAACAATACCCATGAGAAATATAAGTATATCAAGATGTTAACACACCCATTTTGCTGTCCTGAAAGTACAAGATTGGGAAAGGACTGTTACAATAGCTTGAGTTCACAAACACTCTCCAAACTTAATAAACTCAGATTTGTACAGCAGCAAAACAAAGTACAGCATACACAAAGGAGAGACGCCTCTATTTGCGGTCTGATAGTAACCCCAAACTCAATCGATGATGCCAAAGTTGCTGACCCACGTCCCTTACGAACACGGTTACGGCCTGCTAATGAAGAACAGCAGTAGGCAAACACTCATAAACCTCAAAAAGGGTCGTTGAAACTCAATCTGAAGACAGCAGAAAAACTCCACGCCTAGCTGGAAGGAAACTCCACCAAAACTCAACACCAAACACTCAATTCTTCCTCTACAATGGTACAGCCCTGAGTGGGAAGGTACAGCCCCGTCATGGGAGCTAAAACCACATCAAAGATCTCCAAAAATCAAGTCTAAAACCTGCAATGTATTCTCTGATATCTCCTCATAATTATCAAGCCAAAAACTTCAAGATATGACAATGTAAATCACTCCACAACAAGTATGCAAACAACCTTTGAAGCGCATTTGTAACCTCTGAAATGAGATCACCTCAAACACCCTAGAGATGTCTTTCAACCCCGCAAGTGCTCAAACCAATGAAAGATTTCGTCTTCACAGGTAGCTGGTTCAAACCCTTGGCACAGCCAAAGAACAAAGCTCATTCAATAAAATTATGCAATGGTAAGTCAAGAATGACTTCACTTTTTCCTCTTATTTCCCCTTTTCCTCCGAACGCCACTTTTGGGGGTATTTTTAATATTTTAATGTTACTTGTCCCAATCCTTGGGTGCCCACACATAAAACATGACTTTATTCATTCTAATATTCATTAAGTCCTCAAATAATAATAAAGTCACTTTATTAAAAGATATACTATGTTATATATTTAATTTAACTTAGAAATATCGATTAATAAATAATAATTCAAACAGTCTCTTCAGGCAAGTTCCGTAGTACCGCTGAGCTGGCCAATAGAACAAAGACTAATTTCAAGACCGTTGCACCAACTCGCACTGAGACCCGTGAGCCCCTGCTAAAAATAGTAAGTTTGGCCAAATGGCCCCAACTCGCTCCAAAAAGTGCCAGATAATACATCCCGCCAAAAGAAGTCCAACTCATCCCTCCATGAAAGCTGACTGAGCCTCTATGAACCAATTCTCTGTGGGTCCCCTAACCACCCCTTGTTAGCCTGCGGGAACCCGTGTAGTAGACTAACCTGATGTGTTGTGCTAGCCTAGGAAGGGGACTTTATAATCCGCCCTCCCCAAAATTGCTTGCCCATAAGCATTTCAACTCTAGATGATGTAAGATCTGCTCATTCTACCATGTTGCATCCTCTACCGGCAAGTTCTTCCACTTCACTAAGTACTCCCTGATAACCCTCTTCCACAAGGTGCGTTCTCTGGTGTCAATAATAGCCTCAAGAACAAAAATCAACTTACCCTCTTCATCCAAAGGACGTAACTCAGTGGAAGGTAACACATTGTGTCCCAATGCGTTCTTGAGGCGAGACACATGGAAAACATTATGCACTCTGCTTCCCGTCGGTAACTCTAACTCATAAGCCACTTCTCCTATTCTCATGGACACCCTAAAAGGTCCATAATATTGCGGCTTAAGTTTCTCTGCACCACTCTTTTTGAGAGTGGGTTGTCTGTAAGGCTGCAACATTAAATAAACCATGTCACCCACCTCAAAAGAACGCTCAACCCTGTGTTGATCTACATATTGTTTCTGTTGATCCTGCTCCTTCTGGATGTTCTCCTTCAACAACTTCATGATGTCTGGGCTTTCCTGTAATAAGTCCTTGGCCTTAGGCACTCTACTATCCTCGAATAACATATCCAGGAAGTTGGAAGCCTCATACCCGTAGAGAGCTATAAAAGGTGACATCTGAATGGACATATGGCAAGTAGTGTTGTAGCAATACTCCCCCAAATGCATCCACTTAACCCATGCCTTCTACTGCCTTGCAATATAATTGCGGAGGTATCCTTAGACCCACTTGTTGACAATTTCCGTCTGCCCATCTATCTGTGGATGATAGCTAGTGCTGGGAGTGAATTCAGTCCCACTCAATCTAAAGAGCTCCTGCCAAAAGTGACGCATGAACTTATTGTCTCTGTCACTGACTATGCTCCTTGGCAGCCCATGTAATCTGAATACCTCTCTGAGAAATAAATCTGCAATCTGTGCTGCTGAAAATGTGACTAAAATCGCAAAGAAATGGGCGAATTTTGTTAACCTATCAACCACAACATAGATACAGTCCCTGCCTTGGGCCTTGGGCAAGCCCGTGATGAAGTCCATAGAAATACATTCCCATTTCTAGTTAGAAATGGGTAGGGGTTGAAATAGACCCGCTGGAAAAGAATGCTCCTGTTTATTCTGCTAGCAAGTGGGGCACTCTCTAACATATTGCAACACTTATGTTTTGAGCCCCTTCCATGTAAACCATTCTCGGATTTGTCTGTATGTTTTGAAGTATCCCGGGTGACCAGCTATAGGGACATCATGAAAGGCTCTCATAACCTTCTTCATCACCAATCCTGGTACCGACAAGATCCTCCCCTTGTAAATGATTAGATCATTTACAACTGTATACTTGATATCCTGAATAGTACCATCAATTATCCCTGTGGCCCACTTGTCCCTAGCATACTCTGTCGATATTCACTCTCTCCAATTCGCTGTAATCTCTCCTAGTGAGGTCTCCGTGAGAGTGCATCAGCTACAATGTTTCTCTTTCCTTTGACATAAACTATGTCAAAGTCGTAGGCTTGCAACTTGCTCACCCACTTCTATTGTCTATCGTTGAGGTCACACTGGTTGAGGTAATGTCTAAGGTTGTTGTGATCTGTTTTCACCACAAATTTGCTACCCACTAGATACTGCCTGAATTTAGCCAAAGCATGCATTATGGCTAACATTTCCTTATCGCAGATACTGTAAACTCTCTCTGCACCCCTGCGTTTCCTACTCTCGAAAGCAACCGGGTGCTTATCCTACATCAACACTACTCCTATGCCTTCCCCTGAGGCATCACACTCAAGCTCGAATGGCTTGGTGAAATATGGTATGGCCAGAACCAGGCAAGAACTCATAATTTGCTTGAACCTGTCAAAACACTGTTGTGCCCCGTCAATCCAAACAAAAGCCCCCTTCTTTGTCAAATCTGTCAACGCTGCGGTATTCTACGAAAACCCCTTGACGAATTGACGGTAGAACCCACATAAACCAAAGAATTCCTTGAGCTGTGAGAGATTCGTGGGAGCTGGCCATTCAACAATGGCTCGAATCTTCTCTGGATCTACTCTAACCCCCTCAGCACTAATGATGTGCCCCAGATAAAGAAGTTCAATCATGCCAAATTCACATTTTGACTCTTTGGGATATAGTGAGTCACTCTCCAATATACTCAATACCTCCTCAATGTGTTGGAGGTGCTCCTCCCAAGTCCTACTAAAAATCAAGATATCATCGAAAAATGTAATGTCCCTTATAAGAAGATTCTTATTTTTAACCTTGCACACAAGAATGACTTCTTAAAGGAAACATTAGTAATAAATAAGATCAATAAATCATATTAGAATATCCAATTTAGGGTTAGTAACCACATAATCAATCTTATCATAAATCAATAATTCAAGTATTCATTTCCCTAATTCAATTCTTAATCATTCTTTAGAGCCTCATGATATACTTAGGGTGGTCATACTTTGTGTTAACCCTATCTCTTTATGGACCCTTGTGGAGATGTGGTTTAGATATAGGGCGCAAGTTGATGACATTTGGCCCAAGGGTTTCTTCGCACACCCAGCGATCCCTCACCACTTGGCTCAAGGGGTTTCTTCACACGCCCAGTGATCCCTCACCCACTTGAGTAAAGCCTATCTCCATTGTCGTAGGCCCAAAGGCTTCGCCACACGCCCGGTGGTCCCTCACTAAACTTGAGAGTCACCTACCAAAAGAGACTTATCATAAACTACCACTCTTCCCTAGTCTAACCCATACTCTCATTGGGTGGTTGATAGATTAACGTTATAACTTGAGACACTTAGACCCTAGTATATCATGAGTAAGGTTAGAGAGATCATACCATTAAGGAGCTCGTCCTCTCGATCTAATGATCCTATGGATCACGAGGTTAATGCCTTCTTATGAATATTGTTCCATCAACGAGAACTAAATAATACTTTCTTATGCATATTGTTCCATCAATGGGAACTAGATATCACACCATCACTATCGGATGGATATATATATGGCAATGCTATTGTAGCGTTCCACCCCAGGTGGACACTTGCTAACAATATAATGTCAAAAGAAAATATTGCAATAATAATTTTTAACTCAAAACTGAACTTCATATAAGGCATTCATGGCTGAAAATTCCCGATTTTCATAGCAATTTGAATATTCATTTTTTTCCCAAAATATCAATAACCCAGTTGAGAGAATATCCCCTCTTATCTAAAAAACAAATGCCCAAAAAATTATACTAGCAAAATATAAAGATTTTTACATACCCATTTTGTTGTTATGCAAATACAAAGTCTGAAAGGCAATAACAGCAGCTAGGTTGATCAAATCTACATTAATATTGCAAGAAACTCTGCTGATACAAACTCAGAAAACCAGAACAGCAACTTATAATGAGTTTATGCTGGTACAATGGCCATTAAAGGCAAGGAATGAAGTTGTCATTGAAAACCCTCAATACCCACGTTCCAAAATACACTGGTACGGCCCTGCTGTAAGAATACCAGCTCAAGAAACAATGCAAACAACTCCTATTTGCTGCCGATATCTCTGTTTAGTCTTCTAATGATTGCACAACAATGAATCTACAATCTCAAATCTGAATATATGAATTTGCAAATGATAATTCTTTGAAACCCTTGAAATACTTGTATTTCTTCACCAATATGCTCAACAATGACTCCTGAATGAAGCCAACTCAGAATGCTAATCTTCAATGGATCTTTCACCACCTCAGATTGCTGCAACACTGAAGAATGAACGTTCTCCAATGGCTGAAAGAAGACAAGCAGCTGAAACCCTAGGTCTCAAGCTCAAATCCCAAGACATACAAAAGACAAAGTCAAAATAATCATTCAATAATCAGTTTGATTTGCTTTTTGAAACCTTTTATATCCTCTTAACTCTTAAGTGCCTTTAATCCTCTTTTGAAATCCACTTTTAGATTTTTCATAAAACTTTATAATAAGTCTTCAAACTTGGGCTCTCATATTCATGACTAATAAATGCACTTTAAAATAATATAACTTGTGTGCACATTAGCTTTATGAAATACTTTCATATTTTGGCCTCCAAAATATAATCCATTAATTGCACTTTAAGTCACTTAAATGAAGGGTCATGGCCCCATTGAATATAAAGTGACTTTTTAACTTTATATCATGTGCATTTAAATACATTAATTATTATTCAAGTCAACTTTAATAATAATTAAAAATGCATAACTTCATGATTAATCATCATTTTGCCAATCTGTATGAGCCTGGGAGTTAACCATTATACCCTCTGTGCATCCAACCGCCTTACTAAAAATAGTAGGGGTCCCTCTCTATCAACCACTGATTCACTATAAATAGTAAATCCGTCATTATCTAATCAAACCAATTGAGTAAGCGATCGATATTGCAATCAAAACCTGTCCAAGTGCCCTGCTATATATAGAAACACTAACTCTCTAGAAATGGTGACCTACTATAAATAGTAAGTGTGTATAACTGAGTCGAAAAACATCAAACGAAGGCCAACCTGAACCACACTCTGCTCTGAAGGAGAAAGCAACCAGATAACTGCCAAACAGGGCCCTCTGAACACCCCCCACTAGCCTACGAGAGTCAAATGATAGGCTAATCCTCCAAACTCTGATGCTCGCGAAAATGGAGACATTACAGCTATACCTCAATAGCTTTATCTCAATATTAGATTGAAATAAGGATCATATGATCTTGTAAGTAATGTTGATGAGAATACCTTGCAAGCTGTGGTGATGGCTGCTTGGAATAGCTGATATAATTGCAGATATATATATATATGCTATATGAAATACCTTGACCTCCTTGAGAATAATCACTGATATAATGTCTTACTGATATATGTGGATAAGAATATAAGTAAACTCTGCTCGGTATGATAATTTCTTGACGAGATGATTCGCTTGATAATGCTGAGACTCTTATATTGAATCTTACATGTTAATGCAGAGAATGATATGTATGGCTGATAATAATGATCATGTTATAGATAATGGCAGTCTGAGTTGAGGAGACCTCTGATATGCAAAGATAAATATACATATATCTCAGATTGGATGATGCTTGAGAATGGTTGATAAACAAGATTGATAATATCTCTCATGCTGTTAGGCTGAGTAATATAAATTGCATGAGATCATTTTATGAGTAGATGAGATGTCTTGCTGCCTGATTTATTGATCGATGCTGATAGTAATTTCTCTTATTCGCTGCTGCTCTAACTTGTAATGCAGATATATGAATCACAGTTGATTGATAATTCTGATAATATTGACATCATAATAAGATAAATAGTGCTGATATATATACATATGTACATTGTTCTTTTCCTGCTGTCCACGATGAGTTTCATACACTGGCACTTCCTTTCAAAGGATATTGCAATTTCAAATGCTGTCATAGAACTCTCCCTTTTTAATATATGAGATCTATTAAAAATAAGATGATGATTCGATGATATGTATTCTCCTCCTAAAAATGTTCGCTGAAGATATCCCTCAATCGATGAAGTTATGAATAATATAAGATGCTGATATATGGTGCGATGATATATTATGCTGATCTGAGTCCATGGTGCTGATGGATAGATGCTGTACATCGCTGGTTCCATGGTGATTATGTAATATATTGAATTCGTCCCTTGAATGAGTAATCTGAATTCCTTTCCTCCTCACAATGCCCACAATCCTTCTTATACTTGTGACTTAAGACAAGACGCAACCATTCATAGCTGCTGTTTAGTAAGCGCTTTGTTATTATTTTATAATCAATGTCCATTTATATTATTTGCTGCCTTTGTAATATGGTCACCGTTTAGTTATTTGAGGAAACTCTTAAACTTTGTCTTTTATACTTAATTTGTCTCATTCTCAATGATCGCTGACTTTTGCATAGTAATACCTTTATAAAGGTCTTTCATTTTAATATTTATTATATATTATATATTTTGTAATATCTATAATAATAATTGATTTATAATTCATATTTATTATAATATAGTAACATGGTATTATAATAATATTTAATTATTAATATTTATATTTATGTTGACAATTATAATTTATATTATTATTATAATAATAATATTTACTATTTATATTTATTTATACTTATTTATAATTATTTATAATTATAATAATATTTAATTATTAATATTTGTATTTATACTAATAATTATAATTGTTATTTATAATGGGCAGGGGCCCTGGCTCGATTGGCTAAGTAATTCTGTTGCGGTAAAGATGGTCACGAGGTCCAGTCTCCCCCCTGCCCACCTGATAATTGTAACCGGTTCATAGCTCCGGTCAAAAGCGTTTACCCTTGAATAAAAAAAAAATAATTGTTATTTATAATATATTATGAATCATGCATAATTGATTCGATTATAACTCATTAGTATAGGGACATGACAAAAAACATGAGGACAAACTTCCTCAACTGCTCCCTGAAGACCATGTTCATACAAGACTGGAAAGTAGCTGAAGCATTGTTCAGACCGAAAGGCATAACCAAGAACTCAAAATGCCCATAATGGCAACGAAAGGTTGTCTTCTCCACATCCTCCTCTCTAATCCGAATCCGATGGTAGCCAGATCTCAAGTCGATCTTGGAGGGAGAAGCAAAGTTGCATGGACACGGATACGGCATCCAATACAGATATGTTCATTTTTTAGGGCCCCTAATATGGATACAGCTAGATACAGCATTCATAAAAAAACATATACACATATATATAACACAATTTTATAAGTTATTAGAATATATTTACTTTACTTTAGAAGTAATACAGACACATAATTGATACATATTCTGAAATATTTATATTTAGATATAGTTTCATCATCAAAGAAAAAACTTAGAATTATATTAATACATATCACATTTAATTATAAATTTATTAGTAGATAAAATAATTAAATTATATTCACTCTTATTTAATTATATATTGTATTATAGTTTATATATATGTTATGTTATAGTATTTAATATATATATATGTTATGTTTATATTTATAAATTTATATTTATATTTATATTTTTTATTAATTTATCCCAATTAAAAGTATATAGATATATTTAATAAGTCAAATATTTCTATATATTTTTAATTGGTTTTATAAATATAAATTTATAGATATGAACATAAATATAAATATAAGAATAAACTATAATATTATAAATACAAACTTTTAATTTTAATAAAATATAAATATAATTATAATTTTTTTATAAGATATAGCAATCACAACTATAAATTATAAAAATTTTAATTTAAACTATAATTTATAAAAAATTTAATTCAAAACTATAAAATATAAATACAAAGTCTACAAATATAAAACATTTAATAAAACTAAGATATACATTTGAAATAAAAGTCCCGACCCTACCTGCTGTGCGAGCCGATTATGAAGAAAACGACACAGAAGGAAAACGCAGAAGCCTGTAGGTAAAAACGGCGAAGAAATTGCAGAAATCAGACAAGGATTAACAAACTACACAAATCGTTGGATGAATTAATGTCGATTGGAGCACCAAAACCTATTATTTATACAAATCCGCCTCAGCATTATGAAAGTCAACCGGTTTCTTTTACATTTCGCAGGGATTAGCTGACAAGATTTAAACATTTCTGAAGGTTAATATTGGTTTTTAACTCAATGAATGGCATTTTTTAATGATTTTTAAGTGGATACGGGGTAGTTTTTTAATTCCCGTATCCTGAAGTATTGAGCGCGGCTGGCAAACTAGGGTTTATCAGGCACGGTCGGGCATGGTACCCAGGCCGTACCATACCCCGAATCCGTACCAGGGACACTGGTACGCGTACCAGGACAAGGGGGTGTAGTATCTGGTAACTGTGTGGAGAAGTAACATGCCCCATGCAGCTCATCAATGAGCTCATCTATCCACGAAATGGGGTACCTGTTCTTAATAGTTTTCTTGTTGAGAGCCCTGTAGTCGATACACATACTCAATGTGCCATTTTTTTTCTTGACCAAAACTACTGCAAAGGCAAAAGGGCTCTTACTAGGTCTAATGTGACCCATCTCGAGAAGCTCCTTGATGTCTTCTCTATCTCATCCTTCAGTCTATTCAGATGTCGGTAGGGAGTAATGATAACTGGATTGGCTCCCTCCTCCAGCTCAATTACATGCTTTATGCCCCTGTCAGGAGGCCTCCCTGGTGGTATACTGATGAATACCTTGGTGTGCTTGGTTATCAACTTTTGAATGTCTGGATGATAACTCTGTTTCAGTTGCTCTGTAGCTGTAGGCATAATAACACATTCAGCTACCCACTCCACCTAATAATGTCAGAGCAACCTCTCCATCCTCTTGAAAAATACTACTCTAAGTCCACCATCTGGCATTCCCCTGAGCACATTTTTTTCCCATCTACCACAAATTTCATCTCCATGGTTCGTAAATTGAGGTAGAACACTCCGATTGCATGAAGCCACTTCATGCCAAGAACTATGTCCATATCTCCTATGCTAACCACATAATATTCAGCCTGGAACTCATAGTCACTTAACTTAATAGTTAAGTTCGGGATTCGCCTTTTGCAAGTGATGACAAAACCATATGCTACCCTGACTTTGAATCCCTCAAACTCCTCAATCTTGAGACCCCTTCTTGCCATAAGACCCTCATCAATGAAATTATGAGTGGCCCCTATGTCAAGAAGCATCGTCACTATCTATCCCACCAAGACTCCCTGAATCCTGAAAGAACCCTCTTTCTGAATTGCAGAAAGGTGGGTTGTAGGTATATCATCATCCTGCTCACTCTGTAACTCTTCTGCTGCACTATCTGCCTCACTATCCTCTGAGTCAGTGTGCTTGTCTGGTTTTTTTGACGTGGTTTCCTCAGTTGAATAGTATCCAATCTATTTCACTTGCCCCTTCAGAGGGCACTTATGGTTGGGGTCCATGGACCCTTGCATTTGAAGCACAGTTTCTTCCTCCTATACTCATTTAGAGCGTCATCATCAAGTCTAAGGGTTGGTTTCTTTTGTTGGTTTGTGTCTCGATGATGATAATTTCTATCCTTCTTAGGAGGGAAAGATTTGGAGATGAATTTATTTTTCGGAACAGCAAACTCCATATTCTATGCTTTCTTAAAAGTCTCATGAAGTGTAGGTGGATCGAAGGCCTTAACCCATCCTCTAAGTGCTCCATTAGTCCTTTACTGAATAGGACTACAAGTCTCCTCTCTGAAATACTAGGAACCATGACTGAGAGTCTTTGAAACTCTGTAATGTAGGACTCAAGTGACCCATATTGTTTCAGCTGTGCAAGTTCCCTGAATTGCAGCTCGGGGTCCTTATTGCCAAACCTCTCTATCAACCTGTTTGTAAACTCATCATATGTGGTGATCGAATTATGGCCCAAGGTGACCAACCCATGGTACCACCACTCATGTGCTGCTCCGTCTAGATATATGGTAGCAAAGATCAGTGCCTCATCCTCTGGCATTGGCTTAAGAGTCAAATACTTGTCTAACTTCTGAACCCATGTTCTAGCTATCATTTTGCTACTACCATCAAAATGCTCCAAAGAGACCTTACTCAAGGCATGCTGATAATTCATGTTAGTACGTTGTGCCCTATGATCTATCCTACCACCCATACCTGCTCTCTGTCTTTTCTAGTTCATGAACTACTCCAAGGACATCTCCCTAATCTCAGGTGGAAGAGCCATATACTCTACATGGTGCAATCTGACCTCCTCTGCCATAGGAATATGTACCTCATGCTCCTGAATAACTAGTGCCTCCTCTCTGCGTGGAAAGGTAGGTTGTAGAGGCCTAGGAACCGATCCTGGGGTAGTCCTAGTGCTACATCCACTACCCTGACCAACATGCCGGTGATTATTTGCATTAGAACCACTTGTCTCACCCTCCTTTGTTGCATGTGGTTGTGGTGTCGGATTACCCTGATTCATTTTGACTAACAGCTAGGACATCATATCCAACGTAATATCGAATTTCCTCTCTATTTTGGAGTTTGGGCTCTCCGGTTGTTTTGTTCTTTTGTTTCTATCTGCCATGTGTCCTATAATGCTATCACTATCACTGGATGAATTTCTGTGCATACCCAAGATACCCGATATGGTTTCTCCTTCTGGAACCTATGGTGGTTGCCACTGATGGGTATCTTTGGTGTAGGCTTGTTTCCAATCACTCATCAACAATGTTCAACATAGGCTGGCAAGATACACCAACTCTAATACCACTGTAATAACCCACCCCCTTATAGGTTTTTTGTGCTTTAGTTGAATCTGGTGTGTTTTGGTGTTTTTTGCATTTGACATAAAAGTTGCATGCATATATATTTTCGAAATAACAAGAAATAACAATACCCAGTTGCTTCTATTCAATGGAAATGCATTATACTTCAATAATAAACAATACCCATGAGAAATATAAGCAAGTATATCAAGATGCTAACATACCCATTTTGCTGTCCTAAAAGTACAAGGTTGGGAAAGGACTGTTACAATAGCTTGAGTTCACAAACCCGCTCCAAACTTAATAAACTCAGATTTGTACAGCAGCAAAACAAAGTATAGCATACACAAAGGAGAGACGCCTCTATTTGAGGTCTGAAAGTAACTGCAAACTCAATCGATGATGCCAAAGTTGCTGACCCGTGTCCCTTACAAACACTGGTACGGCCTACTAATGAAGAACAGCAATAGGCAAACACTCATAAACCTCAAAAAGGGTCGCTAAAACTCAGTCTGATGACAGCAAAAACACCCCATGCCTAGCTGGAAGGAAACTCCACCAAACATGTTGAGACATGGACCAGCTAGGACTCGAACCTAGGACCTTCCATATGCTGCTGGAGTGCTCTACCACTGAGCTACTGGCCCCTCTTGGACCAATCCATCATCGGTCCGGGTGTGGCTTATTTCCAACACCAACACCCCCCCTTAAGCCACACCTCTCGTGTGCTTGGGGCTCCTAGCGTGGGCCTGGCTCTGATACCATGTTGAGACATGGACCAGCTAGGACTCAAACCTAGGACCTTCCATATGCTACTAGAGTGTTCTACCATTGAGCTACTGGCCCCTCTTGGACCAGTCCATCATCGGTCCGGGTGTGGCTTATTTCCAACACCAACAAAACACTCAATTCTTCCTCTACAATGGTATGGCCCTGTCTCGGAAGGTTGGGCCTTGTCATGGGAGCTAAAACCACATCAAGGATCTCCAAAAATCAAGTCTAAAACCTGCAATGTATTCTCTGATATCTCCTCATAATTATCAAGCCAAAAACTTCAAGATATGACAATGTAAATCACCCCGCGACAAGTATGCAAACAGCCATTGAAGCACATTTGTAACCTCTAAAATGAGATCACCTCAAACACCCTAGAGATGTCTTTCAACCCCGCAAGTGCTCAAACCAATGAAGGATTCCGTCTTCACAGGTAGCTGGTTCAAACACTTGGCACAGCCAGAGAACAAAGTTCATTCAATAAAATTATGCAATGGTAAGTCAAGAATGACTTCACTTTTTCCTCTTATTTCCCCTTTTCCTCCAAACGCCACTTTTGGGGTATTTTTTATATTTTAATGTTACTTTTCCCAAGCCTTGGGCACCCAAACATAAAACATGACTTTATTCATTCTAATATTCATTAAGTCCTCAAATAATAATAAAGTCACTTTATTAAAAGATATACTAAGTTATATATTTAATTTAACTTAGAAATATCGATTACTAGATAATAATTCAAACGGTCTCTTCAGGCGAGTTCCGTAGTATTGCTGAGTTGGCCAATGAAACAAAGACTAATTTCAAGACCATTGCACCGACTCACACTGAGTCTCGTGAGCCCCTGCTAGAAATAGTAAGTTTGGCCAAATGGCCCAAACTCACTCTAGAAAGTGCCAAATAATACATCCCACCAAAAGAAGTCCAACTCATCCCTCCATGAAAGTTGATTGAGCCTCTATGAACCAATTCTTCATGGGTCCCCTAACCACCCCTTGTTACCCTACGAGAACCCGTGTAGTAGACTAACCTGATGTGTTGTGCTAGCCTAAGAAGGGGACATTACATTTTTCATGTAGATTTGTAACATACACCCCTCTGTATATGTTTGCCTCTAACTGATTTTTTTGTGTTTTGATGTTTTTTGCCATTTAGGGTTTTATGGTTTGTTTTTGCATGTCGGTTTTTACATTGCATGTAGGAAATATGAAGTATATAAACAAACCCAGAAAATATATAATGATTTTGCATAAACTAAAGACAACCCAGATCATAAAATTTACTAAAACTAATTACTGTGACATACCCATATGAAAAACTTGAACTTCGTTTTATTGCCGTAACTAGACCAGCTTTACAAGGCTATGAAAATCCACCAATCTCCACATACAGATAATATATCATCCAATATCGATAGAGCAGCAATGAATATCAGCTTATTCGCCTAGATTGGAGATAGTAAGTGCCATAAACAATGAAAGAACAGCAAGCTTGAAAACCCACAACTTCTTCTAAATGGTACGGCCTGCCTGGATTCTTGTAACAGTAGCAAACTACAAGGAAACTCCTCAATGATCCCTCAAATCTATCTGCAGTCCATTATCAGCCTCAAACGTCCAAGGAGTGACAAAAATAGAACTAAACTCTCAATATCTACCACAATACAAGGTACGGCCTGCCTGAATGGTACGGCCAACACTAGATAAATCTGCAGCAGTAAGAACTGACCCTCAAATGCCTATCTCTGTCCTCTAAAACTCTTCTACAAGCTGCACAATCAAACTCCATTAAATGTCTTCATTTCTTGCTCAAATGAACTCCAAAATGTGTTCGTTGAATGCACAAATGAAGCCTCTGGGTGAAGCCTCCTCGAACCCCCTCCTGATACAATCTTTCATACACAAGGATAGGCGAATCTGCAAAGGTTTTCGTCTCTACAAATCGATATTCAAAACCCTAGAGCCAGCTCAAACCCTATGCACGGGCAAAACTCAATATGAGAGCAAAATATCATAAAACCAAGCATAACCAAATGAAGCCACTTTTTAGTCTTTTATTTGCCTTCCTCTTCCAACGCCCAAGGGAGGAATTTTTAATTTGTTTTTATTTTTAAAACATCACCTTGCACCACCATGAGGGGCGCCCATCCCTAGGAGTGTCACTTTTCAAGTTATAACTTAATATATAAAGTGACTTTATAATATAACTTAAAGTTATATTATATCTCATAAAACCATAAGTTAAATCTTTAATTTAACTTTCTTATATCCATTAGTGCTCTCAATATCTTGACCCATGAGTTATGTGCCAAGGACCATCCACGACTGCCCTGCCAGAAATAGTAACTGCTCAACTCACGATTTACTATAAATAGTAAGTCCCTGGAATGACTTCTTAATCACATCCATTAGCCTACAGAAGTCAAATTATAGGCTAACCCTAATCCCTTGGAGTGATGAGCTAAGTGGGGGACATTACAAGATTGTAAACTTGGGTTAATATTTTTGTAATAAATGGAACTATCAGTTTAGCTGATGTTGCATGTTTTAGGTTCATTTTTAGAGGATAAGATTAATTCAAGAATAAAGCTTGCATGCATGCAAAGCTAATGTTGGGATAGGAGTAACAGTTGAACTCTTTAGTTTATTTTCATGCAATTGTTTGTAGACAATATAAATGTCTTCTTTGCACTTAGATTCTTAATGGTAATTATCAAGCTTTGTTAAGTATTTTCATTAGTCCTAACAAGCTTTATCTTGTTAAGAATGTGAAAAGAATAGCCATGACTTTGTACACAATTATTCGCATTTACTCATCTGTTGTGTTTATGAACTTTGTTTCTGCCTAATTATCTCACATCGTGTGTCAATTTATGTCATTTCATCTCTAGATTTAATTGAAGATCATAAACATCATAGTTGTAATAGTTTATTTTCTACAATCAAGAGAGTTGATATATTCAAAAATTTCTCATCTATTGCAGAAGTACTGAAAACACCTTATGCTCCTACTAAGGAAACAAAAATATAGGATTCAATTTTAATGTGTTTTTCTTTAGTATTCAAAGATCTATGAAAGGGAGCTTTGCCTTTGTAATGTCCCCAATTTTGAGCTAATTAATGTTTTTCTAATTTGAGCTTATTTTTCTATACATGGAGAACTGGAATGTTGGCTCAACTAGTATTTTGCTTGAGTTTTATTATGTGAATAATGACAAATGGAATCTTTAATTGCATTTGTCCAATATCTATGATGGAATCACATTGTTCATTGTGCCAAACCGATGGAATAAGAGCTTGCTCTAGGTAAGACCTATTTTACAATATTGCTAGCATGGGTTGATGTGTCATTCGCCCAAGTTCATTCAGCTATGAAGAAAATGTATAGAGCAATGAGCCAACGACTATCCTTGAGGTTGTTTGAATTGCATATGATGTGGCGATTCATCGAACAAAGCAATTTGCATTGGATGATGATCCCAACGGCCATCTAGGAGGTGTGATCAATATCAAAGAGGTTTGTTATCTTTGTTTGAAGGCATTTAATGATATCATGTCCAGCTATAAGGATCGACGCCATGAGGATAGGACCAAGCAAAAACAAAAACATTGATTATGGTTCCAATGGCCAAGAGGAAGGATTCGCAAAGGTAAAAGTATTTAAAATTGTTTGTTGAAGCTTCCAATGCCAACGCCTAAGGAGGATCGGCAGCCAAGGTGATAAAAAGGTTTTTAAATGCAAAATGACAATATTGAATGCAAGTTTCCATTCGCCCAAGCATTTGCATAATCCATTGGAGTTTGAGGAGGAAACAGTTGGATAGGGAGAAGGATTTTAAATGTTATATGAAAGATTTTAAATGTTCATTTCTAGCCATCAAAGCATTTTCAATGATCAACAAACAATAGTGAATGCTAAGTCCAATCGCTCCTTGAGGAGATAGCCGATTTGTCTTGGAGGGACGAATTGACAAGGAGAAAACATTTAATTTCATTCAAGAGGATTTTGAATGCAAGCATGATCAGCCAGCTTCATTTACATTTGTGCAAAACTCTTGTTTTCCATTGTTGGACTCCAAACTTCATTCAAAATTGCCAAAAAAGAGGAGTGCTCAACCATGAGGACTATAAAATGATGATTCTACCTTCAATTTGGAATTATTGATGCATTGGTATATTTCTTATTCCTTTTGTCTTGACTGAGAATTCCTATTTTCATGTCATTTTGTAAGGTGATGACCCCTTGTGTTTGTATGGTGATGACGCCATACTTTATATGAGGTGATATTAATCAGATATTCACCATTGAGCTTAAATTTGCGAGTTATTGAAGAGTTTTGGAGTGATAAGACATCATTGAGAACCCTTGGTTTTATTGCTTTCAAGCCAAGGTAGTATTCGTAGGGATTGGGGACATTATTGGAAGATTATATTATATTCATATGCTCTGATTTTCCATTACAGTCAGCTGATACAAGTGAATTACAGGGTTTTATGAGCTACATTGCAACAAGGAATGATATATGAAGGCATTGGAGTCTTTGGATGATCCATTGCTAGCCTAAGGAAGAGCCTAATTGGAGTTTGTAAGCAATATGGGCATGCTACAGCCATACAGCGTTTATGACAGTCAGCTACAGCAGTCATTAGGGTCTGATATACAGTGATATTGCATGTACATAGAGCTCACATGAAGCTTTAATGAAGCTGGGTTGATTTGGCATCCATTTCTTGGTTTCATCTTGGTCTGATATAAAACAGTATATGACTGTCAAGTGGAACAGCAAATATCCATCTTTGTAATCATCTCCAATAAAGACTTCAATAAAGCTTTGACATTGTGGCATTTGTTGGTTTATGATTTGTCTAGTTTGTATGTTTGATTTGTGCATGAAATCATATCAAAGATTTGAGAAAATATTTCAGTCAATTGCATTAGGATCTTTACAGCCTTCTAATTCAAAGAACAGTTTACTGTACACACTATTCCATTTTGTGTTGCATCTGAAGGTGTGAATTAAAACGCTAACAAGAGGCAATGACATAATGCCTTCCCCATTTTCCTACGGAAAGATTCTTACAGATATTCACATCATACCAATGGGCATCTTACTCATATGGGTACTATGCTTGGTAAATCCTTTGTGGGGATGAAGGCAGTGGGCCAGTGTTTCAAGAATAAGCCTAATTTTTCATGAACCAGGGATCCTCATGAAAGGCTTGATTATTTTCCTCTTTTGTTCAAAAAATAGCTACATAGTAGCGTTTAAGTATGATCACAGATCCCAAGGGTTTTGCGTCCCCATTAAATCTGTAAATTAGTGCCTTCTGCTTGACAAGCCATAAATGGTTTTCCATTTCATCTACAAAGAAAATGACCTTAGGTGGGATCTCCATCCCAAGGTAGCAGTTGTCTGCTTTTTAACTTTTTAAGGAAAGATGGAGGATCTTGTGATGGTTCCTTGAGAATGTTGTTTGACAAACTGAAATACTTCCTCCTTGAAGATCCATGTTGTCTCATTTAAGGCAGCATATCTAAACTTGGATGTTTGGATTTTCGTTCCATTTTGTGGGTGAGGGCTGGAGGAGGAGGCCACGGGCTTCAAACTGGGAGTTGTTGTTTGTCCCTCAGCCTTTAATGAATTCTTTCGGTGTCAATTTGGGTGTAGGACAGAGGTGAGGGAAGGGAATGGGGCCAAGGTGCATGAACGCAGATGAGCAGCAGGTATCAACTCACTTTACCCATGAAAACAAGCTATTATTTTTTGAAAAAATACAGAGAAAATCTCCACAACATTTGATAGCCACACAAAGAACAATTTTGACCAAGAACCAGTCAAGTCAAGCAACAGTCATGAGCTAATATCTACAACCGACTGAAAATTTTAGACCAACAATGGCAGCGGCACTATCTATGTCATCTCCTTTAGTTAACCAAATCAATAACAGCGATGTTAGTACAAACCATGAGCTTGACTCAGACCATAGACTCATCTTCACCCAACTTTTGTGTGGGAGCAGCAAACAATTTGGTAAAGGAGAGTTAAGACATGAGAATGGAAAATAATATATGCCATAGAAATTGTCAAACATCCCAATAATCTAACCTGGGATATGATTAGAATTAATAGACTCATGGAAGCCCATTCCTCAAATAAGCATAATTGAATTGTTATACATAATAAATAATGTTGACAAAAGAGTGTTAAATAGTTTAACGCATTAATCATTTCCATAATAGTGCTTGTAAGGATTTCCTGCCTCATATATGTACTTGGAGTTATCTATATAAGAGGCTCCAATCCATAATCTTATCATTCATGTTGATAATGGGCCACAAAGTGCAGCTCAAAGCATTGATCTAATATATTTGTCTACAAAATTTACAGTCTAATCTTCTTGTTAAATATGATAGATTGCAGATGCTAGAAATCTCTAATGGTTTGGATTGCTAACATTATACATATTTTTCAAAATACTTTCAAAGAACTTGAAATTTTCCACAACCTTTGAGTTGCAAGCAAATAACACTTAAATAAAGTAGATCTATGTGAATAGATTCTGCAAGAACCAAGCATTAAGCAATTTGCTCGTGTATAATGAACCATGATTCAAAAGAACTTCACTATCAATGTAACAACCACTAATTGTCAAACCCCACGAAAGAGATCTATAGTTTTTCTATCATGTACAATATTGACAACATGCAAGTTGAAAAAGATTAGAAGATGAAAGGACAGCCTAGCTATAAAGCGATGGAAGTGGAACTCATAAATTAAAATGTATTGTTCAATGTATTCTTGACTGCAGTTCTGTAATTCTGGCCCAGCACTATTGTAAAATAGCAGTATAAACTGTTATAAAGAAAATGAACAGTAGCAAAGCCGACCAATACAGAGATTTCTTCTAGATAGCTCATCATAACTACACAAAGTAAAGCACAAACCCCAAATTTGAAATAATCATGTTGCAGGGTAAAGCTCACCTCTGTCTCAATGGCAGGCATATCGATGCTGTAATTATGGCCCCGTTCAAAGATATTGTAATGATTATGATTTTGTAATACTATTATAGGAATAAGTATCCGTGTGGCCAAATCAACAGTCTCAAACCTGAAATGTGAGAATACTAGGAGTTATACAAACCAACTGCTGCATCAAAAGAGAGATTTTAAAATATATTGAAGAAACAATACTACTAACTGAACTAAAAGTTAGAAAGGAGAAGTATTTTGTTTCAAAATACTACATTTGCAGATGTAGCAAAATAACAAAGACAAAGAAGGGGTGCAGCTTCAAAGTTTTTTCAATATAAATATGACTACAAAGGAAATGTATATTGCAAAAAGACACATTAAGGGTTTGAAAAAAGATGGACAACATGATCACATCAAAGCTGTGTACTGTTGCAATCTTACCATTTTATCCATTTTGAAAAGAAATAAAGAAATCTGATAACCTTTATGAGAAGAGTTGTGCTAAAAGAATACAATATGCAACAGAAATTAACAATGGCACACTTCAAAGATAACACGATATACCTTGGGAAACCCTTTTGAGAAAAAACTCAACAAAACACATCACTCTGTATATTTTTTGTATTGCAGATTATTTACAAATATTCTTCTTAGACAAGCATCAATGTGAGACCAATACAAGCTCTTGTCAGCATTTATTAGAGATTAATACAATCTCCTTGCAAGCAAACACACTATAAATCACCTATGGAAGACCAAGAGTCGCTACTTAGAAATCCACTTATTTAGAAATCACATCCACATTACAAGCCAACTATGGAAGACCATGAGTCACGACTTAGACTTCCACAATAGATGTCCCTATTTTGGGTCTCCACAATGAGAACCCAACATTTTAACCAATTAAGCTCAACCTCTTGGACACCACTCTGTATATTAACATTTAGAATGTTCAAAATATATAGACATTTCCTTGTCCTAATCTTGTATCTTCAATCTTGTGCTTAATCCAGCAACATGTACCTGTTCACCAAAAACTTGTTCAAACACAAAGCCATATGCTTGTTTCATAGGGACAAGGCAAAACCATAAACCCAAATCCAAACGCTTCAGCCCATATATGCAAATTCCAATGCTCCATTTGCACCCATATAAATGTTTCTTACCAAATTCCTTACACCAGCTATTTTTAGTCGATCAAAGATTAAGTCTGAAAACGGGGTAGATTAAGTCTATTTGGTTTGCAGTGACTTTCAACAGCATTTCCATGTATTGTCTAGCATCTTTGAGGTCAGATTTGCTTTAATTAATCTGTGTATGTGTTGTACTCATTCTCAGAATGATATTAGTGAATTATATGTTATCAAATTTGAGTGCATTGTGATGAATGACATTTATTGTAGTATTCCAATGACTGGAAAATATCTATATTAGTTTCAGTTGATTGTTAAATGATCATTTCGTCAAACACTTGCAAAAATACACAAACTATTTGAAATATTTTGGTACGGGTATTTCATCAAACATTTGTCAAAGTACAAATAAATTAGCTTGGCACTTTACAATATGGAAACTGTTTCAGATTGGGTTAAGATCGTTAACTCTTACAACTCAAGTGAATTGGTCTAGGAGTTCCCAAATTACTCTTGGAAACATTTTTCTTCGTTCTTATGAGGCCTCTATGTGCTTCTATTAAAGATTCACTGTGGTTATGACACATACGTCTCCCATTTATATATGTATGAATAATGTTAATACAACTTCAATATGAATGTTATTTCCATGAGGCAACCTAGTGCAAATATTGATACTCAAAAAGAGAGTTTCTTTTGATATCCTCAATTGGCTATAATGGCCAATATTCAAGGCATTTATGAGCCACAAGTATCTAAGGAGGCAAAAGGAAAACCTGAAAGGGAAAAGGCCATGGCAACCGAACACAAGTCTTATGAAAAATAAGACTTGGGACCTCACAAATCTTCCACCAGGGAAGAAACCCATTGGCTACAAATGGGTATACAAGGTCAAGTACAAGGCAGATGGTACACTAGACAAGTACAAAGCTTGGTTTTTTAACATAAATCAAGGGTTTTTTCTACACATCAGCCAGTCACTTTTTTGTCAAAAAACAAAACGCATATTTTTTTTTTGAAAATCACATCAATTAGCAACAAGTATAAATCACGCAACAGAATTTTTTAAAATCATGCCTATTTTGGTCTTTTTGAGGTGTCACAAATCTACAGGTCGCGACAACTAGGGTTTCTACATAGAAAATCACAATTTTAAAATCCACTCCACGACTAGGCTTTCTTTGGTATTTTTCTACTGTAGGGGTTTCTAAGCCTTTTTTTTCTGCTAAGTCATGGCTTTTTGTGCCATATTTGCAGTTTGCAAACAAGGGTTTTGCTGAAATTCCAGAGTTGTAGTAGGGAGGCATTCTGTTTTCCCCTTAATCTGAGATTGCAAGTTGTAGAAAAAAGGAACAGTACAAATGTTCTCATTACCCAACATCATGTTGGAAGGTAGCAAGAGATTCTCTAGTAAAAATTACAATACATGGAAGCAATGTATGTTGACTATTTTCAAGTACAGATGCCTTGCTAATATTGCCCTTAGTAAAGATAGGCTCCAACCACTGCAGGTAAAGACCAAGATAAATTTGATGAATGTGATAGAGAAGCAGTCATGTTGATTAAATTGTCTATGATAGATGAGATGCTTCCTAAAATCCAGTCAGGGTCGACTTCAACTGAAATTTGGAAGCATCTACAAGATCTACATGAGACTTCAAACAATGGCAGAGCCTTCTTCCTAAAGAATATGTTATTTTCCATCACGATGGATGAGAAAGCGCCCTTACAAGAGCATTTACTCAAGATCAAGGACATCAAAGATCAATTGTCAACCATTGGTCAAAAAATGGAAGAAGAGGACCATGGTGGCAATCATGCTGAAAAGCTTACCATGTGCTTACGAACACTTTATTAAGACCCTAAATATAACGTCTACAAATGTTGACCTGAAGTTTGAAGAACTATGCAATAAGCTCTAATACCATATTACGAAAATCGAGCGCATAAAGATTACTAAGATATTCATTAATTAAAATAAGCGAAAGCTTTCTTATATAGGTTTACAATAAAAGGCGACAAGGCACTTTCTATATGTGGGATAAAAAGAATAATAAAGCATAAAGAATGTCCTAAAGTTGCAACAACTTTATTAAAGCCTACAACTAAAAGCTAATTGACCATTACTAAATAATAATTCCTTTAACAACGGGTTCGAGTTCCTAAGAGGGCACCAATACATGGACAAGACAGCCAAATGGCAAGGAGCTTGTGTGACCGGGAGTGACACAATTTGCTTGTGTATCTAAAGATAAGTGGAATCATCTCATGGAATGCAATATTGTCATATTTGGGTGCACATGCATAGTAGAGTAATCATCTTAATCAGAGGTTTCAACAGCAAGCTTATTTTAATCTAGTGACAGTTTGGGGGATTAAAATTGCATTTAAGTATTGCTGCAATATTATGAATTCTGGGAGTATTTTATGCCTCTAGGAATATCCCTCCTAAGTCTAGTTGAGCTTGAAGTGTAGAGGAGTATACCCACTCCTGTAAGTTGGCCAAAATCTCCTTTAACTTGTTGACGAACCTCTTTCCAATCACCTTGATGACACCCCTGGCTTGGGTGATGGGTTGTAGTAATTTTGGCAACTAACACGCAGCAAGATAAACAGAATATCTCTCCAAACGGTGGAGTGGGTACAGCAATATGTATCTAAGGCACGAGAGGAGTCTAAGCTTATGAGGATTCAGGAGACAACATGCCCAAATAGTAAGCAAGGTATGTCTCTTAAAACTAAATATCCTTCAGGTACTGTACGGAAATCTCTTGGAAGTATTGGTATGAAGGAAGTGGAAATAGATCTCTTTCAAAAGTCTCCTGATATTGTTGCTTCTACTTTGAAATCTTCTTAAGTTAAAAACCAGCATGATGCTTCACAAAAAGATGATGAATGTGATATCCCGATGTTAAGGCATTGTTTAAATTAAAGATTTTAACATCATGATAAAAGACGGTGAAGTTGCTTTCGTGAAACGCGGGGTTTAGCCAATTTGAATGATAGAGATAATTGCGTATGTATTAATATATATTATTAATATATAATATTTAATAAATAATATTATCGACCAAAAAATATTTAATAAATAATATTAAATAATATTATTATATAAATATTTTTAATATAATTCAAATATAATATATAATATATTTATAACAAGATATATTATATTATATAAAAATAAATATAAATAACAAATATAAAGATTAATAATATAAATATAAATATTAATAATTTAAATATTATTATAATTATATAAATATATAAAACTAATATAAATAAATATATATTTACAATTATAAAAAGGGCCAACCATTAGTTTGATTGCTACAAGACAAAATAGCTAAATGAAGGAGCGATTAATATATATGATAATTCCAATGATTATGACCAGCAGCGAGTAGAATAAGGAGCGGCGAGTTACAAAAGTAAATTCTGAGTTAATAAAAGATACGATGGTATTAGTTAGATGCAGCAATAAAATATTAGAAGCAGTGATCATAATAAGAGGCTGCATTGACTAATCTAAGGGCAGAGGTCATTATCAAAAGAAACGATCAGCATTAGTAAAGAGTCATATCCCTTTAAAAGGTTATCTCTCTTCAAGAGATACCTCTCTTCATAAGAAAAATAAAATATAAATTCAAATGGGTGAGAGATGTGGAGAAGGAAGGGAGTAACAATATATATTCTAATTTAAGAATAAATATAATATACAAGCAGAAGGAGGATAAAGGAAAAACAGATATTTAGATCTGCCATAGATATATATAATGGAGGCATCGATCAAGCTGAAGAAGGAATCGATAAAAGCAAGAGAGAATAAGAGATAAGCAAGGGAAAATATATATTTATTATAATCTGATCTGAATTTATATTGCAGTACATTAGACTGCAGTCAACATTAAAAGGAGTACAATCCTTAGATTTCTAAAGGATACAAAGGCAAGAGTTATCTACTTGGTATGATGTATCTAACCCTACCTATCTATGTCTATTATGATGACCATACATATCAATTCCAATTGGTTTAAATCTCAAAGATCATGTATAATATATATTCACAACACATCGAAGTAGAGGTATGTTCAAGTTTAATACTTAGTTATTTCTATTGCCTCCGACCTTAGGAAAGGCGAGGTGTTGTTAGGGAGAGGCGGAGTAAATCCATCCCAATGAGATGAGCCCCAAAGGTCAAGGACAGATGTTCCAAAATCTGGGCCCAATTATGGAGGTGGTGTCATCGCACTCTAGACAAGTAAATCCCCATCCAAGGTTGAGGATTAGAAAGGAAGTAAGGATTGAGATTTGAACATAGCCAATACCGAATTTGCTATGAATAAACATGATCATTTGGTTCAATTAATTAATTTAAGGTAGAATAATATTAGATTAATAAGTAATGATTAATGGAAATGGATTACCTACTAATTGGGTGTGAGGCCCACCCTTGTGCGACTGGATTAGTTGCACCTTTAGACCATGTTGTTTTGCTTCACCTAGCTAAGGGTTCGATCTATGGGAGTGTGACCCTATCTTCAAGACAGTGTGGTGTTGTTTTGGATCTTTTGTTTAAGGTGGTTGTGTTAGCTTGGGTATGTGCACGTGATGCACACCCTAACTGGGATTGTTGGAATATCACCTGTTTGTGCTTGATCTAAAACCTTTAGTGTTGTAATGTGAGGCTACCATGTGTTGCACTTCTTTCTTTGCTTATGAAACTTATTGTTCAGATTATTTATCATATGGACATTTTTGGGGTTGTTGACCCCCGTAGATTCAGACATTCATGGACTTACCTCACACCTTGATGGATTTATGGATTATGTTGTGATGATGTTATAGCTATGCATGTTAGATTACAGTCGATTCTATGATGTTTAATACGAGGTTAATTTTGAGGCAATTGAAATGTTAATTGATGAGTACATTGATGAGGTATGATGTAGCATATGATCCTGATTTGATTATGTAAAATGCGAGTGATTTGAAATACAAATAAATTATGAATCATGTAAATGATAGCATGTCTATAATTGAGGATATAGGTGATTATGCGACTTTGTGTGTGTGCGTGCATTTTCTTTCGCTTCAGCTATGATGAACATATGCTATTGATTCGTTTGTGGAAGTGTGCAGGTAATTCGGAGGTCATCCCAGTAACCCTATGTGATATCTATGTTAGCCGACCTAGTTCCAAGAGGGACCAAGGTCAATTGTAATGGAGCATGATGATTTGTAATGTCTTTAATTGATGTTTATCTTGATTAAGGTTTACCCTTTTTAATTGATTTATTGAGGTGTTGTGAATTGTAATGTTTGAGTTGCACTATTATGGTGCTTTTTATTTATTGGGTCTTTTTATGTGAATTTATGTACCCCTTGGTGTTTATTTTGGTCAAATAATGACCCTAGGTCATACCCCTAGGGTCTAGGACCAATTTGGACATGTGAAACCTTAGTTTAACCTTCTTTTAGTCACCTTAACTTTACCCTAAAGTTAAGTGACGAATGTTGAAGTTAGGTGAGGTGGTGGGCAAGTCAAGAGTCCACCATGACCAACTCCACTTCCCTAGGATATGGTCCCCCTTATCTTGAAGACTTGAGGAGTCTCCAAGACCCTCAAGTGTGAGAGACCTCATTCCTATGCTCTCACACGAGTGAGAGCATCTTTGAGGGAATGGGTTTGCCTTGTTGGATAGGAGAATGACATGTGTCTTATCCTTATCCTTATGGAGTCTTCCATGTGGGATTTCCCTCTCCACAATGCTCTCACACATGTGTGAGGGCATTTGTGGGAGAATGTGAGGCTTTGTGGGATGGGAGTGACATGTGTCACCTCCTCATCCTCCCTTAGGGTGTTGTGAGTGGGTTGTGAGGAGAAAGGAGAAGGTGACATGTGTTACCTTCTCATTCCTCAAGGCTCTTTGGTGTAGCCTATTAAACTCCATCTTTTCCACACGACTCTAAAACCCCCTCACGCGCAACATGCGCGCTCGGTGGCATACACACAAAGGCGCAAAACGTCAATCGTCGAGGTAATGCGAACACCTTTCGCAACCCCTGCGAAATGTAAGCCTACTAAGGGGGTTGTGCGACGCGAGGAGTGTCGCTAAGAGGGTAGATTCCAAAATAGGAACTAACCCTAGGTTTCCTAAGTGAGGTGAAGTGATTTCGATAAGTATCAAAATCCAACCCTAAGAACTAGGACATAAATAAGATTAAACAATTCCATCTAAGACTTAATTAAATTACTTGTAATAATTAATGCGATAAGTAAAAACATGAATTAATCACTTAATTAACCTTTTCCTAATCTAGGGAAATTCCGGCAGCATAACACCACCTCATCAATAATGGGAAGATAATTTAAAAATACAATCCATAAAATACTTTTTTAGAAATTATAACAATTTAAATTAATATTCCTCAAGTTGTGTGTCGTGACCACATGGGAAATGTGGGCATGACATTGGGGACATTACAATGAAGAAAGAAAATTCAAATGAGCTCCCACGGTTCCACCTATGGGCACTGTTTTTGGAATGTGGCAAAACATAGAAAGCTAAAATATTATAATAATGTGAGATCACATGGTAAAAGAGGATGATAGCTTGCAGATCAAAAAGTAATATATAGTGTTCCTGAGTTGATAGGATATGTTGTTTTATGTAAAGTCTCTTTTGTGCCAACCAATGATTATTTTATTATTATATTTTATTAAGTAACTTTTTACCAAAATAAAAGAAAATAAAATAATAAAGTTACTTTTGGAGCTATAAAATGAAATAAAATAAAATAATAAAGTATGTCGACCACAAAAGAGAATTCTAGAAGGATTCCAAAGAAGTGTTTAAAAGGAGGTGAGACTAGACATTTGCTCATTACGGGAATTTGATATTTGACATTGGAGTTTTCTTTGAGCTGCAACTTGGATTCAGCAAGCCCTAGGACGAAAACCCTAGTGGATATGATGGATTGGATGAAAAGCCAATTTCATCAATGAGGTGAATTTACTTTAGAATTCACATATGAGCTCAATGATTTGTGCCATTCCGATTTTGTAGTGTTTTGGTGTTGTTTTCGGAAGTCTTGCAGGTTTGTAGATTTGAAGGTATCATGCAGATTTTGTATATTTGCTTCAGTAGGGTACATTTCCAAATCTATTGATTTGCAAGAAAATATAAATTTGGCAATTTGATTTGGGATTATTGAAGGGTTTATTATATATTCAGTTTTTATGGAGTAATTCATGGAAGATTTTATGGATATTGATCGAGGGTTTATGCTAACCCTAGCAGCAGATCTTTGGGATATATTGGATGACGCTTGGTATTGAATAGATGGCTGAGTGTTGATTTTTATCTATAATATAAATCTGAAGGTTTGAAAGCTTCTTCAAGGCAGCCGTATTACACTCAGGACAGACGCAGCATTATTTGGTGAAAGATTTGAATCACCAAGTGGGACGTGGGCCCCCAAACATGGAACGCATGCCCTCTATGTTTTGACTGCAGCTTACAAAAAGGCTTGAAGACTCAGAATTGAAGACAAAAGGAGGTTATTACTTATTAGAATTATTGGCTAGTTCTGTAAGCTAGCCGATTCATATTGTGGAGTTGAAGATGCACATATGGTAGCCGCATCCCATTCAAATAGAGCCGTCCAAGATTAAGAATGAATCGCAAGACTTTGGAGTGATCGCTGAGGTGGAAAAATGATCGCTGAGGTGGAAAAGGATGTGGGCCCCCCCCAATATATTTCCCAAGCGCTTCACTAAAGACTTCATTGAATGTTATAATTGGTGCGAGGGAAGTTTTATTCAGCCGCACCTCATATACGGTGACGTGGTATTGGATGTTGGTCGGGAGTTTTTGGAAGAAGGCGTGGAAGAAGGTTTGAAAGGTTTTTCCCTATGAAGCTTGCATTTTATTTTAAGACAGGTCGTGGATCTCAAAGTATGGTTGGCGCTCATTGATAAAGACAAATAAGAACATTTAAATATAGCCGCAGCTCCTCATTTCCTACCACAGCTACTTCATACACCACTGCAGCATTTCATAAGGGATATCATAAGTCTGGGAGGTGCGCAGAAGTATAGAAGGAGGTGCCATCTCTTTGAAGGGTTACTACCATAACTTTTGGCTTGTTTATATCAGCTTATTCCTGATAATAGATACTCAGTTCCAGCAGCTTGTAATTGGTGAGAATCTTATCACAGCAGATTTAGAGGAGCTTCAGGTTGCTCATATCACAATTTCTGAGTTATCAAAATTAATGCATATTCAAGGCATTGTCTATTGTGCATTGGCCAGTTTTGACAACTATGTTGGCAAACCATGCCATATAACATCTTCTAAGATGGTTCCTATCACTTCCATTATTAGAGAGAAGAGACGACAACTTTTGTTATGAATAGCATGGACATTCACAATTCACAATTTCAGGGACCTGACACTACATTATGAAGCAATTGATATAGAAGAAATGCTTGAAACCTACTGCAACATCATGTGTCCAAGATATTAGATGCCTTCATATTTTTGCATCTTTTACATATGAAAGATATGAGAAGGTGAAACATAGTGCAGATATAACTCATAAAAAAGAAGGAAAACTAAAAGGGGGGGAGGAAAACCTAACTCTCATATCATGAATTCAAATACTATACAATAATATCATTGTCTCTTTACACTATCTATGAAATATTTTTTTATTATACCATAATGTGCTCCATTGATGCCTCTATAAATGGCAACTAGCTCATATGATATATGACTCCATGTCTCAAAATTTTGTGATAGGGACCACTCCAAATGCTTTTCCATCCACAGGTTTTGCCAGACTATAAAATTGATGGATACTGTGGATGCAGAAGCATGGGAGTGAGATCTATCAATGAATTTGAGACATGGAGTTATCAAGGTCTGATACAGTCATATTATAACTCATTACAATATCAAATGTAAATTTATCAATTGAATATAACTAAGTTAATGGTTTGCTCAGATTTGCCCATGGATCCGGATCCAGTTCTTACCCAGTTTGGGTATGTGGCCCGGTCCACTGTGAATGAGTGCAGACAGGGCTTTGTATAGCCCACCCAAGTTCATCCAGGTATGCTCTGCAGTATGCCCAGGTGAAGCCAGGTGGGCTCTGCCATGCCCAGCCTGCACCAGCTGCAAACTGCACAGCCATTTTTGCTTTTTTTAATTTTATTTTTGCTTTTTCATTATAAAACTCTTTTTCTTCCATCACATTTCACAGAAAAAAAAAGTAAAATAATACCCTCTCGCACCTCACTGCTACTAAAAGAGTTTCTCTATTAATGGTGGGGGACTTGTACAAATGTCACCATTACAGTAAAGAAGCCAAAAAGAATGTGGTAAGAAGTCCATTCCCTGAAGCTTCTCCCTCTACTCACTTTTCTGTCCAATGATGCCTGAGAACTACATGCATAAAACTGATGGTGTTTTGGAGGTGATGTTACTTTCATTAGTGCTGCTGCTGTTTTAAATTCGTATGCTGCTCTTTCTTTTTTTTAAGTTTTGGAGAACTGTCCTTTAACAGTAAGTCTTGGAGTATTACCTGCTGCATTTCTCTTAAAAAGAAATAATTACTGGCTTCACAATATTAAAAGCAATGCATGCTTTACTAACCACCTTTTCAAATGTCCAATGAACAGTATCATGGGCTTTATTTTTTAATTTTTATGCTCTTGGTCGAATCCACACAAAGGAGGTTGAACTTTTAATATTAGGTACCTATGGCTATAATATTATAAAAAGTTTATGGTCATTTGTTTATTAGATTATATTATGCGGTTGTCTCTGTTTTTAGGCTAAAATATGTATATATTTATGATTATTAAAGATTTGTTGCACGGACATACCCAAAACATATCCAAACCCCCCCCCCCCCCCCCAAAAAAAAAAAAAAATCGCCATACTGGCGTACCCTAATCCTCATACCTGAACCCAAACTGGTAACTTAGGAATATAATGGCATAAATCTCTTAAAAGTGTGCTTGTTCGTTTGTTGACACGTAAGCATTCTAAGTTCCAATATGTTTGGAAAGCTACATCAAGTTTATACTAGAGTAAACAAAGAGACCTCAGGGACCTTAAACATTTAGTTGACAAGTGGTGATATTGATTTCTATATTTTTTATCAATTCAGATGTGCTAGATGTAAAGCTCAAGAACCAGATGCCCAAGCAAATCAGTAGGAGCTGAGATGGACCATTTTTTGCATTTGTTTTCCATCAATTGACATAATTTCAAAAGAAAAGATTTCATACATGGTAAACACAAAAGAGACTAAATCACACAAAAGCTTTGAGCTATTGAGACATGTAAAGCTCGCCTGCTATGGTTCCACATGTTTGAAATTTTAAAGAACAAATATAATTCAAACAATAAATATTAACTGAACATATGTTAAATAAGTTCAAATGACATAATTTCAAAAGGAAGATCATGTAAATAATAAAAACAATAGATAATAACTCACACAAAAGCTTTGAGCTAAGTAGACATGTAAAGCTACCCTGTTACGGTACCACATATTCTTGAAATGTTAAAGAACAAACCTAATTAAGAAATAAATATCAACTGAACAAATAAAAATAGGCACCAAAGGTTGAAAACAACAATACCGGACATCTGGAGCTATAACATGCTCAATAGTTGTAGATATAAGAGCCGACAGTTGTCCAGTGACCAGTTCATGCGTGGAACTTTCACTAATAGGATCTTGACCTCTTGGAAAAAGTATATTTAACAGCCTTGGAATTGTTCTGTAACTTACACTACCTTCCTCTGCTTCTATCTTTCCGTATGTGCATGGACCTGCTGAGAGGTCTATGACAGCATATCTGTAGAAGATAAAACAGCAACTATGATTATCACAGCCAGTAATTCCACAGAAAGAAAATATATGACAACATAGACTTTTCAAAAGGTTGTTAATGGCAACCCTAGGGACAAAAATTTATGATCATAAAGACACTATTCCTTGGACACTAATTTTAATTCTGATTATTAATTTAGCCATTAAAGCATGGAATGAAGCACTCAAAAGATAAGTCCCATGTGATAGGCAAAAATTCTCAATTATGCATACAAAAGATTTTCCTAACACAAACTTCAGAGAGAATTCTATTTATTCAGCACTTGTTTGCTGATTCTTCATTCTTTAGTTGTAAATTTGTAATGTTGTTTTGTTCAATCAAGGAATTTCTGGCTATATTCCTTCACTATCTCTTGCACCTAGGCATATTGATCTAGATCATTACGGTCGGTAGACATAAACAAATGGTAGTCATTACACTATAAAAAATTTTGATGAAATAATTATGAATAATATGTGTTACTTCAGCAATATAGTAGTAGATAATAAGATATAATGAATTACTACAACCTTCTGACTACTTAATATCTATCATTGTACTGTTGATACACTAGAATGATTACAAACCAAACATAAAAATTGATTTATACAGCTACTTGACATAATGCAGTAAAGAGTTGGCAAGATACTTGTTGACAGGCATCTAGAAACAAGTAACATATTGACATTATTAATCGACCTTATTGAAAAATGCCAGTTAAGACACAATATCATGACAAAAACTAGATGTCATGATATAGGATCTATCCATGCTCCTAAATGATCCATTGGACTATGTTGAGATATGCAGGTAACATATCTAAAGCAATATCCATATTAAAACCAAATATGATAACCAGCAAAGAACATGAAGTGTCAATAAATATGTATTATATGTGTTTTTGCAAATTTTATAATGTTCCACTCCAAATTGAAACCAATTTTATCCAACACCCACAAAGAATTTTGTCTTCTATCATGCAGGCATTCTGTCAAACACTTTGCATAGTAATTGTTTCAATGTATTTTCAATGTGTTTGGGTATGGGGTCATTCAAAATGCAATTTGAAACAATATTTGTTCAAATAGAAACCCCACAATGCATAGAAATATCATGAACATTTCAACAAACCCTTCGCATGCATAAAGAAACAATTAATAACAACAATCTAACCTCAAACTCCGGGATTATATATTGATCTTCAATTAATATGCTTGCTGTTACAAACTCATAATTACAATAGTTGTGATATAAAATCAAATGGTGTAAATCCACAATGTTCTTATAATGTTGTCACATAAATACATGCTGCTATAGCTTGAAACAATGGTGTTGTAAATGAAAATATAAAAGATCTACCTGTTCCACACCTCCCATCACCACCAAAAAATAATAATTTCCAGTTGTAGCTACACTCTACTCCAAATATTATATACTAGATGCCTTATATATGTTGCAACTTCAAGGAAAGGGTTGCGGCTAGCATTAAATAAAATATATTCAGCTCTAACTATGCCGCCAACACCCAATACAACAAGAACCAAGATATCAAACACTCTTAGCAACATCTTTCAATCACAATTTATTATTTGAAGAATCTCCAATAAATTTGCACAGTAAACCCTTCGCGACAAACTCCAGAAATTTGCAATAAAACACACAAGCAATCTCTGTATGAAATTGCTCCAATACTCCAACATTCAGCACAAGCGTAGATTTTGGATAAATCTACCAGCAAACCTTTCTTGCACAACTATAACTCTGAATGAGTCACATAGTATTAACCAAGGAGGATCTTTCACCACCATGACTAATCTTCTCCAAGAGGGTTTTCGTCCTCAAGAAGGCTGAGATGAACCAAGTTCAATCCCACAAAACCACAAGGGTTTCACAAGAAGAAAAATAATAATCTCCATAATCCAAATGAGCTCTCACAACCTCATTTTATACTTTTCTGTCAAACTCTCCAAAAACTTATATTTTATAATTCACTTTTTAATTTAAACTCCCTTTTAGCTCCAAAAAAGACCTTTTTATTAAAATAATGATAATTTGACATGCAAGGTCCCTGATTTATGCATCCATGATTTAAAACATTTCATCCCGATTCTGATGAGCTATAACATTAAGGTGCTTTTTAAATATTTTAAATAATATTTGGCGACCTTCGTAAAATAATTAAAATAAAGCCATTAATACACCTATTTTGCAGAACCTGTCGGAATGCATCAGAATCAAAAACTGACTGCACTAGAGTGATCCTGATGAAGAATAATGATAAACGGGGCCAATCCGGCGACTTACTATAATAGACGCCCTCTCCAAGATTCTTGGAGAGCACACCAGAAGCCGAAAATCAACCCAAAAAGTGGCATATGAGTCCTCCAGACCACCTGAGCTCATTGGAATCATCAAAAAACTCCTTTGATAACGTTGACACACATCCACAAGGTTAGTGCCAACCGCACTGCAAGGGAACCCAAAAATGGGGACATTACAGTCTGCCCTTCCCAAAGATTTATTGTCCTCAAGCAATGCCTACACAACACCAGAAACACCAAACTACAACCACATGTGATCCCAAGGTCCCATGTCAACCTTGGAGATCTATAGTACCATCTACTGAAGACATTGTCCTACAAGGTACCGATACGAGAGACCTCTTGAAAACCTTCTGTAAGAAGAGGAATCAAATACTGCATCAACTTAGTCAACTCCTTAGGGAATTGCTCTTCGGAAAAACCCAACTGTAACATTGTAAGAATACGCTCAAGAGAGTCAACAACAACTCACTCATTCCCAACAACTACTGGACTGCAAACCCAAGTGTCCTTGGGTTCCAAGTTAATCTCAAAAAAAAAAAACCACCACACTGTCGCTGCACCACTCTGATATAAATTGTAAAACCGTCATGCCACAACAACACTCTCCTCTCCTGGAACTCCCAGGAGTAATCATCTCCAAACCCCAAACTGAAACACCGATAAGGACTGAAACCGATAAGGACTGAAACCCATACCGTGAGACATCTCCTGCAGAGGCATCCCAGTGAAGTCCATGACTACCATCCCTGTATCAAACATGATCCTGGGCAACAGAAAGAATAGTTTGCTCAACCCAAAAACCAAACTCTCCCAAAAAAGAAGTGGACTAATCACTGTCACAATTCTAAAATTTGCCAACCAGGCAATGCCTCTACTGTCATCAGTTGTACTCATATCCTCGACACTTAATCTCCAAGTGTCGAACGAAAAGTTATGAACACACCAACACACCCAAGCCACTGCAATCAATAAGGCATCATCTGACGATATGTACACTATCCTCATAAAGTATCTACAGTGCCTGTCACTCACCAGGGTGGAAGCAATAAATAGAGGAACTATGTCCGAAAAAACTCCCATAACCATTTTCCCTAAAGCATACCAAAGCTTGAAATCAATCTTCTCACAAAAGAATATCACCATAACCAATGTGGAAATGTAAGGGCAGCGGTAATCATTCTGAAATCCTATTGAAAACATAGGAGAGATGAGTATAGAAGTAGTTATAGAGTCATCTCCTATGATCAAACCATTTCTATCAACCAACTCCAACCACAAGATACTCCACTGCTGATATGAAAAGACAAACCAACACAGCTGCAGGTCAAGAGCTGAAGTCATGTGTAGGCTCATTGGAAAGTGGACAATGGTACTAACACATTGTTACAACTCCAAGAGCCTCTGAAAGATGAATCATAGCATGTGAAAACTCGTTGTCCTAAACCCACACTGAGAATAAACTATCAAAGTTTACATCACAAACCTTCATAAGATGAACTTTCTGAATTAGGAAGGTTCGAAGTAAACAATAATAACTGTTGTCCAAAACCGAAATCAGTGCGGTACAATCTGATTTTAGTGCTCTACACCAAGGACAATAGTAGCACCAATGGATTTCCCAAGTATGAGCATGCGTGAAAAGCATTGTGTTGTGCCAAAACAACTCAGAAATGCTTGGAAAACACCTCTAAGCAATCACCAACTGAAAATCCTCACTACCTTGACAAAGAATTATGTGCCAACTCCCCTAAATGAGAGCAAACCATGATGTAAAGTGGCTGACCTACAACCAATCAGCAATCTCCAAACTGAAATTCTGATTCATTCTTTGCCAAGTGACATCCCCAAGAGTGATCATTCGTTCAATGCTCCAATCCTCACTTAAAATCTCCTTCCAATCTACCTGTAGATGAAGCAATGGAATCACATAGCGGCTGGTAAGAAAAAGAACAACACCTTTAAGTCTGAAATTTTGATCCTTATCACTCCAAAGGTCACTCTTATGACTCCCAATAATCTCTGTCAATTCTTGTTGAGAATCCCAAGCATGGATACCCAACCAAGAATAATCTCCAAGGATCAATACATCCCATGAAGGGAATGCATTTCCAACTACATATAGAAAACATGCAACACTACTCATCAACTCAATTAAAGTATGAAATGTCACACTTGTTGGCCAACTCCAAAACTCAAGACCAAACCTCATGCAAGAATGAAACAACTCAAAACAAATACCAACAAGGAAATGATCTTCAACTGAAATCATTAATTTGCATACCCAAGTTACCTTCCAATTCCTCATGTAGCAAGGAATGATGATGTCTCTCAGTGTCATCTCATTCCAAACGCAATCTTCATCTATCTCCTCCTTTGCACATTTCATATCCGGTGGTCTCCCAGGAAGGTAACCATACTCCTCATAAAGTGAACCTGAATCAAAACCAAGCTGAATATCACACTCCAACTCAAGTTCTAAATATTCTCTCGGATACCATACCATGTTATTTTTACCAAGTGCAATACTACAATCAGGAAAAACTCCATCATCCAACTCAAAGAGTGGATTGTCATAATTCATATCAACACCCATCTCCATTAATGGGTTATCAATAATCACCTTAAATTTATTCTTGCAATCATATTCATGCAAAGGAAGTGAACTACTGCTATGATGAATACTAAAATCGGAACCTTCATACTTGTCGTCAATGACTAAAATCACATGAGCCTTTACATTGACAGATAGGGAGAACAGCTAGTAGGACACCCTACTGTCCTGTGAAAGGGAGAGAGCGGCTAAGGGCACCCAAGGGCAGAATTCTCCTCCTTGATCTCCATTGTTGAGAGTTCATTGACAAATTAAGGTTCACCAGTCAAAGAAGAATGGTAGAGGGGCTATTTGGAGGGAGAACCGTTGACTGACAACACCCTGCCATGCCTCCCTGCACCATGGTGAGGGGACTGTTTGGAGAGAGAATTGTTGTCTTAAGACACCCTACCATGCCTCCCTGCATCATCCTCTACTATGACTGAGTTATGTAAACAAACTGAGTTAGCTGCATGATAATGAATATATAATCTCTCTAGATTGATATTGTTTATGAATTTGAATGCAATATAATCTTGTCTAACCCTAATGATTAAATATGTATATTTGTATATCTATATTTTGTATATGTTTTCCTATGTTATGATTGCAGAACTCAAAGTACAAGAATTATGCAATTTTGAAGATATTCTAAATGGTAAATCATAAAACCCTAAACCTAATTTGTGGCATTTGAATTTTCTAAGGCAATTTAGGTAAGGGACATTACAGCCTCCATAATATGGTATTTTAATTTATCTTTTGAGTCTCAAAGTGGCGCCATACTCTTGGAAGGTCGGCCTCATAAAGTATTTAAATTTTAATTTGTTTTTCACCTTTAAAGAGGTGCCAATATTCTAGGTCAGCCATCATTGGGAATAAATACCTTTCTCATAGGTTGGCCATCTTAAAACATCTTTTATTTGTTCCTTCAAAAGATCTTTACTTATATTTATTTCTTTAATATTCTTCCTAGTCAGCTAGCACAAAGAATATATAAAGGCAACCAAATTTTTGCTTTGACATCAATGACAATATTCCATCAATCAAAATGCTAACAAAAAACCAATTTTGCTTCACCTTTTGGGGGATCAAATGAAGTCATTTAGAAATTCTATTTTGTAAGCATGTAGCCCTTAGTATAAGCTTTCCAAAAAATATGATATTTAATACATTTCATTTGATTATTATATTCATTTTCTATTTTCTAGTGAACATAGGTTTTTCAACGAACATCAAGGTCTCTATTCCACACACAGAAAAATAAAAAGATATAGAAAAAAATAATGAAAAATATCTGCACACTAGGTATCGATGTCCTTATTTCAACAAAAGAGGTTATTTGGATACTGTTGATGTTTGTTTCTAGACAAAGTCAACAATAGAGTAAAACACTCCCACTCTCTCTTGAATAAAGCTCTTCAAAGGCTAAACTATGTGATCCAGTGAAGTAACTCCAAGGTTCCTTATTTATGATTCATGATGGGCTAACTCAGTGATTACGTGTGATCTTGCTGATAATCACAAAGGAACTTACACAGACTTCTTCTATTTCATTCAGCTTGTTCCTCCTTTTAGTGTGGACGATGTATGTACAAGGTTTCAATAATGAAGAAAAGTAAAAAGGTAAGGGTTTAGGAAGCTAATCTAAGGTCAATGAAGTAATGATGATGTAAGAATAGACAAACTCCTAAGTAAACCTAACTTCACTTCGCCAAGGATGCCTACAACTACATGAAATTGGTGCAATCTCCTAAGGTTATACGAATGGTTTTCAAATCATGAAGGCTTATATGAACACCCATTAAACGGCGCAGCTCAAACAAACATCCACAATCGAACTTATGCAAATTATAAGGCTCAGACTAGCTTTACACAACACTTCACCGGCGATGAATGTTAAAAGCATGAGCTAGGAGTTGATCAAATATCCAATTACAACATACATAACATCAATGAACTGCTAATCTACTTCTAATCTACTTTGAAACATCTTTCCATTTCATCAAAGTACAAGAAACCATGTGACTCCACAAGACAACACTTGAGAAATATTTACAACAATTTCAAGTCCTCTCAGACAATTTCGAGAGTCTCTTCTATTCTACTTTCCTAATCTATTTCCTACAATCTAATAATTACAAATGAGGCAACAAGGCCTTTATATAGAGGTCCAGAATACAGCAAATGGCTAAGATCATTTCATGTAGCCAATGGCTCAGATCATGCCACCTCAGTCAGTAGTTACAACAATTTGCTATTTTTAGTACATGAGAGAGGCAATGAAGGCACGTTTTCCAAGAAGATAAGATGGAATCTTTTAGAGCATCTTCCATATAGGCGTCCTCTTGGCTTCTTTTATTAAATGATACATTGAATGCATTTGAAATGATGTGGAGTCACAGATGATGAGGTGTACTCGCCACCTAGGTGCCACCTTAGCATATCTAATGGATTCCCAACTTGTATCATCTTGTGTGATGTCTTCGATGTGATTGCTTTGATGATGAACACTTGAGATGTATCTTGTTAATCTTGTCTTGTTCGTTGAATTGTAAACTGGATGAGTACATGTTGCTTCACTTGCATGACTTCGTGATGTTTCTTCTTCTTGTAGGATACATGATGATCTTCATTGGATGCATCTTCTTGAAGAGTGATGTAGTAGAAAGCAGATGATGATGATGCTTCCTTCATCATGCAAGAGTAGATGATGATGATACTTGATTCATGATTAGAAGTAGGATCTCTCTTGGACTTGAAGATTTGAAGAGTCTTGAAGTTGAATGGATGAAGTATCCTTGGAATGATTTGATGAAGTGTAATCCCATGGATGAATGCTTTTTGGATGATGTTTCCTCTGCAACTTGAAGGTGATTCAAGCACTTGCTCTTGAAGTATTCCTTAGAGCAGCCACATGATGACTTTTCCTTGAAGGTTGAAAGAACTTGAAGTAGAGTAAATGCCCTTGAAAGATGATGTCTTCTCCTAACATAAAGGTGGTTCAAGCTTTTTGTTCTTTGATGACTCTTTAGCTCCATTCTCGCTCCTACGACAAGGAAAGAGACAACATCAATCTTCTTGATAAACATTTGATTTTACAATACATAAGAATCATTTCATGCATCTATAATCTAGGTGTATTAGATGGGAAATTCTCTTCTTGATAAAGGTTTTAAACTTATATTAAACTTGCATTTGATTTGATCCAAGGTGGTCGCATTGGTTGAAGAATTCTGATCCTCCTTAAACTGGCCTTGAAGATGTCAAAACTTAAATCAACACCTTTTCCATCAACTTTCAAACTGGCGCAGTAATAGGAAAATCAGATCTTCTTGAAACTACATGAAATTGGATCATGATCTTGATATCTTCTTGAGAGGTTCTAACATTCATTTCGTCCTTGCATTGGATAAAGGTTATGAGTTCTTCTTAAAATCTTGATATACCTTCAATCTCCTTTATAAGAGTGCAGCAGATAACAGTTCTCTTCCCCCCTAGAAACTCATTGAAACCTTTAATTCATCCTCATGAGTATGACAAATTGGATGAGACGCTGTAGATGGAGTCTTTGAATCTTCTTATAAATAAGCGAACTAGATGAAGAATGGTGATTTCCCCTTGAAAGTGCATTAACCAATTGACAACTCCTTTCCATATGTGGTGCATTACTTGATGACTTCGAGATCTTCTTACAATTTCCTGAATTTGAGTTTTGATACTTCTTCCTTATCCATTTCCCAAACTGGCGCATTAGATCAGGTTTGAAATCTCCTTGATATGAAAGATCTTTAACCAATCAATTAACCTCCTTATGGCGCAGCAGATCCAAGATCTGAATCCTCTAGAGTAATCACTTAAAACTTCACTCTCCCTTCTCCAAAGGTCGCATTGCTTAGAGGTTTTAAGATCTCCTTGAAAAATGTCTTGATGATGTCAAAGGTTGGCGCATGGGATAAAGGTTATAAGATCTTCTTGTTATGGGGAACCAGATCAAACTTTTAAGTTCTTGTGAAGCACATTAAATCACACCTTGGAGTCTTCCTTGTGGACATGGCGCAGCAGATGGGAGATTTGAGTTCTTCTTTAAAGCTGCACATTAGATCAGCATTTAGAGTACTTCTTGACTTTCATAACATTTGCACTTTGATACTGAGAACTTAACCTCTCTAGGCGCAGCAGATCATAGTTTTAATCTTTGGTTAAGAAACCTCATAAAGCTTCAAGTCAACCTCACCATTAGGTGGCACTTTGGATGAAGACTTCATCCTTTGTTTGAAACTTGCCTTAAAACTAGTGGCGCTTCAGATCAGAGATCTAATCTCTTCTTGATTAAGAGATGTCTTCCTCTATAAGGCTGGCGCATTAGATTGAAGGCTTTAGACTTCGGTGGAATTTATCATCATATGGGCGCTTTGGATCAGGGTTTTTGATCGTCCTTAAAACTAGTGGTTTGAGCGCATTAGACAAAGAATCCGGATCCTCTTGAAATTTAACCTTTTCGCCTCACCTTACCTTTGAAAATGGCACTTTGATTCGGGCGCATGACTTGAAGATTTTGTTGTTTGGTTGACAGTGATGCATTTTGCCAAGATTTTGCGCCAGAATTTTGCGCCACTCTTATGCCTTGCGCACTGGATCAAGTTTCTGGTCTCTGATCAGCACTTAGTCATTTTTTCAGGTCTCTCAGGGTAAAGGCATATTGAAAAATATTTAAAGCATAAGTTGAGAGATTGAATTTCTTATACTTTAAATATTTTTCAATATACCTTTTAGGATGTTTGAGATAGGTCTTGAATCCACCGGATTTAATATGCAAATTATATAATTTGGAGGATCCACCAGATTTCAGACTTAGTCAATTTTTCAGTGTTTCAGGATTTCAGGCTACCAGACTTAGTCTTTTCAGGATCTCAAACATACATCAGGGTTGACCTCAATGTTCATCATTTGGATGGGATTTGATAAAGACTCTTTATTACTGCAAGTTCATGTTCCAGATGAGACCTCCAGTTATAAAGCAAAAATCTTCTAAGAGAGACTTATTGTTGGATTGGCAAAAGAAACGAACCTAAGACATCATCCAAAACTAAATGCAAAGCATCAGAGCTCAAAAAAGGGGGGTCCCCATTTGCAATGGGGCGATGTGTGATTTGGTCACAACAAATACATACAGAAAAAGTTATGTTGTATGGTATAAACCTATGTCTAAATTATAATTAATCTCATTTAAAAAATTAATTAAAAAAATATGCAACAAAAAATTATGAAAAAAATATTTGCGCACTAGATATTGATGTTACAAATCTATGTTTAAAAATTAAAAAATTTGTCTTTTCTATAAAAAAAGTTATGATGTATGGTATAAATGACACTTTATAAAAATGTTGTTAACTATAAAAAAATAAGTTATTAAAAGTTACGTTAAAAAATTCACAAATTATTTCTTAAAATTTAAAAGAAAATACATTTAGAATCTACACACAAAATCTCAAAAATCACTAGTTCACATCATCTTCAAATTATTAACGGATTAGTTGCTATAGGTGTCAGAAAGTGACAATTTGATTAAAAATGTTGATTTCAATGTCCCACTTTGGTCAAAAAGTGGGACACAATATTGTGGGCTGACCCGTGATCAAAGGCATAAGAATGTTACTTTAAAGTTTAAACTATCTATTAAGTAAGCTCAAAGGCATATATCTGCTACTTCAATATGATTATTACGAGTTTTTCTTGTCAATGCCAAAAAAGAAGAAAAAAATTCAGGAATAGAAATCAAATAAACAATGATATATAGTCTTTGTTATAAATATTGCCAAATAATATGCATCTCCTGATTCGTTAATGGTTTTTGGGTACAACAATTTTTTCTTAATAAATCCAATGTTCCACTGAATTTTCAAGATGGAGGGTATAGATAGGAATGCATGTACAGGGTGGCGAAGTAGTTCCCATATTTTGATGACCTGGGGGAATCAAAAATTATATATATAGCTTTGCAGTTGTAAAACAAACTGTAAAAAAAATTTAAACATTCTACATAGCTAACATTCAAATAACAATGACATCTATGACATTGAACATTCAAAAATGACCATTGCAAATCAAAATCCAAAATTGAATGAAACATTGCATGTGAATATAAAAATCTACATAAGAATATGTGATTATCATATTATCAGTGATCAAAAAAATAAATATTTGAAAATGCCCTACATTTCTTTTTCTTACAAAATATGTTTTTTTTCTAAACATCAGATGACACAAGGGATGTTAAGACGTCCCGGATACACCCCTAGCAGATGGGGGAAGTCCCTCAATGTCTTGATGTACCCATGTACCCCCTAAAAACAGGAAACATCCCAGGAATGCCAAAAAATCCTAAACTTCCCATGGATGTCCCCTCTACATCTCCGCATCCCAGTGGGGACAGCCCAGAGGGCAGGAGATGTATCCCCGTGAAACACTGAATAAATTGTGATTGAAATATTTATTCAAAAAAGTCATTACCTTTTCAAAGAAAATAAAATCATGATTTGAAAGTTTTTCATAAACTTTTTTTAAATCAAAATTTCTGATCAAAGAAACACATTGCCAATTGACAATTTGTTCCAACTTTGTGATTGTTCCCTTATCTTTTAATTTAATATTTAAACCCTTCCCACATTTTAGTCTATCAGAATTGTAGTAACATCATTATAATTTTGAACCCTTCCTGCTTTCTAATCTATCAGAATTTTGGTAACATCGGTTGGTGCTTTCCAATATTTATCTTCAAAATGTCTATGACTCTACTCTATCTGGGAATTTGGTTTGTAAATTCATTTGGAAACAACTGACAGAAGCAAGCCTGAACTATAAAAGAAAGACCTTAAGATACCAACAATCATACATTAAAAGGCAACCTCTAGCCCTCACCTGCCCGAGCTCAACCACATTTGTGATGCCCCTCCTCCATTATAACGATACCGATAAATATAATTCCCCTCTTGCTGCTTCATTTGCTCAGGAGTAAGTCCTTCAATTTTGGCATATGCTAAAGTCTCATAATCAATTTCTTTATTCCCAGGGTCCATTCGAACCTGTAAGAGAAATTGTAAGAACCAGTAAACCTTTTGACTGGTCCTCTATCCAGTTTTAAGGAACTTACAGTTTTATAAAGAACCCGTAATGTTAAGAAATGTTTACACTAAAATTGACAGCTTTTGTTACACTGAAAATATTAAATTCCAAATTCAATCCTTGTCTTGCATCATCCTGGAATGATGCTAAGGATTCGCTGCATTACAATATACTATCCTCCACTTTTATGCATCTTCATTAGAATATTAAAAGACAAACTAAAAGAATAATATTGAATTCTGTATCTATCTTCTGTAACTATTGTTGTCCTTTAAGCTCTTCTTCAAGAATTTCCACTCCTATAACAGTTTCAAACTCACTGGAAGGCCAATATTTAATCTGAAACTAAGAAAAAATAAATAGAAAAGAAACCTATACCTTGTCAAAATTTAGAATGAAGATTGCATTTGGCACTGGCCCATTGATCTCTGCAGCAGAAGAATCTTCTTCAACACCAAACAAGTAGGTGTACAATCTTTGAAAAATTGGCTCGATTGTCTTTGCTTCAACTTCTAGCAGTGGTACTTCTTTTCCATACTCATTCTAAAGACAACCACCAAGAAAACACCTTTAGAATTTAATAGGCAAACTTCAACACTCTACTACAAACCATTGCTTATTTAGAAGATAAACAAAGCTTATGCTAACTTCCTTGTCACAACACTATGGTCAGTTAATTACCTGCCTTGCTGAACCTGCAGGTACCATTGCACTCCTCACCGCTTGCTCCAAAGCTATCATCTCCGGTTGCCCAACCTGCAACCAATACACAAGTAGGTGCATAAATACTCAAACAACTTTCCAACAATTATGAGAGTACATAATTCACTCATAGCAGCTCTGACACACCACAGATCTGTATGAAAAATGCCGTCCTTTATTGCATACAAAGTCAAATGTAAAGACAAAATAGCATAACTTAGTTAGTTAATCACAATGTGTCAATTCTCCCTTTAATGTTTGATTAAGTCATTTGATTGCTTGATTCTCATTTTATGCAGCTGCTGTCATAAATTTCAGCACTTAAGTCATCACAATTCTAAGGATAGTTCTTAAGGAAGAGCAGACTAACTTAGTCATATCAGAATTCTTGAACATTAAGATTTGTATTGGTGAACTAGGTATGGAATATCTATGCTAATTATAGATCACAATGACATAACCATGTACATCTAAAACCATCCATGGGCATCAACTTGTTGAGAAGGGACACTGATGGAAGTGAGCTTATAAAACTTGTTGCACACAATTTGAAACAAATTTCATCTCCTTGCAAACTCTGTATGAGCAAAAGGTCAAACTAGGATGACCGTTAGGCCATCACCAGCAAAGGCCTTGATCTGCATGCATGCTATGTACTTGCAGGAATCAACAGCTGAACCTGTAGCCATCGGAGCCCATCACCTTCTGTGTTTTGGACCCATCTTACCTCGTACTAGGTATGGGGTCTCCGCTCTTCATCCAGTCTGAAAATTAAAAAAACTGCAGTTATGCTCTTACACTGATGCATTCAGCAATCATACATGCACTTCAACCAATTCTTAGGACCTTAGAATCCAGAAACCATCCATCCAGATATCCGATCCATTTTAGTCTCACTTGCCCCCAACCAGTTCCCTTTACAATAAAAAAGCAACTCTTATCTCATAGACTGACACTGTCCACCTTCTTCTTATATTATGATAAGTCATTGGGTTAGGCAGACACCTTCCTACCAAAACAAATCCTGTTACTCCCTGCTTAGCCACAAGGCAAGGCATCCAACCAGTGCAAAGGTCAACTAGGCACTAGAGAGATAGACCAAGGGCCTTTCGGCACTCATCTGATGTTAGGGAATTTATGCACTCAACATTTAGGTCAAGGAGGACCCTTGATCTAAGGGTACAAAGAAGAGGGGCCTCAAAAAACTAGTTATGAAGAGCATATTGGAATGATGCACTCAACCAACTTCAGGGAACAAGAAAGTAGTGGGAACAAATCATCTTTTAAAACAAAATCTAACAAACGTTAAAGCTCTCTAGCTAAAAGCAGAAACTAGAAAGCGAGAGTATAACGCAAGAATTGAATCAACAACACACAAGATATAATGAATTGAAAAAAAATTTGCATACAAAGCCACAAAGATAAAATTGACAAGTACTGCAATACAAAGCCTGCAAGTAACTATCAAGCCATATTCAACTCACAAAATCATAATCACAAGATTATGTAAGACAACTTTGCTCAGTAATTTCAGCAAAAAACAAGTGTAACAATTACCATTCCATGAAAATCTAAGTGCCAAAAGCATTTATTTATTAATTGCTACAAGGTTTTGCATGAAAAATAATAAAAAAAGTTAATTAGAACTTCTACGCTATGCCTATAAATAATTTGCTTATGCACAAAACAAGCTTAATATACAATTTTGTCCACAAATTCCAAACCCTAAAGCAAGAAATCTTTAAATAATAGACTTTTAATGAGGATAACTGTAATATCCCACCCCTTATGTTTTATGTGGTTTAGTTGTCACCTGGTGCATTTTAGGTTTTTTGCATTTTTGACATAACACCATGCATGCACATATATTCGAAAACAATAAGAAATGGAAATACCCAGATGCTTATATTTGATGGAAATGTATTACAATGCATAAAGAAACAATACCCATATGAAATATGTTCAAAATAACTAGGGTTTCAACATACCCATTAGCTGTCCAAATGATACATGGCTGGAAAGGACTGCTACAGCAGTTTGACAGTGCAAAACCCTTCCAAAAAACCTTGCAAACTCAGATTTTATCAACAGCAAACATACGAGGAGCATATACAAGGAGAGACACCTCTGCTTGGGGTTTGAGAACAGTCCAAAACTCAGTTTTGAAGACAATGTGCAGTCCACGTCCCCACAACCTCCTGGTACGGCCTGCTAGGAGTAACAACAGCAACAAACCGTATCAAAAGCTCCCAATCTCTGCTGAAAATGCTAAATCAGACCTGCAGATGTCTCACACCCAGCTGGTAATGAATCCCACGCCAATATTCACACCAAAACTCATAGTATTGCCCCTTATGCTGTACGGCCTGCCTGAGGGAGGTATGGCCCTGTTGTGGAATGCAAAACACACCAAAACACCTCGAAATCCCTTGCTATAACCTGCAATGTACTTCTCAATATTCTCCCTGAATTATCATGCCAAGAATCTGAAGATATATCTTTGAAATCCTCTCCGCGACAAGCTATCTATTTGCATTGAAGCTCCAATGTGATCCCCACGCTGAGACCACTCACACAACACCCTGGGAGTGTCTTTCAACCCTGCAAATGCTCTCAACAATGGAGGTTTCCGTCTCCAAGGTCGCTGGTTCAAACCCTTGCTCACAAAGAACAAAGCTCAGACTTAAAAGAAAATGCAATAGTGAATGAGGAGAAATGACTTCAGTTTTCACTTTTATTACTCTCCTTTTCCAACACCCTTTTTTGGGATTTTAATATTTTAATAACATTTCACCTTTTTACCATGGGTGCCCAACTCATAAAGTGGTGACTTAATTCACTTTAATTTTTCATTAAGTCCCCCATAGAATATAAAGTCACTTTATAATATTTAAATAACGATAAAGTTAAATATTTAATTTAACTTTAATATTTAACGTTATTTAAAATAAACGTCCCGAACTATATCAATTGCCAAGACATTGCCATCAATGCATTCAACCAACATTCCCGACATAGAAATACTGCCAACTGACCAAGTCGGTGACCAACCTGTGACTTACTAAAATAGTAAGTATGGGCAAAGGGTCCAAAAACGCTTTGGAAAGCGTCATCACGGACTCCAGATAATTATGAGCTCAAAACAATGTTTGTATGTGCCAACTAGCTCTCCAGCCAAGTCAACAAAACGGTGTCCAGATTGACACTTACTATAAATAGCAGTGTTCTCTGAGGACCAAAGAGAACAAACCCAGAAAAACCCAAAAAGATTGTCGCCACGCAAGCACTTACTATAAATAGTACATACGGATAAGTTGTTTGAAATCCCTCTGGAAAGTGTCATACGGCCCCACTGGAACACCTAAGCACACTGGGGACATTGAAATACTTCACAGATCAGGCTATCGCAAACCTAGAAAGTCAGCTACAACTGCACTGCAAGAGAACCTGAAAATGGGGACATTACAATAACTATCAATTAAAAATAAACCTTCTAAAAGATCATCTAAAAGTAACCAATCTATAAATAGGTGTTCTAAAACATAGGCTTCCTGGAATATGATTATTTCCTAAAAATATAGTGACAACTAAAAATAGCCCATTTGACTCTTGGCTTCTCACAATAATCCTAACAAAAGCTATTATATTCTAACCATGGCAGATCCTTTAAAGAAGTCCTGAAACCTAATGACCAATCTTGGCCAATCTTGGTGACTCAAGTTGTAGTGTCCCTTCCAATCTAGGGAGACAAATTTGTTTTCTGATTTAGATTGCAAACAAAATTCTTAGAGCAATCAAGAATTAACAAAATGCCCAATTTATTTGATTCATCAGTGAGTCTGGAAAAATGAATTACAATTATTGAGGTTTACTAAGCTCAGCACCTCCTGTTATCAGATGGAAATACAGTCTATAATTTATTTCAGACTGAAAATTAATAAGTTCTTAGGAACCTGATCACTCTGCTGTGATGGTGTGATAGGTGTCCCTGCCACTACACAAGGTGAGTCTGGATCAGATCTGAAGTCAAATCTGGCATGGTGATCCTTCTAATATTGCCTTCTGGGTGGCCTTGTTGGGTTTGACTCTATGCCTTGGCTTGCTACAGGTGTATGGTATAAGGCAGCCTCCCTTGATGCTACTATATCGCCTTGGTCTAAGATCATTGGGTGTTTGCTAACAGCCGCCAACTAAATAATCTGTTTGTCCCTCCCTTGCTGTCATGGTGATAGTTAGCAGGAACCTTAATCAAGAGATATTAGCAATGCAGACTAGCACAACCAACTGCGGATTGCTAGCAGCAAGAGCACAAATAGAAGGATTTGCTGGTTCGCTAGTGAAAATCAGCCACAATTCCTTATAAACTCCAAGCGCAGCATCCAGCAATGTTCTAGGAGTGTATATCAATTGGCGATCAGGATTTGCTTGTGCAAATGTGGTGGGTGCGCTAAGGTGTGTTGTTCACTCACTATGGGTCACCTAACGTCTTCTACCTGCCCTGATGGATGTGTATACTATAGCAACCTATGTTAATCCCTTCCAACGGACCAATAATATATGCTTCCCTTGGCGGTTGAGGTTCCAATGGAGTCGCTGATGAATGATGAGTGTTGTGGACTTGTTGTGACTTAATCACACATCGCCCCATTGCAAATGGGGACCCCCTTTGTTTTTGCAATTTTGAGCTTGTAGAAGTCCGTAGGAAGTGTCATGCAATTGCGTCTCCTCCACAAGTTGGACAATGACTCTTTCTCCCAGGTAGCTTGAGATAGATTAAGTGGGTGTGAATGAGGTCCTGAGATCAATCCTGACACATGTTTGAGGTCCTGAAATCGACTAAGTCTGATATCTTGAAAACCTGAAGAAATGGCTAAGTCTGAAATCTGGTGGATCCTTAAAAATCTAGAATCTGTATGTCAAATCCTATGGATCTGAGACCTATCTCAAACATCCTGGAAGTATATTTCAAAATATTTAAAGTATACTTAAATATATTTTGAAATATACTTGAATTTCAGAGACTGAAAAGTTGTCTAAGTGCGAAATTCCAAGCACACCTACCAAACCCGCCCAGTCTGGACGGGAATAACATATGGGCTTGGATTATATCTTGTCCATGAGAGTATCTCCACGCACCTAGTCCAAACCAGCCCAGGGAGAAAATAAAGAAAAGTTTGCCAATTAAAGAGTGAAGAAAGGATGATGAACAAGTCTAGTTTCAAGCAAATGTGGAAGAAGAAAACACCTTTTGAACAAAATCCAGGCCTCACCTCCAAACCCACCCTACCTGGGCAGCCTAGACATGAGGTCTTGGATTCCTTGATATTTACATGAACTACTCCACATTCAACCTTCCAAACCATTCAAGAGAAAGATCTTAGGAAACTTGTAAGGAAAAGATGAAGATGATGATGATGATAAAGGCAAATTGCAACCATGGAAGATAAGGAGCTTGCTCAAGGACAAAGATAAGCATGTTTTAGTCAAAATCCACACCATACTCCCAAACCCGCCCTACCTGGGTGGCCTAGGGAGGTGAGCATGGAATCAAGTGTTTAAGCACTCATGCCACTCATCATTTGCCTACCAACTCCATCCATCTGCTTCCACACACATGCAAGTCCAATAAGGAGGTGAAAATCATTGAAAATCAGAAGTATTGGAGTCAAATCCATACATCACCTTCAAGGCTGCTCATCGTAGGCGGTCTCCACCATTGCACATGGAGAATACCTCGAATGCCATTCAGATCACTTCTTGACTTCACTCAGATGAAGGTAATTTACATGAAGAACATGAAGAGAACACTAAGTCATGCTAAGGAGGAAGGAAAAGATCATGAAAATGAAGCAAGAATTGCCTAAGTATAAAAATCCTCACACCCTCTTCCAGCCTAGGCAGCCTAGACCATGACCCTTGGATTTTCATCACACATTCCTCACAGGCCCTCTAAACCCGCCTAGGCGCTTAGGCATGGATTTCACGCGAAAGGGTATGTTTTGAAATGTCATTTTTTTTATCCCACATGCATAAGATGAATGTAATTTGTTATTGAAAATCCTTTATATCAAGTCTTAATTTGATGTGTTTCTTTTTGTAGGTGATGGAGGATCCACGGAGGTGAATGGCGAGAGCTCATACATGAGAAGTTTGGAAGGTGGAGGAAAGTTGCTCAAATTTGTCATCATCACCACACGGAGGAGCTCCTACATCAAGTTCATCTTACTTTGAAGACTTCATATGTCTGGATGAGGAAGACATCAACGCCACGCATGAGAGGGAGTCATCTTCCAGTGATTCATTCCACGCGCTAAAAGGACAATCATCATGTAATCTAGTCCACGGACTCATGCACAACATATTTCTACTTCATGCAATTGCCCAGAGGCATAATCCTGCACAAGCACAAGGACGTCACAAGATGAGAGATGAGCACGATCATCAAAGCGATCCATGAGTTACATCAAGACAACAAGAAGAAAATATTCTAAGTGAACATGAGGTGAAACAGACTAGTTCATTTAAAGATGTTGAGGTGGCACATACACATCATCAAGCCAATCACATTCTGCCATGTCATTCATTCAAGTCCAGGTCGTCTATAACAAACAAGTGGATAAAGAGGACCCACCATAAAGATGCTCCAAAGATGCTTATCACATTGGGAAACATGCCTTCATTACCTCTTTCATGTTCTAAAAATAGCAAATTTTGTAACAAACTGCCTTGTTGTCTCAATCTCGGCCGTTGATTGCTAAATCAATCTTGGCCCTTCATGTAATTTCTGGAGTCTATAAAAGGCTCATTCTTCTCATTTGTAAGATATAATATACATTAGATTAGAAAGGAGTAGAGTAGAGGAGACTCTTCTAAGTCATTGAAGAGATATTGAGAGATTGTTGTAAAGATACACTTCAAGATTAATGCAAGCTCATTGTTGAATGTTCCATGGTGATCTTGTGATTTTGGAATGTTAGCATGGTCTTCATTGTCTCCAAGATGGTTAAGAATTGTTTCCAAAGTAGCTTAGTTGATAGATTAGAAGTTCATTGATATAATGTTTCTTATGTGAAGATATTTGATGAATCCCTTTTGGTTCATACTTTTCGTGGATTGCCGAAGGTAACTCACTTTGCAAAGTTAGCCTGAACCTTGTTTGCATAAGTTCGGTTGTGGATGATCGTTCAAACTACGCTAGCTGTGGTTGTTTGGATGGAAGTTCACAACATGAAAATCGTATGATTACCTTAGGAGATTGCACTTACTCCGTGTAATTGTTGGTTCTCATGGTGAAGCGGAGCTAGGTTGTGGAAAGGAATTTGTCTATCATAGCATGTGCATTATATCATTGTCCTTAGATTAGCCCTCTTAACCCTTGCCTTTTGCCTTTTCTTTTTGTAGTTGATTAGAAGAAGTTCCATTTCACAAGGAAAGAGTACATATTTGAATGGAGTGATGAATAAATTCTGCGTAAGTCCCTTTGTGTAAACAGCATTATCACATCATACCACCGAGGCTATCCGTTGCAAATCACGTACAAGGAACCTTGGAGCGTTCTTGTTTGATCACGTAGTTTAGCATTTGAGACGCTTTGTTCAAGAGAGGATAGAACACTTGGTGTTCTATTCTAATGTTGTTGTCTAGAAAACATCATCAACAGGACTCCCTTCACAAATGGCGCACAAGCAAGCAACCCTATAACTCAATGATGGTGAATCTGCCTGAGAGACACCAGTGCCTCAACCTGAAAATTGACAAGATTATCAAGATTAACTCACTTGCAACCCCTGATGTAGGATTGCCCAGCAAAAGGTAGGATTTTTGTCCTAACCTTTGAGAATGCCTTCAAAGGTTTTCATCCTCGCAGGGATGAATACTTGAACTCAATTGGCAAGTGCAAAAATGAAAATCGGATGATGCAAAATGTACGATTTGAACTTGTAAATATACCCTTTTTTATTTGGACTCATGGGACCTATATTGCCGCAAAAAATTGAAATTCCTTTTATTTTTATTTTTATTAATTTTTTTATATTTTATATTTATTTATTTATTATATTTGTTAAGTGTTGAAAAATACTTTTTATTTTATTAATTATAATAATATTAATTGTTGTTGGAAAAAAGGGGACATGACACAAGTTTCATTCCTTCCTCAAAAACTTGAGCAATTTAATGTTTGTACCTAGATTGTAATGTCCCCTTCCTAGGCTGGCACATTATATCGGGTCAGTCTACTACACAAGTTCCCGTAGACTAGCAAGAGGTGGTTAGGGGACCCACGGAGAATTGGTTCATCAAGGCTCAGTCAGCTTACATGGTGTGATGAATTGGACTTCTTTTGGCGGGATGCATTATATGGCACTTTCAGGAGTGAGTTTTGTTAAACTAGAGTTAGTTAATTCCTAATGGTCAATACTTATCTCGTCTGCTTTTTTCCTTTGTGGCTATTTTTAGCCTTTGTACAATCTTTATATACAGCTCCGCTGTATCTTGTAATACACAATCTTCTGATCAATATATTTGAAGTTTACATTCCTCTAACATGGTATCAGAGCAGGTCCCTTCTCAGGGCCTGTCCGAAGGTCAAGTATAAAGCCGCAATTTTTTTTCTTGATGCTTGTGGACTTTCTAGTAGCAATTTTTTTTTTGAAAAGGTATCTAAAGGATCACGTTTTCTTTGTGAGGTCTTCATTGGCGGTTTTGTTTCAGCGATTAGGATTCTCTATCTGTGTATTAGAGCTCCATGGATGCTTGGTGGTTGTGTTGTCTCGGCAAGATATTTATCGACTGAGCGACAGCAGTCAAATCATTGAAAAATCGCGATTTGTATTTCCCTCTTCTTTGGTCGTGATTTTGAAGACTTCTTGTGTTTCATCACGATTCTTTGAGATTGAAGGATTGCGCCTCTGTTTCGCGTTCTTTGTGCCGCGTTTTTTGACTCTCTGTCATTCGTGTTTTATCTGAAATCGCGTTCTGTTTTAGCGATTTTCTGGCCGCGACGTGTCTAGTTTGGTAAGACGTCTTCTGTGGAGGTCGCGTATGCAAGCGTCTTCATTTGTTTTTGGCGGGATTTCTTTCCAGAAGATCTTGGTTGGGGCTTCTCTTCTTTGGGTCAGACGGCATCTGCTATTCACTATTGTGCTGCAGAAGGGTGTTTTCCTTTGTCGCGATTCTGTGCATGATCTAGATTCTCTGTTGCATCTGGTTGCCTTTTGAGGCTCGGCATTTGTCTAAAATCTGTTCAAGCTTTGCAAAAGTTTTCAAAAGGATCCTGTATGTTTGCGTTTTCTCTTACTGGCAAGATCTGGGCGGTGTTTGTTTAAGTGTGAAAAGATGTCTCTATTTACCTCGAACTTTGTGCAGATAATGTCTGATCTCTGCAGACATTTTTTTCCTTTATCTCAAACTTTGTGTTCGGGTTTATGCGTCAATTTTTTTGCCTCGAAATTTGTGATATCTAGTGCTTATCCACCTTCAGGTATCTCGTTTTTCGTGCCCCGAAAAACATAAAAATGGCATCTCTTGAGCAGAACAATTATGCGGTCTCTGCCTTCATGGCCAAGCGACCTGCAGATCATGTCAAACCTTCTACTTGGTACATTGACTCCAATGCCTCTCAACACTTCACACATCGGCGAGACTAGTTCACGGAGTACACGCCATTCAAAGATTATGTCAACTTTGGTGGAGGCGAAGAATACACTGTTGTCGGAAAAGGCAACGTACAGATTCAGTCTGGCGGGAGAAATTTAATATTTGTCGATGTATATTTTGTACCTGGAATGGAGCTGAACCTCCTCTCTGTCAGTCAGATAATGAGGCATTCACCTCATCTGGATGTCGTTTTCAGCATACACACATGCAGCATAATGGATCGTGAGACACATACCATTGTTGCCAAGGGTCTTGAGGATCATGGTCTCTATAGGCTCGTGGATTCTGGTGATTCTCACAAGCACGCCATGGCAGCTAGGAATATCTCCATCAGTAAACTCTGGCATCAATGTTATGGGCATCTCAATATGTACTATCTCTCTCAGCTAGCTCGAGAGGGTCTGGTTGGTGGTCTTCTAGAAATTCAGACTCTAATTCCTGGTGTGTGTGATGCATGTCAGGCTAGCAAGCAGCATTGTACTCCATTTCCAGATGGTGATAAATGGAGAGCATCCAAGGTTTTGCAGTTGGTTCACACTGATGTCTGTAGACCAATGAACACTCCTTCAGTTACTGAATGCAGATATTTCTTGCTATTTGTTGTTGATTTCAGCAGAAAGATGTGGGTGGATGAATTTCTTGAAAAAGAAATCAGATGTATTTAGTACATTTCAGCAGTTCAAGGCTTTGGTAGAAAAAGAGTCAGGCTGTCCAATAGTCACTCTTCAATCTGATAATGGAGGGGAGTTTTGTTCTTCCTTCATTAATTTCTGTGCTGCACATGGCATTAAATGCCAGCTGACTACACCATACACACCTCAACAGAATGGTGTGGTTGAGCGTCGCAATCGCACTATTACAGAGATGGCACGGTCTATGATGGAACATAAAAGTATTCCTAAGAAGTTCTAGGCTAAAGCAGTCTACACTGTTGTCTATCTTCTGAACCAATCTCCCACCTATGCCGTTTGAAAGAAGACTCCTGAGGAAGCCTGGTATGGCCGTAAGCCTCGCGTCAACCATCTGAAATTTTTGGTTCCACTGCTCATGTTTGGATCCCAGATGCCAAGCGCACTAAGTTGGATTCCAAAAGACAGAAACTCATGTTCACTGGGTATAGTGAAAATCATAAGGCTTACAGACTGATTGATGTAGATACTGACCGTCTCATATTCAGTCGTGATGTAGTCATTGATGAGACTACTAGGCCATTCCTTCTATCTACTTCATCTATTCCTATTGAGGATCAGCCTTTGAAGGATTCAGATTTAGGTGTTCGCATTCCTCTAGCTTCATCTGATGGGAGGGTTCCTACTGTTTTGCCAACATCTCAGCTTGGTGTTCCCCCACCCGCCCCTTCTCAGGATATTTTGGACCCTCCTGATCTTGTTCCGGCTCCTTTTTTAGATAATGATATTGCAATCCCTCTTTCATATGCTGGTTCATCTGCTCTCCAGCCGAAATGGTGGGCCAAAACCATTGGTGACCTTCATGATAATGAACTCCTCGAGGGTAGATCTGCTCAGAAGAAGAGCAAGCAGCAAAATTCTGTCAATTTTGCTCTCATGGCTAATCTTCACAGCATTTCAGAGCCTCCCTGAATGGGAACAGGCTATGGATGCCGAGCACCAGAGTGTTCTGAATAACAATACTTGGGTTCTGTCTAATCTTCCTCCTAGGAAGAAGCCCCTTGGCTGCAAATGGGTATACAAAGTCAAGTACAAGGCTGATGGGACTCTTGACAAATATAAGGCTAGGTTGGTCGCCAAAAGTTACTCTCAAAAAGGTGTTGACTATGAGGAGACTTTCGCTCCTACAGCAAAAATGAGCACCATTCGGCTTGTCCTTGCTATGGCAGCTCAATTTGGGTGGAAAGTCCATCAAATGGACATCAAGAGTGCCTTCCTCAATGGAGAGTTGCAGGAAGAAGTTTACATGATGCAACCTCCTAGCTTCCAGGTTGCTGGGAAAGAACATCAAGTGTGCAAACTGGTGAAAGCTCTCTATGGCCTCAAACAGGCTCCATGGACATGGTATCTCAAGATTGATCGGTATCTTGTCGATCATGGCTTTTAGTGGAGTCCTTTTGACCCGAATCTGTATGTCAACCAATATGCTGATGATAGACTCCTCATTGTCGTGTATGTTAATGATTTGATCATAACTGGCAGCTCCGAACCGCTAATTCACCAGATCAAACATGATCTCAGTCACACATTTGACATGACAGACTTGGGCCTCTTGCATTATTGCCTCGGTATTGAGGTATGGCAGCAATCTGACAGCATCTTTCTCTCTCAATCAAAATATGCTCAGAGTCTGTTGGACAAATTCAGGATGACAGAATGCAAACCTGCTTCTACACCAATGGAGAGAGGCCTGAAACTCTGCTAATTCCGACTGTCCTGTAGAAAATGAATCCGCATTTAGGCAATTAGTGGGCAGTCTCATCTCTCACTGCCACTCAACCTGATCTTAGTTTTGCATTCAACTACATCTCTCGCTTCACGATAGCCCCTAAAACTGAACACTGGGTTGCAGCCAAGCGTGTGTTGCGATATGTGCACGGCACTTCTAACTTTGGCATTTTGTATGGCAGGTGCAAAGATCCTCAGCGGATCTGTTTTACAGATTCAGATTGGGCAGGTTCTGTGGATGACAAAAAATCTACCTTTGGATATGTTTTCAATTTGGGCACAGGTGCGGTCACTTGGACTAGCAAGAAACAGCAGGCAGTGGCTCTCTCCTCCACAAAAGTTGAATATAGGGGAGTTGTTAAAGCAGCCTGTGAGGCAGTTTGGCTTCAAAGGATGCTTTCAGACATGCACATGTCTCCAACAGGCCCTTCACCCCTGTATTGTGACAATCAAGGGGTGCTAAAACTTGCCAAAAATCATGTCTTTCATGAGCAGACAAAACATGTTGATCTTCATTGTCACTTTATTCGCCAGCTTGTTGAAGATGGCTCTGTTGTGTTGCAGTATGTTCCTACAGAGGACCAAACTGCCGATATTCTCACCAAATCTCTGAGCCCAGATAAGTTTATCAAATTTAGGGGGCATCTTGGTGTTGTTGACCGATTGACCATTATGGGAGGGTGTTAAACTAGAGTTAGTTAATTCCTAATGGTCAATACTTATCTCATCTGCTTTTTTCCTTTGTGGCTATTTTTAGCCTTTGTACAATCTTTATATACAGCTCCGCTGTATCTTGTAATACACAATCTTCTGATAAATATATTTGAAGTTTACATTCCTGTAACAAGTTTGGGCCATTTGGCCAAACTTACTATTTTTGGCAGGGGCTCACGAAACTCAAAGCGAGTCAATGCAATGGTCTTGAAATTAGTTCTTCTTCCATTGGCCAACACAGCGTTACTACGAAACTCACCTGAAAGGACCGCTCGAAATATTATTTATTAATCGATATATCTAAGTTAAATTATATATATAACTTAGTATATCTTTTAATAAAGTGACTTTATTACAAGTGAAGGACTTAATGAATATTATTATTAATAAAGTTAAGTCATTTGGAAGTGGGCGCCCAAGGCATGAGAAAAGAAGTATTAAATATTAAAATCTCTCAAAAAGTGGCATTGGGAGAGAAGGAAAGAACAAAAAGGAAAAGTGACGTCTTTTTTCATTACCATTGCATATTTTCTCTTGTATGAGCTTTGTTCTTTGGCTGTGCCAAGGGTTTGAACCAGCAACCTTCGAAGACGAAAACCTTCTTGGGTTTGAGCACCTATGGGGTTGAGAGGCATCTCTAGGGTGTTTTGGAGTGGTCTTATGCCAGAGATCACACTGTGCTTCATTTGCAAATAGTCTGCTTGTCACGGAAGGGTTTACATTGATATATCTCAAGTTTATTGTCATGATAATTATGGATGAGGATTGAGGAGTACATTGCAAGTCTTAGCTGTGATTTTTCGTGAGTTTTTATTGTGGATTTAGCTCCTATAGAGGTCGTACATCTCCAAGACAGGTCGTACCTCATTAAGGGAGTATTTGTGGTTTTTGGTATGCATTTGGACTAACTCCCTCATCTCAGCTGGGCGTTGGAATGTTGCCGATAAACTACTAAGATTACAGCCACCAGAGGAGGGTTTATTATGTGTGTTTACTATTGTTCATCAAATCATAGGGCGTGCCAGTGCAGTAGAGGCCGTGGGTCAGCAATACAGGCAGCAGTGTTGGGTTTTGTGCCATTGTTGGCCTCCAATAGAGGCGTTCCATTCGAGTTGCAGGCTGTTCATTGTTTGTTGTTGTGATAATCTGAGTTTCTATAGTTTGAAAGGATTTCATAAGCTCCAAACTGCTGTAACAACTCATTTCCAGCCTTGTACTTCTTGGACAGCGAATGGGTATGTTAGTTTCTTGATGTACTTGCTTGTATTTCTCATGGGTATTGATCCTTAATGAAAAATAATGCATTTCCATTGATTACAAGCATCTGGATGTTGTGATTTCTTGTTATTATCGAAATATATGTACATGCATGTGTTATGTCAAATGCAAGAAAACATCAAAACGCACCAGGTTCAACTAAACCACAGAAAACCATAAGGGGGTGGGATATTACAGTGGTATCAGAGCTAGTGTATCTTCCCAGCCTGTGTTGAACTTTGTTCATGAGTGAGTGGAAACAGGTCAACACAAAAGATACCCATCAGTGGCAGCCACTGCAGATTCCAAAGGGAGAAACCGTATCAGGTATCCTGGGTATGCAAAGGAATTCATCCAATGATAGTGGCAGCATTACAGGACATATGGCGGATAGAAACAAAAGAACAAATCAACTGGAGAGCCCAAACTCCAAAACAGAGAGGAAATTTGATATTATGTTGGATATGATGTCCCAGTTGTTAGCAAAAATGAATCAGGGTAATCCAACACCACAACCACATGTAGCAGATGAGGGTGAGACAAGAGGTTCCAATGCTAACAATCACCAGCATGTTGGTCAGGGCAATGGTCGTAACACTAGGACGACCCCAGGATCGATTCCTAGGCCACTACAGCCTACCTTTCCACGCAGAGAGGAGGCACCAATTATTCAGGAGCATAAGGCACATATTCCTATGGCAAAGGAGGTTAGATTACACCATGCATAGTATATGACTCTCCCACCTAACATTAGGGAGATGTTGTCTTTGGAGTAGTTTATGAACCAAAAAAGGCAGAGAGCAGGCATAGGTGGTAGGACAGATCATTGGGCACAGCGTACTAACAGGGATTATCAGCATGCCTTGAGTAAGGTCTCTCTGGAGCATTTTGATGGTAGTGGCAAAATGACAACTAGAGCATGGGTCCAAAAGTTAGACAACTATATGACTCTTAAGCCAATGTTGGAGGATGAGGCATTGAACTTTGCTACCATACATCTAGACAGAGTAGCACATGAGTGTTGGTACCACGGGTTGATCACCTTGGGCCACAATTTTATCACCACATATGATGAGTTTACAAACAAGTTGATAGAGACGTTTGACAACAAGTACCTCGAACTACAATTCAGAGAACTTGCACAGTTGAAACAGTATGGATCACTTGATTCCTACATCACAGAGTTTCAGAGACTCTCAGTCATGGTTCCTAGTATTTCAAAGAGGAGACTGGTAGTCCTATTCAGTGAAGGACTAATGGAACCACTTAGAGGGTGGGTTAAGGCCTTTGATCCACCTACATTACAGGAGACTATCAAAAAGGCACGGAGCATGGAGTTTGTTGTTCCGAAAAATAAATGTCTCCAAATCCTTCCCTCCCAAGAAGGATAAAAATTATCATCATCACCGAGACACAAACCAGCAAAGGAAACCAGCCCCTAGACTTGATGATGACAAGTGAAACCATAAGTGCCCTATTAAGGGGCAAGTGAAATAGATTGAATACTATTCAGACAAGGAAACCACATCAGAAAATCAGACCAGCACTCTGACTTGGAGGATAGTGAGGCGGATAGTGTAGCAAAAGAGTTACAGGGTGAACAGGACGATGATATACCTACAGCCCACCTTTCTGCTATTCAGAAAGAGGGTTTTTTTAGGATTCGGGGAGTCTTGGAAGGACAGAGAGTGACCACATTACTGGACACAGGGGCCACTCACAATTTCATCGATGAGGGTCTTGTCGGAAGAAGGGGTCTCAAGACTGAGGAGTTTGAGGGATTCAAAGTCAGGGTAGTAGATGGTTTTGTCATCACTTTCAAAAGGTGAATCCCGAACTTAACTATTAAGTTAAGTGACTATGAGTTCCAGGCTAAATATTATGTGGTCAGCATGGGAGATATGGACGTAGTTCTTGGCATGAAGTGGCTTCATGCAATCGGAGAGTTCTACCTCAATTTACGAACCATGGAGATGAAATTCGAGGTAGATGGGAAAAAACATGTGCTTAGGGGAATGTTAGATGGTGGACTTAGAGTAGTATCTCTTAGGAGGATGGAGAGGTTAATCCAACATGATCAAATGGAGTGGATAGCTGAATGTCTTGTTATGCCTATAGCTACAGAGCAACCGAAACAAAGTTATTGTCTAGACATTCAAAAGCTGATAATCAAGCACACCAAGGTATTCAACAGTATACCACCAGGGAGGCCTCCTGACAAGGGTATAGAGCATGTAATTGAGCTGGAGGAGGGAGCCAAGCCAGTTTTCATTACTCCCTACCGACATTCGAAGAGACTGAAGGATGAGATAGAGAAAACAATCAAGGAGCTTCTCGAGACAGGGCACATTAGACCCAGTAAGAGCCCTTTTGCCTCTACAATTCTTTTGGTCAAGAAAAAAGATAGCACGTTGAGGATGTGTATTGACTACAGGGCTCTCAACAAGAAAACTATTAAGAACAAATACCCCATTCCACGGATAGATGAGCTCATTGATGAGCTGCATGGGGCATGTTACTTCTCGAAGATCGACTTGAGATCTGGTTACTATCAGATTCGGGTTAGAGAGGAGGATGTGGAGAAGACAACCTTTCGTTACCATTATGGGCATTTCGAGTTCTTGGTTATGCCTTTCGATCTAACCAATGCTCCAGCTACTTTCCAGTCTTGTATGAACAAGGTCTTCAGGGAGCAGTTAAGGAAGTTTGTCCTCATATTTTTCAATGATATCTTGATTTTTAGCAGGGCTTGGGAGGAGCACCTCTAACACATTGAGAAGGTATTCAGTATATTGGAGAGTGAGTCATGAAATGGTAAAAAACAGAATGAATTATATTTACAATAGAGCAAAGCTCTATAAAAAGAATACAAAGTAGATGTTTCTAAAAGATACAACAGCTAATAAAGCAACGAAATTAGAAACAATCTAAACTACAGAAATAGAAACTATTATTACAATATTGACCATTAATAAACTATCTAAGATATTATTTTAATACCCTCCCTTAATGGTCAATCTATCAACTACACCGAGGTGCCCCCTAAATTTGACAAACTTATCCAGACTCAGAGACTTGGTGAGAATATCTACAGTCTGGTCCTCAGTTGGAAGATACTGCAACACCACTGATCCATCTTCGAAGCTAGCGAATGAAATGACAATGAAGTTCAACATGCTTGGTCCTTTCATGGAAGACTGGATTTTTGGCAAGTTTCAACACCCCTTGATTGTCATAGTACAAGGGTGAAGGGCCTGCTTGAGACATTTGCATGTCAGAAAGCATCCTTTGAAGCCAAACTGTCTCACAAGTTACTTTAACAGTTCCCCGATATTCAGCATTAGTCAAGGAAAGAGCCACTACCTGCTGCTTCTTGTTGGTCCATGTAACAGCACCTGTGCCCAAACTAAAAACAAACCCAGAAGTAGACTTCCTGTCATCAACAGAACCTGCCCAAACTGAGTCTACAAAGCCAATCAGCTTAGGATCTTTGCACCTGCCATACAAAATGCCAAAGTCGGAAATGCCTTTCACATATCGTAGCACACGTTTTGCTGCAACCCAATGTTCAGATTTAGGGGTTGCCATGAAGCGAGAGATGTAGCTCACTGCAAAACTGAGGTCAAGTCTAGTAGCAGTGAGATAGATGAGGCTGCCCACTAGTTGCTTGAACGTTGATTCATTCTCCATAGGTGAATCTAATTTGGCTGAGAGTTTCAGCCCTTTCTCCATAGGTGTAGATGCAGGTTTGCAATCATTCATTCGGAACTTATCAAGCAGACTTCGTGCATACTTGGACTACGAGATGAAGATGCTACTGTCTGTCTGCCAATCCTCAACACCCAGGCAATAATGCAATAGTCCCAAATCTGTCATGTCAAATGATTGACTGAGATTATGTTTGATCTTCTCAATCAGATGTTTCGAGCTGCCAGTAATGATCAGACCATCAACATAGACAACAAGCAAAAGAATATCATCAGCGGACTGTTTGACATACAAATTAGAATCAGGGCTCCGCTGAAAACCATGATCCACTAGGTACTTATCAATTTTCATGTACCATGCCCGAGGAGCCTGTTTAAGGCCATAGAGTGCTTTCACCTGTTTGCATACTTGGTGTTCTTTACCAACAACCTTGAAACCAGGAGTTTGCATCATGTAGACTTCTTCCTGTAATTCCCCATTGAGGAATGCACTCTTGACATCCATTTGATGGACTTTCCATCCAAACTGGGCTGCAATAGCGAGGACAAGCCAAATGGTACTCATTTTGGTTGTGGGAGCAAAAGTCTCCTCATAGTCTGTGAGAACCCTTTGGCTACTAACCGAGCCTTATACTTATCAAGAGTTCCGCCAGCCTTATACTTAACTTTATAGACCCATTTGCAGCCAATGGGTTTCTTCCCTGGTGGAAGATCAGAGAGGACCCAAGTGTTATTCTTTAGAAGACTATGATGTTCAGCTTCCATAGCCTGTTGCCGCTCAGGTATGCCTTTAGCCTCTGAATATGTCTGAGGCTCAGAGATGTTGTGAAGGTTGGCCATAAGAGCAAAATTAACTGTATTCTGTTACTTGCTCTATTTCTGAACAGATCTACCCTCAATCAATTCATCATCACGAAGATCACCTATGGTCTTAGCCCACCATTTAGGTCTGAGAGTAGAAGTACCAACATCTGAAACAGGAGGAACAACATCTGTTGGGGTGGCTGGAACAAAATCAACTGGATGAGGATCCAGATTGTCTTGAGGGGCGGGTGGTGGAACAAGAGGCTGAGGTGCCTCTACAACTGCAAAATCCCTCCCATCAAGTGGAGCTTGGGGAAGGCGAAAACCCAAATCAGAAGCCTTTAGAGGCTAATCCTCAGGGCTCACAGAATGGGAAGACAGATGAAAGGGCCCAATAGCTTCATCAACCACAACATCACGATTGAAGATGAGATGATCTGTATCTACATCGATCAGCCTGTATGCCTTATGATTTTCACTGTAACCAGTGAACGAGTTTCTGGCTTTTGGAATCTAGCTTGGTGCGCTTGGCATCTGGAATCCATAAATGAGTAGTAGAGCCAAAAACTTTCAGGTCGCTGACCTTAGGCTTCCGTACAAACCAGGCTTCTTCAAGAGTCATCTTCTTAACGGCATAAGTAGGAGACCGGTTCAGAAGATAAACTACAGTGTAGACTGCCTCAGCCCAGAACTTCTTAGGGACATTTCTCTGCTCCAGCATAGAACGAACCATTTCAATAATGGTGCGATTCCGACGCTCAACGACACCATTCTGCCGAGGGGTGTAGGGTGTAGTAAGCTGGCGCTTAATGCCATGTGCAGCACAGAAACTGAAGAAGTCAGAAGAACAAAACTCCCCACCATTATCAGACCTAAGAGTGACTATCTGAGAGCCTGACTCTTTCTCAACTAAGGCCTTAAACTGCTGAAATATATTGAACACCTCTAATTTGTTTTTAGAAAATACACCCACATTCTTCTACTAAAATCATCAACAAATAACAGAAAATACCTACACCCAGTAACTGAAGGAGTATTCATTGGTCCACATACATTAGCATGAACCAACTATAATACCTTGGAAGCTCTCCATGAATCACCATCTGAGAAAGGAGTCCTATGTTGCTTGCCAACTTGACAAGCTTCGCATACTCCATGATTCTGAGTCTAAATCGCAGGTAGACGACCAACCAAATCATCTCTAGATATCTGAGAGATAATGCATATTCAAGTGCCCATAACGTTGATCCCAGAGATTGTTGATGGAAGTACTCTTGGCTGCCATAGCGTGCTCTTGAGAATCACTAGAATCAACAAGTCTATACAGACCATGATCCTCAAGTCCCTGAACAGCTGTAGTGCGAGTCTCTCTATCAACAATGTTGCATGTGTGCACGCTGAAAACAATATCTAGCTGAGGAAAGTGTCGCATAATCTCACTAACTCAAAGTAGATTCAGCTCAATGCCAGGTACCAAGTATGCATTGAGAAATATTAAATTTCTCCCACCAGATTGAATCTGCACATTGCCCTTTCCGGCAACAGTATACTCTTCGCCTCCTCCAAAGATAATACAATCTCTGAATGACATGTACTCCATGAACCAATCTCGATGATGAGTGAAATGCCAAGATGCACCTGAATCAATGTACCAGGCAGAGGATTTAACATAATCTGCTGGTCTCTTGACCATAAAGGCATCGAAAGCAGACTCCTTCTGCTCAGTGTGCTCTGCAACATGAACTTTAGGCTTAGACTCTCCTTGCTTGGACTGTTCAGAAGCCAAGTGTTTCCGACAATCTTTCTTCATGTGGCCATACTTATGACAATAGTTGCACTGAATGTTCTTCTTCTTGGAGTTGTCCTGGGATTGACCTTGGTTGGTCTGCTGAGAGGGCTGACCTTTGCCCTTATTCTTTTGAAAGGCCTTCGCAGTAAATGCCGATTCCGTGGAGGATAAACTAACAGCACTTTCAAACTGTTGTTTCCAACGATCTTGCTACAGAAGTTTGTTGCACAGCTCAGGAAACTTCAGGTCAACATTAGTTGATGTAATGTTGAGCATTTCAATAAAGTGCTCATAAGACTTTGGTAGACTCTTCAGAGTGCTGACTACCATATCTTCCTCCATCTTCCGACCAATCAACTCCAACTGATCACGGATGTCCTTGATTTTTGTCAAGTGCTCCTGCAGAGTTGTCTTCTCATCCATCATGATGGAGAACAACATGTTCTTCAGAAAGCGGCTCTTGTTGGATGTTTCATGTAGGTCCTTCAGATGATCCCAGATTTCTTTAGCAGTTTTGCCAGATGGCACCTAAGGCAGCTGGTCATCAGCGACCAACAATTTAATAAGCATCAGGGCTTCCCAATTCTACTCATCAAACTTGTCCTAATCTTTACCCGCCGTTGGAGGGCATGTAGTTTTCCCAGAACAATCTGGTCAAGGCACCGATACTCAAAAATGGTCATCATGCGCTGCTTCCAGGGGTTGTAGTTGCGGCCGTTAAATTTTTTACTACCTTCCAACATAATGTTGGACAAAAAGGCCATCCTTCACACTTTCTGAGGCACAAAAAACGAGGTTGACACAGGTAGATAAGGCGCTTGAAGCGCTGATCTCCGATATGACCACCTGAAGGCAAAAAGAGCTGAGCGCCTGGGGCGCTAGCCGTTGATAGGGACTATGATCACGGGCTAGGATTTAAGGCACGAGCCTGAAACAAAGAAATGAAATTGCGATGCCAAGAATACTGCATCCAAGGCACAAGGGTTAAGTGCTTAAAGTGCTAAATATGACCACCGATGAACTGTTGTTTAAGCGCTAGGCGCTAGCTAGCACGGCTAAACAGAATCACCCCACTTTAACGACGACGAAAAGGATGATACGTGACCAAACTGTCACCATAGAACAAAAAAATGCCGATGGATAGAGTATTGGTGTTGGTGTAGAGGGATGAATGTCGTTGATCAATGTTTTGAAGCCGCCTAAGTCCAAACAGCAATCAAAAAACAAACAGCGACCAATATCTAAGGAAACTGCGATCAATGCAAGGTTGAAACTGCCACCAGAATCCTTACACGTTGGCTGCTTTTCAAAAGCCTCTGCAAACCGCGAAAAACCACGAGAGAGAAAACCCCCGACCAAAATCCTACAGACCTCCAATGCAAAAACTACCGATCAATATCCTTAACACAGCGATCAAACTTATGATTGAAACCGCCAACAAGAAAACATCAAGTGACGACCAAAAAGGTTCTAGATTCGAAGTCAAAAGAAGCCGTGACCAAAGCAATTTGAAAACCCGCGACTAAGGAAATCCAGATGGCTGACGAAGATAAAACAAACACCGACAGAAGGAACCGCGGCCAAAGACTGGAGGATAGTACAGCCGCGTACCGCACTGTACGAAGTATGGACAGAGCACAGAATATCATGCTTGTAATCATCTTAAAATATCCATTAGGGGCTTTAGGTAGTGAAGCAGTTGCATGGAGTGAAAGAAAGCAAGCAAATGAATCCCGTGGGAAAAGAGAAACAAAAGGATTCAACAAGGAAAAACTGAATGTGGGAAGACTCCAACAAAGAAAAATAATGCTTCCTCTTCTCCACTATCATTTTGCAAGTTCTTACAAGCCAATTGCTCAATTTGAGACTTCACATGCATCGCGGCTTCTGTTAGCTCCTCTACAATATTCTCCTCACTTGCCTAACTTTAGATTACTTACACATTCAACATACAAGCATACGTGAGAGGAATTGATGGTGTCCTCCCTTGTGTCAACAAAACAAGGCCAAGGAACTTAATCAGCACAAGGGACCTTGGAAGCCTTCACTACAAAACAATGAATTTGTTCGCTCTCAAAAATGTATCTCCACAAATCCTAGAAACTAACACCAAGGCCAGGGAATGTCAACAAGGGGGAATGGGTTGGACTCATGGTTAGACAGTGGCATGAATGGACCAATTCTTGTGAGTGGGTAAAATCACCTTCACCTTTAGGCTCTACTAAGCCAAGGGGGGTAATCCCTGAGGCATTCTCCATAGGACAATTAAAGAGAACAGCATAATAACCATTAGATCCTAACATCCATGACCATAGTGTTGTGAATACCAAAAAATTTTGCTGAATTCATGTCAACAATGGCTATAAACAGACATATTAGACCTCCTATAAACAGATAAAACTCATCCATACACATGCACCTTAAAATGACAGCAATATTACATCCCCACAAGTGAGTCCACTTCACTGAGCATACACATGTACAATGGATACATACTCTCATGATCCTCTATCAATTAATCCTTTCTTGCTTGCTAAGATGAGTGACTAGTCTGAGCAATGGAAACTACAAGAGAAATCTAATCATAATGAAAGTTGTGTGGCCTTCTCACCAATCAGACCTGTGCCAACTCCACTGGACAACTAAGTCACAGCCTCCAAGAAGAAAGAGAACATGCATGGCAACCAACAATGGAACAAAGCTTGTGTATGTACACAACCCCAAAGAATAAGGAAACCTGCAAATACAACTACTTAGTAATCCATCACAATTCAATAGCCTCCCACATGTAATAAGAAAAGAACATCACAAAGGAGTTTGTAATGTCTCGAAATGCCTGTCATTCATTAATATTATCTAATTACAAGCATGCCAACAAATGTGGCAGGTGAGAGACAACAAAAGGTTCCAAGCCTCTCCTAAGATACTACTACCTGTCATAGAGACATTTGCATGCAGAGAAAACCTTGCTATACTACCCTTTTCCATGATTTACAACATGTTCAGACCTTAAAAAGCTGGACTTGCATCACTTGATGCCCTGAAACTATCTCGGGCACTTACTATCAGAAAATAGGCTCAAGGACCAACCTCCCTAATATGCAACAAACCTGCATATATGGCTTTAAGTTTTACAATCAGCCACTTGGGCACAGGAATTCAATGTAATCATGCACATTGCATCCTTGACCAGCCTTACTAACACTTGTCATAATTAGCCCGCAGCTGCAGAGAGTAGGATTGCACTTGGAAGGAAGGGAAACTCCATCTTCGATCACAAGTAGGTACTCAAGACAAGGGAGAAAATCTCTTAAAGCTGCACAAGTCAATCACAACCAGAAATTAGGCCTGCAAGGGTACAAATTAGTGTGCTTATGCAATAAATTTGGTCTATACAGCCCCTTGCAGTCCTGTAGTAAGTCATACCAGCAGTAGGTTGTCCACAAATGGAAGTAGCTTGACCCCAAGAAACAATTAGCAATCAATGTAAGCCCACCTAGCAGTTAACACATCAGTAATAAGGAGAAATAGGGCAGAAATAGCATGGAGGGCCCACAACAGAGAAAGTTCGGCCTCAAGAGCACCATATTTGGCATATTGAATGCATTTGGGCAAGTGTATAGGCCCCAAATAAATGCCTACATGCCTACAAACAATCCTTGAGAAGAAATGGAGCCACAAGTAGCAAACACACAGCCTACTAGAGTTACAATACATCTGCACGCCCATACACACCCATCCAAGAAGGAAAGGCACACCCATGAGTCATAAATAAACATCCACAAGACAGCAAGGTCTACCTGCATCCTCCTCAAGCCCATTGCACAACATTTAGGTCGGGACACCAGTCACAATAGCGTATATTCTTTCAACATTGCATAGGGCGGGCTATAGTGTTAACTATAATTTGAACCATAGAAGCATAAATCGTTTTTAACACGCGATTTTAAAAAAAATCGCAACTCGGCCACTTTGTTGATCTTAACCCTAATAAAATTGAGACCCTGCTAAAAACCGCAATCTCAATTTTTTTGGCAATTTTTTGCCTTTAAATCGTGTAAAAATCGTGATTATAACTCAATTAAAACTTCCTCACTCCTGGGCTTTTTCGCACACAAAAAGCCCGCACATTTTCACGTTTTTTCCTTGAACTGTGGGATTTTTTTGGCGTTTTTGTGTTTTTTCCCTATTTGTAGTGTTTTACGAATTGTAGAGTTTGCACACATCTTCCTGGATGCACTGGAGTTCGCGTTTGTGGTTTGCAGAGTTTGCAGAGGTCTTCCTTGATGTAGAAACAAGACAAGGAGTTTGCACAGGTTCTTCGTCGACTCCATCCATGTAATCTTCCTTGACAAAGTGCTTGGCTTCATATAGAAAATAAATTGTTATGTTGTTTTGCCGCTCGTCGGGATTAAGATATAAAATAAATTGTTTTTTGTTGTAGTATAAGAGATTAGAAAATATCATGATATTTGAGTAACACGTATTTGATCTTCTCTTTTTATACCATGTAAGATTCCCAACTTTATATAGTATATTACTATTATACTTTTATAGTATATTATTATTATACTTTATTATTATACTATATAGCAGATTAGAGATTTTATTATATCTGTATATTTAATATTATTATAGGATTTGCGGCTTTATGAGTTTAAGCTCTGACAATTCCAAATCTACCATGTCCAAGTTGACGATAATAAAGTGACCTCTTACTGGAGAAGCACCGCCCAGAAAATCCTTCAATTTGGGGCCATCCTACTGTTGATTGATCAAATGTTGAGACAGCAGCTCCTCGTCTGCCAAAGAAAACCATAAATCAGCCATTGTATAAACGAAATAACAGGTATACGCTTAAATTAATGGTCTCTGTAGAAATTTTGTTTGGAAGCGGACATCTATAATACAATCCTCCTCTACCCGCACCAAATTAGAATAGCCCAAGTACGGTAAAAGTCGCTTCATTTCATTATTTCATGAGCGTCCTTCGAAATACTAGGAAAAGAATTTCAACTGGAAATGGAATCCTGTCTCCATACTAGATTTCAATACAAGTTGCTTTTGCCTAAAGTGAAAAAATCACATTACTACTGTCTATGGGCACTGGGCAGACACAACAATTTCAGAAAACAAGAAAACAGAGCAATACATCTCTATTTTGTTATACATGCCATTGACCCAAAAACAAAGTGGGCGATGCAAAAAAAATGATGTGGAAGAGGTGAATATGTGATTTAGAAAACCCTTGCAAAGACTTCACACAGGTGGATTATGAAATGGCTATGAAACAGTGTTGGGTATCCTATGGTTTATGGGCATGAAATAGGCAAAGCTAAGCATTGAAATCAGCTGCAATTGACTGACTATTTCACGCTGACAGAAATTAGTAGTTAGGAAAAATTTTAGCTGCCATAAAGGAAAGGTTAAAAAGGCTTTTATAAAATCCGCAGCATTGATCTGTCATAGATAGAAAACTCTGGCACGTTCTATAATGTCCCCTTTCCATTGGTAATTAACTTAATAATAGTTAGCCTTGTTTCCGTGAATTTCCCGAAGGCTAACTGGGTCATTTTAAGGGAAATGACTTTTAAAATAATTAAATTAAGTTGTCCTTGGTTTTAACGTTATATTTTAAAGTTGACAACTTAAGTTATTTTAAAAGTGGCTTTTATAGCTTGGTGAGCATTTGGTGAAAAGATTATTTATTTCCCAAGTGAGTGCCCCACTTTAGTGGAAAATAAATACTCATGAAGCCCATAATGCAATATTATATTTTATTTATCTTTGGCATGCACGGGAAGATATAAAATAGAGTTTTGAACACTCATGGGAGTTTATGCATTTTTTATATGAATTTCTGTGGAGAGCTACCAAGCTTTGACCTATGAGGTTGCATCCCTCATTCTTCTTCTAGTTTCGGTTGTGGAAGACTAACCCTAGCTAGAATATCTGGTGATTTTATCTCAGAAATCACAAGGAGCTTCAATGGAGTCCATTTGCAATAAATCTGGATTGAGTAATTTTGATGTGTTTTGAAGTGGTTTGAATGTGCCGTTTATAGTATTAATTTTGGTGTGTAGTTTTGTGGAGTTTTTACAGATTTCTAGGGAAATGACAATGCTAAAATCCCAGTCATACAAGATACCCCGCAGTCGTGCGCTTCCAAACAGAACCGTACCAATTTGAATGTGCAAAGCAAGGCTATATTAATATTTATTGCTGGCTCAGATTTTGTTTGTCCCTTGTGGTCACAAAAGACAAGGAAGAGCTGGCTGTACATGTTCAAGGGAATATATGCCAAGAAAAATAGCCATCATACTCCTTATGCTGTCGTACCTCCCAAAATGGTACGTGGGAAGGTTAAAAATAAATCGCTGCATTTTCTTGAAGTTTTTTACCTCTAATGGGAACACCTAGGATGGCATTAAAGGTTGCAAGAGATTATTAGGTGAAAATAGATGAATTCAGGTTGTTGTGAGCATTTTGGTACTTCCCAGTACTGTTGTACCTGTTGTATCAGCAAGGTACAAATTTGATAAATAATTCTAAGCGATAGATTAATGCTTTCAGTTTGTTAGGATCAATTTGGTATGAGTTGAATGTGTTCATTGCAGTGATATGATCAGTTGTGACAGTGTTGGGGTGTGTTCTGAGGGTGTGTTCAGTGTTTTCGATGCATAATCAGACTGTTGTTCAGTATATCAGACCTAAGCATTGACTATGACAAAGATTTCAGCAGGGAAACAGTGTGTGTAGCTTCAGTTCAGGCCATCACCAACAGTCTGGGCAGCCTCTAGAGTGTTCACAACATCCAACAACAACTGCAGAGCATTGGTATATGTTTTTCCTTATGCAATTTGATGTTTTCTGAGTATACATAGTTCTGATTTTGGTTGTAACAGCAGTTTGAAATTACATATCAGAATTAGATGATCAGCTGGAATGATGGTTTAAAGTAATATCGTCTATGTTTGTAAACCCTGGAAGGTAGTACCGTCAATGGTGCTCTTTGCTTACACTTCATTTTGTAAACCGGATGGTTTTACCGCCAGTATTTATAGCAATTTGCATTAACACCCGTTTTGGCATTGAACGAGCTTATCGACCATTTTGGTTTCGAACAAGCTTAGACATTCTGCCAAGGTTTATACACACTGGTCCCACTTAATAAGTGGTAGATAGGTCGGCTACACCGCCTTGCATATATTCTAGTCGGCTTGCCGCCTTGTATGCATTAGATAGATGTGTGATTCAGACATTGTATGCTCTCACCTTGCCCTCCACGGGACCTGGGTGATCAAAAAGTGTTCCGAAGACTGCCTGTGCTTTAGATTTCAGCTAACATATTTTTAAAAAAACTAGGGTGGTTATTACAATGGTATCAGAGCTGGTCTCCTGCCAGCCTATGTGATTTGCTAACCCTGCATGCAGCAAACAAGTGACAGAGAAAAGAGATATCAGCAGAGAAAGGAGAGAAAATTGAAATTAGCAGTGGGTTCAGAGGGTTCTAAGAAAGAAACTCCAAACATGGCAGAAAGGGACAAGGATGCTTGTCCACCACATAGTCCAAGTGAAAGAATTGGAAGGCAATTTGACATGATGACACAACTTATGAACAAGATGGATCAGAACTTGAACATGCAGAGACCAAATATTGATGTCAGTTGCTCCCAGAGCAATGGCTCCCATAGTAACAACGAATGAGTGGCCAGAACATTGGTGGGATCAGTTGCTAGGCTCCTTCAACCAGTTTTCACTAAAAGGGAGGAGGCCCCTCCTGTGCAAAATGAGCAAGCTACATTCACTGACGAAGTTATGACTTGCTATGATGAGTATAGCACGATTCCGAATCAAGTCCGAAGAATCTTGACCTTGGATCAATTCATGAACCAAAAGAAGAGAAACGAAGGAAGGTAAGACACCTGAGGCTATAGAGTTCCAAGGGATTATCAACAAGCCTTGAGCAAAGTTTCCCTAGTCCACTTTGATGGAAGTGGAAAGTGCGCCGCGAGAGCCTGGGTGTAGAAGCTTGATAACTACCTTGCATTAAAGCCTATGCCGGAAGAGGACGCTCTAAACTTAGCTACCTTGCACTTAGATGGAGCAGCCCACAAATGGTGGTACCACGGATTGGTGACACAAGGTCACAATCTTACCACCACCTACGATGAGTTCACCAATAGACTCATCGAGCGATTTGACAAACAAGATCTGGAACAAAACTTCAAAGATTTAGCTCAGCTAAAACAAAATAGCACCATTGATGCCTATATCACTGAGTTTCAAAGACTTGGTGTTATGGTTACTGATATATCCGAGAAGAGACTCATCTTCTTGTTTGTAGAAGGTCTTTTAGAGCCAATAAGAGGTTGGGTCAAGGCACTTGGCCCACAAACTTTGCAAGAGGCCATCAAGAGAGCTTGGAACATGGAGTTTTCAGCTCCAAGGCCCAAGATTGCAGCAAAACCATTTCCCTTCAATACGGATAAAAGACCATTCTCAAAATTTCCGAATCAGCAGAAGCATCCTATGCAGATAATGAGTGAAGACATCAGAAATGAGCTCAAAAGAAAGAAGTTATGCTTCACGTGCAAAGAGCCTTGGGCTCCAGGGCATAAGTGCTTTGAGAAGGGACAAGTATGCCATTTGGAAGTGTTTTCAAATGCTGACTCTAAATCAGAAAAATCAGAACAGCAAGCTGAATTTGAAGATTGTGAAGAAGTTGAGTGCTTTGAGGAAGTTGAAGAGGTTGAGGGCAGTGGAATACTTGCACAATTGTCCAGCACTCAAAAGAACAACCCCTTTAGAGTTTGTGGAGTTCTTGGAGGGCAGCGTATGCTTGCTCTTATTGACACTAGTGCCACGCATAATTTCATAGATGAAAGCCTTGCGGTAAAACGTGGGTTGAAGATGGAGGAGTTTGATGGGTTCAAGGTCATGGTTGCTGATGGCTTTACCCTCACTTGTACATGAAAGATCTCTCAACTTTGCATCCAGTTGGGAAATTATGAGGTCAAGGACGAATTCTATGTTGTAAGCATTGATTACAACGATGCGGTATTCGGGATCCAATGGCTGAAATCCAATGGTGATAAGGTTAGAGCAATAAGGGTTTCTTCTAAAAGTGATAAGGCAAAAAGTTATAACCTTAAAACATTTGATAGATTGAATTCGGATTTTTTTACAGATTTGATCATCATGCCATGACATAGAGACTTTGCATGGGCATATTGCACGTCAATCTCATGTACAAACAAGGTCAAATGCACTTTTTGTTTGAATGATATCAATGGAGGCATATATCACTTTGTTAGCATTTTAGTTCGCATCTTTCAATGATACACAAAACGGAATAGATGTGAGATAGAACTGCTCTTCAAATTAGAAGGGGAAGCTCCCCGTAAATGAAACTCTAACCTAAAATTACAGGATATGTACTTGCAATTTACAAACTTTACAATGATTTCGCATTCATACTAAATAAAACATAAATATGTGATCTTTTTGGATTTGTCTAGTGTAAAAGGCTGAAAAGCTCTTTCAACACAAGGCAAAGGGTTTTATGGTTTTTGACTTGAATTGAATCTCACATCTAGATGCTTACACCACTCAGTTAAAAACAAAGACTAACCACGGCAAGTACACATAGATTGGATAAATTAGCAGATAAACATGAATGTTATGGTTAAATTGAATGTAAAACTTAGTATAAAGCCACAAGCTGTATTTTTAAATTCACCTGCAATACAAGGCTTTCAAATTGATTGAAGCAACTTAACCTTTAGTACACATAACGAAACATCTCAATAGATACTTAAAAGCAAGATGGGCGTGATAAATTCTATTGAGCGAATAACAAAATCACAATTGAATACCCAACGAATAGCAATTTCAACATAATACAAGAATGGGAATTACCATTCATCTATATTCCTTGATTTATACAACTAAGTGCAAAAATGCACTTATTTATACTGTTTACAAATAATTGCATAAAAATAAATAAAATAATTTACAGTTCTATCCTAACTACGACTACTTGCATGATGTGCAAGCTTTCTTACAAATTATCCGGTGCACTAATTCTAATGCAACTTCCAATTCAATTGACAATTAAAATATTACAATTATCCATCAAAGCTCATGTGCCTCGCATGATGATCAAACAAAAGTCAACTCTATGTTACAAATAGTGAATGCTAAAAATAGCGGGAAACTAAAAATAGTGTGAGCTCTAATTAGAAAAATTGCAAACTTTGAATATTCTCTCCTTTTTGAAAATGGTGATGAACTATTTTTAGCATGGACTAAAAATAGACTTATGGAAGGTAGCTCTGAATGATTCTGATTTGATGATGTTTTTCCGTTGCTCTTGATGAAGTCTAGCAAGTCTTCTAATGAAACTCTAAAACTTCAGCAATTTAATGAATATCCCACTCAAATTCTCTAACTAAAAATCTCGAATTTATATGCTATGAATGTGATGAATCGTTTGTTCAATAGACTTTTTCATTGGAAATCTTGTTTCACTGACTTGCTCTATGGATCTTTCATAAATAATGACTTCTTTGACATTGTTGCTTTCAGAAGATTTGATTGTTTCAAAGGTATTGGTCAAATCATTTTTTGCCCTGATTGCTCTTGCCTCGATTATTTTGAAATTTATATTCATAATCAATTGTTATGTCTTCTTCTCTTTTGAATATGTCTTATTCAGCTGTTTGAATTTCACTTTGAGCAATGGTACTACTATATAGCTTTATTTAATCTCTTTTACCTTTTTCGATGTTAATCGCCAACATTTGATAGCAATAAAAAAAAACAATTTAAATGATAAAAATCAGCACCTCACATAGGCGCCAAGGCTTAAATTTGATGGCCGTATGGCCGTATTTAGTCATTTTAATCGTAAAATGCAATTAATTCTTTAGGAAGTTTGTATCACTTGAAAGGTAAGATTTTCGAGTAAACTGTCAAAATTTCAATATAATTATCCTTATATATATTTTTAGTCTATATATTTTTCTTAAAATAAGTAGGCTTTATTATTGAAAGGAAAAAAATTGCTTGACAGGCAGGGTCGACCGTCAAATTTAGGCCCTGATAGGCGTGCTGCTTCTTTTCGTAGCTTGGCTGCTGATTGCTTGATATGCTTTTGTCCTTGCTGACTAGGCATTCTTTACTCCTTGTTTTATCTAAAAACCTCTGGCACTAACTTCTCCTTGTCTCCTGCGATCTTTTTGTTTGGCCTTTTGTATTGTGCTGACTTGGCAATTTGGCCACTGTTGATTTTCCTTTGTTGGTTGCTGACTTTTCTCCCTTTATTCCAGCCCCTAATTTGTCTAATTGCTGATTGGGCAAAATGTGCAATCTTCCTTTTTCTATTTTTTGGTGGCAGTGATCCTTGTGAAGGTTGTGGTCTTTTATATAGGCACACGCCTTTGGTATGGCACATGCCATATAAAAGCTCTTTGAATTTTTTATTTTTTACCTTACCTCGCGTTTGATAAGGCATGGGCCTATACAAAGGTTTTTAATTTTCCAATCTCTTTTTTATTTTTCAATCTCTTTTTTATTTTTATTTTTCAATTTCTAGTAATTATTATTAATAATAAATTACTAATAATTATTATTATGAAAATTAATTAATATTTTTTTTAATATTTTTAAATATTTTAATGGATTTTTAAATTTAAAATAATAAAAAATAATTAACCAAAAATATTAATTTTAAACTTATTAATAAATTATTAATTACAAATTAACATGTTAAAATTTAAATTTACAAACAAATAATAAATACTTCGAAATTCAACATTTTAGATTTTGATAAAACGAACATTGGATTTTGACCAAATAATGACTATTTTTGTCTTTTTAACGAACAACTTGACACACACCCACAAATGACAATTTGATGGTGAAGTTTCATATATCACAATCAAGTTTTAGATTTGGTACAACACGCTTCAAATGGCATTTGGCGAAGAACCCAAGGCATGAAACCGCTACTTGCAAACTATGCCCTACAAATATTACATATCAAGCACAATAGGCTCTTCAAGCAATTTCTAACAGTAAGGCTAAAAAGGCAAGAACTAGGACAGAAGTGGCTTCTAATTCTACAAATGGAAGGGGCAATCCTTTGGATGAGGCAGCTAGTGCACAACAGTCTTTAAAGGAGTTTCAATCAACACCTACTTCTACAACACACGGCCCAAACACAGGTGGAGAAAACATTAATTCTTTCTTTGCACCTAATACGTCACCGGGATCGCAAACCACTTTGGATTGTATGAGGATGGAGGAAGAACATCCACAAAGAGGTGTATCAGCGATTGTGAATTTCTAGTTCTACTCTAGCATGTTGTTCTATGTTGCCAAGTCTCCATATTGGCACGGTATAGTGGATGCTATTGCAACTTTAGGTCTTGGGTTCAAAGCCCCATCTTATGAGACATTGAGGGTTGATATGCTCAATGACATAGTACAAGATGTTAAGGATGTTGTTAATGAACATCAATTAGAGTGGGGAAAGACTAGATTCACCATAATGTCAAATGGGTGGACGGATAGAAAGAACTGAACTCTCATCAATTTCCTTGTCTCTTATGATATTGCTACAATCTTTTTGAAATTCGTGGATGCATCAAATAGGATCAAATCCATGACTACATTGTTCAAATTGTTTGACGAAGTGGTCATGGATGTAGGGCCACCCAATGTGATTTAATTTATTATAGGCAATATTATTGCTTGTGTTGCTGCTGGAAGACTCCTGATGGACAAGTATCCTCTATGTTTTTTACCCCATGTGCGACACATTGACTTGATCTAACCGTAAAGGACATTGGAAAATTTGAATTAGTTGAGGAGGTATTGCAAACGGCTCACACCATTACCAAGTTCATCTACAATCACACGTGGGTGTCGTGTATGATGCACTTTTTCACAAAGGGCAAGGAGTTAGTTTGACGAGGGGTGACAAGATTTGCTACGCACTTCCTTGCATTTCAAACTCTTTGCCAACAAAAAATGAATTTGAAGTGGATGTTTGTTTCGAATGAGTAGATGGTGTCTGGCTTCACCAATCAAATGGATGGCATAACAGCGGTAGGGTGCATTTTTTTTTGCAAATTCTTGGAATGTGGCAGAACAAGTGGCTGAATTTTCAAAGCCTTTAGGAAAAATTCTGAGACTAGCGGATGAGGAGAAATCCCCCATGGGTTATTTGTATGAGGCCATGGATAGGGCCAAGGAGGTGATGAAGGGTAGGATGGAAAATAACAGACAAATATGTGCCATTGTGGGCCATAATTGATAGAAAATGGGATCAACAAATGTGCTCCCCTCTCCATATCTGAATCTATCATTGTTCTATAGCCCTTCATTCAAAGATGATACTAAGGTTACATAGGGCCTACTCATGTGCATGAGAAAATGTTCCCTACCCCAACAAAGTTGAATGCAATTTTGGCAGAGTAGCTAATGTACAACCAAACAAGGGGTTTTTTCTCAAGTATGGTTGTCATGCAAGGCAAGAAAACCTTCAAACCAGGTAGACTCCATAAAATTTTGAGAGTCTCTCTATTGTAAACATGTAAATTAAAGGTGTTAAGCTTTTAGTAGAGCTTACATGATATCATCTCGAAATAATTTGTATTTTTCAGCACAATAGTGCGATTTTTGTGGCCATGAAGCCAAAAATCTTCGATGGATGGTGATGTGTGTTTTGAGCCAAACATGTAGTTCATCTACTTGTGAGTGTACTTGGGGCAATTTTTAACACATACGTTCCAAATAACGCAACCATATGATGCAACGATAGATGGATGACTTGGTGTTCATTCACCATAACCTCTGCTTGAAGCTAAAGAAAGCTCAAGGTTAGAGTTTTGAAATACTTGCAATCGTAATTATAAATTGTAATCGTTGTTTTTTTTCACTTTCAATTGCCAAATCTAATTTCTATATGGAAAAAATCAAGTATTATTGAGGAAGACCAACCAATTGACCATGATGAGATCGCTCCAGATTTTGAATGGACTGCAAATGATGATGTTCTTCTTGATCCTGATGATTTTGATATCCTAAAAGAGGCCAACCTTGATAGTGATCCAATTGAACAACTTAGGACAGGCTCTGATCCAGGAGCTTCATCATCTATGCCTGCAACTCTCTAGTGTAGCTCTCTTCATAGCAGCAAGAGCCATTGACTATGTCTGATTTTTTGGAACTTTGTACTCAATTTGTAGGTTGACTTTGTGCAAAGTAGATTGTAATTGAAAATTTGAAAACTATTAGCATCTAGTTATTATTTATGCACCATGCACTATGCATTGTTCAATGCAATGTGATCAATGATATGTAGATAGATGACAAAAATCTATATTCCACAATTCATATGCTAAACTCTCATTTTCTTTGCTCTCTATATCTCTATGCTATTGAAATGCCTTTAATTAAAAAAAACAGCAGGATTTTCTTTTTTTTTTACATTTTTTGAAAATACGTTTTTTTCCCAATTAAATCCCGCTTTTTTGAAAAACTTTTAGTCTTTTGGTTTGCTCATTTTTTCCTTAGAAGGTTTTTGCTTCTATGGTCTTGGTATGGTTTTTTTGAGTGCTAACCTCTTCATTTGTACGAAGCAAAAATCAAGGTGCAAGCTCTCCCAATGATAATAAGAGAGGGAGAGGGGTGAGTGCCAACGAACCACTCAATTATTTGTTAAAAATTTGAGGGATAAGCTGTCATGTCCCCTCTTTTCCAATGATTAATAATATTATTAATAAAATTAAAATAAAAGTGTTTTCAACACTATATATATAAAATTGTGACATTTCAATTTTGGCACCCAAATTTGGGTCATATGGGACCTAAACAAGTAGGTATAATTTGAAGCTTTGGGAGCACATTTGGATCATCCAATTTTTTATTTTGCAAGTGATCAATTCCAAAAGTTGTCTGTTGTGCAAGAGGACGAAAAACCTTGTTTGCACTTCTGAGGTTAGGACGAAAACCCTACCTCTTTCTTGACAAATCTAATCCAGGGTTTGTAGCTGAGCTAATTTTGATAATCTGTGCAAATTGACAGGGAATCCAAGCGCTGATTATTTACCTACATCTGGCTGCTAGAGTTTGGAGTTGATTCCCTCATACTGCTGACTGCTGAGTATATAAGGTTTGACGCCATTAATAAAGACAAACCGGGGTTTGTTGCCAACCAACTGAGCAGGAATTTTATGCTAACCCTAATTCGGCTAGGGTGAAGTCCATTTTCAAGGTTTGGGCACTACATTTGTCCACAAATCTAAATCGCCTAACCCAGATCCAACGCACCAGGAGGCCCCAGACGCGGACTGCTCAATCATATTCACTCATTCATTGGGTAAATCACTCATTCATTGGGTAAATCTCCACACCAGGGCACACATGGGCAAAAGAATAGGGTTTGGACCAGTTGGGATTGTTGTTCCAACCTGGTTTTTGGCGCTGAGGTCTGCAAACATTTCATTACAGATCTGGGCAGTTTTTGTACACACCCTTGAGAAGCAAAACAAGTGATCTGTGAGTAATCATCATCACCATATGTGTAGAGGTCAATTCTGATCTGAATTTCAGTTTGCTGGTGAACTGTACAAGGTTAATTTTGGCGTGTAAACATCATAAACCCTTAGGGTTTCAATCAGATCTGTCAACTTATGTTTTGAACCAAATTTGCAATACATTGTGGTTACCATACTTCAGAAATACATATTTTCTTGTGCTCAGATTTGGACCAGTGATTGTATTATGTCAAATTTTCCATTGAATGTAGTACCGTGTGCCTAACAAAAAGAATATAAGCAGGTTCTGTTTAGCAGAAATAAATATATCAGTTAAGTTGATAAGGGGAGGGGGTCATCACATAAGCTCAATTTTTGTGAACCAAAGTTAAGAGGTGAGCCCCTTTCTATAGTATGGCAAGGCTCCAAAATCAAGCCATAAGCTCTACCAACTTAATAACTTAAAGGAAGAGGGGTGAACGCTAGCAAACAATTGCTCTATGTGAAAGAAAAATATAGAAAACTACTGCATTTGTTGTTTGCTTCTTTCGGATATAACAAGTAATGTACCAATTTACATCGTTGACCTCTATTTGCCTAATTTTATTTCTGTAATTCATCTAGAAGTGTGATTTTACTTTCATGAAAAATAGACACAATTTTCTGTGGGTGATGCACAATCTCTCATAAAGAACATAAAACATAGAGATATATGAGAACCATGCCATAGCTGTAGGATGAATAAAACAAAGAAATTATATTAATACCTACAAATGACCAAAGTATGTTAATGGGATTTTGAAAAATAGCAACTTATAATAGCTAATCAAGAGTTCCAAAAGAACAAACACTGAAAATAAAGCATCTAAAACTAAAAATATGATCACTTAAACCAAATAAGGGGGTAACTCAAATGGGTAAACCCTAGACAAGTCAATAAATAAAAAAGCAAAGCCATACAATTAAAACAATCTCATAAGAGGATTAACTGAAATTTCACTGTCATTATTCCTTCTAACTTATAATAGCTAATCAAGAGTTCCAAAAGAACAAACACTGAAAATAAAGCATCTAAAACTAAAAATATGATCACTTAAACCAAATAAGGGGGTAACTCAAATGGGTAAACCCTAGACAAGTCAATAAATAAAAAAGCAAAGCCATACAATTAAAACAATCTCATAAGAGGATTAACTGAAATTTCACTGTCATTATTCCTTCAACTTTTGCTACTGAAGCAACAAGAAAGAAGTTTTTAAAATGTGCAACTGAAAGTCAACATGACAAGGAGAAAGAATCATACAGGAATAACATTATAATGAAGATCGTGCTCAATGTCCAATGGTAAAGCAGTCTCCAAACATGAAGGATGGTGCGATGGAAAGCTCCGTTTCATAAATTCCTCCAGCTTGCGAGCATCCAAAGAGTATCTATAGCCACCATCACCGTTGAATCCAACCAGCACAATATTTATTTCAAGTGGAACCCGAAAAGGAACCTGTATTGCATCCAATTTATCTCATTGGTGAGGAAGAAAATGAACAATATTCATATCCATTAATTATGAGCCCAAAAAAGAAAAGAAAAATGATGAGAACAATTGATGGTTATAGAACTGCACAATCATGACTACGTACCATGTCATTGTCATCCCAAAAGAAAAACCACACAAAGTAATCAAAGAAATTATTATAATAAAAAAATTGCCAGAAAATTGCACTGTTCAGTATTATCTATCAATCATAGCTTCATCTCAATGGTATTTTGAAGAAAAGGAAAAAAGAGCGAAAATTTGTAACAACTAGACGAATTTCCATTTACAGTTCAATATCATCCATAGAAGATTTTTGTAGACATTTTAATGTCTACTCATAAGCCATTCTCTATTACACTTAGATTATGCCATGTCCTAAACTACTAGCCAAAAAAAAAAAACTGCAAACATAAAAGAGCAAAAAAGATAAGTAGAAAATGAAGCACATGCTCACCCACAATGAATTGCACCTGCAAATCTGGCTGTAAATACGCAAGAGTTCTCACACAATGCTAGCTCTCTTATTGCATTAGGAAATTATAATAAAACAGACATTGTTTAGGGTTTTCCTTCATTTTTATACTCAATGGGAAGGGAAACCCTCTGATGACTTGACCCTTCATTAATGCTAAGTACTCAAAACATAGGTTTATAATGATACTAAAACTATGGACTTAGAAACAAAACATCCTATAAACATAAAGCTAATAATCTGTTGCACTTAGGTACACAAGAAGCCCTCCCCCTGAAAAGATTTGTCCCCAAAGCTAGTAAGAACTTTAAATTTAAGCTCACTCAACCTAGAGTAGCACTAGGACAGATGACCTCTCAAGAAGTACCACAGGTCATACTAAATCTTGAGCTGTGCTTTTACAAATAAGTAACATACATGTTGGGCATTGAACCCATGACCACCAAGTCAAAATATAATTCAAACCAGAACATCAAAACTACAACTTAATAAAAGCCATGAATGAGAATGAGGTTTTTTAACTCCTCAAGCTCCTTCACATCCTTTGACATGTTTTTCAAGGACGTGGTAAGCTTCAACACTTGTCTGAGAAATGTTGTGTTGCAACGTTGCATCCTCTACGGGAAGCCCTTCCATTTGATCATCAATTTCTGACTACTACTATTCAAGAGAACATTCAACTCCTTCCTGATTATGCCTTTGGTGTCTAAGACCAAAATTCCTTCCTCATTTGCAGGAGGAATTTTTGCCTGCAATATTATAGAGGGCTCCTACTTTATTCTTCAAACATGACACCGAGAAAAAATAATGAATAGGGGTACACAGGGACGCGTCCCCACCTCCTCCAGCCCTATCCCCGTCCCCTATGACGTTTCTAGGACGGGGGGACAGTTGGGGACGTCCCCTTGGCGTCCCCAGTAAAATGCAAAATCTCGAAACGTCTTGGGGACGCGCAGGAAAAATAGGGGACAATGAGTAGTGGATCGGGGACACCTGGCCATCGCCGGGACAACCGAGGGCGTCTGAGACATCCCTCGACCGTCCCAGGGACGGCCAGGCATCCCCTGACGTCTTAACGCATACAGCCCATTTTTTTTAATTTTAATTGGGGCGCGGGGTCCACAAACCCTCCCACGCCACTTCAAGCAAAGAGTGACAGTGACACAAATAGTTCTTTTGATCATGATATTGATAGCCCGAATGAGGCATAGATATTAGTCTTTAGATTGTTGTATTTTGAAGTTTGAGACTTTGGGTTTAACGGTTAACTTTATCTTTAGTTTTGAAATTTGAACTTTGAACTTCAATTTTAGAATTTGAGCAACAAAATGCTTTAATATTGCTGTTATGAATCTTCAATCTCATGATTATCATTAATTCTATTGTTGTTTAGATTGATGTTATACTAGTGTTAATCATTAATGCTCATTGTTTATTGTTTAAACTTTATAGTTTATAGTTATACTGTTGTTATACTACTTTATTGAAGTTTATACTATTGTTACACTACTGTTGTCATGATTTATTCACATATTGATATTGTTGTTAAGTTATCAACATATATGATATCTCTAATTCATATTGATATTTTAAAAAATTCATATATATATATATATATGATATCTCTAATTCATATTGATATTTTAAAAAATTCACATATATATATATAAAAATTCATATATCATCGTCCCTATTAAAATAAATTTAGATAGTTTATAATGGTCATCTATTGTAATATTAGGATGTTTCTATTCTGTTTATAGATTAGCTATACTCTATTTTAGAAACATCTACTTTCTGTATATTTAGAAACATCCGCTTGTACCGCTTGTACTCTATTTAAGAGTGTTGCTCTTCTGTGAATAATATATCAGTGTAATATAATCCTGATTGTTACATGTTATCGAGCCAGAATGTGCTCTTCATATTCTGTACATCATATGGATCATATAGCATCGTACGGGCGGCTGTACCCGTCACGTATTTTTCAAATCTGGTTTGAGGCGCGATTTGGGAGAATCCTCTAGGTTGAGTTTCTTCGTTTTGGCGGCATCGGTGGTGGGTCGAGATTCCTTCTATGATCACGGTTTCATCCCTAGCCGCAATTTTTCTCACTCACCGTTTTTCCTCCTCTTGGTCACTACTGTTCGCAACGTCTATTTCTTTTTGTGGGTTCTGATTTTTTTCGGTGGCGGCTTCATTGTTCGTGGGACCCTTTATGCGCTTTGTTCACACAAACACTCACAGTTTTCTAGTCGAGTTTTGTGATGATTGCAGCGTCCATTCAAGTGGCGGTCATTTTTTTTGTTTGAGCGTTGGCAGCGATTTAAGGGTTAATCGCGGCTCTGTGTCTTTTCTAAACATTGGCGGGTCTTCTTGCTTTCCGTCAGCATTAAATCACAATTTCTATCTCCCTTCACAGCGACAGGTTTTCTAGGCCCCTTCTCTTTGCAGGCATCCTCCTATTTGAAAACGTGTTTGGAGTTTTTGGCATTGGAGTTTTGCGATCCAAAGACTTCCATGTGTCTTTAAAATTCACGAGTTGCTATTTGAAGTCGCCTTCAAAGGTCGCGTTTTCTATTTGTCCTTTTGGCGTAGGACTTCCAAATATCTGAACGTCGTTTGATGGGTTTCGTGGCATGGTCACCGTTTTCCCTTGGTCGTGTTTTGAATTTTCCTACTAATAAAAGTCTTCCGAATCGGCTTCTCAATATTGCTCGAAGCCTTGACTTTTTCTGTAGCTGGGTTCTTTTCTAGCGGGATTCAACAGAGGATGTTTGACAGTGTTTGTCGCCGTTTAGACTCCGTTTTGTTTTAGTCGCACAAGGGTTCGTCATTCCTGCTTCTGTGATCAAGTTTTTTTGGCGAGATCTTGTTCATTGTGGTGGTTTTGACTTCAAGATAGTCGTGTTCTTTGTTGTGTGCGCCAGCAGGTCAAAGTTTTCTGCTTGGATTCAGCGTCAGTTTTCTCAGCAAACTTCTTGATCGTCGGCAATTTGATAGCGATTTTCGATAAACCCTTGTTGGGTTCTAATTCTTCAGATTCTTTGGGATTTGTGTTTCGACACCCGTGCTCGGGTTCTATTCTCTGTTTGTGCCGTCCATTTGCCTTGGAAGGCAGTCTATTTTAGGGGGCATCTTGGTTTAGTTAATAGATTGACCATTAAGGGGGGTATTAAAATAAATTTAGATAGTTTATAATGGTCATCTATTGTAATATTAGGATGTTTCTATTCTATTTATAGATTAGCTGTAATCTATTTTAGAAACATCTACTTTTTGTATATTTAGAAACATTCGCTTGTACTCTATTTAAGAGCGTTGCTCTTCTGTGAATAATATATCAGTGTAATATAATCCTGATCGTTACAATCCCCCCGCCGTCCCCAAAAATTGGCCCTCGAACTGCCGGCCCAAAACGCATCCCCTGTTGCCCCCCCCCCCCCCGGTCCCCGTCCCCGTCCCTGTCCCTGAAACGTCGTGGAACATAGATAATGAATCCTCCATTTGTTCGGCATATCCAGTGCGTGCATTGTTTTCCCAACCTCAACAACAAAGAATCTATGCTTGATGATATAATCAACCACTATAAGCTCCACTTATGTTCCACTCCTAGGAATTCAATGCTTTGGGGGCTTGAAATGAATGGGAAAGTTGGCAGAAGTACCTAAATGAAGACCCGGCCTCGAAACGCCGTGGAACATAGATAATGAATCCTCCATTTGTTCGGCATATCCAGTGCGTGCATTGTTTCCCCAACGTCAACAACAAAGTATCTATGCTTGATGATATAATCAACCACTATAAGCTCCACTTATGTTCCACTCCTAGGAATTCAATGCTTTGGGGGCTTGAAATGAATGGGAAAGTTGGCCAGAGTACCTAAATGAAGACTGGGCCTCTAAACTTGTTTCTTATCCAAACTATTAAGTGCGATACCAGGCTGACCATGATCAAAAACAACTATATGCAATGTGAGAAAAAAGCTTGAAAAGTATCAAGACATTCCAACCTTACACTGCAGAAAGGAGCATTGACAGTTCCCCTATTTCTACTACAGGAGGATTGGTTTTCCAGTTCAAATTCGACATCAGGTTGCTCAGGGTATCTTCATTATCAGATTCTGACTTTGGCTTCGGCAGACACACCTCTTCATCCACTAAAAAAAATTGGGATTAAAAAAAACAAAAAAAGCCTTGCTCCACAATTAGAAGCATTTCCAACAAAGACTTGCAGCTGATGGGTTAAAGTTTGCGATTGCTTTGCTGTTCGGGCTTTCACAATGTAAAGATACAATATATCCTAATGAACTACCTGTCATGTCCCCTTCCCCTATGGCCGACTCCGTCGATACATTCGATGAATTAGTTTAAGAAATATTATAAAAGACTAGTATGGAGAAATATATCATAAGGCAGCACTTATATATATTGAGGATGAGATACAATTTCCTTTAAGTTATATGCGATGCGATATGTATTATAAGATATACATAGAGTGCAGCGATCAATACATATAGAAAGAAGCTTTAATCTCGATGCTATCCGTTTACTTGGCCCATGAATACCAATAAGATGTGGTGATAATGTCTAATAGCGAAGATGTAAATAGTACATTGATGCAGATATATTAGCTCTATTCTAACCGAGTACATTTACTAAATCGCACCCATCCACGGTAGTATATTACACCAACTAAATCGCACCAATGAAAATAGCTCACCAAACCGTTTTCAAACAGAGATACAGGAATAATGAAAGACTAGAGATCTGCCACCCACACTGGAATCCTCTTCACACCAAACTGAGAAGAAGTCGCATCAACTAGAACTCACGCTACCTACGATTGTCTTTGGAGTCGCAACTTGCCAACTCGAACTTCTTATTCATGGCGATCATTTTATCATTCTAGATTGTAATCAATTTAATGCGATCAGCTCATAACGATATGTGTTGCAACTGATACATGAATATGGTTTAACAGAATAAAGCAATCAAATACAGAAATAAGATACGAAACTGCACCACTATTATCATATTGATTTCATTAATAAGAATTACATAAACGGTTGTGCCATAATGAAGGTAAGATAACCAATTGTTAGTAAAGATAACATAAAGACAAAAGAGTGGGATCAATATTAAGTGAAGTGAGATTTGTTTTGTAAATTACAAAAGGCAGTAATTATTTGTAAAGGGCAGCGATTAAGATCTTGAAGAGGTGTAACTCCTTGTAAAGGTATCTCCCTTGGAAGAGATACATCCATTCATAAAAGACACTTCATTTGAAGAGATATAGAAGGAACATCATTGGAGTTTCAGCAGATATGAAAGGCAGAAATATATATATTCAGCAGAGATAAACCTGCAAAGGAATAAGAAGAAGAGATACAAGGGAATCATCAGCAAAATATTAATATCTTCTGAATATTTCATAGTACTAATGTGATGGATCAATGCTTAGCGTATATTCCTTTAAAAGAAATAGATTATATATGTATTTATGTATGTATTTATCCTATGATCAATCATATGTAAGGTTGAAGGAGGCAAGATAGGGTAATGTTGTTTACAAGCCCTCATGCTAAGCACGCCACTCCGAGGGTGGAATTGAATATTCCTGCCGCTCAGGGCCAAGAGGTGGGTTGTTTTAAGACACTCGTGCTCTTGGGCTTAGATGGGTGTAATTTACAAGCACCCCTTTTCAAGGCTTTCCTTTCAAGCCAAACTATGACTGGTTATTAGGATGGATTCCAAGAGCTTCAATCATAAGAGGGATGGGCAAGGTAGCATGGATAGGGAAAGCAGATACAAGTTTATCCGCCAAGTATGCCAACCCAAGGGGGGGGATTGTCTTAGTTTGGACGTTCCTTCACCATGGGCCAAGGGGCAGGTTGTTTTAAGACACTCATGCTCTTGGGCTTGGTATGGATAGCTTCGGGCAGACTTATCATGTTCCTCATCCAAACCCTATTATGATTAAGACTTCCACTATGCATTATGGACATTGGTCGTTTACGATTTTGAAATAGACCTAAACCAGGATTTATCTTGCTTAACACATTGAATTGGTAAGTTTTAAACCCTAACTATATTAAACTTGTGATTCTAGGGCAAGGTTTAGGGAAATCCCAAAAGGGGGCATTACACTACCCTATCCCAAAACTTAAAACCTTTCTTCTAATAGATTCTACATGAATCTCCAATTTCCTCTCCATGGAGATTGCATCTCCAAGAATTTTTGGATTAAAAAACCTTACCTCAGTTCCATTTTCAAAGCACATCTTGGATATATTAAGCACCATGTCTCATGGAAGTTTGGCCTTCAATTCTAAAACTTCGAATTTCTCAATGTCCATGTCCACAACCATGTTTTTTTGAAAAATGTATGTGGGTGGGTTATGGTATCATTCATTTTAGATTCAATCCACTCTTTACATCAAAGCATTAGTAAACTAAGTAAAGCTCCCTTCAAAGTTTCATCTATAATATGCTGACCTGTTCTGCTGTAATTTTTTTTTGTCCTTTTAGTGTGTTTTTTTATTTTTTATTAATGTGGTCTTTCAAACTAGACAGAAGATGCAAAAGGGGTTTCAGTTTTGGAATTGCATGTGTGTTTGTGAGAAAGATTTTACCATAAAAACATGATATAATTGATGAACAATCAACTAGGAAGAAAAATGAACACATTGCAAACTTGGAAACACATACCCAAATGCATATTTTGCATTTTTTTCCATTTCTGAGTTCGTTGCTACAAATTTTGAGTTGACAAGAGAGGAAGATCGATAATTTCTGGAATCATACAATGAAATGAAGAATACCCAGAAGTGCATATGTTATTCCAACCTCATGGCAACCACTTTGCATCAATACCCATATGCCAAAATTGACTGTGAGCACCCATGTCAAACCCTAACTGGAACTGAAAATTGCAGCAACACCCAATAGCTCAAATCTACAAAACTCAAATACCCAGATGGATTATTTGCAACACATCAAAATCCATCACTCCTCAAACATGCACACCAACATACCAACATGCAAGCCAAAATCTCCAATACCCAGATGGATTATTTGCAACACAACCTCAAAATCCATCACTCCTCAAACATGCACACCAAAATACCAACATGCAAGCCAAAATCTCCAATAAAACCTCGTTGTCATAAACCTGCAAATTGAACATTTCAAACCCTAGCAACATCAAACTCAATCTTTGAAGCTCTATGACGAAATCTGCTTCACTTCATCAATCTATATGGCATGGGAGCATCACCACAACCTGTAATTCCAAGGAAGCATCACCCTAGAAGTCTGGAATAAGCATTTCCAGAGAAAAGAGGTCATTCTCAGCATATATCAGCAAAATAGAAGATAGCATAAACCTCAACATGAAGCTCCAAATGCCAAATATACTCCTCAAACATGGCGTCCAAAACAAGAAAGAATATCTCTTTGAAGTCCACTGCTAAAAACAAAAGGAAATCCACTTTATTTTTTAAATGTTTGACTTTATAAAGGGAACGCCACACCAAGAATGGGGCCCACCTCCTCCTAGGCGCTCAACTCCATGATGCACATACCCTTCGTGGCCACTTTTTAAGTTACAACCTTCTATAATAAAAAATAATACATTGAGGCACAACTCCCAAGGTAAAGTAATTTTACTAAGACTTTAATAATAAAAAAAATGTAATTAAAGATCACATTTAAATCAATCCCCAGTGCCTAGTAAAATATTTCAAATAGAAATAAATTGAGCCATAGAAATAAGTCCAACTCCTCACTAGGCTCAACTCAAGATCATTCCCTAATCCCCTGAATTAACCTACGGGAATGGTGAATATGCTACTCTGCAACACTCCTGAAGATCACTCAGGAAGTGGGGACATGACATCATGACAGTAATTTGTTCCCTCATTTATGAGTTACCCCATCGAATTGTTGAAAGCAACATCTACCTTCCTTTTAGGGTCATCCATTTAATGCACCTTAAAGGATAAGTAGAGATTGCTTAACAACGTGTGTGTGGACTATTAGTATATCTACGTTGCACGGAGACCCGTCTCCGACCCCCTGGTACTCGTCTCGGAGACTGGTACATGTCTCCCGTCTATGAGACTTGGCTAGGTACGTCTCCCTTTGCAACAGATTTCTGGTCGAGTCTCCCACTCGTCTCCAAGTACCCTGCATCAATAAATGGCATCGCAATTTTTTTTTCTTTTTCTACCTTTCATTTTTTCCGTTGTTTTCTCACAAGCTCGGTGGATTCTTACTCCTACAAACTTCAAACCTCAATACTAGTGTCTACAGTAATATATATACACTAAGCTATATTAAATTGCTACAAGTAAGCTATAAGCCTATAAGTAATATATATACAGTAAGCTATATTAAATTGTTACAAGTAAGCTATAAACTTAAACTTTATCAGTTCTCTTGTTTTAAAAATTCAATGTCATGATACTTTTAATTTTAATGTTAGCATATTAATAAATTAATAAAATTATTAAATTATATTTTTAAAAAAATGGTGTCTCCATGTAATGTCCCCTTCTAGACACATGGTTAGTCCATCATAGAGTTCCTGTGGGCTAGCAGTTTGGTTAGGGAACTGTGGTTAGTTTGGCTCTGGAGGTCTTTGTTGGTGCTGGGGTTGTGGTTCGTATTCTGTGAATCCAGTTGGCACTCTCGTGGTTGGCTCAATGAGCTCTTGGTCGTTACTTACTATTTTTAGTAAGTTCGGGTTCTATGTCGGTTCGAGATTTTCAAAGTGGGATCAGATGCATTTCGTCGAGACCTTTTCGGCGAGCTAAAGATCATTGAATTCCGACACCGTCTTCATATTTATTTTAAAGTCCAAAGATTTATTGATGTTATATTAATATGGACTTTATTATATTTTGCGGGAAAAGTGACTTTATGGAAAATAAAGACTTAATGCAAGTTGTGACCTTGGGCGCCCATTCCTAGGCAAGTAAAAGTGTTTTTAAATGACAAAGTTCCCTCTTGAAATCCAACGTCCATCTTGGAGGGAGAATATAAGGAGTTTTGTGAGCTCATTTCATTTATGCTATGTTTATGATATTTTCTTATGAAGAGCTCTGCTAGGGTTTCTGGAGTTTGTGTATTCGAACCAGGCTTTTGGAGACGAAAACCTCCATTAGTAACGGTATCCCACAGCTGTGAAAGATCACCCAACGGTACCATTGAGGGTGGATGTATTCAGCATTCACGAATGTGCTTGCAATGGAGTATTCGAGATTGTGCTTGAGCTGATTTGATACACCTTTGCCAATCAATATTGTATGCTGATATTAAGAGTTTAGAGGCAGATTTCAATGGAGAGGAAGAGAGTTTGCTGCTGTTGTGTGTTATCCCTTGCTGGTCGTACTACCTAGAGCAGGCCGTACCCTCTATTGGCACTCCTTGTTGAAGTTTTGGGTGCCGGTTCCCTTCTAGCTTGGTCGTCCAACCTTGGGGAAGACTGCAGTACATTTACAGTAGGAGTTTGAGGAGTTTCTTGTGTATTGAGGGGTTGATATTACCTACAGCCAGCTATACCATTTGGAGGAGGTTCGTGGGTCTAAAGGAGGTTCATCCCCTTTCATTGTCGCTGCATATTTAGCCCTTCGGAGACATTTCAGACCTTCTATATTGTTGATAATATTTGTATGAACTTCCTTTATCATTCTATGGAGTTTTGAGGCATTTCCAACCATACCCACTTGCTGGTCCATTTCCGGCGGTTGTACCAACTTGCATATTTTCATATAGGTACATGATAGTAATTGTTTCCTGGCTATTCTACTATCTGGGTTGTCTTTAGTTTCTTCAGATTCATTGTATATTTTCTAGGTTTCTATTATATGCAATACATTGTGTGCTCCGGCACTACATCTGCAAGAAAACATAAAACCCCCTTCTGCATCTTCTGTCTATCTGAAAGAACACACAAAAATCTAATAAAAATTCACACAATAAAGATTTAAAAATAAATCAACAGGTACGGCACATTACAGTGGTATAAGAGCTAAAGATCTTGCCATCCTGTGAGTTCAGTTTTGACATGCAGAAGTAAAAATGAGACATGTGACCTACAAATAGATATCCTTTCAGAAGTACAAGGGCAAGGCAAGGAACACAAATTCCGCAGTTGATTATTCTAAAGAATCCAGTACCCATAACAGATCCTTTTGAGTCAGATCCCGAGATAGTGGTAGCAGCTACTGAGGACGATTCTCAGGTATCACAGACGGACCCATTTTCTGGAGAGCTTCCACCAATTACAGGTCCAACAGGAGACATGGATGACAGGGAAGAACCAGAACCCAGTGCGCGTGAAATTTTGAACGCACTCACCAAAGATATGAGGGATACTCGACGAGCGATGGTCGAGGCACAGGCTGAGATGACACATGCCATTGAACGGTTGGGTAATGACATGGACAATCACCGTGACAGGAACAGGTACAACGGAGGTGACAGGAATAGGTACCACGGAGGTGACAGAAACAGGTACAACGGAGGTGGCAGGAACAGATACCAGGACGGTGATAGAAACAAACATGATGGAGGAGAAAGGAACAGGAATGATGGGAATGATAGACACAATGGTGACAAGAACCGGGGAGAACGGAATAATGGGGACAGGAACCAAGATGATAGACGCAGGGATAGAGATGATGAGGATGAGGCTTCGGTTAACCACCGGAGGGCTTCGCAGTTCACTATGGGAGATAGATCTAGCATCTCGATATTTGCTCCCAGGAACCAAGTTCCTAAACAAGATCCCACACAGGCAGAGTTTCAGGAGGAGATTCTGAGGGACTGGAGAGCATCCAGTGAGGATTTCAAAAACAAGATGACATTTGCTGAATATTCTGAAATGAGGATTAGGTGTAAACCTCGGAGGGGAGGTAGATCACAGAACCAAGAACTGCAGAGGAAAGTAAGTAAGATGACACTTCCTTACTTCGACGGATCGAGTAAGACCACCGCGAGAGCTTGGGTCCAGAAATTGGACAGCTACTTGCAAATTAGTCCCATGCCGGAGGAGGACGCTATTACGTATGCAACTTTACACTTGGAGGGGACTGCTCACAAATGGTGTAGCAATGGGAAGGTCACACTGGGTCACGATTAGGTCAATTCATATGTGGAGTTTACAGCTAGACTGATCGACAGGTTCGATAAAAAGGACCCAGAGTTACAGTTCAAGGAGTTGACTCAGTTGAGACAGAGCGGATCAGTAGACTCCTACATTGCTGATTTCCAGGACATATCCATTATGGTCCTAGATATTACTGAGCGCAGATTGGTTGTTCTCTTCATTGATGGATTGTCAGATCAACTTCGTGGTTGGGTTAAGGGTTTTGACCCTACTACACTCCAGGAGGCCATGAAGAAGGCCCGAGACATGGAGTCATCAGTATGGAGAAATAAGTTTCAATCCAAAGGGTTTCCACCAAGGAGAGATAAGGAGAGAGATAGGAGGCCATTCCATAAAGATGCAAGACAACAACATAAGAGTTCTTCCAGATTGGACAGCGATCAGCTGAATGACTTGAGGAGGAAGAAGCTCTGCTTTCAGTGTCGTGAGCCTTGGGATCCTAAGCACAAGTACGCTGCCCAAGGAAAGGCCAAACAGTTAGAGTACTTTTCAGCCGATGAGTCTGTTGATGGGGAGCCCCATTTGGATTACAATTCAGAGGCCGAGGATGCAGAATCAGAGGGCTCAGAGGAAGCATCAAATAGAGAGAATGATACAGCTCTACCTATAGCACGTATCACAAGTATCCAAAAGGAGGGATCATTCAGGATAAGAGTACTAGGTGGGCAGCGATGTATTGCATTACTTGACACAGGTGCCACTCATAACTTCATAGACGAGGGCTTGGTCGCCAAGAGAGGGCTGAAAACCGAGGAATTTGAGGGCTTTAAGGTGAAGGTTTCAGATGGTTTCGTACTCACCTGCACTAGGAGGATAGCCAATCTATCAATCCAGCTAAACAAATACACTTGCCAATCAGAGTCAACATGGGTGAGATGGATGTTGTGTTGGGTATGAAGTGGTTGAATGATATTGAGGAGTTCACACTCAACTTGCGGACGATGAAATGAAGTTTGAGGTGGACGGAGTTAGACATGTGCTCAGAGGCATTTCAGATGGTGGGTTGAGAGTTGTTTCTCTCAAGCGGATGGAGCGATTGATTCGTCATGATCAGGTGGAGTGGGTAGCCGAGGTTATGGTGATGCCTGCAATAGATCAGCAAAATCATGCGAATCCTCCGGACATACAGTCTATACTTACTAAACACACCAAAGTGTTTAGTGATATTCCACCAGGTAAGCCTCCTGATAGAGGTTTTGAGCATGTGATCGAGTTGGAGGAGGGTGCTAAGCCGGTAATCACAACACCTTACAGGCACCCAAAGAGGTATAAGGATGAGATCAAGAAGGCTATCAAAGAGCTTCTCGAGATGGGTCACATCAGACCTAGTAAGAGTCCGTTTGCATCATCGGTGGTCCTGGTGAAGAAAAAGGATGGGACTCTTAGGATGTGCATTGATTATAGGGAGCTCAATAAGAAAACAATCAAAAACAAGTACCCTATACCCAAGATAGATGAGTTGATTGACGAGTTGCATGGGGCCTGTTACTTCTCCAAGATTGATTTGAGATCCGGTTACCATCAGATTCGGGTCAGAGATGAGGATGTGGAGAAGACAGCATTCAGGTGTCACTATGGACACTTTGAGTTCCTAGTCATGCAATTCGGCTTGACAAATGCACCGGCCACTTTCCAATCTTGCATGAACGGAATGTTCAGAGAGCAGTTGATTAGATTTGTGTTGATTTTCTTTGATGATATATTGATTTATAGCAGGGCATGGGAAGAGCATCTGAAACACATTGACATTGTTCTGAGCATCTTGGAGAGGGAGTCGTTGTATGCCAAAATGTCTAAGTGTGAGTTTGGGATGACCGAGTTGATTTACTTGGGTCATATCATCAGTGCTGGTAGTGTGAAGGTAGACCCGAAAAAGATTCGGGCAATTGTGGACTGGCCACCGCCGAAGAATCTCTCATATCTTAAGGGATTTCTTGGCCTTTGTGGGTATTATCGCTGGTTTGTGAAGGGGTTCCCTCAGTCGGCTGCGCCCCTTACTGATTTGACTAGTAAGGATGCTTTCAGTTGGTTGGATAGGGCACAGGAGTGTTTTGACAAATTCAAACAGATCATGAGTACACGCCCTGTGTTAGCCATACCTGATTTCAGCAAACCCTTCGAGCTACAGTGTAATGCCTCGGGTGAAGGCATTGGTGCGATAATCATGCAGGATAAGCACCCCATTGCATTTGAGAGTAGAAAGTTGAGGGGTGTGGAGAGGAGTTACAGCATATATGACAAAGAGATGTTAGCCATCATGCATGCGTTGGCTAAGTTCAGACAGTACCTGGTGGGCAGCAAATTTGTGGTTAAGACGAATCACAACAATCTGAAGCATTTCCTTGGGCAGAGGGATTTGAATGAGAGGCAACAGAAGTGGGTCAGCAAGTTACAGGCCTACGACTTCAACATTGTTTATGTCAAGGGAAAGAAGAATGTTGTTGCCGATGCTTTATCCAGGAGGCCTCATTTGTGTGCACTAGGTGCTATTGCTGATGATTGGAGAGAATTGATTTCAGCAGAGTATGCCAGGAATGAGTGCGCTACTGGAGTGATTGATGGCACCATCAAAGATGACAGGTACACAGTGGTAAATGATTTAATCATTTACAAGGACAAGATCTTCTTGGTGTCAGGTTCACAAATGAAGCAAAAAGTTTTGAGGGCATTCCACGATTTGCCTATGGTCGGGCATCCAGGATACTTCAAAACTTACAGACAAGTCAGAGAGAGGTTCACCTAGAAGGGCCTCAAGACCGAGGTGATGCAGTATGTGAGAGAGTGCCCAATATGTCAACAGAACAAGCAAGAGCACTCACTTCCAGGAGGTTTATTGCAGCCCCTGCCCATTCCTGACATGAAGTGGGATAGCATTTCTATGGACTTTATCACAGGTTTACCTAGAGTCCAAGGCAAGGATTGTATTTATGTGGTGGTGGATAGATTGACGAAGTATGCACACTTCTTTGCTATTCCTACCACCTACACTACGGCTCAGGTTGCAGAGTTGTTCTTTCGTGAGGTTTTTCGACTCCATGGGTTGCCTCGAAATATTGTCAGTGACAGGGACAGTAGATTCCTCAGTAACTTTTGGCAGGAGCTCTTCAGATTGTCAGGGACAGAGCTCACACCCAGTACGAGTTACCACCCCCAGACTGATGGTCAAACAGAGATACTTAATAAGTGGGTGGAAGGATACCTCTGAAACTATGTTTCAGGGCAGCAGAAGGCATGGGTTAAGTGGCTTCACATGGGGGAGTATTGCTACAATTCCACTTACCACATGTCCATTCAGATGTCACCCTTCATGGCATTGTATGGTTATGAGGCACCGAGCTTTGTTGATTTATTGTTTGGTGATAGCAGAGTGCCAAAGGCCAAAGACTTCCTTCAGGAGAGTCAAGATATCATGAAGGCACTGAAGGAGAACATACAGAAGGCTCAGAATCAACAAAAGTAGTATGCAGATCAGCAGAGAACTGAGCGATCATTTGAGGTCGGTGACATGGTTTACCTTATGCTGCAGCCTTATAGGCAGTCTACTCTCAAAAAGAGTGGAGCGAAAAAGTTGAAGCCACGATATTATGGACTTTCAAGATCTCCAGAAAGATTGGAGAAGTGGTTTATGAGTTGGAGTTACCAGCAGGGAGCAGGGTACATAATGTGTTCCATGTTTCTCGCCTCGAGAAGGCACTGGGGCACAATGTTACACCATCAGTTGAGTTACCTCCTCTTGATGAAGAAGGGAAGTTGATATTAGTACCCGAAGCAATTATCGACACCAGGGATAGTAATTTGAGGCGGCGGATTATTAGAGAGTACCTGGTCAAATGGAAGAACATGCCGGTTGAGGATGCTACATGGGAGAACGAGCAGTTATTGGAGCATCTTGATCTGAGATTGCTTGAGACAAGCAATCTTAGGGAGGGCGGACTGTAATGTCCCCTTCTAGACACATGGTTAGTCCATCATGGAGTTCCTGTGGGCCAGTAGTTTGGTTAGGGAACTGTGGTTAGTTTGGCTCTAGAGGTCTTTGTTGGTGCTGGGGTTGTGGTCCGTATTCTATGAATCCAGTTGGCACCCTCGTGGTTGGCTCAATGGGCTCTTGGTCGTTACTATTTTTAGTAAGTTCGGGTTCTGTGTCGGTTCGAGATTTTCAAAGTGGGATCAGATGAGTTTCGTCGAGACCTTTTCGGCGAGCTAAAGATCATTGAATTCCGACACCGTCTTCATATTTATTTTAAAGTCCGGAGATTTATTAATGTTATATTAATATGGACTTTATTATATTTTGCGGGAAAAGTGACTTTATGGAAAATAAAGACTTAATGCAAGTTGTGACCTTGGGCGCCCATTCCTAGGCAAGTAAAAGTGTTTTTAAATGACAAAGTTCCCTCTTGAAATCCAACGCCCATCTTGGAGGGAGAATATAAGGAGTTTTGTGAGCTCATTTCATTTATGCTATGTTTATGATATTTTCTTGTGAAGAGCTCTGCTAGGGTTTTTGGAGTTTGTGTATTCGAACCAGGGTTTTGGAGACAAAAACCTCCATTAGTAACGGTATCCCATAGGTGTGAAAGATCACCCAACGATACCATTGAGGGTGGATGTATTCAGCATTCACGAATGTGCTTGCAATGGAGTATTCGAGATTGTGCTTGAGCTGATTTGATACACCTTTGCCAATCAATATTGTATGCTGATATTAAGAGTTTAGAGGCAGATTTCAATGGAGAGGAAGAGAGTTTGCTGCTGCTGTGTGTTATCCCTTGCTGGTCGTACTACTTGGACCAGGCCGTACCCTCTATTGGAACTCCTTGTTGAAGTTTTGGGTGCCGGTTCCCTTCTAGCTTGGTCGTCCAACCTTGGGGAAGACTGCAGTACATTTACAGCAGGAGTTTGAGGAGTTTCTTGTGTATTGAGGGGCTGATATTACCTACAGCCAGCCGTACCATTTGGAGGAGGTTCGTGGGTCTCAAGGAGGTTCATCCCCTTTCATTGTAGCTGCATATTTAGCCCTTCGGAGACATTTCAAACCTTCTATATTGCTGATAATATTTGTATGGACTTCCTTTATCATTCTATGGAGTTTTGAGGCATTTCAAGCCATGCCCACTTGCTGGTCCATTTCCGGCAGTTGTACCAAGTTGCATATTTTCATATGGGTATGTGATAGCAATTGTTTCCTGGCTATTCTACTATCTGGGTTGTCTTTAGTTTCTTCAGATTCATTGTATATTTTCTGGGTTTCTATTATATGCAATACATTGTGTGCTCCGGCACTACATCTGCAGGAAAACATAAAACCCCCTTCTTCATCTTCTGTCTATCTAAAAGAACACACAAAAATTTAATAAAAATTCACACAATAAAGATTTAAAAATAAATCAACAGGAATGGCACATTACACTCCAAGTACCCCCGTCTCCTATTTTTCAAAAGCAAACGTACAGGTACCGGTACCAATCTCCCGTACCAGTACAGTACCAGTACCAGTCTCCATGCAACCTTGTAGTATATTAGTATAATAATGTAATAAAATGTAATTAATTACGCTGCTAGTTACGTGTAGTTAGGTATATTTATTAAAGCAAGTAGTTACAATAGGTGTTGTAACATTAATAATGGTAGTTGTAATAGTAACTTTTATAACTTTATAAAATGTTGCTTCCACTCATTGTGAAGCAATCCTTCTTGAAAATTTCTCTCATCTCTCTTCTTTGCAGCTTTACTAACATTGATATCAAAGCCAACAGGTTAGGGTTAGGGTTTGATCGTGCAAAGGAGGTCGAGAAGAAATCAAGCAAAGTCAGCTAGGGCAAGGGCATCTAGAAAGTGTTTCCTACTTCTCTACTAGGGCAAATCATGCCTAGGGTTCCAAGCGAAAATCAAGAAAAAATTTCAAGTAAAAAAATGTGGCCACTTTCAAGTCAAAATCGTGCCTCTATTACAGACAAAAATTGTGGCTCATCTATGCAAAAATCGCAACTTTTCTTGGTCAAAAATGGCAGAATTTTTTTAAAAAAATTGCAGCCTTTTTCTACTAAAAATCACGTCTTTTTTTGTCGAAAATCAGTGAAAAAGACCAGAAAATAGTCCGGCTAGGGCACACAATATTACTAGGGCACAAGCATCTAGAAAAGGTTTCCTAATTCACTACTAGGGCAAATCATGCCTAGGGTTTAAAGCGAAAACCAAGGAAACTTTTCAAGTAAAAAGCCGCAACCACTTTCAAGTCAAAATCGTGCCTCTATTTTAGACAAATCGCGGCTCATCTATGCAAAAATTGTGACTTTTCTTGGTCAAAATGGCGGAATTTTTTTTTTATGAAAATCGCAGTCTTTTTGTGCTAAAAATCGTGCCTTTTTTTCTATCAAAAATCAGTGAAAAAGACCAGAAAATAGTGTGGCTAGGGCACAAGATTTTTCCCCAAAATTGCTGGTCAAAATTCAGCAAAAAAAACTGGACAAAAATCACGCGGCTAGGGCACGCGATTTGACCAAAAATCATCATTTTTGGACGCAGCTAGGGTTTTCTGAACTGTTTTTTCGCAAAATGGGTCTCTTTTTCCACATTTCTGATTTTTCATGAATGTTTAAGGGTTTGTAGCAGTCAAATTTGGTTGAAAAAAGTATGGCCTAGGGTTTTTAAGGTAGTTTTTTGACTAATTTTTCCAAATCCACAATTTTAAAGCACGTTTTTTGGAAAAAGGATGTGCTGCCAGGGTTTTTAACCCTCATTTCAGCGTGCAGGTCCAAAAACAGCGGTTGCTAGGGCACATTGTTCAACAAAAATTTCCAGGTATCCATTTTTTTAATTTTCCCTCAATTATATTTTCTGGGTTTTCAAAATATCGAGAAGGGGGGGGGGGGGGGGGGTGGGTTTAATATCCGGAGTGCCTAAATCTGTGAGGCTTGAAAAATTTGCCAAGTCAATTTAAAATTTCTAGGAAAAATATTTTTTGGGTCAAAATTTAAAGGGTTGTTCAAGTTTCATGAATTAAATTTTTTTTAGGATAATGGCAAATATTCAAAATTTGGTGTTACCGGAGGCACAGAAGCTCACTGGGAAGAATTATAACATATGAAGTCACAAAATACTCACGATCATTGAGTATAGGATGTGTGACAATATTATCCTAGAGACCGAAACCAAACCTACAACCAACCCAAATGACTTTGACAAGCGTCACAGGGAAGCCCTACTACTACTCAAGCTATCAATGTCCGATCACTTAATCGCTGAAGTCCGGAATGCCACATATGTATCTACACTGTGGAAACACCTCAAAAACACGTATCAGGTCTCTGAGAAAAGAAGGGTTTTGTACTTGAAGAATCTATTATTTTCTACAAAACTGCACAAGGGTGGGTCATTGTCAAAACGCCTCCTAAAAATCAAGGACCTAAGTGATCATCTTACCGCCATCAATAAACCAATGGATGATGAAGACATGGTTGCTTTGACCATTAACAACCTACCACCCTCCTATGAGACCTTTGTGGAATCACTGAATCTATTGGTTGAAAGTCAAACTTTGACTTTTGATAAGGTGAGTTACTATCTATTGCAAAAGGAGTGAAGACACGAGCAGATAGGAGAATCTACATCCCAGTCCGCAGAAAGTGCTTTTGCTGCTCAGTATAAGAGCAAACCTTAGAACTCATTTGGCAACAAACCTTAGAATTCTTTTGGCAACACTTCCTCCACTCTATCCAAGAAAAGGGTGAAATACTTTTATTGCAATAAATTTGGACATGTTAAAAAGGAATACAGGAAAAGACTACACAATCTATCCCAAAAGAAGCATAGTGAAGCTAATCTGGCTGCTCTTGACAAGAAGCATGGTTCAGATGACGAGTTTGCACTCATGGCATCTCTTTTAGATAGTGCTACTACTGACAACAATACTGGTTCTTTGATTCAAGAGCATCCCGACATTTCACATGTCACAAAAACTGGTATGTAAAGTTTACTGTTGATTCTAGTCATAAAGATACAGTTTCACTTGGTTATGAGAGATCACATGTTGTTGAAGGGATAAGAGATGTTAGGGTTGTATTGAATGATTCTCTAAAATTTCTAGTACACAATGTTCGATATGTTCTTGCCATGAAGAAGAATTTGTTATCTATTAGTCAGCTTGCTGAGAACCCTAACATCCAAGTCAAGTTTTGTGGAAAGAAGTGCATTGTATCAGATGTCTAACGGGACAAGTTTCTTGTCATCGACATTGGGCAAGGAGGTCTGTATAAGCTAGTAGATCCTGCTATAACTAATTTGCATGCCTTTGCTGTCAAAGATAATACCAGTGTTCTTTGGCATGAAAGATATGGTCAGTTGAATCTTCATATTTGGCTAAACTCAGCAGAGCCCATATGGTTCACAAGCTGCCTCCTATACAACAAATACAAGACATGTGTGCCAGATGTTTGGCTGGAAAGCAGAAGAGGAAGTTGTAATGCCCGTCTAAAAAATCAGCAAGGCATTCAAAATCACTCCATGAGTCGTGGATCCCATATATAATATGTGGTCCACTAATACCAGCCACTTCGAAGATTCCACAACACTTGGATCGCGATTTATATTGGGGAGAGTCGGATCATTATACTCTGCCACTACCATCATACTCTGCAAAACACAACCCTCTGCTTTCTTTGTCTCTGCAAGAAATAGATCAACTTCTGTATATCCTCATCTCTGCATTCATTTCTTGTTCACATTGTTTCTGCATATGATACATTGAACCCTGCCTCTGTATACGATACACTGTCATCTGTGTTGCATTAACTAAAACAGTGTATCTTTTGTTGTTTTACTCCATTCAAAGTATATCTGACTTCTCATCCCATATTGGGGAGAGTCGGATTGGCATTTGACATCACATTATATATCCTTGGTGGAGCGATCGGCATTGGAGTGTTCTTGACATCATCCTGAAGACAAATCCTTCTTGGTGGAAGTTTGCTCACCTTGTTGGGCCATTAGACATCACATTTGGTATGTTGAAGATCATCTTTCATATCTGAATTTTGTAACAGCAGTCTATGGATGAATTGTGGCTATGCTAGAGCCATAGATTTCATGTAATTGTGCAATTGAACAAACTGATTTCATGACAGCAGAAGTCTGATTTGATTGATCATCATTTTTGGCTATCAACCTAGTGTGGATTTGTGTAATTCAACAAGGGTTGATTGTATAATTTTGGCATGTTGATTATGATGTATTTTGCATGATAAGTGGATGAAATAAGTGTATGTTCAGATCTGAGATAACAAATTAAGAATTCAGTCCTAGGGTTTCAAGTTTGAAATTTGAAAATTCAGAAATTTTGGCCAAAACCCTACTTGGGACATTACAGTACAGCAGCAGTTCAGCTGCATTATTAGCAAATATTAAGAGTTATTTTGTAAGTGCTTGCTCTTGTTGATTTACAATTGAATACTGGAGGTTTATTTGCGTATGGTAGCTACCATTGCAAGAGTTTAACTTCAGTTTGTAATCATTTCCAGCATTAATAGTCTATGAATGCTTGGTAATTTTCGGATTCACCGCCAGAAAAGATATTAATGTATAGTTGATTTCAATATCGTAAGTCTGGAAAGCTATGCCGCCACGACATTAGTATATCAATTCATTTCCAGCTATTGCATGCCTTGTAGAGATGTGTGGCCTGCCGCCAACAAGTTAGAGTTATAAGCATTTTAATGTCCCAGTCACCGTATGTTCTCACCTTGCCCAACTGGGGATCTCGATGATCAGAAAGTGTGAGAGATTCAAGCATTTTCATTATAAAACTGTAAAAAAAAAAAATCAGTTCAGGACATTACATATGACAATTCAGTTCAATCCATAGTATTCACTCCAAGCAAGTTTCTATAGTCCATTATTGTTAGCTAGAAAAAGCCAGCCAAAGTTTGACAATTCGGTTCAATCCATAGCATTCAGGCTCTCAGAGTCCCAAGCCAAGCAGCGAACAACAATTTTTGCTGGCTCAACTCAGTAAAACTTGTGAGTAAAACTCCTTTTCTACTGCACAAAAGATGGTATTAAAAACTTACACTTGCTTCTTCTTTGCTTCCTGCATGGCAGGTATATTGTAACGCATTTCTTTTATGTCTTAATAAAGGGAGTGGGCCCTCACCCCACATCTTACGTATCAAAAAAAAAAAACTTACACTTGCAGCCCCTCGCCTTTCATTCCTTACTTGCCTCCAACACTTGACGCTCTGCTAATTAGTGACTCTTTAAACCCTAGTTGCATTGTTGCCATTCGACCATGATGCGTACATATATGTAAATGCTACTGGGTGTTTACCTCAAAGAAAGTTCAGAAGTATGATATAACTCAAGAAAGTTCAGATGTTTAATATTATTGTTGTTAATAAAGTTTTACAGCACTAGAGAGCGATTGCTTGAATTACGGCTTCACCTTGAAGCCAATCGCCCTTTACCCTTTTTGTGGATGGATATCAGATTTTTTTCATGGGTATTCCTCTTTGTTTGCCCAGACAAAAAGCATTTTGTCTTCCTTTATAGGGAAAAGTGTTTTTGGCTTCCAAAGTCAACTCACCTTCAATATTTGATATTTTTGTTCTCCGTTTGGTAATTGCCTTCACTTTTCTTTGATAGGCTTCTATGTGTGAGTTAGGTTTTTTGTGAGGAGAATCGGTCCACCTTTAAAATGGCTATAAACAGTCGAGACTGATTCTTAACTTCAGCATGTGATCATCTTCATGATGGTGCGAAGATAAATTTATAACTGCTCTCAGTGGCTCATTTGTAGCTCGCTCCAGCAGCTTGAGATATTTAGAACTTTGATTCAAGACTAAGTTCAAAGATTTTGTAATCCTTCCCAGTTTCACTCATTTCATCATCAACAATACCATACATACGGTTAACCATATATATTAGTAATTTTATTCTGCTTTGGAAAGCATGAGAATCACATTTATTCAATGAAATATTGTTTAACATTTATGGTTTTTTAATTTTTGCCAGGGTTTTAAACCAAGTCCAAGTCAAAAATGTGCCAGACAAATCTAAGCGGAGTCTTGATTCCATGGTCCAAACTTCAATCAAGTATGAGAAACTTTTCCTCTATATTGAGAGATTTTGTACCATGTATGGAGTTTGGTTTTTCTCATTGGTCCAAACTTCAATCAATGATAAAGAAACTTCTCGGTTTTTTAATTTTGTTATGGACTGTGTAAATTTACAGCTTTTTATTCAATAATTTTTTTTCAGAATGTCTTTTTATTTAATTTTAAGATTGAAGAGTATCTCTTCCATCAAATTTACTAAGAACTTGCCTATGATCTCATCCATTATATACACCACTAAACTGAAAACTAAATGTGGTAGTCTACCCAATTAAATATTCAACCTAGTAACATGTAGCATGTCTAATGAGGATTGAACACGGGGCTCTACTATGAGATCTCCAATTATTGTTAAATATGTTAAACTTTTGCTATGTTGTGGTTTTTGCGCTTGTGGAGTTTTTGCTTTTTCAGGAGCAATCGAAGATGGGTTTACCCAAATCCAAGCCGAGTCCTAGTCTCAAAACAATGATCGCAACTATTGGAACTACTTGATGTTTAGTACTCTGCAACTTAAAAAATTAAGTATTTACTTAGACTAAATTGGCAAATTGGCTGAGAGATTAGGTTTGAGAGAGTGCAGATGTTTATATAATTGGAGTATGTGGGTACCTCGGCTGTGGAAGAATGAAGCATGTCGTGCACTTCGGACCTCAGGTCGGAGATATCTTGGAAAGCGCTGTGATGCCACTGCGGGTGCCCTGGATCCCGTCTGAATGCCTCCTTCACCGCGCATTCAACTACTCCTCTTCCTGATAATAGTTCTAAAACTGCTAAAACTACCGAGGCCTTCCATAAAGCCAAATATTTCATTCTCCTTCCCATTCACGCTGATCACTGATCCGCTTTCCTATCACCGATCATAAATAAAAATATTTCCTTCTCTTTCCACTATGGTTTTGTCTACAGAACACTATTTATATGATGTTTTTGAAAAACCCCGTCTTCAGCCCGAATGGGCCCCTCTTTTTCGTTGGATTTAACACAAGCTACGCCTGTAGGCGATGAAATGAAATGAAAGACTTCTAATGACGTTCCCGAGACCAAGAGCCGCATCTCCATTACCTTGTGATTGTAATATCAGCATTTCCATTTAGTATTTGTTCATTTGGATGGAAATATTTTTAACTTAGTGGTATATTTTTGTGGTATATTTTTGTGTTAGGTTTAATTTATATTTCAATTGATAAGATTATATTCTAGGTTTAAATAAAATAATTATAGTAAAAAGTAGATGTATTTTCAATAAAAATATAGTTATGATTTATTTTCTAAGTTATATAAAGAAAATAGAGAATATAGGGGAAGACAAATGGCTAAATGGCTAAAGACAAGAATGAGAGGAGGAACAAAAGAAAGAGAACATATGAAACAAAACAAATTATGAATGAATAAGTGGGGTACCAAACGTAAGAATGCCCAACCATTAAAAATTATGTGAAAGAAAAGTGTAAACTAAGCATGTGGACAAAACAACTTGAGAGGAAAAAGTAATATTATATGACCAAATTCACTCCCACTTATGAACATGATTAAAAAATCTTCACAAGGGCAAAAATCAAAAAGAAAATGAAGATGCTCATATCCCAATTAAGAATTGGTTCACACCAACTCAAGTGTGAGACATGTAGATGGAAGGTCTCAAAAGAAAGTTGGGAAGACAATATATGTATTTTTTGTAAATTGGGATGGGACAATCATAGAATGATCTATGTATGACGACATTCAAGATAACTATTAGGACACCTTGCAAGGAAGGTTGTTGTCTATCATTTTTTTAAAAAGAACATTTTAATCAAAATTCTTAGCATGAAATCAAACTCTAAAAGCGGAATAATAATAGATTATGTAGTTTCCACCCATGGGTTAATTCTTGCCTTGCCCTAATGTTTCTATGATTGGATTAAAGGTTATATTGAGTTGATTATGATATGATGTAGTTGCATGATGGATATGTGCCTTGCTAGATTGTATGTCCTCATTGGTCATTATATGCTACTTCGCCTATGATCTTTGTTATCAAATTTGATCTTTCGCCTTGAGTGTGTAAGATATATACAGGTGTTTGACCAAAGGATGGATGTGGAGGAGAATGACATGGATTCATTTAACCTTCTCATTATACCCAGTCCTTGTAGTCGATTTAGTGACCCTATGACTCTTATAGTAAGTTTCATTGTTTAACCCATCCCTATGCAATTGCGAATAAAAGGATGGTCCCTATGTTTAGTTAGTTCCCCACTAATTTGAATTGTTAGTAATTATGGATCTTCATGTTATGGATGACCTCACAAAGTACTTGTTTCCTTTGTATGTGTTTATTTAACTTGAGTTCGCTTGCATTTTATCAAGTTTTTGAAATGTTTGTTTTAGAGTATTCACAAAGTAATTGTAGATGCTTAGTTGAAAAATTAGTTGTTTAATTTCCAAGCGTAAAAAGGTTTATGCATTTTAATATAAAGGAATATTTCAAAAATTCTATGTTATAAGAAATTGTGTTAATTAAATGCATTAGTTAATTTGAGAAATTACTATATTAGCCATTTAAAGGAAATTCCTATAGCATTAGTTAATTGGAGAAATTACTATGTTAGTCATATAAAAGGTATTTTTACAAATGCATTTGATTTAAATGATTAGTAAATATCAAAAGGAAAAACATCTATTTGTAAAATATCTAATTTTGAAATTTTCTCTTTTAAATTAGCATGTTAGTGTGAAATGGAAAAGAACGTAAAAAAGGATTTAGAAATATTTTGACTGAAAAGGAAAAGAAATGGTTTTATCATTCTTTCTTATTTTGTTATGGTTTCTTCTCTCTCCCTCTTATGTGTGGATGCTTGGATTTAAAAAAGGAAGATTGGAAGGGATTTGCTTGTGGATTGAGAGCTTGTATGGATTAGATTGCTTGAAGATAGGATTGCTATGCATGTGTGCTTGTTGGGAATGGATATCTACCTCAAGAATCTCTATGGGAAAGCTTGCACAAATAGAGGTATTTTCCTTTTAATAAAAGAATGCAATTTCTTACAATTTTTATGGACCATATAAATTAAAATAAAAAGAGGGAAGATATTCCACTTTTGGGGCGATGGATAGCTTGGGCGATTGCAGGTGCAATCATCTAGGGCTCGGCCCTAGCATGCCTTCTTGCCTCTGAATCATTGTTTTTGTTCTGTACATGGTGTTGAGGGGGGCGACTGCTTGTTTGTTAGGGTGGGTTGCTATTGCTACATGGGGTTGTTGCATTTAGGGGTTTTTGGTTGCAGATCATGGGTATTTTGGAGGTTCTTATCATGGGTTTTATTTGAGTTTGTTGTTTTGTTTTCAAAGGTTTTCTGTGCAGTAGGATTTTGAGATCAAATTATTCTTCTTTATTTTATCTAGAGTTGGGTTTGGCCTTTGTGGCTTCTTTTGGCCATGGGGCATGCTGTAGGGCTAGGATTTGGCTCTAAGGTTTCTTTTTGAGAGGCTCTCAATGGAGAAGATCCTGAGCTTCTTCAAATCGCGATCAAGTTTTGAGCATAGAGCATTGCTCAGCTTGAAGGGCCCTGAATTTCAAAAGTCAATGGTTGTCTTGAGAGGAGCCAAGATAGGCCAATTTTGGTGATCAAACCAGATTATGTGGAGGAAGATGTCTCTTACATGGTACATCATGCTTTAATCTACAAATGTATGGGGATTCGTGTTTCTCTTCCATTTCTTGAATCTTGGGCAAGGCATACTTGGAACCCTGAGGGTGATATGGAGGTGATGTTGGTGGCTAATAACTACTTCATGGTGGTGTTTTCAAGTTTAGCAAATCGTAACAAGGCTTTCGAAGGGGGCCCATATTTTTATAACTAGGTTGGCGTGTTTATCAAGCCATGGCATGCTGGCTTTAATCTAGTAGAGGAGCTTTCGTCTAGAATTTATGGCTAGGTACGGCTCCCTTGGTTCCCACTTGAATTCTAGAGAAATGATATTTTGCATATGGTTGCACTGCTACCAGGCAAGCTGATGGGTCCTTCTCAATAGATGATGGATAAAAAGGTAATTTATTATGCCCACATCTATATTGAAATAGATTTAAACAACCCTTTGTCAGATTCTATAGAAATTTGGTTAGGATCTTCTTCATGGACTCAATGGCTTGATTATGAAGATCTCTTGTTTCAGTGTTGGGTCTATCATGAGTATGGTCATTTACAAAGTAAGTGTCCTAGGATTAATCCTATAGGGACTCATGATAATAGGCCTCCTTAGCCGGCTCCAAAGTTGGATAAGGGGAAAGCCCCAATTACGGTGGAGGAAGCAGATAAAGATGCTTTTATTCTAGTAAACCCCCGTAATAAGGGAAGAGGGCAGAAGAGGACTCTCAAGGATAGACAAGTTGATGGTTTATCTAACCATTTTGATGCTTTGGAAGCTTTTAATCAGCAGGAGATGAATCTAGAATGGCTCCAATTTGAGTTAGGTTCTTTGGGTGTGGAATGGGAAGGAACAAGGGAGGTTAGTATTCACGATATAAAACAAGTAGAGATTTCTAGTGCATGGATGGAAATAAATCAGGTTCCAGTGGTTTCTAGTGTTCTGGAGTTAGTTGATATTTTGGAGGTGGTGGATGGATTGGTTCAGGTTGCTCCCATCCATCCTCCTGAGAAGGAGGTTCTTGATGTAGAGAAAGGTGGTAGAGACTAGCCATCTTTAGGGGTCCAACAAAAAATCTCAAAAAGGGAGCTCCGGAGAAGCCTCCCAAGGTGGGGAGTAAGAAAGACCAAGAGAAAGTGAAATTAATAGGTAGTCTTTGATGGAATCAAGGTCAGTTAAAACCATTGATTCCCATTTCTCTAATTCTCAAAGATGATTATCCTTTCATAGATTGTAGGGGATTTGAATAACATCCCTAGACGTAAAGGTTGTTTGTGATTTGATTCGAGTTCATTCACCTAATATAATTTTCATCCAGGAGTCTAAGTTGTCAATGGAAGGCATGTCAAACATTGCTTCTAGAATATGGGTGAGAGGACAATGCCAATGTATTGGGGCCCAGGGCAGTGTGGGTGGTGTAGCTTACTTATGGGACCCGCGCAAGGTTTTTCAACTCTCTAGTAGATTCTCAATTTCAGTGGTTGCTTCTAGTTTGGAATTTGGAGAAGTTAGTCTTTTCACTAATGTTTATGCTCTGGTTGATTTTTTTAGAAAAAAACTATGCTTTGGTCTCATGTTCGTTATGTTTAGTCCTTAGCCCCTTTATATCCTTGGATTATGGTAGGAGACTTTAATGCTATTACTAGTCTAGAGGAGAAGAGGGGAGGTGTGGGCAGGTTAGAGCCTTCTTCTAGGTTACTTAGGGATAATATTCTCTGCATGAATTTGGTGGACATAAATCTAAACAATGGCTTGTATACTTGGAGTAACAAGAAATGTGGTGAGGATTCTATCTCTAAAAGGTTGGACAGGTTTGTGGTCTCTAGCTTTTGGGTTGGCGATAATTGGGTAACCAATTTAGAGATTTTGGATTGGCGGGGGTCAAACCTAATGCAGAGCTATACTGCAAAAGCACTCAATTCAAGGGTGAAATACCTATCAACCCTTAATAAAACCCTTCGCTAGGTCTAACAATGCCAAAAACATTCATTATTCTCTATTAGCAAGATACACATTATCGGTAAGTTCAAACTCTGTTATTCTGATATACTGATATGCATTCACTGTTGTATGTGCAAGACAAGACTTGTTATCGCCGGTTCCCTTTACCATTCCTCCCAGTCACTCCTTGTATTTGACGGTTGTATATACTAAATGTACATTCACAATGTACATGCTCAATGTGCATTTCGAAAATGCATTCTCAACATGTGTTCAGGATATGCATTCAATGGGGACCACCCGTCTTCGATGTGACTTGACTCTTCGGCAACTCTTTTGTATGTCTCCTCGTTATACCGATACAACCAAATTTCACCTACAAGACTTGACTTGATACTCCGGTTCTTTATACCGTTTCTACTGGTCACTCATTGTATCCATAGAAAAGTGAACTTCCAATATGCATTCTATGTTACCACTCCGGCCGATCATCCTTTGTATCATATGAAATGTATGTTTCTAACATACAACCGCGACATACGACTATGTGATACACACACAATTTACTCAGAAACACTTGTGATATACACACACAATGTTCTCGTCATACAATTGCAGTATATACATAAAATGCATATTTGAATCTCGTGTCGATAATCTCCTCTGCAATAAATCTCGTAGTCTCTATTCTATCGAACCCTAGCACATCAAGATGCTAGGTTCTCTACTGGATCCTCTGTTCCATTCTGTCGTGACCACGAACAAAAACAAAATAAAACAAAAAACTATGTACAGGGTCCATTCCACCGATTTCAAAGAAATCCACCAGTGGAATGGTCTCAGTCTTGCATCTTCGACAACAGAAAACTAAAACTGTTAAATATAGGAAATATATATAGAACACAGAACCTGCAAACACAAACTGAATTAAACTTCGATGTCTCCACATAATGTATTATTTTTCCTCTATCTTCTATTTTCTCCAAACTTCATCAATCTGTCATCTACCTTTTGGGATCCCATACTTCAAGATGTTTATCGTCTCTTCCCATCCAGTTCCAACCGGAATACCAGAGGTTGGAGTCGTTACAACTTCCATGTTTCATATTTTGGCTTAACCAAGGGTGTAAGCTAAAACACTACTTAATTACAAAACACATGTTTATTAACAAACACCCTAGAACATCAACACAACACACTTACATACCCCAATTGTCCAAGATGCCCAAATTGGCCTATCAGTATGCCAAATTTGTGACACTAGTTCACATGGTGGGGTCTTTATTACAAACATGAAATCACAACAACAAGAACTACATGACCACATGAACAAACATAGAAAAACATAAAACATAACAACATATCAAGACCTTAGTCTTCTCCCTCAGATGTATAATTGGCTTGTTGAAGGAGTGCTCCTGCACCAAAACCACTAGCCTATCAAATTATCAGCTACCTTTTTTGGAGTCACAAAGAATCCTTCTTTTAAGTTTCATCTTATGTGGCTTCGAGATCCCTCCCTGCGGGATCTTATGGTAAAATGTTGGAGCAAAGGTGAGCCTGTTTATGGCATGAAAATGTACTCCTTTGTCAAGAGACTACAGTATGTAAAGTTTTAGATTAAGAAGTGGAATAGGCAGTGTTTTAGTAATATCTTTATGGCTAAGATGACTGCCCAATCCAACTTGGATACCATTACCTGTTAGATTATGGATCATGACCTCATTGAGGGGAACCTTAGAGATGAAGTTGAAGCTGTGAAGGAGCTTGTAGAATGGAAATTACGCGAGGAGATCATTTGGAAGCAAGAGTCGCATATTGAATGGCTTAAGGAAGGAGACAAAAACATAACTTTTTGTCCACAACTCCATCAAAGACAAAAGGCATGGGAACATGATCATCTCTCTTATGTCTTCCTAGGGGATTTAGTTATCATCTTACTAGGTGATATTGAGGGAGGCTTCTCAGTTCTACTTCTCTTTTTTCATTGAGGACTCTCCCATAGTGGTGGATGAAGAAAATCTCATTCTGGATTGTATTCCCTCATTAGTTTCTAATGAGATGAATCAGTCACTTATTAGTCCCATCTCCTTGGCATAATTGGAGGGGATTGTGTTTTAAATGAAGAAAGGGAAAGCCCCAAGGCCTAATGGATTCCTAATAGAATTCTTTTAGGAATTGTAGGAGATTATTAAATATGATTCATTGGAGGTAGTACAAGAGTCACAAAGGAACAAATAGATGTTGAGAGCCATGAATGCTACATTCCTTGCTCTTGTTCCCAAAAAAGAAGGGGCTATTTCACTAGATCATTTTAGGCCTATAGATCTTTGTAATGTGGTCTATAAGATTATTACAAAGTTGATTGTGGAGAGGCTTAAGCCATGGCTCAATCCAGGTTGATTTCCAAGGAGTAGGGTGGATTTGTTGTAGGCAAGCAAATTTTGGATGGGGTTGTAGTTGTGACTGAGGCTATTCACTCCATGGCATCTTCTAAGAAGAAATCGATGTTCATCAAACTAGACATAGCCAAAGCTTATGACCATGTCAAATGGGCATTCCTTCAAAAAGTCCTTTTAGCATTTGGGTTTGGATCTGACTAGGTTAATTAGGTCATGAGTTGCGTTACTTCAACTTCTTTCTCCATGCTTATCAATAGTGAGCCTTCTGATTTGTTTGGAGCTTATAGGGGCCTTCAACAAGGTGACACTCTGTCACCATATTTTTTTATCTTAATGGCTGAAGGATTAGGAAGAATTATAAAATCTCATGTGAGGTAGGGTTTGATCCAAGGGTTGAGTCAGGGCAATGGTTTGCCTCCTCACTCTCATTTACAATTTGTGGATGACATTGCTTTGATGGGCTTAGCCAAAGTTAGAGAGATGATTAACTTTAGAAGGACTTTAGATATATACCTAGCAAACTCGAGGTAAAGGATTAATAAAGACAAGTCCTCCATCTTCTTCTTTAATACCCCTCGACTTATTTAGGTTAGGATTGCTTGGATGCTCATATTCCAGATTGGAGCCCTTCCTTTGTTTACCTTGTCATTCCGCTTTCTTTTGGATCCTTTCCCAGGGGGTTCTGGCAATATGTGTTGGATAAGCTTCACAGGCGAGTTAGTCATTGGACTTGTAGGTGGCTTTGGTTTGCTAGGAGAGTGACATTATTAAAGTACATGGTTCAAGCTCTCCCCATATACATGTGCTTTGTTCAGGATGCCCCCTTAAGCTTCATTAAGGAATTTGATGCTCTTTCTAGACAATTCTTATGGGTTGGTAATTTACAATTATTGAAGTGGAGTCTAGTTAAGTGGGAGTCTATTTGTAGGTTGAAGTAGGACGGTGATCTTGGTCTTTGGCAGGCAAGTCTTAATGGTCAGGCTTTAGCAACCAAGTTGTATTGCAGGTGGTGCACTAATTAGGATCAAGTTTGGGCCAAGATCCTCACTTCTCAGTACCTAAGGGGAGTGGAGAGCGAAGATGTTCCAAGGATCTGCCTCTTGGGTAAGGGTTCTATGATCTGGGACACTCTCAAAAGGGGTGCCAATTTAACTAAGCAATGATTGTTATGGATTTGTAACAAAGGCTCTGAAGCTCTTTTCTAGTATGATTCTTAGGATGGATGCCCTCCTATCATGTATATGTATCCACACTTACAGTCCCTCTGCAATAGCTTTCTTGAAGATGGGTGGAGTCGGGTTGAGGACTTCAAACCAATCCAACACTTGGGTCAGGTGGAGGCGTCTAGATGGAAAGACCCTCATGAGTGGTCGCTAGGGGGCTCGTTGGAGGATCATGAAGAGTTAGCTTGGATTATTGTAGGAAGAGTTTGTAGTTCTTTGATGGGGCATGATGCTCTTGCTTGGAGCCCTGATCCGAAGGGTTTGTATTTGGTTGCCTTAAAATATCAAGAGTTGGATTGACAAAAATATGGGGGGATTGGTATTCCTTGGTGGAAGAATGTGTGGAACAAGTTTTTTGGCCTAAATGCAACTTTTTCCTTTGGTTGGTTGCTTGTAATAGGTGCCTAACCTAGGGCAACTTGCGAAAGAGGATTTCAGGGTCTGTCTATTTGTGTCCTCTGCAGTAATAGTGAGGAATGCTCTCCTCATTTATTTTTTTAGTGTTCCTTCTCTAGAGAGATTTGGCACTTATGGTGGGGGCATGGAAACAAGCTCGTGTTCATGTTTCTTCTTTGGTAGAGTTTTAGAGATGTTTGGGGAGACCCCCAACTAAGGCCTCATTTCCTTAGGTAGCTTGGGATATTGGTCCCTCTTTCATCCTTTGGCAGCTCTGGTTGGAAAGGAATAGTAGATTTTTTTAGGGGAGGAAAATGGTGGTTCAACAACTATGGCAAAGGATAATTAGTATGCTTTAGGAGACTTTATTTACAAAATGTGATCTTTCTATTCCTTTGGATCCATGGGATTTAGAGGTGGTTCAAAGTTTGGGTTTAGTTGGTAGTGGCACGAGACCCTCCTCATCATGGAGGAGTCGGCACCCCAAATGGAAGACTCGAAGAGAAGGTTGTTAGTCTCCTCCACCTCCAGGTGTCTTTAAGATTAATACTGATGGTTCCTCCAGGGAGAATCCTGGGCATGCTGGAATTGGGGAGTAGGGAGAGATAGCTCTGGTGATATCCTATTAATACTTCTTTTCCATTTATAAGGGGAAATAGACTAAATTTTTTATGGAAACCCTAGCTATTCTTTGTGCTTTAGAAAGAGGGTGTGCTCTTAGTTGACAAAAGGTCATTTGTGAGTCAGACTCTCAGATTGTGATTAATAGGCTAAATGAGTGAAAACTTGGTGGAGTGAATTGGCAGTTGGCTTCGATGGTCAGGAAAATTCTTCATCTGAGTAATTCAATGGATTTTGTTTCTTTTGTCCACATCCCTAGGGAGTGGAACAGGGTGGCAGATTGCCTTGCTAAATGGGCTTTGGAGCAAATGGGGCAATGGAATGTTGGAGACTGCGATCATTTGACCCCGGAAGGTTCCCAAAGTTTAGATAGGATGATTATGAAGGATATGGCTGGTTAACTAGGGGCCATGTTTGGGGCTCTTGTGTGGTGAGGCATTTCTCTTGCTTTTGTGGTGTTGGTTGTTTTCTTGGTGGGTTTTTTCTGGCTCTTTGTTGAGCTTTGTGGGTGTTTGTATTTTTGGACCGTGTTGCTAGTTTCTTGCTTAATAAATTTTTACCCCTTTTTTTATATTAAAAAAATGAATGCAATTTTTTCATGTAAATGTCTTATTTGGCCATGCTCTCATATCAATTGGAATAGGCTAATGGCCTGTTTGAATATGCTTGAAATTGGATTTGGAAGGAATTCATTTTGTTAAGCATTTGTTAAAATTATAAATTTTAATTCTCTTAGGTTGGCTTCATTTTATTTTTAGAATTTTCAAAATAACAATTGTTAAGCTAGTAAAATTTCTCCAAAAATTTATGTGATTGCATATTTGTGGTGTTAGGTGGATTTAGAACAAGAGGGTATTGTTAGAAAATTGGTTGTGTGTTTTTTCTAGTTTTCTTGAAAAATGTGAAATAGCTCAAAAACCCTTCAAAAATACATCAAAAAATTATGTGATTGAAAAAGTGTGATCCTTGGCCTATTTAGAGAAAGAGGGTATAATTTGATTTGAAATTAAGCACTTTTTATTTATGGTAAAATTTAATGAATAATGAAAAGCTTGAAGCTTTCATCAGTGGTGAATGGGATTTTTGCATCTTTCTTCAAATTGTAAAAATGTGAATTTTTTTATTTTATGGCATGTAAAAACATTTTATTTTGTGGGATGAAATGTCACATATTATAAAGGTGATTTCCTACCTTTTGAATATGGGTGTCACGTTTTTGGTCTCTTTTTTTGTGCCATGATCTTTTGGGTCATTTAGGCATTTTGAGATAGTATTGAACCCTAGAGTTAGGAGTAGAGGGGAACCCATTGAGAGGTCACTCTACATCCTTATCTAGTAGTTGCCTCCTATTGTTCATTGGGTCGTTGTAACTAATTATGTATGTTATTCCCTTGCTTGAGTGTGGATGGATCATCAAACTCGTTGCTTGGTGTTGGTGGTTGTCACTTTTCCCTTGTGTATTATTGTTTGTTGATTACCATAACCCTTGTGCATCATTGTTTGATTATGATCATAATGTGTATGTTTATTGGATGATGATGTCATGCCTTATTTTCCATGTTATGACCATTTGGTGTAAATGATTATTTAACATTTATTAATGGATGAATTGTAATATGATTTTGGAGTGCTTTCCTTATTTTATAAGCTGCATTGAAATGAAATGATTGGCATTAATGAATAGTAAAAGACAAGTCATGTGGGTTAAAATTATTGATGCTCCTTGTATTAGTGTATTCCTTTCTCGTACTTTTAGTTGGGTTGTGAGTACCCACTTGTGGTGATTCGTGCATTGGACCCTTGATTTGTGTATATTTAAGCGTGGTTGTGCATTAAATTACTAATGTATTGTTATCCTTGAATTATGTATTGGACCTTCGATGTGTGTGTAATTGTAAAGTACAAAAAATCACATACTAAAAATAGTAAACCAAAAAGCATTACTCAGTCCAAATAAAGAAAGTGAATCAATTTTATTAATCAGAATATCCATAGAAGTACAAAATGCCAAGTTTCTATAAAAACTAGTACAATTACATACACCAAAAAGAGTGTTACATTACATTTGTTTCAATGTTACAAGTACAAGATATTACATCAATTACATCAATGAGAGTATTTATACAATTACAGATTGGCTATGCAAGCTATACAAAGAATAATACAATGGAATATACATCATGAATCAAATATCATAAGAAGTTATGTCATCAATCACCATGACCCCACTGGTCTTCCGCAAGTTGAGGCCAAGAGTGTGGTTAAGGCTCTTTTTCCACCCAACCACGAAGTACTGAACTTCCCCGGGTTTCTTCCTAACTCGAAGAAATCCCTGACCCTGCACTAGGAGCCTAGCAACCTGGAATGGTAAGGCAAGAGGGAACTCTCGATGCATGTCTGATGCCTATATGCACTCCTAAACTAGAATGACATATTTTTTGCATGCAGGATGTGGCAGAGACATATAACATAAAATCTAGGTTTTTCTATTCCATCTATTTCAATGGTACATCTAGCTTTGGCCAAAGCAATAAATAACAAAAGTGGTAATTTAAAAAAAATAAATTACCGTCTTTGGGAGCCCACATTCGGCATTCTGTCTCAGAAGTAAATTACACATAAAATAAATATACCATGTCACATAATTCAAAAGAATAGTTTGTTTAAGATTCAAAGCATTCACTAACAATGTGTCCTTTTTAGAAAGATGGAATTTACTCAAAAGTTTCATTATTCTGGTTTGCATGTTTTTGTCAAGAAACTAAGTTTACAATTTCAGTGATATGTAATAATCTTCAAAAGATTTTTTTTTCTTCTAGTTTTGTGATGTAAAATAATTGTTTGAAATAAAATCAATCTACTATTTTTCCTTTTTCTTTGAAATATACAATCCTACCTTTCAAATCAATGGAAACATTTAATTATAACCAGTTTTCAGTTACTAAAACAATTATATCCCTTCATTTCTAGTTTATTTTCATTTCAAAGGTTTTGGTGTATTCTACAGGTAAAGATTTTGTTTTGTCAAAGGAAAAATTCACAGTAATATAGATACTTTTTCCTATTTAGACTAGTTTTTATTTGAAAACTAATATATATATATATATTGTTGCCCGAGTTTAGATGCATAAATGGCAATGAAATTAACTTATGTTGGTTACAGCCATTTATGCATCTAAACTCAGGCAACAATGTGTGTGTGTGTGTGTATATATATAATAACAGTTCACATACAGTAGCGACTAGCACATTATAATATGTTGGCATAATAGTCATAGTAACAATGGTATTACATTGTTAAATTTGCATTTATAGGTTAGTTTATGCATATTAAATAAATGTTAGTAAATAAAGCAATCGTTAGTTTGTGGGAGTTACATTCCCGTATGGAGGTTATGTAGGTAGTTATCAAATAGTTAAAGGGAAGAGGCTTTTATAAAGCAAATGTAATGCAATGTGAAAATCATCTGAAGATAATAGTATATTATTCTATGTTTTGTGTTTTACTATGTTAAATTGATTTGATCTGGTTATCTGTGTTTGTGCTCACCATATTTCAATATGGTATCGGAGCGTTAATGGTTTATGTGCCTGTGATTTAAAATTATGTGAAGGATTGCCATAAAGGATCAAGTGGAGGAGAGACTATCGAGGGTAATGCTAGCCACAACGCATGATTGGGTGGTTAAGAGTTTGGCCGCTATATATGCCTGCACTATGTTTAGCACAATGACCTAACAATTAGGGGGAAGCTAGCATATAAAGAATATATCCTTGGAGACATGGACAAGGCGCTGCGAAAGAATAGAATATATTTTGAAGTTGTTTGAAGGCCATTGATCTTATTGTAGGCCATTGAATTTGTGTTGCATTTAGTGAAAACGTGTAAGAAGTCTAAGTCTCATTCCATAGTATACTGTGCGACCATATGACACGAGTAGTTATGAGCAGTTATGATCAGTTTGAAGGAGATTTCATAGAGGCAACAAGAGTTTGTAAATTCCTTTGAAGATCTAATACGTTTGTTGTGCTTTGAGAACTAAAGGAGCAGCGTAAAGATGTTTGAAGTGTGCTACAAGGCACTAAAATTTGCAACTACAAGACGTTGAATTGTGATACAAGGCATTGAACTTCCAAATACTTCGGTTGCATACATTTTCTTACCCAACATTACTATAAGGTAAGAAAAAGTTGCTTTTGGTTTCTATTTTGGCATGTGAATATTTTAAAGTGGTGGTCAGAAATTCAAAGAGGGATCTTAAATTTTGAGAAAGTGTGATAATTTTGTTATGGTCAAATATAACGAAGGTGGTTGTGAAATTCTAGAGTTTTTATATTTTTATTTGCAGTAATAAGGTAAAAATTGTTGAAGGCTTAATTTGATGAATGTTTAATAATATCTTGGAGGTATAAGGTTGACTAGTGTATGGGTCCATTATTGATCGAAATCGGCTTCATTATTTTTAACATTTCAACATGGCCACACATTATGTTTGTATTCCCGATGCCATCCATGCTATCCATGATAGAAATTTGAGAGACTTGCATACTTGTGCGATTGAAGAGTCTAATGCAAATGGATAGAGTGTAAATGCATCATATTGGAGGAAGGAGGCATCGGAGGATGGAGGATTTTCCATCATCTCAAGTTAGCTTCTCGCTTTGAGATGATGCTTGCATGAGAAGCGTTTTTGGTTTTGGTTGTTTTGTTTTTCTTTGTTGATGCTGACGGATCTGAAGAATGTATGTTTTGTGAAGATTTTGTTTTGGAGACAGGGTTGGGATTTGGTGTTGAGCTCAATATGGATTATTGTCTAGCAAGCTTCAGAGTATATGATCGAGAATTATACCCTTTCGTGGTCACTAGACAATGATAGAGATCTGTCATATCTCTTAGGAATTGTTGTCGAATAATTCAAGACTCTGTGATTTGAGAGTTCGAGACTAAAGAGCTCAAGAACATAGCTCGAAGCTACGCCTTTCCAAGGGTAGACGAGACAGCATGATGGAGCCCCACCTGGTTCAGGATTTGTTCTTTGGGAGAAGATCTTCTATAAAATATGTATTCATATTATGTAATCAGCTTTGTTGAGTATATTAGCATTCAGGGGGGGTCCCTTGGTACTATTGCGAGAACAATGTAATAAGGGGGGGAATGCTGGCATAATAGTCGTAGTAACAATGGTATTACATTGTTAAATTTGCATTTATAGGTTAGTTTATGCATATTAAATAAATGTTAGTAAATTAAGTAATAGTTAGTTTGTGGGAGTTACATTCCCGTATGGAGGTTATGTAGGTAGTTATCAAATAGTTAAAGGGAAGAGGCTTTTATAAAGCCAATGTAATGCAATGTGAAAATCACCCAAAGACAATAATATATTATTATATGTTTTATGTTTTGTTGTGTTAAATTGGTTTGATTTGGTTGTCTGTGTTTGTGCTCACCATATTTCAATATAATCTACTAACATCGATCAGTGGTGATAAACCATATTAAATACCAATTGAAAGTACATAAGATAATATACAACATATATTAATGTAGACAAGTTTTAATTTAAAGAAAGTTACAAAGTATTTTTAATAGAGGCGACGGTTTCATATTATAGTCGACTGTAATAAATGGCAGCGATCGACATTGACAAAAGCAAGTATAACTTCAAATAACAGTAATTATAATCAGTAATGATTTCAAGTTTTAATTTATAGAAGATGGAAAGCAATTTTAAAGGGGCCGACGACCTCCATTAAGGAGCATAGTAGCCTCTATGAGGCTGCGGCCTCCTTAAAGGAGACCGCTGTGGGTCGGGCGACGACCCTTCCCACAGGCTGTAAGGCCTATGGGGGTCGCAGCGCCCCACAACTTCCATAAAGCCGTGGTCCAGCTAAAATATGCATTGGGAATTCTTTTAACAATGCTCAGTATAGATTTTAAACGATTTCAATACAATTAAATTTTAATATATACTGTAATATATATATATATATAGCATTAATCTATATACAGTATTGGTATATATATAGTAATATAATATATAATATATATAGTATTAATAACAGCAATGTATGCTACATACACAGTATAAAAATATATAATATTAACAACATATACTATGATATATATATATATATATATATATATATATATATATATATATATATATATATATATTATAACAATGTATATATATATATAATATTCCTTATAATTACATTTACAATATATATATATATATATTAGTCATAAGATAATAACATTATTTAGATTTGCTCATTTATACCATAAACATACAATGATTACGAACAACAATTACATATGTATAATATTATAAAAATAATAACAGTAATAATGAGAATAACAGTATTATGATATAGCGATAATATGATCTTACAAAAATAGAGAATAGCCATACAATCACTTTGTTTACACAGATTGGGAAAATAACACCATGACATTACAGATTGAATAAAAACTTGTTTTAATATGCTTCTTGGTGATTGAATCCTTTTTGGTTCTCCTCTCCTTCTGCCCATTCATCTTTTGCTTCCTTTGCTAAATCTCTAATTTTCTCTTCCTCTGTTCTTGTTTCTTCGGAATGAATATTGTGTGTGAGAATGAGAGGGTTTTTCTCTTTTTAATAATTTCCTTTTCTTCTCACCTCTTTCTTTCTATCTTTTTCAGTTTTTATTTTTGCTTTGTTTTTGTGTTTTTTTTTTCTTTCTAAATTTGAGTCTTTTTCTATTGTTTTCTTTGTTTCTATCTTTGTTTTATTTTCTAAGTTTTGTTTTCTTTTTCTATGAATTGTCTCTATTTTATCAAATAAAAATACATATTCTATTTTCGTAAAGCATAAATTTAATAACTAACATAATTTTATTAATTAAATTGCAACACAATTATCTCCAAAATAATAAATAATAATAAATATAACTCTTCCTTCACATATAATTTCAAATAAAAATCAATATATAAATAATTTTAACTTCTTTTATTTCACCAAGAGCATTTTTAATATTAACTAACAATTAATTAAATGACAACTATAAAATATAACAATGATTTTCTTTTCTAGTAAAATAAGAAGACAATATATCAATATAATTAATTTATGTAATGATAATGCAACTATATGCCATCTAAGTGCTTGTGTGTGCAAGATAGAGTCCACTCCATCCTAACCCTGCCATGTAGCTAACACCTCTACCTTAACCACACCCTTGTTTTCGACAACCTGCCAATCATGAAACTCAGATATCCCATTAACAGGTTAGTGTCCAAATAGTTGAAGTATAGCTGGAGCATTATATATCTCATCATTTCAAAATAAAAATAATATTCACTATATCTCATCATTTCAAAATAAAATAATATTCATTTAATCCACACACAATTATCCATAAAATAGTTCCAATTATAGTAAGTTCAGAATGCATCAAAGTTTGAGACGTGACAGTAATTAAGTGTGGTTGTGCATTAAATTATATTGGATTATTTATTTCTCCATTGTGTTATGCTTTGGGTGGTGTGTGACCCATGATGTGAATTATTAATGTCTTTCTTGAGACCTTTGTGTGTGAGATTGGTCATGCCTGAAGTGTATCCATGATCTTCTCTCTCCATAGCTCAGAGGTTGCCTAGAGTTGCATAGGCATCTATTGTGCTTGACGATGGTAATATTTTGGAAGGTGGTAACATTCCCCATTGGTCCTCATTTGGAAGATCACTTGGGAGCTTGAAGAGTTCTCGGTTTGGTATGTTTTCCATCTTGTATTATGCCTTGATTTATGTAAGGGTTGTAATTATGTGATTTATGTAATTGAGCATGTAATTGATCCCCTAATGTGCCCATCCATGTATTCATCAAATGCAAGCTTGTAATTGTAATAATTATTGTGTTATGTATTTTGGTATAAAATGCATGTGTAGGTGGGCAATTCCATTTGAGCATATTATATGTTGTTATTCATTCTTTTAGAAACAGTGCTTAAATGATATTTTATTTCACGGATGTGTGGTAGATGTTAATTGAAACTTCATGTTGTGGTTGGTATTCATCTAACTCTTATTTCCATTAAGTTATGATCAATTTATTATGTCATTATAGCATGATTGATAGGCTCGTTCTCATGCATTGAATAGTTGAATTTGATCTTATTTAGAAAGAAATTATTTAGGTGAATTAAGCATTGAGTTGTCTTATCAAAATCAAAAGTGATTTATTAGTGTATTATGTCCTTGTTTAGTTATGTTGCAAGGAAAGTTAGGCTCTAAACCATGTTTTAATAACATCTTAGAGTAGACTTGTTATCCATGTTTTGACTAAGATAACCGGGAAGGGCCTGAACCCATACACAAAAGCCAAAAAGGCGAATAGGAAGAGTCTTACAAGGAGTAAAACAAAGCATAGACCCAATAGGACAAGAAACAACTAATTACATACATAGAACCAACACAAAATACAAAGGCCAACCCAGGACCAACAGAAGAACCCTTATTGTTTTGAAAGAATTTTCAAGTTACTAATGGCCTGTCACTCCCTATTAAGGAACTCTAGCATGTCCTCGAAGGTAGCCTCCTGCACACTGCTGTCTTGGCCATCAATATTCCCCATGACCACATCTTTCCATTTGATTTTCTTACTCTCCACTCTGGTTCTATTGGTTGGCCCCATTATGTTAGACTGTTGATTAGTGTTTCCAATGGTGAGAGTACCAAAATTACCTCCCTTAGTTTCTTTTCTTTTTTCCATCTCAACCTGGAAAACGTAGAGAGTGGTAGCAAAAATTTTTACAGTCTCCTTACTAAAATCTATTATCTCCTCCATGTTTTTCTTGATGACTTCCTGGTTATTCTTAATCCTATACATTTCTTCCTCCATACTTTCCCATCTTTCAAAAGTACTGGCTAACTTTTCCACCTCCTACCACAGTTCATCACTAACATTCTCATTAGGCCATTCAGAGGTCTCCAATAGGGTGACAATCTCTAGGTGCTGAATCTTCCTTTTGGTATGGTGCATTTGGGCCAGTTGCCATTTTAAACTTAATTTTGTAAATTCATTGCCTCGTACAAGGTTATCACCGTTTCTTCTAGCTGACTACAAAAATTACACTTGCTCTCATCCTACTGGGGACTTTTCTCACCACTTGGGGGACTGCTAGGAGAGGTAGTAGTCAAGTTACTTTTAGAAGGGATAAATTGCTCCCGATAGGTGGGTTGAGACTAGGATGGAGCATCTTGCGAATTCCCTAGAACCTTACTCTTACCTTTGTCTTTATTTTTGTGAGGTACAGGGGCCAAGGCACCCTGAATGGGGGAATCCTCAAGGGGATCATGAAAAGATACCTGAAGTTTCTTGCCAGTCAAGGGTGGGGTGGGAATCTCAATAGGATCCTCAACAGATATAGGGTTTGCCGAGGATGAGGGTTTGGACAATTTGGGTTTCTTGGAGGGTTGTAGCTTGGCAGGAGGGTGCTCCATAAGAGAAGGATTATAAATACGGGGTCTGAAAGACAGGGCCGAAGTGAGAGCCAATTCAAACTTATAGATGGAGTAGATAAGTCCCTGGTTATCCATGTTAATATAAGAAAATTGTAGTTGATATATGTAATGATGAATCTTGGTGTTGTAAAGGTGGAAAAGAGTGATCTAGCCTAAGGAGTTAAACTAGGTCAAACCCTCTTCTACAATACATTAGGACACAAATCAAGCTTGGCTTCTACCCAAGAAGGAGAGCTAAACTACACGAGTTCTGCCCTTTTGTTGCATATAGATGGATCAACCAAGTTCATCCAAAGTCAAGCAAGCAAGATAAGATTAATGATCAAACCCTAGAATATGAAAATCATATTGTAACCAACTACTAGAAGCAGATCACAACAAATAAAAAGTATAACAGAGATCAGAGGAAGATTCAGAACCTTGATCTTGTAGCAGAAATGCCTAGTCCTTTTCTAGGGTTTAGTAGAATCTTGGATGTCACTAGACGTATACCTATTTGCTTTGCCTTCTTCCCAAAAATTAGCTCCTGAAACCTATTTCTCTAACCTGCACACAAGGAAAGAGGAGAAGGTTGTGTTGTGTATAAGGACTTGACAAATACAAACTAAAGAAGTGTCATAAGTTGACACTATAAAGTGGGGCTAAAGTTCCCAAGTGGGACCAAGGCACTTGGGCACCTTGGACCTTTAGCCCACAAATTTCTGAGAGTGCCAAATGGGGGCTTAGTCCGATCCTAAGTTGATTCTGCCAGGTTTATTTATCGAGATCAAGATTTCATCATTTTAATCTCAAAAAGGTGTTAAAATAGGTCCTAATTAACAAAGGCAACAAGATAGGTCCAATTGGGTGCTAAACTAAGTGTAAAATGCTAGTGTACACATTTTACGACGTTACATGTGTTTTGAATTCAATGCTATTGGATCCTATTATTTTGGAAATTAGAACCATCGATGTTTAGGATGAGTTTCATATCATAGTAATGCATATTTGGGTAATCTTGAATATGATATGTTTATATGCTTAATTGCTTATGAAGTTGAAATAAAACTAGAAGCTATGTTTTGTTTATTATTTGAATGTTATGAGTAGATATAATCAATTATACGATGTTATGTAGTTGACATTATGAAGGAGTTGAAATGCTCTTTTATGATTGTCGCATTTGATGTAAGATGTCAATGCTTATAATATATATGTTATGGTTTAAAAGGTGCTATGATTGTGAAGTAGAATCATTAGCCTATGTTGTGCATTTGGCTCTTGTAAGAGTTAAGACCTACTATGTATGCTTGTGTTGTGCATGAGGCAAATGGTGCTAGTGAATAATAGTATTTTGGGTTAAAATGAATCTTTGATTTATGTTAATTTTTATGCATATTGGTGAATATAGAGTGCAAGTAAATGTTTGGTTCAAACCATTTCTAGTCATCTCTTGGATCAAGGTTGTTATGCCTTGTATAAGGGCTAGCATGCTATAGGCTTGTTTGGCCTAGGTCTACCCTTGTCTTGGTTTATGTGACCTGATTTTTGTTGGGATTAGGTGTCATTCACCTTGCAAATTTTTAGACATGTATTAATTGTTCTAATTAATGTTGTTGATAAATAATTGTTATGTTTAAAGAACATGGAGAGGGTAGACTTGGACACCCCTCTATGTGGTAGGAAAATTATTTATTATTATTTGTTAGAGCTCACATGTAATTGTAGTGGCATTTAAGTCAGAATTTACTTTTAGCAAGATATTGGAAATAAGGCAAAGATCAAGATATGTAAGAGGATCTTCTATTGTTGGATTTTATGACATATTTGGTCAATCTCCCCATGTAATGCCTAGGATCAGGATCTTGGTTTATTTGATTGTTATGACGAAATCTATGACACTCATGATGGTGTAAGTTGTGTGAGAGAAATTACTATTCAAGGTATGTTGACTAATTTTGGTGAGTGTGAGATTCCACATGAGGATTTGGATGCCTAGATTTGGGTGAGTGGTTTTGGTAACTTATTTTGGAATACCATTGATGGTATCTTATATTTGAATTTATCCTATATATTGGTGCCTTGAGATGGTTGTATGATAAGTAGGTTTTGCAGGTTATTCAAGCAATGTTATGATGTCATAATTCAAAGGGATAAGTTGATCTACTGTAACTTTTTTAATCATTAATATAAGCTTCGGTCTCTTTAGGTGTGGAATTTTTCTTGAAAGGGTTTCTCCTTGTAAATCTTTATGTTATGGTTTAAATCTTATTTATGGTTGATTTCCATTTCAATTTATGCTATATCATTGTTATTGAATTTGAATGCATTGAGATCAACACATCTCATTGTATACATAGTTATACTATGTCTCAACATTTGATATCAGAGCCATGGTTGGGTTGATTAGAGAGAAGGACACCTCTTTTAGAGTATTTGATTGAGTATTTTGTTGTAGTGGAAGTGAGTTGTTTTCTTGCAGTTTTAGGTTCTGGGTGATAAAGATCATGGATATCACATCTCAGTTGGAGATAGAAAAGTTTAATGGCATAGGCTTTGAGATTTTGAAACTAAAGGTGGTTGATCTCTTGGAAGAAAGGGATCAATGGATTGTATGGATGGTGGTAGCAAGTATGGGTGACCTGTAAATGTGTTGACTACTCTAGATCTGCATCCAAGTTGTAATAGGGAATTGTAATGCTATATATACATATTTGAAAGATGAATTAGGGTTGGTCATTGAACCAATTTCTTGACTGCAAGTGTCTTTGTAGTGTTCTAGAGAATCAAATGATGCAGTCTAGTTTGTAAGGGGATTGAATGCATTTGGTAAAGCATAGGAAGGTTATTAAAAAATAAATACATGTGGTGGTATGTCTCCATGGTAGATTGCAATTATTCAAGAGGGTGTTTGAACCTAGTTACTCATCCTCTCTTGCCACATTGGTTGGTATGAATGTAATATAAGTTAGAGAAGTAAGTGACAATAATTTAATTAATTACAAAGCTTTTGTAATTCTCTTCCTTTCTGTTCATGTGGGTTTTTGCATTGTTGTCTAGATTACTAAGAATGTCCATTGAACGAGATGAGATATATGCATTATATGATGATGCACATGAGATTCCATTTATATTTTTAATTTTGCATCTCTTTCATTTTTACAATTCCTTGACCCTTTTACCTAATGGAGTAGGCACTGGTGATGAGACCATAAATCGTCTCGTCTTTAGTCAAATAAAAGCATAAATTTCCTCTTAAATAAATCAATTTTGAAGTGGACTTGAGTATGGGTTGGAAGATTTTTACATAAACATCAAATAAACTTGTTTAAATGGTACAATCAATGCCATGCATGAGTTTATCTTGATATTACATGTTAAACTCTAGATCAACAGTTATTTTATCAGTAGATTGAAGAGAAAGTCCATTCTATGTCAAGTTGCAATGCCAAGAAGATCTTTTAGAAAGAAGGATGAACTCAAGAGGAAAAAATCAAAATCCCAGTCTCAATAAAATAATGACATCTCCATCATTTCTCAATGAAATTTAGAATTTAAAAATTATTTGGAAAGACAAGAATGAGGTGCATAAAACCCAGAAGGCGTTTGAGACAATTTGATAAAACAAATCAACAGTTCGTGACAGAAGTTGACTGTTATAAAACTTTGGAGATGTAGAAAAGGAAAAAAGTAAAAATACAGTTTTAGTAAAACTATGATCTCTCTCTCTCTCTCTCTCAATTCTTAATGAAATTTAGATTTTTAAAATGATATGGAAATCTGAAAATAAGGGGAACAAAACCCAAAAAGGAATTGAGGAGATCTATAAAAACAAATGAGCAGTTAATGACGTAAAATGACTATTCTAACAACTTGAGAGATGTTTCAGAAATACTTTGTGAAGTTGCAGTGGATTCTTCTAATCTACCAACACACACTCTGAGATTTTTGAAGGATAGATTGACTATAATTACTCCTAAATTAATGGATCCAATTATGAGTAATTATTCCATACAAAGAATACATATTTAGTGTCATTGTATGTCTTTCTAAAAGACATTGCATGTTTTGCCTTGTAATCAGTAGTTGTATAATCAGTTAAATAAATGAATAAGTTTAGTTAGTTGCATGAGTAAGTTCTCTACTTTATAGAGACTCTCAATTAGAATTTAATAACCATAGTTATATCTATATATATAGAACTATGGCATAGAATAGAAAAGGCAGTTGTAAGAGGACAAATTGATAAAAGAACTCTATTATTTTTCAATAGCATGTAGTCTTGATATTCAAGCTTTTGAATAAAGAAATTTGTTCTACCCATTTGTTGATTGCTAGAAGTGATTAGTCTCTCTCCAGAGGTGGAGCAAGGGCCCACTCCAACCGAAGGGCAGAGACTATATTTCTTAGTTTGATTAGTTGTTTTGTTGTTATGTAGTTCCTTTATTTATAATTCCTTTAGTTGTTCCAGTTATTGTTTTCCTTAGATTAAGTTGTTTTTCTGTTGTGCAATTCTTTAATTCTAGAATTACATTAGCTACTCAAGTTATTGCTTTCCTTAGATTAAGTTACCTTTTCAGTAGAGTTTTAACCTTAGTTTGTTTGATGCAATTGCTGTCAATTCCCTTTTGTAGAAATGATTATCATGCAAGTAATTCCTCTTCCCTTTTGCATATAGCCATGGACATTGCCTTGGATTGACATTTATTAAAATTAAATGACGAGGAAAGCAGTGACCCTCTTTAACCGGTTTGACTGGTGAAGGGCCAACACCTTTAAAATTATTAAGCTCTCTTTGGTTAGTTATAGGAGTAGGTTTAGGTTCCACGAGGCCTACATGATTTAGTATTATAAGATCAAATCATATTTTATGTAATTCTATAATTGAACATCATTAGAGAATCATGCATGTGTGTTCTTTCCTCTTTTCCCAATGTATTCAATGTTAAGTGGATTCATCTACTGGGGAAACATAATATAGCTGTCATTTTGGGTCTAGGGTAAGAGTGAATTTTATATGTTGACCAGAGGTCTAACAGATTTGTGTGTAACTAGTGCTAACATGAACTTAGTGACATTTATGGTAGTTCATAGCACATTGGGTATAGTTGCTTAGGGGCCTAATGTTTGAGTTGTTATTTATGTTGTTGATACCTTAGGGAACACCCTTGTGCTTGCAGGGCCAAAATACAAAGGTGAGTTAACCCATTCATAGAAGTTGGTCCATTCGTGCCACTGCTTGATCATAAGCCATACCCACTACCTAAGAATGCATATCATGGGCCTTAGGTTGTGTTGAGTCTTTAGGATTTGTGGAAATGCATGTTTGAGCACCAACACCTTGGAAGCCCCATTAAAGTTTAACTTAAAAAAGGGGGATGAGGAGGATACCACTTGACTGATCTTCTATCAACTCTTGGTTTTCCCACCTTGATTGATCCCTACACATGAGGGTATTTTAAAAGTGGCCACTATTTTAATCCCTCATTATCATAGCTAGAGAATTGGATGGTAGATTATACCTTTTGAAGAAAATTGGTCATAATAACTTCCAATATTGCTCGCTCCATCTTTTGAACTAGCTCTTCAATTATGGAGGGTGATTTTATAATTTTTTTGAAATTACGTTCTAGTCAAAGGTGCTAGATGAGAAAAGATGGACTTATCTCCTATATATAGGCAAATGTAGACTTGGTGTGTAGATTGGGCCAAATTAGGAAGTGTTGGAGGAGAGAATTTGGGAAGGTGCCTTTCTAGTAAGCTTTATGCATAGCCATTTCCAACAGTAACTATTGAAAGTATAGTTCAATAGGAGGTAGTTAGTGTCTTGCTCTTCTTTTCCACAAAGCACATAGTTGAAAGAAGGGAAGATACCCAAATTTTCAATCCTTTTGGTAGTTAGGATCTTGTTGTGCATGGATAGCCATGAAAAGGCTCTAACTTTTGGAAGGTAGGCATCACCCCAACACAATTTGAATGGTCAATAATTTGAGGGGAAGTAGGAGAGGGCCATGTAGCCTTGTTTCATTGAATACCTCCCTACCTTTGATGCCATCCAAGAGAGTTCATCTTCCTTGTGGGATAAAAATGGTTCTCTAGTAAAGGATTTTTGATAGAACTACGTTCTGATTGATTGGAAAGGCACAATAAACAAAGCTTCTCCATTTGGATTTTGGAAATAGGCCACTCTCTAATATTTTTAGGTAGTCTTTGACTTTCACTCCCCATACCTATTTTATGTTTTTTTCTTCTAGTAGTTTTAGGAGTTGGGATAGAGGTTGGTGCCAATTCCAAGAATCTTCCCAAAAGAGGGCCTTTCTCTATCATGCACAATCCATGAAAGCTGTGGGAGAAGTACTTCTCTACTTTGTATGATAAAGTTCCACATTCTTGAACTAGGAGGAGGATTTCCAACTGTGAAGATTCTTTCCTTATCTAGGGAGTCAAGGTATTTGACTTGCATGATTCTTTCCCATTTTGAGTCTAATGTGGTATACATATATTCTAGGCTAATTTTGCTCCCAATGGTAGATTTTGAATCTCAATATTGTGTATGTTTGCTCGACCCAAAAGATTTGATTTGCAGAGTTTAGCCAAGTGATTAAAGTGATATTTTTCTTCTTAGAAATGCCCTGCCATAGAAATCTTCTCACCATCTTCTTGAGGCCTCTAAAAATCTTTGAGGAATTTTTAGAACCAACATCATGTAAATTGGGATGGTTTGAAACTACTCTAACCATTGTTATTATAACTGCTAATGTTAGCCATTTTCCTTTCCAACATGAGATTTTCGTTTGGGTGGCTGGTGTTACATGTTTCCATAATTCATTTTTTCTTGTACCTAAAATTAAAGGAATCCCCAAGTACTGATAGGGGAAGAATTATGATTTGAAACCTAGGAGCTTGGAAGCACTCATTACAAAGGGAGGCAAGTTAAAGAACACCTTGGACTTTGACGAGTTGACTTTTGGCTTGAAGTTACATAGTATGAGGGTACATATTGACATATGGAATAAATGCCTTTGATTGGAGTTTGAGAAGTAGACATACTATGGAAAGGTTGTCAAATAAGTGTATAAGCAAGTTTAATATTTGGTTTAAATCATTATGTAAATATTCTACTAAATCAAATCTTGAAGTTAGATTCCTCCTAATGTTGGTGATTGATTCAAAATCTTGTGTGTTAGTGATTTTTAATGTTACTAATGTTGTGTGTGTTCATGGTTAAATTCAATTGGTGGTTGCAAACATGAAGTTTCACATATGATAGTTAGGAAGTTGTTTTCTATGCCTTTATAAAGTCTCTTTTCATAAACAATAAAATTGTTCAATGAAAAAAGTAAATTTATCATCATGTAGTTGCTAGTTTTATTCATGATTAAATATGTGTTTTTGAGTTTTTCTTGGGCTTGTATCCAATAAGTGTTATTAGAGCCAACTATAGTATGAAAATGTAAGGAGGTTAAAGTTTTTGGAGACATGTTTGCTGACAAAAAATAATTACCAACAATAGTGTTGTATCAAAAAATATGAAGTAGATGGTAGTAACTGAAACAATAGGCGAGGATCATGTATGCAACACCAACATGCTCTCATCTATTATGCTAACAGTTTCTTAACTCCTATTGAATGTGACATTTTTATCAAGATTACAAATTCCACTGTGGTTGTTGACTTGCTTCAACTATTGAATGAGATTTTACGGTGGTGCCACTTTATAGTATGTTTCTACCTATTGGATGATTTTAATAAGGTATACCCTTTGACATAAAATCTAGTAATTTTCCAATGTTGAATTGTGAAGATTATGAAGGGCATTGTTTATATGATTATAGTGAAGTGGTTAAAAATGGAGTAGGTTTAACATAAATTCAACAATTTTGTGAAATCAATCGATATAGGGAAGAATATGGATTTGGCAACTCCACCCTAAGAAAGACAAGAAGATTGCCCGCATTAAAAAGAGGGGTAGTGGGGGGGTGACATGTGGCTTGTAAGTAGAGTTTGGTATGCATTTTTATAGGGATGTTAAAGTTGAATTGGTTATATACAATAAATAACTAATTTCCTTTGCCAACAAGAGGGTCCAAGTTCATTGTTTTTAAAACAATTTACTCTAGTTCTATTTTGAATCATTAGAGTATTGTGCATACTATATATACAAGATTGAAATCAAATAAGATTTGGTTTATTCCCATGGAAATATATTTAATTATAATGGTTGTAATATTGGTAGAATTTGACACCCTATTGTTTCTCTTGAATTACACGTGTACATTTTTCATGTCTACATGTTATGTATATTTCTTGTGCGTTCAAATTTTTTGTAACTAGAGAAATTGATGGTGTTATCGGTGGATAATATTTAGGGGGATTAAAATGGAGGTTGGAGGACCCATAAGGAGAATGGAGGATCATTCCCATCTTGGGCTAGCTATTCACTTTAAGATTGAGTAAAATGAATGTATAACATTTTTTATAGGAGTATTGTATTTTTGCATTTATAGTTTCTATTTTATATTTGCTAAAGTTTTATTTTTCTAGTTCAATGTCTGTTTAAGTTTTGGCCTTTTAGTGTTCAATGCATTCCATTTTGGTTTTCAATTTTTGACCTTTGGTGAGAAGCAAAGGTGGTGTGAATGTTATCATTTTTGTTTCACAACTAGCAGGGCGAGTTCAAAGGTTTGGGTAATTAGTCATTCATGGTGATTAGTAAAAATTGATAGATGTTGCTCAGAAACAAGTGGGGAGTAAAGTGGTCAAGTAATGTTAGGTGGAGATGACCCTAAAGATTATGTTGGAATAAGGTGCCATTAACCTTGTAAATTCCAATATTGTATTTATCCCATTTATTATTTGCTATTTTGTAATTACCCATAAGGAAATGAGGTAGTCTCATTGATAGTGGTTATTCTAGAGTTACCAGCGGGAGTTACAGAGCAATATTTACTGTTGGCAAATGTAAAAATCATGAGTAAATGAGGGTAGGCGGGAACCCTTGGAGAATCTTCTATTTTTAGCTTTAATGACAACTTGTCATAATGTGGTGTAAGTGGATTTATGGAAGTTGCAAGTTGTCATAAGATTCCATGCATGTATGACACATGCAACACCCATTATTAGTTGTGGTTGGTATTATTAGACCCAGGTGCCCATATTGGGAAGATTCTTTGCTAGTGGTATCTATGACGGTTATGACACATCGTAAGATGCTTATGCATGCTATTCTTAGACCTGGGTGCCCAACCTTGCATGGGCAAGTTATTGCCACTTGGTGGTTGCATGTTGACACCATTTTAATGCTTGCATGTGGGATTGTTGGAGGAGAGATAAAGTGGACGCCCAAATTGGAGAGAAAAATCCTCTATAAATATTTGCCATTATATTTATTGTTGCATGTGAGATTTTTGGTACTCAGGTGTTGCCATAATACTGTCAAATTGAAGGCTGGTGGAGAGGGTTGGATAGTGATTGTATTGTACAAATCTTTTACAGATTAATACAAGCTTGTGCCTCTTTCTTGGTGGAGTTTTTTACTCACAAGGGTTTTCTCCACATAAACATTTTGTTGTGTTCAATTTTCTATTTTGCATGTTTTTGGGTTTGCATATTTTCATTTGCATGTTACAATCTCCATTGGTTATACACAATTAAGATTGCAAAAATTACATTTGAATCAGATTTCCATTTATGTAGGTGTGCCTTTCATTTCTAACATTTGGTATCAGAGTCTGGCCAGCTTTGACTCTTGGGTGGTAGTGTCAAAGCTGTAGCTGCAAAGGGAGATTTGGTTGTGTTTGTTTTGTAGATCTTGTGTTGATATTATGGCTGGATCTACCATTGCATCAACCTCTCGTTTGGACATTGAGAAGTTCAACGAAACAAGGTATGAGTTGTGGAAACTGAAAATGGAGGATTTGTTGGAAGAAATAAACCAGTGGTTGGCTATTCAAAAAGAGAAGAAACCTGGTGACGTCTCTTTGGATGAATGGGAAAGGTTGGATAAGAAGGCACGGGGAACCATCCGTCTGTGTTTGTCAGATTTTGTCTTGTTGAATGTCGTAAAGGAGGAGACCACACACAAGTTGCGGAATCGGTTGGGTGAAATCTATCAAGCCAAGAGTATGGTAAATAAATTATATTTGAAAAGAAAATTGTTTTCCATAAAAATGAGAGAGGGTGATTCAGTTGTAGAGCATTTAAATTCTTTTAATTTGTTGTTGAGTCAGCTTGCTTTAGTAGATGTTGATGTTAGTGAGGAAGATAAATGTATCTTACTTCTTTGTTCTTTACTTGAGTCTTGGGAGAATGTTATCCTTGCTATCACTACTAACCTCATGGATCCGAAGTTGGATGCTCTTGTTTTAGTGCTACTGTCACAGGAATTGAGGAAGAAGAGTTCAAATAGTTTAGGGGATGCTCTCAATGTCAGAGGAAGGTATAGGGAAAGATGACTGAAAGGAGATAAAAATGGGGCTAAGGACAAGTCCAAGGGTTGGTCTAAGACTCCTAGGAAGAAGAATAGAGTTAAGTGTTGGAACTGCGGTAAAAGGGGACATGTGAAGGAGTGCAAGAACCCAAAGAAATAGTGGGAGAGTGCTTCGGATAAGTCCTTGAATGCAGGTGAAGATGTTTTACTTTCTACATGTAATGTTGTTTCTAATGAAAATTGGTTGGTTGACTCAGGATGCTTGTTTCATATGACCCCGCATACGGAATGGTTCTCCACATATGAGGAATATGATGGAGGTAATATCTACCTTGGAGACAATTCTACATATCCAATAGTTGGGAAAGGCAAGGTACTATTGTGTTTCAATGATGGGAGAATTAAAACCCTCCCTGATGTTTATCATGTTCTTGGATTAGCTAGAAATTTGATTTTTGTTTCAAAGCTTAATGATTTGGGAATGCATGTGACTTTTGACAAGCATGGCTGTAGATTGGTGAGAGGGAACTTGGTACCATAGCGAAGGGGAAGAGATTGGGAAACCTGTTCAAGATTGAAGCCACTATAGTTTGTAATGCCTCTTATGTATCTGAGCCCAGTACTGAAAATACATGTATGTTGTGGCACCGTAGATTGGGCTACACTAGCAATAATGTTTTGAAAACTATTAAGAATAAAGATTTGTTGGATGGTTTCTCTTATTCTGATGAGCAATTTGATTTCTATGAGCATTGTGTGTTTGGTAAACAAAATAGAAAATCATTTTCTTTAGGAAGCAATAGAGCAAAAGAGAAGTTAGAAATTATTCATACGGATGTGTTTGGACATGTGGATAGTGATTCTATCAAAAAATCTCATTATTTTGTTACCTTCATTGATGATGTGTCTAGATTTACATGGATTTATAATGAAACACAAATATGAAGTTTTCACTAAGTTAAGGATTTTAAAGTCTTAGTAGAGAACCAATCAGGGTTGAAGATAAAAATATTAAGATCTGACAATGGAGGGGAATATTGCTCTAAGGAATTTGATGAGTTTTGCAAGCATGCAGGTATTATCAAACAAAAGACAACTCTGTATACACCACAATAGAATGGTGTTGCCAAAAGGATGAATTGAACAATCATGGAAAGGGCCAGAAGTATGCTGAGTGATGCACAGTTGGATAAATGCTTTTGGGCATAGGCTATGTGTACTGCTTGCTACTTGTTAAATAGATCTCCTTGTAAGGCTCTTGATTCGACACCTTATAAAGTGTGGATAGGTAAGAAACCTTTTGTTTCACATTTAAGGGTTTTGGGCTGTGAGGCTTTTGTTCATGTGCCTAAGGAAAAGTGATCTAAGTTAGATCCAAAATCTGAAAAGTGTACATTCATTAGATATGGTGATAATGTCAAAGGTTATAAGCTTTTGAATCCACTAACCTGTAATATTATCTATTCTAGAGATGTTATTTTCAGGGAACTTAGAGCTATTTCTGAACCTGAGCAGCCAAATGAAAAAGATGAAAAGGTAAAGAGAGTGCACTTTGAGTTAGAGCAACAAGATGCACCTTAAGAAGAGTAGAATGATGAATTGGGGGTGAAGAAGAAGAAGATTTGAGTAGTTCTGATGAAGATGAGTCTATTGTTACAGAAAAAGTTGGTACAGATGATCATGTGCAGAAGAACAAGTTGAGACTCTTACTCTACCCTTGAGGAGATCCACAAGACAACAAAATCTAGTTGACAGGTATAGCCCACCAGATTTTTGTTGTGTATTTGCTTTATTGAGTACTAACGATGAGCCTAGATCCTATAGGAAAGCTATTCTTTCAGATGATAGTGAGTCTTGGTAGCTAGCCATGCAGGAGGAGATAATGGCTTTAGACTCTTGTAACACCTAGGATCTTGTTCGTTTGCCCAAAGGAAGAAATGCCATAGGTTGTAAGTGGGTCTTCAAGAAGAAATTTGGAGTAGATAGGTCATTGGAGAAGTACAAGGCTAGACTGGTAGCCAAGGGCTACTCCTAGAGAGAGGGAGTTGATTTTGGTGAGATTTTCTCTCCTGTTGCTAAATTGACTTCTATTAGATTTCTTTTATCCATTGTTGTAGCTTATGATTGGGAGATTGAGCAAATGGATGAACATTAAGACTACGTTCTTGCATGGAGATCTTGAGGAAGAAATTTATATGCAACAACCTACAGGTTTTGAGGTAAAAGGGAAATAAAAATGGGTTTGTAGGTTAAAGAGGTCACTTTATGGTTTGAAACAATCCCCCAGAATGTGGTATCACAAGTTTGATTCATTTGTGTTGAAATTGGGTTTTGTTATAAGTGAGGAGGATCATTGTGTTTACATTTATTGTGTTGTTGACTCTATACTAGTTATTGTTTTGTATGTTGATGGCATGTTATTTTTTAGCAATACTAAGGGTATGATCAATGAGCTTAAAGCCCAACTTTCAGGTGCATTTGATATGGAGGATCTTGGAGCTGCCAGGTATATTCTGGGTATGGAGATCAGGAGGGACAAAGGTAATAGAAAGCTTTGGTTGTCACAAAGTAAGTATGCGAATACCATTTTGTAGAGATTTAGTATGCAGGACTGTAACCCAGTTAGAGTTCCTTTACCCATTGGTACTAATCTTTCATTAGATATGTGTCCAAAGACTGAGGATGATCTTGAGGATATGTCTAATGTTCCATATGCTAGTGTTGTAGGGAGTTTGATGTATGCAATGGTTTGCATTAGGCCAGATATTGCCCAAGCAGTGGGAGTTTTGAGCATATTTATGTCTACATTAGAATTATGCGATTGAGGGTGCTTAAATATCTTGCAGGTACTCCTTGTTAGGTCTCAAAAATGTAGGTCTTTAACCCTAAGAGGTTGCCAGGCTCTCTTCATGCTTTTGGCTAATAGGCACAGGGTTAGTGTGGTTAAACCCTCTTCTCTTTAGGTTCTGCCAGACCTAGGTGGGTATACCTAAATGGCTGAAGCAGACTTTTGTGTAACCTTCACGGTGGCAAATAGGTGTGAAATAGCTGTAATGTTTGTGAATGATTTCTAATGCTAATGTTTGAGATTTGAAAATTATGAATAAGAGTTTGAAATGGTATTTATGATGACCAGTGTTTTATCTATTTTAGTCAAATGGAGTCAGGATGTGTATGATTAATGTTTATTCCCTCTTGGCTTAACTTGAATTATTTGGCACTTTTAAGATGTTTATACCTTGTATAAACGTGTAAGGTTGTAGGTTATTTATACTCTTCTTACCCAATCCGAATGATATTCTCTCAAGTTACTGTAAACAATTGAAAGGGATTTTAATTCAAACAGGAAGGAAACCAATTAAGATGATCCGTTCAAAGGATTTTAATTTCAGGTGGAAACTAGTAAACTAAGTCACTTAAGAGGACTTAAATCAACTGCTCTGCGAAACCAATCAAGTAGCACACATAGAATCAACAAATGTGATTAGATAAATTAAATATATCCTTGATATATTAATTTAAATAACATGGGAGACCATTTTGGAGACAGCACAGATAACACATGTGAATGATAATCAACAAATAATTGAACACCAAAGGTTGAAACATTAGATAAAAATACTCCTCCTCCAATTAATCCAAAAGATTTTTATAATGTATATAAAGTCTCCATTGTGATATTTTATTTTTAACCCTAATGCTTGCTACTCTGTTGCTTGTTGCTCGCTTGATGATTCCTGAAAACATTTTGTAGTTGTATTATTGAAATATTAGGGTTTGTCAATAGTATGCCTTCATTCAGATCTGCAATCTTCTTCAACTCCATTTCCTACTGTATCCTTTCCAACAACAAAATCATTTTCAGTGAGAGTAAGTGATGGATCTTCTCTCAGAGTGTGCAAATTATCAAAGAACTCCTCGCCATTGTCTCCCAGGATTGCAACATCATGTCCACCTTTTGACTAAATCAATGAATCTAATTGTATCTTATCACCAAGATTAATATTATTTCTACTATCATCGATGCTGGAAGATTGTGCTTCTTATAAGTATTGATTTTTTGTTGACTGCACTTGAAATCCAAAGTGCTCAAGTAGTTTTGTCCTAGCATTGGTTTTAGCTGCAAATATGACTCTTAGGAAATTCCATGTTTCCCTCTCTTCTTCCGACTTATCATCTTCACACTCTTTTGGTAACATGTAAAAATATTCTCATTTTTTGAGAGTAAATCATCAGTTTCTGAGAGATCATCATTTTCATCTATAATACCAGTATCATCCATTAAGATAACTTCAATCCCATTTATCTTTTTGTGAATTCATTTTCAGAGTCAAATTGCCTGCATCTTTTGCACTTTCTGCAGAACACATGATCACAAATTCAACAATGGTGGCATAAAAAATATTTGCAACAAACCTTGCAACTTTCATTAGGCATCCAAAAGTCCCTCGTGTCTTGATATTAGGGTTCTATTTTGCCCATCAGCATATTAGCGGGATTGTGGTTCTTCTTCCACCAATAGCCATCCTCTCCACCGATGAACAACTTTCCTTAGGTCTATCAGCGGAACGCCAACTATCATCACCCCGATGCACCTTAATTCCATCGATATATGTTATGCATTTAATAATCCATGGTTATATCAGGCCATCAGCGAAATGCAAACATTTATCCCACCGATGCCCATGTGTTTCAACGATGCACTTGCTCTTGTCAACTTTATCAGTCCATCAGGGAGGACGCTATAGGGTAACCCAGGTAACATTCTTGATCACATAAGACTATAAGCTCTTCATTTTTGCAAAAGTGTCGCAGCATTGTTACTGCTCAGTTTTTAGAATGCATTAGGAGATACTCCATGCATTATGGATAAAGGTGCTTGCGAAGCCCAGGGTGTTTTGCAGTTTGACAGTGCCTACTGCTAAGAATTTGAGTGAAATAGAGGACCAGTCTGAATGTCCATATAAGGGGAGGCAATTTTAGAAGTAGAACTATCTTTACGAGTGGCTGAATTTAGGTTTATGGAGTTTGAATGCAAGAGAGTGAGAACTTGGATTTGTAACCAATTCATTAGCAAAGCATTTCAAATTTTCCCCCTTAAACATTATGCTTTCAATGACGACAATCATGTGGTTCTACTGCTATAAAACAACAACTTCAATAACAAACCTTCTTAAGCAGGAGACGATGAACTACATTATCTCCAAGTTTTCTACAGTGATTTTAGGTTTGTGTCCATCGATCCAAGGATGTTGATCATTGTAACATACCTCATCATTGCTAGATCAGACGTTTGTTGTGAAGAATCTCCAGGGACATTTCATGAACCATGCATATGTGGTTCAAGATCGGTGGGGCAAGACGTGCAATAGTCCAGTGGACCGCAAAATCCTCTGCTTAAAACTGAAAGATGGATGAACCCCTTGATGGGTAAGTTGGGGAATTGGGAATCATAATGGATGATCAGGGAGAAGCACTGTGAACATTGGGGATGTGATTGTAGAATTCCCGTGTCTAAATATGAGAAGAAGAACTTAGAGAAACAAGATGCAAGTGGACCCTATGGCAAACTTTCTTGAAATGCATAAGGGTATGAGTAGGGTGACCTTCCTCATCTTTGGTTATGATGGGATAGTGTGCATTTGTCACCTGTTACAGAGCCATGTTGTAGAGCTGAAGATTAGTAGGATAGAGTTCATCATTGCTTTCTTTCTTTTATGCTGATGATATTTGAGGGGCTTACTAGCAGAATTTTAGCAATGGCATTTACACTGACGCCCTTAATAGTGTAAGCTCTCAGCCTTGGACTTCAACTCAATGGAGCCATTAACTCCTTGTCTAAGTAGATGCTTCTAGCTCCACCAAACTTGTCACAAGGTCAGGAAATACTTGCTTTGCGAGATAGGTTGTGATCATGGATACTGTTGCAGAAACCCACTCTTCTCTTGCACTGTAACCTACAAACCTTGCCTTATCAAGAAGGGGCCTTGACATAATTGGTGAAACCAATTCTTCTATAGTCCAAAGTGCTTCATGCAGACTCAGTTTCAACTTAGCTCCCTTCAAAGTAGGCCACTAGAGCATATTGTACAGGTGTATTTCTGAGTGTTGCAATCAGATTTTTCACCATGGGACCTTCAAATTTTGCCAACATTTGAAGGTTCCAACACTCCTGACTATTGTTTGGTTTACTCTAGTACTAATAGTGTTGATAAATCTTTAGACATACAGGGTTTTGTTGATTCAGATTAGGCAGGTGACTTGGATAGTGGAAGGTCCAGTAGTGGCTATGTGTTTACTCTGTTTGGAGGAGTAGTGGGTTGGATGAGTAAGAGGCAACCCACAGTTGCTTTATCCACCACAAAAGCAGGGTATATGGCTGCTACCCATGTCTCTAAGGAGGCAGTTCAATTGAGGAGACTGTGTATAGGTATTGGATTAGATTGTAGGATCATTTAGATTGGTTGTGATAGCCAGAGTGTTATCTGTTTGGCCAAGAATCCCATGTATCATGCTCAGACTAAGCATGTTGATGTTTAGTATCACTTTGTTCAAGAATTGGTTGCAAATGGATAGATTGAGCTGAAGAAGATAGACACTCAGGAGAATGTTGCAGATTCACTGACCAAGCTTGTGAGCACAGAGAAGTTCATGTGGTGTAGAGAGGCCATGGGCCTTGTTTCTAGTGCTTGATTATATTTCATTTGATTTCCTATGGGTTGATTTACAATGTATAATGTCAAGTGGGAGAATGTTGGAATAAGGTGCCATTAACCTTGTAAATTCCAATATTTTATTTATCCCATTTATTATTTTACTATTTTGTAATTACCCATAGGGGAATGAGGTAGTCTCATTGACAGCTTGGTTATTTCAGAGTTACTGACGGGAGTTACAGAGCAATATTTACTGTTGGCAAATGTAAAAATCATGAGTAAATGAGGGTAGGCGTTCCCCTTGGAGAATTTGCTATTTTTAGCTTGTATGACAACTTGTCATAATGTGGTGTAAGTGGATTTATGGCAGCTATAAGTTGTCATAAGATTCCATGCATGTATGGCGCATGCAACACCCATTATTAGTTGTGGTTGCTATTAGTAGACCCAAGTGCCCATATTGGGAAGATTCTTTGTTAGTGGTATCAATGATGGTTATGACATGTCATAAGATGTTTTTGCATGCTATTCTTGGACTTGGGCACCCAACCTTGCATGGGCAAGTTATTTCCACTTCGTGGTTGCATGTTGACACCATTTTAATGCTTGCATGTGGGGTTATTGGAGGAGAGAGAAAGTGGATGCCCAAATTGGAGGGAAAACTCCTCTATAAATATTTGCTATCGTATTTGTTGTTGCATGTGAGATTTTTGGTACTCAAGTGCTACCATAATACTGTCAGATTGAAGACTGGTGGAGAGGGTTGGATAGTGATTGTATTGTACAAATATTTTACAGATTAATACAAGCTTGTGCCTCTTTCTAGGTGGAGTTTTTTACTCACAAGGGTTTTCTCCACGTAAACACTGTGTTGTGTTCAATTTTCTATTTTGCATGTTTCTAGGTTTGCATGTTTTCATTTGCATGTTACAATCTCTATTGGTTATACATAGTTAAGATTGCAGAAATTATATTTGAATCAGATTTCCATTTGTGTACTTGTGCCTTTCATTTCTAACAGATTATAGGTACAAGTTGATCAGTGAGACAAGGTCACTATGGTTGAGTATAGAATATGTTATTTACATTGTATGGAATATATAGTTGGTTAGAGGTATGATGAGTTTTTTATGCTTCAACACATTATGTCATAGTGAGAGGTATAGGTGGACTAGTACCCAGTTGCAGGAGACTAGGTTTGCCAAGTTATAGGATAGTTATTAGAGACTCCATATAATCTTTAGTTTCTCTTTTGGATCAAGTGGGTTTATTGGTGTTTGATCTAGAGTTTGGTGTGTTAGTAAGTTAAAATTAACAATATGTTAATGTTGTATGTTTTAATGGTTATTGTGTTGGTGGTTGCACATGAGAAGTTTCTTGTATGGTAATTAGGAATTTTTTTATATACCTTTATAAAGGCCCCTTTTGTAAATAATGAAATTGTTTAGTGAATATTGCAAATTAATGAAATCAATTAGGTAGTTGTGGAGCATTTCAAACAATGGTTTTATATTTTCAAATAAATTGGTTTGAGTTCAATTTTATATTGATCATTGACAATAGTTTCATATAAATATAAATATAATTCTTTCACCAACAACAATTTATTTTACATACATATGGAAAATTACTCAAGTTCTTTTATAAATATGAAATAATTATAAATAGTAATATCTCAAAATTGTTTCTTTTTATATAATCAAATTTTAGTTGCCTAGGGACAAAAAAAAATCAATCATCATCTAGAACTTAGAGCTAGATTGTGGTATGAATTTGTTAGTGGAATTTCTAATTTTTAATGTAAATCAATTTTATAAAGTGTGCTCTATATTTTATTTATGTAGTGCCCTATTTTCCTCTATTTTTCCTATGCTTGTGAAAGTTTTAGTTAGAAATCATTTTATTGGAGTACTCTTACAAATATAAACATTATTCTAGATTTGTTTCATGGTATGATAAGAGCTTTAAATTTTAAAAAAACTTCAAACACTTCACTTTTGTGTTCAATGAAATAAGTCAACACTGCTCTACTATAATCATCAAAGAAAGTCAAGAGATACTTGGCACTAGATAGTGACAAGTGATCCATTGGTCCACATAGATCACTATGGATAAGTTGTAGAGGGCATTTGGCTCTCCATGCTTGTCTTGAAGGAAGAGGATCTCGATGATGTTTACCTAAAACACAACCTTCACCCACACCTTCAAATATTTGGCAATTTAGTCAAACCTTTAACCATATCATTGGTTACCATCTATTGCAATTTACTATAGTTTAAATGCTTGTATATCACACCATAATTTTGACATAGAATTTGTATGAGTAGTTAGGATTTTGGGAGCTTCATCACCAACAAAACCATCAAGCTTGAAAAGACCAATATTGTGATCAATGATGCCTATATCAATTAGTTTATTTGAGTTTTTTCTCTAATGATAACTTTGATCAGCCGAAGCAATAAATTCATAGCCTACTTGAACACATTTATATATATTAAGAGAAGATTGACCCCTAGGCATTTGACCAACAAAATAATGTTCCATTCTTAAAATTAATTGTAAAACCTAAAACAACTAGTTTTACTCCATTTCCAATGGAAATTTATTGAACCATATTCCTCTCCTCAACAAATCATTATTTATCACCAATCATGTCAAAAGATGCACCTTAGTCTAGAATCCGTTCTTTGCAATCTAAGGAAAAGTACCCCCCTTGGTGAATAGGTTTATAATTTACCATAACTTAAATTGCTAATGGCTACGTTCTCTTGTTCCTTGGAGGCAATTATCAAAAAAATTGTGATTCTCAACTTGGTCATCCTTTCTTTTTTCTTTATATCCTTACTGCACTTTAGGTTTATATTGTTGCCTACCTTGCCTCTTTTTCAAACATTTTTTTTCCCATGTGATTCTCACCTCTACAGTACTTTGAAACAATCAATTTTCTCCCATGTTGCTTTCTTAAATCATTATTCCTAAAAAAAATGTTAAAAATTTTCCAAATTTTCTTTACATCATGAAATGACTGAAGTTTTTTATTCTCTTCAAAACTTTTAGAGAATGTATTCCTCTTTACAACATATGCACAACTTTCTTAATATGTCCCTCCTTGATGAGTTGAGACTCTTCATCTAAAATTGATTTAGAAAATTGATCAAAAGATTGCTGGGGTATTGGGATTCAATTGAATCTCTCTTTTCCTAGATTGTTTAAACAATTTAAAGCTTGGGGGAAGTTTACTTTCAACCACAACAACCAGTAGAAAATATTTCTTTCCTATACTTCTTCCCTATTTTTCTAACTAGACATTGAAATAAGAAACTTCATTCAAGTAACCAACTTTTTTTTTTCAAAATCACCCGGTTCTAGATTCAACAAATTTACTTCAATGTTAAGCACATTAACTAGATCACCATCTTTATAGTCTTATTTTCTTTTTCCATAATTCAAATGGATTTTATCTAAATCAACAAAATTTAGATTTGGGCTCAAAGCTTGACCGTTAATTTCTCTTGCTTGTTTGAGCTTATTAGTCCACAACACCTTTTCTTTTGCATCTTGAGGCTTCATCACTTCCTCACTAGCAATCCTCTATAATGACTTTTCTCTAAGAGTATTTTCACCACAAGCTTCTAGTTTGAAAATTAACTTCCATCAAAGATAGGCAAACCTTCAACATTGTTAGAATCCATAATGTGAGTGAAATCTATTGGAGAGGGAAGATCTAGCCAAGCAATGTAAACAATCTTTTTGAGTAGCACCTTAACACTTCAACAGAAGAAACTTTGCTACGATATATTATGGGAGCTTGGCCTTGCTCAACACTATGATACTACGATATTTTGTGATAATCAAAGTGCCATACAAGCTGCGAATAATTTGACATTTCATATTAAAATCAAACATTTGGAAATTGATGTCCATTACATCCGAGATCTTGTTCAAGCTCATTTTGTTAATTTGCAACATTACTCCAATAATGAACAAACAATTGACATATTCACCACGAACATGATAGAAGCCAAATTTTGAAACCACATAAACTACTTGATATGATAAAGGTGAACATTAGGTTGAGACAATAGTATAATGTTCTCCCCTCCTTTATACATCCCTTTTATATTTTATTCTAACCAATCTTAAGAGGAGGAATGTTTATGAAAAATAAAATTGTCTAAAAATTTCTGTACTTAATAGAACTCTCTAAGAAATGGAACATTCCATACTTTAGAATACAATATTATTAGGAATCTTCAGATATTAGAAGCTTCTACACCAAAACGATTTTAGGTTGTAAGATGCACCTTAAAAAAAAGTTTTTGTTTAAAACCAAAGGTGCAAGCACCTGAACTACATATATATAAAATAAAGTTTTGAAGATTACATACATGACAACTCATAACTATATAGAGTTGATAATAAGATACAAAATCAGGGCTATTGAATCCCCAAATCTGACCAGATAAACCCAGAAAAACAAGGGCTGTTGAATCCCATGATGTAAACATTACAGACCAAACACCATAACCAGAACCAAAATATGATCGGACAGCAAAAACAAATGGCTTTTCAATCTCCTGATAGATACGTTACACCAGACTAGAACCATATTATGACCGGGAGAGCAAAAAACTACGACTGTAAGACCAAGAGAACTGGAACCCGATATACATTAACTGCTCACTACACTGGTTGTTCATTAATGTCGATATCTTGACGACCATCAGCTTCATCCTCGGCAAGGTCTTCATCAGAATTATCACCATCATTCTGTGGTGGGTTTGGAGGCTGCAGAAGGAGCATGATTGCATCGAAAACTTCGTGAACATGATTGGCGACATCCTCTCCAATCTCCCGGCTATGTGCATGGAGTGCATTATGAACAGTGACATGGCAGGAATTGAAAACACCGTGCTTCACAGAGCAATACACACAATGGACGGCAGGGATGTTTTGAATTTCAGACAATTTGAACAGGCCACCCACCTTGGCATGACGACACAAACAAATAATCAATCATCAACTGAAAGTTAGAGTCAGATTGTGGTACGAATTTGTAAATGAAAACATTGACTTTTTTTTTTAACGTAAATCAAATTTAAAAATTGTGCTCTATATTTTATTTGTGCAGTGCCCTGTTTTCCTCTGTTTCTGCTGCGCTTGTGACAATTTTAGTTAAAAATCATTTTGCTACAATACTGTTAGAAATATATACATGACTTTTAAATCCCTGAAACTTTCAGGGGAGAAGACCACAGGGTAGACAGGTTTTTATTGGTTTCAAACAGACCAAAATGGCGCTCCTCCTCAGACCCAGCCTTCTGATTCTCATTGAACAATGCAAAAATATATGTTTCAATTGTCCTTCCAGGTCTCTTTGGCGTTACGGCATTGGACAAAACATGCTTGATGAGATTGTTGTTGTATGTTCGGGCATTGTCCACAGTAGCCACATCACTGCCTGCAGAAGGCCACCCAGTTTCAGTTATCACAATTGGAATATTGGATTGTCCCTGCTTTTCCATAGCAGATATAAAAGTATCGACCATTACGTCGAACAAGTTCTTATACATTCGACCGCCATCGTTCACGACGCTATTTGTCGATCTGAACAACGCATAGTCTGCAGAAATTGATTCTCTGTTGCCTTCGTAGCTGAAGTATGGATAGACATGGGCCATGAAAGGGGAGTCATTATCTGACAGCGACTTAAGTATAGCGCTCATATCCTCACCAAATGTTCCCTCGGAGGGAGGATATGACTTGGACAGTACGGACGTTGCGTGTGGTGTGGAGACCTTGATGTTGTTCTGCAGATTGGCGTTACGCACTGCCGTCTGAATGTTGCGCATCGCAGGCAGGAGATATGAAATGTATTGTGTGTTTGCAAAAACCTCGTTTCCCACTGCAATGTATTTGATGTTGACAGAAGGATAAAATGGGCGAATGTTGTCATTCACCCATGCGTTTGCTGCATCCTGGTCACCTGCAATCTTCTCAAGCTCAGTGTTGCCAAGTACTTTTTTCCCATGATGCCAAGTACTTTTGTGTTGGATGTATAATGATCTTGAAGAGTTATTCTTTGAATAATGAGTGTAGAGTATGGTACTGTTTTTGAATATCTTCACAGAAGGGTGATTGAGTAAAAGAGTTATAGAACTCATCTATAACCTTTGATGATATTGTAAATAGGGTAGTACTCTGTATATCTTCTTGTTTTGGTGTTTGGAGTTGGTGCTCCTAGTTTGTGTAGAGTTGGAGTTCTTGATGTACTAGGGATTGATGTTCCTATCAAGATGTGATCAGTGAGATCCTTGCCAGTAAGGCATAAATGTAATCAGTGAGATTTTGGTTAGTGAGACCTAATGAAGATTTTGGTGAGGTTGGATAGTGGTTTTTCCTTGTTTAGGGTTTTCCACTTTAAATGTTGTGTCATGGTTTTATTTGCATGATTCTATTGTTTTCTATGTCTTTGGCATGTTGGCACTAGTTACTTTTACAACTATTGGGCTGATGAATGAATTAGTTTTATTAGATCACTGATTCACCCCCCCTCTCAGTGATCCATTGTATTCCAACACTAAGGACGAGCAAAATATGTAAGACATGCCTTGGACACACCTTGACATACCTTCCTTCCAAGCATATCCTATAATGTCCATCCCTCCCCACCACCATACCACCTGGTCATACATGACACATTTAGAGTGGGGCATCCTCTTCCTAAGTGACGTAGTCCTTGGAGATCACCTTTGCATTCCCTGTATCCACCTCTCCTCTATCCTCTATCCACCATCCCACCCCCCTCCGATCTCTCATCTCCCAGTCCCTTTGGTGGTTTTATAACATCACATCTTCACACCGCCAAAAAGTTACCTAGCTGGTCACTCTATTTCATCCATCCATCCTATATCCCTCATCCTCTATCACCTACCTATCCTCCCTCATCCCCTATCGTTTCCTCCTAATCCGTCATCCTCATATCCCCACATCCCCATCCTATCCTCCCCCTGACCGTGATTTTGATACCTTGAATCCGGTCTGAGCACTCTATTCCCCCCATCTATCACCCCATCACTTCATTACCCTATCCACACCATCCATTATACTTTCATCCCTACCATTTCCCTTTTACTCCCTATCCACCATCCACTATCGCCTATCCATTATCCCCTCATCATTAATCAATCTTATCCACTATCCATTATCCCCTTATCATTTCATCCTCATCATTCCATCATGCCTCATCGATAGACTCAACTTTCCCTTATCATTGGTATCTAGTTTAAGGCTACGTACATGAAAACCAATGCAATCCGCTCCCAATAATCTAAATCCCCCAAATATCCAAATCTCCCTAACATCCAAAATCGCAAGATCAATCCTTATCACTATGCATATAGAGCTAAGCATCATAATCAGAATCATCCAATCGCATCCATGGTCTTGTTCGCAGCCTTGCATAAAGTATTATTACTTGAGATGTTAGAAACTTCTAGAACAAAACATTTTAGATGTAATATACAACTTTTTAAAAAAAGGGTTTAGGCTTCCTAAGAAAGAATCAATCCACTGAAGAATTGTGCTATGAATTTATAGAATTAGATTATTGTGCTATGAATTTATAGAATTAGATTGTGGTATGAATTTACCAAAAAAGTGATTTCTTTTACGTAAATCAAATTTAAAAATTGTGCTCTATATTTTATTTGTGAAGTGCCCTGTTTTACTCTGTTTCTGCTGTGTTTGTGACAATTTAAAAATCATTTAGCTACAATACTGTTAGAAATATATACACGACTTTTAAATTCCTGAAACTTTCAGGGGAGAAGACCACAGGGTAGACAGGATTTTTATTGGTTTCAAACAGACCAAAATGGCGCTCCTCCTCAGACCCAGCCTTCTGATTTTCATTGAACAATGCAAAAATATATGTTTCAATTGTCCTTCCAGGTCTCTTTGGCGTTCCGGCATTGGACAAAACATGCTTGATGAGATTGTTGTTGTATGTTCGGGCATTGTCCACAGTAGTCACATCACTGCCTGCAGAAGGCCACCCAGTTTCAGTTATCACAATTGGAATATTGGATTGTCCCTGCTTTTCCATAGCAGATATGAAAGCGTCAACCATTACGTCGAACAAGTTCTTATACATTCGACCGCCATCGTCCACGACGGTATTTGGCGATCTGAACAACGCATAGTCTGCAGAAATTGATTCTCTGTTGCCTTCGTAGCTCAAGTATGGATAAACATGGGCCATGAAAGGGGAGTCATTATCTGACAAAAACTTAAGTATAGCGCTCATATCCTCACCAAATGTTCCCTCAGACGGAGGATATGACTTGGACAGTACGGACGTTGCGTGTGGTGTGGAGACCTTGATGTTGTTCTGCAGATTGGCGTTTTCAAGCGCTGTTTGAATGTTGCGCATCGCAGGCAGGAGATATGAAACATATTGTGTATTTGCAAAAACCTCGTTTCCCACTGCGTATCTGATGTTGACAGAAGGATAAAATGGGCGAATGTTGTCATTCACCCATGCGTTTGCTGCATCCTGGTCACCTGCAATCTTCTGAAGCTCAGTGTTGCCAACTCCCACAATCACTTCGATTCCAGAATTCTTCAGGGCCTGCAGCGCGTCCTGATTTGCTTCGTATAATCTCACCTTTCCTATGTTGCTCGACTTCAATAGATTCACCACCTCGTTTTGAGAAGGCAAACTGTCTGAATTCATTCCGTAGCATACTCCTATCTCCGCACCATCTGCTGGACATAAAAAGGAAAGGATTTATTATATGTGAATATTATTAAGTGATAGATAAAGATATTTGATTAACATATATAAATTAGATTACGCTAGTAATCAACAACCAAACCATAAAAACATAGGAAACACCAAACAAATAACATTGCAAAACAAGCACAACACCACCAAAACATATTAGGTCAATTGTGAAACTACCCAACAGGCCATTCCTAGTAGGTGGAGTTGCCAACTAGTGATCATAAGCCCTATTATGAACACCATTGGCTGAAACTGCAACCAATAATCAGTCCCACTGTCTCATCCAACCCATGAAGTTTAAAGCCTTTTATCACCTTCACCCTTTGCACTATCCTAACCAGTCTATCATTTTCTAGTAGAGGCATCATGTGTCTACTACTAAGTTCCATAATTGTTTTATGTTGTGAGACAACTATATTTTTTATAACCATACAAATGTGCTGGCAAAATTTCTCTAATGTTCGCATCTTTAGCATTAATGCTTAAATTGTAGCATCCATACCTTTTATACCAATCTCAAACCCAACTATAGGCTCCTTGCCCTTTCCTCCTAGTGTCAAAGGACTTGCTTGGAAACCCACATTATCCTTATCCTCAACGTCCATTTCAACAGGACAGTGCACCAAAAGAGCGAGCAAGCTTTCCCACACAACTGTATCACCTATTGCCACTTTCAACTTCATTAAAAAATCATCCATAATGGTGTCCCTCAACCATACCCTTCCATTATCCTCAATCCCATTTGGGCCAAAGGTTGCTTTAAAACAACATTCAACTTCCCCACACTATTGCAGCTCAAGAGTTTCTTCAATCTATGGTTTATAACCCTCCTATGACAAAACATGTCTCAAGAACTGCTACCCCAACAATTAACATTAAGCCCATATAGAAGCCAAATGCCGACAACAAAATTAATAAAAGTCCACATACTCAAACAAAATTTAATCCTATCTTGCTCATCATTAAACTTACATGCTCCAAATTGAATGTCTAAATACTAATTGCCCACAAGAATGGAGATCATAAATGTTACAGAAGTGATGGGACAAGACAACCTTAAGCGCCATTGCCAATTGTAACACAATTCACTTCCTCTAGAGGCTTTGACATGCCAAATAGGATGGCCAAAAACACATAACCTAGCGTTATGGGAGTTGTTCATAAACTAATAGTTTACAGAGATTAGGAAAATCTTCCACCTTCCTCCCTTCAAGTAGGATACATCCTTAAGATTCACCCTTTCATTTGCCAAGTAATTTGTCTATCCCATTACCCTCACGATAATAATGATGCATAAGGACTAAAGCAACAGAGACAAAATTTCTTTGTCAAAAACATTTATAACTATTTGCAATCTTTTTCCATCTTTATACATCCATAACTCTCCACATATGCAGCTTGAGACCTGTTAGAAGGGCCTCCATCTCTATTTCATCGTTCAATTTTAATTCCAAGTATTTCTCATCAATCACAAAACCAACACTAACTTCTCCCAAATTGCCTTCTAAAATCCCTTTTTTTACCATTTACCTTTACAACCATTGTTATTTTTTCTCTATTGTCCTCTGAACAAAGAAAATTAAATTTATCTTTAATATTAAGAAAATATTTTATAACAACTAATATTTTTTTAGTTTTTATCTAAATTAAACATATATAATAAAAACTTGAATAAAAATATTATACTTCTCTATAATAAATTGGCAACGTTTATAAAATTTTGAAGAGAACATTTCTTAAAATATACCTTGACTGCAACAATAATGTAAACAACTAAAGAAATTGCAATTTTAATTTCTTCTCTCTATGCAACTGAGCATCTGAATAAGAGTGGATCTCACCTGCATGGGTTGTGGAGAATGAAAAGACTATAAACAGAGCCAAAGCATAGCAATTCTTATTTCCTTGCTGGGAAGCCATGCTGCTTTGCAAGACAAGGCAAATACTCCACGCCCAAAAACATGATCGTCTACTATCTACGATCTGTAATTATAGAGCAAAACTAATATTCACTCAGTCAGTCAAGTCAGAGTCTTCACCGGTGGAAGAACGGCAATTGCACGCAATCAACAGAAGCATTGAAAAATCCAGAAGATCATCAACTTCGTCGTTTATTTGGAATCAGATTTTGAATACTAACAAAACTAGAGTCGTTTATTCCTGTCCTTTGCCAATATGACAGCACTCTACTTAGATATCATGACAGTCAAGACTTTATTGCATTATTGCCCAGACTTTTTGACACACGGATTCACAGCCGTCCAATACAATAAGAAGATCATCAAAGTTTAGCTCAATTTTTTAGTTGTAGTAGTCACCGCAGATGTGACTTGAGCGCGTATTGTGCACTCTGCTTAAATATCATCCACTTCAATGGTCAAACACTCAATAGCGATTTTACACCTCATTCACAACAAAAAATGGTAAATATTTGTCCTATTTTTATTGACCAAAATTAACTTTTGACTGTTGAAATGGATGATATTTAAGAATAACTCCATATTATGGAGGACTTAACATTCACGGCGATGAAGTTGACATCTGGGCTTACCCTCGTGTTATGATATCCATCTTGTGGTCTGTAACTTCTGTAACAGTTCGATTTCTTTCTCCATGGTAGAAAAATAGTGGATGAAAATAACTCGTACAAAAGCTTTTCTCTCTTTTGCCAGGATTAAACATCTCGACTATAACTGTTCATCCGTTCCATTATGACAGTCTCTATTTTCATCTCTAATTATAAGCTTACATATAACAAGAAGCGACGAAATTCTTTATTCGCTTTTGACTCCCTTTCCACATTGCCCAACGAAATATAGAGTTCAACAGATATTGCCTAAAATAATATTTTGGTCATTTTGGTGTAGATGAGGTGTAGAGTTGTTATCGACTTTTTGATCATTTAATTATATATGAGTAAAGTGAGGAAAATTAATAAATAATAAATTAAATTGTTCTGAAGTCTTATATAATGAGTCGGAGGAATGCCTTGAGTGAAGATCATCATCTATATTCAAGTTATTTCATTTCAAGATTTGAGTTTATTAGTATGTGTAAGATTTGAATGTGAAGCCATATAAGAATAAAAATGAGTGAAAGGGAAGCATAAGAATAGAAAATCAATGTGATAGGATAAATTGTATTTAAATCAATAAGAATGCAAATTGGTTCTAAATATAAATAAGTCTATGCTTATATAAAGCAAGGCAATGCATGATAGGTGGAAGGTAATTAAAGGTAGACATCCATGATAGATGGATTTAACTAAAGCTAGACATGCATGATAGGTGGAGATAACTAGATGAACTAGCATGATAGAAGGAATGTAACTCAACTAAGACTAGATAAGTGTCAATTAGGTGCATATGACATGGGCACATGACTGATTGACACAATTACCTAAGTGAGCTTATCCTAACTAGGTGCATAAAATGTAATATAGTAATAAAGTAAATGCAAGTAAATTATAAAATGCATCAATACCCCCCATAAGTATAGTTTCTTGCACCAATGGTAGATGTTCAATATTGAATGTTGAAGATGGTCTAAGATATCTCTAAGAGCTACTTAGGGGTTGCCATATTGGTGCCAAGAGGTGCCCCAAACAAATCAAGAGTCTTAGGCCTAATTGAAAAATGACAAATCAAAACCTAATCTAAATGAATGTAGAACACGATCCAAGAATCCTTTGAATGCTGCTTAATGATCTCCAAGCCAATGCTAAACTGTCATAAATACTAATAAGATGAATCAGGAATCATGCAAGATTTAGGTATAGCAACTATGGATGTATGGTGCTCACCATAGGTAAGACAACTAGACTGATGAGAATATGGTACTCCTCCAATGGGTGTCAACATGAACAATGATTGAGCCATATATGTGGACTCATGAATATCTACAAAATTTGTCACTATAGACGTAGATGTAGGCAGTGAAAGAATGAGAGGGTTTGAATGCGCCATTATGACATTTGAAGAAGATGTTGCAAATATGTAGGAGTTGTTATCAAAGAGGAGATGAATGTCCTCAATGATGTCCTCCAAATCCACAAGATGGGACTCACAAAACAAACCTGATATATGTGCCGAATACTCATCCCACAAAGTTGTAGTTGGAAGACTTATATGAACATGTTGCAAGGAATTATTAGAATCCATGGATGAAGCAATACTAGATTCAAATGGAGTAACAAGTAATAAAAATGAGATCTCAATGTATATCATTTGACTACATTGCTCATCCTTGAATGATGTGTCCACACAAGATGTCTGAGCATGGATAACTATAGAATCTTGAAGTGCTTGAAGTGAAGAGTCCTCAGCCTATGAATGCTAACTTGGAGATGTGGGAGTCATAGAAGCCAAAGAACCAACTAGAGTCTCTAGATTAGAAGTAAGAGAAGTCTTATGATGTTTAAGACTTTCCCACTTATCTAGCATTTTACTATATCATCATCATATGGAATATTATTACAATCATCTAGGGGAACAAGACAATCCAAGGTAGGATCATCTAGGAATGGAAGATCATCTAGATCTCCATACATTTCCCAAATTTTGGTCCAACGAGCACGAGGTGTCTCAATCCTTGATATAGGAAATAATGTGTTGATGTCACTATTGAGACCAATAAATCCTACGACATGACTAGTCTTAGAGTACCATACATAATTCTGCCAACATGTAGTTGGTTGAGGAACAAGTTCATAGAGATAGGAGAAGAGTTTCAGCCATCTGAAATACTTTAGAATACCATCTCACTAGGACTTATAGTTCCCTCTTTTTAATTGAATAACTAAAGGATGAGCTGAAATATCTATAGTGATAGTGATATTCTCCTCAAATCAGTCAAACAATAGACTAATCCAACAAAAGAAAATGTAGAACCATAGGAACACTCCCCAAAAACTACATAATCATGAGACCCTCCTAGCAAATTATGATAGTGACACTTTATACTTAGTGTGATTATAGTTGCCACTTGCTAAATTAGTGAAGGGGTCTTGATTTCAATGTATTACAGATGCTAAATTAGACCACAAAGCTAAAACTTCAATTTTTTAGATAGAATGGGATAAGATCATATTGCACCAATGAGAAGTACATAAAAATGATATACTTCCAAAAAAATTACACCCAACAATGTTATTGTATGGGCCTAAACAAAACCATGGAAGTTTCCAAAATGGGAACTACTTAGCATCACTTGTGAGAATCTACAATTTCTAGAAAATCTAGACACAAAAATTAGCAACTATCTACACCACTACAAAGCTCTAAAAAAATTAGCTCATATTAAAAAATTGCTCATAATACGAAATTGATACGACCTAGAGCGGAGCCTCTAAAAATTAAGTGCCAAAACTAAGATGCAAAGGGAGAGGGGGTCAAGCTAGAGGGATAAAATAGGATGATGTCATGTTGATGTCATTTATCAAAAAAAAAACTCGACAATAGATGCTCTGATCTAGCAGAATATTCCAAAACTACCCTTAGATCTCTAAAAACTACTAACTATACACAAAAATTATGGAAAAATACCCTCCACCACCTATCCCAAAAATTATCCCTTATTATTTTGTATTGGCCCCAATGAATAGGGAATTGTTTGTAACTTGTGTGCAAGGGATAATTGTTTCAAGGTTCAATAAACAATGCACATAAATTAGATTTTGTAAGTTGTTTATCTTTTACTTGCTTGTATGAGAGTTTTGAAGAATAGTATTGTCGATAATTCTCTCTATGATTGGTCCATGTGTTTATTTGGCCACTAACTAAATCTATATGATAAATTATAGATTCAAGGGACATTGCAAGAGCTCTTTGATGTGTGGAAGTTGCATCTAGGTTGTTCAATGTATCAACCAATGTTTGAAGCTCTCTTTTATTTCACTCAGTTTTCCCTAATATGGTTGTTTGGGTCTCACGAGGATGCCTTTGAAAGGATGGGATTTTGAGGGGGATTGGTTTGTGCCTACTCTTTAGTAGGAGTTTCCTCATGCATTTGATCAAGTGTATTAGGGTTTGGAGGTGTTTGTGGGTTTTAGTTTTCTAAAAAAATTTAAAAAATGAATCAACACAAATGACAAACAAAAATGCTTCATTTTAATTGAAATTATTTAAAAGATCACTCAGCTCATCTCTTGCACGTCATGGTGGCACATCTTCCTTGTCAAATCAACTCTAATGTGAAGAAAACATGCTTGCAGAATTGTGGGATCGCATTTTGGGTGAAAAGAAATAATGAGGCCATGGGTTTTCTATTTTTTCTTTTAACAACAAATAACATGCTCACATTATAACTTGAGTGTGTTTTGGCTTGGTAGTGACTGAGGCTAAGGCTAGTCACTACCAAATCATAATATGATCATGTTATTTGAAACACGGTCACATTATGGATTATTTGGACCAAAAAGGCATTTTGGCCAATTTTTGGTTCCCCATCTTTGTGCACATGCCCTCTTTCCAAATTAAAAATAGTATCTCCACTCTAAAAGCATGCCATTTCTAGGTGTATTTAGTTGGAATCATGGGCTAGTCACTTAGGAGTGTCATATGCCATGAAAAAGGCTTGGGACAAATAGATTAATGAATTCATGAATCGAACACCAAGTAGCATGGTCTTGAGAGTATAACTAGAAGAGATGCTTAATGGACTCCAAATGGCCATTGAAATGGAAACACAAGATTGGCACATCCAATTGAGTCAACTGAGACCCCATACGGAGAAACCGGTAAAGAAGACATCGGGCAAAGTGAGTGAGTTCAATGGGCTCAACCAAAGCGGCCCAAATTGTTTGAAACTTGTATCTCCAAAGAGAGGTAGAAGACTAAAGATTCCACCTCGCATTTAACTCAGTAACCATAGGTAGGTGTGGAAAGAGCCATGAATAACCTTTACAAGGTTTGTAATTCTAAAAAGGAGTATCTACAAATCGCTTCTAGTCCTTCCACCATGTCTTGGTGTAGTGGATTCCCACCTTGTAGAGCATTTCAAGGAGAACCAAAGAAAAAATGATTTGGTATGACTCCATATCTCGATTGACAAGCTTGAATTTGGCTTTAATATCTAGCCAAGAGAGCTAGGACCTAGTATTTTTGGAGAAAAGGTAAAAAATAGTGCAAACCCTACATTTGTAGAGATTTAAAGCACAAACCTAGGGAACTCTGGTGATGGGTTGATCTTGGTAAGTGATCACAAGAGACCACTATAAGGAATGCTAGTTGATGGAGAGCCCAATCCTAAAGTCCTTCCCATTCCAAATGAGTCATGGTTTGAGAGCCTCCTAGGCATGCTAGTTGCTCATGGCAACAAAGGTGCCTTCAATACACATTGGTTCTTTCTTGACAAGGATGGTGTGAAAACCCATACCATGCTAGGTACTACGGTCAAAGGGAGTACCAAAAGAAATACAATGCTGGAGAAGAATTTTTCAGGCTTCCTATCCTTCCAAGGCATGGATAACCCATTTGGCACATAATGTCAACCCCTATCTATAAGTATCAATGAGACCAGGATGACTAAAGTCCCTTGGGAGGATTTATGGAATTCCTAGACAGTTACTTGATGAAAAAAATTGTTGTGCTTTGATGAAGCCCAAAAAATATCCTTCAGGATTTGCTCCAACTTCTGGTAAGAGGCTTTGGAGAGGGGCCATTAAGATCAATAGTAAACATGGGTGGCAGCGAGCACTATGGAGAAAATCTAAAATCTCCTAGCAAGGGAGAGGGGCTTGGTAATAAAAAAATGAAGTTTTTTATTAAAATATAGAATGACTTGCCACAAGGGAACAAAGGAAGATTGAAAAGCAAAGGGTATGCCCAGAAAACAAAGACCTCCACATGATCAACCCATTTCCAGCTAAAGTTTTCAATCCATGTTGGTCTAGGGAGAAAAAGATTAGTGATAGGATTAGATTTGTTGCCATTGTATGCTAGAACTAGAAGTAACACAAAAGGTATCAAGACATTGTAAAGCATGAGTGACATTGTTTGGTTCCTCTAGAAGAGTGAGAAATGAATCATCCACTAAATGACCATTAAAAAGATAGGAGGAAGAGAACTTTAGGAAGTAAAATACCCTTGACTCTTTGTTGAGAGATAACGTTGGATACAAGTAACCAAATCCTTCTGCAACTAAAACATAAAGTGCTAGAGCCAAAGGACATCCTTGTTTGATGGAGTGAAAAATCATAAAAAAGGATGATTGTCGACCATTGATAGTGAGGCAAGTAGAGACATCTATAAAAAGCATTTGAACCTATCAAATGATTTTGGGACCGAATCCCAGTGCTTGAAGCATAGCTAAAATGAAAGGCCATTCGATGTAGTTGTAGGCTTTAGAAAAATCAATTTTGATAAGAAGAGTCTACTATTGAGAATGACTATCCCACTCCATACCTTCCTAAATCACAATGATACTATCAATAATGTAGCAACCTTTGATAAATTTAGTTTTCTTTGGCCATATAATAAGAGGAAGTAGATGACAAACTTAGAGTGCAAGAGCTTTGGCTATGATCTTGTAAGAAATATTAAGGAGAGTAATAGACCACCAATTATTAATCTTTTCTAGATCACTGGCTTATGTATGAATTTGATATTTCCTTTGTTTATGAGAGCTCCCAAAAAGCCAGTAGCATAGACTTCATTAAATACTTGTAGAAGGTTAGGGCAAACCATGTCCCATAGCATTTTAATTTGTAGTGGAAGCCATCACAACTAGGGGCCTTATCATTGGCCATGGAAAAGGCCACTTCTCTAAGATCCACTAGAGAAAGGCATTGATCACACATGCCCACTATGAAGTAGAAAGCCTAGTGGGAACAACCCTCACATATTGATGAAGAGCTTGTTTTGAAGTTGAGTAGGGATCATGGGCTTGGAAAACTGGCTAGTAATGGCAAACAAAAGCTTGAAGTATGGTGGGAAGTTTAGAGAGAACTTGGTGCCCTTCTTTTATGCACTTGATCTTTTCAAAATACTAGCTAGCTCGAAGGAATTCAAATAATTCCTTGGAAATTTAATATCTAGTTTTGAACCAATGAAGGCAAGCCTTCAACTGGGTTCCCTGAGCTCTAGATATGCATATCAATGTAATCTACTTCTTCTGGAAGAATTGATCAATGCAAATCTACATGGCAGGAGAGAAAGGCAATGCTTCCAACTTAAAAGAGCTCTGAGGTAGTGGCCTCATATGAGCGGTAGTGAAAAAGTGCTAGCTAGCACCTATAGATCTAGAGAAAGTGAGTTGTACATTTGATTACATAATTCTACCATTAAATCTAGCCAATCCTGAGGGCTAGGCATGGATCAAGGTTTCGTATGCACAAAATATGGGCCATCATGTGCTAATGATTCAATACTGACATGTTTCTAGGATGAACTGCATCTTAGGTACCTTTGGCCCCACCATTTGTTATTTAATAGAGAACTAGAGAGGAAAGTGATTGGAGAGGACATTTTTTTATAAAGGAACAATGCGCAAAAAAAAAGATCCATGGATTGTTTAGAGATAATGATTCTATCAATGTGTTTAAGAATTCTTTTTGTACCAGCCCACAAATTGTTCCACATAAACCATAGATAATCAAGGAAAGAATGACCAATGTTAGGGTTGAAACTATAATTTATTGTGCATGCAATACTAGACCTCTCTTTCGGAAGTTGTCCAGCGCATAGGCAAATGCCCACACTTATCAAATTCTAGTTTTGACCATATTGAAACTGCCATACATGATCTGAGAAGTGGTGGGCAATAACTTCACAATCCATTGCTAGAGGAGATCTTTCAACATCATTGGAAGCATAAACATTAACAAATCCAAGGGAGTGGTTGTTAATATTAAATAAAATCCACAAGGCACAGTTGGTGGGGTCAATCCATGGGAAACTAGATGTGGCTGCCATGTAGGTGAAATATAAGTGGCAAGGATTTCATGTCCCACTTCGTGGTTACTATGTAGAAAGTGACGTTTTGGACAAATTACATGGCAAAAATAGAAAGCATGAAACTAACAATTTTCAACTCCTATAAACCCAAAACATTGTGGTTGAGAAATAATTGACAAACATCCTACATGATGTATTTTCTTTTAAGATTTGTGAGACCCCTAACATTCCATGAAATAAAATTCATGGAGAATGGGAGTCAAGGGTCATATCATTGTCAAGGAGCTCGTCAAGAGCTCCATAATGATTCTATAGGAAATTATCTTCAGTAAATGTCCCCAGGATTAGAGATTGAATACAAACTAGACAAATCAAAGAATTCCTCTTCTTCCCTGGCATAAATTCTCCTTCCTTAAGCTCTTGAACTAGGTTGCGAGAGGTCAAAGGACATGGAGATCTCTTCTCATACTGAAGAGATAATATTGACTACCATGGGGTTTTGATTGAACTATGGTTTGGTAACCAGTTAAGTGACTCTTGCCTCAATAGCCTTGGGAGGATTTGAAATATGTAGCCTAGTAGTTGAAGGCTAGGGACTAGCACCTTTTGAACCAATTGCATCCTAATTTTTTTGTTACCCACGATGGTCCAACCATCCCCATCTTTTTAGGCTGGAGGAGCCATTAGATTTACTTAGGAGGAGGTTTGGCTTCTTGGGTGGCCAAAGGACAGTCATAGATTTTATGGTCTGAGGACTAGCATCTATAACAAGTTTTTAGCAATTCAAGGTAAAGGACTCATTGGTTGAAGCTTTGGGTACCCACTTGCACCTCTATGGACTCTTTGAGATCTTTGGATAGATCAACATAGATGCAGACCCTCTTTTGGGGGTGGGTAGAGAAAAGCACTCTTGTTTGATATTAACAACCTGCCCTAGAGATGCAACAATGCAGTCCAAGAAAGGCCATAGAGGCAAGTGCAATCTAGGGAACTCAACCCAAATAGGAACACAAAAGGACCATTCCTCGGAGACAACAAAGTCCTATGAGCAACGAAGACTGAATATACTAAGGGCCATGCTCAAAAATGGCCTTGGGAAACTTGACCTTAACAAAATGAAAAATAAAAAATCCCTTGGTGAGATTTCGGATGGCCTCTACAGGGACCCCATGCAGGACCCAAGTAGACTTGACCCAACTACGTAGCATGCTTTTAGAGGGGATACAAACACAAAATATCCAACAAGGGTATAGTTTTCGAGCCACTTACAAGCATTTTCTAAGTCATAGATAGGTAAGACAATATCATGGATAGTGGCATCACCTTGTGCACCACCTTTGGAATAAAATTTTTTGGCCATTTGGGAGCCATTTTCTTGTGCGTCTAAGCCTAAAGTAGCTCCAACATCAAATTTGGGGTCATTAGGTTTGGTTACCATATAAAAAGAAGAAAAAAAACTGCCTAAAGGCGATAAAACTAGAAAAACCTGCAATAAATGTAGACTTCTCCCAGTTCACAAGGTATAATAACACGAGTTACAAGGACAATGGAGAGACATGAGGAAGAACATATAAACCAAGCAAAGGCAAAACCCTAGTAGAACCTCCAACCTTCACAACTAGACAATTTTTTTTATAAAACATAAATTAACTGAAATTTTTGTTATGAGTATTGAACATCTTAATTTTAGTGTTGAGGTGCTTTTCTATTTCCTGCTATCCCTAAAACCCATATGTTTTTAAGGTTTATCACTTCTATTTTGAAGGTTTATTATTATTTCTAGACTTCCCCTCATGTTTCGCTCCTAACACACGTAAGATCGAGTAAATTAATGAATTCCACGTCTAGCTTAATTAGTGCAAGCTCTAAATGAATGGATTCCCTATGTAGAGAATGTAGAGGAGAGAAACGATCAATTCCAATTCTACGAAGTGGAAAAATGAGATTTGAAAAAATAAGTTTTTAACTGTTCAACTGAGTGCATGTTAAGAATAGCTATTGAACTCTGGAGTGTGAATTGGTTGAATTGGTGGGCTTCAATTTTTTTGCGACGACTGTTGAGTGTAGAAATTCTGATATGGCTGAAGCTAGTAATGACGATTGTGAGTGGTTAGAACATGTGAAAGAAAGCCTGGAGAAAGATGAAGTGGGAGCGTCTGAAACAAGATCTAGGGTGTGCATATTCGGTATAGCTCACCCTCTTTTGAGACTGAAGCCCGAAGCATACATTCCCCAAGCGATTTCCATCGGACCATACCATTACAGAAGATTACAGCAGTACGAGGAGACAGACACGTACAAACTGAAAATGGCGCACGCACTGGAAAAGGAGGTCCCTGGATTCAAGTTCCGCATGCTTGTCAAGCAGATAGAGTCCTTTGATGATCAAATCAGGGCTTGCTATCACAAGGATATTTCATACAGCAAGGAGATGCTGTCTTGGATGCTTGCTCTTGACACCTCTTTTATTCTACAGTTTTTGAAGTCCTTTTGCCAATTGGACCCTATTTTACTCTCCAAAAGAAAGACCCCGCTTTGGTATTCCATTACAAATGACATTCTCATGCTTGAAAATCAGGTGCCAATGTTTCTGCTCAGAGAGGCACTCTGCTTCACGGCTAATTATATTCAGTCTGACACATTGCAAAAAAGGGAGAATCTGGCTTGTATACTACAGGTAAACGCTTTCCCTTTCTACATGCATTACATATTTCAAAATTTTGTTCCAATAAAAACGAAAAGCCCTAAATAGGCTTATACACAGAGATAATACTACAAAAATTCAGTGGATAAACTGTGTAAAGGTTTTTACTTCGAATCTCCCCTGTCAAGGTTTTTAAGTTGTTGTGTCGGCTGTTTTTAAAATTTTCGACTCAATTGAATCTTACAAATCAGTTCGACCTGTTTAGTTGATGATAATTTAACTGTTTTAAATTACCTGTGTTTGGATATAGTCAAGTTTTTGACTGCTGATACATTTACAACACACCGGCAGTTTAAGCTCTTCCCTCCTTAAGGCCTCTCTTTAGAAATTTACATGGTTCCCTTTGAAAATCTCAAATCATTGTTATTTCATGTTAATTCGTTAAAAGATTTATTTTAAAGGGTAAAATATCTTTCTACTCTTATATAAATTGAACTCTTGATTACAGGGTGCTTGTTTGCATTTCAATCCTTTTGTCCGAGAGAACAATCTTCCGCCATTAAAGCTGGAAACCGCAAGACATATTCTGGACTCTCTCTATCATTATGTTACTGCAGCTTCACCTCAACCTGAGCAATCTGAGAGTCAAGTATATATTTCTCTTGAAAGACGCGGCATTAACACCTTGTTCAAGAGAATGTTATCTGCTACAGAATTGAGTGAAGCAGGGATAAAGTTTGCATCGTATTCATCAGGAGACCTGAGCAAAATAAGTTTTAATAGCACAACCTCTACTCTCCTCTTACCCCAAATCACAGTCAATGATTGTACAGAGGTTGTCTTGAGAAACTTAGTTGAACTTGAACTCAATCTGAAGACGAAGCAAAAGCCCCTCACAAGCTACATTTATTTAATGGACAGTCTAATTGATACGGAGAAGGATGTCGCTGTGCTCAAGAGACATGGCATTCATTACAGTCAAATGGGTAGCGATGCAGAGGTAGCTCACATGTGGAAATCTATGATTAAATCAATCTGGGAAAGTACATTTGACCCTGTAGACCAAGCCATAGACAAAGCCATAGAAGCAGCAAACAAGTACTACGGAAGCAAATGGAGAATTCTTTCGGCTGAGTTTCAGAAAACCCACTGTTCAAAACCGTGGCTGATTATATCAGTTGTATCTGCAGGGGTGCTGTTGTTGTTAACAGCCGTCCAGGTTTTCTGCTTGTTCTATACCTGCAAGAAATAGTCACAGTCAAAGTGTGCAGGCCTGGAATTTGATGGTTTATGGACGTTTAAAATAAAATTAGATCATAAATGGACGCCGATTAAGGAGGGACAGTTCAGTGCCATAGCCCTTTTGGGTTCCAGTGTTGAGCAATCTAAGAAGTCTTAGGTTGCTACTATTTCTAAGGATCAGTGTGTGTCTTCGTCCCTATCCTCTGCGCCAACGGAGGTGAATCCGGGTCTTTCTCTTGAGATTCCTAATTTAGTTGTCAACAGAGCGACCTTGCAGTATAAGTAATCTCTCAGTAGGGGGTTTTTGGGGGCAAGGCCTAACATTGATGCCTTTAGGGATGGGCCATTAGAAAATGGTCTCGTTGTGGCCATTTAGAGATTGCAACCATGGAGAAGGGCTTCTTTCTGATTTCTTTTTTAAGTCATGAAGATTGTGTTAAAACTTTTCTAGTGGGTCCATGGTTTATGGGCATATATGTACTTTTCCTAAAGAAGTGGGCTTTGAGTTTCAATCTTGAGAACAAAAGATTCAACAAAGTTTTTATTTGGGTGAAACTTTTGAGCTTGCCTTTGGTATATTGGGAGGAGGAGATCTTGAAAGATATTTCTTCTTTGATTGGTTAGTTCATTTCCCTTGATCTGATGATTCTTTCTAGAATATTTTAATTATTTACCAAATTTTGTATGTATGTAGATGCAGGTAAGGTGCTTCTATCCTCTATTACCCTATCCTCCAAATTGCATAAATGGGTGTAACATTTTATTTTTGAGGAATCCACAATTATGTGTAAAAATTATCATATGCATGGCCACTCCACTTCTAGATGCCTGGGAAATAGCGAGTCACAACAAAATGAAAAAAAAAAGTTCCTTTGGTGCATGGTCTTCCTCGGGGTGAAGGGATGCCTCTTCAGAGTATTGTTGTTGTGAATGATGTCTCCAAGGAGCATTTTTTAAGAGGCAAACCGAAAACATTCAATTTCTTGGCAACAAGGTGTGAAGTGAGGAGCTTCAGATTGAGCCCATTGGTAGCCCCTCTTGCTTGCTTCAACTCTTGCTTGGAGAACCTCCTCCTTTAAGGGAGAATGAGATTTCAAGTGTGAAGATGAACTATTCTGATCACACTAAGGTTCCCCATGAGGTTAGCTCGATCATGAAAGATGAGTGTCTTGACCAGAAACAAAGTAGCCTCAGAGTCTCTTTGAATGATTTCAAAGGGAAAGTTCAAAGTTCTTTGGAACATTTCGGAATCAAGACACCTTGAGTCTTTAGATTCTTGGGTTGTTTCTTGAGCTCCTTCTTGAGAGCGATTGCTTGTGTTTGTTGTACTCATAACCTTTGTTTGAGTGTTGACTATCTATTGTTGTAAATTGCAATATTTGTGCAACCTGTTCCATGTTATTTTTGTGGCTTGTCCCATGTTTTGTGCTCTTTGTTGCTTGGTTGTGTTTCTTTGTCCCATCTTTCTAGCTTTGTAAAAAGGGTTAGGGCCCTTTCAGAAACTCTACCTTTACTCTTATAATAAAAATAGAAACTTATCTTTAATTGTAATAGTAAATTTAAGATTTTTATTTTCTATGTAAGCTTTAAAAGTAATAATTGTTATTCATTGTTTTACAATTCTACTTTCATTTTTTTATATGTACAAATTTACAATTACAAATAGATAATCAAGAAGAGTTGGATTGTAACTTGTAAGTAATGCAATCGTTTATTTATTTATTTTTAAATTCTAACTTTTGTAATTATACACATGCTAAATTTTTTGGCACAAATAATAATGATAGAATGGAATAATAATAGTATTCAATGTATATACTTCAATTATTATTTTTAAGTATAAAACTAAGCTTGCTTGGTTGTACATTTCGACATTTTTTGAGTAACAAAGTGATTATAACTAGGTAGTAGCCATGTATAGCATATGAAATATTATACAAAAAACATCCAATTGATTCATGGCATGACATTGAGAAAGGCATCTCACTATGGTTAAAAAAATATCACTATGACGCCCAAAATACAAAATATGATCAAAATAAGCTTTTGAAGCCAATATAGATAGTTTCTACTATTTCAGTTACCCTACCTTATTTTTTCTCTTCTTTTATTAAAGGAAATAAAAATGCCAATTGCAGAGTATAAATAAAACCATATAGATCAAACAAGTCTTGCCCTCACATTGAAACAACATATATAGGCCCTCCAAAATATATAAAAGGATAAATATAAAATCTCAGAAGGCAGATCTTGTCACTTTTTATTGAGTGACCCTCCCTTGTAAGCAAAAATGTGAACAACTAATGTAAATGGTAGAGATATACTTGTCTTTTGTTTTGACAATTTATATTTTTCTTAAAACATCAATTGAAAGGCAGTTAAATGACCAAATTGTCATAAAAATTTCATATGACATGCAGGGGTGACCATTAGATTCTAGGCCTACTAGTGTGATACGTTACTCTCCAACTGCAAGTTATTTGTTGATCTACTTTCAGTGGTTTTGTTTGGGGTGGCGGGGAGGGGTTGTGCAAAGATAAAAATAGCAATTGCACCCTTAGGTTTAATGGGCAAGCATATAGATGTACTAAGAACATTCTTATATTGCAAACAAAAATACTATCTAGTGAATTGTTTGATATCTAGTATATGTAAGTATTTTAATTAATACTAAAGCATGTAGTCCTTTCAATATTGTAAGTAGTTATATCTCATATTTATCATTTTCTCTTTTTATTGTGCAATTTCAAAAAAGTCAAAGAAAACATTTTCATTGTTTATATTTGATGATGATTAAGTTTTAGATAATTTTGTTAGACAATTCTAATTGTGGTTATTGTAATGTTCAACCATGTTGAACTCTCCATGAGAGTCCATTCAGTTGTTGGGAGGTTCAAACTTATCCAAATTCAAAGGGACACTTTGCCTTTAATATCTTTAGAAGCATATATAGAATAGAATCCCAAGGTATGTTTATTCAAAAAAACTATGGACCATGTACAATAGTGAGAGGGGTCCTAACCTTTAGTAAGAACATGCTTAACTAGCTATGGTGCTAGCCTAAGAATTGCTCCTGTACTTCCATTGATTTAGAGGTGTGACATTTTTAAACTCCATTAAGTGCTTCTTCCAAGCCTTAAAAAAAATGAAAATATTTAATAACCATTTTGAGCACATACAATCCTTCAAAAATGAAATAATTTGCACAAGAAAAATTATATGTTATCTCCTTATAATTTCCCCATTATGTAATGATTGAATGAATAAATTATATAGTTCTATGAGTTTAATATCTTTTACACTTTTGATTTAGTAAGAAAAATTATATGTTATCTCCTTATAATTTCCTCATTATGTAATGATTCAATGAATAGTCTATATGGTTATATGAGTTGAATCTCTCTCTTACGCTTATGAAAGGTATTAATAAATTAATGAAATTGGAAAATTAACCTAATAAAGAAATGATAGTTATAGGATGCTTATATTATATACTCCTACACACATGTCTACAATGATAAAATAGAATAAAATATCATATTACATATTTTTAACTATATCACATTTTTCTAAGGCAACATAGGCCTAGAGCACTCTTTCTTTGATATATTTTGATCTAAATATGTTTAAGACATGCACATAAGATCAAACGATTATGAATTCACTCAACAACATATCTATGAAATAAAATTTTAAATATAGGAATGATGTAAATTACATAAAACAAAAACCATATTCATTCAAAGGGTTTTATCCCATTTATTATTCATTTCCTCTAAATATGGTAATCGTGAATAAGTTTACGAATTCCTATAATACTATTTTATAGAGCACAAACAATGATATATTTTGACAACATTTACAACTAAAAGGTAACAATTACACTTAATTCACATTTTTACTTAAAGATGACAAATTATGTAAAATATGTTAATTTTTGTATATATACCAATGGATTGACCAAGAATGAATAGAGTTCTTATTTCCATTAAAAAATAATAATTTGAATATAGAAATAAATGTAAGCTCAAGATCTCATTTTTCTCCATCGTTTATGCTTATTTAAATGAGATTATTTTAGAAAATGTAATAAATGTAAGGTCAAGATCTATTTTACCCATTATTTATAACTATTTAATACTATTTTAAAATATAATAAATGCAAGGTCAAGAATTTTTTATTTCCTATCATTTATGACTAGTTAAATGACATTGTTTTAAAAATGAAAGGTCAAAATTTTTTAATGGTAGTCCTTTTAATTTCAACCATCGATAGATATGTATTTGTAATTTTGAGCTTTGAAGTCTAGCTTATTGAACATTTGTGAACAAATCAATAGCCTTTTATGGTTTGAAGAGGTTAAATTATTTTTTGTAAAGCTTTGAAGTGGAGTATCTTAGGCTATTTTTGGGTTTATGGAGGTTAAAATTTGTAACCACTCTTGTTATTTAGGTTATGTGTGAAATATGAGGGTTTTAGATGACATTATTGTTCTTGAAGGCTTAGTTCTAATGCTATTAAATGAATATTTGTGTTATTTAGCTTGACTTCTGAGCTATTGACTTTTAATTCAGGTCTTTTGTGCTTAATTATGGCTTATGTGGAAGAGAATTGTTAGCATTGTAGTTGCCTTAGAGGCTTTTTCCACATACAAATTATGGGTTAGAATTTGTTTATTTTGGTCATGAAGTTCTATGGGCTTAAATCTTCTTCTACTAAATAAAAAAGTAAGAAAACTCTCAAGCTAATTTTTTCTTTTTCCCAAATACTTGCATGCTTAGTAAAATAATGTGCTATGTTGCACTAAAATTTGTTGGGAAAAATGATAAAGGTGGAGAGTTTATTAGCATTTTATGTTATTATGTGAAGGCTAGGTGCTTAAAGTATCTCAACGTCTAGAGTCCAACCTGCTATCACTGTTGTGCCAAAGCCAAATTTTATCACTAAATAAAACACTTCCTAATTTATTTATTAACATTTTAATTGTCTCTTCTTTGTTTGGGGTAATTTTTATGTATTATAAATTTACTTTGAACTTCACACTTTGTAATAATTAATTTACTCTTTACTATTTTATTTAGTCTATTCTATTTCAAGTTGTTTTCTATTTATATTTTCATATCTCTTCATGCATTTTATTTTATTTTATTTTCTATATATTATTTAATATTTAATTTGTTATCTCTCTTTTTAATGTCACTTTTTTATATTGTTGGTGGTTGTTGTGATCATAAATCCATTCCTTTGATGTTTATAGTAATGGTTGTAGGTGTGATCATGAAGATATTCATCTACCATTTGATGTATGCTCTCTTCTTTTCTTCCTTTGTTTGTTTGTGGTGCTTATCGTCTTCTTTTGAGCGAATCTTTTTATTGACAAGGATTTATGTGTTTGTTGATGGATATTGAATTTCGTCAACCAATGCAATTTTTTCAAGTATTTGACTTTCAAATGCAAGATGAGTGTCATTTTTTAAAAGTAAAATTTAATGATTTTATTCAATTCCCATGAATTAAATGAAAGGCGTATTCAAAGAAGACTTAGTTACTACTAAGTGAAAATAAATTTGAAGAAAAAAATTGAAATATTTCAAGAAATAGCTATAAAAATAATTAGGTTTTCAAGTCTAAAATATTAACTCCAAAAAATATTGTTTCATGTCAATAAATATTATTCAATGCACATTTACTATTTTATTTCATAGGAAAAGTATTCTTCTTAGTATATCAAACCATTTTTTATTTAATGTCATACATTTATTTTTTTTATCCATGAACTTGTTGGTGACTACCTAAAGACTCGTGTCAACACCTAAATCTAGGGAGAGTTAACATAGGTAATGAGTAGGACTTATAATTAGGATGCTACATGAATGGACCAATGATTATGAGTGAGTAGGCTCACCTTCATCTTTGAGTTCAACTAAACTTGAGAGTGTATTTCCCAAAGGTATTCTTAATAGGACATCTATCAAGTATGATGAATAAGACTAAACCAACCACACCTATACCTAATGTATGCTTGAGCCTAGATTTTTTCACTAGGCTAAATACTAACTACCTACTTATAAAACCTCTTATTAAGTTGCTAACTATGACCTTGCATTTGCACCCAAAGGTAAAAGCCTTGCAATAGATCCCCACAGGTGACTCCACTTAACATTTCATACATACTTGTGCAAGGTGTAGGCATGCATAACATGATCTTCTAACTATCTAAGAAGTTTGCTGGTCACTTAAGATGTTCCCTGAATTACACTACTAGATCATGAGAGCATGTAGAGCTCTAATATACCCCTAATCTAACAAGGATAGAGAGAGTCAATTTGAGAAATGTTTGGACCTTCACTAATCAAAATAGTGCCTACTCCATTGGGCAACTAAGTCATGACTTGCAAGGAAGAATAAGATACACCTATAGAGCATAATTGAACTAGATGTGCATATTCATACAAATCAAATAAACACTTCATGAAAATAGACATAATCTGATCTCAATGTTGTAACAACCCATATGAAATAGTAGAAAGACCATCACAAAATAGTCTGCAATGAATTAGAAGCTATCACACATTCATCTAACTCTTGTTATATTCATACTAGAAATGTGACAAGAGAGGATCTACAACTAGATTCAAGCGTCCCCTTGAATAGTTATAGACTACCATGGAGACATCCACTTACATGCAATGTGTTCTTTGAATAACCTTGCTATGAGTTACAATGTGTATCTCATCTCCTTATAGACCTGACTTGCATCACTTGATGCCCTATAAAAAACTAAGACACTTATATGTGGCCAAAAAGTTGGCCCAATGACCAATAATACATCAAATGAGAACATACATATAGTATACATGTCCAATTGTTAAAAGAGAACAAGGAGAGAAATTCAAATCTATGTCCCATCAACAACATGACACCCACATATCTTCCCTTACTATGAGTGAGCAAGGACATCCAACAATGTGATCAATAACCAACCATCGATCCAATCTAATAGTAAATAAAATACTAGATTGAGGGAGAGAAGTTTGAATGAAGAAAGTATACTATTATCATGAACTAAACCCAAAATGAACATTTTTAAATCATGCTCTGTCATGGTAGATTTACACGATAGTCCCTAGAGCAATGTCGAGGATGAGAAGACATGCTAGCCAACCACCCATGGACAAGCTATAAATTTCATATTTAAAAATGCATTTGAAAAGCATGGAACATGACATGGCAGACAAGAATGAACTATGTTGGTGGGATGTATGTAAATAATTTGAACTTTATTTAAATATTTACTAAAAATGTGGAGGTAGAGTAGATCAAATGATGGATAACAAGTTGGGGAGGTAGCAGACACATGAGGATCAAATGATGCATGGGCCCCAAACATATGAAGACTTAAGGAAACATGGGAACCACCACCAATATGCTGCCACAGGAATATACTATAAAGGCACATCTAATCAATATAACACTTGTAGCCATAGCACAAGGAACCAAGTGCCATACTAACCAGCATACCCTAACAAGACAAGGCCAACTAGGATATGACCACCCTACCTATGAGAAACACATCATCAGGATCACATAACACTTCCATAGGCCCATCACTTCCACCACATTGAGAACTAGCCTCCATAAGAATAAATTCACCATCACACCACAAGGATGCATCGTAGACCACCATGCCATATTCTTGGGCAGAAAAAACCACCACAAGCAAGGGAAAGGCCTCCATAAGGAAAACATGAACTACTACCTTGACCGCAAGACATAGGATGGTAATCTTGGCACACAAAGAAAAAACCTATCATAAAAGACTAATGAGATCAAAGGGAGGCTTCTAAAACATAGAGTTATACCTATAAGCACATGTGCAACCACCACAAGCTTGAAAAAACCACCACACCCATGAGGATCCACTAGAAAGGGAAAGATAAGGTTATAGTTAAAGTATATTGGCTCTGTGGTGAGATTAAATAGATCAAGAGCACATGTGATACCAGTAGAAAGAAAGGGTAGGTGATATGGGACCACAACAAGGAAATATGGAGTCATACAAGATAAAGGAAAACATTGCAAGGCATAGCGAAGAAGGAAGAGACAACATAATAGTCCACCATGTAGCATTGCAAGATGAAGATAATACATTTCTATAAGTTGAAGCGAAGAGAACACGCAAATGATAACTGTAGAAGACATCTAGGAAAATGATAGGGCACCATAGTGATGACAACACCAAGTTTGATCATGATATTTGGGCCTAGGCCAACATTGAATCTAGTTGGGGATGTATGCCTCTTGCATGAACAACATGAATCTAGACAAGTCTCTAAGAAATAGATCAAATCTCTAAAAAGGATGAGAGGGGAGGGGAAACCAAAAGACAAAAAATAATAACTTATATACAAGATACAAACAACAACTTGCAGCCAATGACATGATGGCACAGAGAAACATAAACTAAAAATATATGGTTGTAAACAAAATTTTTGTGCACTTGCAGGTTAGACCCTGCAAAGAGGATCCATGAAACAAGACCATGGATAAAGTGCCGCAATCAACTTTCCTCTATCAAAGAAAAGATGAAAGAATGAGTTCAACAATATCAAACATAAAGTGTACCCAACATCCAATTGCAACAAATGGCATCCACCACATGCAAACATAAGCCATCTACAACAAAAAAATGTATCAAGCTAACACTATAATACCTTTTGTTCACTAAGCATAGCAACCCAATCCAACAACATAGTGAGAAGAAGATTCTCACAACCCATGCCAATCACATCCACATAGTTGCTGCCATCTTGAAATGAATCAAGACAAAAACTAAATTTCTCAAACTCACATGGTAAAGAAAAGTATACCTAACTCAAACCTTGATTTGCATAAGGAAGGGCATCATCATGTGTCTTAAACTAGGATGTCTCAAGATCTAGGATATAATCAAGTTGAGCTACCACAAGATTGTGTTCAAGTTCATTTGTGCATTGCAACTCAACATCACCTTAACTTGTATGCTAGACCCACACAAAAGATTCCAACTCTAGCACATCACCATTATCCATAGCATTAGAAGCCTTGCCTTCATCACAAAGGAAAGCCTCATATTCATTAATTTATTCACATCAAGAACTTAGATAACTTGTGGCCAACATACATCATCTTCACATATGCTGATGGATTGTTCCATGATTGGACCAAACATATGATCCACATGTTCATTATCATCATCAACATAAGAATCAAACCAATGAACTTCACATGAAGGATTGAACCCTTCCCATTGCCTCTCTATTTTAACTTCTTTTTAGCAATCCATTGTGTCATTATCACAACTACAAATAGACAAATAATTGTTTTCTTCTACTTTCCCTACATATAGGAATATAGACCCATTGCAAAGAAATAAACTTCATTTATGGCACACCCAACAGAGTCAGCATTAAGTTTCATATCATTTCGGTCAAAATTGTTGATGTTGGGAACTATTAAAAAATTTGGCTGATACAAGTCAACATATAAGTCATCAAAAAATGAAGGGAAGACTTGAGATCCACCACATTAGATACCATGCATATCTCCTTCTACATAACCAACTGCGGTAACATTTTTCCCAGCCTCCTCCAAACATTCACCTACAACAAGGACATCTTGAGTAGCCTTAATGCATTGCACATTCACAATATGAGCACCAAGAGTTAACATCCCTTTTATGTATTCATCTCTTGTCTTCTCAAGGTTGTCAACCCACACATAGGCTTGTTGTAGACTAGCAGGTTTCATCTCTTGCATGATCATTGCATTTAGGCCAACTTGAGCATAAGCATAAAAAATAAATTGATGCAGGCAGATGCATCAAGCCTATACTTCCTTGGAATACTAGAGTGTACCACTATGAACTTGTGATTGAAATCGCTACTTGGATCTCCTTCCTATCTTTTGATGTTCAACAATTTTTGGACAAGAGAAGCAAGTTCAATATTACATGTATAAGTTTCAATAAATGTTGTCACAAGATCATACCAAGAAGAAAAATAGTGCTCAAGAAAACAATTGATCCATCTCTGCACTTTCCCACATATCTAAGATATGATAAAGAACCACATCCACATTTCTTCATCTTAAAAATGAAATTCTTCCATGAGACCTAATAATGCATTGACATTTGATTTCCGTTCAATGACCTTAAGCCCATCAAACTTAGAGATTTGATTTAAAATTCTTCCGATCCTTATCTACATTTCATAATCGACCCATGAGAGGTCCAACTACTTGTAGGTAGTATCAATGGGAATGATGGGATTTTGAGCAATTGGGTTCTTTGTGACAGTAGGTCAGACATTAGATTGTAACTTAGACTCAAGCATCTAGATTTGGATTTCAATTTCCTTTTGTTGCTTAATAAGATCATTGTGTTCTTGTATGGATGCTTGAAGGTCTTGTGAATGAAGGAGAGATAGAGTATGACTATTAGAGTAAGATGTTTCATTGGAATAATCTGATTCATAATCATAAACATAGTAATCAAGGTTTGAAATATAGGGAGGAACATATGAAGGGTAAAAGTTCATAATTGTGTCACACTTTTATAAAGGAATCGGCTAACACAAATATATTTTTTCAACTTAAATGATGAAAATGTCATATGTATGCTTTGAATTTTAAAATGACATAAACTAATGAAATGTAGAAATTTTAATGTAGTTTATACTTATAATTTTTTAATTTTTTTAAAAATCAGTTGGATATTCTTTTTATGAATTTAATAGATGAATTTTAATTGCTGATTTTTTTTAAAAAAGTGGCGTCGATGGGACGTCAAGAAAAATATAGCAAAATTAACTTTTTTTCTTTATTTTTTTCCTAATTAGACAACTCAAATATCTAGTGCATGGAAAAATAATTTAAATTTTGATGAATAATTTTTTTAAATAATTTTTTAAAGTCAAATTTAATTAGAACAATATAGTTTTCATGGGACGTCAACTTTTGTACAATTGTTTATTTTTATTTATTTTTTAAAATACCCTCTTGGAGAAGATTCTCTCCTTTAATGCACCATATATTTTTCAAAAATTTTAAATATGTTTTACCTATTTATTTTTAATTTCTAATCAACTTCATATTTGATTATAATAATATACTTGCAATAAATATAAAAATAATGCTAATATAACTAATCAAAATATTAAAAAATATATTTCTAAGTTCTAGCCTCCGAGATCTAGACCAAAGGGTATTTTTAAATTTTCATGAAAATAGCCTTTGGTTGGAGAAATTTGGAGTTGAACTTGAATATTTGTTCATTTTTTTGAAAATGGGGGGGTTGGTTGCCACATGGGATGCCACATAGACAGTTTTTTGCAAGACGGTATCGCTCGAAAAAGTTTTAGGTGAAACTCTCACCCAAAACTTTCTATGTAAATAAATACTATTTTCAAAGTCAAAATTAGATTTTATAGATTTAAAAAATTTGGGAGAAAAGGTTTCAGGGGAAACTTTTTATGCCACGAAGTTGCTACGTGGTTTCAGGTAGAACTGTTTCTCCTGAAATGGTTTAGGGTGAAACTGTTTCTATAGAAACTATTTAGTTGGCCGAAAGTGTAACACATGTTTGAACTTTTACCCTGAAAGAACAACCATATCAATATATTTAAACCTAAAGGTCGTGGTTATAAATTATAGCATCCTAAAACATGACCACACTTTATGGAAGGAGAATGGCCTAACCATGAGGAAGAGAGGAGAAAACATGTACCTTATTATACCACCACACATAGGGGATACAACTTTGTGATGTTGTCAAGGCACATGTAGCAGCAACATAACACTTTGATTCATGATAGAAAAGTCACCACCTCATTGAATTAGGAGATCCTTGGAACAAAAGAAATGCCAAGGCTAAAAATTTATGGGTTGTCTTTCACCACTAGAGTCTTCAACAAACCTCAACCTTTTAATTTGTTCCTCAATAATGGTGCCACTTTGTTGACATAAGTTGGCAGGATGCCAACTATGCACAAACAAAAGAGCACAACTACAAACAAATTCTTCACTGAGTTATAGAGGTACTCAAAATATGAATTAGAATTTTACATCCCCAACAATGATGCCATTTGATTGGTGACCAAATATGTAGCTCCACTTATTCTAAAGACTTGTTCCAACACCTAAGGCTAGGGAGTGTCAACATTGGTTCAATGGATAGGACCTATGATCAAACTATGACATAAATGGACCAATGATTGTGAGTGGGTAGGCTCACCTTCATATTTGGGCTTAGCTAAACCTAACTAGTTACTTATAAAACCTCTTATTAAGCTAATAACTACAACCTTGCATATGCACCCAAAGGTAAAAAAGATTCAATATCCCCACAAGTGACTCCACTTAACATTTCATACACAAGTGCAAGGGGTAGGCATGCATAACATGATCCTCTTATTTAAATAAATTGTGGTCACTTAAGTGGTTACATTATGCATACAAGTGTATCATTTGATTTTTACGCATATGCACATCTGGTTCCATTATGCTCTACAAGTGTATCCTCTTCTTCCTTGTGGGTCATGACTTAATTTCCCAATGGAGTAGGCACTAGTCTAATTGGTGAAGGTCCAAACACTTCTCAAATTGATTATCTCTCTATCCTTGTTAGATTAGGGGTCAATTAGAGTTATACTTGCTCTCTTGATCCATAAATGTAGAACTCTAATCTACTCCTAACCTAACAAGGATAGAGAGCATGTAGAATTCTAATATACCACTAATCTAACAAGGATATAGATAATCAATTTGAGAAATATTTGTACATTTACCAATTAGACCGGTGCCTACTCTATTGGGAAAATGAGTCATGACCAACAATGAAGAAGAGGATGCACTTGTAGATCATAATGGAGCCAAATATGCATATGCATACAAATCAAATATAACACTTTATGCAAATAGACATACTTAATAATCTGATCTCAATGTTGCAACAACCCACATGAAACAAAAGAAATACCATCCCAAAATAGTTTGCAATGAATTAGAAGCTATCACGCATTCATCTAACTCCTATTACATTCATACCAATAAATGTGGCAAGGTTTGAGAACCCCCTTGAATAGATATAGACTGCCATGGAGACATCCACTTACATGCATTATGTTCATTGAATAACCTTCCTATGAGTTACAATGTGTATCCCATCCCATTATAGACTATCTACTTGCATCACTTGATGCCCTATAACAACTTGCGACACTTATGCATCCATAAAATTAGCTCTGTGACCAACAATAATGCATCAAATGAGGGCATACATATAACATTCTACAAATAAGGTCAATGGTCAAAATAGAACAAGGATGTAAATTCAAATCTACATACCATCAACAAGGAGGTAAATTCAAATTAATAGTGTTGGCATAGTAGGTAAACATTTTGAACTTTATTTAAATATCTTCCAAGCACATGGAGGTAGGGTAGATTAGATGGTGGTAAGTAATTTGGGGAGGTAGCACGCACATGAGGATAAATAAATGCATAGGACCCAAACATAGTATGACTTGAGGCAACATGGGAACCACCACCAATATGTTATTGTGGGAACATGTCATGAAGGCACATCTAGTCAATATAATACTTACAACCATAACATAAGGAGTTCCATGTGCCATACCAACTAACATACCATGATGAGATTATTGGGAGAAGGTATGTTGTACACCTTGCATAATAAACTAATTATGCTAAAATGTAAAAGTAAATATTTAATTTAGACATGTGTTAGACATCCTTGGGGCCACTTATATGTTGTTCGTAACATTGGGAATATTTAATTTTGGGGTCATGGTTTAGTGAGCTCATGGTTTTGAGGCACATGGTTATGTAATAACACTTAATGGTTTTGTGCAAGCTTGCCTTTATAAAAGCAAGCACATGAGTAGTTGTTGAGGTTAGCTTGCATAACTTTTGGCTATTTTGCTAAGGTTGGATTGAGCATCTCTCATAGGTTGCATATGTGGAAGCATGGATTGGGATGTGTGACTATGTAGTTCTCATTTGCTTGATCACATAGAGGAATACAATTAGGGTGCTTTAATGCTTCAAAAGCCTTGCATGGAGACTCTGTAAGTGTATTGTAATCTTGTTCATGGAGATAATACATTGAGTGTGTGAGTACTTTTGAAGGTTGGGTTTTTCCCTTGAGAGGGTTTTCCCAGGGTACATCTAGTGTCATCTTGTGGTATGTTTGTTATGATTTTGCATTGTGGATTTTGAATACTTGTTTTACATTTTCTTCTCTCATGAGGGTTATGTGGAAATTATTTATATTACTACAAAATTCCTCTCATTTGGTATCAGAGCCTAGTTGTCATATTGTAAGAGGAAGCATCTTCATGGTTGTTAACCCTTGGTATGAGTAGAATCGTGTGCATAGTTAAATCCATGGCCTTGCAGGAAAAGATGGTAGGCACTCAAGGTTTTCAAATGTGTTGTAGATCTAGGGTTTTGAGTTGAATTGGCAAATGGGTTTTTGTTTAGGCTCATTTTCTGAGGGTTTTGGAGGTGAAATTCTACAAATGACCTCTTAGGAAAAAATAAACCTCATGATTGAGTCTAGAAGGCCCAAAAGCATATGGATCCTTATAAAACTTGACATATTTTAGAGAAAAAAATTTAGGGCATTTTTGAGGGGTTGGAGAAATCTTTGACTATGTCAGTTAGTACAGTCATACAGAAGTTGTACAGATCCATAGTATATAGTGTCGTAGGCACATGTGTAGTTGTATTCGACATATGACAAGTGCATTTAAGAATGACAAAAAAATTGGGCAATGTGATTGATTAAAGGGTATAGTAGTGATGCCACCACTTGGCATAAGGTACAAAAAACTCCAAGTTTGGGCAAGGTATTATGTGTGTGTCAGTAGGTGTCACCATCATATGAGGTGCAAATTTTAAAACAATCATATAGTTAGAAAGGGGGTTAGCCCCTAGTTGTGAGGCAGCCTAGCAGTTGAGTTAGGGTTACGCTGTCACCCACTAGCACTAGAATCTACCACCAATGGCACCACCCAATCTCATCTCGACATCCACCAGTGTTTGATTTTATAGCCATAATTGAGCAGTTTTTTAGAGGGCATAACTTTCAGCCATGGAGTTAAATTTTTGTGTTCTTATAGTTGATGGAAAGCTCTTTCTAAGGATTGCATAATGGTATCAATGATTTTTTCATGTTTTGCCATTTTGTATATAAAATTCTAGTTGGAAGTTGGTTTTGCTCTCCTTGATTCGATAGGTCATAGCTTGTGCCTGGGACAATGTCTAATTTTTGACTTCTTATTAGTGATGGAGAGCATTTTTTAAGTACTTGATATTGGATTAGGTTTGGAAGTGTTGATATGTGTTTTTTCACTTACATTTATTTGTATTTATTTTTGGGTTCCTTGACTATGGTAGCTTGTGGATTTGTGACAAAGCGAATCTAGAGGTGATTTGGTATTTGAGTCATGGATAATCTATATGATTATCTCTAGTTGTCTTTATTTGACATGGTTATTGATGTAATGTTGAACATGCATGTTGCATTGGGAGATCTACGAGTTGTGCAGTTGTGTAGGTTGCCTATACTTACAGGCTACATAGATAACTCAGATGCACATGGGTTGTCTATACCCATAGATCTTTCAATGTTGATGCAGATTTTGTTGGTTGGCCTTGTTTGGTCACTTGATTCATTAGTATGTTTTTAATTATGAGGTAGAGAGATGGTGTTTCCTAAGACATTTGTATTGTGGGATCTATTGTTGTTGACTATAGTATAGGCATTTGAGATTTAGTGAGAGTTTGATATAGGGTACATTAGGTGGTGATCATGGTGTCATGGAGGTTCTTTATACATTTGGAGCTTTGGCACGACATGGTTGTTTATGTAGATGCATTATTGGTGGTGTTGGATTGATTCTAGGATTACAAGTGGTGTTTTTATCTTCTTGGTTTAGAGATCATGGTTCTACTTTATCCTCTAGAGCTATTGGTGTTGTAGTTGGGTGCTTTGATTATGTGAGGGTCATGGGTGCTTTTTAGTTAGGAGATGGTTATCATGATGCCATGAGTAGCTCAGTATCATGGTTCAGTGGGAGCTTTTATAGTGATGTAGATTCATCACTTGGTGATGGGTGATCTTTTGTACACTTGGTTGTTGGTGTCATGGAGGAGCTCTTGGATTTTGTTTCTTGTATGTAGTGAGAGTTCTTTGACATATTTAGTTCTATTGATAGGATATGCTTACCTTCATGTGGTTTGGAGATGTTAGTAGCTTGTTACCATGGAGGGATCTTGGAGACTTTGGTTGAGGTGTTAATTATGAATTTTCAATTTGACAAATGATCCTTAGTTTAAAGGATGGATGTTATTGTGCCACGGTGGGTTCTTGATTACACATTAGAGTTTTGGTATGATACAAGTGTCCTTGGGAGAAAATATGTTCATTAGAGACATATGATCTTCTTTTGAGGAGATGTAGATGATGTTTTCATGGCGAGTTCTTGATTTTGTAGTTGGACCTTTGGTGGTGATTTGTGATATTCTTCTAGTATTGAGGCAGTGATAATTTTGCCTTGGATCTTCTGGGTATTGTAGTGATGCAATTAGAGTTCAATTGGCATGGGATGCTCAGTTGGGTGCTCAAGGATACTTGACAGACTTGGGTGAGACTAGAGATCTCTTTTTCTTGGAGATCATGTGTTGAGATGGTTACTCTTTGATGAGGTTTTAGTAAGAAGACTAAGGATCCTACACCTAGATTTGGATGTGAGTTCAACATGGACCTATTGAGGAGAGTCATTGTGGCTTGGTGTATCCTAGGAGGAGAAATATCATTCCCCACTCTTTGTCCTCTTGGTGGTGAATCATCTGATATGTATTTCCCACCTTATTTTCATATGTGTTTTGTTTTTTTCTTTTTCTTCTCATGGGAAAAAGTCTTGAGCTATGGATGTTAGTTCTGGAGGGCTTATTTGAGGATTATTTATCATGGTTTATTTTTCCTTTGTCTCCTTATGCATATGAGCTTGTTATGAGGACATCTTTGAAGAGTATAGGGGATGGTTTTGGGCATATTCCTTGGTTTTAGGAATGGATTTTTTGTTTGATCTTCATTTGGTTTGAGAGGCTTATATCCTGGTTAGTCTATTAATATATTTTATGTTTGACCTTGGGGTTGAATGGTTGGATGTTGAGGAGGCTTTTATTTTTGGGGTTTAGTGAAGGAGATCTTACTTGTCACAACTTGAGCACTTAGAGGTGTTGATAGAAGGACATGCTACATGGGTTTGATTTGTAGGTTCTCTCTAGATGATATTGTGTTTTTTCTTATAGGTTCATGTTGACATGACATTGGAGTTGAGGGTAGTGTGGAGCTATTGTGGTCACTATGTTGTGGTCATTTACTATTTTTGTACTTCATTAGTTTTTAGTAGTATGGAGGATCTTTAATCTCTATTTTTTTATGATGTGGAGAACTTGGGTGAGTTATGGAGACTAGTGGTTAGAGAGTTATTTTGCAACAATTTAGTTTATAGGTTTGCAAATCATTGTGTGTGTTCTTTGGTACTAGATGATATTGATGACATTAGCCACAACCTTCTTGTGAGTGCTATTGGTGGAATTTTAGATGCTTTGATTGATTTAAGATTTGACATTACCCATGCAGTGGGAGTTCTAGGATGTATATGTGTCCTTTGTTGGATGTTTTCATTTAACTGTAGTTTTGAAGGTCTTCAAGTTTTTTGTTGCACATGTCTATGTGTTATTACCTTGGAGGACTTCTTTGTGTAGGATAATGTATATACAGGGACTTGTGATTATGGTTTGGGTTTGATATGTTGATGGCATAAGGTCTACCTATGATTATGAGTATATCTTGGTTTTAAGTATGGTTAGTTGGATGTGTTAGCAACTAGATATGGTTGCTATTCTAGTTGTTGGTGAGTTCTTGGCATCTACTCAGGCCTATTTGTTACCATTGGATTTGGTGTTTGTTTTTAGATATTGAGTTGAGGCAAGATTAATGCTTCTATGTGTTAGAGTGTCATCACCTTTGGATAGGATCTTATCTTTTGTGTGTCGGTAAGATGGAGGATGAGAGAGTTCTTGTTTGAGATGGTGATCACCTTGGTTGTTGTTGCAATTATCTTGATGGGGCACATGGAGCACTTGGATGTTTTAATGGTACATGTTGTCTAGAAGGATTGTTCCCTTGATGATTGAGTTTGATTTTTGACCCCTTTTGCAATGTATACAATTGGGAGAATGTTGGGCAAAGGTGTGTTGTACACCTTGCATAATAAACTAATAATGCTAAAATGTAAAAGTAAATATTTAAGTATGGTGCATCTTAGAGATGTGGATGTCACATGGGCTAGACATTCTTGGGGCCAATTGTATGTTGTATGTAACATTGGGGAAATATTTAATTTTGGGGTCATTTCTTAGTGAGCTCATAGTTTTGAGGCGCATGGTTATGTAATAAAACTTAGTGATTTTGTGCAAGCTTGTCTTTATAAAAGCAAGCACATGAGTAGTTGTTGAGGTTGGCTTGCATAACATTTGGCTTGTTTTCTAAGGTTGGATTGAGCATTTCTTGTAGGTTTCATATGTGGAAGCATGGATTGGGATGTGTGGCTACATGGTTCTCATTTGCTTGATTGCATGGAGAAATGCAACTAGGGTGCTTTCAATGCTTCAAAAGTCTTGCATGGAGACTCTGCAAGTGTATTGTAATCTTGTTCATGGAGATAATACATTGAGTGTGTGAATGCTTTTAGAGGCTAGGTTTTTCCTTCAAGAGGGTTTTCCCAGGGTACATCTAGTGTCATCCTGTGGTATGTTTGTTATTCTTTTGCATTGTGGATTCTGAATACTGCTTTTGCATTTGTTTCTCTCATGAGGATTATGTGGAAATGGTTTATATTGCTACAAATTTCCTTTCAAAGATGAGGGAACTAGGAAATGACTATTGTAGGCAAGAAACACATCATCATGATCATATAACACTTCCATACGCCCATCACTTCAATCACATGATAGAAAATTGCCCTTTGCAAGAATAGAGTCACCATCACACCACAAGGCTGCACTACGGATGCATGGGCATCCGTTTAAAATTTGAAAACTGTCTTTGACAATGGATTTTTGGTTTCTATGTGTGGTCAAGTGACAGAAGCATGAGAAAGGGAGCTCTTGTCACCAAGGCGACATGAACAATAATGTATAATTATTATATTCTAGAAAATTGGGATAATGGAGAAGATGGCGATTATTGCCAAAGATCAGTTACTTTGTTATTTTGAGATAGGGAAGTGGAGAAAGGTAGAAAAACTAAAAATAGACAAAGGTGACAACAAGAAAATAAATGCAGTCTGCATGTAAGGAAAATGCCGATTGTAGGCATGGCTAAGAATAGTTGTAAATCCATGAACATAGTGGAGAGAGAGGGGAGAAAGGAGAGAGACAGAATATCTTTGATGCAGGCCACATGTAATAAGGGAGCGACAAATATTTATGAAGGATGGCGGCCATATTCAGAGGACCGTATATATGTTATGGAGAGGTTGCATATGTGGAAGGAGGCAGCATTTATTACAGAGGAGACCATGTAGAGAATGGCAGAGGGCCATCATTGTAGAGAGAGAAGCATAGTAGGACGCGCATATATTTGGTGGAGGCCGCACGTAGTAAAGGGGGGGCAACATGAGAATAAAGAGGCCGTCGATAGGCCAAGGAAAGGAGGGTAGATAATTACAGGCTAATACCATAGAGGCCACATATAGAATAAAGAAGCCAATTTGGAGAGGCAGCAGGATGATAATGGAATGTAGGTCATAAGGGTATGAGGGCCGTGACTATAGAGGGTCGAAGATACTAGAGAAGGAGAAATGCAAGAGGTCATTTCAGAAGGAGGCTGTGAGAATAAGAAAGGCTGACATAGAGTTAATAGAGACCGATCTGTGTAGAAGCAAAAGAGGCCGATAGGCCAAATAGAAGAGGTTGCACGTATGAAAGAGGAGGCTAATAAACAAAGAGGAGGAGAATGCAAACAGGATGATAGTGCCATGAGAACAGACTGAGTATAGAGGAACAAGCTGCGGGCATAGAAGAGAGTGAAGGTCGATAAGAACAACATGAAGGTGGAAAACTGAGCACAACAAAGTTATAGAGAAGAAGAAGTCAAGGACAACAAGAATGATGATCGTTGGAAGAGGGAAAATGCAATTAGGCCGTAGGGCTGAAAGAGAAGTATGAGATCACTCTCGTTCAGAATGAGGGCTCGAATAATGTGTTGTAATTTTGTTGAATTTTGATCTTTGTATTGTGATACAGGCTGATTTGGCTGTTTGAAAGAAAGTTTAAGTTATTTATTCTATAGTTTGATGGTGTGTTCCTATAGCAAGTCAGGACTGTATAATATAAACATTGTTAATAAATATTTCTTTAAGCTCATGTCACATTGCATATGGATGACTAGTGAATCTTTATATTGTTGCCTAGTTCCTGTCATTTCATTAACAGAAGTAATAGAAAGCCCTATTAGATGGGCAGAGACTTGAATCTCAGTTGAATATTTTAAGGGTAATTGTGCATGGTTTGTGACACCATGCTATCGACTACATACCACTTCCACGGGTAGAACAAACCACTGTAAGAAAGGGCAAGACCTCCACAAGGTAAACAAGAACCACCACCTCGATTGCAAGACACATGATTACAATATTGCCACATAAAGAAGAAACCTACTACAAAAGACTAATGAGATCAAATAGAGGCCACCACAACATAGAATTATACCTTCAAGAACATGTACAACCACCACAAGCTTGAATAAATAACTACATGAATGAGGATCAACTACAAAGAGAAAAATTAGGTAATAGTTGAAATATATTGCCTGTGGTTAGAACATTTATAGATTAGGATCATGTGCCATACCATTAGCAAGCAAGGGTAGGTGATAGTGAATCACAATAAGACAATATGGGGCACCACAAGATAAAAGAGAACATCACAAGGCATAAGGAAGTAGATAGGGACAACAAAATAGTCCACTGGGAAGTACCATAAGAGGAAGATAATGCATTTATATAAGTTTTGGTAAAGAGAATACACAAATGATGACATGTAGAAGACATATAGGAAAATGATAGGGCACCGCAATGGCAACAACACTAAGTTTGATTGTGAAATTCAAGCATGTAGGCCGATAGAACCCAGTGCACCTTTTACAACTATAAATATAGACAATGAAAACCTTTTGAAAAACATAAAATTATTATTTATTCTACATAGATTAACAACCTAGCACTAAAAGTAGAAATCAAATTTGAATAACATATTAACAAAGGCAAAAAAACAACTGCAATCAAGATAAAATATTTAGATTTATATATGAAAATGTCATTAAAACTAGAATTTACAATAGTGAAATGTCCCAAAATAGAGTTTAATCCATTAAATCTACACACCAAAACCTAATAATATAGCTTGGGTGACAAAAAAGGACAATTTGTTTTCAAATTTTAATAAATAAAATAATGTATCAACATTGGTGTCCATTTGCTACTAGATGTTAATATTTAGCATGTCCAAAACTACTAATATTACTTGTGTGATTTACAACTGTTTTGATTGATAAATATATTTGATTAATTCCTCATAAACTTCAATTAAAAATGGGAGATGAGGCAAATATATGGTAATTTAAAGTTGGGCGTTCAAATTTGTATAATAGATGGAAAATAGTTTCATGAAACATGTTTGACAAAAAGTATTGAGGTCTTTAGGAATAAACTCAACCCACAAAAAAATAAGTTTAGATATTTTAATATAATTTTTTGATTTAGTAATAGGTGAAGGGTCTCTACTTGTCTACAAAGGAGAGATCTGATACCTTGTCATGATAATATAGATAAGTATATCAGAATGTACCAAATGGCCAAACAAATAACAATTACAAGTTGAGAGACAAAACAAGGGACAAAGGAACAAAACACTCACCAATACAAGACTAACATCTCAACTTAATCGGACCTTATCGAACAAGGAACAAACTTAACAAAAAGGAAACAAAGACACATTGATAAAAGATACAAAATCCCACACCCAACACTACCTGGTCATCCACAAACATAGTCTAGGAGAACCATAGCCAAAATATATTTTGTAGATAAATATAGGGGAAGAGCCCCTACCCAAAAATGATGGAGATAAAAGGTCCCTTGCCAAGAGGAAATGAAGGCAAGAGACTAGATATCTAGAACCAAATAACAACCACTATAACCAATACAACACCTATAAAAATAATGCAAAGGCCTAATGGATGATAGACCCACAAAGGCAAGATAGGCCTAGTGACCAACACCCTCAACAAACAACAAAAGTTTATAACAATAAATAGAGTAAGGAGAGCATCAAAGGAGAGAAAAAATTAGAAAGGATGGGAAACCAACACAACAAAACCAAATGTAGAGACACCACTTGTGGTAGTTCATAACACTAGGAAAAAGATAGACACTAACAACCCCTTACCCCACAAGAATAGGGAATAGGGAAACCCCTATGCAACATAGAAGAACATGTAACATTGAATCAAGAGGACTATAATAAAGAAGGAGAAGCATCCTTATTTAAGTCTTGTTCAATCCTTGACTACTCTTTAATATCATTACTCCTTTTAGTATTCCCAATATGAAGACACGAAACATGAACATTAGCAAGGAAGTCAAATGACTTGTTATTCTCCCTAAAAATATGATTGATAGAGCTTTTCTAGAAGTTTCTATCCAAGACTAAAGAACTGTCTAGGAGACATTTGATATTCTAGTTAGTGGTATACTTCTTCTTCATGTCATTAATGATAAGCTGCGAGTCAACTTCAACTTCCAAGTGTTGTGCATGACAATGCAAAGCCATTTTAGATCTTCCAACAAGGCCCAACACTCCACAATATTATTGGTAGTTTATATGATATTCTTAACTACCTTATGCACCATCTCTGCTTTATCATTCCTCATAATAGCCCCAACTTTTATATTGTCAGTGTTCGCTTTGGATGTAGGGAAAATTTTAGTGCTAATTTGATGCCAATTGGTAATTTTTTTACTTTCAGGGGCTTGAAAATGGTGCATATGACCTATTTTCTAGTAGCATATGATTTTGCCCAAATTTGATTATATTTTTGTGCACATAGCTTTAGATTGCCCATGAATTGATTTTTTAATATCTTAGAATAGCATTAGATTGTTGCGCTATTTATTGTGGTTTGGTCCCCAATGTTGAGATATTATAGACTCAACTTTTAATTTGGGTCCAATTGCTTGTCATGTGAATTTTCATTTTTCAAATTTAGGTTTCAATCGCTCACCTATTTACATTAATAATATTGGCAAATGGTGGTGCGATCACCAATAAAATTATAGGCAATTAGGGGCAAAGGGTGGCATGATCACTAATGAAATTATAGGCAATTAATGACAAAGAGTGGTGGCATTGCCAATGAAATTATAATCAATTAAGGGCAAATGGTGGTGTCAATGTCACCTTAATTAAAAAATTATAGGCAATTTAGGGTTAATTCACCACATCAATTATAAAATTATGGGAAATTTAGGCTTAATTGACCAGCTCAATTAAAAATGATAAAAAATCTAGCCTTTATTCACCACCTCAATTAAAAATAATAGATATTTAGTCTTCTTTTGCCACCTCAATTAATATTTTATGGAAAATTTAGGTCCTTGTTCACGAAATTGATTAAAAACAAGAATGATTTTTGGTTTACAAATCACCCACATTTTTTTTAAAATTATGTTTTAACATAAAATAGCCAACTACTCTATGACTTCGGTTCAATTTTAGGGAAAAATTTTCCAAGAGGATTATGTATTTACATAGGGGATTAACTAAGACTTCTATAGAATTTTCCAGGGGTCAGTTCTTAAAGTATACCCTATTTGGATGCTCTGTCAAAATTTAATTTGAAAAACCCCAGCTCTAGGGCCTTTCACATTCATAGAATCTTTGATTTGTCTCTTATTGGTTTGTGGGAAATTCCTTAAAGGATTCCAATTAAGAAGAATGTGCCTCTCCCACCCTTCAATTTTCTACTTAGGTTCTGGAACTTTTTGCAAGAAGATCTCTCTTATGAAAGATCTTAGGTGGATAATGAATGAATCCTAACTAGAGGCTTTACCTCTAAAGATTCTATTAGTCCTCTTTTTCCATAAGTTCCAAAGAATCAGAGCTAACTCCATACTCCAAAGATATTTAACCTGTTTTCCTTTGCCCTTCTCCTAAGAAGCAAAGAACTGAATATGTAAATCCCTAGGATAGATCTAAGACGTATCCATTTTATTAAAGAACCAAATTAAAACCTTTTAGGAGAATCTGTTATGAAGGATAAGGTGATTGGGAGATTCCTCATACTCTTAACAAAGATAGTAGATTGAAGGGCATTCTTTGAAGCTTGTCCTAAGTAAGAATCTTATTCTTCAAAACCATCCAAAGGAATATATTCACTCTAGGAAGGCCCACCAAAGACCAAATCCTATTCAAGAACTTTTCACCCTCAACGAGTAAAGATTCATAACTAGCCTTGACAGAGAAGGTCCCCAAAAGGTGGCCAAACCAAATGTGATAGTTGTCCTCAAGAGATAGGCTGATGTGTTGGGATTAGAGGAGGTTGAAAATATTTTCTAACATAGCTATAGAAAAGGGGGCATTAGTAGTCATAGGATCCTTCCAAGAGTGAGTACTACCCTACTTTATTTGCTCCTTAGCCCAATAATCAACAACCTTTGGTCCCCGTCTAGCTTTAAAAAAGGTTTTTAAAAGTTAGAAATCTTGCTAAAGATAAATTGGGCCACAAGTAGCTCATGATTCTCTCCAAAAGTTAGCATGCTTGCCATCTTTTACATTCCATTTGAGGTTATTAGAGAGATTCAAGTTTTGATGAGAAAGTTACGACTTTAGGAAGTTTGTTGTGGAAATGTACAAAGTGTTGTGGAAGTCCATAGTTTGTTGGAGAAATGCACAATTTTCTATTGAAGTGACTTTTGACATTCTAGATTTCTACCTTTTCACCTTCCTTCTTTGTTGATGGTCTTTTTATCTTCTAAGAATCTTGGGGATTTATATCCAATGTGTTAGATTATTTTCTATAAAAAGGGCAAGTTGTTACAGTCATGTATTAAATAATGTGAAGGGATAATTTAGCAACCATGGCCATTAGTGGTCCTTGGAATAACCATTAGACATAGAGCTTAGGGTAGATCCTATGTGAGCCACCATGGAAGGTGGATTCCATTGAGACCTAAGTAGTGTTATAGTTTGATTGCCTAGCCTTTGTATCTCTTTGAAGATGTTTGTAGCTTAAGTATTGGGAGCATTTGTGACTATCATGTAGCAACGAACTAGAAGTTCGTATTTGAGTTGTAATTGGTTGTGTGAGAGTGCTTCCAAGCTCTTGAATTAGTCTAAGGGTTGAGATCAATTGTAACTAAGCCATTTGGGAGTACATAAGTGAGTGTTCACTCACATTTTGGTAGATTTTTTTACCTAGAAGGGGTTTCTCTACATTAATGTATTTGTCTCCTTTTTGTGGTATTATCTCTATTTTTTGATTTCTTGCTACAACATTCATTCTAATTAAAAAATTTAAATTATATGTTGTTCTCATAATTTAACTCTCATACAAATTTGTAAGTTGGCAATCGGATAGGAAGTATTCCTCCTAGTTTACGAATTACTCATCAATCGCACTTATGTCTTTGCATAAATCATTTCATTTACATTATCTCTTGTATCAACAAATGTCAAAACCTAGTTCTTGCAATCTATCAATCACTTCAACATCCATTGCATCAAGTCTTAAGGACTCAACATCATTGAACTACATCATTGTCAACTACTTAGACATTTGTTACATACAATGCTTGGTGTCTTCCAACATGTTACAAAACTGTTGAATCAATCAATGAGGCTTGCCTACAATCAAGAAAGTCTTAAGGATTTACCATTGTCATAGCAAGCTCCAATGGTGCATTTCAGTACCATAAAGTTTTCCATTTGCAAGTGCATATGCAGGAAAACATCTTCAACAAACTTTGAAGCCTCGACTTGTCAAAGGTTAGGGTTATTCATAAGGTTCAAGGTCACAATTTCAGGTTTAGTGGCACACTCAAATGGGCTAGGGCTCCACCAATAACCTTGATCTAGGTCTTTTGATGATTTCAAATTTCACAAAGGAATTTTGCTAGAACCATCTGATTTGAAATCCAAACTCAAATTTTAAGTTTCAGATCTCTATCATAACCATATCAATTTCCCTCTTTCCAACATTAAAATGCAGATTTATTTTGATCATTTAATTCATATTTCAATTCTAACTCCAAATATACATCTAAATTCAATGTATATATCTAAATTATTTTAAATAATCATTTTATTATTTTAATTAACTAAATATTTTATATAAAGATGTTTTATTCCTCTACAAAAAGAACATTGGTTTATGCAAGGTTAAAAAACTATTCACCTAAATTATACATAAAACCGTGTTCACGAACCCTCCCTCCCAAGATTGGTACTAGCAATATTATTTCAATTACTTTGACTACGGCATGATATTTAAAATATGAAACGTACTAGCGATATTTTTATGAAAATTAATGGAGATAACGATGAACTTTTGAGCTGTAGCCGACGATGTTGAGGGGAAGCGGAAAATTCAGGTGGGTTTGGCTTAACATCACATCATTTACAAGTATGTGTCACGCATATCAACCTATGTTCAACCAACTTTATCACGATTTCATATCTACCACGTGTCGAGAACCTGTCTTTGTAGGGAAATTAAAAACTAGGTATCACGCATATCACCATATGTTCAACCTACCTTATCACGATTTCTTATCTATAAGTATTAAGAACCTATGTCTTTCTAGGGAAATAAATACACTTTATATCTAGCATTTCTATTTTTGGGAGGTGCAATGGATGTGTCGATAGGAAATTTAAAGGGACGTGGAAATTTAAAGGGACGTACAAAACAATTAGGTAGAGGTAAAGTCAAATATAATCAGTATTATAAAAAATATTGTCTTTCAAAACGTGCAAGTGAGTCGTCGTGAAAAATAATCTTAGAATCATAAACATTATCCAGCAATACAAGGGAGTTATGCTAGTAACGCTTTTTCATTTCTTTATTAAGGAAAAAATAATGATTTCTTTTACTGATACAAGACCATCGAATCGAAAGAGGAAGGAGAATAAAATATTGATGAGAGGAGTTTTAGACTGACAAGTTGGATCAAAGAGAGAAATAAGAAGACACTTTTGAGTTAGACACTTGCTACCATGAAGATCGAGACAATCAAAGCCTCTACTCCCTAGCGCCACATTTATTTATTTCTGCAAGGAGGGTAGAGGATAGGGGATTATGTGTAAAAGGTTTAAGGGGGATGCCATTGTGGATGGCACTTGTAGTAGTAAAGTGGGTGGAGCAGGGGCCACCATTAGATATTTGGTTCGTGGACTGCACAATTGTGGAGATGATCATGAGAAGGCAACCTTGGAGTGAGATTTCAAATCCTCTTGCAACGATGTATTGCATTACATGTATAGATGAATTGATTGACTTGCCCGCATGTCTTTTGCCTCAAGGCTACGATTTTCTTAAAAAATGCTTGCGGGAGAGATCTGAAGCAAAGGTGGACCACTTCACAACTATTGAATCATCCCTTCCTCAACTAGACTAATTGTTTCCTTTAAGGTTGTTTTTGTTCAAATAGATGCATGACCTTGTTTATCTTCACTTTGAGAATGATAAAGTGACTACTAGGCATGCATATAAAATGATAAAAAAAAAATAGAATTAGTCATCATGAATGTTCAAAAGCTCCAATGCCATCAAATTTCATTCAATGCATTGTAAAAAAACCGTTGAAGAATAAGTCGATTTGAAGTGTATTTAACAATAGTTTTGGGCACTAGTAGAGTTAGTAGGAGTTAGGGTGGTGAAAAAGGTGGACATCATTGCAGTCATAGTCTTAGCAAATGCATGAATGCTCTTGATAATAGAATGTAAACACAACTATTACCATGTTCTTATAGCTGCAACCAACAATGTAAAAAGTGACATTAAGAAGAATGATAACAAATTAAATACAAAATAATATATAAAAAATACAAATCAAAGAATGTATGAGAAGATATACAATTATAAATAGAAAATAATTTGAAATAGAATAGACTAAATAAAATAGTAAAGAGAATTAATTATTGCAAAGCATAAAGTTCAAAGTAAATTTATAATACATAATATATATATTTTTAAAGAAACAATTAAAAATATTAACAAGTAAATTAGGAAACATTTCATTTAATGATAAAATCTGGCTTTGAAGCATTAGTGATAGTGAGTTAGACAGTAGACTCTAATATTGAGATACTTTAAGCACTTAGATTTCACTTAATAACATTAAAATACCAATAAATTCTGTCTTTATCATTTTTTTCCAAGCAAATTTTTGTGCAATAGAGCACATTCTTTCACTAAGGCTACAAATATTTGGAAAAAGGAAAAACTTAGCTTGAGAATCTTCTTACTTTTTTATGCAATAGAATAAGATTTAAGCTCATAGAACTTCACTTCAACATTAAAATAAACAAATTCTAACCCATAAGTTATATTAGCAAAAACCTTTGAGGAACTACGACACTAACAAACTTGAATTCTCTTCCATATAATCCATAATTAAACACATAAGCCTTAACTTAAAAGCCAATAGCTCAAAACTCAGGATGAATAACACAAATATTCAAAATAACATAAGAACTGAGCCTTCAAGCACAATAATGCCATTTGAAACCCTTACATTTTACACATAACCTAAAAAACAAGAGGTTACAAATTTGAACCTCCAAAAACTCAAAAATAATCTAAGATATTGCACTCCAAAGCTCTGCAAAAAATAAAAACCTTTTCAAACCATAAGAGGTTATCGATTTGTTTAGAAATGTTCAATATGCTACCCCAAAGCTAAAATTACAAAGTCGAATAGCTCATTTTCTTGAGTTTAACATTGCTCTACTATCCTACAAATAGCTTGGTTTACCATTGTTTGTTGGAAAGTGTATGCAATAAAACCCTAAAACATAAAACAAGATCAAAGCATAAAACTCAAACCCTAGTTTCAAATTTCATCACAAACCTTCGATTGAGCATATTGAAGTGATGTACTCAAGATTGTGGACGCTCAACTCAACATCATAACATTAATATTTTTGAATTTGATAAAAGCGACAAAGTTATTTTGCATTAAAATTCGTCCCTCTTCAAAAGGAATGAAAGGAAGGATTTATAGATTTTTTGATGGATGGATAAGGATAAGATTTTTGATTTGTTTCCATTTAGGAAATAGAAAGAAATCAAAAGAGATAAGATGAGGATGATTAGAAGATAATTGATAGAATTATCTAATTAATTTAATTAATTAGATCCACATGAGTTAGAAATGGAAAGAAATTGAAGAGGATATGATTGAGATTAATTAATTAAATAAATATTTGATTTATTTAATTAATGTTGGAATATGATTTAATTAATTAAATAATTATAAATTATTTAATTATTATTAGAGAAATGAATTAATAAATTAAATAATTGTAAATTATTTAATTAATGCTAGGAAGTGGGAAAGTGGGATAAATTAGGTGATGTTAAGGCTTGGTTACATTTAGGTGTCAAAAATGTTAGGAGATGATCAAATTTAGGTGTCTACAAAAGTATAGGGAATGAGATAATATAATGTATTTATGGGAAGTTAAACTCATGGAGTGGCAGGTGAATTAGCTTATTCGGTAGGATAGGTTGATCCCACAATAGTGTGTTCCACTTTTTGGCCTAAGTGGGGCAATAAAAATCAACATTTTTTTAGCATTTTTCAATTTGTGTCAATTATACTAAACAAATGGTAAAAAATTTAAGGATGGTGTTAATTAATGACTTGTGACATTTTCTATGTAGATCCAAGTTGTAATTTGTTTGAATTTTTTAAAGAATTATTTCTATCATTTTAAAAAAAATTCAATCAAATTTTATTTTTTCTATTGATTTTTATTGAGTGATATTTTTCCATATCACATTACTTTGACTACAAATAAAAAATCTCATAATTTATTATAATGATATCATTAAATCCAATGTTTTGTGTGTGTGTGTGTGTGTGTGTGTGTGTGTGTAATTTTATTATATACTCTATTTATTATTAATTTTTGAATTAGGACTAACAAAAATTTCAAATCTATATTATTCCATAACACATTTCTCTTAGCATATTTATCAAAACTAAATATTTCCTTTTTCTTTGAAATAAGCACATCCATGTGAAGTGTAGTGTTTTTTTTAGATTTTTCTACCATTTTTTTCCTAGTAGATCTTGAAGAAAGGTCATTATTTTTCCACACACATAATGGTGCTTCTTTGGTTTCATATCTCACATATTGTTGTTGTTGACAATAATAATTAAATCCTTTCGAGACTAGGTTTGTCTCTGAGTCCCTCCTCTCTTCTCATTGTTATTAAGGATAACATTAAAGTCTCCAACATCAATGATTTTCTTAGTAGAGTACATGTTTAGAAAAGATGAGACATCATCCCAAAGATCCTTTTTAAGGTTAGGATTATATGGAGAACAAATATTTTAGTAAAATGAAATTACCACTTTCCCTAAGCCCTTGGGAACTACCAACCATCCAATGTTTATTGCTAACTAAGATTGACCCACTAACAAACAACTTACTCCAAAGGATGCAAAGACCTCAAATAAACCATTTGAATCCATAGCATAAAAATATTAATATTATTTTTAATATTAACATGTGGATGATTTGAATATTCATTTATTTATATTCACCTCAACATCATTATCTGACATTATCCCCCTTCATGCTAAGTGGAAATTAGCTAATCTCAAAGTTTCAAGAATTACAATTTTTCAACACTTGGGTAAGTGCAAAAAGATGGGGGGCCAAAAAGGGGTCTTAAGTGGCCACTTTTTTTTGAAATCAGGAAATGCTGGCCTTGGATGAGAAATTGAGCATAGTTACACTCAAAATTTAGAGATGCAACCAAAACAATGTTCATAGTACTCCGAGTCTACTTTCTAAACTACTATTTTTTTTTGAAAATGGTATAGATTAAGGGGTTCAAAAGAGGGAGCCACAAAAATTGGTGTTGTTTCTGTAAAAAAAACATAACATAGCATGTTTTGTGGCTCCCTCAAAAGGTCAACCTTTTTTTGGTATTTTTAAAATCACTTCAGTGAGAAATTAGCTAACAACATGTAGTTTATGTCCAATTTTTCTGATAATTTTTTGATGAATATTTGATTTTTTACTAATTTTCAAAGTTGACACATCCTAAAAAATAGAATTTTGGCCGTGCTACCCCTATAAATTTTGAAAACTAATTGAAAATCATTTTTTTCTTTTTTTAATATGTGTAGAATGGCGTCTAGCTTCTAAATATATATATTTTTTGAAATTTCAATGAATAGTTAATTTACAATGAAAAAAAGACCAAACAGTGGTTTTTGCGCAAAAATGGATAGACAAACAAAAGAAATTAAATATGAAAGGCTTAACATTGTCAAAATGTGAAAAAAATCACATCATCAAATAGCTAAGAGAAACACTAACATTACCCAGGTGTTTGATTTGTTTGACCTTGAAACATGTGCAAATTTGAGGGTTAGCACGAACGAAATTATGTGAAATCCTATAGAATATGGAAAAACACGTCTCTGGACATTGGGAAGCCACTCCAAGCCTTTGGGTTGGAAATCCAAAGCAAATCCCAAGCCCAAGGCTTGGGATTCCCAAAGAAAAACTAACGCGAGCGCGTTGTAACACGCTCACGTTATGTTTTACTTTGCATTTTTCCTTTTCCACAAAAGTTTGTGCACTGTTTGTCATGTTTGACATAACGCGAGCGCGTTATAATGCGCTCATGTTATGTACCCCTTGAATTTTTTTATGTTCAAGGTAATTAATCATGTATGTATGTATGCCTATATGTATGTATGTATAGTGTCGAGGGTAGAGGAGGGTAGAGATGGGGGTGAGCCAGATAGGGGAGGAGAGGGGTCAATAAAGATTGAGTGATTAAAGTTTAAGGTTGAGGGTTGAGGGTTTAGGGATAAGGCATTAGAGTTTAGGACCTTGAGGGATTAGGGTTTAGGGTTGAGGCTTTAGGGATAGCGTTTAGGGTTGAGGGTCAAGGGATTAGGGTTAAGGTAGAGTGTTGAGGGTAGAGGGATTAGGGATAGGGTTTAGGGTTGAGGGATAAGGGTTTAAGGTATAGTTTTGAGGGTTGAGGGTTTAGGGATAGGGTTTAGGATTTAAGGTTTAAGTGTTGAGGGTTGAGGATTTAGGGATAGGGTTTATGGTTTAGGGATAAGGGATTAGGCTTTAGGGTTTAGGGATTAGGGTACCATAAATTATAATTAGGGATTAGTGTTTATGGTTTAGGGACTAGGGATTAGGGTTTAGGGTTAAGGGATTAGGGTTTAGGGTTTAGGGATGTACAATTAAGGGGTACCATAAATAAACTAGAATTTAGGAAGGGTTGGGAAAATTTTGTGAATCATCATGTGTTGGAGATTAGAAATTTTGTTGTGTTCAAGTACATATCCAAGTCATAATTTAAGGTTAAGATATTTCAAAGAATAGGGTGTGTGAAAAACATCAATGCTCTTCGTCTTATGAATACCAACATTGATTAAGATAAAAGATGCCCTTCTTCTAACAGAGTATGCAGTTCAAGTCAACCGATGGGTAGCAAGTTGTTGAATGAGTTGGTTTAATGGGTGTGCCTCCTTCCTCAAGGCCCAGGTGGGCAGGAGTGGGATGTACTATTAAGGGGTACCATAAATAAACTAGAATTTAGGCAGGGTTGGAAAATTTTTGTGAATCATCATGGGCTGGAGATTAGAGATTTCATTGTGTTCAAGTACATATCCAAGTCATATTTTAAGGTTAAGATATTTCAAAGAACAAGGTGTGTGAAAAATATCAATGCTCTTCAGCTTATGAATACCAACATTGATACAAATAAAATATGCCCTTCTTCTAACAGAGTATGCAGTTCAAGTCAACCAATGGGCAACAAGTTGTCGAATGAGTTGGTTTAATGGGTGTGCCTCCTTCTTCAAGGCCCAGGTGGGCAGGAGTGGGATGTATAATTAAGGGGTACCATATAAATAAACTAGAATTTAGGCAGGGTTGGGAAAATTTTGTGAATCTTCATGGGCTGGAGATTGGAGATTTCGTTGTGTTCAAGTACATATCCAAGTCATATTTTAAGGTTAAAATATTTCAAAGAACAGGGTGTGTGAAAAACATCAATGCTCTTCAGCTTATGAATACCAACATTGATACAAATAAAAGATGCCCTTCTTCTAATAAAGTACGCAGTTCAAGTCAACCAATGGGCAGCAAGTTGTCGAATGAGTTGGTTTAATGGGTGTGCCTCCTTCTTCAAGGCCCAGGTGGGCAGGAGTGGGATGTACAATTAAGGGGTACCATATAAATAAACTAGAATTTAGGCAGGGTTGGGAAAATTTTGTGAATCATCATGGGCCGGAGATTAGAGATTTCGTTGTGTTCAAGTATATATCCAAGTCATATTTTAAGGTTAAGATATTTCAAAGAACAGGGTGTGTGAAAAATATCAATGCTCTTCAGCTTATGAATACCAACATTGATACAAATAAAAGATGCACTTCTAACAAAGTATGCAGTTCAAGTCAACCAATGGGCAACAAGTTGTCGAATGAGTTGGTTTAATGGGCGTGCCTCCTTCTTCAAGGCCTGGGTGGGCAGGAGTGGGATGTACAATTAAGGGGTACCACAAATAAACTAGAATTTAGGAAGGGTTGGGAAAATTTTGTGAATCATCATGGTCTGGAGATTGAAGATTTCATTGTGCTCAAGTACATATCCAAGTCATATTTTAAGGTTAAGATATTTCAAAGAACAGGGTGTGTGAAAAATATCAATACTCTTCCACTTATGAATACCAACATTGATATAGATAAACGATGCCCTTCTTCTAACAGAGTATGCAGTTCAAGTCAATCTATGGGCAGTAAGTTGTCGAATGAGTTGGTTTAATGGGCGTGCCTCCTTCTTCAAGGCCCAGGTGGACAGGAGTGGGATGTACAATTAAGGGATACCATAAATAAACTAGAATTCAAGTAGGGTTGGGAAAATTTTGTGAATCATCATGGGCTAAAGATTGGAGATTTTGCTGTGTTCAAGTACATATCCAAGTCATATTTTAAGGTTAAGATATTTCAAAGAACAGGGTGTGTGAAAAATATCAATACTCTTCAGCTTATAAATACCAACATTGATACAGATAAAAAAATGCCCTTCTTCTAATAGAGGATGCAATTCAAGTCAACCAATGGGAAGCAAGTTGCTGATCTTGAATTGGTTTCTAATGAAGAAAACAATGATGTTGTTGAAGCAATGGAAGAAAATCAAAATTGTAAGTCTAATTTAATTTATTTCAACTTTCAAAGCATGCATTTGAATTGTAGCTTTACCTAGAGGATTGGTATAACAAAAACTTAATTATGTTACAAGCCTTTCTTTGAAGAACCCTGGACATTATGGACCCTATCATCTAGAAAAGCGCATGACAGTGAACTCTGCCCCACCTTTCAAATCAGATATTTACCTTTTTATTCAATGAAAATGAAGTCACAGAATGTAAACCGACCATGCGTACTAGTAAGATCAAATTCTCTGCCTTCTATTCTTATTACTCTTACTTTATTAAGAGAAGAGTGTCAAAAAGAATGGGTTTAGTTGTAAGCTAACATAAGGCAAAACAGTTTTGTTATTACATTTTTCTGAGGGATCTCTAATAGTCTAATATAATGCAGTCTTCTATAATATGAACATCTGCATTTGTGTGAATACTAAGCTTTAATATAGTAGAGTATTAAATCAATGCAATCAACTATTTATTGGGTTAAAATAACTTAGTTTTTGTAATGGTTTGGGAATGTAGGAGTTGCCAAAAATAGGTGAATGTCCTCTACAATTACCAAGAGAAAAAAGTTTAGTAGTTCTTGTTGATAGATCCAGTAAAAAATGGGAGATTATTTGCCTATTTCATAACAATATACCTCCCCTAAGTGCGGGGTGGACAACAAGAAACATAGATGTACCCTAATGCAAAGATTTTCTCATAATGATCATCCTTCTGATTTCAATGTTAATTACTCACTGTGGATGTACCATACACAAAGCTTTTCTCATAGTGTGTACACCTATTGGCATAATGAACCCCAGATGGGCCAGAAAAACATGCCATATAACATTACTAACATTAAAAAAGTTCATAGCCATTTTTCTAACATATTCTTGCAACTCAGATGTCTTTAAGAGAAGAGTGTCAAAAATGATGGGTTTAACAACCTAACATAAGGCAAAGTAGTTTTGTTGGGTTTAGGGACAGGGTTTAGGGTTTAGGGTTGAGGGATTAGAGTTTAGGGTTGAGGTATTATGGTTTAAGGTATAGTGTTGAGGGTTGAGGGTTTAGGGATAGGGTTTAGGGTTGAGGGATTAGGGTTTAGGGTTGACGGATTAGGGTTTAATGTTGAGAGTTGAGGGTTGAGGGTTTAGGGATAGGGTTGATGGTCAAGGGATTAGGGTTAAAGTAGAGTGTTGAGGGTAGAGGGATTAGGGATAGGGTTTAGGGTTGAAGGTTTAACGATTGAGGGTTGAGGCTTTAGGGCTGAGGGTTAATGGATTGGGGTTTAAAATATAGTGTTGAGTGTCGAGGGTTTATGGATAGGTTTTAAGGTTTAAGTTTTAAGGGTTAAGGGTTGAGGGATAGGGTTTAGGGTTTAGGGATAAGGGATTAGTGTTTAAGGTATAGTATCGAGGGTTGAGGGTTTAGGAATAGGGATAGTGTTTAGGGTTTAGGGTTGAGGGATTAGGGTTGAGGGTTGAGGGATTAGGGTTTAAGGTATAATGTCGAGGGTTGAGGGTTTATTGATAGTGTTTAGGGTTGAGGGTTGAGGGATTAGGTTTTAGGGTTGATGGATTAGGGTTTAAGGTATAGTGTTGAGGGTTAAGGGTTTAGGGTTGACGGATAGGGTTTAGAGTTGAAGGTTTAAGGATTGAGGGTTGAGGCTTTAGGGATGAGGGTTTAAGGCTTAAGATATAGTGTCAAGTGTTGAGGATGTAGGGATAGGGTTTAAGTTTTAAGGGTTAAGGGTTGAGGGATAGGGATTAGGGTTTAAGGTATAGTGTTGAGGGTTGATGGTTTAGGGATAGGGTTTAGGTTTGAGGGATTAGGGTTTAGGGTTAATGAATTAGGGTTTAATGTTGAGAGTTGAGGGTTGAGGTTTGAGGGTTGAGGGTTGAGCTATAGGGTTGAGGGTCAAGGGATTAGGGTTAAGGAAGAATATCAAGGGTAGAGGGATTAGGGATAGGGTTTAGGGTTGAAGGTTTAAGGATTTAGGGTTGAGGCTTTAGGGATGAGGGTTAAGGTATTAGGGTTTAAGATATAGTGTCGAGTGTGTAGGGATAGGTTTTAGGGTTCAAGTTTTAAGGGTTAAGAGTCGAGGGATTAGAGTTAAGGGTTGAGGGATTAGTGTTTGACGTTGAGGGTTGAGTACATTGAGGTTTGAGGGTTGAGGGTTTCGGGATAGGGTTGAGGGTTGAGGGATTAGGGTTAAACTAGAGTGTTGAGGGTATAAGGATTAGGGATAGGTTTGGAGGGTTTAGGGATAAGGGATTAGGATTTAAGGTATAGCATCGAGCCCATTGAGGGTTTAGGAATAGGGATAGTGTTTAGGGTTTAGGGATAGGGTTTAGGGTTGAGGGATTAGAGTTAAGGGTTGAGGGATTAGGATTTGATGTTGAGGGTTGAGGTTTTAGGGTTTAGGGTTTAGGGATAGGGTTGAGGGTTGAGGGATTAGAGTTAAGGGTTGAGGGATTAGGGTTTGACGTTGAGGGTTGAGGTTCAAGGGTTTAGGGATAGGGTTGAGGGTCGAGAGATTAGGGTTAAAGTAGAGTGTCGAGGGTATAAGGATTAGGAATAGGGTTGGAGGGTTTAGGGATAAGAGATTAGGGTTTAAGGCATAGTATTGAGCCTGTTGAGGGTTTAGGAATAGGGATAGTGTTTAGGGTTTAGGGATAGGGTTTAGGGTTGAGGGATTAGAGTTAAGGGTTGAGGGATTAGGATTTGATGTTGAGGGTTGAGGGTTGAGGCTTTAGGGTTTAGGGTTTAGGGATAGGGTTGAGGGTTGAGGTTCGAGGGTCGAGGGTTTAGGGATAGGGTTGAGGGTCGAGGGATTAGGGTTAAGTAGAGTGTCGAGGGTATAAGGATTAGGGATAGGGTTGGAGGGTTTAGGGATAATGGATTAGGGTTTAAGGTATAGTATCGAGCCCATTGAGGGTTTAGGAATAGGGATAGTGTTTAGGGTTTAGGGTTGAGGGATTAGAGTTAAGGGTTGAGGGATTAGGATTTGACGTTGAGGGTTGAGGGTTGAGGCTTTAGGGTTTATGGTTTAGGGATAGGGTTGATGGTCGAGGGATTAGAGTTAAGGGTTGAGGGATTAGGGTTTGACGTTGAGTGTTGAGGGTTGAGGTTTAGGGATAGGGTTGAGGGTCGAGGGATCAGAGTTAAGGGTTGAGGGATTAGAGTTTGACATTGAGGGTTGAGCACATTGAGGTTTGAGGGTTGAGGGTTTCGAGATAGGATTGAGGGTCGAGGGATTAGGGTTAAAGTAGAGTGTTGAGGGTATAAGGATTAGGGATAGGGTTGGAGGGTTTAGGGATAAGGGATTAGGGTTTAAGGTATAGTATCAAGCCCACTGAGGGTTTAGGAATAGGTATAGTGTTTAGGGTTTAGGGATGAGGGATTAGAGTTGAGGGTTGAGGGATTAGGATTGAGGGTTGAGGGATTAGGGTTTAGGGATAAGGTTTAGGGTTGAGGTAGACAAGGAGCGACTGAGAGACATAGAGAGGGGAGAGGTAGAGAGGTGAGGGGGAGAGATAGGTGAGATATAGAACATGAGCTAATGGAACTAGATGTGAGATATTGTAAAGGTGCTATCGAAGGTGAGATAGGCACAAATATTTATGGATCAATCTATAGCAGGACAAAAAGCGAGCGCATTATAACGCGCTCATGTTTTGTCCTGCTATAGAAATGGTAAAAAAGTGTTGACCCCTATGATCTAGGCCCACATGCTCTGTTTTCATGCTGATTATGCGCGTGCTCTGACAAAAAAGAAGTGCTTTCATGCTATTGGGAAGTTCACATGCACATTTTACATATTCGACCACCTTTGCATGATCTTTCCACCACCTTTTCTTCTTTGCCAACTTGAGGAGGAAATAACATAGTTTTCACACCAAGTTTGATATATATCTATTCAAGTTTCAATTTTTGTAGTGTTGCAATGTTAATTGTGATTCAATTTTAGGAATTTAACATTATAGATTGGTTAATAGTATTGTTGTTAGTAATTATATTTGAGTGTTATTCAATTTAACATTGAAAAGGAAGCAAGTGGTGAAAAACTCAAATTGTTGAGGAGTTTGATGCGAAAAGAAAAAAACACTACATAATTGGGTACTCTCTCCATTCGAATCTTCATTTTTTAGGTATGTCAAGTCTTTACATGCATGTTCTTTACATTTTCCTTAATTCTATTTGAATTACTTTATCATGCTTTATCATGCATGTTTAAAATAGACACATTCCCAATCAAGAAAGCAACCTACAATCTCACATGATGCCATGTATATTTTCTACACTTGGGCTCTTTAATAATTATGTATAATAAACAGACCTTAACATACCATGATGTCAAACTATACAAGAATAAATCCTTACAACATAATAAAAATAAAATCCCACTATTATCTTGTCATATTAACAAGTTAAAATACAAATAAATAGGTGCCAAGATCATACAAGTATGCACATGACATGATAATTTGTATGCACATATCTTGGGCTAGGACATTCCTTATGCACCTATTCATGATGATTTGTACATGCACATGACACAACAATTGTTGTCTATTCCTTCACAAGCCACCCAAATCCTAGTATCCCTAGTACCAACAAAACACCTTCTCAATTCCAAATCCTAGTAGCCCTAGTAACAACAAACATGTCAAATTGGGTCCGCCTCAACCTTTTCAAGCATGAAGTCCCATGTACTCTTTTCATGGCTGCAATAATTTTCTTTGTATGCTTTGTACCTATTTTGGTTGAGTGACATTTACTCTTTTACATGATGATTGTATGTACATTTACTATGAAGGGTTGAATGCAATATATTTTAGTTATTTGTATGGATTCATTTCTTAGGAACTAATATTGGTCTCTTTATCATACTATAGACAAATTCTCTGTCATGTCGAGGAAATGATCAAGAATTAAACCAACACAAGAAGAGATAGAAGCTAAGAATTCAAAGAAAGTAGTGGCTATAAGGGAACTTTGTGAAAAGAGGAAATTGGACACGATAAATGAAGACATGCCAATTGAAGAGGAACCACAACCATCACAAAGAGATATGGTATTGGCAGCACAAAGAGAATGAATGCAAAAATTTCATGCTACGAGAGATTTGAATACCATAGTTGGAGACATGTCCTCTACCGCAAGTCAACATGTAGGGACACCATCTACCACATCTCAAGTTGAGAGTACATCATCACTCACATGTGATGAAGGAGGTATGCCATCATTCCCACCTCAACCTCAAGGTATGTCATCTATTCCATCTTTGATTGAAGGTATGCCATCTAGCCCATCTCATTTAAATATTGATGAAATTCTTAATGTTGAGATGAATTTACCTAACTTAACACCACCTAGAGTTTTGCATAGAAAGCCAAAGTATTTGATTGATATTGATGAGGATATTTTGTAGCTAATGGAAGGTAAGATTCCAAAACACACTTGTAGAAGATATGCTCATAAGATTTGGAGATTGTTCTTTGAAAAGTTAAATGAGACTGCAAGATGTCAACTATTTGTTGAAATGATGTGAAGTATAAAGTATAGGTCCATCATGAAGATTCTTGGGTTGAGAACATCAGAGGCTTCAAGTGAAAAATCTATTGTCGAGAAACTAATGAGTGCATATGAGAGTGTGGGTAACACCTCATGCACAAAAGATAGTAATGCAATACGATGTGTGATTACATCGACTATAGTAAGTAGTCAAACAAGGAAAGCTCATCTCATTAGAAAGACGAGTTAAGAATTGAGAATTAATAGGAAAACTTTATCAAGAGCTGTTGGAAGATGCCAAAGAATTGAGGACACTAATGCCAATGAATTATGGGTGTTCTCGGGGAGACTACCACGAAAAGATAAACCAATTGTTGAAGCATTGAGATCACTAATTGAAGACTTTTGGAAGAATTACACAAGGGTATCTCTGAATCAAAGGGATGTGGTAAGAAGGAGAATCGGTAGTCAGAACCATGAGCCACATCCAAAGCATTTTTTGGATGAGACTCAAACACAATTTTATGGTAAATTTCTAGAGAAGTATCCTCAAATTAAAATTTGTCAAAGATATTTTGAAATGCAAAAATCTTTCTATGTCAAGATAAATCACACACGCACTACTTGTTGTTGTAGATTACATATTGAATTTTCTAGCCATTTTGATGTTTATAGGTCTATATGTTTAGATATGCATACTAATAATATTTTGTAGGGTTGTGCCATATGTGCCCCACCAACATATTCAAGAGACTTCATATCAAGAATTTTATGTGAAAGAGAGGAAGGTCAAATATTCTACAAGAAATTATGCTTGGATGGCACATGTCATCATTGCGGTGGCTTGCAACATTTGCCAATATGTGAACATATGGAAAGAACACATGCAGTTGGAAATGAACTAGTAGAGTTTGGCAAGTATAAAATAGTGGCATACAATACAAAATATGGTAAAGAAGCAAAGAGGTGTGAATTGGTTATTGAAAAGATTCCAGTGTATTAGTTTATGCCTATATTTCGTGACAGCATAGTGTATGAGTATGCAAGACATGCCCATAGAGCTCAATGGTTGGACTTGCAATTCAAATTATGCAAGGACATTTTTGGTTGGTAGCATTATTTTAGTCGTCGACTTTGCAGAGAACTACAGTCTACAGCCACAACGTGAGGTGTAATCACAATATTACAACTCCACACAGGTTTCTATATTTGTGCACATCGCATTCATTCATGCGAATGATAGTACAGAGGATGACAGAAAGATCATAAGGGAGTATAATTTCTATATTAGTGATGATCGCACATATTCTATGGAGTTCATGAAAGGTTGCTTTCAGGTGTTCTACAATGATTTGGCTAGAAGGGGCATATCACTTAGTCAACATATCATATGGTCAGATAACTGTGCGTCACAATTCAAGAACTCACAAAATTTCTATTGGCTGAGTAGAAGGCATAATTTTATAGGTATTCAACATATGTGGAACTTTTGTGAGGCCGGGCATGGAAAGGGGAAGCATGATGGTGCAGGAGCATGTATCAAAAGAGCCATAGCACGAGAAGAGTTAAAGTATAAAGACAATGCAAAGTTGACAAATGCAAAATTGATTGTCGAGTGGTGTAATGCTTCCATGGGTCCAGGTAATGAAGGTAGGTCTTCAATTCGTAGATTTTTTTGGTTGATAGATGATACTCACATTGCACCATATGAGGACTATTCTACACTGATAGGATCAAGTGAGATGCACTCTTTCAGAAGCTTAATTGCAGGTTCATGGAGCATCCATACATGAAAGATGTCATGCTTTTGTTCTTCCTGTACAATTCAAGCTTGGGATGAGTGCGAGTCAAAGGAGTGGGTTGACGAATGGCAGTTAAGTTATCTTAGCCCACTTGACACGTATCGATCCCCGACGGCACTGGAACTAACATAGATGGAATCGTCAGTTGACTTTGACCACATATCAGATCTAGTTCAACCAGGTAATATATCTATTTGCATAGTTTTTGAAATTCTTAATGTCATCTTACTTTGTAGTGTTTTTGTAATGTTGACTAATTTCATCTAATTTGCTACACATATCAATGTAGGGCACGTATATGCAGTTATTGTAGATGAAGATAATGAAGAGAGAACATATTATTACTTATGTCGTTGTGTTGAGGCCAAAAAGAAATTGGAGGCCCCAGTTACAAATGGAGAAAACATCGAATACCCTATAGGCTTAGTGGTTATTACTGGAACATGGCTTAGAAGGTACCCACATAAGAGTGTTAATGTTTGGTTGTTTCAGGACTTTGACACGCATCGAAAGATTCTTCATTACTTGAACCTTGTCGTGGCATCCAATGTTCATTTGATATAGTATTGGGGTAGACCTTTGAACAAAATCTTGTGGAAGGTGCGTGAGTCTAACCATGAAGCAATACTTGACACAATAAAGAGTAGAGCAGACCCGAATAGTTTATTGGATTAATTTGTAAGTATTCACATTGATTTTGTAAAGTCATGTTACATTGAGTTGTAAGTATGTACATTAATTTGTAAGGTTTGTCTTTTTTTATTTCATACTGCATTTTTACAAATATACACATTTTTACATCATCATGTTATGCTTCATGGGGTTAGACCTAAGTGATGGATGAAGTTGATCCTGAGAATAATGTATAAAATATAGGTAATGTATAAAATATAGGTGTCTCTAGGTGTCTCTAATTGTGTCTTAGGTATATATGATATGTCAACTAGGTAGATAGAGACTAGAAAATAGGTGTCTTAGGTGTCCTACGTCTACTAGACTACATGTGTCTTAGGTCTTAGGTGAGGCCACATGAGCTTCCACCTTCACGTGGTTCACCTTTTCAGTATATAATATTTATATTTCTTGAAGCTAAGGGAAGCACTTTTTCTTAATAGGAAAACTTTATCGACTTTAGTTGCACTAATGGTGTAGGGGCACCTAGGTTGTCATGCCTCCAAGAGGGGTCAAAAAATGAAATTTTATTTTGATTAAGTCAATTGTATGTAATAAGGTCTTCTAAGACCATTTCATTTGTTTTTAAGTTACTTTGAGTCATTTGGGGTCAGTTTGAGTCTTTGAGTCCTCTTGCAAAAAAAGTGTCAATGTTGTCAAGTTGCACAAAGCAACTTTTACATTTTTGGTGTCCTGCTCTTGATGCAACCAAATTGACAGTTCCAATGCATCTGGATGGGTACGTTTAAGCTAGGCATGGTTCTTTTTTTCACCCAAACATGTCAAAATAGTTCGAGCTACATTGTACCAACGATATCCCTCAAGAGTCCAAAGTGCAAAAAGGCAACAATCTTTGACGAGATATTACTCAAAAACCATGTCACTTAGAAACATTCTGTCCAAGGAAACGTGATCATGTAGAGTGCCTCTACAATAACCTCTCTTAGTTTTTTATATCTCTGAGGCATTTTCCTGTGGTGAAAGGTTTTCTGCTACCCCAAAAATCATCAGAAGGAGGCAGTGTAAAGTTGCAAAGGAGTGTAACTTTCGTCCTGCTCCTGATGCGACTAAAATGATTATTCCAACGCATCTAGATGTGTACATTTACACTAGGCATGGTCCTATTTTTCACCCAAACATGTCGAAACAGTCTGAGCTACATTGTACCGACGATATCCCTGAAGAGTCTAAAGTGCAAAAAGGCAGCAATCTTTGACGAGATGTTACTCATAAATTGTGTCACTTAGAAATATTCCATCTAAAGAAACATAATCATGTAGAGTGCCTCTACAATAACCTCTCTCAGTTTTTTATATCTCTGAGGCATTTGCCCGTGGTGAAAGGTTTTTTGCTGCCCCAAAAATTGTCAGAAGGAGGTAGTGTCAAGTTGCAAAGGGGTGTAACTTTCATCCTACTCCTAATGCGACCAAACTGAATGTTCCAACGCATCTAGATGGGTACATTTACACTAGGCATGGTCCTATTTTTCAACCAAACATGTCAAAATAGTCCGAGCTACATTGTACCGATGATATCCCTGAAGAGTCCAAAGTGCAAAAAGGCAGCAATCTTTGATGAGAATGTTACTCGAAAACTGTGTCACTTAGAAACATTCTATTTGAGGCAATGTGATCATGTAGAGTGTCTCTACAATAATGTCTCTCAATTTTTTTATCTCTGAGGCGTTTGCCCGTGGTGAAAAGTTTTCTGCTATCCCAAAAATCATCATAAGGAGGCAATGTAAAGTTGCAAAGGGGTGTAACTTTTGTTCTTCTCCTCATGTGGCCAAACCGACAGTTCCAATGCATCTAGATGGGTATGTTTAGGCTAACCATGGTCTTGTTTTGCACCCAAACATGCCGAAACAGTCCGAGCTACATTGTACAGGCATATTAAATTATTGACAAATATTGAATCATATAAACACATAGAAATCATTTTAAAACATAAACTAACTCCTCCAAGTCAAGGGGTAGATTAAGGTATCTGAAAGTTGAAATATGCAACTAGCAAAAGATAGCCTCATATTTGTTATTTTAATGACCTCAATCAATTGTAGATGTCTTAGATTGGTTTTCTTCTCCAAGTAACACAATCATAGGTGCCATTCTTATGTAATTTCTTCCTGGGTGCTCATTTAGGTGTGCAGGGAGTCAAAGTGTGCCTAGATGAACTTAACACATTCCTTAGCCTTTCAACACTTTCAAACAAGGTGAGGTTTTTTATCCTTGATTCTTGCCTCCTTCACAAGACTAGGCGCTAGTTGAAGGTTGCTCAAGTGACAATATGCGCCTAGATTCTTTGGCTTATTTTCTTCATTTTTGAATCAAAGTAACATCAGATTTCATAGTTTAAGCTTCCTCATGTTTAGGCGCTAATATGTGATGTTCTGAGCATGAAATAACACCTTGATGCTAATAGGTGTTCTCTCCAAGTTAAGCACTCATCAAAGGTAAAATGAGTTGAAAATTGCGCCTAAGGTTTTCATGTTTGGTAATCAATGCTTAAATATTTAAGAAAGTGCCCTTCATCTTAGGTGCAAATGCAAGGTTGTTCATAGTTGAATGGGCACCTAAGCTAGATGAAGACTTTTTACCCACCTCATCCTTCAATCATTAGAATTGTTCTCAAAAGACATCATCAAAACATGAAAAAACTCCAAGACTTGTCGTTTTAAGTTGATTTCCTCGAAGGCACCAATGTGAGGTTTTTTTGATGGCAAAGGGCGCCTTGATTCATGATGTTGAATCTCCTTCCTCCTAGGTGCCCAAATGGATAGTTTAGACAAGAAAAGGTGCCTTAGTATACTTAGCTCATTTCTTGGCAATTTGATGGCTTCAATCACTTGTTCAAACCTATAGGATACCATTTTACACTTAGGCGCTAGATCTTAGGATTTAAAACATCTTCCTTCAAGGCACCAAAATGAGGTTATTTAGACACAAAAGTGCGCCTCCATACAAGATGCTTATTCTCCTTCCACTTAGGTGCTCATTCATGATGATCCAAGTGACAATAGGTGCCTAGACTTCCTTTGGTAAGATTTAGTCATTTTGAAGGTTCTAACACTAGGTGCTACAGTTGGAAGTGATTTGAAGTTCATTTCCTCTAGGCACCCAAAATGGATGGTGGAGACAAGAAAAGGCGCCTAGGCTTCTTTTGACGATTTTCAAAGTCTTCCTAAGTTATATTATGTTATATTGACCCTTAGGCGCAAATGGATGATCTAGGATGATTATAGGCACATATCCAAGGTGATATCTTTTTAGGCGCAATCTTCACTAAGTTTAGACTTCACTTTACATCAAGGTGCCAAAATAGATAGTTTAGAGAGAGGCAAAAATGCGCCTAGAGGTATGATGCTCAGTTTGATGTGTTTGATAAACTTTGATAATCAAGATGAATTGCCTCCCTTAAGGCACCCTCCTTTATACTTTGAAACATCCTTTCAATATCAATGTGCAATTTTGAGGTTGTTTGGATGATGAAAGGTGCCTTGAGTTCTAGGTAGAGTTTTGAGGTTGTGCAAGTAGAGAAATGCGCCTAAGGTCTTAAAGCAAATTTGTGCCTAAAACTAAAAATCCCCAAGGTATGACTTATGGAAGCCTATAGCCCCAATGTTATGTTGCTTACTAAAATTAGGTAAGACTCAATGTAATCTCATAACCTCACCTTATATGCAAGAGGAATTACATTTAATAACCACAATGGTCATCAGGTGCTCATAAGCATATGATTTTGACTATCTTATTCAAAACAACATACTCTTTGCATCCTAATATGGTATAATAACAAGAAATTAAGAAATATTTTCAATTGACCAACTCATAAAGAATATGAATCAGCATACTCATTTGAATATTTTCAATTGAGCAACTCATAAAGAATATGAATATTTTCTGTTCAACATGATGATTTTTTTTTTTTTTAAATACAACTTTTATCTTTTAGTTCCAAAATGAGGTTTAGGCGATACTTGAATAACAATAGCTAGCTTATCGGATCAACAAACATCATATGTAATACAATTGGACTTTAAATATTTGAAGCAGCCATCTACAAATATCCATTCAAACGTGGATTTATAATGCAAGTATGGACGCCATCAATAAATAAGATTTGTATTAACCAAATATCCATATAGGCATACATCAATATCTGTCGATATAAGTATAACATATATACAAAATAGCCATATAGGCTTACAAGAATGCCATATAGGCATACAATGTCAACTATATGCAATACAAAATATATGTCCACAAATGCCATATATGCATATAACAAAGGAACACACTAAAAAGTCATTCCCCTCTAGTTGGTGAAGAGAATAGATCATGGGCAACCTTTGATCTTCTAGGGGATGGAGACGTGTATGTAGGTGGTCTACTACGAACTCAAGGGCTACTCCTATTTAGTTCTTCTTGCATCTTTAGCTGTTACAATAAAAAGTATAGACATTAATATATAGAAATTACATGTTATAAAAAATAAAACATTTAACAAAATAATCACTTACTGCTACCATATAATTTGTCTCCTCACTTGCCTTAGTAGCAGGAATAGGCCATGGTGATGTCATATCCTATAGAAACCATCCATATAGAAATTAAACTTCAAATCAATAATCTTTTGATTTTTCAAAAATAAACAACTATAACAATGAATGTAAATTGAAATTTACTAATCTGCCTCATACCCTTGTCAATGGCATGGAGCTATGAATCACAAAGGTCACACCAGGCTCCATTGCCCTATGAACATCGGGAGGTGTCTCCGCAACCTGCATCATCTGGAAATAAAACAACATTATTCAATTATGAAAACTATAATAGTGATGCAAATCATGGCTCCCAACATACACACACGTTCATCTAAACATGGAAGTACACACAATAAAGCACACAAGTCACATACAGAAATCTAGTACATACAATTCATTCATTAAACTATTTATTTTATTACATCCGTGAAGCTTTGAAGTCCACCACCACTGGCAGGTGTTGCCGTGAAATCTCCAATACTAACCTATTCAACATCCAAAATCAGATATTAGAATACCATTCATATAACGATGCTATTCACATGTAATATTTATAATTGTTTACTAGTTACATACCCTGAAAATAGATGATGTAGTGTAATATGCAAGTGGAGAACCATTGAAAACTGCATTAACACTATGACCCTGAAATTTCATTAAAATCATCAAACTAAATTAGTTAATCTTGCATTTCAAAAATGAAATTTAATAAATTAAATTCAATAAACTAGCTAATATTTACTTGAGTATCAAGGTTGAAAGTCTCAAGCAGGAGGGTATCTGTCATCACCATCTGCTTAGCTGTAGGTGTAGCTTGTACACCTATATCTTGACTATCCATGGGGTCATAACCACAGATTGACCCACAAGTCTGACAAGTATGGGGTGGGACCCTACTCCTTGCACTATCTCCCAACCCACGCTGTGCTGCAAGACTGGCATGCTCTATGATGCTCTAGGTCAAGGCACTAATGGACTGAAGTGTATCGACCTTAGCACTCTCCTTCACAATGGAAGGGATAGAAACATGCTCATGGGCTGTTCTGTTGATTACTCATCTCACTGCTCGCTATGGGTCAACACATACCCCTGGTCTATCTTGTGCTGACCCCCCACCTCTACCCTGGAAGTCCCGCATATCAAAATAGTTTGGCACTTTATTGAGGACAAAATTGTAGTAGAGTTTCCTCAAAAAGTATTGTGGGACCTCATTATTATTGCATAGAGGATGGTCAAAAACCATCCACCACCTTTGCCCAAAATTATCCCTTATCGCTTGGTTGTTGCACCAATGGATAGGGAACCTCTTGCATGTAATGGGTGGAGGTTGATTTGTTTGTCAGTTTTTGAAAATGGAACACAAGTCTAATTTTGTAATTTGTAAATTTTTCACATCTTCATATGATAGCTTGTCTACATAATAGTCTCTGTACTTTCTCCTCTTATCCGACCAACTGGATATTTGCTTGCTAATTGAATCTACATTTGATGACATAGATTCAAAAGATTGAGCAAGCATGGACCTATGCAAGGTTGAAGTGGAAAGATCTTTCAACCTTGCAATTATGTCTTCAATTTCTTTTTTATTGTTTTCAATTTGCCCCATTAGATTTTCTTGTGTTCCAGGGGCATGTCGAGGAATGGATGGAGGAGTTTGTTGTTTGGGTTGTTCTTCAGCAGGTATTTCCTCTTCAGGATTTTCTGGATTTTGAGGAGGAGGAGGAGGTGCATTAACATTTCCTGACAATTAATGAAATTTATATCAAAAATCAACTCAAACCTACCTATTTAGAAACAAATTCAAACAAAAAAATAAATAAAATTCACTCCTTTGGCCTGCTCGATGTCATGGCGGCATTTTGGCAACGAATCAGTAAGATTTTGGTGTTGAATCAAGTTTTCCAAAATGTGAGCGTGCTTCTTAGGGTTTGCAGGCCACAGGGGTAGAGGAAAATAAAGAAATGAAATTAGTAGGAATGCTCTTGTTTTTATTATTTATAATTAGTCATAACGCGCTCACGTTATGGTTTGGTTTTGCCGAGCCTTAGGCTCGTCATTACCAAACCATAACGCGAGCGCATTATAACGCGCTCGCGTTATGTATTATTTTTTTTTTGAAAAAAATTTGGCCACTTTTTGGCCCCCCAACTTTTTGCACTTACCCACTTTTGATATAGATATCAACCAACCAATCTTTAGAGCTAATGGATTTTAATTCAAACTCATTGTAAACCATATCCTAGATAAAATAATCTTTCAACTCAAAGTGTTTAGACTTGCTATGATGAATTGGTTTTTTACCAATTTTATTGTACTCGTATTGTCACATAAATGATTGTAGTCTATTTTTTCTTCTCACCTATTTCTTTCAATTTTTTTGAGCCATAAAGCTTGTGTTCTTGTTGAAGTAACAACTATATATTTAGCTTTTGTAGATGATAGGTCAATTGATATTTATTTCTTTGAACTCCAAGTAATCAGTCTTGAACCAACTAAAATGCAATTGTTGTATGTTTGTTAGGAATTTCAAGCAACAAATGCTAATTCCTACATAACCTTTATGAGAGAAACTATGCTAAAATAGTAAGCAAAATCTATAATACAAAAGAATAACAAAACATACACACAAGACACTAGATGTACCTTGGGAAAACCATTTCAAAAAAACCCAACCTCCAAAGAACCACACAACTCAATGTAATATCTCAAGAACATAAATACAAGACATTCACATAGCTTTTCCATGTAGGACTTCAACAATATTAAGCAACTATTATTGTATTCTTCCATGTGATCAAGAAAATGAGAACCATGTAACCATACATCCCACTCCATGTTTCTTGTCACCACATATGGAACCTCCTTCTGCTCTAATTTATACCCATACCACTACCCATGTTCTTTCTTTTATACGCCAAATTTGTACAAAACCACCAAGTTGTATTACATGAACTATGAGCCCAAGACTATGTGTCAATTAAATCACAACTCTTAATATTAAATGCATTTACCAAATGTGCGACCCACATTAAATACATGTCCAATATTTCATACAACTTATAATTGTTCTGAAGAATGCCTATACTAGTGTGGTATGCACATGATAATATGCATCACAACTAAATAATAATATTAAAATATTATACAAGGTGTACAACACACTTTTATCACATTCTCCCACTTGTTGTATACATTTCATAAGGGGCCAAAGAATAAACTCAAACACATAGGGGATGATCTCCATCGCTCATAAACTTCACCAATTAATTGCAACATTCAAAACTACTCATTAATGTTCTCTAACCATACATGAATAGTGGTATACTTTGCCATGCTAGTGATACCCTAACTATCATAATAGATCATAACTATATCTTTCCATAAATCAAAATCCAAATACAAGCTTCAAATCCAAACTTATCGAAATAGGATCAATTAGTTGTTTCTACTTCACCTTTTAAAGTGTTGTTAAAAGAGCAACCACAACATATCCATTGCTCATCCAACCAACTGCAACTCAAAATAGGGTAAATCCATACCCACTGGTAGACCTATTGCTATCCACATATTTAGCCCAATCTATAATCTCAGTCCTTATATATACATTTATTGCACAAAATCTATCTTTATTGGTAATGCACACATAAACATGCAAAAATACATGAACACCTATGTAACATAGTCCAATGACACATATACCTCCCATGGACTCCCATGGCTTTGGAAATGTCTAGTTAGTGCATACCATGTAGCATGCAAAAGGACACCAATAACACTCATATAAAGGTAATTTATCATCTCCTCTATACCATTTCGTGCCAAAGAACGCACACTAATATGCAAACTTACTATAAACTGAACCACTACAAAAAGAACATACTTCCTCAAAAAGTTTTTTTATCACCCTCTTTTCCTTGATCACCTTTGCCAAGAAAAATTAGCTCTCCTAGTTTCTTCAAATCACATAGAAAACTAAAATTAAAGAGCCTCGATCATCTATACTGTTAGTTTAAAAACAATGATGTGCAATTGCTACGCCCTTAATATTGGTGTACATTAGGTTATGAATAGTTGGCTTGTGGCTATCTTAACTCCTAATTAAGTCATGTTATCATTATTATATTATTATTTAGTTAGTTAGGTCGGCCTAGGGCTCATATAGGGGTGTGTCTATTCAGCCTAAGAATAATTAGGTATATATAGGAGGATGTGAGTCTTATTTCATCATCATATTGTGAAGTGTGTTCTCATTGGAGATATTTGGAGGTTTTCCCCCTCAAAGTGGCCTATTATTCTTAGTTATTATCAAGTATTTGCAGTATATTTCATCTCATCTTCTTCTATTGTGCAAGTTATTCATTACAAGTGGTATCAGAGCATGATCTTGGTATCGTAGAGGCAGGTTTTTTCTCAATATTGGAGGTAATTTTGGGAAGAGTATATCTTTTAGATTTTGGTAAACTTTTTTCTAATTTTTAAAGGGTTTTTGGAGACCATATTAAAGAAGATACAATCCAGATTTCAAAGGAATCAGAGGAGAGTTGAGCAAATTATTGTAGAATTAGGGTTTCTACAAAATTTATTTGGAATATGCATATCTCTCACATCCTACCAAATTGGAGCCTAATTTTTATTGGGTTTTTGAAGACATATTAGAGGAGACTACAGTCCAAAATTTGGAGAAACTGGAATAGAAATAAGCGAGTTATTGCAAAATTAGGGTTTCCATAAGATTCACTCTTAAGGTTGCAAATCTGCTTATTTCTTGGAGATTTTTCTGGGTGGGAGGTATTTTGGCCCTAGTAAGTTACAATAAAATTTTTAGATAATTTAGGTTTCATTTGTGTGATTTATTTCAAAATTATTGGTTACAATCATGATGGGGCCTACAATAATAGACAAAAAGAATGTTGTCACACCAAGGAAGACTCCTGATAAGGATGGGGTAACAATAGAGGATATTAATCCTAAGGTCAAGGAAGACATTTCCTTAATTAAGGTGGATATGTGTGACCTAAGAAGAGATATATCAGATATACGAAGCATGTTAAGTGCCTATATGAATGAACCAAGAAAAGAGTTCTCAAGCAACCAAGGTGAAAACTCCAAGTCGGCTAATACTGACACAAATTTTAATACTCCTATTTGATCTAGGAATGTGTTTCCAAAGGTGGATATGCGCAAGTTCGATGGTAAGGATCCTCTAACATGGATAAACCAAATGATTTTTTTTTAAGTACATCAAATCCCAAATGGACAAAAGGTCAAGATGGCTTCCCTATATCTCAAACCAAATCAATTCATTTGGTATCATTAGATTTGTACTCATCGAAGGAAAAAGGGTCTCACCGTCTCATGGTCAATTTTTACATAGGAACTCCAAGCACAATATAGCAACAGTGTGACAGACAACTTCTTTAGCCAACTAACTAAACTTCAACAAACAGGATCAGTTAAGGATTATATTCAGTAATTCCAAAATCTATCCTTAAGAGTGGATACAATTACATAGAACTTGAATGATTTATTCTTGGGTGGTCTCAAAGTTCACATTCAACATGAGGTACACATGTTCTATCCAAATTCTATCTCTAAAGTAATGATTATGGTGAGACAAGTGGGGGAAAAAGTTTTGGCTAATAGAAGGGAGGAATTACCTAGTAACAAAGTTGACAAGGCTCTTGCATCATCCTTTACTCATCCTATTAGGTTGACACCTCAACAATTGGAAGAGAAAAAGGCCAAAGGGTTATGTTTCAACTATGACATAAAATATCATAAAGGACATAAATGTGATGAGAAGAAGTTGCTCTACATTGAGGCTACCTATGATGATGAAGATCGAGTGGTGGTGGCAGAGGACTCTAAAGATGTCCAACCAACTATCTCTTGTCATGCACTATCAGGTATTAATAACCCATAAACACTCAAGGTAAGGGGTTTCCTTAGACAACAAATAGTGACAGTATTGATTGACTCAGGGAGTACACAAAACTTCATTAACAAGCAACTAACAGCAAAGTTAAATTGTTTTGTCTACCCTACCCCCGAATTCTAGGTTATGATTGCAGATGGTGGTACAATTAATTGTTCAGGGAAATGCCATAGTATTAAACTCACCATGGAAGACTACATGATAGATAGCCCTATGTTTTCTATACCCATGGCTCGAGTAGACATTGTTTTGGGAGTTCAATGGCTTACTACCTTGGGCACAATTGAGATGAATTTCTAGGAACTATTCATGCGCTTCTACTCCGGGGATAAAAAAATATGAGCTAAGATGTTTATGTGCAAAGAGTTCACAATTGGTAAGTGCACACCAAATTTCACAAAAAAAAGATGTGGATAAATGTGTGGCTCAATTATTGTCAATGGAAGTGCAATAGCCAAAGTTTCCTACTTCACCTTTCAGGAAAGTAGTTACAGTTTTGGATCACAGGGGGAACCTGATTTATACGGGCCTCATAAAGGTTCAAAAAGAATTGACAACATAGACTTTAAATTGAGGTTACCTAAATCAAAAATCATACAACCTTTCTACCATATCTCTATCTTGGAGAATGTTAGTAGACTCAAAAGTCCATCCAAGACAGTGTTACCAGAGCTCGATGAAGAAGGAAGAATCATTTTGGAACCAGAGTACATTCGTCAAACATGCACAAAGAAGTTGAGGAATAGAACTCTCACTGAGTATTTGATCCAATGGAAGAATTTACCAGTTGAAGAGGCCACATGGGAGGATGAGAAGTTCATTCAAAAGAATCCACACTCGATTAGCATTGAGGACAATGCTTCTTTGAAGAGGGGGGGCATGCTACACACTTAATATTGGTGTACATCGGGTTATGAATAGTTATCTTGTGGCTATCTTAACTCCTAATTAAGTCATGTTATCATTATTATATTATTATTTAGTTAGTTAGACCGGCCTAGGGCTTATATAGGGGTGTGTCTATTCGGCCTAAGCATAATTAGGTATATATAGGAGATGTGAGTCTTATTTCATCATCATATTGTGAAGTGTGTTCTCATTGGAGATATTTGGAGGTTTGCCACCTCGAAGTGGCCTGTTATTCTCAGTTATTATCAAGTATTTGCAGCATATTTCATATCATCTTCTTCTATTGTGCAAGTTATTTCATTACAATAATAATAGTAAATGCTCATCAACATGTTTAAAAAATAAACAAAGTGATTTGATTAGCTCTATAGAAATACCAACTCCAATAGCATATGAATAAAACCTCTAGGATGGAAACATAGATCAAAGAGAAAAATTCTACAAACCATACCATATCATTCTTCCAACACCAACAAGCACTCTAGTTGTGTCAAGTAGATTCTCTTCCAAATCCCCATTTAGAAAAGTTGTCAAAACATCTAATTGTTCAACCCCAAATTTAAACACAACAAGAAGAAGAAGAAGATGAAAAGATGTAATCTTTCCATCCAATGAAATATCAACCTATAACCATTCCCAAAACTAGATAATATGCCCAAATCCATTAACCATCCCTTGTATTCCTTTAAAAACTATCCTCAAGACTAAATTATACACATAAGGAGACAAGAAAATGAAACCATGCCATATACTTCTCAAACTAGTTCTTAGAACTTACATCTATAACTCAAGACTCATCATGTATAATAAGACAAAATATAAAATAGAAATCATCTAAATAAAAAAGGACAATACCTATTAGATCATTTTTTGTTGAGTAGACCTTCGAGAGTTAGGGTATGGGATTGTTCCTCCTAAGATGCTTCACATCACCTTACTCTCTACAAACAACCTCCTCATTGGGTCCATGTTGAACTCACATCCAACTCCAAGTGAAATCTATCCTTCATATTTTTGCTAAAACCTTGTCAAGAGTCACCATTTCAACACATGATCTCTGAAAACTAGATCATCATGTCAACTAAACTCTAATTATAACATTACAATATCGAGAATCTCTCCAAGTCAAAATGATCACTATACTCAATACTAGAAGACTATCTCAAGTCACCATCAAATCTCCCATTGTAGAATCTAGGAATTCGTCATGATGTAATGATTAAAATATTCTCAACAAAATACGATTTGTCTCCAAATGATAGATCTACATCATTGCGAAAAGATCCCACTAAAAATGATCTAGATATTTCCATGGCACTATTATAAACATACCTCCTAAAATATGAAGATCACACATAGTTCCTTAAAATAATCAAATAACTCAACTACTATACCAAGAGCTTCCAAAAAGAAAAATAGAACCACAATCTCCAAAGCAAGAAGACAATATGTCAATACATGACAAATCCACCTCATTGCCAAAACTCCCATTGAATGTAATCTAGAGATTTGCATGGCATCATGATATCTCCATGATAAATTCACAAACACAACCATGGAATGTCAAAAACTCTCATTACATGCTCAAAATCTTCTCATGGCCTCATGTTCACCATCTTTAACCTAAAAGATAATCTATCACAACTAACTATGTCCTTGCATAAAAATCCCACTAAACCATGATTGAAAGTTTCTCATGATTGCATAGGTGATGTCTTCAAAACTAGAAGATGTTCAAACACGTGTTTGTATCAAAGTCATCATTTTTTAGAAACACATATAAAAATATATTAGGAGGTGTCAAAAACCCATTTTTGACTGCACCATTGTGTAGGGCTCAAAAAAATGCACTTTCAAAAGACATTTGTCAAAAAACTCCTCTTGATGAGAAAGGTATCTATTATGTTTTAGGGATATGATATTATAGTGTATTTAGGTGGATGGAGATACTAACATGTGGAACACATACCTTAAGTTAGTTATACTGGATCATGTAGACAACTTGTGTAATTAATTATATTAGGTGATGAGCAGGCCTTCATTGGAACTACCCCTCCATTATGTTATTAGGAGGAGGTCTATATAAAGGAGGTGATTATCATTGTAAGGATATGTGTTGAGTATTATATTATGTTTGATATCTCTTGGAGATATAGAGTGGAGTGGCTTCTTCCATAAGGAGTACTGAATGTTGTTACTCTACCTCAAGGGCTTATTCTGTTTATACATATGTTGAATATTAGGGCATCTTGGCCCACAAAAATCTCATGTGTGGTGTGTGATCTATCTTCCACATTTTTATATTGCAATTATTATATGTGTGGATCTTACCAAGTGGTATATAAGCTACAATTTGGGAAAAGGTGAGGACAAAACCCTAATTTTTGAAGATTCACCTATATCTTTCAAATTGCTACGATTTTTTTTGTAATTTTTTATTGAAGTTGGAGGAACATATAAGGAAGCTACTGTCAAAAAACTAGATTTTGATCATTAATATTGAGTTCAAGTTATTGCAATTTTATGTTTTTTTCATGAATTTGTTTTTGAGGACACAAATCATAGAATTTTTTTGATATTTCTACATTTCTAAAAGTCTCATCAAAATTCATTAGGGGTCTATTATTTGTATTTTTATTTTTAAGGATAAAAAAGTATGAAATGATCCAATCAAAGTTGGGCATGTGGTAGAAATTTAGAAACCCTAGTTTCGATGGAGGTTCATATGTTTGATGTAAATAGAAATGGTAGAGAATGGTGGCTCCAATTCAAAAGAGATTATTTTCATCATTAATGGTGGAGATCAGAGCTTCATGGTAAATTGACAAGTGTATATTATAAATGGATTTTGTCATCACATATTATGCTTCTTTCCAAAGAGGAAATTGAAAAGATTTTCTTAGATAAACATGATCTAAAAGAAAAGGAGGAAGAAGAGGAGGAGGAAGAAGAAGAAAAATAAGGAGAAGGAGAAGGATATGGAGATGGAGAGAAGAAGAAGGAGATGGAGAAGGAGAAGGAGATAAAGAGAAGTTGAAGGATACAAGTACACACACTTTAGCTCCAAGGAAGGAAGATTCAATCCTTCAATTTCATGGATGCATTTAGAAGGAAAAGGTTATTATTTCTATAAGCCCTAGTAGCAAGTATAACTTCATCAATATGGAATTAGATAAGATATTATAGGTACAATAAAATCACATCAAGGACAATCAAATAGTGGGTAAGGATATTTTATTTTTTGAAGATATGAAGCTCTAAATAAATATTTTTTTCATTTAAACTGTCATGATTTGGATATGGATGGTTTGGATATTGTTCTTGGTTATCCTTTGTTATAATATTTAGGAACAATAAACATCACTATGCAAAATAAGTTCATGAAGCTTTGATACAGGAGGAAAAAAGTTACATTACATGATATTACACATAATGAATTCCAAAGGAAATTAAAGGAAGAACAAGTTCAAGAATCTACTAAAGATTACACCAATTAATCAAAGGACAAACAAGAGGAACAATATGTAGATAAAAAAGAGGATACAAGTAATTCTCTTCAAGATCCAACAAAACAAGTGGAAAACAATGGTGAAGAATTAGAGAAGGTTTGAGTGATAGCAAAAGCTGCAATATATAGGCATCCACATCATTGTGAGAGGTAAGAATCATGGAGGAAACCATCATGGAGGCATGATAATATAGGGAATCAATAAGATAATCAATATGGATATACATAGAATCAAAGGAACAACTACAACAATTAGTGTCATCATAGAAGCAATGGCTATTCATGGAAAAAAAGGACATACTATGATAAGGAATGGAATCACATGGGTGTAGAAAAATGTGGATCAAGGATGGGATCTAGGTACCATCAAGATAAAATCACTGCAAAGATCAATTATGGATGGTTGGATGATTGGTCATGGCATCATATTTGTAATTATTTACGACAATAATACTATTTGGCTTCTTCTCATGTTTCAGGGATAAAACATGTCATGGAGGGATGACATGTTGTGTACCTAGGGATCTATGATAATATAATATATTAGGTAAATGGAAATATTGACACATGGCACACATCCCTTGAGTTAGTTATATTGACTCATGTGGACAACTTGTGTAATTAATTATATTAGGTGATGAGTAGGCCTTTATTGGGACCACCCCTCCATTATGTTATTAGGAGGAGGTAAATATAAAGGAGGTGATTATCATTGTAATGATATGTGTTGAGTATGATATTGTGTTTGGGATCTCTTAGGGATATAGCATGGAGTGGCTTCTTCCATGAGAGTATTGTACAATGTTATCCTACCTCAAGGGTTTATTCTATTTCTACATATATTATATTTTAGGGCATCTTGGCCTACAAACATCTCATGTGTGGTGTGTGATATATATTCTACATTTTTATATTAAAATTATTATATGTGTTGATCTTACCAATATCACTCTTAGAAAAATTACCTTCAACAAAGGTTTTTTTGACAAGTCTATTAAGCCCTTGGGCATTGTCCATATAACTATCAGCTAAAAAATCTCTTAGACCTTGCATCACTAGGAGCCAAAAAAACATAAGCACCTTGCATAAACAATTTTCTACCCATATCTACCATGTGATCATCCTTGAAGGAGAGACCACTTATCCTTTTCCATACTAATAAAAGACTTATTCACAATCACATGCCTTCTTATCTCCATGTGGCTTAAAAGAAAAATGTAGTATAAAAAATGTATTTCTTATTACTCTTTAGGAAACCCACACTAAAACTACACACTATACTTCCTCTCCACGTGCTTTAAAATAAACACCCAAACAAAAAAAAGGAATATGTTTCTACCCTTTTCCAAATGCCTCTCCATGGCCTCTTGTTGCAAGTCCCACTATTTCTAACAAGTTTCTAATCATGGCATCTTAGCTACATTGTATATTGCTAAGAGATTTTCCATGGTTTCCCAATGCACTTCTCTGCTTGAGCCCTTAATACTACTAAAACACAATCCATAGCAAGCAACACAAGACACAAGATTCTATAGTGCCATGCCAACAAGGGTTAGAGTAATTTTTTATTGTTTTTCTTGGTTCATATTGTATGCAGGAAAATTTCATCTATTTAACAATTAAAACAATGCAACCTACAACCCTCAAAGAATCTAACCTAACCGAACAACTATAAAATGCAGAAAACAAGAAAATCAACTAGATTATGCAATTCTTTGGTTTTCATTATGGATTGCTTCATCGTGTATGCATCCAAGATAAAGAAGCTGCCATTGGTTTGATTAAAAAGTGACATGCAAAGTGATAAAAATGAAGAGGATAGAAGGATGAATGATTAGAAGATGGAAGAAGAAGATTCAGGGAGAAAAACATTGAAGAAGCTCAAATGAGAGCAGAAGAGTGCATTTATAGGATGAGAGGATGATACACCGACGGTGGAGATGATAAGGCAAGATTGACGATCAAGAGGAGTTGTGAGAAGAGGACCAACGTGCACGTGACACATGTCTCTACATGACTTTCATTAGATTGGAAGTTTCCAAAATTGGTGGAGTTAACTAAAATTAAAATTTTATTTTAATTTTGATTTTGATTTATTTCCATTTGAGACTCATGTGCAGATGGAGACAATTTAGGAAGTGGGGATTGGTTTCCAATTAGAAGTGATGTAGATGTGGAGTAGAAAATGGAATGTGGGTAAAATAATTAAAATACCCACTAATATTTAATTAATTTATTTTTTGAATAAAATAAAATAAATATTAATGTTTAATTAATTATTTTAAAAGAAGGAAATGAGGAATAAATAAAACTATAAGGGTTTTATTTATTTCATAAGATATGAAGGTGACATTAATTAAATAACTTAAAGTTATTTTATTTTTTAGAAGAAAATTATGAAACGATGGAAACCAATTAAATAAAAATATTTAATTAATTTACCTAGACGTTGAAGAAGAATGAGGTTTACAAAATAAGTGTGTTAGACAAGATGATATGAACAAATACAATGACACGACAAGATGCCGTAAATGCGATGTAAGTCAATTTTGAGTGTCTACATTTTGCCCCTCTTTGAGACAATGTCCGTAAGGGCATTGTTTCAAAGAAGATATGATACATTAGATAAATAGGCTATGCCCCAGTGAAACAGGTGGATGATGCCCCCTCGAAAGGAAAGTCTAGACAACTGGGAAAGGCTGGGTTTGACTCGCGATAAGATGATAGAAGGATGAAAAGCCAGGATTGACGAGAAGAAATTAGGGACTGGGTGGGGTCCAGTATGGATGGTTTTGAAGAATTAGGGTTTGGCTCAGAAGAAAAAGGGGTAAAAGCACAAACCTGTGTGACACTTTATAAAGGAATCTACTAACAACAAAAAAATTTCTGAATTTCGACCTCATAAAAGTGGCATTTATGTTTTGAATTTCAAAATGATGTAAACTAATGAAATGTAGATCTCTTGATGAATTTTATGCTTGTAATTTTTTAAAAATAAAAAAAATTATTTTGACAACTTTTTTATAAATTTAAGAGCAAATTTTGAATTGCTGAAAATTCTAGAAAAAGTGACTTTGAGTCCACGTCACAAAAAAAAGAGCAAACAATCTTATTTTTCCCTAATTTTTTTTTCCCAAATAGAGGAGTTCAATATCTAGTGCATGGAGAAAAAAAAATCAGTTTTCAATGCATATTTTCTTTGTAATATCATTTTAAAGTTAGACTTTACATAATCTAATAGTTTTCATTCCACATCAACTTTTGTATAATTTTTTTACCATTTTCACAAAACCAATTATACCCTTTTGGAGAGGACTCTTTCCTCTAGTGAACCATATAATTTTGAAAAAATTTAGATGTGTTTTGATATATATTTTTTAATTTCTAATTAGTGTCATATTTGATTTTAACAACCTACTTGCAATAATTTAAAAAAAAACCATATTAAAACTAATCAAAATATTTTAAAAAAATCACATTTGGATTCTAGACTCAAAGCTCTACAAAAGGGTATTTTTTTATTTTTGAAATAATCTATTTTGATTGAAGAAATATTCAGTTTAAGTTGAGAGTTTTAGAAAACCCTAGAAAATGAGGAGGTGGCTGCCAAGTAAGATGCCACATAGACTGTTTCAGGTGAAAGTATTTGGGGACGAAATCATTTGGGTTTTTTTTTGTTTTTAATTGCATGATTTCATTTCTTTTTCTATTTTTAACTAGATGATTTTGGGTGAAACTGTCTCACCCCCAAATAGACTAGCCTGAAAATAGCTTACCACATATGCCCCACGTAGCGGCTACGTGTATTCGGGAAAAAACTATCTTGCCCCTAAATAGACTCACTCGAAAACGGCTCACTCTAAATTGTTTTGTTGGCCCAAAGTGTGACACAACTTTGTGCTTTTACCCAAAGACTAGGGTGATGTATGTCTAACACACTTGTTGGACAGGATGAAGAGGGACAATGAGGAAGACCTAGAGGATGATGAGCGGAAGAAAAATGATGACGAAACTATTGATCAAACAGGTGAAGAATTGATGGTGAAAGGCAGCTGCAGATGGTTGCATACAAGATTAAGATTTGCAATCCTTATGTTTGATATAACATGAGATATTATGCACCAAGGTATAAAGACCAATGTGTCAAGTATCCAATGTGCTACATGCTAATACAACCTTGTCAAAGTATCCAATGCGCTACATGCTAATGGACCATGTCAAAGTATGCTCATCATGTGTTGGGTAGAATTTAACAAAGATCAAAACAAAGCAAAGATTAGATTTCAACCCAAACTCAAGAAATCAAACCCAAAAACTAAATGTAGACATGCAAACCAAAATTATATCACATGGGTTGAACGATTCCTTGTTGGTTGCTCACATTTTGTAGCTTAACGATGAAGATGAAGATCGATGGATGAGAGGAAGATAGGTAGAGGTTGATGGATGAGGAGCAAATTTGGCAGAGTGACAGCGCTTAGAAGATTCATCCATGCCAAATGGCTTGGAAATGGATCAATTTGTAGGCAAATGTGGGAGAATGGAAGGATAGAGTTTCCATTTTGCAAGTGATGATCGAATTGGAAAGTTGCCATGCAACTTGGGAGAGAAAATGGAAAGTGGGTGAGTTCACTCAAGAGATAATTAGAAAGTGAGAGAAATGAGTTGAATTGAAAATGGAAGGTGGAAGAGTGATTAGAGAGATTAGTTGAGATGGAAATGGAAGGTTAGTGAGTCATAATTAAATAATTTAAAAAATAAATTATTTAATTTATGAGGTATGTGAGGATTAAATGATAAATAAAATAAAATATTTATTTAATTTAATTTAAGAGGAAAGTGGACTAGATAAATAAATAAAATTTATTTATTTAATGATGGTAAAAGGGATGGGATTTAAATTAAATAAATGTCATATTTATTTAATTTAATAGAGGAAAATACTAGATTAGGTTATAATATGGGTGTTCTAGGGAAAAAATGCTATTAGTTGCCTAGATATAATGTTATGACAAGTGGACATTTTTTGGTGTCTACATTTTGCTCCTCTTTGAGATGATGTTCGAGATGATGAGATTTGTGTTGAGTAACATCATTTCAAAGAAGCTAAGACATGGATAGAGGAAAAAGATGATGATAGAAAGATAGGATGAGGATGCCCCCTCGAGCGGATATGCGGGTTAGAAGAACACGAGTATGCTCTCGAAATGAAATGGATTGGCCAAGGAAGAAAGATGAGGAAATGGATAGAAGAAAAGGAAGGATGCGTTATGCTGCAATGAAAGTGAGCAACCATATGTTTGCAATAGCACGAGAAGTTATGCACCAGGGTATAAGGACCAAGGTGAAGATGTGTCTCATGCCCCAACGTAATACAACCTTGTCTAGATACAAGATATGAATATTAGCTAGGAGGACACAGATGCGAATGTAAGATAAAAATGATAACACACACAAGCAAGCAAGCAAGCATGCACAAATGATTAAAAAACAAACAAGGTATTTCCCCTGTCAAGCTATAAACCAAAGATGAATTTTTGATTGATGATGATAAGAGATAGTGTTGTCATGGCAAGGAACGATATATCCCCAGATCAACACAAGGTTGATGATGATGGATTGATTGATGATTGACTAATGATTGATTGGGTTTACAACAAGATTAGGGTCAAGACCGAGAATGTGATTGGATAATTTGACAAGCTTGATTAACTTGATTGGTATGGATAAAGGATGACTTGCATTTGAGTTTATTGCTTGGATGATTGATAAAGAATAAGTGATTGATGAAGATTGAATGGAAGAATTATTTTGGAAGATAGGTGATAAGAGGAAAATGAGAGATGGAAGAAAGAGGAATATTGTCTATGCCTAAATATGGGCACTTCGTTCATACTTCAGACTACCTACATACTCGTGTCCACGGGATCAAGACACTTAACGATAGAGATGAGATGTAGTTCTAATTTTGTGTTTTATTGATGGTAATGATGATTGATGGATTGATGTGATTTTCATTGATTGATTGGATTGATTGATTGACTGATTGAGTTGATTTAACATTGATTTGATCTTCGTTGATTGATTGGATGTTTGAGTCAAGATGGGATTGATGTAATTTTGAATTGATGATTTTGATGATCGATTTTGATTGTTTGATAGATTTGATGATTGATTGATTGTTTGGATTTTTATTTGATTTTATGATTTTTTTGTATTTTTGGGAAAATTTTATTTTTATGTATTTTTTAGGGCATTTTATGATTTTTTGGATTTTTTCAGGGATTTTTACGATTTTTTGGGGTTTTTTCAGGACGTTTTATGATTTGTTGGATTTTTTGATATGTTTTTGGATTTTTTCAAGACTTTTTACAATTTTTTTTGGATTTTTTCAGGGCTTTTTTTGATTTTTTTGATTTTTTTAGGACATTTTATGATTTTTTTGGATTTTTTAAATGTTTTGGAATGTCAAATGGATTTACAATTTGGGTAGACTTTATGCACTAGATACCAATGACAAGGGAGAAAACCAAGTCTAGGTGCAAGAAAGGATATAAGATGGATTAAGATGAATGGATAAAAGGATGGTAGTAAGGGATGACTAGAAGACTCATGATAAATGATTGGATAAGAGGATAGGAGACATCAAATGTATGCATAGAAGAGAGAGGATGTGATCTCAAAGGCTATGTTGCTTAGGAAATAACATGCCCCATTCTAGATAGTACACTTGGGATTTTTCATGACAAGGCTCAGGACGATAGGATTCATGCTAGGATTAAGCTTATGACAATGGAATGATGATAGGATGATAGGATGGATTGGAAGGGATAAGGTACATCAAGAGTTTTTTGCAAGCATGTTTCAACATTTTTGCCCCAAATCTTTATCAAGATCTAAAGGAAGAAGGGTGGATGGATGGACGCCATAGGATATGTGTATACATGCAATGGATAAGGATGGTAGGAAATGGTATGGTAGGATATGATATGATGGGAAATGATAGGTAGGATAAGACAAGGTGCCCCCAAGTGTAGGTGACAGAGAAGATCAACTTACGCATGACACCTATTTACCAGGTTTTCATCATGGTACTTATCCAGGGTGCCTGTTTGCTAGATTTTCACCATTGGACGAAGGGATTTCTCTTTACTTTTTTCAATTTTTTTTTTTTGAAATATATATATATATATATTATATGATAGGAGAAGGTGGATTATGGATAAGAGGGACTCAAGTATCTGGTTCCATGGTGGTCCTTCCAGATGGATGTCGTCACAATGGACCATGTCAAAGTATGCTCATTAGATATTGGTAAGGGATTACATGGAAGATGGATTAGGTAGATAGTGGATTATGAAATGGTGAGATAGTGGATTATGGTGTGGATTATGTAAGGAAGATGGTGGATGGAGGGCTTATGCAAAATCATGGACCATAGGAAGGTGATGTGGAAGATATGTAGGATAGTGAACGAAAGGTGGGGAGATGGTGGTATGTGGAAATGTTGTGGAATGAGATGGAATCATGACCAACAGCTGCACACACCATGATAAATGTTGAAGCTTTTGATTAGATGGTGGGGTAGGAAGCAATGGTGTTGTTTGTTTAGGAGATGGATGATGTAAGCATTTGGGGACCCACATAGACTCAGTATTTTTATGATTTTTTTTTCATGTGGGATGAAGGAATTTGAGACTTGTGGATGGAATGGATGGAAGCAGAGGATTGGGATTCACGAGAGGTGGATGCCTCGTTTGACTTGATGGCTTGTTGCTTAGGGACCCATATCATTTTATTTTCTGACTTTTCTTGTGGAGGTATGGGTTGGGATATATGCGGCTTTTGTGTAGCTTTTGAGGTAATTGCTTGTTGCTTGGGGACCCACACCTTTTTCATTTTTGCTTTGAGGTGTGTGGGTGTATGTAGCTTTGGGGATGGATTTTTCTTTGATTCTTGGATATAGGCATCCAAATGTTTGCTTTGGAATCCCATGGGGTGTATGGAATGAGTGGGGTAGGTGGAAGCTTCATGTTTAGACAATATGTGCATTTGTTGGCCATGATTAGGATTTTTTGAAAATTTATGGATGGATGGATTAGGTGTTGGAAGTAATGGATGTAGATTCAATGGAGGGATGTTAGGAGTTGGAAGAAGTAGAGGCAAAGTGGATGGTGGGAGGTGTATGGTCACATGCTTTTGTGATTTGTAAGATGAAGGAGGTAGAATGACAACATATGTTTTGGGAATATGATGGGATTTGTGATAGGAAGTGGTGGACTTAGGATGGATGGAGGGATTATCAACATCTTTAGATTGTTGACCTTGAGGGGTGTATCCAAGGCCAAATGAGCGCAGAGGGACATCGACATGGATTGGCTCCAAAATACCTTGTTTAAGAGGGCCTAAACCCTTACCTTGATAGTTCATGTTTTGGAGGAAGCAATCAACAATGGGACTAGGTGCAGGTGGAACACTAGACATGAGTCTTTTATTGGATGGAGAAGCTAAGGTGGTGGATAAAGGTTGTTGTGTTCCTAGGGAAGAACACTCATGGATAAAGGTGGATAGACCCATAAGATATGATGGTAGATTTGAAATGTGGTCAATAGTGGGTGATGGAGGATCATTAGGATCTTGCTTGTGTTCATTATGATCCAAGGTAGTTGTTTGATCTTCTATGCTTATGTGGGGGACATGTGTCTTATCATGAGAGGTAGATGTTTAGGGATCATGGGTAGGGCTAGATGGAGGATGGATAGGAGCAATTTGGATATCTTGCTCATGGATGTGTATGGAAGGAAGGATAGGTGGAGTGATAACCTTTTTATCACGAGTTGCATAAAGTTTGGCTACGAGGCTCATCGTGGTTTTTATGATCATATATAGAATCTTGATCATAAAGGTGAGCATAAAAAAGATTAATTTGGCTATGAATGGGATACATTTTCTCATGAATAGGGTTATGATCATAGCTAATATCTTGATAGCATAAAATGTATAGGTCATGGATAGTTTAAACTTAGAGATGCTTTGACCTTGATTTAGATGAAGGCTTGGTGTTTCTACATGCTTTGGATTATACTCTTGACATAGCTCTTGGATTACTTGGAAGGGAGGGGATGACTCTTGGATAGGATTTTTCTCAATAACATGAGGGTATGATAGGTCTTGACATGGACTCATGGGGGAAGTCTTCTCAATAAGCTCAATGGTTTGTGGGCCACATGGTGGAGTTGGAGGAATAAGCAAGGCATTGGGAGAATCTATGATAGGCTCATGAATGAGACTTTGATGACCTGGCAATGATTTATTCCTTGCTAATAGCCAATGGATCACATCCTCTGCAAGTGTATGGGTGGATGAATAATAGAGGGGATGGATGATGATAGTGGATGGTTTTATATGCTTAGAAGTAGGATTTGGATTGGATGGAGGGATAGTGAGGTCAGATGGATTAAGATTGGATGGAGGTGCCAAGATAGGACGAGATGAATTAGATGGTTGGTGGGTTAATAGAGTAGGAATGAGATCACATGATGGTGTCAAAATGGGACTAGTAAGCTCATGTGTTGGGATGTGATCAGATGGTGATGGAGGATGTTTGTCGGATGCTTGCTCTAGGTTGGTGTCTCCCTCATCAAAGGATATTAAGTCTTGTTCAAAGGTGAGCTTAGGGATACTTGATTTATGTACAAAGAGTCACTTAGACTTGATTCAAAGGTTATTAGGTCTTGTAGCACAGGTGGACTTAAGTCTATTAGATCATGTTACAAGAGTGGACTTGGGCTCACTTGATTTATGTATAAAGAGCCACTAGGACTTGCATGTTCATGTTGTGGAGGCCATTGATGGTCTTGTGAATGGGTTTGATGAAGAGATGAAATGGTAGGATGTGTAGGTAAAAGATCTTGGGGTATGGGTTGTTGTGGATAATAGTAGATATTGGAAGTAGGGTATGATGATGTGGCATCATTATGAGAAGTTATAGGATTAGGTGATGTGGTAGTGATTTGAAATGTGGATGAATTTGATTGATAGGGAATAATATAAGGTGATGTGGAATTGTTATGATATGTAGATGGATTAGATTGGTGTGAAACATAATGGGATGCCACATAGGAATGAGATGGAATTGGTTGGTATTGAATGGATAAGGGATGATGATGTGGGGTTTGTGATTGGCAAATGGCTACAAGGTGTTAGATTTGTGCTATGAGGTGTGAAATTTATGGGGATTGGCTTCCTTGTAGTTGTTGGATTATGTTATGGATAGATTAAATTATTTGTTGGCTTAGAGCTGATTGGCTTGTTTAAACTTGGTAAAGTATGTGAATGGTCTCTTGTGCCAGGTCCTCTAATGTTGACATGGTGTAAAATGGTATGGATTGGACTTATGGGATTAGAAAGAGTATAATGTGTAATGATTGACTTGGGGTTGATTGGGATGACTAGGATGATGGGATGATGTGATCGGATGAAGTGTAATGATTGGGAAAGGTGTTATGACAAGTAGGATTAGGGATGATGTGGCAATGTCAAACACAAGATCTCACATATACATGCATGCACACCAAACACAATAATCAATGTGTACACCCTAGGCTAGACAAGGATAGTATCTATTGGGTTCCCACTTGGTTTCCCAGTCGTGCCTACTTATGGTGTATAGCTCCAAAAACTTGGGGCATGGGCTCCACCTTACAATGCACTCACTTCTCAGGCACACCAAGTTCTAGGTTCACAAGGCTCACAAACCTTGTGATAGCTTGCTATCTCTGTCATAAGCCACAAAAATGTGGGACAACTATCAGAGTTTCCTCGTGTACCAACAGATAGGGGTTTTTGGCTTCTACATAGAGGTTTTTAGTTAGGGTTTCCATTCAAGTGGCTATACATGCAGTGATTCGCTCCATTAAGGAGGCTTCCCAGCCTGTAGAGGTTAGGCTCTGTAGGGTTTTGGGGGAAACATTCATCGGTATAGCAGAACAACACCCATAGTTTGTGACTTTCGGCACAAACACTTTATTTATATAGTGGCTTGGCTTTATCCTATTTTTGCTTGGGTCATACACCTTTTCAGAATGGGAAGGTAGGCCCTCTAGAGTTGACAATGATTTCTCATGCACCCTAGATCCATTGGTTAGGCAGGGGGAGAGGAAACTTTCATTGCCAAATCAGGTAACAATCAGATTTAGACAAGCAAATGAAGAAATGAAAAACAAGCACGATGTAGACAATGTTAATTTAAGACCCAAAACCAAATGTTCCTACTCTAGTGATAAATGATTGTTCTTTGACCCAAAAGATAGATCAGTAGTTTGTTTTCTCCATTCTTTGACAAGTGATTATGACAAGCTGCACAAATAGATTGTTAGATGCCAAAGATATGATCAGATAGAAACCAAAAAATAATGATCTGATATATCCAAATAGATAGCAAAAATAGAAAGTTTAGATGATACTATGCCATTTTAAAAAAAAATCGGTCGAAAAAGGATATGTTTTGCTCCAGATATGCACCTTTTAAGTTTTAAAAGAAGTTGATGTTTACCTACAAAAATACCTAATAAAATGATGAGATCACCTACTGAAATCTATATGGCTATGTAGTTCATTCTGTTACCTTTCCAACGAATGTTTGTTTGTGCGATTTGGACGTCGTATGTAGAAGTTATAGTGAAATAAAAAATCCCCCCTTTATGACATATAAAAGACAAAAGTTGACTAAAGTTGACCAATTTGCTAGTTTGACTTTTGGGATTTTTATATGTTTGGCAAATATTTGGTCACGTGTTGTTTATGGTTACAGTTCTGTGTTGGCCATTTGAATAACACCTCGGTCCTTTTGAGAAGACTTAAAACTTCAAGTTTAGGGCTTGATTATTATGACAACTATGATATAAACCCTAAAATGAAAATGATGTCGATATCTTTTAAAAAAAGCATCTCACTTTGGATTTAAAGGCCGACACTGCTGACCCTTTTGTTTTGATTTCGACCTTGAGTTTTTAAGATGATGATTACTGACTATTGGGGTTTAGAATGTCGACTTGCATGTTTTAAATGACATGGCCCTAGACTTTTAAACGCTGACCTTAAAGTTTCAACATCGACCTCAAACTTTTTAAACGCTGACCTTCAAGTTTCTAAGATCATGACCCTACACATTCAATGCTGACTTTACTGAAGACCTTAACTAAGGATTGAATGGACTTTGATAGGCAGTTGGGAGATTTTCAATGGACGGTTTGAAAGTTGCAATAGAAGGTTTCAACCAAGGGCACTTAGGGTTATGAGGATGACTACTGTGAGGAAAATTAAACCAAACCAAAGGTTTCAAAAAGGACAGTGACGAGATAAGTTTTGGGCGGTTGTGACAAGGATTAAAGGAAGTGTCGACCAAGACTATGATGATAGCGACTCGGGGATAGTGACCGACTTGTAAATGATTAGGCAGTGTCGAGGGTCTTGGATATGTCGGCTTATAGGCCAATCAAGGCATCGACTTATAGGTAGTTTGTAGGAGTGGCAACTAGATATTTTTTCTGGTGATGATCTTGGCTAAAGAGCAGCAAATGATCCATGGATAGAGGTGGTCAGGGGAGGATCTACGAACTTGGCAGCGACTAATGTTTTGTTGGGAGAGGTCGGCAGGGCTTATAAGGTAGAAGTCAACATAAAGCTTTAACACCTGTAGATAATGACATTAATCTTGCAGCAAGAAGCCAAATTACTTCAACACAAGAACATGCAACACCAATGTTAGACCTCCAATGGCAGATCCGTACTGTACAGATCCATACAGTATGGCTGCCAAACCAAAAAAAATGTGTCAAATTTATAGTCCAAGAGCTTGGAAACGGCCTCCCGGACATGATGGAGCTGTCCATTTTTGTCCTGGAGGTCATTTATGACAACTGCTCTGTAAAACTTGACAATGGGGATTAGAAACAATGCAAATTTTTAAAGCAAAAACCTATGAAAAACTAATGATTTGGTCCCATCGGGTGTGCCATTTTGTGTTGGGTAGAATTTAATAAAGATCAAAACAAAGTGAAGATCATATTTCAACCCAAACTCAAGAAATCAAACCCAAAAACTAAATGTAGACATGCAAACCAAAATGATATCACATGGGTTGAATGATTCCTTCTTGGTTGCACACATTTTGTAGCTTAATGATGAAGATGAAGATTGATGGATGAGAGGAAGATAGGTAGAGGTTGATGGATGAGGAACAAATTCAGCAGAGTGATGGTGCTTAGAAGATTCATCCATGCCAAATGGCTTGGAAATGGATCAATTTATAGGCAAATATGGGAGAATGGAAGGATAGAGTTTCCATTTTGCAAGTGATGATTGAATTGGAAAGTTGCCATGCAGCTTGGGAGAGAAAATGGAAAGTGGGTGAATTCACTCAAGAGATAATTAGAAAGTGAGAGAAATGAGTTGAGTTGAAAATGGAAGGTGGAAGAGTGATTAGAGAGATTAGTTGAGATTGAAATGGAAGGTTAGTGAGTCATAATTAAATAATTTAAAAATAAATTATTTAATTTATCAGGTATGTGAGGATTAAATGATAAATAAAATAAAATAAAATATTTATTTTATTTAATTTAAGAGGAAAGTGGACTAGATAAATAAATAAAATTTATTTATTTAATAATGGTAAAAGGGATGGGATTTAAATTAAATAAATGTCATATTTATTTAATTTAATAGAGGAAAATGCTAGATTAGGTTATAATATGGGCATTCTAGGGAAAAAATACTATCAGATGCCTAGACATAATGTTATGACAAGTGGACATTTTTGGGTGTCTACACATATAGATCTATCACACACTTAAACCTTTTAACACTAGTATGCAATACAGATCAAACAATGGCATATCTACAACTCTCCTATGTGCTCTTAGGTTAAATTTTGAAGCACAATAAATTTACTAAACTGTAAATCATATAACATGCAAATCCAAAAGATTACAACCATGAAAATCTCACCACATCAGATATCTAAAATTAAAGATCAAGACATAGACCTCCAACCATGCAAAATTGATATCTTGAATTGATTTCCTTCTTTTTCAAAAACAACTTAGATTCACCTATGCATAGCTCCTACTAAACAAAAAATTAAAATCACAAGGATCATCCTACAATCCTACAACCTAAAATTGAGTTCTAATACCAAATATTAGAAATTTCAAGCAACAAATACTAATTCCTGCATAATCTTTATGAGAGAAATTATGCTAAAATAGTATGCATAATCCATAATTCAAAATAATAGCAAACTAAGCAAAATAATAGCAAACTTATAATGTCCACATAACTTAAAGCTCTTGGTACATATAAGCCAGATCTTCACTATCTTTTTATTATCTCTAGAATCTTTTCATGATCTTCAATAGACAACCTCCACTTTTGTTGGCCACGTCCTCTTTTTTGTAAAGTTTCCAAATTTAATCTTGTTGCTATAACTAAGTTACTATAATGTAGAACCTTTTGTCCTGGCATATAATCAATAAATATAATACCATTTTTATCTACCTTTATTTGTTGATAATATGTGCCTTCAACAATTCACTGATCCAATGGGATAAGATTATCCATCACCATCTATCAGTGATTCTAACAATTTGGATTTTAGTTGTGTGCATCTTAGTAGATAGTAATCTACACCTTCTGTATTGTCAGGTTCTGCAACCACAACAAAAATATCTCTTTTACACACCACAAGTAAACTTGTATGTACATTATCTAGTTTCAATATAAATCATGTTCAAATATTTATAATGACTCTTGACTTAGGTAGAATATAAATCAAAATTCTATAAGTTAAGATTTAATTTAAATTTACATTTAAAATTTACCTGTAACAACTAAAACCGATACACTTTTGTAATTAGTTAAATATAGAGGATCATAGACATCTACAATGTCACTATCTTCAAAAGGAGGCATTGATACTATTTGTTTCATTTCCCATTATGAAACATATCCATCTCTAATATTCTCACATTGTAAAATATTTGCATTGTTCTCAATGCAGTCTTTTGGGACCCAAAGTAACTGCAACCTAGAACTCAAACATTCCTAAAACACCTAGGCTAGGGATTGTCGTCAAGGTGATATGAAGAGGTTTATCAACAAGTTAAGGGTGGTTTTGGCCAACTAATAGGAGTTGGTAGACTCCTCTACACTTCAAGCTCAACTTAGACTCTGGAGGGATATTCCAAGGGGTATACCTAAATAGGTATTGAGTTCAAACTAAATGAACAACTAAAATACTAGACAACCAAACCCAACTCATCATCTTGACTCCAAAAATTGTCACTAAGTCAAGAATGACTAGCTGTCACATAACCCCTATATAGCTGATTCAACTGTGTGAATGTACATGCACAGGACAGATGATTTTTTCCTTGAACCATAGGTGAATGATTTGTTTGATTTTAAAAGGTGTTTGATCCCTCTCCAATATGGACCAGTGCCTATTCCATTGGGCAATAGAGTCATAAAATACAAGGAGGAAGGGAAATACACAGCAAAGGATCAATAGAACTAGACATACATTTACATATATGACTTCAGATAGATCTTCATAAAATGGACATACTTAATAATCCAAAAGAGAACTACAATGATTCATATGCAATAGAAGAATGGAAAACACAAAACCTTGTATTACTTGGATGCTATCACACATATCCAAACACCTATTACAATCATACCAGCAAATGTGGCAAGGGAAAATACATAACTGTGGTTATATATTTACCCAAATCATTACAAACTCCTGTGGAGACATACCATTACATTCAAATCTACTTTACATAACCTTCCTACTCTATGTCTGAACATATCCCTTCACTAACAGACTAGACGTGTCTTGTGTTGATGCTAGAGAAACTCCTTAGGCTATCCTAGACCAGACAATTGGCTTAGTGACCAACCTTGAATGCATTTGAAAATCATGCATATATAACAAATTGTTCTTGTGCAACCCCTGGGTGTTGAAACTCAGTCAACACACCAAGCCCATGCTATAATAAAATCGGCCCACTGTGCAATCAGAAAATTTGCACATTTGGAAGGAAATCCCACACTCTGACAACTTTGATACTTGTAGGTGCCCATGCCTTGGTGTCCTTCAGGAATGAAAGTACTTGCAGAAAGATTTGTGTGCTAAAATACTTTATCCCTACATTTAATTTTGGTCCTTTTGCATTGAACATTTCTACTATTTCATCTACCTGCAGTTGACTGATTGCTTGCAATTACGGCATATTTTTAGGTAGATAGGCACTTAAAATATGATCCACCAAAAATACCTGTGTAAAGCTCTTTACAATATTTTAAACTATGTTTAAAATATTTCAAACTATGTTTAAAATATTTCAAACTATTACATTTATTATTTTCTTTACAAAAAATTTGATCTTCCTTTTAATTTTTTGCCTCTGATCTCTATTTTGCCCTTTATTGGCGAATGTCACTTTTCACTAACTTCTTCACCTTTCTCATTTTCCTTCCTTTATCTCTCTATGTAATCCTAGGCACTATTTTGCCTTATTGACAAATTTCATTTTTCTTGAACTTCATCTTTGGCGCAGCTTTCTCTTCTCCATCAGTCCCTTAGTCAAAAAATCTTTAATTTGCCAAACTTATCCTTTCTTTCCCTCTTTTTGGTGATTTTATCTTTCTTTCAAACCATGGCTTTGGCCTCCTTTACCCGCCTTGTCAGCGAATATCCATTTTTGTGAACTAGCCACTTTTCACCCTTTAGTCGACAAAATCACTCTTCTTCGAACTCTTTCTCTTTGCTCCATATTTGCCTTATCAGCAAATCATACTTTTCTCAAACTTGACTTCCTTTCACTTTCTTTTGCCTCTATCAGAAAATCTTTAATTTGCCAAACCTTTCTTGCTCTTCCCTTTTTGACCTCCTTATTTCATTTGCCCTCATCAATACAATCGGCAAATCCTTAATTTCCTGAACTATCGATATCTCCTTAGTTGGCCACCTCGCCCATCGGTGAACTTCCAAATTTCTAAACTATTTGACTAGTTCAGCCTTTAGCCGATTCCCCAACTGAACCCTTTCTTTCTCTTTTCTTGTTTTCCTTAGCCATATCTTGCTATTATTTATTTTCCTTGACATAAAATATAACCTTTTGCAAACCTCCCCCTTTTTTACTAATTTTCCCCTTTGATTTCCTCATCGGCAAAAATATCATTTGCTAAACCAAACCCTTTGCCTTCCTTTTGCCCCTTATCGGCAAAACCAAATTTTGCCGAACTATGGGCCCTGTCCTTCTTCTCTATCAACAAATAATCCATTTGTCGAACCACTTTAGTCGACGAATCTTTGGATTTTCTAACCAAGCACTTCGCCGATTGAAGACTCTCCTTTGTTGCGGGCTTATCTATTCTAGCTCTACAGGCCTTCCTGCCACCATAACGGCTAGTTGGGGAATTGACAAAATTCTGAACTAGTTTGCTAGTTCAGAAATTTGCCGATTTGCCAATTGAAGGCAAAAAGACAAATTTTTCTAAGGGAAAAAGGGGAAACATAGGGGAATGATACTTAGTCAATTTTTTAACTAAAATCCCTATAAAAGATATCTCTAATCAGTTTTAAATAGGGGATTTCAATTGCAAAGGCAACAAAGGGAAAAATGATCAATTTTTTTGGGGAAAATGAAGTATTTTGGAAGTGGTAATTTTGGGCTCCAACACTAGCTCTTATTGGGGACATGTTGAAAACTTTGACACAGTGAGAACCTCAAAAAATCTCTGGGTAGACAAAAACACAAAACACACGAAGGGACAAAACACAAAACATATTTACAAAACACATACACTCAAAAAATGACTGTACCAACATTTTGGGACACTATAGGACAACCCTATAGAAAACTGATGCAACAACTTGCCTCTATCAAAGACAAGTTGAATGAAGGAGCTGATCTCCCTTAAACCAAATTTGCATTTCTCACCCAGCTGCAATAACTGAAAATTGCCTTCAGCATGCACTAATCTGCAACACATGCTTGTGGAGCCAAGGTTAGCTGCATCAATGAAATTATTACTGCAAGGCAACCATACAAAACATGTATTTGACCTATTCCAATCCATATCATGCTTGTTCCCAACAGCTAGGGGTGCAAAACTTAAATTTAGGTCAGCAACAAAAGAGACAAATGAAGGTAAACCTCCATTATCATGTGTTAGGCTACATACCTGCTGACCTCTTCGTGCAAATTGAGGAAAAAGGAAAATACCTCCAGCTCACATGGCAAAGAAAACCATTCCTGAATGCTACTCTACTAATCCAGAAGAGAAGGCACTTCATCTTGTAGAGAAAACTGGAAAGATTCTAGCTCAATCATATCTCCAAGTTGGGCTGTAACATGTTGAAACTCAGGCATAAACATGCCTCACTGTGCATTCACATCAATGTCCCATACAAAGGACTCAACCTCTACTGCAGCACCAACACATTCAAGAGATAACAAGTTTTTCACATCAAAGTGGAAGCATTCATATTCATTTGTAATTCCATCAAGCTCTTGAACAAAGTTTCCATATGTGCTGATGTAACCTTCAATCTCTGATTCATAAGCATGATTCAGGCTATAATCCAAACCATCAACACATAAAATAGGATCATGGGACACCTCAAATGAAGAACCATGTTCTTCCAATTGTCTCTCTATTTCACTTTCACTTGGGCAACTTGCTTTATCATATTTGTTGTTGCAAACAGACTGATGATACATATCTTCTTCCACACACATTCTTATTTTATTTCTTTGTGGCTGAGATGAAGCACACTCTGCATGAAGAAGAAACCATAGCTTTCACCACAAAAATAAGTTCTCATATTTGTCCATGTGATCACTCTCCTTAAAATCTAGGGCAAGCTCTTCACACTGAATCTCCATGGCTGCACCAATAACTATGTCTGATCGGTTATCATCATGTACAACCACTTCTACGTCATCCTTGTGCAAAAAAACATCAAATGCTTCATCACATACAGGAACAAAAGAGGACAATACATCAAACAAGAAACGAGTTCCTTGCTCATCATCCATTTCATTTGTTTGTGCACAATTTTTAGAATCAACTTCACAAGCTAATTCAACTTGTTGTTCACTTATGCACACAACATCCTCATTGTTCATTGGGCCACATACCTCAAGATTAAACTAGAAGTCACCATTGTTTTCATCATTTTCACCTTCACTTGATGAACTATCCAGTCGAAGGTCAGTGCAAATGATGCTTTCATCATCTGCATCATTGTCATATGATGAACCAACCTCCACTTCTACTCTTTTGACTACACAATCATCATTTGATATTGTGTCTGGATCACATGAAGCATTCACATCCCTGTTGTCTACAACAACCTGTTCATTACCGACCACCTCTACTTTTGAGGATAGATATATTGCAATCGTATCCCTCTTAAGTTTGTCAACATGATCAATGAACATGTATGCCTGTTGTATCCTCACTAAACTAAACTCTTCCCATATAGAAATTGGGCTTAAGGTGCCATCATAAGCACTCAAATACATGTTGATAGAAATAGGAAGATTAGGTCTGAAATTCTCTGGGGTGTGAGATAGGGCAATTGCAAATCTATGGCTGAGCTCCATGCTAGACTCTCCTTCTTGCCTTTTGATATCTTCTAATTATTGGACAAGAAATGCAGGGTCTAAACTATTTGCAAAATCTTTGAATGCAACCACTAACTGATCCCAGGAAGAAAAATGCTGGTCAGGGAAACTAACCAACCACTTTCGTACTACTCCATATAGAGATCTGACAAAAATCTCATCCACATATCTTCATCTTCAAACTGGAACTTGTCCATGAAATATGAAAATGCCTCAATGTGTGCCTTCCCATCAAAAACCTCATGCCCATCAAATAAAGGCATCTGATAGTAAATCTTATTGGGCATGGACTGTTTCTCATAATTGACCCATGAAAGCTTCAATTTCTTATATGTGTTTTCAGTGGCAATGGGAGGGGGCCGAGGAAGAGAGCAAATGAAAATAGTAGGAGAGGGACTGGACTGCGGCCTAGACTCTAGCAGCCTAATCTAATTTTCTATTTCTTCTTCTTTCTACAATAATGACTCCAACAGCTATTTGGTTTTACCAATTTCATACCGCTAAACTGCTATGTCACTATAATTTTGCATGGGTGCATATAGGTTTTGATTTGTATAACATGTAGAGCCATGACTAGGATATGTATTTCTAGGATGCTCATGGGAATCCACTCCAATCTAATTCCTAGGGTCTGAGACATAGGAAGACTCAGATGGAAGGGAAACCCTAGAATAGTCATATTTGTACCAACCATCCATGACTAAAACATCCTATAATATTGGACAAAAAGCTGAGGCATACAAATTTGTTCCTTCAGTATGATAGGAACAACAAATTTCAAAGGTTAGGAAGAAAACCATGTACCTTTATTTAACTAGCTATTGCATCTTGAAATGGGGTCTTTGATTCACCAACAATAACTAGGGTACAACAGTAACAAAGTTATGTTCTTTGACAATAGAGTCACCACCTCTTCCAAAGAGGAAATCCTTGAAGTGTGACTGATCTTCAAGGCCAAAAATTCATTTCAGGTTAACATCTCACTAGTATCTAGTCTTCAATTTCTTCACAACCCAACAATAATCTATTCCTCAGCAATGGTGCCAAAATGTTGGAGTAAGTTGACAAGCTGCCAAACTTACACACAACAATAAATTACACTTGGCAATGGCTATTACAGGGATCTTCAAATTTCTTTGATCTTTCAAATGCTCCCTGGCAATGGCACCAATCTGTTGGGACCCAAAATAACTGTAACCCAGAACTCTAGAACATTCCTAAAACAACTAGGTCAGGGATTGTCGTCAAGGTGATAGGAAGAGGCTTATCAAGTTAAGGGGGATTTTGGCCAATTGACAAGAGTGGGTAGACTCCTCTACACTTTGAGCTCAACTTAGACTCTGGAGGGATATTCAAAGGGGTATACCTAAATAGGTATTGAGTTCAAACCAGATGAACAACTAAAATACTGGACAACCAAACCCAACTCATCATCTTGACTCCAAAAACTATCACTAAGTCAAAAATGATTGGCTATCACATAACCCCTATATAGTTGATTCAACTGTGCGAATGTACATGCACAAGACAAATGATTTTTTCCCTGAACCATAGGTGAATAATTAGTTTGATTTTAAAAGGTGTTTGATCCCTCTCCAATATGGACCGGTGCCTATTCCATTGGGCAACAAAGTCATAGAATGTAAGGAGGAAGGGAAATACACAGCAAAGGATCAACAGAACTAGACATACATTTACATATATGACTTCAGATAGATCTTCATAAAATGGACAAACTTAATAATCCAAAAGAGAATTGCAAAGGTTCATATGCAATAGAAGAATGGAAAACACAAAGCCTTGTACTACTTGGATACTGTCACACATCTCCAAACACCTATTACAATCATACTAGCAAATATGGCAAGGGAAAATACATAACTATGATTATATATTTACCAAAATTACTTCAAACTCCCATGGAGACATACCATTACATTCAAATCTACTTTACATAACCTTCTTACTCTATGATGAACATATCCCTTCACTAATACACTAGACAGGTCTTGTGTATATGCCAAAGAAACTCCTTAGGCTCTCCCAGACCAAACAATTAGCTCAATGACCAACCCTGAATGCATCTGAAAATTATGCATATATAGCAATCTGTTCCTATGCAACCCCTGGGCGTTGAAACTTAGTCAACACACCAAGCCCATGTTGTAATAAAATTAGCCCATTGTATAGTTAGAAAATCTGCATGTTTGGAAGGAAATTCCACACCCTGACAACTCTGAAACTTGCAGGTGCCCACACCTTGGCGTCCTTCATGAATAAAAGTACTTGTAGAAAGATTTGCCTGCTGAAATACTTTATCCCTACATTTAATTTTGGTCCTTTTGCATTGAAGATTCCTACAATTTCATCTACCTGCAGCTGACTGATCGCCTACAATTATGGCACGTTTTTAGGTAGATAGGTGCTTGAAATATGATCCGCCAAAAATGCCCGTGTAAAGCTCTTTACAATATTTTAAACTATGTTTAAACATTTCAAACTATTACATTTATTATTTGCTTTACAAAACATTTGATCTTCCTTTTAATTTTCTGCCTCTGATCTCTATTTTGCCTTTTATCAGCGAATGTCACTTTTCATGAACTTTTGCACCTTCCTCATTTTCCTTCCTTTATCTCTCTGTGTCACCCTGGGCACTATTTTTCCTTATTGACAAATTTCATTTTTCTTGAACTTCATCTTTGGCGCAGCTTTGCCTTCTCCATCAGCCCCTTAGTTGGCAAATCTTTAATTTGCCAAACTTATCCTTTCTTTCCCTCTTTTCAATGATTTTATATTTTTTTTCAGACCATGGCTTTGGCCTCCTTTACCTGCCTTGTCGATGAATATCCATTTTTGTGAACTAGCCACTTTTCACCCTTTAGTCAGGAAAATCACCCTTCTTCGAACTCTTTCTCTTTGCTCCATATTAGCCTTATCAGAAAATCATATCTTTCTCAAACTTGGCTTCCTTTCACCTTATTTCACCTCTATCGGCAAATCTTTAATTTGCCAAACCTTTCTTTCTCTTCCCTTTTTGACCTCCTCATTTCATTTGGCCTCATCAATACAATTGACAAATCCTTAATTTGCCAAACTATTGATATCTCCTTAGTCGGCCACCTCGCCCATCGGTGAACCTCCAAAAATCTGAACTATTTGACTAGTTTAGCCTTTAGCCAATTCCTCGACTAAACCCTTTGTTTCTCTTTTCTTGTTTGCCTTAGCCATATTTTTATTTATTTATTTACCTTATCGACAAATATAACATTTTGCAAACCTCCCCCTTTTTCATTATTTTTCTCCTTTGATTTCCTTATTGGAAAAAATGTCATTTGTTGAACCAAACCCTTTGCCTTCCTTTTGCCCCTTATCAAAAAAACCAATTTTCTCTGAACTATGGGCCCTGTTCTTCTTCTCTATTGGAAAATAATCCATTTGATGAACTACTTAAGTCGGTTAATCTTTGATTTTCTAACCAAGCACTTCACCAATTGAAGACTCTCCTTTGTTGTGGCCTTATCTATTCAAGCTCTGTAGGCCTTCTTGCTACCATATCGGCTAGTTAGGGAATTGGTGAACTTGTGAACTAGTTTGCTAGTTTAGAAATTTGCCGACTCACCGACTGAAGGCAAAAAAAGACAAATTTTTCTAAGGGAAAAAAGGGGAAAAATACTTAGTCAATTTTTGAACTAAAATGCCTATAAAAGATCTCTCTGATCAGTTTTAGATAGGGGATTTCAATTGCAAAGGCAAAAAAAGGGGAAAATGATGGATTTTTTAGATTTTCGAGGGAAAATGAAGTATTTTGGAAGTGGTAATTTTGGGTTCCAACATAGTCAACACAAAAACATGATTTTTCTCTCATGTGAATAGCAAGAGGCTTGCTATGTCCTATAGTCATGACTTGAGGCAAACTTCTAATACCATTAATTGCTTGATAATTATAAGGATTCGATATATCAATATCTGTGTATGAACAAATTCAAGCTCATCCAATTAAGACTAAACTTCTAAATTTACTTCTTTAATATTTATTTAAATTCAAGCATCCAATTAAGACTAAACTTGTAAATTTACTTCTTTAATATTTATTTAATTTCAAGCATCCAATTAAGACTTGTGTAAACAAATATCTACATGTATTAACAAATTTAATTAATTCATGTACTTGAATTTAAATAAAGTTTTCAAATAACATATTCAATTTACACATTTACCTTTAACTTCCCAAAAATAGCATTTGTTGTATATTGAGTCACGGGCATCAAAATGACTTTTACACCATTCAACAATTTCATTTGCATTCCATATGGTGTTACCTGCAAGTTCATGTCAAGGTGAAGTATTCAACAATTTTAAATTTACATAAATTCTATATGGTACAAATTTACCTGCAAGTTCATATTGGCGAAGTGCACACTTCACACATGATCTTGCTCCATCGTGCTCTCCTTTTCCATGTCCACTCTCAAAAAAATTCCACAAAAACTTTCTGTCATGTCTAGCATGTTGTTGCATTAACCAATTAAATGCTTTTGCAGACTTAAATTGTCTTGTATTTTGTTATATAAACAACCATTTGAAAACCAAAAATTAGTTAAAAACTATATGTATATATATAAGTAATTGATTTAAGTCTTTAAGTTATAAATTTAAAATGAAAAATTAAAAATAAAAATAAAATCAACACTTACTGGCACATCCATAAGACCAAATCTAATGTTGTAATGCACATATGTCACATCATCTCACATCTTTGAAAACCATTCCAAAACAATGTGCTACATATCTTCTATCATGACTAGTATCATAAAAGTGAACATCCTTGATGATAATTCGTTCATCTTCACTACTTTGTTCACCATCTACAAGTAACTTAGCATGTCTATAGCAAACTTGTACAAAGATTGTGACTTGCTTTGAATGATAAAATTGACTTTGAATCTTAGTTTGAGGATTAAATGTATAGTTCTCAGAAAAATCTACAATAGAGAGAATACAACCCGGTGGAAAACAATTCTTTGAGTCACAAAATTGCTTAGCCTGCCATCTTGCACCGTGACAATGTTTGATATGCGGATATATGATGTTATGAAATTTAAAGTCCATAAACTCATTGTAGGGCAACTCACTCTCTCTAAAAATATTTTTTTTGGACTCAGTTCTTGACTTCGTTGAGTATTTCTCATATTAAAATCCTTTCCAAACAACTGGCATTGAATGATCAATATTCTCAAATGGTATTAAAAGTTTCCTCAAAATTCCACAATCTATACATGTATTTTTTATACACTGTACATTGAATTCATCTGAATCTTCTGATTTTTCACATAAGATATACTTCACAAATTGTGTTGTACTTCCAAGGATGACTACATTTGGATTAACTATTTCCATAACTTTTTTATATGACTGTAGGTGTAGATGAAATTCAACATGATTTTGATAGTAACAAGTCACACGTACTTTTTCACTATCATTTTGCACTCTTAAATCATTTTAGACGCAGTAAGATTATTAGTTTCCCATTTTACATCCTCTCCTCCCTTGAGTTATCCATTATCACTGCTAAGGAATAGCACACTCTGGACCCTAGTAATCCTGAAATCCCTCTTCACCAGGGGCTTATAATGAGGCTGTATAAATTCAACCTTGCTCTCTGCCCTCCCAAAACTGTCACCTTTGCTAGACTTGAGCCGTCCCCATCGCCCAAAGCCGCTAAGGAAATTTACAATCTGGTGATCATTACTGAAATTACCCTGAATTCCTATGTCAAAACTGGTAAAAAGAAACCCTCAGTGATTACTAGCCCTGACCCCTCCACTGAGGAGCTTACCCCTAAATCCCTGGTGGCTACCCCTGCAAAGAGGAAAACTTTGCATGCTTCTCCTACTCAGGTTACCCCCCTTAAGAAATTTCGTAGCGACATGGTTGATGAAAGGGGCACTGTTAGTGGTACTAGGGTTTCTAAGCCCATGATGGTGGAGGAAGTGAGTTCGGAGGAGGAAAGTGAGAATACTAATAGTGTGGATGAAGACTACACCATTACTGACTGCAAACCTAGGATTCTGTCAACTAGAAGATCCTCCAGGCTTGCTGCTAAGCTGGCCCCCATGCCCCAATAGTTGTCAACTTTAAAAAAGGAATCCACTTAAGCAATGATGATAGAGGAAATGTAGAAGATTGAGTATGGTGAGCTGTAGGGGAAGAACGAACTTAGGAAGTGAATAAGGAAGACTCGGGGGGTTAGCAAGGTGAGGAAGAGTTGAAGGAGAAAAACCAAGGGATGTCGATTAAGTAGAATGACACTAGATTTGAAGGAAATAACAAGGTTGACACTAAGGTGGCGAAGACTAAATTCTTGGGTGGTGAATTTTCTGTTAACAAAGAAATTAAAAGTGATAAGATAGTGGTGGAAGACGAGGGACCCAACAACTTCCCAGAAATTAATGTTCATGGTTTAGATTCAGTCAGTTCTAAGAAATGGAAGAAAGGTAAAGGTAAAGGTAACCAGAAAAAAGGTGCCAAAATTAGTAAGAACAAAGAGATTGAAGACCTGACAGCGAGGGTTAGCAATCTAGAACAGAAATTTAGCGCTTTGGCAAAATTCTCTGCTAAGGTGATGCACAGATCAGCCACGACCTTGGCTGTTCTTCAGGAGGCAGAGCTGGATGACAAAGGCAAGAAAGGCAAGAAGTTGAAGGACTACTAGGATGTTTCCCAGTTTCTGGTTGATGATTGGGACAAAATGTTTAATTAGCCACTGGTGGCTTGTTTGTGTCCTTTGTTAGTCTGCTATCAAACTACTGGTTCTGTTGTTTCTGTTTGTTTTGTTCTACTAGTTTTTAACTTAAACTCTGATGGTTAAACTGTTATAGTTTTTGGTGCACCTTTTTGGCTTTACTATTATGGGATCGACACCCTCTTTTGTCGCTTATCTAATCAAAAACAAGTTTCACGTACTTTATTTATACATACAAAACATGGTCATAAACTCTCAAACATCCTTTGACAAATCTTCACCTGTGGAAATTCTTTTTTGAATGCTTCAAAAGTTTACTTTGTGTTGTATATGTAAAATGTTTTGGATGAGAAATTTTTGTACCATCTTCACCTTTTATTTGTATAGTGTCCCTTCTATTGGAAGAAACATGAGAGTGGTTGGTCCAACATCCAATTACTTTTTATTTTACATCTTCTAAAATTCTATTTTTTCGAGGGAGTCGACAAATATTTACCCAAATATTTTCAATGTTTTTATCTAATCTGTTTCTCTTCTTAATATATCTTTGAATAGTTCTCCTAGATACATTTACTAATTTGGCAATTGCTTGAACTTGTTTTCTATGTGACAATCTTTTACTAGAAATTACAGTCATTAATGCTCTACATGTATCACTTAAATTAGTAGCTTGACTCTTGGTTTTAATAGTATCCAATGCTTCTTGCAAGTTTTAAATTACTATCTGATTTAATAAATCTAGAGATTTTTTCTTATTATCAACCCCTAACAAATCCAAAACAGGGGTCATTTCTTTTCTCCTAAATAACTTTGCACATAATTGTGCTTTTCCAATTAGAGATTTATCTTCAAAAAATTCATCCCAAATTCTTTTAGAGTGAAATTTTATGGTGCTTTCAGGTAACATATGTTTAGGTGAAATCTTCTTGAAAAGAGAAACCTCATCTATTCCATAAGATTTTTCATTCCATACAAAAAATTTCTATCACTAGTACCAATTTCTTCTTGTACTTGTTCATTAACATGCTCTTCAACTTGTTCATCATTAATTTCAATGAGTTTTTCTTGACTAGATGATCCTAAAGTTAAATTTCCCCTATTTAATTTTTTTCATCTCTTTTTCAATCATACAACCTTGATCTAGTTCTTTTATTCCCCATCACAAATTACTTGTTTTAATTGACCTACACACACATACACATGCATGTACATCCCAATAAATAAGTCATGGAGTTCAATTTCTACATGGTTTGAATCTATCATTCAAGACCAATATATATATAAACAATAAATACACTCAAAAAACTTTTAAAATTAATCAATGACAAGTTGAGAATCATTGTACCTTGAAAATTTGTAGCCTCTCTTGTCAAAAAAACTCCTTTGCCAAAATAACTCTTTTTGTGTGCTTTCTCCAAATGCTTGAATTAAAAAAATTAAAAAATAATTTGTAGCCTCTATTGCAAAAAAAATCTACTTCTTGTATTTTCTCCTAATGCTTGAATTGAAAAAAAAAAAAGAAAAAATGAACCTATATTTATATGAAGTTGTTTGAATTAAAAAAAAATTTCTGGCCGACCAAATTGGGGTGCCAACATTGGAAAAGTATAGTTTCAGGTGAATCGAACTCACTCAAGATTGAGTTGCCCAGAACTATCTATGTGGCATCCTACTTGGCAGCCACCTCCTCCTTTTTTAGAATTTTCTGAAACTCTCAACTTGGACTTATTATTTCTTCAGTCAGAATGGATTATTTCAAAAAACTAAAAATACCCTTTTGTAGAGCTTCGAGTCTACAATCCAAGTATATTTATTTTTGATATTTGATTAGTTTTAATATGTTTTTGTTTTAAATTATTGCAAGTAGGTTGTTATAATCAAAGATGACACTGATTAGAAAAAATAAAAAAAATATAAACCCACATCAATTTTTTTTAAAAATTATATGGTGCACTGGAGGAAAGAGTCCTCTTCAAAAGGGTATAATTGGTTTTTTGAAAATGATAAAAAAATTATACAAAAATTGACGTGGAATGAAAACTATCAAATTCTGGTAAGTTTGACTTTAAAATGTTATTACGAGGAAAATATGCATTGAAAACTTTTTTTTTTTCCATGCACTAGATATTGAACTAATCTATTTGGGAAAATAAATTAGGGAAAAATACGATTTTTTTTTTGTTTGTGAGGTGGACTCGACGTCACTTTTTATAAAATTTTTAACAATTCAAAATTTGCTCTTAAATTTATAAAAAAATATCAAAAATAATTTTTTAAATTTTTTAAAAAATTACAAGCATAAAATTCATCATGAGTTCTACATTTCATTAGTTTACATCATTTCAAAATTCAAAACATAAATGCCACTTTTATGAGGTCGAAGTTGAATTTTTTTGTTTGTTTTGGCCGATTCCTTTACAAAAGTGTGACACAGGTTTGTGCTTTTATCCAGAAGGGAATAGTACACCATTTTCTAAACAAGGAAAATCCCTAAATTGTACTTCAACAAGAAGTTTCTTATATGGTGGGATGGGGAACTAAGCTACAACTTTGTATGGATTACAAGGTTGCTTTACAACCTTACAAACCCACAATGCACTATAGTGTCAGAGTTACAAACTTGATATACAAATTTTCAAGTGTTGTAAAGCTACACTACAACCTTGTGCCTCAAAATGCACTAGAGTTGTAAACCTCTTAGGCCCTTTTACAACCACTACAAATTTCCACTTTTCTTTGACACCCCTAAACTCTTGCAAACATCCTACATGGCAAGTCATAGACTTCATTTGCACCATTGAAACCTTTACATCCCTTGCACAATGCTCACTTACCTCCATGCCCCACATTTTCATAATAGACCTTTTTGGTAGAGCAATGGGCTTCACATGCACATTAGTATTTTGCATACAATTTTCCTATCTCCATGCCCTATAACTCTAGATGAACTAAGGATGGTGGGACACAAACCCCGCTTGCAAATTTCCATCCTTTGAAAAATTGGCAAACTACCAACTTGCTAATAGCTCCTACAACTTTTCAAGTCTTAACTAACTACAAATTTGTCAACTTCATGAGTAGCATTGCACATGCTTGCAAGTTGCAAGCTTGACTTAGTTATTACAACCTAATGGACTTACAAACTTCACAAACTATTTTGCATGCCTTACATATGTATCCTTGCATCCAAATCCTACAACCCCATGCTACTCCATTATGTAAACTTGACAAACTTCCTTCCAACATGCACATCCATAATCTAACCCCGTGACTCAATTATGCACTCCCTCTGAGGACTTCAATGACATGTTTGCAAGTTACAAAGTGCATCTATGACTCCACACTTTGTGACTCCACCATTGCACTTTTCAAGGGTTCCCACAAACTCTAAATCCTTAATACTATGCAAAGGTGCATGTGGACCCTAGAATCCTGAATGCATGTAGACCTCGAAAATCCAAATACATCAGAAGTTGCATTTTAACCCCAAAAATTTGAATGCATGTAGACTCTAAAAATCTAAAAGCATGCAATGGTGCACACATAGTTTAAAATCCTAAAATCCTATAGGGTACTTAGAAAAACACAATAGCTTCAATTTTTTCATGTCTCTGGTTATGTATACAAAATACCCATTTCCCCTAATGACCTTTAACACACATCTAATAATAAAATGTTAAATTCAATGATTTAAAAACTACTAAGTTCATACTTTCAAATTTATAGGAGATTACACCATTCATGCATGAAGGTCATTTCTTAACAATGCCATTACCAAGTTGTACATTCTAACATAACTCTCTAACCATAAGATCTAGGTAAACATGTATATAACCATTGAATTCATCTAATCTAAACATCACATTCAAGGCATAAAATATGAATTAATTCACCTGCCAAAATTGAGATACATAAATTAGACCTAAGTAGGTAAATCCATTACTTCACATTTCAAGAGCTTTCTATGACAAGCATAGGCTGAATTGGATTCAGTTAGCTATTTCCAATTGTCTACAATGTGATGTTTGAATCATAATCATGGATGTAACACAATCAAATAGAAAGATGATTGAAATATACATTTAGAGATTATAACAAGTTGACAACTTTCTCAATATAGAACACATTACAATTTCTCAAGGATGAAGGCTACAAAAAAATGTACGATATGATCAGAGAACAAAAAGATCCTTACTCATGTTAACAATCAAATTTAGGTACTCCAAAAAGTAAAGAGCCAATGGGACATAACATTTCAACAGCCGAACGAAATCTACAAAAAACATTTTTCCTACAAATTAACCAATTTTCATGTCTTGAGGACAAGACATAGTTTCAAAGGGGGGATGATGTTGACAGAGGAAAGAGTACACAAACAGAAGCATCCAAAATCCACTGCACATGGCCACAAATGGAATGCAGAGCATAAGGCTGACTATACATAATAGGAAAAGACATCTATTGTAAGGGATACATCCCCATTGAATCCATATGTATATAGTAAACTAGATATAGAAGTAGAAGGTAGACAAGTAGAAGAAGAAGAAGAATATTAAGAAGAGATTATACATGTGATGTAATATATGAAGTTGATATATATAAAGAATGATATATGGTTCTGATGCTTAAAATGAATGTTTAAATTCTGTATTATGAATTCTCAGTTCTGTTAAGTTACCGCATGATGATATTTCCTACCACATACCTTTTGATTATTCTCTTACTATAATCACTGGGGTATAAATATAACATGCAAGACTTCCAAACTCAAAACTCTAGTCTATGACTCCACTTTTCTTTCCAACATAACCTATGTGGCACCACAAGTTTTGGGTGAAAGGGTTTTGCCTAAAACCCTTCTCCACAAGAGAGCCTTTCTTTCTTGTTTGTATGTTAATAGTTTTGTCTGAAACCCTTTCAATTGAAAGGGCTACACTAGCAACCAATGTGGCACCTTAGCTCCCTTTTTTGGGAAAATTTAATAGAAGTGCATCTTCAACTCCAAATTTCTCCAACTAGGTATATTTTCATTAAAATATGAAAATAACCTTTAGTAGTGCTTGGAGCAATATATATATATATATATATATATATATATATATATATATATATATATATATATATATATATATATATTAGTTTTATTATTATTTTTTAAAAATCAACTACAAGTAGATCATTATAATCAAAGATAAGATTGATTGGAAATTAAAAAAGTATACTAAAATTTAAGAAAAATATAATGCACTAGAGGAGAGAATTCTCTCCAAAAGGGTGCAATTTGTTTTTGTTTATTTTAAAAACTACAAACATAAAATACACTAAAAGTTTCACATTTCATTAGTTTATATCATTTTAGAATTCAAAACATATATGTGACTTTAGGTGCTCTGCATTGAAAAATTGTATTTGTGTTGGCCATTTCCTTTACAAAAGTGGGACACATCTCTAAACTTTCACCTAATTACCAATAAATCTTGTGCCCTAGGAATTGGAGTTAATGATCTAAATTCAAGAAATCACGGAAAGATTTTATTTGTAGTGAAATTTATGCGATATGACAAAGTGCCACTCAATCAAAAATAAGAAAAAAAATTATAGAAATAATTCTTAAAATTATAAATTGAATCTGAAAGGAAATTTTCAGCCATAATAGACAATTTCCACGTAAACCTATGAGAGATAAATATGCAAACAAGTACTCATAAATCCATATGCAAAAGAATAGGAAAACATACCATCAAGACAACACAAGATGTACCTTGGGAAAAACCTCCATGAGGGAAAAGCCCAACCTCCAAAAGCATCCAAACCCATTGTATTATCTCATGAACAAAGATTACAATGCATAGCCTCCATGAATACTTCTGAATCATCAAGCTCCCTAATTGCATTCCATGTGAACAAGCAAATGAGAATCATGTAACCATACATCCCAATCCATGCTTCCTCTCCTCACATATGAACCCTACAAGAGAAGATCAATACAAATGACAAGCTAACTAGCCAACAAGCCAAAGAACAAACCTCAACAAATAATCATGTGCTTTCTTTTATAGAAAAAACTTGCACAAAACCACTAAGTGGTATTACATTACCATGTCCCTCAAAACCATGAGATCAGTAAATCATGTCCCCCTCATTTACTTTTTGGTACTAAGTTTTCCCTTTTTAAAATAGTTTCACAATGTGCAACCCACATTAAATATTTTTCCCAATATTACATACAACTTGCAAGTGGCCCCAAGAATGCCTAACCCATTGTGATGTTCACATATCTAGTATGCACCACAATTAAATGTTATATTTTACATTTTATGTATTATGCAAGGTTATGCAAGGAGTACAACACACCTTGTCTAACATTCTCCCACTTGTTGTATACATTGCATAAGGGGTCAAAGAAAATAAACTTAAAACTTTAAGGAAACAATCCATATGCCCAACATGTACCATGTAAATGTCCATGTGCTCTATGTGCTCCATAAAGATACTCGTAACAATAACCAAGTTGACCACCATCTCAAACAAGAACCCTCTCATGCTCCATCATGCCAATGCACAAAAGATAATATCCTCTAAAGAGATGCCACACTAAACTATCACATATAAGAAAGAATCCTGCCACAATTGATATCCAAACACAAACACTGAATCTGATGGTAAAAAATAGGACTGAGTAGCTAACAAGAAATAATCATCATAGTTGGATTAACAACCACAACTTGTTGCTAACACACCCAACTAACCATACCTCCAATCCAAGGTATACAATCATAACAAGTAGACCTTATGCCATCAACATATCCAACCCAAATCGCAATGATCACAAGTCCCTATATATACTCTATCCTACATAAAGAAGTCCTCCAAGGTAACAACACATAAAAATGCAATAATAAACCTCAAGACCCTCAACACCATAGTATAATGAGAACATCCAAAAAATGACACATATACATCTTGGAACTCCCACTACATGGGTAATGTCAAATCATAAATCAATCAAGGCATCCAAAGACCCACTAGTCGCACTCATTTATAAGATGTGGCTAAATCGTCTATCATATAGTGTCAAGGAATACACACTGATATACAAAATTTGCAAGATAACTACAACATAACTCTCACCACAAGTGGACATATATCTCCAAAGTTCTCAACCTCATAAGAGAAAAATAAACCAACTCTAATGTCATGTGAACATGAACATCTAGGAAGAAGCATTAGACCAACAAGAGAGAACCTGCAAATCAAATCCATGTCCTTCTACCAACACCAATGTGCTATAGCTATGAAAAGTATGATCTCCTTCCTAAAACCCCAAATCAAGAAGCCTCCTCAACATCCAACTAATAAAGATGTAAGCCTCTCAAACCAAAGGAAGATCAAACAAAACCTCCATTCCCTAAACAAGGAATATGACCAAAGCCACTAGCCATCTCCTTTAAACACAATGACCTCAAAACAACTCAGGATCAAACATAAGGAGATAACTAATCATAACCATGCATATAATCCTCAAACAAGTCCTCAAAAATAAAATCCATAGCTCAAGAATCAAGCATACATGAGAAGAAAAGACACAAAGAAAAGAATGCATCAGAAAATTAGGTGGGCAATACCTACAAAATCATTCACTGTCGAGAGGACCAAGAGTGGGGAATGAGATTGCTCCTCTAGGATGTACCAAGCCATAATGACTCTATCTAAGAACAATCTCCTCAATATGTCCATGTTGAAATCACATCTAATCCAAGTGTAGGCTCCTCGATCTTCTTGCTAAAACCTCATCAAAGAGTACAACCATCTCAACACATAATCTCTAAGAAACAAGAGATATCTAGCCTCACCCAAATATCCAAGTATTCATTAGAACCTACAACCAACCAATTCATGCTAAGCTCCAAATGCAACACTACACTATCAGGAACTCCCAAGCACATGACCAATGTACTCAATACCAAGAGAACCAACAAGATAATTGTCAAAGCTCCCATTTCAAGTCTACATAATCTAGAAACACATCATGACATCATGATATAACATCTCCTCAAAGGAAGATCACATGTCTCAAATGAACATATCTTGCTTCAAAGAGCACTTGTATTATGTCAATACTCTAATGTGCAATCAAGAGTCCACCAAGGCACAATAGCATCCATCCTATAAACAAGGATCAACTATCAAAACTAACAAATCATAAACTGACAACTCAATCAAAGACTCCAAGATTCCTCCATGGTACCAAGATGTCAACATCTCCAAATCACATGAAGATAACCATCCCCTGTCAATAGAACTCAATATGCCAAATTTTTTTTTACTGCATACAAGTAAAAGGATCCAAGAGCTCCTCCATGACACCAACAACCACTGTAGAAGATCATCAATCACCAAGTGATGAATCCACATCATTGCCAAAGCTCCCACTAAACCATGATGTCAAGCTACACATGGCATCATGATGCAAAAGCGTTCGAGCGGACTGACAATCAACATCAACCAAAAATATAGTTTAAGGTTTGGGTTTCATTTTTGTTGTGATTTGGTTTTCATTTGGCATCTCTTGGCCATTGGATTTAGTGGCCAGCTAGAATTTGTAAGTTTTCAGGTTTTGTCATACTTTGGGTTCAACACACAATAGGCAGTTTCACCGAAACAGTTGTTTCAGGAAATCGGTGAGGTTTCTTGGAAAACCCTCTTATAGGTAGATAGTTGATTTAGTCATGGATTTTATGACAAAGGTTTTGTAGTCATATGCCTCCCAGTTTTGGAGAATTAACCGTTTTACGACTTCTGTTGGCAATTTGGTAAAGTTTTAAAATTTTGATTTCCATGAGGTTTGAGACCAAATGACTTGGTAGGGGTCTTAGGGATGTTGAAATACATGTCTTTGCAAGTTTTTGTGAGATTTTGAGGTTCTAGTAGAAGTTATGGAAAAAGTTGGTTTTCAGCTCTAAACCTATCATGTCGTAGTCATAATGAATTTTCTTTAGTTGGTGTAGTTCCATAAGAGGACCATGTAAATATCATGGAGATTTTGATCATTGATTATAGAAATTATTTGAATCTAGACACTCCAACTCTAGATCAACATTCAATGGGATGTTATGTACATGGGATGTATTCGAGTCTATGCATTCATCATGTGTAGTATAAAACAGAGAGAACAATAACATAAATGGAAGGCCAAACTAGATGTCAACAATTGAAGAATCCTTTTAACTTCATATGGAGTTTGTGCAATGTCTTATGGGAGGTAATATTTGGTAGATTTCAATGCCACATTTAAATACATTTGCAAATTTAAAAGATAAAAGACAATAAAAGGCGATGGAAGAGGATGTAGTTATTTGTGAATGGAATGAATAACTTTAAAAGTAGATTTTATTAAATGAAAATAAACTAATCAACGTACTCTAGGAAAAAGAACAATATGGAATAACAAAGAATAAATCACATGAATAGTGATTTTTGGGCAGATTTAAATGATAAGAGGAACCAAAGGCGTGATAAATGAAGTGCCTAAAAAGAAAGAATATTTGAAATGCCATAGAGAAGGAGGAATACCTCTTTGAAGGTTGGGCTTAACTTTCATTTTGATTCTCTATTTTTCTCCATAGGCATAGGAGAGAGGAGGAGGGCACAAAATTGACAAGAGACAAAAATTATTGCCAAAGAAGATAAAAAAGATGATGCAGTTGGAAAAGATGGACGTTTTGGCATGATTTGCCATTCCTTTTAAAATAAAAAAATAGAAATAAAGACAATAGATATTTGGTACGTTGTCCATGGAAGGAGGTGTGCAGAAGAAAACAAGTTAAAAAGAGGTTGCAAGAAGTGATTTACAGAGGGGATTCGCTATCAAAAGACACCACTGAAGTGGAGTGATATAATTGCATAAAGGAGGTCGATATCAATAATAAATGTGAGGAAAAGGCATTGAAAATTACAAAGGGAAATAGTCACTGCTAGAGGTAAATGATTCATTTCTGAAAATCCAAATGATTTGGAGTAAAAGTGGTTGTTTGTTGTTCAATAGAAGGGGTTAGTTTGAAAGTGCTGTTGGAAGATTAAGAGGAGTTGTAGAGAGGCCATGAATGGCCAAGGGTATGTCAATAGATTTCATAACTGAGTTGTTTGTTTTCTGAATTGAATCTAATAAAGAAAACCAAACTTGTGTTGTAATATTATTGTAGTTGGGTATTGGAATTGAGGTAGAGCATGCCCATATGAATGTGTATATATGTTTGTGTGAGTCTTTATATTGTGAATGTGTGTGAAAGAGTTGTGTGTTTGGACAAGGGTAGGAGATCCCCCTTGCATCAAGTGGTATTAGAGCCTGAAGGTCCTAAGAGTGTAGAGGATACACCACGATGTGTGGGTAGAGGCAATGGTAGAGAAGAGCTCATGTGGGATGTTGTAGTTATGAGAGAGAAGTCACGAGCAATGAGAGATAGTAACTGTGGAAGAGGTATCCTTGTAGGTTGCAGGGTAAGTGAATGTGGATGTAAAAGATTACAACAATGAGTAGGATGAAAATACATGTGTGGAAGCTAGTCATATGGGATGGCTGGAGAAGGTACAAAAGGAAGGGATTCCTCAGAGAGATGACATAAAAGATTGAGAGGACTGATAGGATGTTGGAAAAATGTGACTAGTTGGAAGCTATGTAGTGTGACAAATGTAGGAGGAATGAGTTTGCAATGAAGACATGTTATAAGATGCCAGCATCAATGAGAAAGATAAAAAGAAGAAAGAAGTGTTAGTGGATATGAATAATGAAGAAGAGGAGATCCTTGTGCAAAAAGATCAACAAGAAAGAGAGAAGAATGCAACCGAGGTTGCAAAGGAAAAGAACAAGAGTTGCAGCCCTTTGGTAGAAGGGGCATGGAAAGAAGAAGATATGGGAGCAACCCATACATTCCAAAAGGAAAACAAACCAAAAAAGAGAAGAGACAAGGAGATAAAAGAGTGGAAAAAGAAAGAACATCCAGGTGTAGCATGCCAATTTGAAGGTAGAAAATATGTGGAATGTGAAATTGCAGTAGAAAAGGACCCATGGAAGGGCATAAGATATGTGGGACAACGATGTGGTGAAGAGACAATTCATGAAGAAATAAAAAGAGTTGAAGCATTGGAGATTATAGTAGAGGTATTTTTTTTGAAAGACATTGAAGAAGAAGATGAAATTGATGTAATAGAAGCAATAATAGATCCTTTGGAGAATACAAAGATAGAAGTAGAAGGACACCGACTTGTAGTTGAGGAGAAGAAAGTTGTAGTAGATGTAGAGGTAGAAATCACAAAGTTGGAAGGCCCTATATTTGATAAACAAGTGGATGAAGAAGAGAATGATCTCCTATGGAAAGAGGGGATGAAGAAAATAAACCAAATGCTTGAAGGAGATTGGATGAGAGACAATGAAAAGATGAATGGTGCAGCAGAAAATGTAGGCAAGGAAATTGGAATAGCAAAAAGAAATGAGGTACAATTTGATAATTTAGAGTTTGATTTATTTCAAATGGTGAATCTAGTAAAGAATAAAGGACAAGAAGAAAAGATTAGGTGCATGGAATCTTTCCATTTTCATGAGGATGTTGCAGAATTGATTATGGAAGAGGAGCATAATTTGTTTGAAGAAGGAAGTGAAAAGATGGAAGAATTGTTTAGTTTGAGTGAGCACTTGATAAAGATGAATGGGGCAGCTAAGAGTGATGTTGTGATAGCAAGAAGTGAAGAGGTAAATTTTGTTTTTTCTGAATTGTATGAAGAAGAAATTGATGGGGATTTGTTTGTTGCTAAGATGGATAAGGAGTTGCAAAATGATGGGATGAAAACAAATGAAGATGTAGATTTGTATGCAACATGTTTATGTGAAGAAGTTGTTGAAGATACTACAGTTGGGAAACTTTTTACAACAGTTGAAGACATGAAGATGATGATGAGAGTGGATGGGGTAGATGAAAACCTCATAGCAAAGCATAAGTGGATGAAGGTTGCAACTGAAGGTGATGAAGGAAGTGCAACAATAGTGAAGAAAGAGGTAAATTTGTTTGCATTGTGTGATGATATTGTTTTGCATTCATTTGTGATGTTGAGGGTTGATGAGTATGGAGGAGAATAGATGGAAATTGTTGATTTCCATGAAGTTGTAGGGGCAGATTTGTGTGTATATACTGCTGATTTTGATGTGTATGATGAGGGAATTTGGTGGAGGTGGTCAGATTTTGGTGGGTCAAAACCCACGGAAGAGGAGACGAGTAGTGAGTTTGTTTGGTGGAGGTGGTTGGTTGATTAAAGTGGGTTGGATCCCATGAAGGAAGAGCATAAAAGAGAGAGTCTTTGGAGGAGGAGGATGGTACATGGTGGATGCAAATCCACAAAAGGAAGGAGGAAGAGAGTGCATATTTGTTGGAGTGTGAAGCTTGTTCCGGTGAAATGTTGGAAAAATAGGAAAAAGAAAAACTTTATAGTTTACACATTCCATCAATGGAGTTCACTGTAGTTTGCTTGTAATCTAGAAGAATGGTCCTACCATTCAACTTAATGTTTGTGAGTGTATACTTTCAAACTTCCTACCCAGTGTGTCTGATGTAGGAGAATCTGGGTGGACTGGAGATCAACATCAAACATAAACTAATTTTAATGTTTGGGTTTCATTTTTGTTGTGATTTGGTTTTCATTTGCCATCTCTTGGCTATTGGATTTAGTGGCGAGCCAAAATTTGCACATTTTTGGTTTTTGCCATACTTTGGCTTCAGCGCACAACAAGCAGTTTCACTGAAACAATTGTTTTAGGAAATCAGTGAGGTTTCTTGGCAAACCCTCTTATAGGTAGATTGTTGATTTAGTCATGGATTTGATGATGAATTTTTTGTAGTCATACGTCTTCCAGTTTTGGAGAATTAATCATTTTGTGACTTCTGCTGGCAATTTGGTGAAGTTTTAAAATTTTGATTTCCATGAGATTTGAGATCGAATGGCTTGGTGGGGGTCTTAAGGATATTAAAATACATGTCTTTGCAATTTTTCATGAGATTCTGAGGTTTTGACAAGAAGTTATGACAAAAGTTGGTTTTCAGCTCCGAACCCGTCATGTCACAATTGCAATAAATTTTCTTTAGTTGGTGTAGTTCCACAAGAGGACCATATAAATATCATGGAGATTTTGATCATGAAATAAAGAAATTCTTTGAATCCGGACACTCCAACTCTAGATCGACATTTGATGGGATGTTATGTACATGGGATGTATTCGAGTCTATGCATTCATCATATGTGGTGTAAAATAGAGAGAACAACAACATAAATGCCAGGCCAAACTAGACATCAAGGATTGAAGAATCCTTTTAAATTCACATGAGTTTGTTCAATGTCTTGTGGGAGGTAATATTTGGAAGATTTCAATGCTACATTTAAATACATTTGCAGATTTAAAAGATAAAAGACAATAAAAGGCAATGGAAGAGGACACAGTCATTTGTGAATGGAATGGATGACTTTCAAAGAAGATTTTATTAAATGAAAATAAGCTAGTCAAAATCCTCTAGGAAAAAGAACAGTATGGAATAACAAAGAATAAGTCACATGAAGAGTGATTTTTAGGTAGATTTAAATGATAAGAGGAACCAAAGGCGTGAAAAATGAAGTGCCTAAAAAGTGAAAGAATATTTGAAACACCATAGGGAAGGAGGAATGCCTCTCTAAAGGTTGGGATTGACTTTCATTTTGATTCTCTATTTTTCTCTAGATGCGTAGGAGAGAGGAGGGCACAAAATTGACAAGAGATAAAAATTACTGCCAGAGAAGATAAAAAAGACATTGTAGTTGGAAAAGAGGGACGTTTTGGCATGATTTGCCATTCCTTTGAAAAGAAAAAAATAAAAATAAAAACAATAGATATTTGGTATGTTGTCCATGGAAGGAGGTGTGCAGAAGAAAACAAGTTAAAAAGAGGTTGCAAGAAGTGATTTACAGAGGGGATTCACTGCCAAAAGACACCACAAAGTGGAGTGATATAATTGCATAAAGGAGGTCGATATCAATAGTAAATGTGAGGAAATAGCGTTAAAAATTACAGAGGGAAATAGTCACTGCCAGAGGTAAATGATTCATTGCTCAAAATCCAAATGATTTGGAATAAAAGTGGTTGTTTAATGTTCAGTAGAAGGGGTTAGTTTGAAAGTGTTATTGGCAGATTGAAAGGAGTTGTAGGGAGGCCATGAATGGCCAAGTGTATGTAAATGGATTTCATAACTAAGTTGCTTGTTTTCTCAATTGAATCTAATAAAGAAACTCAAACTTGTGTTGCAATCTTACTGTAGTTGGGTAGTGGAATTGAGGCAGAGCATGCCCATATGAATGTGTATTTATGATTGTGTGAGTCTTGATATTGTGAATGTGTGTGAAAGAGTTGTGTGTTTGGCAGAGGGTATGAGATCCCTCTTGCATCACATCATGATAACCATATCCTAAATGAAGATCATCCATAGCCCCAACAAAATCAAGGAATTCAATTGCAACATCAACATCTCCCAAAAGGTAGAGTAAAACCATGATCTCCAAACCAAGAAGATAAACCACCATCTATAAAACATGAATCAATCCAACACCATCAATAATGTAACCACATAAAAAGCATGTTGTGTCAAATTCCCAAACATATAAGGAACCTCCATGACACCATGATCACCACCTAATGTACCTGCATCAATCTCCCACCGAGTCTCGCACAACTATACCATAGTCAACAAGTCTAGGTCCCAACAACACTTATCAGGTAACACCATCTCTATATCTCATATTGACAACCAAACCATTAAACTAGGTGACCAAACTAGGCCAACCAAATGGAATATGGATAAACACTGAAATATCTATGGGTATAGACAATCCACATTTGAGTTATATATGCAATCTATAAGTATAGACATGCTACAACACTACATGACTCGTAGAAATCACAATGCAACATAAAAATTCAACCCTACATTGGTAAATATGTAATTTTTCTATGACTCAAACACCAAATCACCACTTGATTCAATTTGCTACTAACTCACAAATTACCATAGTCAAAGGAACCAATAAATAGCTCAAATAGAAATGCAAGTAAACAAATCACATAACAACATCTCCAAACCTTATCCACTATGTAGCACTTAGAAAATTCTTTCCATCACTTATAAGAAGTCCACAATCAGAAACTGTATGCACAAGATATGACCTATCGAGTCACAAAGAGGAAACCTAACTTCCAACTGGCATTTTCTATCCAAAACATAAAAATATAGAAAACTATCTAACACCATTGTGTAGTACTTATAAAGATTTTTTCATCGACTCTAAGAATTTGTGTAATGCCTGCCTAGGAACCTTAAAGAACAACACCATTATGCTATACAAATAGGACAATGTTTTTTTAAATGAAAGAAATAACAAGTAATGTAAATCCTATCTACACATATCATTAAAAAAACATTATGTCCTCTGAGGTTCCACATCTGCATTACTAAAGTTATCAACAAGATCTAAACATACATTATGAATTAACTAACAACCATAGTTTAGTCTAGATTTGTTGCATTAATGAATATACACACACATTTCCATGTTGTAGCATCAGATAAACAATCCTTAAGTTCATGAAGATAACACTATGAGTACATAAATAATTCTCCCTTACATGAGGGTACACCAATACTCTGTTTGCACTTATCACCTTTTTTATTACATTGGGATGCATACATCAAGTTACAGTACATTTTTCAATTGATACATAGGACTAGAACATGCACACAAATACTGTCTCCTCAAGCAAGAACATGATCCGAAATCTGCTATAGGAGATACATCCTTTTACACATGAACATCAACAAGGGAAAAACCAATGGGGATAAAGCACATCCACCTGACCATGTGGAACCCTAAGGTCCCACTACAACAAAATAGTTAGGTAGATAGTAGACTATCTGAAGCAAGGACTACACATGACTCCAATGCAAAATGGGTCAATATCACAAATAACTCAACACCACTTCAAGAGGCAATCATACTACAAATGAGAAGAGCACAACCAGAGAAAACTAGGCTGTAGTAGGAAAAGTGTCATCACATGGTCCTGACATGGATTAACCTGACATATGTGGAACCAATATTCCTTTCGTAGGCCTTCTCTTCCCATCCTTAGTCTAAACAAACCACAACATCCATGAAGGGCTTTTATTACCACGTCATGATGCATTTACAACACATCATAAACTTCATTTCACATTTTCATATACCAAATTCCTTATGTATAAATAGGAGACGGCATACTTTTATAACTTCATTATCTCAAGACACTTATCAATCCAATACATGAAATTGAGACACAATATCCTATGCTATGCAACTAAACCTTGACAATTTAAACATAGCTTTATTACAACCCATTATCCAACTCACAAATTTCACTTAAATAGAGCAATTCAACTCACAATAAACTAATCAACTCATTGATCACATAGTAGTAAAGGAAACATTATTTAAAACCATTACATAAATGTAATTAAATTAAATTAATTTTCCCTCTATCTAATTTCCAATTTATTTAACCTACCCGATCTTACAAAGACATATATAATTAAATACATGTCTATATAATAAACTCCAATCATTTATCTAAAACTAATTATAACTCATTATTCTAGTAACTTCCATGATAATTTCACAAGTTCCAACAATAAGAGTTACAAATTTAATCAATGCTTACTCCACAATAATATTTCATGATTTTATTATAAACTTGTTTCCAATCCCTAGTTATATCTTCACAAGTAATTCATATTACCCAGGACTACATAATTTACTATTATTAAATTAAACAACTATTTACACTGATGTAGATCCCATTAATAGTCTAGACAATTTGTAAATACTATTCAAATATAACTATATAAGCAAAACTAAATGCCTATAATATTAGAATGCTATTAGCATGTGTCTAAACAAAGAGAGCCCTAATATTAAATTGTAACTTTAAATAACAATATTCTAAGTCCAAACATCTTAAAATGCAATATCAATATAATTAAGGCTCCTACAACATAGCCATAACATAAGCAATCTTTCTCTTCTTGTTTTAGTCCTTATGAAAACCTCCACATCAATTTACAAAACACTAAGGCATAATTGCAGAAGAGTACACCTCATCTTAAGTTATGAGATTAATGATTTTCCAGTTCATCTTTCTTATCATAAAATAAAGCATGTAATTCTTGCAATCAAACTCATCATGTAAACAACTTCATTAACTAACTAGGAACATTGACAACTCAATCATATTAATACCAGTTATTGATCCATGATAGAATAAACGAGATCATAGACTTTTAGTATACTTGTAGTCATACCTTGAACAACACCTCCTTATCCTTCTTGAAAGAGTAACTCTACATTTTCTTTTCCTAACATTTGATTCTAGATTATCTCAAACCTAAAACTATTCACCTTACACAATATTTACTAAAACATATTATATATTACATATAGAATCTTAGGTACACACTAGCTTATTCGTTGCACTATATTCCTAAACTGAGATACAACATAACATACTTTTGTTGCAAGTATGAGGTTAACCAGTGTTGTCATTGATGTCAACATACTCATATTGCATTGATAAGAAGGATTGGATAAGTTGTGTGCTGAGGTTATTGAGGAAACTAGTCTCCATTAGGAATAGTGAAGAACAGTGATGAGAAGAAGGCAAAAGTACTCAATAGGTTGAGTATCAGAGGATGTGAATTAAAGGGTTTGTAGATATGAGTCTTGAGATGTTCCAGTTAAGATTTTAGAGGTCCGCATAAAGATCTAAAGAAGTTATGGCTGTTTGTGTAGAACCGGTTTGGGCAGGTGTTCAGAGGTGACAGAGGGTCACATAAAGGTCCGGTGAGATCTGGAATTGCATTATCTCACTCTGCGGATTGAAGAGAGTGCTGAAGAAGTCAGTGTGAAGTGACAACTAGATTTGTGCACGGTTTGGAGGTCTAGAAGAACCTTTTGCATTATGACAGTAGTGACAGACTGTGTTCTTGAAGTTCCGGATGAAGAAGAGAAGAATTCCAGTAAGCTGATAAATTGCGGATGCTCTTGATGACTCAGGAAAGGTTTTGGTGATCCTTGGATCATGTACAATTCTTATTGGCGGTCTGCATTGAAGTTAGAGTTTGGATTTGATGTAATGACCACCGGTTGTTGGTGTTCTTCCTGAGACAGGCTGACCAAATGTATTACACGTCTTGCAAATGATCTTGTAGGTGTTTGCGGACTTAGATGATTGTTCCTAAGTCGATGCCTTGTATAAATAAGGGATTGTGAATTTATTTTGTAGTGTGTGTTGTGTGGATGTGTGTGGCATAGCGAAGAAGTAGAGCGAAAGGTAGAGCAGAAGTTTGTGGGCTTAAATGGAACTGATCCAGGCATGGTAAAGATGTCAATCTCCAGTTCAAGTTTGTGATTCTTATCACTTTGTAGACAGTGTGTCTCTTTGTAGGCAGTGTGCCTCTTGTGAGCAGTGTGCTCAGGCTGTGAGCAGTGTGCTCAGGCAGTGAGCCCTAATTGGTATGTGCCATCTTTTTCTTATTCTTCTAACAGAGAATAATCCTTGGGTTAATCACCCTGCGGTTTTTCCCTTAACCAGGTTTTCCACGTCAAAATCTTGGTGTTTCATGTGCTAATGTTTATCTTCTCTAATGTTTATGCTTTATGCTTTCATGAATGATTAATTGCTAAGCTAATGAATAACAAAGTGGATCTGAATGTTTGAGTTGAAATAAAGATTAGGATAACTGATTCACCCCCCCTCTCAGTTATCAACAATTGGTATCAGAGCCGAGTTCCTCTAAAAGGAGCTTAACTGCTTGAGGAGATCCAAGATGTCGTCATACAAGAAGGATAGTCCGAAGTTTGATGGAACCAACTTCTCTCTTTGGAAAGGTCACATGAAATGTCACTTGGAGTGTATGGGAAAGGTGTACTTGTCCATGGTCACAAAAGCCTATGTACCTCCACAGGGTGGTCCGACAACTCTAAATGAAATCACAGATGCTGAAAACAATCTGTGGACTAAAGAGGCACTTCTAAGTGCATTAACTGACTCAGAGCTCTCAAATGTTATTGACCTACCAACTGCCTATGAGATTTGGGTCAAACTGGAAATTCTGCATGAAGGAGATGAGTTTGTTAAGAGTGCAAGGTTGCAAAGTCTCAAAGGGAAATTTGAAAGATTGAAGACGAGAGATGATGAAAATATCACTACCTTTATGCCAAGAGTAAATGAGCTGGTGTGTGGAATTAGGAATGCTGGTGGAGTTTTGGATGAAAATCAGATTGTTTACAAAATTCTCAGATCCCTTCTTGCTGCCTACAAAATCAAGGTTGCTGCCATTGATGAATTCAGAGCCCATACAACTGTCACAAGAGACCAATTGGCTGGCAAACTGGCTGCATTTGAAATGACTGAGTTTGGAGATGATCCCCCCAAGACTGAATCTACATTCAAAGCCAGTGCCTATGTGAAAGGCAAACAAAGATTTGATCCAGGAGAAAACTCTTCAAGGAAGATGTCATGGTATGATCAAGCAAGAAGAGACATGGAAGAGGAAGAAGCAGAAACAACTCAACTTGAAGCCCTCATTGCAAAAAGACTGCCAAGAGGATCCGGTAAGTATGAAGGAAAGTTACCTTTTAAATGCTTCAATTGCAATAAGATTGGTCACTTTGCCTCAAGATGTCCAGAAAGATCTACAAGGTCAAATTCTAACAGACAAAGGTTCCAAAAGAATTTTTATTATGTTCATGAAGAAGCTGATAATGAAGGAGTAATAGATGATGAATTAGAAATAGGAGACAAATTTGGAAATGAATGGGTGTTTATTGCCATCAAGGAAGAAGATCCAATATCTATCAATCATAAGGTTGTAGAAAGAGCTCTGGCTGCCCAAGTTGAAGAAAAGGATGATTGGGTTATTGACAATGGATGCTCTCACCATATGACAGGTGACAAGAACAAGTTCTTAGATTTGGAAAGGTATGAAGGAGGAGTGGTAAAGTTTGGTGATAATTCAGCTGGTAGAATCAGAGGAAGAGGAACTATCTCTTTTAATGGAAGAAACAAAACTAGTAATGTGTTGTATGTTGAAGGTTTGAAGCACAATCTTCTCAGTGTTGGATAGTTGGTGGACAAAGGCTATGATCTCTGATTCAAGGATGGAAAATGCAGAATCTTTGAAAGATCTAGAACAGAGATTGCATCCGGTACTCAAACTAAAGGTAATATCTTCCACTTGGTTGGTGCTGATAAAAGTTGTCTGCTTGTTCAAATTGATCAGAGCTGGTTATGGCATAGAAGGATGTGTCATGTAAATTTTGATAACATCATCAGGATAAGCAATATTTAGGTTGTAAGAGATCTTGCAAAATTGGTAAAACCTACAAATGGTTTGTGCAAAGAATGTCAGCTAGGTAAATAGAGCAGAGTCTCATTCAAAAGCAAAGATCAGTCCTCTACCAGATTATTGGAATTAGTTCATACTGATCTATGTGGTCCGACAAGAGTCAAGAGTATGCAAGGTGATAGATACTTCATGTTACTAATTGATGATCATTCCCGGATGATGTGGGTTACCTTTCTGAAAGAGAAATCAGAAGCCTTTGAGAAGTTCAAAATCTTCAAGGCTATGGTAGAGAATCAAACCGGATTAAAACTGAAATGTCTGAGGTTTGATAGAGGTGGAGAATTCACATCTGGTAAATTCATAGACTTTTGTGAGAAGCATGGTATAAAGAGATAGTTGTTTGCTCCTAGGACTCCATAGTAGAATGGAGTAGTTGAGAGAAAGAACTGGACCATCCAGGAAGCATCCAGGACAATGATGATGGAAGCAAATGTTCCTTAGATGTTTTGGAGAGAAGTTGTCAGCACTGCAGTCTACACCCTCAATCGAGTTCAAATCAGAAGCAATACCAGTAAGACTCCCTATGAACTTTGGTTTGGCATCACTCCTACTGTGAGATATTTTAGAGTATTTGGTAACAAATGTTACATTAAAAGAGATGAAGATCTAGGAAAGTTTGATGCTAGAAGTGATGAAGGAATCTTCTTGGGTTACTCCACTCAAAGCAAAGCATACCGGTGTTACAATAAGAGATTGAGAAAGATGATAGAAAGTACTAATGTGAAAGTTGATGAATGAATTGAGAAGCCCTCAAGATTTTATGAGTATGATGAAGATGATCAAGATGGTGTTCAGGTTCAAGGAGCTCAATCCTCTCTGGAAAGTCAGATTCAGATTGATCCAGTAAATCAAGAAGAAGAGATAGGTCTGAATGAGCCTGATCAAGAAGCAGAAGTACAAGAAACTCCCAAAGTTCCAAGGTATGTAAGATTGAACCACTCTGAAGATCAGATCATAGGTGACAAAAGCAAAGGTGTGCAAACTAGAAGGAATGTTGCTCAAAATCCAGATGAATGTTGTCTGATCTCAAAGATTGAACCTAAGACAATAAATGAGGCCTACAATGATGAAAATTGGACCAAAGCAATGGAGGAAGAGTTGATGCAAATTGAGAAAAATCACACTTGGGATCTTGTTTCTAGACCTCGTAACAAGAATGTGATTGGAACCAAATGGGTCTTCCGGAACAAACTAAATGAAGATGGTGAAGTAATCAGAAATAAAGCCAGATTAGTCTACAAAGGCTACTCTCAAATAGAAGGGATTGATTTTGAGGAAACCTTTGCTTTGGTGGCAAGAATTGAAATAGTCAGACTATTTCTTGCATTTGCTGCCTTCAAAGATTTCAAAGTGTATCAGATGGATGTCAAATATGCTTTCCTGAATGGTGACCTAGAAGAAGAGGTGTACATTGAACAACCGGATGGATTTCAGCTATCAGAGCATGGTGATATGATCTGCAAATTAAAGAGGGCATTGTATGGTCTAAAGCAAGCTCCAAGAGCATGGTATGAAAGGCTGGACAAACATCTTTTGAAGATTGGTTTCAACAAAGGTACTACTGATAGTAACCTATATTTCAAAATTGATCATGAAAACATCTTGATTGTTGAAGTATTTGTTGATGATATCATTTTTAGAGGAAGAGACAGTATGTGTAAAACCTTTGCAAATCAAATGAAAAGTGAGTTTGAAATGTCAATGCTTGGTGAAATGAATTTCTTCTTAGGTCTGCAAATTACTCAGATAGAGAAAGGAATCTTTATCTCTCAGACTAAATATGTGAAAGAACTTTTGAAGAAATTTGGAATAGAAGATTCAAAGCCTATGAACACTCCTATGGCTACCGAATGTAAGTTGAGCAAAGATGATGACTCTCCTAAGACATATTAGACAAAGTACAGATCAATGATTGGTGGATTACTGTATCTCACTCAGACTAGACCAGATATAATGCAGGCTGTTGGTCTTGTGGTGAGATTCCAGGCTGATCCCAGAGAATCTCATGTCATGGCAATCAAAAGAATTTTTAGGTACTTGAAAGGAATAGTTGAGTATGGCCTATGGTATCCCAGAGATCATGACTTTTCTCTTCATGCATATACAGATGTAGATTGGGCAGGAGATGTGGATGATAGGAAGAGTACAAGTGGAGGAGCATTCTTTTTGGGAAAAAGGCTGGTTTCTTGGCTAAGCAAGAAACAAGAAGCAATATCACTGTTTACAATAGAAGCAGAATACATTGCAGCAACAGGTAGTTGCACTCAACTTTTGTGGATGAAGCAAATGCTAAGAGATATTCAAGTAGAATATGAGGAGCATATCACAATTTTCTGTGATAATTCTAGTGCAATAAACATTTCTAAGAATCCGGTATTGCATTCTAAGACCAAGCATATATCTATCAAATTTCACTTTTTGAGAGAACAGGTGAATAAGGGTGAAGTCAGATTGGAGTATGTGCCCTCCAAGGATTAGCTTGCAGGTATTTTTACTAAACCTCTTCCCAAGGACTCTTTTGAGTATCTCAGGGAGAAGTTAGGGGTCATGGCCCCTCCGGTGATGAAGTAGGATGCACTGATGTGCATCAGTCCGGTGGATATCACAGTCATATCTTGTGATCCAGATTGATGATGGGGAGCTACTACTAAGGGGGAGTAGCTGGTATGATTCTGATGTGTTAGAATTGCAAGTATGAGCCCTTTTCCATTGATGCCAAAGGGGGAGAGAAGACATGTGAAAAACAAATGGTTGATGATCAAAGGGGGAGCAGTAAAGGAAGAGAAGACGTGAAGAATTGTTGCTGAAAGGGGGAGCTGTGACAGAAAAGAGAAGTTCTTGTTTTGATGGTTTTTCACATCATATGTTGCCATCAATGACAAAGGGGGAGATTGTTGCAAGTATGAGGTTAACCACTATTGTCATTGATGTCAACATACTCATATTGCATTGATAAGAAGGATTGGATGAGTTGTGTGCTGAAGTTATTGAGGAAACTAGTCTCCATCAGGAACAGTGAAGAACAGTGATGAGAAGAAGGCAAAATTACTCAATAGGTTGAGGATTAGAGGATGCGGATTAAAGGGTTTGTAGATATGAGTCTTGAGATGTTCCAGTTAAGATTTCAGAGGTCCGCATAAAGATCTAAAGAAGTTATGGCTATTTGTGTAGAACCAGTTCCGGTAGGTGTTCAGAGGTGATAGAGGGTCATAGAAAGGTCCGGTGAGATCCGGAATTGCATTATCTCACTTTGCGGATTGAAGAGAGTGCTGAAGAAGTTAGTGTGAAGTGACAACTAGATTTGTGCACGGTTTGGAGGTCCGGAAGAACCTTTTGCATTATGACAGTAGTGACAGACTGTGTTCTTGAAGTTATGGATGAAGAAGAGAAGAATTCCAGTAAGCTGATAAAGTACGGATGCCCTTGATGACTCAGGAAAGATTTTGGTGATCCTTGGATCATCTACAATTCTTATTGGCGGTCCGCATTGAAGTTAGAGTTTGGATTTGATGTAATGACCACTTGTTGTTGGTGTTCTTCCTGAGACAGGCCGATCGGATGTATTACACGTCTTGCGAATGATCTTGTAGGTGTTTGCCGACTTAGATGATTGTTCCTAAGTCAATGCCTTGTATAAATAAGGGATTGTGAATTCATTTTGTAGTGTGTGTTGTGTGGATGTGTGTGGCATAGCGAAAAAGTAGAGCGAAAGGCAGAGCAGAAGTTTGTGGTCTTAAATGGAACTGATCCAGGCATGGTAAAGATGTCAATCTCCAGTTCAAGTTTGTGATTCTTATCACTTTGTAGATAGTGTGTCTCTTTGTAGGCAGTGTGCCTCTTATGAGCAGTGTGCTTGGGAAGTGAGCCCTAATTGGCATGTGCCATCTTTTTCTTATTCTTTGAACAGAGAATAATCCTTGGGTTAATCACCCCGTGGTTTTTCCCTTAACCGGGTTTTCCACGTCAAAATCTTGGTGTTTCATGTGCTGATATTTATCTGCTCTAATGTTTATGCTTTATGCTTTCATGAATGATTAATTGCTAAGCTAATGAATAACAAAGTGGATCTGAATGTTTGAGTTGAAAGAAAGATTAGGATAACTGATTCACCCCACCTTCTCAGTTATCAACAATTTCTCCTAACAACTCACATATTTGGTAATACAAAAGCATTCACTAACTTCATCTATGATAACATGCTTATCTATTTTACTCCAAAATTTATAGAAGAGATAAAGCTACACATAATCTCATAGTTATACAATGACAATTGACAAGAGCTTCAACACTAAGACTGACAGTCATCCTCATTCATCACTCCTGGTCATGTTATTACCTCTAACTGTAGTCTACCATCAGTCATTTTTGACCTTATTCAGTAGACACTTTGAGCTTGCAGCAACTTATCCATGTTGGGTAATGTTTCCTATAAGGATATACTAGTATGTGACAAAGGATACATAGGAAACCAAAGAACAACAACAGAAAAGGCACAGGGATCGTGGATGGTGAAGAGCAAGTTGACAAGCATTTTATTAGGTAGAAAGGCTAAGGAAAGTCTGAATTATTGTAACCTCTAAGTTGTAGTTTGAATTCTACAATATAGTTTCTGAGTCATTGTCATCTTCATACCAGAAATTATAAGAAAGGCCATATGATAAGTTCTCAAATAAAATTGTTAAAACAACTTATAATACTTCATTTATAAGCATTTCTACAACTATAAACATCGAGGTCTAATATGTAATGGTAGCTAAAAACAAATATCAGATTAAAAGCTATGGGTGAGAATAAATTTGACAACTTTTATAGCAGGTTGGTTAAATGATTGTGCAACATAGGTTTTTCATGACCTTAGTGGTGGTGGTAGTTGTATATATGATCTGGGAATTATTTGCATGGTTGTTTTAGGTGCTTTCTCACTCTATGCCAATTTTTTGCTTGCAAATATGTATATTATAGATGGCCAATGCTTTATCAGATACAGAGATTTAGTTGGTCATGTGTTTGGTGAGTACTGAAACACTCACCCTTGTAATATAAATTATATACAGAACTATTTGATTTTATAAATCGCTTGTTTAAGCTCAGCCTGATGGGACTTGGTAAAGTTATGATTCCAATGCAGTTGAGTATCATGTGAATTATCTATGTTAACTATTTAAACATTTGAAAACATAATAGATGTTGTTTTAATTTCATAAGATGAACTTCATATTTAACCAACTTCCTTCATTGATTTTGGAACACTTAGAACTGTATACTATTTTCTGCAAAACTGGCAGTGGTGGGATTGTATATTATTTACCATGCAGGGAAGAGAATGTACAATATAACCTGGGCTATACAGTTTGCACATTTCATACTCTAGAATATGAGGTTCCTACTACTTTCTGGGAGAGCTCGTAAGGTACTCCGTTTTGGTAGAATGATACATTAGTAGGGTTAAAATGAGACCTGCAATCCTTTGCCAGCATCTTCCCAGCTTGTGCACGCAACTTAAGAACAGGGTATGGATATCTATTAAAGAAGATCGGGAGTGAGATTTTGTCAGATATTACAGTTGGCTATGCTTTGACCGATTTGCATGCAAAAAGATATGGAAGCACAGACGAAGCAAAAAACTATTAGATATTCCTCATGCCATGCAATGATTGCAGGATAAATACAAAATGGGTTTTTTTTTGTAAGGATGGTCTCAAAACTTCTTAAATTAATGAAGCACTCTAGAGCCCATCCTAACACTGCAAGCTTTGCTAGCTTTCTAAGCACATGCAATAATGCAATTTTTAGTGGATGAGAGTTGTGCACTTTCAATCTCATTCGTAACCCTTATCACATTACTCCCATAGATGAGTGATTCTGTTGTTGACGCTGGCTATCTTGAAGAAAACCCTATACTTTGTCATTGAGATACTAGTTAAATCTGTGTTGGTTGTATCGATGTGTTTTCTTGGTGGCTGTAGATCACATATGAATATAGGCTTAGGAGTATTTATAGCAACATTGCTTTTTGATTGCGCAATCAAACATCTATGTAGAAGTGGGCAGGTATGATGAGGTTGAAACAGTTAAGGAGATTGACAGAAGTGAGAGGAATTCGTCAGATGTATCTAATTACCTTGGTAGACATGCATGCACAGTCAGATTGTTGGCAAAAGAAAATGAATTGTCTGAATGATAAATTGTTATGAGAGATGTAGAACACCTCCATCATTAAACAAAATACAAAGAAACCCAAGAGGCTCAGTGTGAGGCCTATTTATTTCACTCCCTTATTTTGCTTATTTCATATTTACAATTGATGACATTTTGACATTTGGGACTGTTGATCCCGATATGCAGATTCTCTAGACTCTATTCCCTTATTTTGGTTAGCTATGTTTAGTATGTAGAAGTGCAGTTATAAATCTTATTTATGAACTGAGTTTAATAATATTTTGAAAGATTATGCGATGGCATGAGTGTATGCATTTTCTTGCTTTGGCTATGATATATATATATTTCACAACTAGTAACTATAATAGCACCAAAATGCATCACATGTCTAATCATCATCAGTGAATAAAAATTAGGATATAGTCACATCACAACATACTAAACATAGCTAACTAAAATAAGGGAATAGAGTCTAGAGAATTTGCATATCGGGATCAACAGTCCCAAATGTCAAAATTTCATCAACTGTAAATATGAAATAAGCAAAATAAGGGAGTGAAATAAATAGGCCTCACACTGAGCCTCTTGGGTTTCTCTGTATTTTGTTTAACGATGGAAATGTTTTTCATCTCTCATAACAATTTATCATTCAGACAATTCATTTTCTTTTGCCAGCAATCTGATTGTGCATGCATGTCTACCAAGGTAATTAGATACATCTGATGAATTCCTCTCTTCCGTCAATCAACGAAATGCATATAATAGCACCAAAATGCATGTCACATGTCTAATCATCATCAGTGAATAAAAATTAGGATATAGTCACATCACAACATACTAAACATAGCTAACCAAAATAAGGGAATAGAGTCCAGACAATCTGCATATCAAGATCAATGGTCCCAAATGTCAAAATGTCATCAACTGTAAATATAAAATAAGAAAAATAAAGGAGTGAAATAAATAGGCCTCACACTGAGCCTCTTGGGTTTCTCTGTATTTTTTTTAATGATGGAAATGTTCTGCATCTCTCATAACAATTTATCATTTAGACAATTTATTTTCTTTTGCCAATGATCTGACTGTGCATGCATGTCTACCAAGGTGACGAATTCCTATATATATATACACACTCACACCATCGCATAATCATATATATATGTTGGATTAATCTATTTGTTCAAGTGTGTAGGTGATTTTTTAGGCCACAAAAAGTCAGAGATCGATCTCACACCTAAAGTGATCCTTGTGTTAGACCGATCTAGTCCTAGGGGGACCAAGATCATGTTTGAAATTGTATGATGCCTTCCTAAATGTCTGCATTTAATTATTTGGCTTAGATTTCACCCTTTTATATTATTTAATTGAAGTGTTATAAAAAAATGTGATTTAATTTACACCACTTGGTGTATTTTATTTTTAGTGGCCATTTTATGTGATTTTCTACATCTTAAATTGTTTATTATGGGCTAAAATTAATCCTAGGTGGTACCCCTAGGGTCTAGGGCCCATTTGAGCATGTCAAACCCTAGGGTTACCTCTGTCTAGTCACTTTAACTTCAGCTTGAAGTAAAGTGACGAAATTCAAATTTGAATTGGAGTGGAGGATGAGTCATGCCTTGAAACATGACCCATTCCCCTTTCCAAGGCATGGAATCCCATCACCGTGAAGACTTGGGGAGTTTTCAAGACCCCCAAGTGTGTGGAACCTTCCTCCAATGCTCTCACACATGTGTGAACATCTTGGAGTGAACGGGCTTCCTTTAGAGAATAAGGTGATGACATGTGTCATCCCTTATCCTCTTGGAACTTTTTTTGAGAGATGCCACCTCTCCACCTTTGCTCTCACACATGTGTGAAAGCACATGTGGAGAGGGTGAGGTTTGAATGGATGGGATAGTGACACATGTCACCTCCACATTCCATATTCCTTACAAGTGGCTTGGGAAGAGGAAGGAGAAGGTGACATGTGTCACCTTCTCATTCCTCAAGGCTTTGGAATGAAGCCTGTATTATTTCCTCTTTGTGAGAGGAAAGGGGTCCTTTCATTTTCTTGTTTTTGACTATCTTTGGAGGATTTTTGGTGAGAGAGTTGGAGATATTAGAAGGTTGCTTGAAGGAGAAGGTTGGATAGCTCTTCTACAACCCTCTTCCAATATTGAGATTTTTAAGGCAAGCCTAAAGGCATTGAGCCTTCCTCATGCATTTTTTACTTTCTTGTGTGTGTATGGATTTGCTTGTGTTTTTTATTTTTGTTGTGTTGGGTTTTATGGGTGTTTTGAATGAGACTACCATTCTTGGTGTGTCCATTCATGTGAGAGGTGGGAGAGGAGTGAACCTCCTCGAGGTCACCCTCTTTACATTAGTATATTGTGGCCTTGAGGGCATTTGGGAAAAGATTATGGTGATCATATTATTGGTATGAGTGCCTTGGTGTATTATAAGTATCATTGGGTATTTTAGACTTGAGGCCTTGTTTTGGATTCACGAGATTTGGTTGGAGTGAACCTCTTGAGTAGAGAGAGTCCACTCTCCTACCCCTTCAAATCCATTTTTATAGATTTTGTGTTGTTTAAACCTTATGGGTGTTTTTCTTGTTATTGTGTGGATTGCTTTTTGTTGTGTTATGGTATGAGACCCATGTGAAGATTGATCTCCAAACTCAGGGGTGACCCACTTGTGGGTCTATGGAAGGGAGGAGAGCATTTTTGTGGGTTGGAAGTATCCCCATTGTTTTAGTTTTTGCAAGTTTGTTGGAGACCTTTGGAGCTTGGGGAAAGTTTTATTTTGTTGGAGTTATTGTTTTTGGGCTTATGGAAGCCATGGCCAAAATGTGGCCTAATTGTATTTGTCAAAAAAAAAGAGAGAAAATACTCTCTTAATGTGTATTTGTTTCAAATGATATTTAATGTTGTACCCCATCATACTTGTGGTTGAAAAAATGCATTATGTGTTGCTGGTTTCATTTCAATATGCTACTGTGTGAAATGAATTAATTCTGTGCATTTAAAAATAAAGAAAAAGTATGCATCTATGTTTCTATTTGAGTTTACTTTAGTAATCAAAAGAACATAGGTTACATTATCCTTATTGTGTTCTTTCAAGAAAACATAATATATATAACTGTATGTTATATTGTATGTGATGGGAAAATAAATTGCTTGAGAAAATGTTGCTGTATACAAGAAAAGGGGTAAATAGTAGTTGTTGTATTTATTTCAAAAAAAACATGGTTAAATATACTCTTTATTTTGAAAAGGAAAAGTTTGATTTTATTTCTATCATCTCTATTATTTTTATGACAGCAAGTGTAATGAGTTAGAGATCAATGTTTACATTGTTTAATAGAAAAGTATATATATATATATATATATATATATATATATATATATATATATATATATATATATATATCTTCTTACCAATTTATATACATTATACACATTTAGTATATGCTGGAATGAAATTTTAAAAGAAACACAGAAGAATAAAATTAAAGATTTTATTGCACGCTGTGAAACCCTAGTGGACAAGGTGAAAACATGGTCGAATGCCTTACATATTACTGTCGTTGCCAAAGGTTATGGAAGGGGGGTTGGCAACCATAACCACCGTCCCCACCACCCTGTTTTATATCTTTTGAGATGGGGAGGGGGGACGGACCCCCCATCCATCTCCCACCATTTAGTGGGGGATGGGTGGGGAGCCCACCCCCCATCCCCCCTTACTTCCTTCACATTGGCACTGGCCGCCATGATTACTTCGATTCTGCAGTCTGCCATGGATTTTGAAATGTTTCTATTGCGTTTATTTTATTTTGAAGTCATTATATATATATATATATATATATATATATATATATATATATATATATATATATATATATATATATATATATATATATATATATATATATAACCAGGAAGTATAAAAATGTGTATACCTCTTTAAAGCTCTCATTCATGGCAACCCAAAACCCTACCTGCAAAACAACAAAATGAAAAGAGAGAATAAGAGAACTAAGAGAAGAGGTTAGGGTTAGGAGTTAGAATAGAAATGAGACGCTCTCATAAGGAAATGAATTTTTTATAAGAAGGCTTTTAGGGTTTTGTTTTAGGGATGTGGTGAGTGAGAAAACATAATAATAAAGTATTTGAATTTTTCTTTTAAACTTAGTGCATGGGAGTTCTTTTTCCTTTATCCCTTTTTTTTTGTTTTCATTCATATTTGATTATTTCACTTTAAGGGGTAATCTAGTGAGATGGGATAGTTTTATCCCTTGGCTTGTTTGATTTACTTAGTGGGCTTTATTTTATCCTGTAGTGGATGGGGTTTGTTTTTAATCTTATTTTATCTAAACCTTGATTTTGTTCCTATGTTTCATTTTAATTAAATGTTAGGGAAAAAGATTGAAAGGTGAATACTATATTTTACCCTTACGTGTAAATTGGTCTAGAGAATTAATTTTGGTGGGTTGGACAATAGGGCTATGGAAATTATTAGTTTTAATACTTTATCGATGTAATTAATTTATTTAAGTTAATTTGACTTAGGCTTTTAAACCTAGAAGATAATAAATGATAATTAATTAATCGAACGTAATTATTTATTTCTTTCTTCATTTAATTATTTTTAATTGAATTGTCGTAGGAAATTATTTTAAAATTATTTTGTTGTATGCCTAAGAGGCATTATGCTACCGAATTTTCTCGGAATCATTGTAGCATTAAATAAATGATTTATTATGTATTAGTGATAAATTCTTGTGTTTAAATTAACCAATTTTTAATTGAGTTCCTAGGTTTGATTTCGACACATGTTGAAATCACACCACTCACTTAGGAAAGCTTAGGGTTTGGGTCAAATTGATCCTGACCCTAATGGCGACGCTTCTTGTGTCGCATAAGCCCCCTCAGTCAGCTATCATCATGCAGGGGATTGTGTAGGTAATTGCACTTCCCCAAAGTTGGATTGACATGTTTACGCCTTATGCATATTGCCACCGAGCACACTGATGCGTGCGAGGGGGTTTCTAGGGATACTTGGAAAAGTTTTTGATATTTCGTGTCATAAGCACATGACAAATGTGGATATGACACGTGTGTTGCATGTCGTGACCGCATGGGAAATGTGGGCATGACATTTGGTATCAGAGCCCAGGTTTAAACACTAGGCTTGTTTGGGCACATTATATATTTTGCACTTTCGATTAATTTGTAAATACTTTGCTCTTGTAGGATGCCTCCAAGGGCGAGGTGAGCGCGATCACATGCCAATGCATCCATTGAGATACGTAGTGAGTCATCAGACGAGGTCAGGGACCACCAGCATCACAGGTACCCCAGGCACCACAGGCACCTGATTCAGGGCCATAGATTCTATAGGCACTATAGGTAGTCTTAGAGAGATTACCACTAGCCGTAGCAGAGCCACATGTAGAGCCATGTGTAGAACCATGTGTCGAGCTGCGTGTGGATCCACGTGATGAGCCACATGCTGTGTCATGTGTAGAGCTGTGTGTCGAGCCCTGTGTAGAGCCATGTGTGGAGCCACGTGTTGAGCCACACATGGAGCCATGTGTACCAACCACCACAGTCGAGGATGGCACATTAACACATAGAGCTTGCAGTAGGAGCCCTCCACGTTACGAGGAGTGTGAGAAGGGAGTATGAATTGAACAGATTTATCATGGGCCATATGACTATGGTCAGCAGGACAAGGTGGATACACCATTCTGAGGACATAGGAACCACGGATACCCCATCAAGGATTTACTTAGGCTGAATCCACGCACCTTCTCAGGGACCACTTAGGGAGACGAGGCTGAGGCTTGGCTCATTAGCTTAGATAGGTGCTTTGCATTGCATCCCTATGGCAGTAACACAAAGGCACGTGTGGTGGTTCATCTTTCGAGAGATGTAATGACGACATGGTGGCGCATTGAGGAGTGCAAGTGTCGCTTATCACTGGATACTCTTACATGGGACACCTTCACTGAGCACTTTAACATGTGTTATCTTTCAGATCACTATAGACAATGTCAAAGTGACGAGTTCCATGACTTGCAGTAGCAAGGTTCCACTATAGCGTAGTATGAGAGTAGGTTCATTGAGCTATCATGGTATGTAGAGTACCTCCATGATGAGAAACTTTTGGTTCACAAATTTATTAGGGGTTTGAATCATGGGATCTCAAGACCAATGTGCATGGTAGACCCCCAGACCATGAGTGAGGAGATCCAGGGGCGGAGTCACAGTTCATGTCCCTGGTATCATGACCATATCCTACAGTAGCATCAGGGCTTCCGCCAACCACCACCACCTCAGAGGGGAGGATTTAGTTCTACACCACTACCTCCTAGACCTCCACAGTAGTAGTAGCATCAGCAGAGGTCCAGGCCATAGTAGAGGGCACATGGGTGTCATAATCACGGTTGGCAACAACAGGGCTCGCATAGGGATTAGCAACAATAGGGACCATCTGTAGGACCTGCTAGATCACAACAATCATTCAGAGGTTCACAGGGGTCCACAAGTCGACCTGGGTAGTAGCAGTTGAGTAGGACACAGTTTGGACAGGGGCAGGCTTGAGGACCATGTTATGTTTGTGGTGGAGTAGGTCATTTAGCCAGAGAGTACCCATAGGGCTATACGATAGGGGGACATCATCGTGCAGGTGGATCTGAGCAGATAGTCGGGGATGTGGGTAGGTCCCACTGCATGTTTACAGCAATTGATAATAGCCAGGCTGACTTTCAGGCCTCTGCAATCAAGACCGTAGCTATGATTGGGGATGTCCCCATTGCTATTTTATTTGACTCTAGCACTACTAATTCCTTTATCTATCCATCGTTAGTGGAGTGTTGCGGTCTGGTGGCCTCTAGGCAGGGCGATAGGTGGAAGTTTGAGTTGGCCATAGGGGCCAAGATGGTAGTGGATGCTTTGATTCATGATTCTAAGATATCATTGGGAGCCTTCACTACATTAGTAGACCTTAGGGTTATGCCCTTAGGATCTTATGGTGTGGTGTTAGGCATGGATTGGCTTGCAGTTCATAGAGCCAAGCTAGATTGTCATCGAAAGGCGATTAGTTGCTTAGACGACCATGACAAGACAATCAAGATATTAGGCATTCAGAAGCCCATGACAGTTCACATGATCTCCACTCAGTAGCTTAAGCACTACATGCAGAAGGGATGTCAGATGTTCTCCATTACTATTAGTGATAGGTTAGAGGATGAGCTAGAGGCATCATTAGATGATCATCCCATTTTGAAAGAGTTTGGCGATGTTTTCCCATTGGAGTTACCAGGGATGCCACCTCACAGAGAGGTAGACTTTCACATTCCACAGGGGCCAAGATGGCAGTGGATGCTTTGATTCATGATTGTGAGATATCATTGGGAGCCTTCACTACATTAACAGACCTTAGGGTTATGCCCTTAGGATCTTATGGTGTGGTGTTAGGCATGGGTTAGCTTGCATCTCATAGAGCCAAGCTAGATTGTCACCGAAAGGTGATTAGTTTCTTAGATGACCATGGCACGACAGTCAAGATATTAGGCATCCAAAAGCCCATGACAGTTCGTATGATCTCCGCTTAGTAGCTTAAGTGGTGCATACAGAAGGGATGTCAGATGTTCACCATTACTGTTAGTGACAGGTCAGAAGATGAGCTAGAGGCATCATTAGATGATCATCCCATTTTGAAAGAGTTTGCCAATGTTTTCCCATTGGAGTTACTAGGGATGCCACCTCACAGAGGTAGACTTTCACATTTACCTTGTGTCAGGTGCCGAGCCAGTGTCTCATGCACCCTATAGGATGACTACCCATGAGCTCACGAAGCTCAAGTTACAGTTAGAGGAGTTGCTCAAGAAGGGGCACATCCGACCTACCATTTCACCTTGGGGTACATCGGTCATCTTCGTGAAGAAGAAGGATGGATCTCTTCATTTGTGCATGGACTATATGCAGCATAATAAGGTGATGGTGAAGAACCATTATCCTCTGTCTAGGATTGATGATCTTTTCGACCAGATGTAGGGAGCTAGGGTGTTCTCTAAGATTGACCTAAAGTCTGGCTATTAGTAGTTGCACATCACCAAGGCAAACATCTATAAGATTGCCTTCTGGACTCGATACCACCACTATGAGTTCACTGTGGTACCCTTCGGCTTAACAAACGCCCCTGTAGTGTTCATGAGCCTCATGAACGGGGTGTTCCATACTTACTTGGATTGGTTCATGATTATATTCTTAGATGATATTTTTATCTATTCGCAGACTAAGGAGGAGCATGAGGAGCACTTACGTCAGGTTTTGCAGTGCTTGAGAGAGCAACATCTATATGGTAACTTGGCAAAGTGTGCTTTTTTCAGATCAGAGGTGCAGTATTTGGTGCACATCCTATCTGGCGATGGTATCTCCATAGATCCATCAATATTAGGGCTATCAGGGATTGGCCAACACCCACCAGCATGACAAAGGTTAGGAGTTTCATGGGGTTAGCTGGGTATTACCGCAGATTTGTTGAGGGCTTCTCCAGGATAGCACACCCCATCACTTCCCTTCAGTGAAAAGGGAAGAGTTTCACATGGACTGAGCAGTGTGAGAGGGCCTTTGGGGTCCTTAAGGAGCATCTCACCAGTGCTCCTATCTTAGTAGTTCCTAATCCTGCAGCTAATTTCATAGTTTGTACAGATGCTTCATTAGAGGGATTAGGAGCTGTACTTATGTAGGATGGTCGAGCGATTCCGTATGAGTCACAAAAGCTCAAGACCCATGAGCTGAACTACCCCACACATAACTTAGATCTTGTAGTGGTGGTTCATGCTCTTGTTTGTTGGAGGCACTTTCTACTGGGTTGTTTTTTCGAGCTACATTTAGATCATCACAGTCTACAGTACATCTTCACGCAGCTGAATCTAAACACCCACCAATGACATTGGATAGAGTTCCTTTGTGAGTACTAATTTGATGTCCACTACATCAAAGGGAAGGAGAATGTGGTTGCCGATGCATTGAGTCAGAGGTGCCACGAGATCTTGACCTTGACACTGAGTGTCAACTTGAGAGGACACATTTTACAGCATCTGCTGAAAGATGAGTGATTTCTTGAGGTACAGTAGGAGATCCAGTCATAGAGGGCCCTTGTGGGTAAGTTTGTAGGTTATTCCCTAGAGGCAAATGGGCTCCTTAGGCATCGACATTGCATCTATGTACCCCATATAGGTGATCTACGTGTAGTAGTTCTATCAGAGGCTCACAAAGCACCTTATACAACACACTCGGGGGTGAAGAAGATGCATTCTAACTTGCGACAACTGTACCATTGGGCGGGTATGAGATGGGATATTGCAGAGTTTGTTGCTTGATGCCTTGAGTGCCAGAGGGTCAAGGCCAAGCATCAGCATCTAGTAGGTCTTTTATACCCTCATGAGATACCAGAGTGGAAATGGGACACCATTTCCATAGATTTTATAGTTGGTCTTCCTATGTCATCTCGTCGCCATGACACCATCATGGTGATGGTTGATAAGTTGACCAAGGTGGCAAATTTCTCACCTATATGCATGGCGTACAATGCACCAATAGTGGTAAGAGTATTCTTGGATTACATTGTGAGATTACATGGAGTACCTCACTGCATTATTTCTGACAGGGACTCAGTGTTCACATCAGCCTTTTGGAGGGCATTGCAGTAGGTGTGGGGCACATAGCTCAACTTCAGTTCCTTTTATCACCCTAAGATAGATGGTCAGATGGAGAAGGTGAACCAGATGTTAGAGGATATGCTTCATATGTACATGATGGACCACCAGTCTAGATGGGAGGAGTATCTATGTCTAGTTGAGTTTGCCTATCATAATGGGCATCACAGCTCATTGGGTATGCCTCTTTATCAGGCCTTATATGACAAACCTTGCAAGACACTATTGAGTTGGGACCGTATAGAGGACAGGGTTTCCATTAGGCCAGAGTTGGTGCAGGATATGGAGCAGTAGGTGACCTTGATTAGACAGAGGCTTCAGGAGGCGCAGGATCAATAGAAGAAGTATGCCGATGCTAAGAGACTAGATTAGAGCTTCTCAGTCAGTGACAGAATTTTCTTGAGAGTGCGGTCACATAAGAGTCCAATCCATTATGGAAAGGTCTCTAAGCTTGTACCATGGTTCATTGGGCCTTTTGAGATTTTGGAGCGGATATGATCCATAGCCTACCGTCTAGCCTTGCCACCTAGCCTTTCGTGCATCAACGATGTGTCCATGTGTCTATTTTGTGACTATATATATCTAATTTATCTCATGTATTAGACTGGAGTTCTCTACAGGTAGAGGCAGATGGATAGTTGGCTTTGTAGACAATTCACATATTGGCTTGTCAGACGCTGGGCCTTCGACATCAAGAGTTGGACCAGGTTAGGGTTAGTGGGATAGATATGATGAGGTCACGACGACATGGGAGGATGCAACTAGATTGAGGATACTTTATCCTCACCTCTTTGATGACTTCCATGAGGAAGTTTAGTCTTAGGGGGGAGGATGTGAGGCCTATTTATTTCACTCCCTTATTTGCTTATTTCATATTTACAGTTGATGACATTTTGACATTTGGGACTGTTGATCCTGATATGCAAATTCTCTGGACTCTATTCCCTTATTTTGGTTAGCTACGTTTAGTATGTTGTGATGTGACTATATCCTAATTTTTATTCACTGATGATGATTAGACATGTGACATGCATATTGGTGCTATTAGAGATACTACTTGTGAAATTATTATATGGATTTGCTATGCAATTTTGATCTTGAGATAGTATATAGAATTGTAGTTATAAATCTTATTTATGATGTGAGTTTAATAATGTTTTAAATAATTATGGGATGGCATGAGTGTATGCATTTTCTTGCTTCGTCTATGACATATATATATATATTGGATTAATTTGTTTGTTCAAGTGGGTAGGTGATTTTCCAGGCCATGGAAAATTGGAGATCGATCTCACACCTAATGTGATTCCTGTGTTAGACCAATCTAGTCCTAGGGGGACCAATATCATGTGTGAAATTGTATGATTCCTTTGTAAATGTTTACATTTTATTATTTGGCTTAGATTTCACCCTTTTATATTATTTAATTGAAATGTTGTAAAAATATGTGATTTAATTTACACCACTTGGCGTCTTTTATTTTTAGTGGCCATTTTATGTGATTTTCTACACCCTAAAGTGTTTATTATGGGGTAAAATTAATCCTAGGTGGTACCCCTAGGGTCTGGGGCCCATTTAAGCATGTCAAACATTAGGGTTACCTTTGTCTAGTCACTTTAATTTCAGCTTGAAGTAAAGTGACGAAATTCAAATTTGAATTGGAGTGGAGGATGAGTCATGCCTTAAAACATGACCCATTCCCCTTTCCAAGGCATGGAATCTCATCACCTTGAAGACTTGGGTAGTCTTCAAGACCCTCAAGTGTGTGGAACCTTCCTCCAATGCTCTCACACATGTGAGAGCATCTTGGAGTGAAGAGGCTTCCTTTAGAGAATAAGGTGATGACATGTGTCATCCCTTATCCTCTTGGAGTCTTTTTTGAGAGATGTCACCTCTCCACCTTTGCTCTCACACATGTGTGAGAGCACATGTGGAGAGGACAAGGTTTGAATGGATGGGAGAGTGACACATGTCACCTCCACATTCCATATGCCTTGCAAGTGGCTTGGGAAGAGGAAATAGAAGGTGACATGTGTCACCTTCTCATTCTTCAATGCTTTGGAATGAAGCCTATATTATTTCCTCTTTGTGAGACAAAAGATGTTCTCTCATTTTCTTGTTTTTGACTATCTTTGGAGGATTTTTGATGAGAAAGTTGGAGATCTTGGAAGGTGGCTTGAAGGAGAAGGTTGGATAGATATTCTACAACCCTCTTCCAGTATTGTGATTTTTAAGGTAAGCCTCAAGGCATTGAGCCTTCCTCATTGTTGTGTTGGGTTTTATGAGTGTTTTGAATGAGACTACCATTCTTGGTGTGTCCATTCATGTGAGGGATGGGAGAGGAGTGAACCTCCTCAAGGTCACCCTCTTTGCATTCATATATTGTGACCTTGAGGGCAGTTGGGAAAAGATTATGGTGATCATATTATTGGCATGAGTGCCTTGGTGTATTATAAGTATCATTGGGTATTTTAGGCTTGAGGCCTTGTTTTGAATTCATGAGATTTGGTTGTAGTGAACCTCTTGAGTAGAGAGAGTCCACTCTCCTACCCCCTCAAATCCATTTTTATGGATTTTGTGTTGTTTAAACCTTATGGGTGTTCTTGTTATTGTGTGGATTGCTTTTTGTTGTGTTGTGTTGTGGTATGAGACCCATGTGAAGACCGACCTCCAAAGGTGGGGGTGACCCACTTACGGGTCTATGGAAGGGAGGAGAGCATTTTGGTGGCTTGGAAGTATCCCCATTCTTTTAATTTTTGCAGGTTTGTTGGAGACCTTTGGAGCTTGGGGGAAGTTTTATTTTGTTGGAGTTGTTATTATTTTTGGGCTTAGGGAAGCCATGGCCAAAATGTGGCCTAACTGTATTTGTCAAAAAAAAAGAGAGAAAATAATCTCTTAATGTGTATTTGTTTCAAATGATATTTAATGTTGTACTCCATCATACTTGTGATTGCAAAAATGCATTATGTGTTGCTGGTTTCATTTCAATATGTTGCATGAAATGAATTAATTCTGTGCATTTAAAAATAAAGAAAAAGTATACATCTATGTTGCTATTTGAGTTTACTTTAGTAATCAAAAGAACATAGGTTACATTATCCTTATTGTGTTCTTAAAAAAAAAAGAATATATATAACTGTATGTTATATTGTATGTGATGAGAAAATAAATTGCTTGAGAAAATGTTGCTGTAGAAAAGAAAAGGGGTAAACATTAGTTGTATTTTTTTCAAAAAAATTGTTAAATATACTCTTTATTTTGAAAAGGAAAAGTTTGATTTTATTTCTGTCACCAGTATTATTTTTATGACAAAAAGTGTAATGAGTTAGAGATCAATGTTTACATTGTTTAATAGAAAAGTATATATATATATGTGTATATATATATATATATATATATATATATATATGTATTTTTTGCTAAATAAGTGCTACCATTGGGGGTAGCTCCCATTATATTAAATCCAAAATCAAGAACCTGCTTAAACTAAGCAGCATGGATTACATACCCGCTAGGAACTAAGCTAGTCAATTGCTTGTGCCATAGCACTAGGAAGAAGAAAAACAACAAGTATGAAAGTTGGACCATGAAACTAATTATGCCAGAGCACTTTGAGACCCTCTGCTAGCTCTAAAGCCCTCTCGTTTTGGCCTGGAGAAAGGAGATCGCCATAGCTACACAAGTAGAAAGCGAAGGTTTCCATGTTATTACGATTGATACCTTGCCAAAAAAGAGCTAAGGCTTCCACAGAGATTGTTGGAGAATCAGTTTTCATATTGACAACGGCCACATTGAAAACTCCCCCAATGAGACCATTGGTAGGACGTTTATCAAAGGCTGCTATCGTAGCCATGGTAGACTCCCTCATATCTTCCTTCACATAGGTGTTGGCCAGAGTTTTTCCATGGGCCTTCCTTCCTGAGACAAGAACACAAGTGGCCAAAAACTCTTCATAAAGATAACTGTCGTGGACATGTTCCTCCGGGATATTGGCAGCTCCAATTACCTTGAGGATGGCTTCTGTGATGTGGTTCAGGCCGGCCACAAACAAATGCTTGATTTGTTCCAATGTTGTCTCCTGCGACCCCTCCTCCTAGGTACCATGATTCTCCTAGACCTCCTCTTCTTCATCCCTTTCTTCGGAAGACCCCGAAGAAGACTCTTCCTCATCGTGCTGACAAATACATACATAGTTCATTTCCATCGTAGCTTTGAAGAAGAAGTTGCACATGAGGTTCTTTTAGAGGTCGCCATGAGGGTAGTAGGAGTACTGCCTTACTGTCACATGGAGCTTTAATAGATCCTCAAGATCTAAAAGCAATCAAAGAGTCATCCTAAGCGATCTAGCGATCCATCATACTCTGTGAGTGTCACAAGGGAAGACAAGGCCAAGGATCACATGATTCTACAATGACAACGTCCTCTACCTGTTCACATGCTAAGTTTGCTAGAAAGTCTGCCGCCGAGTTGCCTTCCTGGTAAATATGATTAAGGGTACAATTCCCTAGCTCTGGCAAGATCATCCATATGGCATCTACAATGTACTTTAGTTTCCAGTTGTGAATTTGCTTGGACTTAATGGCATTAATGCAGATGAGGGAATCCCCCTCGATGTCAATGTCCATGAGTTTGAAGTCCTTACACAGATGAAGCCCTAGGAGCAATGCTTTGAAATCCGCTTCATTGTTCGTCCCTTCCAGGAGCTTTTTGGACATTGCCACAACCAAGTTGCCAACCTCATTCCTTATGATGATGCCCGCACCTGACGGCCCTAGATTACCTTTGGCCGCACCATCAAAATTTAGTTTTAGCCTCCCCTTTAGAGGGATAGTCCACTTCGTGAGAGCCCGTGCTCTTTTTCTTTCCTCGACTGCTTTAGGATGAAAGCTTTGGGGTGGTAACACAAGGGCCAGCCAGCTTTTCATCATCTCCCTATCCTAGCCTACGAATGGTATCAGGGAAGAGCTGGCTAGCCTTATATTGACTACTTCACTAATGCTTGCCTCAAGTTTCCTCAGGATATATTCAAGGCTTGATTCTTTGTCTGAAAAATCCTACTATTCCTTTCACGCCAAATATGCCAGATTAGAAGAGAGGGACTCGCCACCCACAAGCCTTGCTAGGTTGTTTTCTATCCTTTGGGCCAACCTTTAAAAAGATCCTCAATTCTATCAGGGAGGGCATTGATCTAGCCTAATTTCTGCCTGAGCCAATCCCAGCAATTGGAAGCAAATGGGCAAGTAAGCAAGAGATGATCAATTGTTTCTTCAGCTTTACCACATAACACACATCTTGATGGACCTACAATACCCAAAGACTTGAGCCTATCACTTGTTAGGATCCGTTTGTGAATAGCTGTCCACGCAAAGGCCCCAGCTTTGGGGAGTGTCCATTTGTTCCAACAGAGGAAAGAGGGCCAATCACTCTTTACCTGTGGATTCTGCAAAACATAACTAAACTTAACTTTGTAATGTCCAGATTTTGAACCTGTCCAAAAGATTTCATCTTCTTTGCCTGAAGGAATAATTCTTCTGGCTTTGAGAGGCTCCGTAAGTTCATGTATTGCTTTAGCGCTTAGTTGGAAAGATGCAAACAACTCCCAATTCCAATCTGAGTCATTAATATAGCACGAAGCCTTTCTGCCATGAGCTGATGATAAGTCTCTCCAATGATCCTTCAATCCTGGGAGCTCAGCCAGTGGAGGTAGACCTTTCAAAGAGTCTTCCCAAAAATTAGCACGGGCACCATTGTGAATAGACCAAGAGATGTGGTCCATTATGAGCCATCTGCACTGTTGCATAAAATTCCAAATATGCGATCCTCTTGGGGGATTGGGTGTCATCAAGATATGGAGCAGATCATCTGAATCGAGATATTTTTTCCTAAGAATTTGGCACCATCTTGCTGATGGGTTTTTGAACATCATCTAGATTAGCTTAGTGCCCAAGGCTATATTTTGTTTTTTTGTACTGCGAATCCCAGCGCCACCATCCTTTTTACTTTTGCAAGCTACCGGCCAACCAAGAAGGGGAATTCTCTTGATATCATTGGCTCCTTCCCAGAGGAATTTATTAGAGATTCCCTCCAAGAAGGTGCAAGCTTTCCTAGCCACTTGGTTGCAACTCATCTGATAGATAGGGATCGTTGACAGGACCACCTTAATCATCTAAATTTTGCCAGGAAGTGTGAGCCATTTCCCATGCCAGGAGAATGCCTTGGAACTACATTTTTGGATAGTGTCATCCCAGAGTGAGGTGCGAATTGCGCCTTTAAACAAAGGGACTCCAAGATATTTGCTTGGGATCTCTGTCTTTTTGAATTTAAGGATGGACAAAATCTGCTTTTGTGTTCTGACTCCTGTGTTAAAGAAAAAGATGCTAGACTTTTCTTGATTGATTACCTGTCCCGAGGCATCCTCATAGAGTTATAAAAGCAAGGAGAACGCAGCCATAGAGTTTATGTGAGAGGAGGCAAAGAGAAGTGTGTCATCTGCAAACTACTGGTGGGTGACCTAAGGAAAGTCATCTACAACTCTAACACCTTCCCATCTACTAGAGTCTGCCAAATGTTGAATGCTTCTACCCAGGGCTTTTGCCATGATAACAAAGAGAAAAGGCGAGAGGGGGTCACCTTGCCTGAGTCCCTATGTGGGTTCAAAGAATCCACACGGGGAGCCATTGACTAAAATGGAGTAACGCATCGAGGAGATGCACTGATAGGTCCAGTCAATCCAACTTTTGTCAAAACCAAATTTTTCCATAATCTTCAAAAGAAATCTCCAATTGACACGGTCATAAGCCTTGCTTATGTCCAATTTTAGGGTCATACAACTTTGATTCGAAGAAGTGATGGAATGTAAAGTCTCATGAGCCGAGATGATACTATCAATAATATTCCTACCTGGCGTAAAGCCGCTTTGCTCCTCCGAGATGATGTACGGGAGAATACCTTTCAGCCTATTAGTCATTGCTTTCGAGACCACTTTATAGATGGTGTTGCAGAGGGATATGGGCTGAAAGTCTTTCAAAGATGTTGATTCTACTTTTTTGGGGATGAGGGCGATGAAAGTGCTATTGATGTCCTTGATGATCTTCCTGGATTTCCTCAGATCTTCAACCACCTTCTAGATGTCGCTTTCCAAGAGGTCCCAGAACTCTTGGAAAAAACTAGCCAGAAATCCGTCCAGTCTGGGAGATTTATCAGGTGGCAACAAGAAGACCGCAACCTTCACCTCTTCTTTGGTGAAAGGCCCCAGAAGAAATTCATTTTGTTTCCTAGTGATTACTTCTGGGATGAGGTCAAGAAAAGGTTGTTGTTTCTGAGTAGCAGAGGCTTCCTCAGAGGCCAGAAGATTGTGGAAGTAGGAAACTTCTTCCAATTGGATGAGTCCTTCATCTGACACCTCTATGCCATCTTCAGATTGTAGCAAAGCGATCTGATTATGGCTGCACCTTTGTTTCACAGAGTTGTGGAAGAACTTGGTATTCAGATCGCCTTCAGCTAGCCATGTTTCCTCGACTTGGATCTCCAAAAAGTTTCCTCCTTGTCAAGGAGTTCCTGATGGGTTTTCATGAGTTCCTTCTCTGCATAACCTCCTAATTTAATAGTTCCATCTCGGCCTCAACCCTTTCTTTTTCCTTGAAGATATTTTAAAAGGCTCCTTCATTCCACGCTTTCAAGTGCTCTTTGATTGCTTTCAGTTTTTTTGCAATAGTGAACATCTTTGATCCTTTCTGAACCTCTGTATTTGATCACCATTGTTTAATTAGATCCCTAAGGGAACTGTCTCTTAGCCACATCTTTTCAAATTTAAAAGGGCTCCTAGCCGGCGGCCTATCTTCTTCTATAGCTGCCAATATTGGAAAGTGGTCAAAGCCAGAGATTGGGAGAATATGCGATTCAATTGCAATAGGAAGCTTGGTCTAGTTTGCTGAAAAAAAAAACTTGTCCAATCTTTCCGCTATATTGGTAAAACCTTTACGTCTGTTGGTCCAAGTGAATTCTCCATTTTTAGGCACAAAATCCAATAGGTCAGAATCTTCAACAAAGCATTTGAAATCCTCCTGACTTTGATTAATTCGACAAGACCCACCTTTTTTCTTAGTACTTGACAGGATCGTATTGAAGTCCCCCCTAGGATCAAAAGGTCTTCTTTATGGTGTTGAATTAGCTCTGAAATTGAATTCCACACAACCAACTTTTCTTGTGTTTTAGTTGGCCCATAAACATTCCAGAGTAAAAATTGTAGGTGAGTTTGTGTATCTTCCATAGTCATAGCCATCCAATTGTCTGATTCGGCCAAGATCTTGATATCCGTGGTCCTACCTTTCCAAGGTGCACATAGTCCTCCTGACGCTCCTAAGGAGGGTCTAGAGACACCTTCCCAACCTTTACAAAATTTACAAAAGTTTTCTCCCTCCTTTGTTGAAAGTTTGGTTTCTTGAATGAGAACTATGTCAGCATCTACCACTTGAAGATGACGCTTCAATAAGCATCGTTTGTCAGGGGCATTGAGGCCCCTAACATTCCAGCTGAAGATCTTCATTGGTTCCCAAGGGAGGCAGCCTCTCCCTTGGTACTATTTACAAAATTCTTCAAGGTGGCTTGCCCACCTTTGGAGGCCTCTTCTTCCCTTTGAATTTTATTTGATTTTCTGCCCTTCTTTCCTTTTTTAAGACTTAGATTAGGTTTCAAAATTTTAGTTGCTTCCTGGCTAATGAATTTTGCCTCAGCTTCCCCAAATTCATCCTCATCCATGGATTCACACTCAGTCCATTCAGACACATTCCTGTCCTCTCTGAAATCCTCAGTATTTATTGCTTCTTGGTTGTTCCTGAGAGAGACTTGTGGCGGCAATGCCTTTGCTAAAACTGGAGGATCTTGGGTAGTTTCTAGAACCCTAGATATGGATTCAGAGGAAGGACCACACTTAGGGGACGCATCTTCCAAAGAGGGCATAGAAGGAGAAGCCTTCAAAACAGGTTTCATAGGAATGTGATTATCCAAATCAGTGGGCAGAATTTGTCTCTTTTCTTTCCAAGCCCAATGGGCACCTTTAGGGCACCCAGCTGAAAAATGATCTCTCCGTCCACAATTAAGACAAAAGAATTTTGCTTCCTCTAGATCAACATTGATAGTGCACGCACCGTGTTTAGTGATTATTTTTATGGAATTAGGAAGAGCTTTGATTGCCGCTACTTTTAATCTTGCATAGAGATAGGAGTCTCCACTCAGGATTTCTTCATCTAGCTCTATTAACATACCAAAGGACTTACCAATTTTCTTCAGGCATGTCTTTGACCAGCATTCTAGTGGGAGGTTATACAAACGAATCCATCTAGGAGAAGAGTAAGGATTCACTTTGCATGGGTCAAAAAGCGGAGTCCATTCCTAGAGAAAAAGGGAAAAGCCCTCGATTTCCCATTTGCTGAAAGATAATATGAGGTCCCATTCTTCCTGGCTTCAAAAAAGCACCATGAAGAAACCCTTGGGAAGGAACTATATGCATCTCGGCCATTTCCAATTCTCTAGAATCCAATCGATAATAGTCTTCCTTGCAAAAATTTTCCCCAATGATCTCCCAATAACTGCTAATTGGTGAAGATTTTCCATATCCTGCTCCACTTCTTTGGAAAGGTTGACCTCAATTTGCTCGCTTGCTCCATGGCCTGTGCTATTCATCCAGTTCGTTCCCCTCTGATTTGCAGACCTCCTTTTGCGCGCCATTCCTAAGATATATATATATATTATTACCAATATATATACATTATACACATTTAATCTATGCCGGAATGAAATTTTAAAAGAAACATAGAAGAATAAAATTAAAGATTTTATTGCATGCTGTGAAACCCTAGCAGACGAGTTGAAAACATGGTCGAATGACTTACATATTACTGTGGTTGCCAAAGGTTATGGTAGGGGGGCGCCGGCCATAACCATCATCCCCACTGCCCTGTTTTATTTCTTTTGAGATGGGAAGGGGGGAAGGACCCCCCACCCATCTCACACCATTCGGTGGTGGATAGGTGGGGAGCCCGCCCCCCACCCCCCTTACTTCCTTCACATTGGCGCTGGCCACCACGATTACTTCAATTTTGCAGTCTGCCATGGATTTTGAAATGTCTCTGTTGCGTTTATTTTATTTGGAAGTCATTATATATATATTTATACCGTCTGTGTATTTCACCATTCTTGCTTGTCACAAAACACAGAGACATATATACACTGCAAATATATATACATATATATATGAAGATCGACCTCCAAGCTTGGGGGTAACCCACTTGCGGGTCTATGGAAGGGAGGAGAGCGTTTTGGTGGCTTGGAAGTATTCCCATTGTTTTAGTTTTTGCAGGTTTGTTGGAGATATTTGGAGCTTGGGGAAAGTTTTATTTTGTTGGATTTGTTATTGTTTTTGGGCTTATGGAAGCCATGGCCAAAATGTGGCATAATTGTATTTGTCAAAAAAAAAAGAGAGAAAATACTCTCTTAATGTGTATTTGTTTCAAATGATATTTAATGTTGTACCCCATCATACTTGTGGTTGTAAAAATGCATTATGTGTTGTTGGTTTTATTTCAATATGTTGCTGTGTGAAATAAATTAATTCTGTGCATTTAAAAATAAAGAAAAAGTATGCATCTATGTTGTTGTTTGAGTTTACTTTAGTAATCAAAAGAACATAGGTTACATTATCCTTATTGTGTTCTTTCAAAAAAAAGAATATATATAACTGTATGTTATATTGTATGTGATGGGAAAATAAATTGCTTGAGAAAATGTTGCTGTATAAAAGAAAAGGGGTTAATAGTAGTTGTATTTATTTTAAAAAAAATGGTTAAATATACTCTTTATTTTGAAAAGGAAAAGTTTGATTTTATTTCTGTCATCTATATTATTTTTATGACAGCAAGGTAATGAGTTAGAGATCAATGTTTACATTGTTTAATAGCAAAGTATATATATATATATTATTCTCACAGCTACACAGTATACTTTTTTTTTAAATACATAGTTAGGTCAAATATATATATATATATATATATATATATACACCAAAATATACATTATACACATTTAGTATATGTTGGAATGAAATTTTAAAAGAAACACAGAAGAATAAAATTAAAGATTTTATTGCATGCTATGAAACCCCAGCGGACGGGGTGAAAACATGGTCGAATGCCTTACATATTACTGTGGTTACCAAAGGTTATGGCATGGGGGGCGGCGGCCATAACCACTGTCCCCACTGCCCTATTTTATTTATTTTGAGATGGGGAGGGGGAACGGACCCCCCACCCATCCCCCACCCCCCCACCCACCCTTACTTCCTTGACATTGGCACTGGCCACCACGGTTACTTCGATTTTGCAGTCCGCCATGGATTTTGAAACATGTCTATTGCGTTTATTTTATTTGGAAGTCATTATATATATGGGTATATAACCATGAAGTATAAAAATGTGTATACCTCTTTAAAGCTCTCATTCATGGCAGCCCAAAACCCTACCTGCAAAACAACAAAATGAAAAGAGAGAATAAGAGAAGAGGTTAGGGTTAGAAGGAGTTAGAATAGAAATGAGATGCTCTCATAAGGAAATGAATTTTTTATTAGAAGGCTTTTAGGGTTTTGTTTTAGGGATGTGGTGAGTGAGAAAACATAATAATAAAGTATTTGAATTTTTCTTTTAAACTTAATGCATGGGAGTTCTTTTCCCTTTATCCATTTTTGTTTGTTTTCATTCATATTTGATTATTTCACTTTAAGGGGTAATCTAGTGAGATGGGATAATTTTATCCCTTGGCTTGTTTGATTTACTTAGTGGGCTTTATTTTATCCTTTAGTGGATGGGGTTTGTTTTTAATCTTATTTTATCTAGACCTTGATTTTGTTCCTATGTTTCATTTTAATTAAATGTTAGGGAAACAGATTAAAAGGTGAATATTTATATTTTACCCTTACGTGTAAATTAGTCTAGAGAATTAATTTTGGTGGGTTGGACAATAGGGCTATGGAAATTATTAGTTTTAATACTTTATCGATGTAATTAATTTATTTAAGTTAATTTGACTTAGGCTTTTAAACCTAGAGGATAATAAGGGATAATTAATTAATCGAGTGTAATTATTTATTTCTTTCTTCATTTAACTATTTTTAGTTGAACTGTTGTACGAAATTATTTTAAAATTATTCCCTTGTACGCCCAAGAGGCGTTATGCTACCAGATTTTTTCAGAATCATAGTAGCATTAAATAAATGATTTATTATGTATTAGTGATAAATTCTTGTGTTTAAATTAATCAATTTTTATTTGAGTTCCCAGGTTTTGATTTTGACACATACTAAAATCACACCACTCACTTAGGAAAGCTTAGGGTTTGGGTCAAATTGATCCTAACCCTAATGGTGATGCTTCTCGCATCGTATAAACCCCCTTAGTCGGTTATCATCATGTAGGGAATTACATAGGTAATCGTACTTCCCTGAAGTTGGATTGACATGTTTACACCTTTTGCGTATTGCCACTGAGCACGCTGACGCATATGAGGGGGTTTCTAGGGATACGTGGAAAGGTTTTTGATATTTCATGTCATGACCACATGACAAATGTGGACATGACACTTGTGTTGAGTGTCATGACCTCACGGGAAATGTGGGCATGACATTGAGTATGCATTGGAAGATTTATTTAAAAGGGATTCAAGGAACATAGAATTAAAATTCAAAAATTAAAGGAACTTGATTTCACTCTTGACAGGTCAAATATTCGATGCTACTCCCAGACCCAATCCTGTAGTTTCAACCTCCTCCAAAAACCTCCTCCCCAATCCATCCTGCCCATTCCTTCTTAGAGAGAGGAAACCCCCTTTCTTCTAGATCCTTCATTTTTTAGGAGTCATGACACAAATTCTCATAAATTGTTATTTATTCTAATAATTATTATATATATGTTTTATTACAAACTATAATTATTTATAAATTTATTTTAATATTTATTTATTGCACATATTCTATTTATTCACATTTAATGATCTTCTTTATAATCTATTTTATAATATTTTTTTTTCCCATATAAACTACAATTTATATTAAAGCATTTATATTTATTTATCAAAAGCGCTTTCTTAACATAATAATTCTTATTATAATGTAACAATTAACCAAAGTACTAATCAAACAATTCTAATTGGATAAATCCAAATGTCGAACAATCCTCACCTCTAAGAATGATCGTAAAATACAACCATGACAACAGAGGTAGACTATCATGCCCAAACTGATGACAACGACTGGGTACACAACTGAATATTTATCCTCTTCAAGGATGATGACTAACTAGGGGACCTTATGTTATCTTCGTTTAACAATTTCCATTGGTTTAAGGCATGCTCAGACTTGTCAATTCAGGTGGAGACATAGCCTAGTACCTATTCACTCAAGCATACCAATTAGAGTACATATTCTTAATAGCCGAAGCACTTGGAAAGGAACTCTAACATTTGTATCTCATTCCTGTATATCCCCCATACATTTAATGGTATGATGCTGCCCTTTCCACCTATCCTAACAACATACTATTGCATCACCTAACTTTCCAAATGAATCTCTACATAAAATAATAATATAACAATATGCATCATACCCACGAAAGTACTACTAGAAGCTCATGTTCCATCTTCATCTTCAAGTTCTTTAGCCAGACTACCTGCACAACCAAATTGAAAATGAAGGGGCACTACATCCTCCCCCCTAAAACTTGACTTACTCCTGGAAGTCGCAAACTAGGGTGGAAACATAACACGTTAGTACCAACATCAAAGCTGATTCATTTCATAAAAAATAATATACACTAGTTTTCCTGTGGAAAGGATTTATCTCACAAAAATATAAACTTATATACTTCAGTTCAAACATAATATATACTTCAGTTCAAACATAATCTACTCTTCTAATTTCTAATGTCACAATAGTAACACAATCAAGACTTGCATTTCAGAAATAATTCCATAGTACATAATCCACTCAAAATCCTAACTAGTAGAAATTCTCATTTCATATACATATAAAGTATTCAATTTCAAATACACCACCATTACAATTCCTCTTCCAATTTGTTGTTAAGCAATCAATACGTCAGAATGCCACATTTTCACAAAATAACAACATATTTATACACATAAAGCACACACTTTCCATTAAATATCCATCATTTATAAACAAGACATTCCACTTTAATTATTTTACAATACTAAATCTCATAACATATTCAACAAAAGATCATGATTTTTCACCTTTTTGAAGCATGGAGACACAATTTATCATTTCATAAGTACTATATTCATGATTTAACATACATTCTTCACATACACACAATTTCACATCACCAGGAATCACATCACAAGTCTACACAAGGGTCCATCTAGACACCGGAAAGCAGCATACTAATCCATGATACATAGTCCATGAACCAAGAGCCAAAATCCATCTCACATAATCCATACCTCACACTCAATGGCTTGTTGGTGTTAGTCCATACACATAGGGTGAGTCCATCCAAACAAGACCACAATGACCTCTCTCTTATTGTATAAGGTGATTAGCCTCCAAGAGATAGTCTTCACACATAAATGGGTAGTGGGTCCTAGCTGTATAACAGCCTCACATACCCCAATCCTCAAGGTTCCCTACATCTGCTTCCTTGTATCCACTCACCAAGTCCACCTCATACGTACTTGGAGAGGAATCACAATATGATACATGGATGACATCAAAAACAATAAGGATAAACTAGTTTAGCCACCAAAGTCATAAAGGAAGATTAAATAAAAATTCAATTTCAACAATAAGGCAAGAAATTCACGCAATTTCAACACTAAATCAAATGTAATCATGAGGGTTACTTGCAAATAAGATCACAAAGTGTGGCTAAACCATCACAATCAAATATAAACAAAGTGCCAACCTTCACAATTAATAGAAAATCATCAATAACCATAAAGAAAGTCCACAATCTTTGAAATTACACTGTCCAACAATGTGTGACTAGATACTAGCCACCAAATGAGGAAGGAGGGAACAACATCAGGCTATAACAGTAGCCCTCATGTGGTGTAGAGTGAGCACGCCATCCACATGGCTCAAAGTGTACTCCTCAGCTACACCCTGCATCGTGTTGTCACGCAACATGGACTAGCCAAGTGACCCATGCACTCCTTGGCTGCCCACATGGAATGTGTACCTCGACCACATCCCACACCGCATCTCAATGCAACATGGTCATACGCCAGCTAGAGAAGGCACGTACTGGTCATATACCACATGGTAGTGTGTATGTGGCTCCATGGAAGTAAGCACATGCATAACACACTCCACGTAGCGACATCTCGTAGAAAAGGCACATGTAGGTACTCACCATAGCTAGAGGTATACATGGCTAGGACATACCCATATGCTAACCGACCCAAACACTGTTGAAAGAAAACATGACTATCCTTCTACAAGTGTGTGAGGCCCCATTACGCTCATCACACAAGTAGGCTATCATAACACAATCTCATAGTGCACCTTCACATGTCTATGCATGTGGCATCGTGTCCTCGAGCCCAGCTCTCTACCTTCAGCAACACGACATATCACTAGCACTATGTCACAACATTAGTGAGGTGTGGCATCGTATCCATAGCATCATGTCGGAACACATGCAAATACGGTATATATATAGGGCTCCTTGAGCTTCACCTCTCATACAAACGAGGTTAACTCGCTCCTGCCAGTTCAACGTCCCTATAGGCAACCAGGCATATATTAACCAACCAATGCTGCTGTACTCAAAACTATGGGGATTAGGCTGGCACATATGGATCAAGTACCCTGATCCATCATAAGGGGAAGTAGTGAGTACTTTCCTTGGGATCAGTTGAGCTAAGACCACTCTGCACCACAATATGCGTACGCTACACACTCCGCCCAAGGAACTTTGTGGCTGCTACTACCCCTTCACAGACTGAGGGACTAGAGAACCAAAAGAAGAGAATCTACAAAACTAACTTTTGGCTACTCTTATATATAATCTTCAACCACACGCGGGTTGGCCCTTAATCAGGTAACAAACATACAAGTACACATGATGGTATGGTTAATTCCACACCTTAAATACAACATATTTCCCATAGGTGGGTACACAGTATCACCATCCCATGGGCACACAAAGCAAGTACGGGGTATTCACAACACTCAACCAATGCACAGTTACTAGTTTCTCACATTTATAGGGGAATATTAAATATACAATTCCATTACTACTCAAGGATCACATACCATAAGTACATTTATTTCCATAACCAATGTGATTCCCTTTGCAAAATCATAACATTACCTATTATCCATTTCCCTTTTTCCAAATTCCTTTCATTCTACTTTTTCCACATATCACATGATGCTAAATGTCAATGTCATGATCATCATGTTCTCTTAACAACTCTACTTAACCATCTCACATTCACTTTTATTCATTTGGTATAACACTCTATCCTCCTAACATATGCATATAGAAACTGACCTTTCTTCCATACAATAAAATTTTTACATAATCACTATGAATTTTCTAAATGCATCCAAGAATCATTAATTTATGCATCCAAATTTCAACAAATTATACACAAGTTCCATATTCACAAAAGAACGATAATAACCCTCTACTTAACTCTTGCTTCTTCTTATAGGTCAACTCTTTCTTCATAACATATTTTATAAATTTTCAGAGGACAAGATGATTCACATATTTTCTTTCCAAACACAATCCCACATTATCTCAAACTTAATCATAATTAAACACATGATCAGTATTCCATTACACCACCGTGCACATATTGTAACAATCACGAAGAGACTAATTGATAATTCATTTACTAACTACCTAGGTGCTTTTCCTTAGTCTAACCAAGCAACCCCTTTTACAAGCAACATATTCTTATCATTATGAAAATGCATTGAACCACATATGGATGTAGACACTGTTACCAACCAGGAGCGCATATGGAGGGATGACACATTAAGGCTAGGATTTTCTTTTAAAACCACATAACATACATTCCAAACTAAATTTGCACTTTTAAGAAACTATAAATCGTGGAAATGAATCAAGGCCACACCAGGAGGGTCAATAATTACATGCATCCAAGGGATCGCACACAACAGGAGAATACACAAGGAATCTGATCATCTATCCAACACAAGAGTCCCTATCACATGCATAAGAAGAATTTCTTATAACTAGACATGGGTGACAACATTAACCAGAGATCCCAGTGCCACAACATGGCTCTGATACTAGATGTTATGCCTGCCTAGGAACCTTAAAGAACAACACCATTATGCTATACAAATAGGATAATTTTTTTTTAAATGAAAGAAATAACAAGTACCGTAAATCCTATCTACACATATCATTAAGATAACATTATGTCCTCTAAGGTTCCACAATTGCATTACTAACAAAGCTATTGACAAGATCTAAACATACATCATGAATTAACTAACAACCATAGTTTAGTCTGGATTTGTTGCATCAATGAATATACACACATTTCCATGTTGTAGCATCAGATAAACAATCCTTAAGTTCATGAAGAACACTATGAGTACATTAATAATTCTCCCTTACATGAGGGTACAATAATACTCTGTTTACACTTATCACCTTTTTTATTACATTGGAATGCATAAATCAAGTTACAATACATGTTTCAATTGATACACAGGACTAGACCATGCACATAAATACTATCTCTTCGAGAAAGAACATGATCTGTAATTTGCTACAGGAGATGCATCCTTATACACATGAACATAAACAAGGGGAAAACCAATGGAGATAAAGCACATCCACCCAACCATGTGGAACCCTAAGGTCCACCCCCCGTGCTAGGAGATAACATAAGGTCCTACTACAACAAAACAGTCAGGTAGATAGTAGACTATCTGAAACAAGGACTACACATGACTCCAATGCAAAATAGGTCAATATCACAAATAACTCAACACCACTTCAAGAGGCAATCTACAATTGAGAAGAGCACAACCAGGGAAAACTAGGTTGCAGTAGGAAAAGTGTCATCACATGGTCTTGGCATGGATTACCCTGACACATGTGGAACCAATATTCCTTTCATAGGCCTTCTCTTCCCATCCTTAGTCTAAACAAACCACAACATCCATGAAGGGCTTTTATTACCACATTATGATGCATTTACAACACATCATAAACTTCATTTCACATTTTCATATACTAAATTCCTTATGTATAAATAGGAGATGACATACTTTTATAACTTCATTATCTCAAGACACTTATCAATCCAATACATGAAATCGAGACACAATATCCTATGCCTCTAGAACTAAACCTTGACAATTTACACACAACTCTATTACAACCCATTATCCAACCCACAAATTTCACTTACATAGAGCAATTCAACTCACAATAAACCAATCAACTCATTGATCACATAACAGTAAAGGAAACATTATTTAAAACCATTACATAAATGTAATTAAATTAAATTTCTTTTCCCTCTATCTAATTTCCAATTTATTTAACCTACCCAATCTTACAAAGACATATATAATTAAATACATGTCTATTTAATAAACTCCCATCATTTATCTAAAATCAATTATAACTCATTATTCTCGTAATTTCCACGATAATTTCACAAGTTCCAACAATAAGAGTTACAAATTTAATCAATGCTTACTCCACAATAATACTTCGTGATTTTATTATAAACTTGTTTCCAAACCCTAGTTATATCTTCACAAGTAATTCATAATACCTAGGACTACATAATTTACTATTATTAAATTAAACCACTATTTACACTGATGTAGATCTCATTAATAGTCTAGACAATTTGTAAATACTATTCAAATATAACTATATAAGAAAAACTAAGTGCCTATAATATTAGAATGCTATTATCATATGTCAAAACAAAGAGAGCCCTATTATTAAATTTTAACTTTAAATAACAATATTCTAAGTCCAAACATCTTAAAATGTAATATCAATATAATTAAGGCTCCTACAACATAGCCATAACATAAGCAATCTTTCTCTTCTCGTTTTAGACCTCATGAAAACCTCCACATCAATTTACAAAACACTAAGGCATAACTACAGAAGAGTACACCTCATCTTAAGTTCTAAGCTTAATAATTTTCTAGTTCATCTTTCTTATCATAAAATAAAGCATGTGATTCTTGCAATCAAACTCATCATGTAAACAACTTCATTAACTAAGTAGGAACATTGACAACTCAATCATATTAATACCAGTTACTGATCCATGATAGAATAAACGAGATCATAGACTTTTAGTATACTTGTAGTCATACCTTGAACAACACCTCATTATCCTTCTTGAAAGAGTAACTCTACATTTTTCTTTTCCTAACATTTGATTCTAAATTATCTCAAACCTAAAAGTATTCACCTTACACAAGATTTACTAAAACATATTATATATTACATATAGAATCTTAGGTACACACTAGCTTATTCATGGCACTATATTCTTAAACTAAGATACAACGTAATATTCCTAAACTGAGATACAACGTAACATACTTCTCCTAACAACTCAGATATTTGGTAATACAAAAGCATTCCTTAATTTCATCTATGATAACATGCTTATCTATTTTACTCCAAAATTTATAGAAGAGATAAAGCTACACATAATCTCATAGTTATACAATGACAATTGGGAAGAGCTTCAACACTAAGACTGACAATCATCCTTAGTCATCACTCCTGGTCATGTTATTACCTCTAACTGTAGTATTGCATCAGTCATTTTTAACCTTATTCACTAGACACTCTGAGCTTGCAGCAGCTTAGCCATGTTGGGTAATGTTTCCTATAAGGATATACTAGTATGTGACAAAGGATATATAGGAAACCAGAGAACAGTAACAAAAAAGGCACAAGGATCATGAATGGTGAAGAGCAAGTTGACAAGCATTTTATTAGGCAGAAAGGCTAAGGAAAGTCTAAATTATTGTAACCTCTAAGTTGTAGTTTGAATTCTGCAATATAGTTTCTGAGTCATTGTCATCTTCATACCAAAAAATTATAAGAAAGGTTGTATGATAAGTTCTTAAATAAAATTGTTAAAACAACTTATAATACTTCATTTATAAGCATCTCTACTTCAACTATAAACGTTGAGGCCTGATATGTAATGGTAGCTGGAAACAAATATTAGATTAAAAGCTATGGTTGAGAATAACTTTGACAACGTTTACAACAGGTTGGTTGAATGATTGTGCAACATAGGTTTTGCATGATCTTAGTGGTGGTGGTAGTTGTATATATGATCTGGGAATTATTGGCATGGTTGTTTTAGGCGGTTTCTCACTCTATGCCAATTTGTTGCTTGCAAATCTGTATATTATAGATGGCCAATGCTTTATCAGATACAGAGATTTAATTGGTCATGTGTTTGGTGAGTACTTAAACACTCACCCTTGTAATATATATTATATACAGAACTATTCAATTTTATAAATCATTTGTTTAATCTCAGCCTGATGGGACTTGGTAAATTTATGATTCCAATGCAGTTGAGTATCATGTGAATTATCTATCTTAACTATTTAAACATTTGAAAACATAATAGATGCTATTTTAATTTCATAAGATGAACTTCATATTTAACTAGCTTCCTTCATTGATTTTGGAACACTTAGAACTGTATACTATTTTCTGCAAAACTAGTAGCAGTGGGATTGTATATTATTTACCATGTAGGGAAGAGAATGTATGATATAACTTGTGCTATACAGTTTGCACATTTCATACTCTACAATATGAGGGTCCTACTACTTTCTGGGAGAGCTCTTAAGGTACTTCATTTTGGTAGAATGATACATTAGCAGGTTTAAAACCAGACTTGTAATCATTTGCCAGCGTCCTCCCAGCTTGTGCGCGTGGCTTAGGAACAGGGTATGGATATCTATTAAAGTAGATTGGGAGTGGGATTTTGTTAGATATTATGGTTGGATATGCTCTGGCTGATTTGCATGCAAAAAGATATGGAAGCACAGACGAAGGGCAAAACTATTAGATATTCCTCATGCCATGCAATGATTGCAGGATAAATACGAAACAAGTTTTTTTTTTGCAAGGATGCTCTCAAAACTTCTTAAATTAATGAAGCACTCTAGAGCCAGTCCTAATGCTGCAAGCTTTGCTAGATTTCTAAGTACATGCATCCATACAATGTTTAGTGGATGAGAGTTGTGCACTTCTAATCTCATTAGTAACCCTTATCACATTACTACCATAGATGATCGATTCTCTTGCCGATGCTGGGTATCTTGAAGAAAACCCTATACTTTGTCATTGAGATACCAGTTAAATTTGTCCTGGTTGTATCGATTTGTTTTCTTGGTGACTCTAGATCACATATGAATATAGGCTTAGGAGTATTTATAGCAACACTGCTTTTTGATTGCACAATCAAACATCTATGCAGAAGTGGGCAGGTATGATGAGGTTCAAACAGTTAAGGAGATTGATGGAAGAGAGAGGAATTCGTCAGATGTATCTAACTACCTTGGTAGACATGCATGCACAGTCAGATCATTGGCAAAAGAAAATGGATTGTTTGAATGATAAATTATTATGAGAGATGCAGACCATTTCCATCATTAAACAAAATACAGAGAAACCCAAGAGGCTCAGTATGCATTGGAAGATTTATTGAAAAGGGCTTCAAGGAACATAGAGTTAAAATTTAGAAATTAAAGGAACCTGATTTCGCTCTTGACAGGTCAATGATTCAATACTGCTCCCAGACCTAATCCTACAGCTCCAGCCTCCTCCAAAAACCTCCTCCCCAATCCATCCTGCCCATTCCTTTTTAGAGAGAGGAAACCCCCTTTCTTCTAGATCCTTCATCCATTTTTTTAGGAGTCACGACACAAAAGCTCGCTCCAGCAGCTTGAGATATTTAGAACTTTGATTCAAGACTAAGTTCAAAGATTTTGTAATCCTTCCTAGTTTCACTCATTTCATCAGCAGCAATACTATACGTACAATTAACCATATATACTAGAAATTTTATTCTACTTTGGAATGCATGGGAATCACATTTATTCAATGAAATAATGTTTAATATTTATGGTTTTTTAATTTGCTGTCATAGGAATTTTTGCCAGGGTTTTTCACCAAGTCCAAGTCAAAAATGTGCCAGACGAGTCCAGGCCGAGTCTTTATTTCATGGTTCAAACTTCAATCAAGTATGAGAAACTTTTCCTCTATTTTAAGAGATTTTGTAGCACCTATGTAGTTAGTTTTTTCAAATTTTGTTGTGGACTCTGCAAATTTACAGTATTTTACTCAATCGGAGTGTCTTTTCCTTTAATATTAAGATCGAGGGGTATCTCTTCCATAAAATTCATTAAGGACTTGTATATCACTCTATTTAAATATCATTCATTTCAATGGTCAAACAATCAATAGTAATTTTATACCTCGTTTATAATAAAAAGTGGTAAATACTTGTCTTATTTTTATTGACCAAAATTGACCTTCGACTATCGAAGTGGATGATGTTCAAGAACACTCTACTTAAGCATCATCCATTTCATTGATTAAACAGTCAATAGCAATTTTACACCTCATCCCCAATAAAAAGTGGTAAATATGCGTCTTATTTTTATTGACTAAAATTGAGTTTTGACTGTTGAAGTATATGATGTTTAAGAATAGCTTTTTAAGAATAGACCATATCCCTTACATATGGTCTCATACATAATTAACATATATAGCTTGTCTAATGAGGATTTGAACATGGGCTATACTATGAGATCAATTATTTTTAAATATGTTAAAACTTTTGCTATGTTATGATTTGCCCTTGTGGAGTTTTTGCTTGTTCAGGAGCAATCAAAGATGGGATTACCCAAATCCAAGCCGAGTCCTAGTCTCAAAACAATGATAGCAACTATTGGCAACTACTTGATGTTTGGTACACTGCAACTGAAAAAACTGAGTATTAATTGACTAGATTGGCAACTTGGCTGAGCCATTAGGTGTGAGAGAGTGCAGATGGTTATATAATTGAAGGAGGTATGTGGGTACCTTGGCTGTGGAAGAATGAAGCATGTCGTGCACTTGAGACCTCAGGTCGGAGACATCTTGGAAAGCGCTGTGATGCCACTGCGGGTGTCCTGGATCGCGTCTGAATGCTTCCTTCACCTTGCACTCAACTACTCTTCTTCCTGATAATAATTCTAGAACTGCTAAAATTACCGAGGCCTTCCATAAATTCAAATATTTCATTCTCCTTCCCATACCCACTGATCACTGACCCGCTTTCCTATAACTGATCATAAATCCAAATATTTCATTCTCCTTCCCATACCCACTGATCACTGATCCGCTTTCCTATAATTGATCATAAATCCAAATATTTCATTCTCCTCCCACTATGGTTTTGTCTACGATGTTTCTGAAGAATCACGTATTCAGCCCGACTGGCCCGTCGTTTTTCGTTGGCTTTAATACACAAGTTACGCCTCTAGACAATAGAGTCGCATCTCGTGATGGTAAAATTAGCATATCCATGCTAATTGCTATTTAATTTTGTGCCCACATGATGGTAATGTTTTAATAGAATAACAAATTGTTAAGTGATATATTTTTGTGTTAGGTTTAATTTATACCTGGGTTCATAAGATTATGGTGTTAGGGTCTAAATGAAATAATACTAGTAAAAATAAATACCTTTTCAATGGAAGCAATAGCTATGATTCGTTATATAGACTACATAAAGAAAATAGAGAATATAAAGGACAAATGGCTAAAGACAATAATGAGGGGAGTTGAACAAAATAAAGAGGACATATGAAACAAAACAATAAGTGGCGTATCAAATTATAAGAATGCCCAACTAGTGAGAGAAAAGCTTAAACTAAACATGTGGACAAAGCAACTTGAAGAAAAAAGTAATATTATATGACCAAATTCAACCTCACTTGTGAACATGACCAAAAAATCAAATAGAGAATGAGGATGCTCATATCCCAATTAAGGATTGGTTCGCAACAACTCAAATGTGAGACATGTAGGTGGAAGGTCTCAAAAAATAGTTGGAAAGACAAAATATGTATTTTCAACAATTCGAGTAGGGTTTAATCAAGATGACACTATATCATGGAATGTTCTACGTATGACAACATTTGGGATAACTATTAAGACACCTTGTAGGGGAGGATGTTGTCCAACATTTTTGAAGAGGGAAATGTGAAAAAAGTGAGGAAATTTTGATCAAAATTCAATAGGAAATGAAACTTTAAAATCAAAATATAATAGAGAATCAAATGAGGGCCTTACTACTCTACCTTGTCTTTCTATAGTGTCTCACTTCTTTGTCTTTTTACTCTGGGGTCCCATAGATGGTTTTGGTCTCACAGACATTATTAAAATCTATATCTATCTATCTATCATATCACTATCAATTTTTATGTCACATCCCATTTTAATCATTTATTTTGGACATATTTGTAATGATTAATTAACTATTTGAAGTGTGCGAAATCAATATTTTAAATGTTGCATTATGTGTTGCACGCTATTACGATAGTTGATATTTCATTGTCTTTGTAAAATAATTTTGATTTGATATGATAGATTGAATGCGCATAATATTGATACCATTTTGTCAGATGTAAGTTGATAGCTTATTTGTTTCAAGATCATGATCTTTATAATGGACTAACTACTATTTGTATTGATGTGAGATGGATGCAAGATAATAGTTTACTCCCTTCTACATGTTGAGCGAGAGTATCATCTGAGAGAGGAAGGTAGATGGCGACAACATGGTAGTCAAACCAAGCTAACTGAGAAACCCACATTGAAAGGATATGGGAATTTTGTCAAATGTTGTACTTGCAACTGCCCTAGTAGACATGTATGCAAAGTGTGGAAGCATTAACAAGGAACATGAACTGTTTGACAGAACACCTCAAGAGATGTCATCTCATGGAATGCAATAATTGCAAGATATGCACAAAATGGATTTGTTGATAAGGCTTTAGAAACTTTCAAGAAAATGCAATTGGTAGATGTAAAGCCAGATTCCACAACCTTAGCCAACATCCTCCCTGCCTATGCCAAAATGGGATCTTTGGAACATGGTATGGACATCCATCAAAGCATAAAGGATATGGGAATTTTGTCATATCTATTGTAGTTACAACTGCCCTAGTAGACATGTATGCAAAATGTGGAAGCATAAACAAGGCACATGAACTCTTTGACATAACACCTCAAAGATATGCCATCTCATAGAATGCAATAGTTGCAAGATATGCACAAAATGAATTTCTTGATAAGGCTTTAGAAACTTTCAAGCAAATGCAATTGGCAGGTGTAAAGACAAATTCCACAACCTTAGCCAACATCCTCCCTGCCTATGCCAAAATGGGATCTTTGGGACAGGGTATGGACATCCATCAAAGCATAAAGGATATGGGAATTTTGTCAAATCTGTTGTAGTTGTAACTGCCCCTAGTAGACATGTATGCAAAGTGTGGAACATAGACAAGGTATGTGAACTATTTGATGTGATGCCTTAAAGAAATGTCGTCTCATGGAATGCAATGATTGTAAGATATGCACAAAATGGAATTTTTGATAAGGCTTTAGAAACTTTCAAGCAAATGCAATTAGCGGGTGTAAAGCCAAATTCCACAACCTTAGCCAACATCCTCCTTGCCTATGCCAAAATGGGATCTTTGCAACATGTATGGACATCCCTCAAAGCATAAAGGATATGGGAATTTTGTTAGATGTTGTAGTTGCAACTACCCTAGGAGACATGTATGCAAAGTGTGGAAGCATAGACAAGGCACACAAACTAGTTGACATGATGCAGGTCAAAGAAATGTCATCTCATGGAATATTTGATTGCAAGATATGCACAAAATGGATTTTTTGATAAGGTTTTAGAAACTTTCAAGAAAATGCAATTGGTGGGTGTATATCCAAATTCCACAACCTTAGCCAACATTCTCCTTGCCTATGCCAAAATGGGATCTTTGGAACATGGTATGGACATCCATCAAAGCGTAAAGGATATGGGAATTTTGTTAGATATTGTAGTTGCAACTTCCCTAGGAGACATGTATGCAAAGTGTGGAAGCATAGACAAGGCACATGAACTATTTGACATGATGCCTCAAATAAATGTCGTCTCATGGAATGCAATGATTGCAAGATATGCACAAAATGGATTTTTTGATAAGGCTTTAGAAACTTTCAAGCAAATGCAATTGGCAGGTGTAAAGTCGAATTCCACAACCTTAGCTAGCATCCTCCTTGCCTATGCCAAAATGGGATCTTTGGAATAGGGTATGGACATCCATCAAAGCATAAAGGATATGGGAATTTTGTCAGATGTTGTAGTTGCAACTACCCTAGGAAAAATGTATGCAAAGTGTGGAAGCATCGACAAGGCACATGAACTATTTGACATGATGCCTCAAATAAATGCCATCTCATGGAATGCAAGGATTGCAAGATATGCAGAAAATGGATTTTTTGATAAGGCTTTAGAAACTTTCAAGCAAATGTAATTGGCAGGTGTAAAGTCAAATTCCACAACCTTAGCCAACATCCTCCTTGCCTATGCCAAAATGGGATCTTTGAAATAGGGTATGGACATCCATCAAAGCATAAAGGATATGGGAATTTTGTCAGATGTTGTAGTTGCAACTACTCTAGGAGACATGTATGCAAATTGTGGAAGCATAGACAAGGCACATGAACTGTTTGACATGATGCCTCAAAGAAATGTGGTCTCATGGAATGTCATTGAATGTGGAAGCATAGACAAGGCGCATGAAATTTTTGACATGATGTTTGATGACATCTTGGAGTGCGGAAATGTCATGGTGACATCGTGTTTCAGTGGCCTCTCCTTCAATTTCTCCAAAACATGGTCGCACAATAACCCTACTCATGTTTTCAAAGTTTCAAGGAATGTTGGACTGAAATGAAGTGTTGCGGGTTTGTGTTTTGTTTTTATGTTTAGTAGGAAATAATGTGAGCTCATTATAATGTGTTCATGTTTTAGGCTTGGTAATTACCAATCCATAACGCGAGTGCATTATAACACACTCATGTTATGTTTTGTTTAGACCAAAAAGTGGCTTTGGCCACTTTTTGCCCCCCCATCTTTTTGTACATGCCCTTAGCATGTACATAAAATGTGGCATACCTCTATAGGAGCAACTAGTGTAGCTAAGAAAGACTCCTCCTCTGTTGTAGCACCCGTAGTGGATGCATGAATAGGACCAAAACATGGGTGATTGCAATTCTAACAAAAAAGGGGTGTAGATCGCAATGGTGTCGATGTGCATGAGGTGTTAGGAATGGCACCATCTCCTCCTAGCTCTCTAGCATTGACTTCAATTGCTAGGCAGGTAGCTTGGTTAGTTAAGTTTCCTAAGAGTGCACTTAATGCTCCTAATGTTGAGACCACTACCTATTGGTGAATAGGTATAGGAATAGCGCATGAAGGAGCAACAATGGGTGGAGGGGGCACACGTTGATTTGGATCAACATGTACCCCTAGCCTATGTTGTGGCATGCCACCACCAACACCTTGGAATGATTTGATGTCAAAATAATTGGGCTTTAAACCCATTTCAAACTCAACCCATAATTTTCTCAAAAAATATAAAGGCACCTCAAAATTTCCATGTGGTGGATGGTAAAAGACCATCCACCATTGCTCCCAAAAGTTTGTTGCTATTTGAGGATGCCAGCATGATTTAATTGAAATTATTTTTTAATTGGAGCAATGGGTTGGTTTGTCAAAGGGTCAATAAATTTCGAGGCTCTGGTATGTTTGGAAATATGTAAATCAAGGATCTATCTATATGACAATCCATTTGAATAGAATTGCCTCCTCTCCTCCCTCCAAAGATAGAATCTATCTATATTTGCATCAATCAATCTAACAGAATCAATAATGGTTTGCATTGAAGATGCAAATCATGCAACATGTGGGAGCATATGCGGCTAATTTTAAATAAAATCATTTTTTTCTTGTAATGTGGTTATGTTGTCATTTATAGTTGTTGCAAGCAAGCCTCATCAGATGGAGGGGGTGGGGGGTTTTGTGGGTTCGAGTTTTGGGGTGGGGAATTTCAGGAGCTTTGGGTGGGGGGTGGTTGGGGGGTTTTGGGTGAGGGGTGGTTGGGGGGTTTTGGGTGAGGGATGGTTGGGGGGTTTATAGGTGGGGGTTCATTTTGTAAATCTTGCACTAATAAAAACTAATATTCTGGTAATTGATCCATGTATGAGTAACTGAACTAGAGATGCAATTACAAAAATGAAATATAAATTGAATTACTTGTAAATTTAAATGTTAAATGCACAATATTTATACATTTAAAACTTGGAAATATAAGTACATGGTTTAAAATAATACATTACATAGCAATACATGCGTTTAAAATATTTATACATTTAAAACTTGCAAATATAAAAATACATGGTTTAAAATACATTTAAACATAACAATACATGCCTTTAAACATTTAAACATAATGTAATACATGCGTTTAAATTATTTATACATTTAAAACTGACAAGTATATAAATACATGGTTTAAAATAATACATAACAATCCTATTTAATTCTAATAATTTCTATCTTCACATTCTTGAATTCCTGGGTTACATTCTAATATGGAACTAGATCCCCAATACTTGAACAATTTTAAGAGACAAGGGAAATAATCTTAGGTCCAATCATATCTATGTAAGGATGTGTATTTGACAAAAAATAAAAGATGCAAGAGGAATATAAGTTGAGGTGTAAATAGCATATCAAAGGTCACTGTTATATTTTTAAAATGTAATGGTAACTTGCTACATATAGATATGTGGAGTGGAAGAGTATTTAGATCCCATAAGCAAGTTGTTGAGTATTTAGAGTATTTTAGTTTATTTAGCTTGAATTATCAAATAATTATAGAAAATATGTGTAACGACCCCCGTGTTTGCATTTTGGTTGTTGCTGTTCCTTGATGGATTCTGATATTATGATGATGTTGACATGATTGGTTATCATGCTGGATTACATGCTTAATGTTGCTTCGGCTATGATGTATGTTATATGCACATGTGCTTTGACGTGTGATCAGAGTGATGCAGGTATTGGGTATCGACTATGCTTGGACTCACAGGTCTGAGCGTACCCTTATTATCCCCGATGGTGGTTACTACAGATAGTTGCATGTCGTGTTCCCTACCTAGCCCATTGTACTCTGTGGGTGCAGTGTTGTCATGTAGTTGCCTTACCATTCGATTACCCTACGGTAACGTCCAGATTGCCCATCTGGTCATATGTGGTTTACCAGTTGTCATGTTGAGGGAATTTGTCTTGGTTCCTGTTAATCTTATTATGTGGCTATATCTTGGTTATCGGTATTTTATTTGGTTTTGCATTAATTTATTATGTGGTTATTTTGGCATCGTAATGGAGATTTAAATTGTTATCTATGTGGTTTCAAATAAGATATTTTAAATGATTTTAATCATCCATTTTATGAGCTCTTAGAGTCTTATTTAATCAGAGTTGGTGAGTTTTATATTTTTTGGGGAATGTTGGATTTTTCTTTGAGGGCAACTTTCCTTTATTTTAATTCTTTCTTTCCACCATGCCATTCGATGGCTCTTGTTAGTAGTTGGTGAATGTTTAATGTTGTAGGAAATATCTTTGGGGGAGGAGACAAATTAATGGCACTAGTATGGGCGCCCTGGCAACAAAAATGGGTCCAACTACTGTGACTCTGGCAGAGAGGACAGGCCGTAGGGTATGGACATCCATCAAAGCATAATCACGTACTCTGAAGAGATTGTAGAAAGCTTGGTTAGTTTTAGGCGGTTCACAATTTTGTTACTGGATACAATTCTTTAAAGGACATCCCAAGACCTTTTATCCAGTTCAACTATGTCTGCTCCAAATGGAGATGGGGTTTCAAGCTCTAGATTTCCTCAAGTCAAGTTGAATGAACGCATTCTTTCATCGAGGACTCGACGATCTGTTGTAGCACATCCATGGCATGACCTTGAAATTGGACCAGGAACATTGACTATTACCAGATCTCAATTCAATTTCACTATACATCAATTCACATATTCATAATCTGTGATAAAGGCAGCGCAGAGAGTGTTAGTATTAGAGGACATCATAACAAAAAAAAACTAATCATTTTTGTGCATATCCTGTAATTTCTATAGTCCATGAGACTGCATTCTTTGAGGCATATCTGAGGTAGAACGTAGCACTGGGGAAAGAATGGGAGACTAGAGATTTTGGTGAGACGCCTCCAAGAAAAGGTTTTGATATTTATTTATTTTGGGAGCAAGCTCACTTTGTATGGTTTGAAAAAGGCAAATAGAGGGGGATCGACGCGTGAAGAAGGAGAGGAAGAAATTTGTTTTAGATTGGCCCTCTGATTTGGTTCCTGCGAGGACCAGGGTTGTAACTGCTTTAAAGAAGTATTGATACAACTTATTAGCTCCTTCTCTAGGTGATTTCTTTAAGAGATGTAGAGAATTGGGGGCTAAACAGAAGAATCTAGAAAACAAGTTTATGATCGCACGGGTGTGGCTGTAAGTGGTGTCTACTTGTTTTGTTTCTCTTGGGTCTTAATTGCTTTTGGAATATACAGATTAGATCCGATCTGATTTAAATTGGCATTAGTGTTAGGATTTTATCATGTTGCTCATGTTTGATCTAATTGATATGGTTTGTTTAGCGAAAGGAGTGGCTCTGAAACATTGATTCGGTGTTGTATTTATCCAATTACTTTAATGAAGTTTTTTTTAATAATCATAGTTGGTTTTGATGATGTTGTTGTTTGAGAAGATGTACGTAGTGATTGGAGCGATAGTATTCTTTTTGGTTTCCATGGATTTGTTGGTTGGAGTTGCAATTTGAGTAGTTCTTTTGTTGTGTAGTTTGTTTCTTATAATCGGGTGATAGTTTATTAAATTTATGTTGGTCAAGCACATAAATTACGTCTTTCCATGTGCCCTGGTTCATCTATTGATAGAGGGCACAAATGATTGCTCTGGTTGGCCCAGTACTCGTCTCTCCATCGAGTGTATACATGACCTCTTCCCCTCTATCAGTTGAGCGCATGTACATGAACTCTCTTGTTGGATCCTCATTCGTCGCCCCCTGCCATCAGTGGAGGGGATAAATGACATCTTCATCTCTCTTAGTCGAGCTTGATAATTGGCTTTTCTTTCAGCTTCATTGGCGGAGCACATAAATGCGTATCCCTTTTTGCCTCCATTTATATATATTTGCCAAGTGCATAAATGACCTCTCCTATTGCCCATTATTCATCTTAATTAGTCAAGTTGTCTCAATTAACCCTGCTCAAGTCACTATTTGTTGCAGTATGACATGCGTCCAAGAATGTTCACAAGTCAACAACATAAGTCCTATCATTTGGGAATCATGAATTAGATTTTAGGTAGAAAACTCAATCTTGATTATCATTTGCTTAACACGAGACAGCCTATTAATTGATTTTACTGAACTGTCTTGGAGCTTCACTGCATACGGTAGGATTGAGATCCTGGTGGACTCAACATAAGCCAAGTACTTTCCCATCCCAAGGTCACTTTAATGATATGAACATTTGTAGTAGGAGTTAAATTCATTGGTGTTGGGAATTAAGGTGTCTCAACCTTAGTAATTTCTTACATTATTAATGTTTGTATTTATTATTTAATTGCCTATGTTGTAAATATTTGTAAATTCCATATTGTCATATTATGGGATGTGGCACAGTGATGTGTCAATCCTACATGGAATATGACAACTTGTAATTTTGTCCTCACATGAGGAGATAAGCATCCCACTTTGTGGTAGGAGCATTTTGCCATGTGTTGGCACCTTCCATGTCGTGTAAGGGAATATTGACTGAAACAGTTATGACAGATTCCTATGACAGAATCTATGACATGTAAGAGTCAGAAATAGAAGATTGTAAGACAGGTGAGGACATGTGTTATGAAGCATCTTTGAATAATGCATATTTGGGCGCCCCAAGGTGGACTATGACATGTTGTAAGAGAATATGCTATTTATAGCATGTGTATGATAGATTCACTTACAGCTGTAAGTTGTAACTGCTATGATAGATTCTATGATAGTCGTAAGTGTCGTAAGAGCATCTGTCATAGCCCATTTTGGAAATAGGCGACCTCTTTGGGATGGAAGCTGTGGACAAGTGTCAAGCACATTCTACAATGTTGACCAAGTGTCCCTAGGTGTAGGTTTTGGGCCATGAGGCCAAGTTGGACGCCCATCCCAAGATATGACCTATTTTGCCTTGTATTTTCTATATAAACAGGTGCTTGGAGATGGAGTTTGTATTACAGGTTTACAGGTACTGTTATGCTACCGGATTGACTCCAGATACGAGTGTCGAAGACCATTGAAACTTACATTGCAAGTGTATTGTAAACATTCTTTCAGATTTGTTAATACATTGTGCAAGTTTCTGAGTGTGGGGTTTTTCACCTAATAAGGGTTTTCCCATCGTATATCTTTGTCTCTCTTCTTCTATCTTCTTTCTGGTTCTTGTGTATTGCTACAATTTCTCGTTTAGATGTTTTATGTTGCTGTAGTTGTAAGGAATAATTTGAATTTGCATAGCCCTCTCCTCATTAGATTAGTGTAGGAAGAGTTTTTCGCACACCTAGTTTCCTTTCAGTTGGTATCAGAGCTTGATCACCTTTGGTCCTAGTTGTTGGGTAGGGGTTTTTTGAGCTGATCTTAAGTTGAGTGGGAGTCTGTGTAGAGTATTCTGATTTCTATTGTAGCAAGGAGATGGCAAGCACATCCAGAAAATTTGAAGTGGAGAAATTCAATGGCATTAATTTCGAGCTATGGAAGCTCAAGATGGAAGACATGCTTGTAGACCAAGACCTTTGGGAAAGTGTTAATGGAACTAAACCAGATGCAATGTCACAAGATGAGTGGGATCTCAAAGATCGGAAGGCTAAGGGTCTCATAAGACTTAGTCTTGTTGATTTTGTGTTGTTAAATGTCCATGAGGAGAAAACTACAACCTTGCTTTGGAAGAAGTTGGGAAATGTGTATCACGCCAAATCCCTGGTTAATAAACTTTTTCTGCCAAAGAAGCTGTATTCTCTTCGAATGGAGGATGGAGGATCCGTTGTTGAACATATGAATACTTTTAACATGTTGGTTGCACAATTGACATCTATTGGTGTAAAAATGGAGGAGGAGGATCGATGTATGACCTTGCTTTTCTCTTTGCTGAACTTGTGGGATCACCTTGTCATGGCTATTGGAAGCACCACATCCACATTCAAAATGGATGAAGTGGTTTCTTCATTGTTATCCGAAGAGATGCAGAGAAAGTCTTCTAATGCAGCCAAAGAGGCTCTTACAGTTCGTGGAAGACCTAAGGAGAAAGGGAAAAAGAAGGACAAGAAAGCTGAGAAGGGTAGATCCAAATCCCATGGGAGATCCAAATCTCCTGGAAAGTCCAAGGCTATCTATTGGAACTGTGGTAAATCTGGGCATTTCTGAAAGGAATGTAAAGAGGAGAAAAAGAAGAAGAAGAAAGCTCCTGACTTAGATTTTGACAAATCACAAGATGATGGTGATGCTTTCATCGCAGCCCTGGCAAACCATGCATCTGATGATGTGTGGCTGATTGACTTTGGTGCATCATTCCACATGACCTCGCATCGAGACTGGTTCACTAAGTATGAGGAGTTCGATGGTGGAAAGGTGTACTTGGGTGACGACTCTCATCTAAAGATTGTTGGTTGTGGAAGAGTCTCTATCCAATTCCCTGATGGTCGAGTGAAGGGGATCTCTAGGGTTATGTATATCCCAGGCTTAGCACGAAACCTGCTTTCTGTAAGTAGTTTGAATGATGCAGGTGTGCAGGTTGTCTTTTTGAAATAAGGATGCAAGATGACTAGAGGAGCTATGGTGCTTGCTAAGGGTACTAGGAGAGGTACTCTGTTTCAGCTGGAGGCATGCATTTCACAATGTAATAGTTCTTCTGATTCAAAGAAGAGGGCAGCAGTCACTTCATCCCCACCATCTGAACGAGCAGTCAAGAGATCTGTTGTTTCTAGTTCTGATGTTTGTAATCATGCCTTGGAAGCTAAACTTCCTACTAAAAAGACAATGTTATGGCATAAGAGATTTGGCCACATTGGTGAGAAGGGTCTACGTACCCTAAAAAATAAAAACCTCATTGAGGGGTTAGATGATTGTAATCTTGAGTTCAACTTTTGCAAACATTGCATTTATGGAAAGAAAAACCGTGTTCCGTTTTACTCAAGTTCTCACAAGTCTTCTAGTGTGTTGGACCTTGTTCATTTTGATGTATTTGGTCCTGTTAATGTTCCTTCGTTATCAAAATTTGTATATTTTGTATCTTTTATAGATGACTATAGTAGAAGGACATGCATTTATTTTCTCAGAATCAAATCTGAAGTCTATAGTAAGTTTAAGGAGTTTAAGGCCTTTGCTGAAAATCAGACTGGTAAAAAGATTAAGTGTTTGAGAAATGACAACAGTGGTGAGTTTTGTTCTACAGAATTCGATAAATATTGCAAGGAACTTGGGATTGAAAGACATAAGACAACTCCATACACTCCATAGCAAAATGGAGTTGTAGAAAGGATGAATAGGACACCGATGGAGAAGGCTAGGAGTATGCTTAGTGGCGCTGGCCTAGAACAAAAGTTTTGGGCTGAAGCTGTTGCCACTGCTTACTATCTTGTTAACAGATCTCCTACATCATCTCTTGTTGGAAAGACACCCATGGAGGTGTGGTCTGGTAGAAAGCCTTCAATAAGGCATCTTCGTGTTTTTGGTTGTGAGGCATATGCACATGTGTGTAAGGAGAAGTAGTCAAAATTGGAGAACACGGTTGTTAAGTGTATCTTCATGGCTATGGTGTCGGTGTGAAAGGATACAAGCTTTGGGACCCTGTGGCTGAAAAAGTGTTGTATAGTAGAAGTGTCATCTTCATAGAGCTTACACCTTCCATTAGTTTACAGCCAAAAGAAAAAGAAAAGAAAGAGGATGTTGTTCAGTTTCCTCTCACCCCTAAGAAGACTGAACAGAAAGACAATGTTGGACCTGATGATAAGGAGAGCTCTAGCAGCTCTGAAAGCTCAAATGAAGAAGCTAAACTTCAACCTCAGCTCTTGAGGAGGTCTACACGGATGAGAAAGCAACCTGAAAGGTTTGGTTTTACATTGCTTGATTCTAGTTGTGCTTTTGCTTTGCTTACTAACAATGATGAACCTAGAACTGTATCAGAGGCTATGGACATGAAAGATGTAGGTTCCTGGAAGGAGGCCATGGAGGATGAAATGGCTTCTTTGGAAAAGAATCAAACTTAGGAATTGGTGTCTTTGTGATGCATAGTGAGCAACGGAAATGCTCAAAACAACAAAACATATTGAAATATATTGAACCACCATAGTGGTTGAACCATTGAACTCCTTGAACCTTTTGAACCTCCAAGTTCATTGAACCAGTGAACCATTTTCACTTTGTTGGACCGGCGCACCCATGAACTCTCAAACCGTTGAACCAATTGTATTTTGTTGAACCTTTGAACCAAAGGAACCAATTGAACCCGTTGAACCTCCAACTTAAGGTTCAATGATTCAATGCTGTCTTTTTCTTTGGCAAGACTTGATTCTTCGGTCTAACTTTAAGCTAGTCTCCCGATCCCCAACCTCACGCCGAAAGGCTTATGCTAGACTTGGCCTTCGGCAAGACTTCTATTATTGACGATGCCCTCTTATCTCTGGCCGATGAACCTTAACCCGTTGTTGAACTGACGAACCAAATGAACTCGTTGAACCGTTGAACTGGTTCAACTGTCAGTTCAACCATCGGCAAAATAAACATTATCAATTAACTCAGAAATTCTCTTACCGAAGTCTTTGTCACTCTGATACAATAGCGACATACACATACACTGTCTGTGACATACAATTGACGGATATATAGGAAATGTATTTCCTCAGACAATTTTAACATACACAGGAAATAGACCTTCGTACAATTGTGATATGTACAGGAATTGTATATCCAACGAACAACACAAACTTAACCTAGAAAGATTTTTATACATACCTTTCTTCACAGAGTATACGCATGATGGTACTCGCATACAAATGCGATATACTCACAACCTATTCCCGGTATGAAATTGACATATATACGTAACTGTGTATCTGAATCACACGCCAATAACCTCCTCTGTAACAAATCTCACAATTTCTACTCTGCCATGACCACGAACAAAAGGAAAACAAAACAGAAAACTATTTTACAAGTCCATTCCACTGATTTCACATAAATCCACCAGTGGAATGGCTTTAATCATACATCTTGATAACAGAAAGACTAAATTAAACACAAAACAAGTGTATACAGATAATATACACAGGACGATTCAATACACAGGGAATTTACAAAGAATCAAGAATTTGTAAAACACAACTGACAGAATTTCTATTTCTTCATTCTTACAGAGATTCATACATTTGATAATTTCAGAAGGTGGAAGGCAAACTGTCTTTTTCACCACCTTCGTCTATTTCTTTTTTTATTCCGCCCTCTTCTCATTTTGCTTAACCAAGATTATAAACAAAAACCCTAACTAATCTCATGACACCTATTTGGCTTTAGACAACAAAACTCCAAATAGTTTGACACATTGATTTAATCAGCCACATATCCCAATATCTAATGATGTCCAAATTGGCTTATTGGAATGCTCAATTTGTGACCTCGATTCCTATGGTGGATGGTGGGGTTAGTTCTTACAAACATGAAATGTTAACACAAAATGCTACATGATAACATGAAATGTATCAAACATATCAAAATCTTATTCTTCTCCCTCTTATGCATATTTTATCTTGTTGAAGGGGTGCTGCTGCACCACTTTGCCTCCTGGACGAAAACCCGTTGGATGCAAATGGGTGTTCAAGAAGAAATTTGGTGCAGATGGCTGTGTTGAGAAGTATAAGGCCAGATTGGTTGTGAAGGGGTATTCACAAGTGGAGGGTATAGATTATGGTGAGATCTTCTCTCCCGTTGCAAAGCTGACATCCATTCTATTCCTGTTGTCTCTCATAGTAGCCTATGACTTGGAGGTAGAATAGATGGATGTGAAGACAACTTTCCTTCATGGTGATTTGGAGGAAGAAATCTACATGTCACAGCCAGAGCATTACATGGTGAAAGGTAAAGAAAATTTGGTTTGCAAACTTAAGAAGTCTTTGTATGGTTTGAAGCAATCCCCTAGGAGATGGTAGTTGAAGTTTGATGCCTTTGTGTTGTCAATTGGATTTGTGAGATCGAAATCAAATCACTGTGTGTATTATAAGTTTGATGGTGATCGTATTCTCATTGTTGCACTGTATGTTGATGATATGTTGCTCATTGGGAAGGGTAAGAATATGATTTTTGATTTTAAATCTTAGTTGTCAGCATAGTTTGAAATGAAAGATTTAGGGGCAGCCAGGTACATTGTAGGAATGGAAACCAGAAGAGACAGAACCAACAGAAAACTTTGGCTAAGTCAGAGTAAGTATGTGAAGACCATGTTGGACAGGTTCAGCATGGCAGATTGTAGACCATTGTGTGTTCCTGTTTCTTTAGGGACAAAGTTGTTTGTTGAGGTTTGTTTAAAATATCCTAGTGAGGTGGAGGACATGAGCAGAGTACCTTATGCTAGTGTTGTTGGCAGTTTGATGTATGCTATGGTCTGCATAAGACCAGACATTGCCCAAGCAGTGGGAGTTCTTAGTTGATTTATGGCTAATCCTGGACGAGTTCATTGGGATGCAGTTAAGCGAGTGTTCAGATATTTAAGGGCTACTTCCGAGTATTCCATTTGCTATCATGGTAATGTTTCAGGACCTCCACATTCTATTGATATTCATGGATTTGTGGATTCAGATTGGGCAGGTGACATTGATAGCAAGAGATCCACCAGTGCTTATGTGTTTACACTGTTCGATGGTGCTATTAGTTGGATGAGTAAGCGACAACCTGTTGTTGCTTTGTCCATGATAGAAGCTGAGTATATGGCAGCAACTCATGCTTGTAAGGAATCCATTTGGCTTAAGAGATTGTGTTCCAATATTGGTGTTGATGCAGGTCATATCACGATCAATTGTGACAGTCAGAGTGCAATTTGCCTTGAGAAGAATCCAACTTTCCATGCTAGAACAAAGCACATTGATGTTCAGTTTCACTTCGTGCGAGACATGGTTGATGATAGAAAGGTAAATTTGGAGAAGGTAGATACTTTGAAGAATGTTGCAGATGCATTGACAAAACTAGTGGGCACAGAGAAGTTTAGATGGTGTTCAAAGTCTATGGGCCTCTCGGCCTATAGCAGTTAAATCTTGTTTTTCTATTGGCTCTTACAAAGTGTTCGACAACTGGGAGAATGTTGGGAATTAAGGTGTCTCAACCTTGGTAATTCCTTACATTATTAATGTTTGTATTTATTATTTAATTGCCTATGTTGTAAATATTTGTAAATTCCATATTGTCATATTGCGGGATGTGGCACGGTGATGTGTTAATCCTACATGGAATATGACAACTTGTAATTTTGTCCTCACATGAGGAGATAGGCATCCCACTTTGTGGTAGGAGCATTTTGCCATGTGTCGGCATCTTCCATGTTGTGTAAGGGAATATTGACCGAAACGGTTATGACGGATTCCTATGACAGAATCTATGACATGTAAGAGTCGAAAATAGAAGATTGTAAGACAGGTGAGGACATGTGTCATGAAGCATCTTTGAATAAGGCATATTTGGGCGCCCCAAGGTGGACTATGACATGTTGTAAGAGAATATGATATTTATAGCATGTATATGACAGATTCTCTTACAGTTGTAAGTTGTAACTGCTATGACAGATTCTATGACGGTTGTAAGTGTTGTAAGAGCATCTGTCATAGCCTATTTTGGAAATAGGTGACCTCTTTGGGATGGGAGTTGTGGACAAGTGTCAGGCACATTCTACAATGTTGACTGAGTAGGCATGGGTTTTGGGCCATGAGGCCAAGCTGGACGCCCATCCCAAGATAGGACCTATTTTGCCTTGTATTTTCTATATAAACAGGTGCTTGGAGATGGAGTTTGTATTACAGGTTTACAGGTACTGTTATGCTGCCGGATTGACTCTAGATATGAGTGTCGAAGACCATTGAAGCTTGCATTGCAAGTGTATTGTAAACATTCTTTTAGATTTGTTAATACATTGTGTAGGTTTCTTAGTGTGGGATTTTTCACCTAATAAGGGTTTTACCACCGTATGGTTCTTGTGTATTGCTGCAATATCTCATTTAGATGTTCTATGTTACTGTAGTTGTAAGGAATAATTTGAATTTGCATAGCCCTCTCCTCATTAGATTAGTGTACGAAGCATTTTCCACACACCTAGCTTCCTTTCAATTAGCTCCTAACACAGGCAACCTATGCTTTAGATTGGAATAGTTGCGTCATTGGTAGAACACTAGTTCTAATCTCCCTACAAAGGTGCCAATAAAAGAAGATTTGATAAGATGGGTTTTAATTTTCTTTAGGTCAAATGTTCTGTAGGCCCTTAAAAGATTGTTACTTTGAGTGTGTACTGCCAAAATAATCTTACCGAGCTTTGTGTGATTTTCTTGATTTTCATTTAAGCTTTTGTGCACTAGGTTACAAGCCTACAACTACAAATACCTACGTGATTGTGCATAAGATCATCATATCAATATATAGCGAGCCTAATATAATTTTCTAATTCATTCAATGTAACGATTATGGCGTCCATTTAAACATTACCAATGTTTACAAATCTTAAGAATGGAGACCAAGATTTACCCTACATGATGTTAAAGGTTGCTCATTAAGTTTGCCCAAGATATACCAAGAAAAGAGAAATGCGGGGGTAAGTATAAGTGATTACCATGATGATGGCCCAGGTTCAAACCTTGTTGGGTTTTCTCATCTATATGTTATGACATTGGCTTTATGCATTGTGTGTCGTGTCTACTCTGTGACTTATGTGAGTGTTGGCCATTGTATCCCTTGCCTTAATTCTTCTATTTGGGCCTTGCTACTACATCCGAGCATGGTGGGGTGGTCTCTTATGAGTCCACATGGTTGGGGGTGTTGCTACCACCATTGGGGACCGGTGAACAGGTTATTGGAGCACCAAATTGGAGATGTTCTCTCTTTCTGTTACTTTATCAGTCATTGTACTCTTTCAGTTATTGTACTTGTATATCATACTCATAGCTATGCCATTGTACTTGTATATTCTTTTAAGTAATTGTACTCTCTTGAGAGAGAAGATGTAATCATGCAAATAAATGAGAAGAAATGAAATGTTTCTTATTTGGTTTACAGATTTTGGTGTGGGTATCAGATCCGCTTGTACTATGATGCTTTTGGATTCATGTTTATGATTTGGAATGGGCTATAGGAACATTTGGGTTAGTGTTTAAAATGAATGTAGTTTTATAATGTTTTCATCTGGAGGGTGAATTAGTCCCCTCCTTTGGGTTGTGCATTTGGCCATACTTGGCCATGAATGTTGTTGACATATCGAATCAGAAACCATTTCATGTGTATATTATCTATTTATGTCAAAAAAATATATCTTTTCCTCTTTTGGCCCTTACCCTTCGGGGTTTGCGGGGCGGGATGTTACATCTGGTATCAGAGCCCATGTTCACACAATGGGAGCTATGGTGTACTTGAGCCTTCTATGTTTTGCTATTTTTGGCGTGAGCTTGTTATATTGTTTTTATAGTCTTGATTGCTTTCATGCCTTAGCATGGCATTAGTGGGTTAAGTTACAACCCCATTCCTAGAAATCGTGGAGGAAATAGCCTCCTTGGCCTTACCTTACTCAATGGGACTAGAGTGTTGACCTTGGTTGAAAGTCTCCCATGGTTAAGAGTGATCACTCTCCCATGTTATAAGACAAGGGTAGGAATATTCTGCCTTGTATGTTATGGGTTAAAGGTAACTTGGGTTGCCTAATTACCCTGGTTGGATATGCTCTTCTTGTGTCTTCCTTTATGTTTCTAGTGAATGAAATGACCCTAAGTGGTCATGAATTGCTATTGTAATTCCTTCTTGTATTATAGATGTAAAGGATGATAGGATGTAGTTGTTTGCGGATGTGGACAGATTAGTTTGATTGCTCCATGCTCTCTTGTAAGTGTTGGATGATTGCTGATTTTTCTTATAACCTTTAATGTGCTTGAGTTGCTACCATTTATCATCCTTAATAACATATTGAACTCATTGGAATACTAATGGTACCTTAAACTTTCCCTTAGTAGAATTTGCATGTTTTGATGGCATGTAATGTCTTGACTTGAGATGAAATCTATCTTTCTCTCCTCTTCTTAGTTGTCAATTTAGTTGATAAGATGTTAGATTGATGGCTTATGGATTTAATTAGTATGTTAGAATTGCAATAAGTAAAAGATTTAGTGAGATAGGAGTCAAGAAGACCTTATGCTTGTTATGGTTATGTATTGAAAGTGGTTACATGTTTATTAGTGCCTCCTTACTTAATGAGTTTACATGAGAACGATAATTGTTTATGGATATATCTTGTTGATGAAAGTTGACCTTCTCAATTACATTGTGGATTTCAATGAGACCTTTTAGCTGAATGTTGGTATTTTAATGCAACTGAAAATACTTAATGTAGGGTAATAGGAATGTTGCATATCTTGCTTGATGAGCAATTGCATGCCATTGACATGACCATGGTTACTTATGCTTATATGTATGGATGTGAATGTTGAGAAATGACTAGGATTCCTCAACCAAACTCATTTAATTGTGTTGCTAGTTTCTCATTTTCTTGTGAATGAATAGTATTACTGTGACTTGTGACATGATGTCACATTGTGTTATTATGAGATGTATTTCATTATGTGATTATAGAAGTGACTATAATAGTGGTTGTGAAAAATGTTACTTATGTTTATGCATTGATGTAAAAATGGTAGTGATGATGCTATACATGTTCATGCACTATTGCGTTATGTTGGAAGCATTGCTAGTGAACCTGTGATGTTATGGGTAAATGAGTTGCCCTTTTGAAAAGAGGAAAATTGGTATGGCTATTTTGGAGTACCTATTGTTTGGTTAAGTTGTGTATCTTGCATTATGTTGCATAGTCGAAGGTGAACTATGGTAGTGCATGGGTAAGAGAAAATGTGGTTGTACTCCCTATAATGAGCACATCCAGTAATATGCTCATGCTGAGTGTTTTGATTGACCAGTGCTTGAGATGTGTGCCCATGGGATGGTGATACTGCATACCCATCCATGGAGGATATGTATGGATTATGTGTATGGGAGAAAACCATACCACCTATGTGTTTTATGTTGTCACCCTATTGACTGCCAACCCGAGGGTTGTTGATAAGTCAATATGTGGAGGGGTAGTAGCAGCAACAAAGTTCCTTGGGAGGGAATTGCATGGCGTACGTATAATGGCGGTGTGAAATGACGATGATCATTTCAACCTCTTGAGAAAGTACTCACTACTTCCCTTTATTAATGGACTAGATACTTGGTTCATACAGTGTTAGCCTAATCTACACAGTTCTTGAGGATGATATTACTTGTTGTATGAGCACCTGCATGACAGCTATGATCTTACCCTAATGTGATTGTTTTAGATATGATGCCACCCCCCACTGGTGTTCTGACATAGTGTTGGTAAGGATGTCGTGTCGCTGATGGTAGCAAGCCGAGCTCGAGGACACGATGACACGTACCTAGATGCATGAAGGAGTAGTATATATGTTGTGTTCCTACTTGTGCTGAGAGGAGTGGTTTCTCGCACAGAGTAGAGGGTTTGCTCAAGAGGGCCTCGATTCCGATTGGCTGGCATGCGAGTGGAACCTATCCATGTGCACCTTTGGCTCAGTGTGTTTCCGCACGTGCTTTCTCCATGGGTACACACTATGCAAGATGTTCCTATGAGTAGGACATTGCCATGCGGTATTCGGCCATTGCGTGCTTTCTCCACTTGGCATATACCAGGTCGTGCCACATGAGGTATGTGACCTAGGAGTTCCGACACAATACTTTTCCATGTGAGGGTTGCGTGAGTTGGCCGCACCCACATGAAGGGCTGTGGAGACAGTCACACTTGTTTTCCTCCTTCCTCGTGTGGTGACTAGTGATAGTCACGTAGTGTTGTGATGTGTTTATTTCAAAGATTGTGAATCTTGTTTTCGGTTATTGGTGACTTTTACTTTGCTTGTGTGGACTAGCACTTTGAGGTTATCTTTCTTGTATTTGTTTAGCCACAGATGATTTTCTTGGCATGTAACTCTTGCGGTTACATTTGATTTATTGTTGGAGATTATGTGCATTTTTCTTACTTTATTGTTGGAATTGAGATTTACTCTTCCTTATTTATATTTTTGGTGGCTAAACTCATTAACTTTTCTATTTTCAAATGTTGGTCTTGTGTTGTGATGTGACTCCTCATTGGGTATGGAGAGATCCACCTGTTTGAGTGTATACGAGGAAGCAGACACAGGGAAACCCTTAAGGATGGGGGTATGTGTGAGTTGTTTTAAGCTCTAATTCACTACCTTCCTATTGTTTGACTATCTCTTGGAGGTTAAAACCCTTACACAAACAAGAGATATGTCATTGTGGCTTGTATGGAAGGGCTCACTAAGTGGGTCAATGCCATCAAGACACATGGTTATTAGATTTGGATATTGGACATGGTTATTGGTTTTGGATATTGGACATGGTTATTGGTTATGGACTCAGATATAATTGGATATGGATAATGGATATGGATGGTACTACGACATCCACGTGAACCCCTAATGCAACCTTGCGATGTGAATGCGTATGTATGTATATGTGTGTTTGTGTGCTCCATTTTATAGATAGTTGCATATAAAAGTTAGAGAATTGAAAATTTTATGTCTTGAAAGTGCAATTTACTGCAAATTATGAGAAAAATATGTGATTTATGCTAGCGTAAATATGAAAATTGGTGGTTGTGAGCAACTAATTGGTTGTTTGAGACAATGATTCTTTGAGATAATTGAATGTAGGGCATCATTCTCTATTTTGATTAGAGGAATTTGTTACATGATAATGCATATTTTGTATAAAATGATTACCTTGCCTATTCCTTACACATGTACTGGGACTGATTACATGTAATTGTGCATGTGATAACCTAATTTTTATAATTGTATCAAGTTTCATGGACTAATGTGTGCTTTGGCTGCATCTTAGCATTTGTAGGCTTCTAGGAGTAAGCCTAGTCCTAGGGGGTAGGATGTAATGACCCTCGTGTTTGCATTTTGGTTGTTGCTTTTGCTTGATGGATTCTAATATTATGACGATGTTGACATGATTGGTTATCATGTTGGATTACATGCTTACTGTTGCTTCGGCTATAATGTATGTTTGACGTGTGATCGGAGTGATGTAGGTATTGGGTATCGACTCCGCATGGACTCATAGGCTGAGCGTACCCTTATTATCCCTAATGGTGGTTATTGGAGATAGTCACATGCCCTGTTCCCTTCCCTAGCCCACTGTACTCTGTGAGTGCAGTGTTCCCGTGTAGTTGTGGGTAAGTGCACAAAGATAGGGGACCAAAAGGGGGTCTTAAGATGCCACTTTTTTTTCTGAAATCAAGAAACATAGATTTTGGATGAGAAATTGAAGATAGCTACACTCAAAATTTGAAGATGGAACAAAAACAAGAGTCGTAGTGCTCTGAATCTAGTTTCTAAACTACTAATTTTTTCCAAAAATGGTTGAGATTAAGGGGTTCAAAAAAGGGGAAACACAAAAATTGGTCTTGTTTTTCTTAAAAAAACATAACATAGCATCTGGTGTGCTCCCCCTAAAATGTTAACTTTTTTTTAGTATTTCAAAAATCGCTTCAGTGAGAAATTAGCTAACACCATGTAGTTTATTCCTGATTTTTCTGATTTTTTTTTCATGAATAATTGATTTTTTAGTAATTTTCAAAGTGGACACATCCTGAAAAATAGAAAATTGAGTGTGCTCCCCCCTAAAATTTTTGAAAACTAATTGAAAAATGATTTTTTTAATACGTGTAGAATGGAGTCTAGTTTATAAAAATGTAACTTATTTCAAATTTTGATGAACGGTTAATAAAAAAGGTCAAAAATACTAGACAGTGGTTTTTGACAAAAGAATGGATACACTAACAAAAGAAATTAAAGATGAAACCCTTAACGTACTCAAAATGTGAAAAAAATTATATAGTTAGATAGCTAATAGAGAGATCAAGATTATGGTGGTATTTTTTTTGAGTTTTCATCAAAATAAGTGCAAACCTGATGAGGAGCACGTTCTAGATTATGTGGTTTTTGCTACAATCTAGAAAAACACGTCTTTGGATGTCCTAAACACAGTCTAAGACTTTGGGTTGGAAGCCCAAGACAAATCCAAGCCTTAGGCTTGGAAATAACCAAGGCAATGCATAACGCAATCACATTTTGTGCATTCACATAACGTGATCGTGTTATGGTGCACTTAAACAACTCTTTCTCTCTCTCTCCCTCACTCTCGCTCTCCCTCTCTCTAAGAGGCAGAGAGAGATAGGGAGAAAGTGATATATAAGGGGAGAGAGAGAGAGAGATTCATAGTTTTCTTTTTTCCATTTTCTTCATCGATAAGGGAGAGGGGGAGATAGGGAAATAGAGGAATGATAGGGGAGAAGGAGGTAAGAGATATGGAGATAGCAAGAGATAGATAGGTAGAGAGAGGAGATAGATAGGGAGAGGTAGAGGAGAAAGAGGGGAGAGATAGGGTGATAGAGAGTGAGTGAGATGTCTAGAGAGATAGGGAGATAAGGGAGATGTAGGGAGATAGAGGTTTGGAGTTGCTCGGGTTTAGGGGTTAGTGGTTATGATTTAGGGGTATTATTTAGGGTTTAGGGGTTTAGAGAGAGAGAGACTACTTTTGACATGCAACCCTAAACCCTTAACCCAAGCAACCCTAAACCCGAGAAACCCTAAGCCTCTAAACCCTAAATAATTCCCTTAAACCCTAAACCCAAGAAACCCTAAATCTCTATCTCTTTATCTTTATCATCCCTCTACCTCTCAATCTATCTCCGTAAACTTGAATAACCCTAAACACCTCTCTCTCTCTCCAGATAGAGAGTGAGGGACATGCCAAGAGACATAGGGAGAGAGACTGAGAGGTAGATGGATGATAGAGATAGCGAGATATGGGAGAGATAGGGAGATGGAGGTTTAGGGTTTCTTGGGTTTAGGGTTGCTCAAGTTTAGGGCTTAGTGTTTAGATATTAGGGGCATTATTTAGGTGTTAAGGTTTGAAGGTTTAGGGTTTAGGGAGAGAGGACCGATAGGGGGATATAGAGGACACCGAGGGGAGAGATAGGGAGATAGAGAGTGATGGACATGGCCAAAGACATAGGTAGAGAGATTAAGAGGTAGCAGGATGATAGAGATAGGGAGATCAGGGAGAGATAGGGAGATAAAGGTTTAGGGTTGCTTAGTGTCATGTCCCTCGATGACCCTATTCCAATTAAAGATTGGAATAGTCATGCTAACCAAGAGAACCAAATCGATGTTGAAGATTGATCACAGCCTTGTGACATTAATAGATATACTTGGCGAAGTTTCTAAGACCAATAGAGGCATCAGATAAGATATTTAATATCACTTACTAAGAAAGACCATGAAGAGAAAAACAACGGATCTATATGAACTATCATTCAATGGATAAGAAAGGATTAACATTGTGATCAATTGTCATCATGAATTAAACTAAAATCACAAAGGGCACCGATAGTTAAAAGGTGTGTTAATGATAACTAAAGGAAACACCATGGAGAGGCATCCCTTGGTGAATAGACACCAATCAAATATATAATGCGATCGGGGCAATGAAGAAAGTCATGGAATAACAACATAACAATCTCTTATACAGATCGAATACCAAGCGTTCCACAAGCAACATAAATTTTGATCATCCAACATCAGCGAAGATACATCTATATTCTACATTGGAAAATATATTGTAGATATCTTTGACTGAGTATTGAAGAACACATTACGTAATCAGGTGAACAATCTAATCTGCATATTGTACATCAAACAAGATCTTCATAGCATCAAGAACATGTCATATATTCAGATCGAATCTTGCCTCCACGTCGTATAACAATACATCTTCATCTCAGTGAACAATAGTGAATAAAGAAGACCAAGAGTCAAATACATATATCCGCAGCAAACCTGCATCAATAATTATTCATACTTGCAAATCGAACTAATTATAAGGAGTCCTATCACAAGCACAAAGGTATGATTTTATATCTCCATCGAATGTTATCATGTATCGATTCCAATATGAATAATGAAATGTTTAAGTAATAGCTATTATGACAAAAAAGGCTATGAATACTTCTAATCAGAATTCTAATAATGATTTGGCAAATGAAAGTGATAATTGTTAAGTAGGAATTATATTTCATTATGGTTAGGAAGTTTAGAAGAAAATAATATTAGAGGATATGAATATATTATATCATAAAAAATGAGAAATATGAATAGTAGTATGAATTATTACACGATGTATGATGGCCGGGCTTAAACAACACACTCTAAGCTTTGACCGCTTAGGTGTGCTATGGGGCCAGCTTAATGATTCTGTTCCCCAACGACCATTTCTGTTCCCCATAACAGTCAAGTGCAGAAGTTTGGTCCATGCCCGTTAACCGTAACCGTAGCAGCTTACGGGCACCACCGCCCAGTTTGAATTAAAACCACTGTCACATTGCTAAACATTGGTGGATGCCCATGCAGGAGACATGGATGTCTTTCATGAGGCAGTGACACTGTTTCACCAGGGCCTTTCACCAACAAACAGTTCTCCAACCCGATCGGTTTGCTTCTGCCAGCATACTCCCAAGCTATGCCAAAATGGGAGGTTTGGAACAGGGTATGGATGTCTAGAATAAAGGATAGAACAATTTTATCAAATGTTCTAGCTATAACTACCCTAGTAGACATGTATACAAAATGTGTAAGCATAGACAAGGTAGATGAATTGTTTGATCTTATGCCTGAAACAAATGTGGTCTCATGGAATCCTATGATTGTAGGATATGCACAAAATGGGTTTGTTGAAAAGGCTTCAGAAACTTTCAAGCAAATGCAATTGGCAGGTGTAAAGCCAGCTCCATAACCTTTACCAACATCCTCCCTTCCTATGCCAAACTGGGAGGTTTCGAACAGGGTATGGACATCCATCACAGTATAAACTATAAAGGATAGAGGAATTTTGTCAGATGATGTAGCTGTAACTTCCCTGGTAGACATGTATGCAAACTGTGGAATCATAGACAAGGCACCTGAACTATTTGATCAGATGCCTCAAGGAAATGTGGTCTCATGGAATGATATGATTGCAAGATATGCACAAAATGGGTTTGTTGAAAAGTCTTTAGAAACTTTCAAGCAAATGCAATTGGCAGGTGTATAGTCAGACTCCACAACCTTTGCTAGCATCCTCCCTTCCTGTGCCAAAATGGGAGGTTTCGAACAAGGTATGGACATGTACACAAAATGTGGAAGCATAGACAAGGCATGTGAACTATTTGACAAAATGCCTCAAAGAGATGTCATCTCATGGAATGCCATGATGGCAAGATATCCATAATGTGGAAGCATAGACAAGTCTCATGAACTATCTGACATAATGCCTCAAAGAAATGTGTTCTCATGGAATGCCCTAATTGCAGTATATGCACAAAATGGATTTGTTGAAAAGGCTTTAGAAATTCTCAAGAAAATGCAATTGGCAAGTGTAAAGCCATCTCCATAACCTTTGCCAACATCCTCCTTGCCTTTTCCAAAATGGGAGGTTTCGAATAGGGTATGGATATCCATCACATGATACAGAATAGAAGAATTTTATCAAATGTTGTGGTTGTAACTGCCCAGGTAGGTATGCATACAAAATGTGGAAGCATAGACAAAGCACATGAACTGTTTGATAGAATGCCTCAAAGAGATGTCATCTCATGGAATGCCATGATGACAAGATATCCACAATGTGGAAGCAAAGACAAGTTACATGATCTGTCTGACTGAAAGCCTCAAAGAAATGTGTTCTCATGGAATGCCCTGATTGTAGGATATGCACAAAATGGATTTATTGAAAAGGCTTTAGAAACTTTCAAGCAAATGCAATTGGAAGGTGTAAATCTAGACTCCAAAACCTTTTCTAGCATCCTCCTTTCCTATGCCAAAATGGGAGGTTTGGAATAGGGTATGGACATCGATCAAAGGATAAAGGATAGAGGAATTATGTCACATGTTGTAGTAGGAAATATACATATACATTTTTTTATCTAGTACTTTGGTTACTATGACACATGGAGAAATGCTATTAAAATGAATCCTCACAAAGATATTGTAATGTAAATTCTAATCATCATGTCCGATTCTCCACATGAAATATTTTGATATCAGAATTAGAGTTTCATATCTACTTTCAATACATGTATATGACACATGAATATGCAAACATTTCAAACATTACAATTCAGAAAAAGAAGTGCAAAGATTACATATGTCTAAGGTTGAAGCATTTGCCACACAAAATTAAAAACACTGCCATACCCATCAATACTATTACAACACTTGTAAATCCTTTCAAAATTTAGTCATCGATACATTGTGTAAATAGTTTGTAAACATATGCAAAAAAAATATTTTATTAAAATTTATTGTCATAGGTAAACATTTTCTAAACACTTATATACAAGACTTTGATTGTCACATTAAACTTCATGGCATACAAGCTCGGTATCCCATAGTGTACATGTAACAACCTGAATGATGGGTCATTGGCCCATTTGTATTTATTCTATTCACCATCTTGTCCCTCAACCATTAGGGGACACTTAATTCCTCTATACAAAGGAGGACATTCCATGGAAAATGCCAATGATAATCGGACAACCAACTAGACAATCATGTATGTGAATTATGCCACATATTTCTTGCCTACATCAAAACAATTATTATCTTTCACATTTTTATTATATCAAAAGATATATGTTGCCACACATTTTAGAAAACCACATATATGTTGCCAAAAATTAACCACATATATGTTGCCAAAAGTTTTAGAATTAACTTACATATTTATTTCTTCTAACAAAAGTTGCTAAAATTAAGTGCAAATGGTTGATTATTTCTTTAAGAACGTTGTACATGCACATTGTATCATGCTATTGCATGAGCTATTGAGTGATATTTTATCCAACAATTCATAAGAGTGCAAGGAGATCTATAGGATTACATATATCTACAAATGAAACCATAAGATTGCATCATGAAAAGGGAGTAATAAATCAATGAATCATTGGTTTGAGAGGACTAATGGTCACCAAGTATATAGAGAGCCACAAAAAAGCACTAAAGCAAAAAATGCATCTTGAAATATTGTGGGAGGTTTTACACACATAGGGCCAACATGAACAAAACACACATTGTAAACCAAGTACTAAATATTAAAATGTTTAATAGATTGATATATAGTTTCTTATTTTATGCATTTGATGTAATTTAACTCTAGTACATTATAAATAAAATAGCTATGGCCTTGCAAAATTGGTAGACAAAATATAATTCACATAGCAAAAATAGGTCATCAAAAAGGGCTCCAACTTATTGCTATATAATGATAGTTGCATAGAAATACTAAACTTGTTTTGATAAGCTAGACCCTCAGGTTGAAACTAGTTTAGTATTTCTATTCAATGCCCTAAGTAGAGAAAGAGAGAATATTTTGGAATTATAGTTGTCAACCCTATCTACCACTAATGCAGGAAGTAGAAACATTTGAAGGAGATCTTGTAGGAATGTCACAATCAGATCTTGAAAAAAATTGGTTGAACAACAATAACACTTTTAGTTATTTTGTGTATATTTTTCTTAGAAAACCATTACTATGCACTTTATTCTTGGATTAATGCATACAAGAGGCAAAGGCATGACTAAACTTGAGCAAAGTTGAATGGAGTGTAACATAAATTATAATGATGACACTAACCAAATTATAATTCATTTCTAGTAGGTTCGTGCTAATTAAATTAGCATTAAAATGTTGCATATATTGATACATAATTGGCCTTGTTGCAAATATTGATATTGACACACAAGAAGACAATCTACTAAGAAATATTTGTTCTTGAACATAATCTCTTGAGGACCATTTTCATTTTCGCAGACCATCTCAATATAAGATATGCTACGTTGACATTCATTAATTGTTTCCTACATTGACACTGTGAAGCATTTTAAACACATGTTTTGCAAAGAACGATATACCAATAGAACAAAAAAAACTTATTTTCCAACTACCAAATGATTAGAGACATCAGTGGCGCATCCTTCTTCTATATATGCAATTGTACCAACAAGATTATCAAGTTCTACATGCAAGTTGTTAGATAGATGGTCTCTCCCTCATCAAGTTCACCTTGATGACATGCTTACACATGTATCCTTGCATTGAAAAGTTGCAAGAGCACATGCATAGATCAAGCAAGGAACTATACACCTCATATCGAAAAAAAGGATTGCTTTCACTTGTCACACATGCTATGCGATCATCAATGTCATTGAACGTAACATGGCTATATGGAATTTGTGAGGCTCGAACCCAAGATGTGTCTTCAATCTTCTCAATATCAAAGTTTCTATAGAAACCATGTTTCTAGCTGACTTGTGTCCACCAATAGTAGACATAAACATGTGTTGTTAGTTGATGTACCAACCAATCGACATGACAATTTGTAGCAGGCTCGACTGTAGTCAAAATCCATGGCCAATATGTAGAGATTATGTTCATAATCTGTCATAACTTACAGTTGTAATAGAATCTATCATACACAAGCTATAAATAGCATATTCTCTTACAACATGTCATAGTCCACCTTGGGGCGCCCAAAGATCACCTGTCATAGAATCTCCTATTTTTGACTCTTACGTGTCATAACTTCATCATAGGAATCTATCATGACTGTTTTAGTCAATATTCCCTTACACAACATCCAAGATGCCAACACATGGCACAATATTCCTACCACAAAGTGGGATGCCTATCTCCTCATGTGAGGACAAAATTACAAGTTGTCATCTTCCATGTAGGATGACACATCACCGTGCCCCGTCCCACAAGATGACAATATGAATTTACAATTTAATTTACAACATAGGCAATAAATAAATAAATACAATGTAATAATACAAGGAATTACCAAGGTTGAGACACCTTAATTCCCAACATTCTCCCACATGTCGAACACCTTGTAAGAGCCAATAGAATTAACAGGATTTAACTGCTATAGGCCGAGAGGCCCATAGACTCTGAACACCATCTGAACTTCTCTGTGCCCGCTGGCTTCATCAATGCATCTACAACATTCTTCAAAGTATCTACCCTCTCCAAATTTATCTTCCCATCCTCTACCATGTCTCACATGAAGTGAAACTATACATCAATATGCTTTGTTCTGGCATGGAAAGTTAGATTCTTCGCAAGGCAAATTGCACTCTGACTGTCACAACAAATCGTAATTTGTCCTGCATCAACACCAAAACATGAACACAATCTCTTAAGACAATTTGTAGAGATTAGAGAAGTTAAAAGAGAAAGAGGGTAGTGTCCTTGAGCTCTTGATTGGTGAGGACTTGAGAGATGAGTTGAGTTTTCTTAACCTTTGGGATAGGTTAAAGAGAGGAGTAGACACTTTTGGATTTGATTATTCACTTTCATGTTTGAGTTTAGAGAGATTAGAGAATAAAAAAGAGAAAGATCATAGTGTTCTTGAGCTCTTGAGAGAGATTTCTTGTGCTAAAGAATAGATCTAGATCTAGGGAATGCGTGCTTGAGTTTGGAAAAGGCAAGGATTGTGCTTACAAAAATAATAGAGTTACAATTTTTTTTTGGAAAGATTTAGAATTTTAGAGGTAGGACCTTATTCTCTTGCATTTATTTTGATATTTGCTTTATGTTGCATGATCAAATGAAATGAATCTTGCCATGAATGTGTTAAAAAAAATTCTTAACAATTTCCTTTCTCTGTGCTTGGAGATAAAGCTTTAGAATGTATTAATGGTGTTATAATTATTTATATATGTAGAAATTTAAGAGTATGTTGCTTGTATTTAAAAAAGGATGAACCTTACATTAAAATGTGTTCAAAGTAAAAAAGAAAGTGTTGTATTCCAAGTATGGTGATTTACTTGTGTAAATGAGAGTTTGACACCTTATTGAGACTCACCTATGAGGGTTTGATGCCTTTAACATATTTAGGAGGCATGGAGTGTGGATTGAAACCCTTGAGATTTATCCATTAAACTTGCCAAATGGATTTGGAGGTCCTTCGTAAAAGACACTCCATGGTCTTGTTTCACCTACCTCTCCTTGTGATTCTTGAGGGTGCACTTATGTTTTGAGAATACCCTTACATGTATGTGTTTGTTTATGTGGCCAAATGAATCTATTTTTTGAATGGTGTGTGCATGTTCCCATGTGTATCACTATCCTAAACAAGGTGGGGTGGACCTCATGGTTCCACATGATCAAGAGGTAGTATTTCTCCCATTATCTAGAAGCTTGGAGTTATGGGGTCTTGGAAGAACCTTCTTCTCTTCATTTTGAATATTATATGAAACAAGTTATAATAAGGTTGTTATTTATTTGTGCTCAAAGAGTTGAAAAAAAGTATTGATGTATGTGTTTTATGGCTTATAAAAAGTTATTTTGCACTACTCCTAGGGCAGCGAAAACAAGATGTCATAAACCTCCCAAAAGAGATTTAATCATTGCATGCAGACATTTGGTAGACGTGAAAAAGTCCCTAAAAAAATATAAAAGTTGTACTTCTACACAAATTAGAATCTATGCTTCTAACTAAATCTATCAGTGTTTGCATAGAAGAAGCAAACCTATATAAATGAGGGGCAATATGAGGATCAATATAAAATAAACCTATTTTGGTTTGCAACATGGTTATATTTTTCAGTTATCTCTACTCTCAATCTTTGTTCATCAATTTGAGGTGGGTTTTCAGGCTACTCAAGTAAAAGTTCATCAAATATAAAATACATTTATATAATCCATGATCTCAATTACAATTACAAAAAAATTTAATAAATACATTGCACAAATAAATACATGATCTCAACTACAATTACAATATATATTATAGCAAATGATGAGAATGCTTATATATAGAAAACTCTTATACACTTGATGTCACTAGTAGTGGTGATTGCATACCTAAAGATGACATAAAAGGTGATGTTTACCAAGTGAACAAGTTGTCATGTTTTATGATGTAACTAATTTTCATGTTAGACAAGAATACTACATAGTCAATTCACCTAGATTATGAGATAATTGTTTAACTAATTGTTTCAATACTAGAAAATATATCAAGATATATACTAATATTTTGAGTAATTTCTTTATGCTTTAATTATAAAATATGTCCCTATAAATTTATCCTTAATTTTTTGTATTTATCCAAAATTGTTTTAGGTTTTACTAATAAGACCATATATATTGTTGGGAATTAAGGTGTCTCAACCTTGGTAATTCCTTGTATTATTACATTGTATTTATTTATTTATTGCCTATGTTGTAAATTAAATTGTAAATTCATATTGTCATCTTGTGGGATGTGGCACGGTGATGTGTCATCCTACATGGAAGATGACAACTTGTAATTTTGTCCTCAAATGAGGAGATAGGCATCCTATTTTGTGGTAGGGATATTTTGCCATGTGTCGGCATCTTAGATGTTGTGTAAGGGAATATTGACTGAAACAGTCATGACAGATTCCTATGACAAAGTTATGACATGGAAGAGTCAGAAATAGGAGATTCTATGACAGGTGAAGACATGTGTCGAAGAGCATCTTGAAAAAAGGCATCTTTGGGTGCCCCAAGGTGGACTATGACATGTCATAAGAGAATATGCTATTTATAGCCTGTGTATGATAGATTCTCTTACAATTGTAAGTTATGATAGATTCTATGACGGTCGTAAGAGTCGTAAGAGCATCTGTCATAGCCCATTTTGGAAATAGGCGACCTCTTTGGGATGAGGTGTGTGGAAAACTATCAGAAGCATCTTACAATGTTGACCAAGTGTCCATAGGCGTGGGTTTTGGGCCATGATCTCAACTACAATTACAATATAGAGGCAATTTTGCCTTGTATATTCTATATAAATAGGTGCTTTGAGGAGGAGTTGCATTATGTGATTGATAGGTATTGTTATGCTACCGGAATATCTCCAGATACGAGTGTCGAAGACTCCTGAGAGCTTGCATTACAAATGTATTGTAAACAACATTTAGATTTGTTAATACATTGTGCAAGTTTTGTAGTGGGGTTTTTCTCCCGAAAGGGTTTTCCCCACATTAAATCTTGTCTCTCTCTTCTTCTATGTCATTCTATGTGTATGTTGTTTGCTGCAATATCTTTGTTATTGGGTTGTTAACACTATAATTGTAAGGATTTAAAAGAATTTGCACTCTACTTCCCTCATTAGATTAGTGTAGGAAGTGTGTTTCACGTACCTATCTTCCTTTCAGTTGGTATCAGAGCTTGATCACCTTTGGTCCTAGTTGTTGGGTAGGGGTTTTCTGGGTTGATCTTAGTTTGAGTGGGAGTCCTGTGTAGAGTATTCTGTAATCTTGTTGTAGGAAAAGAAATGGCAGGCACATCTGGAAGAATCGAGATGGAGAAGTTTAATGGCACAAATTTTGAGTTGTGGAAACTTAAGATGGAAGACCTACTTGTTGATTGTGACCTATGGGAAACTGTATCCAGTGTAAAACCAGCTACTATGGCACAAGCGGATTGGGATCTCAAAGATCGAAAGGCTAAGGGTCTCATAAGACTTAGTTTAGCTAATTTTGTCCTGTTAAATGTCCACGAGGAGAAGAGCACTAAAGACCTTTGGAAGAAGTTGGGTGATGTTTATCAGGCTAAATCCCTGGTGAACAACTTTTTTTGAGAAAGAAGTTGTATTCTCTGAAGATGGAGGATGGAGGATCTATTGCAAATCACCTAAATGCCTTTAACATGTTGATTGCTCAATTGACATTAGTTGGTGTGAAGATGGAGGAGGATTGTTGTATGACCTTGCTTTGTTCTTTGCCAGACTCATGGGATCATCTTGTGATGGCTATTGGAAGCACCACATCCACTTTCACAATGGATGAACTGGTATCTTCGCTGTTGTCTAAAGAGATGCAAAGAAAGTCTTCTGAGGCAACCAAAGAGGCTCTTGCGGTTCATGGAAGACCCAAGGAGAAAGGGAAAAAGAAGGACAAGAAAGCTGAGAAGGGCAGATCCAAATCCTGTGGGAGATCCAAATCTCTTGGAAAGTCCAAGGTTCTCTGTTGGAACTATGGCAAAACCAGGCATTTTCGAAAGGAATACAAAGAGGAGAAGAAAATGAAGAAAGCTCCTGATTTAGATTTTGACAAGTCACAAGATGATGGTGATGCCTTCATCGCAACCCTGGCCACCCATGCATCTGATGATGTGTGGTTGATTGATTCTGGTGCATCATTCCACATGACCTCGCATCGAGACTGATTTACAAAATATGAAGAGTTCAATGGTGGAAGAGTGTACCTGGGTGACGATTCTCATCTAAAGATTGTTGGTCATGGAAGAGGCTCAATCCGATTCCCTGATGGACAAGTGAAGGGGATCACTGGAGTTATGTACATCCTAGGCCTAGCACGGAACCTACTTTCTGTAAGTATGTTGAATCATGCAGGTGTGCAAGTTGTCTTTTCGAAGGATGGATGCAAGATGACTAGAGGATCTATGGTGCTTGCGAAGGGTACTTGGAGAGGTACTCTGTTTTAGCTGGAGGCATGCACTTCACAGTACAATAGTTCTTTTGACTCGAAGAAAAGAACTGAAGTCACTTCATCCCCACCATCTAAACGAGCAGTAATGAAATCCATTGTAACTAGTTCTGATGGTAGTGCACATGCTATGGAAGCTAAGCTTCCTACTAAAAAGACTATGTTATGGCATTTGAGATATGGTCACATTGGTGAGAAGACTCTGCGTACCCTAAAAAATAAAAACCTCATTGAGGGGTTAAATGATTGTAATCTCAAGTTCAACTTTTGTGAACATTGCATTTATGGAAAGCAAAACCGTGTTCAGTTTTACTCTAGTTCTCACAAGTCTTCTAGTGTATTGGATCTTATTCATTCTGATGTGTTTGGTCCTGTTAATGTTCCTTTGATTTCAAAATCTATATATTTTGTATCTTTCATAGATGATTACAGTAGGACATGGGTTTATTTTCTCAGAAGCAAATTTGAAGTCTTTAGTTGGTTCAAAGAGTTTAAAGCTTTTGTTGAGAATTAGACTAGTAAAGAGATTAAGTGTTTGAGAGTTGATAACGGTGGTGAGTTTTGTTCGGCAGAGTTCGAGAAGTTCTGTAAAGAGCAAGGGATTGAAAGAAATAAGACAACTCCTTATACCCCGCAACAAAAGGGAGTTGCAAAGAGGATGAACAAGACACTGTTGGAGAAGGCTAGGAGTATGCTTAGTGGAGCAAGTCTTGAACAAAAGTTTTGGGCTGAAGCTGTAGCCACTGCTTGCTATCTGGTAAACATATCTCCTACATCATCTCTTGTTGGAAAAACACCTATGGAGGTGTGGTCTGGTAAGAAGCCTTCAGTTAGACATCTTCATGTTTTTGGTTGTGAGGCATATGCACATGTGCCTAGGGAGAAATGATCTAAATTGGAGAACAAGGCTGTTAAGTGTATCTTCATTGGCTATGGTGTCAGTGTGAAAGGATGCAAGCTTTGGGATCTTGTGGATGAAAAGGTGTTGTATAGAAGAAGAGTTATCTTCAGAGAGCTAACACCATCTTTCGTTGTTTTACAGCCAGAATAGACAGAAAAGAAAGAGGATGCAGTTCAGTTTCCTTCTACCCTTGAGAAGACTGAACAGACAGACCCTGTGAGACTTGATGATGAGGAGAGCTCTAGCAGCTCTGAAATCTCAGAAGAAGAAATAGAACCTCAACCTCAGCCATTGAGGAGGTCTACATGAACAAGAAAGCAACCTAATAGGTTTGGTTGTTCATTGCTTGATTCTAGTTGTGCTTTTTCTTTACTTGCTAACACTGATGAACCTAGAACTGTGTCAGAGGCTATGGGTATGAAAGAGGCCATGGAAGATGAGATGGATTCTTTGGAAAAGAATAAAACATGGGACTTGGTGCCTTTGCCTGATGGACGGAAACCCGTTGGATGCAATGGGTGTTCAAGAAGAAATTTGGTGCAGATGGTAGTGTTGAAACGTACAAAGCCAGATTGGTTGCAAAGGGGTACTCACAAGTGGAGGGAATTGATTATGGTGAAATTTTGTCTCCCATTGCAAAGATGACATCCATTTGATTTCTGTTATCTCTTGTAGTAGCTTATGACTTAGAGGTGGAGCAGATGGATGTGAAAACAACTTTCCTTCATGGTGATTTGGAGGAAGAAATCTACATGTCACAGCTAGAGCATTACATAGTGAAAGGTAAAGAAAATTTGGTTTGCATGTTAAAAAAGTATTGTATGGTTTGAAGCAATCTCCTAGGATGTGGTACTTGAAGTTTGATGCCTTTGTGTTGTCAATTGGATTTGTGAGATCAAAATTGAATCACTATGTGTATTATAAGTTTGATGGTGATCGTATTCTCATTGTTGCATTATATGTTGATGATATGTTGTTGATTGGGAAGGGTAAGAATATGATTTCTGATTTTAAGTCTTAGTTGGAAGCACAGTTTGAAATGAAAGATTTAGGGGCAGCCAAGTACATTCTAGGAATGGAAATCAAAAGAGACAGAACTAACATAAAACTTTGGTTAAGCTAGAGTAAGTATGTGAAGACCGTGTTGGATAGGTTCAGCATGGCAGATTATAGACCATTGTGTTCTTGTTTCTTTGGGGACAAAGTTGTTTGTTAATGATTGTCCAAAATATCGAAGTGAGGTGGAGGACATGAGCAGAGTACCTTATGCTAGTGTTGTTGGTAGTTTGATGTATGCTATGGTCTGCACAAGACCAGACATTGCCCAAGCAGTGGGAGTCCTTAGTCAATTTATGGCTAATCCTGGACAGGTACATTGGGATGTAGTTAAACGAGTGTTTAGATATTTGAGGGGCACTTCTAAGTATTCCATATGCTATCATGGTAATGCTATAGGACCTCCGCATTTAGTTTGTATTCATGGATTTCTGGATTCTTATTGGGCAAGTGACATTGACAGCAGGAGATCCACCAGTGCATACGTGTTAACAATGTTTGGTAGTGCAATTAGTTGGATGAGTATGCAACAACCTATGGTTGCTTTGTCCATGACAGAAGCTGAGTACATGGAAGCAACTCATGCTTGTAAGGAAGCCATTTGGCTTAAGAGATTGTGTTCAGATATTGGTGTTGATGCATGACAGATTACGATTTGTTGTGATAGTCAGAGTGCATTTTGCCTTGCGAAGAATCCAACTTTCTATGCTAGAACAAAGCATATTGATGTATAGTTTCACTTCGTACGAGACATGGTAGAGGATGGGAAGATAAATTTGGAGAAGGTAGATACTTTGAAGAATTTTGCAGATGCATTGATGAAGCCAGTGGGCACAAAGAAGTTCAGATGGTGTTCGGAGTCTATGGGCCTCTCGGCCTATAGCAGTTAAATCCTTTTAATTCTATTGGCTCTTACAAGGTGTTAGACATATGGGAGAATGTTGGGAATTAAGGTGTCTCAACCTTGGTAATTCCTTGTATTATTACATTGTATTTATTTATTTATTGCCTATGTTGTAAATTAAATTATAAATTCATATTGTCATCTTGTGGGATGTGGCACGGTGATGTGTCAATCCTACATGGAAGATGAGAACTTGTAATTTTGTCCTCACATGAGGAGATAGGCATCCCACTTTGTGGTAGGGATATTTTGCCATGTGTCAGCATCTTGGATGTTGTGTAAGGGAATATTGACTGAAATGGTCATGACAGACTCCTATGACGAAGTTATGACATGTAAGAGTCAAAAATAGGAGATTCTATGATACGTGAAGACATGTGTCGAAGAGCATCTTGAAAAAAGGAATCTTTGAGTGCCCCAAGGTGGACTATGACATGTTGTAAGAGAATATGCTATTTATAGCCTGTGTATGATAGATTCTCTTACAGTTGTAAGTTATGACAGCTATGACAGATTCTATGATGGTTGTAAGAGTCGTAAGAGCATCTGTCATAGCCCATTTTGGAAATAGGTGACCTCTTTGGGATGGGATGTGTGGATAAGTGTCGGAAGCATCTTACAATGTTGACCAAGTGTCCATCGGCATGGGTTTTGGTCCATGAGGCCAAGTTGGACGTCCATTCCAAGATATAGGCAATTTTGCCTTGTATATTCTATATAAATAGGTGCTTTGAGGAGGAGTTGCATTATGTGATTGATAGGTACTGTTATGTTGCCGGAATACCTCCAGATATGAGTGTCGAAGACTCCTAAGAGCTTGCATTGCAAGTGTATTGTAAACAACATTTATATTTGTTAATACATTGTGCAGGTTTTGGAGTGTGGGATTTTTCTCTCGAAAGGGTTTTCCCCACGTTAAATCTTGTCTCTCTTCTTCTGTGTCATTCTATGTGTATGTTGTTTGCTGCAATATCTCTGTTATTGGGTTGTTAACACTGTAATTGCAAGGATTTAAAAGAATTTGTACTCTACTTCCCTCATTAGATTAGCGTAGGAAGTGTGTTTCGTGTACCTAGCTTCCTTTCATATATGTCGTACTCATCATCTAACAACATGCATCAAAAAGTAGCAAATCTAACTTGTCAATAAGCTTGCTCAAATATTCTATTTTCTTATGCATTAACCAATTAGGTAGTATCACGCATATGCATATAGGATGAAGAAATGAAATATTGTGCTAAGAATTCCTATCAAATAAGACAGTCTTAGGTTTCCTAATAATATGTCCATCATGAAAAACATGAAGCTAATGATCAATGGGAAGAGAGACTCTAAGGAAGACAATATCATTGAAGGCAATTATTTCGAAACTTATCGCTAGATGTATCACCATAAGGAGTCAATAGACCTAGACATGTAAGTCACTAACATATACTGTGCACACAAGATTGACATCATAAAAAATGTATTGTACATGTATATTAGTCATGACTAATGGTTTAGGATAATTCATATAGAGTAAGATATAATCAATCAAAGATCCATGGATCCTAGGGTCAGAAGATCGCAAGATGTAGCAACGAAAGAACAATGGGCTAGATCTAGAATTTGAAAGAAAATGAACCTTCCACAAATTAGGACTTTAGGAATGATTCCAAAATACTAATTCATAATGATTATCTTATGTAATAGTTGTTACCTAAATTTCACTACTAGCTCAATCAGGTAGAGCTTTTCAGTTTTTCAAGGAGAGAAAGGTACATTCTTATTTCTGCTACATTATATCCATGTACATATATGGTAAAAATTAAGATTACAATGTATTGTTGCATTCAGATGCATTTCATATTTAAAAGATTGTACAAATCTCTTAAAAGATCAACAATTTGTATTGAAAAAATAGGTGTATAAGGTCTCACACAAGCCGTGAGACTAACTGTTTCATTGCAAGTGAAAAGACAACTATACATTTATAAAAGAACTAAAAGACAAATATGCATATGAGATAGGGTGACTCGTCATTACCTGAATGACGAGCCTTCATCCTATTTCCGTGTCTTGTGTCATCCTGTATTGTCTACGTGTCCCGCATCCAGCTGCTATCTCCTTGCTACCTCTAGTTATCTACATAAAATTTTGGAAAACTGATGTTAGAGCAATGACGAGGCATCATACATCATATGATATACATCTATAAATATACAATTTGTTTTTCAGATGCAGTAAACTAGTTAGTGTCACAGAGACCTTTGAGAAGACAAATCAAGAATATTGATTACAAGTCCTTATTTTTCTTAACATGTTTGCTTCATGTGTAGCTACAAGTGTAATTATGTTTCTGTTTGATTCATCAGGTTACATTACGAGTGGAGGAAATGTGGCTCCCACAAGGGTTGAGCCCAGCTCATAGACCTTACAGAACATTTCAGATGTAATATACAAATGCAAGAACATAGTCTAAGGAGCATATTCAGAAGGCAAACCACAACGGTCAATAGCAATAACAGTCAACAGGAAGGAAATCATAGGGGCAGCCATGATAAAGATAGTGATGAAGGAAAAAAGAGAGGATGGAGTAACGACCACACATCAACAAGACACAATGGAGCAGCTAAGAAGGAGAAAACAAATGTGTATCAGAAATGTTCCATCTGGTAAAGGACAGCCAAAAATTAGGAAAACCCAAGCACTTTAGGACAGAAGATACAAAGCATAAGGTGCATGAGATGGAGTAGCAAAGTATGATGGAACAACAATCATTAACAATAAGAAAAGGAGTGAAGACAGTCATTGCATAAGTAGGGACAGACTAGAATATTGTCATGAAAGTCATTCAAACATGACTTTAACAATCATGAAGAAACACGGTGACAAAGAGATGTATGGTGGTCTTTTAAGGACATCAAGGATCAATGAGATAAGTATCAAGTTTTTTCAAGAGATTCAAGGGTTTTTGTTTTCTTCTTATCTGTAGGACTTCATCAACCATGCAAAAGATTGAAAATACGCAGACCTATAAAGCTTAAAAGCAAAAGGCAGTATGCTACGTTGTAAGCCTATCATGCAGGGATTTGTTACAATGAGGGTTAGACAAGGGATATACGAAGAGTTAAGAGGTTTTGTTGTCTAAGGTTCAAAGATTTAAGAAGGGGGTTTATACAGATCTTAGGCTAAGATTTTATACTTCATTCATAAATGCTAAGACCGTTTTTTAGAAAATATAATACTTTTGAAAGACCCTGTGTAGTAGAGGTTTGTGGAGCCAAGATGTTTAAGGGAAGATTTCCTACTCAGAGTCTCTAGGGCCTTTTCTACTGCTATAATATGCTAAAAATTTGTTTTAAGGATAGGGGACTAATGACATTGTCAAGGAGCAACAAGATAGTGCAATTCATAAGTCAACAAAAGAACCTTTCTAGACCCTGGCAGCATGCAGCATTATGACATGATCTACATAGTCTTAAGGATCACTTTGGACCACACCACAAAGCCACGAGGAAGAGCTAATGGAAAGTAGTCTATGAATGCTCTTTTAGGGTATTTCATGTAGAAATCCGGAAGTTTTTTTTAAGACAGTCATAAAAAGACGTCACAACAAGTCACAAAAGACTTAGAACTCACTGAAATACAGTCATGAGAGTAATATCAAGGAAGAGAGACATTAGTGGATAGTCTTATCTCTTGAAAGTTGTCAAAGAAAGAAATGCTTTTTAAGTCTCATGCTCAGTTTGCAAAGGTAATGTGTATTCAAATGTTGGATAAAACCATGAAAATGTTTAGTCAAAAGGACATAACCCTATCAAGAATATAGAGCAGGGTTAGCTATAAAGTAATCTCACAGTGACCTCGAGAGTAGACAGTGAGCACAGAGTTATCAAAGAGGATGTTTGATCATGGTAAAACATTTGAGTACATTTGAAGAGCACATTTTATAACAGGTATGAAAGTTGTTGATCTCTGTCAATAATGAACAAGCAGTCAACAAAACACAAGGAACAATCAGTAGTGCTCATGAAGATAGGAGCCACATCAACAAGTTATGAAGGAGGAAACAGTAGACAGTCCTAGAAAAATAGTCACCTCGTCAAAGGAAGTCTCTATGAATGAATAGTGAGATAGTATTGCTACACCGGTTTTGAGTGCTCAGGAATGATAGAAATAATGCAAAGGGTATGAATGTAACAACAACAACTGTTTAAGATGTACAAAATGTAGAGTTACACATTTAAGTATCAAGCTACAGTCTTGCATGAATGATATATCAAAGACAGAGCACAGACAGAGTTCAACTACTATAAGCAACACTAGAGATAAGTGCTCAAAACTTCTGCTTTCTTTCTCATATGCAATGTATGGCTATAATCATCTATAGGAGAACATAGACTTGCTCTTAGAACCATTAAAATATCAAAGAAAGTAAAATACAGTAAGGGTTTGTTTGATAAAACCCTAGGATACAAAACTTTCATGAATGTAACAAGCTTGCTGCTACAGTATCAAACGGAAAGCCAACATAAGCATAACAATATACATAGACAGAATCATCTTACAAAGAAACAAACATTTTTGTTACTTCTATAGCTCTTATAGAGAAATACAACTTATAGAACATGAAATACAGTTTCTATGGCCGCAGTCGTGGTGGAGAATAAAACATTTATCATATACAGCTGAGTAGAGCATAAAGATCATACATGCAAGAAAGAGGAATCAGTTCATTATTAGTTAAAGATCTATCACCAGTCTAAGAAGAGATCTCAAGAGTCAAAAGAGAAAAACAATCATGCCTAAAAGATTGTTATAGTAATACAAATAGACAAATTACAAACCCTACATGGACAGTGACAGACCTTTCAAGATCTAAAGTAAAGAAACAAAGGTATGAGCAAGGTAAGCTTAAGTTGATGCTAAGAGACAGCCAACGAAAAGAGAATACAGATTTTGGAGTTCAAATCCAGTGAAAATGCAGATTTTCAAGATCATGCTACAACCAAAAAAAGAAAATACAGATTTTTGAATTCAGAAAATGCACATAAATCTCCTCTTTTACATTTTTTTTTGTCATGGGTCGAGCTAGAGTTCAAATAATAGAAAGATATAGAAGAAAGTAAGGTTTTTTATACTCATTTTTGACAAGATTCACAGAAAACTCCAAATCATGCTTCAACAAAGGCAGAGTATGCAAGCAAATCTTAGAAAAAGGAGAGATATACAGTAAAAAACAAATTACCTCTCTTTTTTCTACCATTTGCTGTGCCAATCACAGTTTTCTTTCCTTAAACGACTCTCAAAATGACGGCCTCACAGCCAAAAAAATGTAATACAGAAGTTCACGGCCACAAAAGATAGCAAAAAAAAATGCATCAAAACCAATAAAAATGCAACCATAAAGGCCCAGAATTGACCTGAAATCAACTAGAAGAGGTCGAATCTCAGTGAAGGACAACTTACCTTGAATGTTTCTCAGAAAATCAGCCAAAATCCCTCCCAAAATCATAGAAAATCATACATTTTTTTCTTGCCTTCCAAACCCTCATGGCAGCGTCGCAGTGAGAAGAGGTGAGAAATGAAAATGCGAATGATGTCTTTTAGGTTTTTTTTCTTCCTTTTGGGCTAATTCTCTATTTCCATTCGTGTATTTTGACTTTGATTTAAAATTAAAATCATTGCTATCTATTTCGTACTGTGGTAAAGACTTGCTCAAGTCTTTAAGACCTAGTCATTGTGCATGGGGCCGTGTAAACATTTTTTCTGCCTTTTGATTCTCTTTAAAAGTCAAAGAAAAACATTATGATAGCATATGGGTCAAGAGGGTATATTTTGCTAAGGCACGTTGGTGAGGGAGTTGCAAGGTGGTATAAAAGTGAAGTGTAGGTCTAAGGCATGTTGGTGTTGAGATCACAAGGTGGGTATGTTGTTCTATTTGAGATATATGTATGGGAGTCATAAGGGTTATTTTTGAAATGTATTGTATTGAACCTCGCATCATGATGGTTGATAGGTATAAATTGGAATGGCTAGGAATTGTGAAATGTTTTGTTATGGCCTTGTGACATGTAATATGATGCAGATGTATGAGTCATGTATTTTTGCCTAGGAGCTATGAAGACATTTTTTATGACATTTTTTGCATAGTTTAGGAACAGATTAGATGTTGTAAAAAGATGACAAAGTAATTAGTTATTAATTACCTTATCGTTTGTAATAAAAATGCAAGGAGACAACATTGGGCAGATTATCACAAACGACAAAGTAACTCTTGTCGATTACTTTGTCATCCTTTCACGACATTTAATTGACCCTAAATCATGCAAAATCAGGGAATTAAATGTTGTCTTAAATACCATTATTTTCTGCATAAGTTTGTAATGAATTTGGAATGTAAAACATTAACTAAGGTGGTGTAATTATAAATCACTTAGTCAATGTTAAATGGATGCAGAAAAATGTGTATTTATGTCCTTTATTGTGAAAATATCCAAACATTTATGATGCTGCAGGGGAGTTATTGCACAGATTTGACTTATTTTTAGTGGCCTTACAGATCATTTAAAGGCATTCAAAGACATTTTTAGGTGCCTTTATGATAGTTGATGGCATGCCTTGACCATTTATGCTTTGAAGACCCTTTCTGGAGGACTTTTAGTAGATATTTTGGGCACATTTATGAGATACACGAAAATGGAGATGGCTCATCTGTATCTAATTACAGCTGTTTGGAGAGTATATAGTCATTCAGTTGACTCTTTGTAAGGAGTTCTTTCCATATACATTTGGGAGTTAGTGATTTTTTTTGGAATCCTACTCAGTTTGAGTATGTTTTTGTAACTCTTTGGGCATATGAAATACAGAGAACACCTTGGATACCATTGACAGTTAGATTTTTCCTTCTTGTTTTGCAGTATTGGGTGTTATCAAGTGTTTGATCAGGTCATTTGTGAGGTAATTCATTTCCTTGTGACTGTCTTATGTTTCAATACCCTTTTTTTGTAGAAGCTGTGTTTATGCAGGTTACAAACTGTGCCTTAGAGTGTTATAAGGCTTTAAATTATGAAATTTAGCTTCCTTTTAAAGATTTTAATGCAGTTAGGCCTCTTTGTGAAGTGCTTTTGCAAACATAGAGTGATAGGTTGTGTAGTTTTAGTTTCTGTTGTCTGTGGCCAATTGTATGCAGGTCTGTGAGTTTCATTTTACTTTATCAAGTTTGGTGAATCACCCTTATTTTCAAATTTTCTAGTTTTATCTTTCATTTTTAAAAGCATTCCTTCTCCTTTTTCCTCTGCAAGTCCAGTAGATTTTAGGTGATTACCAGCTAGGAAGCTAACCTTCTCCAGAGGTTCTTTCCATCACAGGTGACTCACAGACCTGGAAATATCCCATGTTTCTCTAGATTGCCAAGTTTTACAACTCAACAAGGGTGCAAATCTGAGAGACAACAGTTTTTGGTACGCCTGGTGGGACTGTGGAATTAGAAACAGTTCAAATACTACTTTTTATTACTGGTTTTGATGTGCTGCCAGTGATTTTCAGACTTGTAAGAGGTTAAAACATGCATATCTGGTGACTCTGAGCTTTGGTTTAGCAAAATCAGTATATTTCTGCTTATGAAAAGAATACAAACCAGAAGCAGTTCATCTTTTGAGTATTTGCAATTATCCTGGCCTAGGAGAAGAGGGATAACAACTGAGAAACTTAAGAAAACTCGTGTCTATTTTAGGAGAGCCAAGTCTACTCCTCCTACTGTTGGAACTCATACTGTCCCAAGAATCCTAGTTACAATGATTCCTGTAGGCAGAAATCAACCGTTTGTTGCATTCAACCAAGGCAGCCCACTGAATTTAGCTTAGCATGATGATATTCCTATAGCTGCCTTGAAAGGTTTACCATATTTTAATGGTGAAGATCAGACCACTCCGACTGAACACATAAAAGATGTTGCAAACCTGTGTCTTGTCCACCATGTGACACAAGAGAATGTTGCAATCAGGTTATTAGCAGCTTCCCTCAAAGGGAAGGCTTTGTGCTGGTTCAGAAGCCTGCCAGTGAACTCCATAGATTCATGGGATCATTTGGGAGAGGAGCTATGCAGCTTCTTTGAGGACAAATCAGATCATTTGTCATTGAATGAGTAGCTGTCCACGATTAAGAGGGCTCCTCAAAAAGTTATGTCAGACTTCAACCACCATTTCCAGAAGACGTGAGATAGAATCCTACCAATGGTAAGACCTACAGCTGACCATGCTTTCTTATATTATTTGAGAGCTTTGAACAATGATATTTCTATCATGATTCAGTCTATGGGAGGCAATTCCTTACCACAAGCTTATGCTATAGCCATAAGAGCTGAGAACAACCTCATACAGGCTGGTAAAATTGCCCCTAGGCCTCCTTTGCCAATATTCCCTACTATTCAGCCACCAATGTCAATGCATGTGCCTCCTATAGCTATTATACCTGCTGAACCAGCATTACCAGCACCTAATACTTAGCCCAATAAACCAGAAAATGTTGTTCAAACTCAGTCTTTTGAGTTATAGGAGATCAAAGGACTGTTGCAATCTTTTGGTAATGAGATAGTGAACCTCAAGAGGTAGCAAGGCCAAAATTTTAGACCTTATCAGCCCCCATTCCAGTCCAATTACCAGTAAAATTAGCCAAATAGGCCACCTTATTAGCCTAATAATCAAGGTCCAAGGCAAGCCTTTAACTCCAGACCTTATTAGGGCTACAATCTAAATGCTACTAGTTCCTTGAAGGAAGTTGTGCCCACACAAAACAATTTGGCTCAAGACTATGACTGGTGCTTTCCTTGTAACCAGCCCCATAACCAAAACACATGTGCTAATGGGGTGATTAACTAAGCTCTGATGGTTCAGAACAGTTCAACAGTGCAGTCTAATGTGCCTGTAGAACCTCCTGTTCAGCAGCAAGAAGAACATGTACATGAGACAACACTCCTAAACTGGCAAGGAGAAGAATTATGTGGTATGAACCAAATTGGTTCTTCAGTTCCAGACAATACACGCAGAAAGAAAAGGGCTATTGATGAAGGGTAGCAAGCTGGTAAAGTTCAAACTCATGGGCATCAAGTGTTGAACGTTGGTCAGGGTGTTTCTAACCCATCAAAGGCTAAAAAAATGCAAGTTCTATCAAAGGGTCAGCCTTTGATAGGCAAGGAACAGCTTAATCCAACAATTCAACCAACTTGTGCTCAAGGTGACGTGGCTGCCCCCAAAAGCCAAGCTAAATTAGGTACATTTGCTTTCAATATCCTTGAGCATATGAAAAAAGTAAGTGTATCCATGTCTATGTGGGATTCCCTGAGTATCCCTGGCCAAAAAGACTTGCTTTAATGGGCCTTAACAAATTTAAAACTATCTCAAGAGTCTGATATAGATAAATCCAAGGCTATTTTGACAAGTAACATTGAAAAAAATGCAGAACAACAAGCTTCAAAGGTCAAACCCCCACCATTTTACGTGTCTTTGATTATAGGGGATCATTTAGTTCATAACTACATGATTGACTCAGGTAATAGTAGTTCCGTCATGCCCAAACAGATTGTTGACAAGTTAGGGATTGAATATGAGCCATTAGAGAAGGGAGTTGTTCAGCTAGATGGAACTGCTATTAATACAGTGGGTGTCATAAAGGGACTAAGTTTAACTCTGCATGCCTATCCAAATTTTTCTATCCCGCAGGACATATATGTCATTGAATTACCTCCTTATTTTTCCATTTGCTTGTCAAGGGATTTTACTGCAAAGATAGGAGGTTACTTGTCCTCGGATTGGTCTCATATGTTGTTTAGAACCAGATACGACACTAAGTTGACTATCAAGTCAGAACCCATTGCTAAAGACCATATTGAGCCTTACACTACACACCCCTTCAATTCCAATTTGGTTGCAAGTGAGTCAGAAATGGAGCAGCCCATTGTCGAAGAAGGGAGTACACTGATTGAAGGCATACCAGAAGTCCTTCTTGATGAATGGGGAGATCAAACTTAAGTGGTTGAGTTGTGTGAGCACCTGGAAGAGGTTGGTTTGGGTGTGCATATGATGCACGAGGCTGATTTATTTCTGCCTAACATTGAAAAAAGTGCAGAACAACAGAATACACAGCAAGATAATGAGGTCTGGGAGCTATTTTTGACGGCTCAAGGAGTAGAATGGGTGCCAGTGGTAGATGCATGCTTGTTTCTCCGAAGGCTGAAAGGTACTATTCACATTTTAGATTCTGTTTCAGCTACACTAACAGCATGGCTGAATACGAAGCTCTCATTCAAGGCTTGGAACGGGCAAGACAACGGGGTATTGGTTGTCTAAAAGTTTATGGGGACACCGAACTAGTTGTAAATCAGGTGAGAAAGCTTAATGTCACAAAAAATGATCTGCTTAAGTCTTACAAGCATAGAGTATGAGACCTTTTGGAAGGATTTGATGCATTCAATTTGATATCCATACCTAGAAATTAGAATAAACACGCTGATAGGCTGGCTGCTATAGGGGTTGAATATGACATTCCCAAGGAAATTAGTAGTCATAAGACAAATCAACATATTAAGATTGTTGTTAGGCATATTGTGCCAGATAATAACATACATTGGCAGGTGTTTGATGGTGATCAACAGATTGTAAACTTCTTGAGAGAGGAAGCTGAATTCTCTCATGCCAACCAAGGGAAGCTACATCACCAGTATGGTGACCAAATCATTCAGTTGAAGAATAACAAGATGCCAAAGGGTTTGGTCACCTTAGAGTCCATTTTTAACACTGCTGATGAAGCTACAAAACCCAGGTCCAGCCTACAAGTTCAGCAAGATCACTACGAAGAATTTGAGATCTTTAAGAGCAAACTCCTTAAACTGGGCAAGGTATGTACAACAAAGAAAAAACGTGCATTTATTCAACTTTTTCAAGAATTTAGTGACATTTTTGCATGGGAATATGGTGATTTAAAAGGGTTTGATCCCCAGCTTGCTCAACATACTATTGAGCTGGAACCTGATGCCAAGCCTGTTAGGCAAAAATAAAGGCCTTTGAATCCAAAATTAGAGCCTCTCATGAAAATGGAATTGAATAAGCTAATTGAGAGTAGAATAATATTTCCTATTAAGCACACCTCATGGGTTTCCAACCTTGTGTTGGTTAGGAAGAAAAACGGGGAGATAAGGCTGTGTGTAGACTTCCGTGACTTGAATAGAGCTTCCTTGAAAGACCGTCATCCTTTGCCTTCCATGGAGCAAACACTCCAAGTAGTTTCAGGATCAGAAAGGTTTTCCTTGCTAGATGGCTATTCCAGTTACAATTAGATTTTAGTAAGAGAGGAAGACCAGTACAAAACAACCTTCACCACAAAATGGGGGACTATGACTTACAAGAAGATGCCTTTCGGTTTGTCCAATGCTGGAACAACATTTCAAAAGGCTATGGATATGGCCTTTCAGGGGCTAATGTACAAGATCATCCTAGTCTACCTTGATGACATTACTGTTTTCTCTAAAGAAGCCAAGGATCATCTAAATCACCTAAGGCAGATTTTTGAGAGGTGTAGGGAGTTTGGGATATCACTTAATCCCAAAAAGTGTGTGTTTGCTATCCATGAGGGCAGATTGCTTGGTTACGTGGTGTCAAAACAAGGCATCACCATTGACCCTAAGAGAATAAGTGCAATTTTGGCTCTGCCCTTACCAGTACACAAGAAAGGCCTACAGAGTTTCATTAGTAGGATCGACTTCGTCAGGAGGTTTATCCCTGATATTGCTGATTTGTTAAATCCACTAACTGCCATGTTGAGAAAGAACATGTCTTTCAGTTGGACAAGAGAAGGAAAATGAAGTTTTGAGCTGATTAAGGAGGCTTTGGCTGCTGCACCTACACTTCTAAATCCTATTTTTTCTAAGGATTTCACTTTGCATGCGTATGGTAATGTTGATTCTATTTTAGCTATGTTGGTACAAAAAAATGAACTATAAATGGAGCAGGCTTTATCTTTTTTCAGTCAAGCATTGAAAGATTATGAGTTGAGGTACACTTTTGTTGAGAAACATGTACTTGCTATTATAAGGAATTTGGAAAAGTTTAAACACATGTTGTCAAGTAACAAGATTAATCTAATGGTTTCTCATCCGAGCGTGAAGGAATTTCTGCTAAGTAAGGATCTTAGTGATAAGAGAGATGGTTGGGTGACTAAAGTCATGGGGTATGACGTGGACATTAAGGTTACCAAGTTGGTCAGAGGAAAAGGGTTGTGTGAACAACTTGCTGATGGTGTTATTAGCAAAAAAGAATGTGATCAAGAAGCTATTCTATCAATGCAAGAGCAAGAACAAACAACTGCTTCAGATCCTATTGCTGATTGGGTGCAAGAAATGGTTCATTTCTTACAGACCGGTGAGTTTCCTCAAGGCTTGGATAGAGCCAAATGAAGATATTTCAGATTGCAGTCCATACCTTATGTGCTCATTAATGACTTGCTTTTTAGGAAGGATTTTAATGGAGTATTGTTGAGATGCATTGGACCTAACCAAGTTGAAGAAGTGTTGCATGAATTTCATGAGGGGTTAGCTGGAGGCCATTTTTCACCTAGAGCAACAACTCTTAAGGTGATGAAAGGTGGCTATTATTGGCCCAATTTGTTTAAAGATGCACACTTATGGGTCATAAAATGCAAGGAATGTGCTCTGTTCGCCAAAAAGAGAAGTTGGCAACCTTACCTTTGCAGCCAGTTCAAGTGGAACAACCCTTTATGAGGTGGGGATTAGACTTTATTGGGATTATAAACCCTTCATCCAGTGCTGGCCATAAGTGGGTTCTTACAGCGACTGATTATTTCACTAAGTAGACTGAAGCAGTCGCACTTAAGGAAGCTAATGAGTCTGTTGTTCTGAATTTTTATGAAGAGCTGGTTATCAAATTTGGAGTGCCTGAGTCCATCATTTCAGATAATGCCCTTGCTTTGGTTAGTTCTAGAATCTCTGATTGGGCTGTAAAAAATGGCATTTATCTCAATACATCCTCTAATTACTATCCGCAAGGCAACGACCAAGCAGAATCCACCAATAAAAACTTGATCAGAATTATCAAGAAGACCATGGAGGGCAGCCAAAGAGCCTGGCATACACAGTTAAAGTCAGCACTATGGGCTGATAGAATTACTACAAAATGGTCAACAGGGAATTCACCTTTCATGTTAGTGTATGGCAAGGAAGCAAGGCTTCCTATCACACTTGAGTTACTAGCACTTGATTTGGTAAATCAGCTGGACATGCTAGAAGAAGACCCTATGACAGTAAGGCTAGCTCAACTGGTTAAGCTTGAAGAAACTAGAAATGATGCCATGAGAAACATAGAGCATCATCAAACCCAAATGAAAAGGTCGTTTGACAAAAGGGCATCTCCAAGAACATTCCAGGAGGGTGACAGCGCTGAAATGGGATGTGTTGAAAAGCAAACCTCGGAAGCACTCAAAATTTGATGCTTTTTGGAGTGGGCCATATATTGTTTCAGAATGCAAACAACATAATGCTTTCCATCTATCTAAGCTGTATGGTGATGTTGAGCCAATCCCAATCAATGGGATTCACCTCAAACATTGCTTCTGAGGTAGGATCTTTCATGTTTGTACATATTTTATGAAGTTTCTATTGTTGAATAAGTGTTGCTGCACAATAGATTAGTTGCAGATTTCATTTCCCTAAGTGCATTTCTGCATAGTTGTTAGTTTTTCCTGGGTCTGGTTGTGTAAGGTTTGAAACTATTGAAATGTACTACAGCTGTATGTGGTACAACCATCATATGAAACAGTGAATACATGTATTGACTGTCACACATCATACCTGTCCTCATAGGGCTGTAATAAATCATAGCAGTTTGCAAAGGAGGTATTCTTGTTGATTATCCCTTCTAACCCATCAAGTAGATGCATATCATTAGTAACAGTGATTTTTGTTGGTTCACTGTCACCAACAATACCCATGCACTTGATGGATTAGAAAAGATGGTAGCCAGAAGTGAGTTGGAGCAATAAAAAAAAGAGGTTTTTTCAAGTTTTGTCAAGTATGTGTGACTATATGCCCAATGGTTAAGCTTCAAGCAACTGGTCTGATGTTTAACAGGCAAACATATAGTAGATGTCGCCAAAGATGTTACCTAAATTTCACTACTAGCTCAATTAGGTAGAGATTTTTAGTTTTTGAAGGAGAGAAAGGTACATTCTTATTTCTGCTGCATTATATCCATGTACATATATGGTACAAATTAAGATTACAGTGTATTGTTGCATTCAGATGCATTTCATATTTAAGAGATTGTACAAATCTTTTAAAAGGTCAACAATTTGTATTGAAAAAATAAGTGTATAAGGTCTCACACAAACCATGAGACTAACTGTTTCATTGCAAGTGAAAAGACAAACTATACATTTATAAAAGAACTAAAAGACAAATATGCATATGAGATAGGGTGACTCGTCATTGCCTGAATGACGAGCCTTCATCCTATTGCCATGTCTCATGTCATCCTGTATTGTCTGTGTGTCCCGCATCCAGCTGCTATCTCCTTGCTACCTCTAGTTATCTGCATAAAATTTTGGAAAACTGATGTTAGAGCAATGATGAAGCATCATACATCATATGATATACATCTATAAATATACAATTTATTTTTTAGATGCAGTAAACCAGTTAGTGTCATAGAGACCTTTGAGAAGACACATCAAGAATATTGATTGCAAGTCTTTATTTTTCTTAACATGTTTTCTTCATGTGCAGATACAAGTGTAATTATGTTTCTGTTTGATTCATTAGGTTACATTATGAGTGGAGGAAATGTGGCTCCCACAAGGGTTGAGCCTAGCTCATAGACCTTACAGAACATTTCAAATGCAATATACAAATGCAAGAACACAGTCTAAGGAGCATATTCAGAAGGCAGACCATAGCTATCAAGAGCAATAACAATCAGCAGGAAGGCAATCACAGGGGCAGCCATGATAAAGACAGTCATGAAGGAAAAAAGAGAGGATGGAGTAACGGCCACACATCAGCAAGACACAATGGAGCAGCTAAGAAGGAGAAAACAAATGTGTATCAGAAATGTTCCATCTGGTAAAGGATAACTAACAATCAGGAAAACCCAAGCACTTTAGGACAGAAGATACAAAGCATAAGGTGCATGAGATGGAGCAGTAAAGTATGATGGAACAACAATCATCAACAATAAGAAAAGGAGTGAAGATATTCATTCCATAAGTAGGGACAAACTAGAATATTGTCATGAAAGTCATTCAAACATGACTTTAACAATCATGAGGAAACATAGTGACAAAGAGGTGTATGGTGGTGTTTTAAGGATAGCAAGGATCAATGAGATAAGTATCAAGTTTTGTCAAGAGATTCAAGGGTTTTTGTTTTCTTCTTATCTGTAGAACTTCATCAACCATGCAAAAGATTGAAAATACGGAGACCTATAAAGCTTAAAAGCAAAAGGCAGTATGCTACGTTGTAAGCCTATCATGCATGGATTTGTTACAATGAGGGTTAGACAAGGGATATACAAAGAGTTAAGAGGTTTTGCTGTCTAAGGTTCAAAGATTTAAGAAGGGGGTTTATAGGGATCTTAGGCTAAGATTTTAGACTTCATTCATAAGTGCTAAGACTGTTTTTAGAAAATATAATACTTTTGAAAGACCCTGTGTAGTAGAGGGTTTGTGGAGCCAAGATGTTTAAGGGAAGATTTACTACTAAGAGTCTCTAGGGCCTTTTCTACTACTATAATATGCTAAAAATTTGTTTTAAGGATAGGGGACTAATGACATTGTCAAGGAGCAGCAAGATAGTACAATTCATAAGTCAACAAAAGAACCTTTGTAGACCCTAGTAGCATGCAGCATTATGACATGATCTACATAGTCTTAAGGATCACTTTGAACCACACCACAAAGCCATGAGGAAGAGCCAATGAAAAGTAGTCTATGAATACTCTTTTAGGGTATTTCATGTAGAAATCCAGAAGTTTTTTTTAAGACAGTCATAAAAAGACGTCATAGCAAGTCACAAAAGACTTAGAACTCACTGAAATATAGTCATGAGAGTAATATCAAGGAAGAGAGACATTAGTGGATAGTCTTATCTCTTGAAAGTTGTCAAAGAAAGAAATGCTTTTTAAGTCTCATGCTCAGTTTTCAAAGGTAATGGGTATTCAAATGTTGGATAAAACCATGAAAATGTTTAGTCAAAAGGACAGAACCTTATCAAGAATATAGAGTAGGGTTAGCTATAAAGTAATCTCAAAGTGATCTCGAGAGTAGACAGTGAACACAGAGTTATCAAAGAGGATGTTTGATCATGGTAAAACATTTGAGTACATTTGAAGAGCACAGTTTATAACAGTTATGAAAGTTGTTGATCTCTGTCAATAATGAACGAACAGTCAACAAAACACAAGGAACAATCACCAGTGCTCATGAAGATAGGAGCCACATCAGCAAGTTAAGAAGGAGGAAATAGTAGACAGTCCTAGAAAAATAGTCACCTCGTCAAAGGAAGTCTCTATGAATGAACAGTGAGATAGTATTGCTACACCGGTTTTGAGTGCTCAGGAATGATAGAAATAATGCAAAGGGTATGAATGTAATAGCAACAACTATTTAAGAAGTACAAAATGTAGAGTTCCACATTTAAGTATCAAGCTACAGTCTTGCATGAATGATATATCAAAGACAGAGCATAGACAGAGTTCAACTACTATAAGCAACACTGGAGATAAGTGCTTAAAACTTCTGCTTTCTTTCTCATATGCAATGTATGGCTATAATCATCTACAGGAGAACAAAGACTTGCTCTGAGAACTAGTAAAATAGCAGAGAAAGTAAAATATAGTGAGGGTTTGTTTGATAAAACCCTAGGATAAAAATCTTTCATGAATGTAACAAGCTTGCTGCTACAGTATCAAATGGAAAGCCAACAGAAGCATAACAATATACATACACAGAGTCATCTTACAAAGAAACAAATGTTTCTGTTACTTCTATAGCTCTTTAAAGAGAAATGCAGCTTATAGAACATGAAATACAGTTTCTATGGCCGCAGCCATGGTGGAGAATAAAACATTTATCATATACAACTGAGCAGAGCATAAAGATCATACATGCAGGAAAGAGGAATCAATTCATTATTAGTTAAGGATCTATCACTAGTCTAAGAAGACATCTCAAGAGTCAAAAGAGAAAAATAGTTATGCCTAAATGACTATTATAGTAATACAAAGAGACAACTTACAAACCCTACATGGACAGTGACAAACCTTTCAAGATCTAAAGCAAAGAGACAGAGGTATGAGCAAGGTAAGCTTAAGTTGATGCTAAGAGACAACCAACGAAAAGAGAATACAAATTTTCAAGTTCAAAACCAGTAAAAATGTAGATTTTCAAGATCATGCTATAGCCAAAAAAAGAAAATACAGATTTTCAAATTTAGAAAATGCAAAGAAATCTCCTCTTTTACATTTTTTTTGTCATGGGTCAAGCTAGAGTTCAGATAATTTTGACAAGATTCACAGAAGCCTCTAAATCGTGCTTCAACAAAGGCAGAATATGCAAGAAAATCTCAGAAAAAGGAGAGATATATAGCAAAAAACAAATTACCTCTCTTTTTTCTGCCATTTGCTATGCCAATCACAGTTTTCTTTCCTCAAACAGCTCTCAAAATGATGGCCTCACAACCAAAAAAATTCAGTACAGAAGTTCACGACCACAAAAGACAACAAAAAATGCATCAAAACCAGTAAAAATGCAACCATAAAGGCCCAGAATTGGCCTGAAATCAACTAGAAGAGGTCAAATCTCAGTAAAGGACAACTTACCTTGAATGTTTCTCAGAAAATCAGCTAAAATCCCTCCCAGAATCACAGAAAATCATGCATTTTTTCTTGCCTTCCAAACCCTCATGGCGGCGTGGCAGTGAGAAGAGGTGAGAAATGAAAATGCGAATGATGTCTTTTAGGTTTTTTTTTCTTCCTTTTGGGCTGATTCCCTGTTTCCATTCATGTAGTTTGACTTTGATTTAAAATTAAAATCATTGCTATCTATTTCATGCCGTGGTGAAGACTTGCTCAAGTCTTTAAGACCTAGTCATTGTGCATGGGGCCGTGTAAAACATTTTTTCTACCTTTTGATTCTCTTTAAAAGTCAAAGAAAAACATTATGATAGCATATGGGTCGAGAAGGTATATTTTGCTAAAGCACGTTGGTGAGGGAGTTACAAGGTGGTATAAAAGTGAAGTGTAGGTCTAAGGCATGTTGGTGTTGAGATCACAAGGTGGGTATGTTGTTCTATTTGATATATATGTATGGGAGTCATAAGGGTTATTTTTGAAATGTATTGCATTGAACCTCGTATCATGATGGTGGATAGGTATAAATGGGAATGGCCAGGAATTGTGAAATGTTTTGTTATGGCCTTGTGACATGTAATATGATGCAGATGTATGAGTCATGTCTTTTTGCCTAGGATCTATGAAGACGTTTTTTATGATGTTTTTTGCATAGTTTAGGAACATATTAGATGTTGTAAAAAGATGACAAAGTAATTAGTTATTAATTAACTTATCGTTTGTAATAAAAATGCAAGGAGGCAACATTGGGCAGATTATCACAAATGACAAAGTAAGTCTTGTCTTTTACTTTGTCATCCTTTCATGACATTTAATTGACCCTAAATCATGCAAAATCAGGGAATTAAATGTTATGTCTTAAATACCATTATTTTCTGCATAAGTTTGTAATGAATTTGGAATGTAAAACATTAACTAAGGAGGTGTAATTATAAATCACTTAGTCAATGTTAAATGGATGAAGAAAAATGTGTATTTATGTCCTTTATTGTGAAAATATCCAAACATTTATGATGTTGCAGGGGAGTTATTGCACAGATTTGAATTATTTTCAGTGGCCTTAAAGATCATTTAAAGGCATTCAAAGACATTTTCAGGTGCCTTTATGATAGTTGATGGCATGCCTTGACCATTTATGCTTTGAAGACCCTTTTTGGAGGACTTTTAGTAGATATTTTGGGCACATTTATGAGATACACGAAAATGGAGATGGCTCATCTTTATCTGATTATAGCTGTTTGGAGAGTATATAGTCATTCATTTAACTCTTTGTAAGGAGTTCTTTCCATATACATTCGAGAGTTAGTGATTTTTTCTGCAATCCTACTCAGTTTGAGTATGTTTTTGTAACTCTTTGGGCATATGAAATACAGAGAACACCTTGGATACCATTGATAGTTAGATTTTGCCTTCTTGTTTTGCAGTATTGGGTGTTATCAAGTGTTTGATCAGGTCATTTGTGAGGTAATTCATTTCCTTGTGACTGTCTTATGTTTCAATACCCTTTTTTTGTAGAAACTGTGTTTATGCAGGTTACAAACTGTGCCTTAGAGTGTTATAAGGCTTTAAATTGTGAAGTTTAGCTTCCTTTTAAAGATTTTAATGCAGTTAGGCCTCTTTGTGAAGTGCTTTTGCAAACATATAGTGATAGGTTGTGCAGTTTTAGTTTCTGTTGTCTATGGCCAAGTGTATGTAGGTCTGTGAGTTTCATTTTACCTTATCAAGTTTGGTGAATGACCCTTATTTTCAAAATTTCTAGTTTTATCTTTCATTTTTATAAGCATTCCTTCTCCTTTTTCCTCTGCAAGTCCAGTAGATTTTAAGTGATTACCAGCTAGGAAGTCGGCCTTCTCTGGAGGTTCTTTCCATCACAGGTGAGCCACAGACCTGGAAAGATCCCATGTTTCTCCAGATTGCCAAGTTTTACAACTCAACAAGGGGTGTAAATCTGAGAGACAATAATAGTCTTGATTCAAGATATATTCGGCTAAAACTATCATTCACCATTATGTGTAGGTCCTTATGTTACTAGTCTTTCTAGTGTTTTAGTTTGTAGATAGTTTTTGTGTTGAATGGTTAAACCTATGTGTGAAGTAATCTTATTGTATTGCAAATGTTAGTTGATTTGATTGGCTGGGTAAGTTGCTTATTTGAGTTTAACTGTCCATGGTGTGTGGGTTAGGGCTTGGAAATGCTCTAGCCTAAGTCTTAATGCAAACATTATGGATAGAGTCCTATTGTTGTTGATCTATGTTCTTATCCTAATATTCTAAATAAATTTATAAAACTTAACCTAGATTGAGCTCTAATGGTTAAAATGTATAAATATATTTATATTGATTGATTTATGGAGTATAGTCTAATATAAGCCTAGCCCTATTATGTATAGCCTATGGTCTTAAGTTATATGTGTATATCGATATACATATAAATATTTCATCCTACATATATTTAAACTTAAGTCTTAGCTAGAATAAAAGGTAACCATAAAACCTAACCTAGACCTATGTCTAAATTTAACTATTATCTATGTAGATGTAGATGATAAGGAAGCCTTAAATTGGCATTTCCAATTCACATGGCATGGTACTAAAATATTGAAGAACTCTAAAATGAATAAAGACATTGCATCTAATGGCCTTAAATGAGTTATGGCATGCTTCCAACACACGATTTAATCAAGGGTAAAACATGAGTTAAACTTAGGTTTGTTCTATCATTGGCATATGTGCATTCTCAATTCATTTTTGACTTGGTCCATTTAAGAAAACATACAGAAATTATCTTGTGAATACTTATCATGCAATAATGGTTGGAAATTTATTCATGGCTTGGTATTTTGAGTGAAGAAAGAGATTTTGAAATTATTGGAAATGACATTATTTTTGGTTGGGAGTTATATCATTGTTACTGAATAATGATCCTTGAATTTAGTTACCATAATGTGATGGTATAGGGAAACATGTATTTGAAACTAGAACCACTGATACATGCATTATTCATGACCACTGATATGTGCTACTATTATTACATATTGAACTCAATCAATAACATGACTATGGTAGTTAAAGGGAACTCGTAGTTATAAAGTCTTAAAAATGATATTAACAAGGTTGGTATATTATCTTATAAATATTTGTAACTTATATGCCACATAAATGAACAAATCAATTATGGTTATGATTATGTAGGAGAGGTTAAAAATTGAAGTTTAGGATTTTACAAGGAAATCATATAAGTTGATGATATTCTACTATAGTAACATTCTTAGAATGGAACCTTGTTAAGTCCATCTTGATAAACTACTTAGCTTGTATCAACTTTGATTCATTAGGGTTGCATGAACTTGAAGTGGACAAGTCTTAAGTCATATAGTAAACCCATAAATCACTAAAATCTCACAATATGGAAATTCTTGTATGAAAATGAAATGGTTTCAATGTTAAGGGTGGAACTCTATTAGCACAATTGTAAAATCCTAAGAAATGGTTTCATTATCCCTGATCTATGAGTTATTGGATAAATATCTTTGAAAGCCGTGAATAAATCCATTATTCCAGTGAGTGAGTAAATCACAACTAGTGGCTGGTAAATATATAATTCTATGTATATATACATATATCAATAATTTAAGGAAACTAATGTTTGAGAAGGAAAATCAAATGCTAAATTTTTATATTTTGGTTTGAAGTGAAGAATACATCAAAACCAGTAAAAATGCAACCATAAAGGCCCAGAATCGGCCTGAAATCAACTAGAAGAGGTCGAATCTCAGTAAAGGACAACTTACCTTGAATGTTTCTCAGAAAATCAGCTAAAATCCCTCCCAGAATCATAGAAAATCATGCATTTTTTCTTGCCTTCCAAACCCTCATGGCAGCGTGGCAGTGAGAAGAGGTGAGAAATGAAAATGCGAATGATGTCTTTTAGGTTTTTTTTTCTTCCTTTTGGGCTGTGGTTTGAAGTGAAGAATACTCTATTTATATGAACCAGGTCTTATCCTCTTTATACCAGTTGATTGGGAAATGATTCTTCATGATTTGTCATAGTTTATAATTGATATAAATATGATCTTTAGCAATCAGCCGCCATGTTCCCGTACATAAGCCAAACCAAATTCACTATTCCCACACATAAGTCAAACCACATTCACTGTTTCCATCATTGTTTAGAAGATAACCGCAGTTTCCCAACTCATAACATGAATAGGATTGGTGTTTAAGGCTTCACCAAAACCAAATCACAAATCTCAGTTAACTTATTCTCTAACTCACATTCCCATAGGAATAGTCACAAGGCTCAGATTAGAGCAGTTCTTAGCAGTATTACAATTAGATTTTATGATCAGATGTAAAACACAGAAATTTAACTCAAAAATTAGGCACAATAACACAACATATACCCTGGGAAAACCCTCCACTTAAGGGAGAAAAATCCAACAACAAATATCTCTCTTATATATAAACAAAGGCAACAATTCACTTTACAATGAGGCCAATTACAAGGCCAATATTCAACACAAACAATGTCAACAATAACAAATAATAGTCTGCCCTTCCTTAAACTCAGATCTGCACTTGAATGAATTCGCAATCTGCTTCTTGAAGAATTTGCACTTTTCTCTTGAAGAATTCGCAGTTGTATATAGAGAAGGAATCAGACTTTTTCTTGATCATCCAAAGAATGAAAGTGACCTTGTATATATGCATTTTGATAGAGGTCGTACCTCTTCAAGAGCAAAGTTGACCAAGATGTAAATTACATTGTTGCCTAAGTGAAGTGCCTCTTCACTTAATTATCTTAATAAATGAACAATCATTAGGCTATATGAATTTATGTGTTCACTCATGGCTAGAAGAATGAGCCCAAAGCTGCCATAACATCAACACTCCCTCTCAGCTAGGGAGAAATACTTCCAGTTGTACAATACATATCACCTCATTGTGATGTCAACCACAATGGCTACTCCCATATGCGGAAAGAAGAGATATCACCTCACCATGATATCAACCATCATGGCTACTCCCATGGATGATAAATGTGCACAAGTGTTCATCACTCAACGTGATGTCGTCACCTCATTATGACATTCACCATGGCTACTCCCAGAGGGTGAAAAATCACAAGTGTAAGAAAATCATCACAGACTCTCTCACGTGATGTTGTCATGGAGTCACACCATGATATCCACCATGGCTACTCCCAGAGGGTGGAAACAAGGGCTTTCACCTCAAATATCTCTCACAGAGAGAAATGCATTAACAAGGGCTTGCACTTGAAATCTCTCTCACAGAGAGAAATGCATTAACAAGGACTTGCACCTCAAATCTCTCTCACAGAGAGAAATGCATTATAGTACATCTCAAGAAGTCACTGATACTGAGACTCCCTCTTAGCAAGGGCTTCATTCTCCACAACTCCAAGCTTGTCTCGAAAATGAACAAACTTCACTTTGGCAAGAGGCTTGGTGAGAATGTCTGCCATCTGCTCATCAGTGTTGATGTACTACCATATCTCTGATATAGTGGTATTTGATCTCAACATGTTTAGTTCTGTCACGAAACACTGGATTGACAGAAAGCTTCACACAACTTTGATTATCATAATGAATGACAGTCCGCTCCAACGATTGTCCAAACAATCTTGCAAGAAGCTTCCGAAGCCACACTGCTTCTCGAGCTGCCACACAAGCTACAATATACTCAGCCTCTGCTGAGCTTAGTGCCACTAAAGACTACTTCCTGCTACACTAGGATATCATCGCAGACCCCAAACTGAAGCAACATCCAGTGGTGCTCTTCTGATCAGCAACACATCTAGCCCAATTAGAATCAGTATATCCAAGCAGCTTCAAGTCCACACCAGAAGAATGTCTCAAGCCATACCCAACTGTGCCACACAAGTATCTCAGGATATGCTTCACTGCAACTAGATGTATTTGCCTTGGTTCACACATGAACTGACTAAGTGCACTCACTGCATAGCAAATATCTGGTCTAGTATTGACTGGATACATCAATGATCCAATCAACTGCCTGTACATTGTGGGATCCATCAGATCTGAACTAGCTGTAGCCTCCTTAAGCTTATGTAAGTTGGTCTCCATAGGCGTAGACATGGATTTGCAATCCATCATACCAAATCTTTTCAAAATATCAATGGTATACTTCCCTTGACTTAGAATGATCTCATCAGGCTTCTGCCATACTTCTAAACCAAGGAAGTAGTGCATGTAACCAAGATCCTTCATTTCAAATTTAGAAGCTAACTCCTCCTTACATTTGATAATGAGGTGATCTTCTGCAGTAAGAAATAAATCACCATAAAGAACCAAGATCAACTAGATTACCATCTTCTTAAGGTTCAACAGGCTTCCTTTGAATCTTTCAGTACTTGCATCAACCTTCTGACCTCTTCGTCCAAGATTGCCTGCAATGCTTGGCTTAGAGAAAGTTTTCTAGAGCACACCTCTGATATTGTAGAGAGTTCAGGATTGTCCTCCTCGACCTCAACCTAGATCACTCTATTTTGAATAGGTTTGCGGAGCTATCAATGTCAAATCTAGATGGATTATCTTGTGCAATTATGTTCTCAGTAGCTGAAGAGGTCTTCTAAGGACATTTATCATCAGCCTTGCAACACTGCAACCTTCACTTCTTCTCAGTGAGTCACAGAACTCCCTCTTGACCCTTGCCTCAGAGATTGCAAAGAAGACTTCTGAAAGTGAACTCCCTCTAGCCACCAACTCAGTCCCATAGCTGCAAGTTGTGACTCCATGCTTGATCATTTCTTTGGTCAGCATGACTTCCTCACAAGATGCCTGAAGCTCTTCCTCCTTGTGCAATCTCTCATTACTTTCATGCTCCTCAATTCATCCTGGGAGTGTTTTAGAGAGAGATTACTAATAGTTTATAACTATCCAAAGAAATATCAAGGCTAGAATCATACAAGGTTTACTATCTCAAGTTATAGCATGAATACATCAGAATTTATGAACAATATTAAAACATGAATAAAGAATTCAACCTATAAGTGAAATATGTAGCAAATATCAAAAGATCAGAATGAATGGATAAGGAAACTTATCTTTATTAAATTCTGATATAACTCTTTCTTCCATCTTTTACTCCTTTCGAGAGTGTTAAACTCAGCACAACAAAAGATAATCTGCAAAACTACAGATTTCTTGAATGCATTTAGTATGTAGAACCAACCCTCTCAAAGAGTCAAGGCTCTATCATAGTTCATGCACTAGAGAATGATATCGATGTGACCAAGTAATCACCATTGGCATTTCAATTCTCTCTCTTTTTTTTTAATTTAGCCTAGACAAGAGTGATTTCAAGGGCACAAACAACAAGGAGAAATACTTATCTCTTTATTGAGTTGTTGGTACACCAATTAGCTAGGCTTGTGGCTGTGTCTCATCATTGCCACCTTCAGTGTGGCCATCCCTGAGCTAGGCTTGTGGCCGTTCTCATTAGCACACCAGTTAGACACGATGATGAACACTAATGATATATACGCATGAATGCCCAACAACACCCTCCAATCGTTCCAATGATATGATAAATATGTTATCAATGGCAGATGTAATTACAGAATATAGGATCTAGCATTGATGGATTTAAATATAAATCAGGAACACATCCATAATAATTCCAAAGGATGACACAACAACTACAACCACAATTTCATAAGGCGGAGTAGACTGCCGCTTCAACACAACCAATAATCAATATCATCAGAATATTGAAGTTACTCTCGACTTCCCTTCTATTCCTAGAAGATTTGTCCAACATACATTTCACATCCTGGACTTGGTTAAATACTCCACATGTGGACCATAGCAGTATTGAGTGCCGCTAAGAACCAAGAACTCCACAAGACATATGGTGGCAACAAACGAGATAGGTGAAGAAGTAATAATCTTGCAACAATAGCAGAGTATATAGCCCGCCATCAGTCAGTGCCAGGAATTTTGCGAAATGGCATTCCCGTGTCTCAGAGTTTCGATTATCGATTCTTCATATACAACATTAACGGAGCTTGTCTTCTCCCTGATAACTCTTCAATGATAATCACATCACAATTGTATTTTTCTACTTCAGAAAGACTCTGAGAAGTTGTGTTACAACCCAATATCAAGTGCTCTGCTACAAAATTCTAGATTATTGCTCCACTGCAAGGCTTCATTAACACACCCAATTGCATGAACTGACCTATACGTTGCTGGTAGAAGAGGAAAGAGAATGAACTTTCACAAGAACGCAATGAAGATAGTAATGACCGATCTGCAACGTCGATCACATGCCAAACAATAGATCTGATTTACATCTTGAATTTTGATTTAAATAAAAAAACTGATCAGTTCTCTTTTAAACCCGCTCTGATACCATGTTAGATTTTATGATCAGATGTAAAACACATAAATTTAACTCAAAAATTAGACACAATAACATAGCATATACCCTGGGAAAACCCTCCACTTGAGGGAGAAAAACCCAACAACAAATATCTCTTTTATATATAAACAAAGGCAACAATTCACTTTACAATGAGGCCAATTACAAGGCCAATATTCAGCACAAACAATGGCAACAATAACAGATAACAATCTGCCCTTCCTTAAACTCAGATCTGCACTTGAATGAATTCGCAATATGCTTCTTGAAGAATTTGCACTTTTCTCTTGAAGAATTTGCACTTGTATATAGAGAAGGAATTGGACTTTTTCTTGATCATCCAAAGAATCAAAGTGACCTTGTATATATGCATTTTGATAGAGAGGTCACACCTCTTCAAGAGCAATGTCGGCCAAGATGTAAATTACATTGTTGCCTAAGTGAAGTGCCTCTTCACTTAATTATCTTAATAAATGAATAGCCGTTAGGCTATATGAATTTATGTGTTCACTCGTGGCTGGAAGAATGAGCCCGAAGCTACCATAACATCAACAATTACAATGCAATCTGACTCAGTTCCAAGATTGTATCAGTTCTTAACTCCAAGTGATTCAGGACAATTATAACTCACAATAGATTGTGCAGAGCAAACAATTACTGCATTCAAACAGGGTAAACATTGTTATCAGAGGTTCTTGGTTACAACAAACAACAACGAGCTTCACAAGATATTTCCTTGTCCACGAAGTCAGCGGCACTCTAAAAACAAAGCAACAGAATATAGTAAGGTTCTTAGTTTTCTAAGACAATGCAGAAGCCATCTCGTAAATAGAACAACAACCATAATTCTAAGCCACCCAGGCCCGAGTCCATCAACAAAACATGAATTGGAGTCTACAAATACACAGAAAACGGCTTCATAAAACAAAGAAACCCTTATGGTATTTGCTTTCAAGGAATACAACACTGGTAACAATGCAGGAATATCCTCATCGAGGGCTCCAAATCCTCACAGAATGGAAGAAAACAAAAATTTCTATGCTAACAGTTGATCTGTAACCTCTAGAAGGCATCGAGAGAGCTTCTTTTGTTTTTAACAGGTTATGGACATCCATCACAGTATAAAGGATAGAGGAATTTTGTCAGATGTTGTAGCTGTAACTGCCCTGGTAGACATGTATGCAAAATGTGGAAGAATAAACAAGGCATATGAACTGTTTGAATAGATGCCTCAAAGAAATGTGGTCTCATGGAATGTTATGATTGCAGGATATGCACAAAATGGGTTTGTTGAAAAGGCTTTAGAAACTTTCACGAAAATGTAATTGGCAAGTGTAAAGCCAGACTCCGCAACCTTTGCCAACATCCTCCCTGCCTGTGCTAAAATGAGAGCTTTGGAATAGAGTATAGACATCCATCAAAGGATAAAAGGGTGGAGGAATCTTGTCAGATGTTGTAGTAGGAAAGGCTCTGGTAGACATGTATGCAAAATGTGGAAGCATAGACAAGGCACGTGAAAATTTGAAGACCAAAACAAGAAAAAAATGCAGATCGTTTGAACTAATTACCTTAGCTTGGAAGGAGGACTCGGTTCTCCTCTGTAATCCATGCCTTCTAATTCAAATAGATCCTTGAAACGCCTTCCTTGTAATAGACCTGCATAAAAAAACTCAATGTTTGGAAGGTGAAATTATCTTTTGGGTGGGAACAGAGAATAGGCTTATGGGCGTGGGCGGAACGAAGTTTGATTTATACACGAGTTCTTTGAATGCCAAACAGGTTACCCTCAACAAAAATGTTATGGGCATCCACCAAATAGGTTACGGTCAGCAAATAGTTACAACTTATGGGCATCCACCAAACTCTAATTAGTGAACGGGCTGTTGGAAACAACACACTCTAAACGGGCCCCACTCTAAACAAGTCAAAGCTAAGAGTGTGCTGTTTAAGCCCAGCCATGTATGATTATTATGAAGAATATATATATTTGATGCATGATTATAAAGAGAACATCTTGAAGAAATGTGAAAGGCTAACATGTGATAGGAAATGTAATTCATAACTATGAAAGGCCGAAAAGAGAAATGGGCATAATTGTGAATCCATCACACCAAGAAAGTGAGACCAAGGGTTTGACAATTGACCAAGGTATTTAAGGCTCAAGTTGATAAGGCTCTAACCTTACAAGGCAAGTGTAGATTTCTTGTCCTAAACGGAAAGAGTACTCAACCGAGAAAGGCCCTTATCTCATTTGGTGTAGATTGCCAATATGAGGTGAGTAGAAAAAGGCCCTTATCTCGATTAGTGTAGATTGCTAATCTGGGGTAAGTGGAGATAGGCCCTTGACTCAATTAGTGTAGATTGCTAACTTGAGGCAAAGGGAGTAAGGCCCTTGTTTCAATTAGTGAAGATTGCTAACTTGAAGTGAGTGGAGAAAGGCCCTTGTTCCAATTAGTGAAGATTGCTAATATGGACAAGTGGAAATGGCCCTTGTTTCCAATTGGTGAAGATTGCCAATATGGGACAAGTGGATAGGCCTTTGACTCTAGTTGGTGAAGATTGCCATGCTAGATCAAAGGAAGGCTAATGGACCTATGGTAAGATTGTACCCAAGGAGCCATCTCTTGTTGGGTGAATGATTGGATTAACATGATTGGCCAAGTAATAGACTCTTCCGGAAGGGAATTATGATATTGTTAAGTGAAATAGAGAAAGGAATAATGCATATAAGTTATGACTATAAGGTTTGATTTTATATAATTATGATTTATATAATGAGACAAGAAGGATTGAATACTAATGTTCTCTTTTTGTGAGTTGAGATTGTGTGCAAGGTTGAGAAAATTTTGGCTTGCTAGAAGGGGACATTACAAGTGGTATTAGAGCTATCATCCTGCCATCCTGTGAGATCATTGCATGCAAACATATAGAAGGACAAGGAACAACCAAGCCAAAATGAACAACGAATTGAGAGCCTTCATTGAAGCAACCACCAAGAATATGAATGATCAAAATCAAACTACTCAAGCCCTATTGCAAACCCTGCAAACTTTGAGAAATGATATGGAGAGTTTAAAGGCACAATCAACTAATGGGAAGAAAGTGAAGCAACTTCAAATAAAAGAAGGAAAGAAAATTGATCTTAAAATCCAGTGTCGCAAAGAAATAGGGATTGCTTGAGGACAAGCAATCTCAAGAGGGGAGGCTTGTCATATCCCTCAATGACCCTATTCCAATTAAAGATTGGAACAGTCATGCTAACCAAGAGAACCAAATCAATGTTGAAGATTGATCGTAGCTTTGTGACATTAATAGATATACTTGGCGAAGTTTCTAAGACCAATAGAGGCATCAGATAAGATATTTAATATCACTTACTAAGCAAGACCACGAAGAACAAAACAACGGATCTATATGAACTATCATTCGATGCATAAGAAAGGATTAACATTGTGATCGATTGTCATCATGAATTAAACTAAAATCACAAAGGCCACCAATAGTTAAAAGGTGCGTTAATGATAACTAAAGGAAACACCATGGAGAGGCATCCCTTGGTGAATGGACACCAATCAAATATATAATGCGATCGGGGCAATGAGGAAAGGCATGGAATAACAACACAACAATCTCTTATATAGATCAAATACCAAGCGTTCCACAAGCAACATAAATTCTGATCATCCAGCATCAACGAAGATACATATATATTCTACATTGGAAAATATATTGCAGATATCTTTGACTGAGTATTGAAGAACACATTATGTAATCAAGAGAACAATCTAATCTACATATTGTACATCAAACAAGATCTTCATAGCATCAAGAACACGCCATATATTCAGATCGAATCTTGCCTCCACGTTGTATAACAATACATCTTCATCTCAACGAACAACAGTGAATAAAGAAGACCAAGAGTCAAATACATATATCCGCAACAAACCTGCATCGATAATTATTCATACTTGTAGATCAAACTAATTATAAGGAGTCCTATCACAAGCACAAAGGTGTGATTTTATATCTCCATCGAATGCTATCATGTATCGATTACAATATGAATAATGGAATGTTTAAGTAATAGTTATTATGACAAAGAAGGCTATGAATACTTCTAATCATAATTCTAATAATGATTTGGCAAATGAAAGTGATAATTGTTAAGTAAGAATTATATTTCATTATGGTTAGGAAGTTTAGAAGAAAATAATAATAGAGGATACGAATAAATTATATCATAAAAAATGAGAAATATGAATAGTAGTATGAATTATTACACGATGTATGATTATTATGAAGAATATATATATATATATATATATATATATATATGATGCATGATTATAAAGATAACATCTTGAAGAAATAACATCTTGAAGAAATGTGAAAGGCTAACATGTGATAGGAAATGTAATTCATAACTATGAAATGAGAAATGGGCATCATTGTTAATCCATCACACCAAGAAAGTGAGACCAAGGGTTTGACAATTGACCAAAGTATTTAAGGCTTGAGTTGATAAGGCTCTAACCTTACAAGGCAAGTGTAGACTGCTTGTCCTAAACGGGAAGAGTACTCAACCGAGAAAGGCCTTTATCTCATTTGGTGTAGATTGCCAATATGAGGTGAGTGGAAAAAGGCCCTTATCTCGATTAGTGTAGATTGCTAATTTGGGGTAAGTGGAGATAGACCCTTGACTCAATTAGTGTAGATTGATAACTTGAGGCAAAGGGAGTAAGGCCCTTGTTTCAATTAGTGAAGATTGCTAACTTGAAGTAAGTGGAGAAAGGCCCTTGTTCCAATTAGTGAAGATTGCTAATATGGACAAGTGGAAATGGCCCTTGTTTCCAATTGGTGAATATTGCCAATATGGGACAAGTGGATAGGCCTTTGACTCTAGTTGGTGAAGATTGCCATGCTAGATCAAAGGAAGGATAATGGATCTATGGAAAGATTGTACCCAAGGAGCCCTCTCTTGTTGGGTGAATGATTGGATCAAAATGATTGGCCAAGTAATAGACTCTTCTTGAAGAGAATTATGATATTGTTAAGTGCAATAGAGAAAGAAATAATGTATATAAGTTATGATTATAAGGTTTGATTTTATATAATTATGATTTATATAATGAGACAAGAAGGATTGAATACTAATGTTCTCTTTTTGTGAGTTGAAATTGTGTGCAAGGTTGAGGAAATTTTGGCTTGCTAGATGGGGACATTACACTTAGGTTTAGGGGTTGAGAGAGAGAGAGAGTTTTGATTTTGCAAAACATGCTCACGTTATAACACGATCGCGTTATAGATTCGATAATACCGAGCCATAACACGCTGGCGTTATGACTTGTATGGGACCAAAAAGTCATGTGGTGACTTTTTGGTCCCTAATCTCTGTGCATATACCCTTGTCTTACCATTTGGCTACCCTACGGTAAAGTCTAGATTGCCCATCTAGTCGTATGTGGTTTACTAGTTGTCATGTTGAGGAATTTTATCTTGGTTCCCATTAATCTTATTATGTGGCTATATCTTGGTTGTCAATATTTTATTTGGTTTTGCATTAATTTGTTATGTGGTTATTCTGGCATCATAATGGAGATTTAAATTGTTATCTATGTGGTTTCAAATACGATATTTTAAATTATTTTAATCATCCATTTTATGAGCTCTTAGAGTCTTATTTAATCGGAGTTGGTGAGTTTTATATTTTTTGGGGAATGTTGGATTTTTCTTTGAGGGTAGTTTTCCTTCATTTTAATTCTTTCTTTCCTCCATGCCATTCGATGGCTCTTGTTAGTAGTTGGTGAATGTTTAATGCTGGAGGAAATATCTTTGGGGGATGAGACAAATTAATGGCGCTAGTATGGGCACCCTGGCAACAAAAATGGGTCCAACTGCTGCGACTCTGGCAGAGAGGACAGGCCGCAGGGTATGGACATCCATCAAAACATAATCACGTACTCTAAAGAGATTGTAGAAAGCTTGGTCAGTTTTAGGTGCTTCACAATTTTGTTACTGGATACAATTCTTTAAAGGACATCCCAAGACCTTTTATCTGGTTCAGCTATGTCTTCTCCAAATGGAGATGGGGTTTCAAGCTCTGGATTTCCTCAAGTCAAGTTGAATGAACGCATTCTTTCATCGATGACTCGACGATCTGTTGCAACACATCCATGTCATGACCTTGAAGTTGGACCAAGAGCATTGACTGTTACCAGATCTCAGTTCTTTTAGTTCAATTTCACTATACATTGATTCACATATTCATAATCCGTGACAAAGGTAGAGCGCAAAGTGCTAGTATTAGAGGACATCAGAACAAAAAAAAACTAATCTTTTTTGTGCATATCCTGCAATTTCTGCAGATGAGACTACATTCTTTGAGGCATATCTAAGCTAGAACGTAGCATTAGGGAAAGAATGGGAGACTGTGGAGATTTTGGTGAGACACCTCCAAACAAAGGTTTTGAGATTTATTTGTTTTGGGAGCAAGCTCACTTTGTATGGTTTGCAAAAGGAAAATAGAGGGGGATTGACGTGTGAAGGAGAGGAAGAAATTTGTTTTAGATTGGCCCTCTGATTTGGTTCCTACAAGGACCAGGGCTGTAACTGCTTTGAAGAAGTATTGATACAACTTATTAGCTCTTTCTATGGGCAGTTTCTTCAAGAGATGCAGAGAATTGGGGGCTAAACAGAAGAATCTGGAAAACAAGTTTATGATCGCACGGGTGTGGTTGTAAGTGGTGTCTACTTGTTTTGTTTCTCTTGGGTCTTAATTGCTTTCGGAATATATAGATTAGATTTGATCTGATTTAAATTGGCATTAGTGTTGGGATTTTATCATGTTGCTCATGTTTGATCTGATTGATATGGTTTGTTTGGCGAAAGGAGTGGCTCTGAAACGTTGATTCGGTGTTGTATTTATCCAATTGCTTTAATGAAGATTATTTTTAATAATCATAGTTGGTTTTGATGATGCTGTTTGAGAAGATGTACATAGTGATTGGAGTGATAGTATTCTTTTTGGTTTCCATGGATTTGTTGGTTGGAGTTGCAATTTGAGTAGTTCTTTTGTTGTGTAGTTTGTTTCTTACAATCGAGCGACAGTTTATTAAATTTATGTTGGTCAAGCACATAAATTATGTCTTTCCATGTGCCCTGGTTCATCTATTGATAGAGGGCACAAATGATTGCTCTAGTTGGCCCAGTATTCATCTCTCCATCGAGTGTATACATGACCTCTTCCCCTTTATCAATTGAGCACATACATGAACTCTCTTGTTGGATCCTCATTCGTCACCCTCTGCCATCAGTGGAGGGGATAAATGACATCTTCATCTCTCTTAGTTGAGCTTGATAATTGGCTTTTCTTTCAGCTTCATTGGTGGAGCACATAAATGTGTATCCCTTTTTGCCTCCATTTATCTATATTTGCCAAGTGCATAAATGACCTATCCTATTGCCCACTATTCACCTGAATTAGTCACGCTGTCTCGATTAACTCTGCTCAAGTCACTATTCGTTGTAGTATGACATTGTCCAGGAATGTTTACAATTCAACAACATAAGTCCTATCATTTGGGAATCATGAATTAGATTTTAGGTAGAAAACTCAACCTTGAATGTCATCTACTTAACACGAGACAACCTACTAATTGAGTTTACTGAACTGTCTTGGAGCTTCACTGCATACGGTAGGATTGGGATCCTGGTGGACTCAACATAAGCCAAGTACTTTCCCATCCCAAGGTCACTTTAATGATATGAACATTTGTTATTAGGAGTTCAATTAATTGGCTCCTAACACAGGAAACCTATGCTTTAGATTGGAATAGTTGCGTCATTGCAGAACACTAGTTCTAATCTCCCTGCAAAGGTGCCAATAAAAGAAGATTTGATAAGACAGGCTTTAATTTTCTTTAGGTCAACTGTTCTATAGGCCCTTAGAAGATTGTTACTTTGAGTGTGTATTGCCAAAATAATCTTACCGAGCTTTGTGTGATTTTCTTGATTTTCATTTAAGCTTTTGTGCATCAGGTTACAAGCCTACAACTGTAAATACCTACGTGATTGTGTGTAAGATCATTATATCAACATATAGTGAGCCTTATATAAACTTCTAATTCATTCGATGTAATGATTATGGCGTCCATTTAAACATGACCAATGTTTACAAATCTTAAGAATGGAGACCAAGCTTTACCCTACACGGTGTTAAAGGCTGCTCATTAAGTTTTCCCAAGATATACCAAGAAAAGAGAAATGTGGGGGTAAGTATAAGTGATTGCCATGATGATGGCCTAGGTTCAAACCTTGTTGGGTTTGCTCATCTCTATGTTATGACATTAGCTTTATGTATTGTGTGTCATGTTTGCTCCATGACTGATGTGAGTGTTGGCCATTGTATCCCTTGCCTTAATTCTTCTATTTGGGCCTTGTGACTACCTCCAAGCACGGTGGGGTGGTCTCTTATGAGTCCACATGGTTGGAAGGCATTGCCACTGCCATTGGGGACCAGTGAATAGGTTATTGGAGCACCAGATTGGAGATGTTCTCTCTCTTTCTGTTACTTTATCAGTCATTGTACTCTTTCAGTTAGTGTACATGTATATCATACTCATGGCTATGCCATTGTACTTGTATATTCTTTTAAGTAATTGTATTCTCTTGAGAGAGAAGATGTAATCATGCAAATTAATGAGAATAAATGAGATGTTTCCTATTTGGCTTATGGATTCTGGTGTGGGTATCAGATCCACTTGTACTATGATGCTTTTGGATTCATGTTTATGATCTGTAATGGGTTATAGTAACATTTGGGTTGGTGTTTAAAATGAATGTAGTTTTATAATGTTTTCATCTGGAGGGTGAATTAGTCCCTTCCTTTGGGTTGTGCATTCGGTCATATTTGGCCATGAATGTTGTCAACATATCGAATTGGCAACCGTTTCGTGTGTATGTTATCTATTTATGTAAAAAAAATTATCTTGTCCTCTTTTGGCCCTTACCCTTTGGGGTTCGCAGGGAGGGATGTTACAATATGCACTCTATGATTAATGTATAGGATTTAGTAAGATCCCTAATGCTCTTTGGACCTCAATGCACAAGACAAATATATTAAAATTTTATAAATTGTACCTCTAGAAAACTACCTATAATGGAAATGAAAGGATAGTTGGTGAGGTACTGAACATTGGCCCCTTAAATTATAATTAAAATCCCTTGGGGTTAAAAAACTTTTATATGGCCTAAATTGCACTTGACATGTGCAGGAAGAAACTAGGTTAATTTTATGATAAATTAATGGTAAACACAAGGGCTAAAAAGATCACGTTTATTATTAAATAAATAGTGAATTAATTAGATGGTTAAAACCTTGATTCTTGATAGTTGTGTCCTTGACAAGTCACATAGGTGTTGTCTTTTCTATTAAATGTTTGTGGTCATAGTCTCCAATTGGACGCAATCTCACCATAAAACTGTTTGTTGTTGGAATTCATAGTGGTCGGAGGTTGACAAAACTTAGCATTATTGCCCTTTTATTGAGTGTGTATTTTACCACTATAAGTGACATTATATCAAAACTCTAAATAGCATCTTAATAATGAATTTTATTTTTTTTAAATTGTAATAAAGGATTTTTTGTTTTGCATCAAGTAGGGTATCCCAATTGCCTACTCCATGATTTTTAGAGATGCATACATAATTATCCATCTATAATTTATTTTTTAAACATTGGATGTACAAAAGACCCTTAGGATTTACAAGGTGAATAACACACCTAAGCCTAACATAAATTGAGTAGCTCCTAGGATTTTCTATTTCAAGGATGTAGTTTTACCCACATCTTCTCTTCTATAAATGTAACAAGAATTTTCAAACATTTAAGGAGGATGGATTGTTTATAGAGCCATGCTTGTTCAAGCCTTGTCTACTCAGTTTTCCCTCTCTTGTCTTTCTATTTATATATTTAGGGTATATTTAGTTCATGTGTCTAACATACTTTAAGTCTTTTATAATGTGCAAATGTGGAAGTTGTGATTGTCATTTTTATCCTTCTTCTATATCTATGGATGAATGGTTAAAACTTCTTTTACATTAAAATGATGTCAAGTATTAAACTCCATGCTAAAATCTCTATCAAGATGGAAAAGACTTCTTTTTTGGCATACCACCATTTAAATGATTTCTATTTTTAGGTTTTTCTTCCCTTTTGATTTCAACCATAATTAGGCCCTACTAGAATGAAGAAGGAACCAACCTTTCAATCCTAGTAGTCATCTTGTCTTTTAGGTTTCCTACTTATAGGATTTCCTTTTTCTAATCTCTCCACATGGCAGGGTTATTGAACACATTTGAAAACATATGTGGTTATATAATATCTAAGTATCAACACAACGGTTAGAGTAACTATGTTGATTGTTGTCCCATAATTGATTAAGACCCATTTAATATAGTTGTCATAAACCTAAACTTGTAGGTAGAGGGAGGGATTGCCTCATCTAATCATCTCATTATATGAAGTTATTTGTCTAGTAGTGAATGTGAAAACTATATCCTTAGAAGAAAAATTTAGTGGGTGAAGTTCATGGTTAACATTAATAACATGAGGGGTTGGAATCAGCTGTGCTAAGTGGCCCATAACCATGGGCTCAAGAAAGGAACTCTTATGAGTAGAAGAGTTCTTAATAAGGTCCCACGTTTGAGGAAAAGTTAAATAATTAGGTTCACTACGACTTTAAGGTTGGTTTATCTTGATCCACAACTGACATAGATTTCCATAGCTATGTCAAGTTCTATGGTCGAGGTTGAGGCCTAGGTTCTTTAAATTGCGAGTAAGAGAATAACTCAATATATTATTTCCATTCACTTTGAAGAAGCCATTGAATGGACGTAAATTATAATCTCTATAGGTGGATGTGCCATTCTTCCTAAGCTTATGAAATTTGCAATAAAAGTGAGGATTGTGTTGTGGAGGCAAGATGTTGTGCTTGTTTCTATATTACCTTCACTACTACTAGGAAAGGGAATTCTTTGGTGACATGAATTTTGCATTTTCAACATATTATGCTTGTTTTGTGGGATGCTATTTCATGTTTCTCGAGCCATATTAATTTAAAATGAAACCATATGCTTGCCTAGGTCACTTTTAATAGCTAACTAGTCAATGCATAAAGTGTTATCCATGGCCTCATGATAAGTTAGGAAATGAATTTTTTGAACCCCTTCACAATGGAGGAATAATTCACAAGGTTATCATGTCATCTATGTAGAGAAACTCTTGTCTGTAATTGATTCATCAAGCTCTTGTCTATTGTAGAGAAACTCTCTAATGCTAGTGAGCATTGTTTTTGTTTTGTTTAAATTGTGTTTCTTTGTTTTTTGTTTTCTTTTCTTTAGTTTTGTTTCATGTTTTTTTGTTTTATATTTTTAGGGTTAAGATAGTGTATCATAAATTAAATTAAATTAACCTCTAATTTCTAAATTGTATCATAAATTAAATTAACATTTAAATGAATTGCAAGTTCCCTAAACCCTAGAAATATCAATCAACCTATGGATCGATATATCAATTGATATATTGATTGATAGATCAATTCATATTTTTAGGGTTTCTATTGTATCATAAATAAAATTAAATTAACTAAGTTGCAAACCCTAAACCATAAATTTAGGGTCTATAGATTATAGTTTAAATATCCTAGGGTTTAAAACAGGTTCTAGGGTTTAGAATAGGTGGACTAGGGTTTTCATTTTCACTGAATATAGTTTGGTTCAAGGTTTTAGGTTTGAAAACTAAATTTAAATTCAAAAATAGGAAAAAATGTAAAAAAGACAAAAAACATGTAAACATGTAAACAAGAAAACCACCTACCTGAAAACATAGCAAGTTAGCTCTTGTGAAGGGAGTAGGTCAAAAATAGTTGCTAGTGAGGTTTCCTGATGTAGGTACATGTTTTGGGAAGCTTTTTCCAAGTAGCCTCATATTTTGAATAGAGGACAAAATGAATTCGTAGGGCACAAAAAAAATACCTTTTGCGAATGGGTACCCATTTATTTTATAAATGCACATGCGATCTTAAACAAGTATGCATTCCTAATGAGTACTTGAGTAGGATTGAGATCCTGAACCATAATGGTTACCCATTCCATATGGACAGGAGTTTAGGTTCAAGTGCATGTTCCTAAATGGGTACCTATTTTTTGTGAAACGTGTACCCATTCCTATCAAGATTTTTTAACCCACATGACTTCCACTAAAAGTGGACTCAACTTCTTGCATGAAACCTACACACACTAGGGTATTCTTTCCCATAGACACTCATAGATTTATTTATTGTTACTACTTAAATTATTTTCCTAGAAACACTTCCTGATGTAAGAGCATACACTCTTCTTTATCATTTTTTAATAAGGTTTTTTGTGGAGGTCAAAAGACCAACATAGGGGCTTGACCTAAAGGCAAGCTCCCAAACAACCTCAAATATTTTTCTTGTCCTCATATATTGGGAGAATATTTGACCACATAGAGGTTTGCTAGTATTTTCCCCTCTCTTGTCATTTTCATTTCCTTATTGAAATATATAGATTTGGTTACATTTCTTTATTTCTTTATCATCTTAAATTGTCACCTAGAATTTTACTCTTGCTATCCATATTTCCTATTGTGCAAGTGAGTTCAAAATCTAGTGAAAACTTATTTTGCAACTTTCTAGGATGACAACGCAATATTGGGATCACACCATAGAAGAAGGACGACAACACATCGCGCAAATGTCCACGCACCACAATAACGTCTGAGATAGTGAACTCCATCTTTTGGTGCTAGGTTCTTTATTTTTTGCAATTTCCATTTCTGTATCCAATTTATCATTTCAATACTTCTTTCAAGCTCATTCATTCATTCATCATTTCATTAATGTAATGTAAAAATTAAGTGTAGCTTAATTGCTTTATTACACTCCTAAGCCTTGTAGCTAATATATATACATTTGGAAAGATCATTAGAAATCAACGAAGAAAGTAGACGAGAGATTGGCATGCCATTGTATTGCAAGATCTTTTGAATTCTGTAATTTACGCATTGTAATCAAATGGATGAGGCCTGACATGTTGGAAGCCCATTGTGGTAGATTGTAGTTCTATTATGCTTGTGAAAGTTTTAGTTAGAAATAATTTTGTTGGATTACTCTTACAAATGTAAACATTACTTTCAAACATCCCTTTCATGGTATTGGAGATTTAATTTTTTAAAAAACTTCAAAAACTTCACTTTTTGTTCAATAAAATAGGTCCACACTCTTCTACTATAATCATCAAAGAATGTAAAGAGATACTTGGCACTGGATCTAGTGATGAGCAACCCATTGGTCCACATAGATCACTATGGATAAGTTATAGAGGGCATTTGGTTCTCCATGCTTATCCTGAAGGAAAAGGTTCCTGGTGATGTTTAGCTAAAACAAGCTAATACACAACCTTCACATACACCTTCAAATATTTGACATTGTAGTGGAACCTTTAATCATAATATTGGTTACCATCTCTTGCAATTTATTGTAGTTTAAATTCCTGTATATCACATTATAATTTTGACATAGAATCTATATGAACAATTAGGAGTTTAAGAGCTCCATTACCAACAGAACCATCAAGCTTGAAAAGACCAATATTGTGATCAATGATGCCTATAACAACTATTTTATTTGAGTATTTCTCTCCAATGATAACTTGATTAGTTGAAGCAATAAATTCATAGCCTGCTTGAACACAATTACATATTAAAAGAAGATTGACCCCTAGGCCTTTGACTAACAAACTAATTTTCAAAGTTCCATTCTTAAAGTTAACACTTCTAGAACCCAAAACAACCAGTTTACTCCATTTCCAATGGCAATTTCTTGAACGATATTCCTCTCCTCAAAAAAATTAACAAACAACGATTTATCACCAAATGTCAAAAGATGCACCTTAGTCTAGAATCCATTCTTTGCAATCTAAAGCAAAGTATCCCCTTCAAGAATAGGTTTAGAATTTACCTTATAATAGCTCATGGCTAAGTTCTCTTGTTCCTTGGAGGAAATTTCCAAAAAACTATAATTCTTAGCTTGGTCATCTTTTCTTTTTTCTTTATATCCTTGCTGCACTTTAGGATTATATTGTTGCCTTTAACCTTGTCTCTTTTTCAAATATTTGTTTCCCATGTGATTCTCATTTCTACAATATCCACAAACAATCAATTTTCTTCCATCTTACTTTCTTACATCATCATTCCTAAAAACATTGTTAAAAACTTTCCAATTTTTTTTACATCATGAAACATGACAAGATTTTTGTTCTCTTCAAAACTTTTAGAGAATGTTTTCCTCATTACAACATATGCACAACTTTCTTAATATGTCCCTCCTTGATGAGTTGAGGCTCTTCATCTAAAACTAATTTAGAAAAATGATCAAAAGATTGCTAGGGGGTATTGGGATTCAATTGAATCTCTCTTTTCCTAAATTCTTTAAACAATTTAAAGGTTGGGGGAGGTTTACTTTAAACCATAACAACTAGTACAAAATCTTTCTTTTTTATACTTCTACTTTATTTTTCTAACTAGACAATCAAATAAGAAACTTCATTCAAGTAACCAACTTATTTTTTCAAAATCACCCAATTCCAGATTCAACAATTTTTCTTCAATTTCAAACACATTAGCAAGATCACCATCCTTATAGTCTTCCTATAACTTATTTCATAATTCAATTGGATTATCTAAATCAACAAAATTTAGATTCAGGGTCAAACCTTTACGATTAATTCCTCTTGCCTGTTCAAGCTTGTTACTCCACAATGCCTTTTCTTTTGCATCTTGAGGCTTGGCCACTTCCTCATTAACAATTCTCTATAATGACTTTTTCTCTAAGAGCATTTTCACCACAAGCTTCCAGTTTGAAAATTAACTTCCGTCAAAGATAGGCAAGCCTTCAATATTGTTAGGACCCATAATGTAAGTGAAATCTACTAGGGAGGGAATATCTAGCCAAACAATTTAAACAATCTTTTTGAGTATCACCTTAACATTTCAACAAAATAAACTTTGGTATGATATCTTATGGGAGCTTGGCCTTGCACAACACTCTATTACTACCATATTTTGTAATAATCAAAGTGTCATACAAGTTGCTAATAATTTGACATTTCATATTAAAATCAAACATTTAGAAATTAATGTCTATTATCCAAGATCGTGTTCAAGCTTATGTTGTTAATTTGCAATATTACTCCATCAATGAACAAACAATTGACATATTTACCATAAGCATGATAAAAGCCAAAATTTTGAAGCCGCATAGACTACTTGATATGATAGAGGTGAACTTTAAGGAGGATAATAGTACAATGTTCTCCCCTCCTTTGTAAGTCCTCTTTATTTTATATTATGTTCTAATCAATCTTAAGAAAAATGTTGGTAAAAAATTAAATTTCTAAACTTTCTAAGAAATGAAACATTCCATACTCTAGAATAAAGTATTATTACAAATCTTGAGATGTTAGAAACTTCTAGAACAAAACATTTTTTTTTATATATAAAATAACACTTCACAAAAAAATAATGGGTGGTAAAAAGGCACACCTCGAAAGTCACTTGGGCTAAGCCTAGAAAGTTCTAGATCAAAGTATCAAAGGGTACATGACCCATATAAAAACATAGAAAAAAAAAACAGAATTAAGCTGCCAATGCCACCCCTGTAGATGGTGAATCCCTATCATCCAGTTTCCCCCAAATATCTACGAGGTCCGGGTTGACATCAGGCATAGCCCAGCCATCTTCATTTTCCTGTTCTTCATTTTGAACATTTGGTTCCTCATGCTGAGGTGAGATAGCCAAATTCAACTGGGGGAAGACTTTAGTATTATCCCACCCTGTATTATCTTATTAGTCCTTGTCATAATAAGCTTTAAGTGTTGTAAGGTGAAGAAAGTTAGGCCATCATGATCATGGATTCTTTAGTCCATGATAGTCGAGCCGTAATTATTGTACTTCCAATCAATAAAAAATATTTATTATTTGTTTAAGTTTTTCTTTATAATGTGTTACAAAAAGTAAAAGATGTATATTTTTAATTAAAAATGACAAAACGTCGATTTATATTAAATGTTATATTAGATGAAAATTTTGGAAACTTATTTCTTCCAACGCATAATTTGAAGAAGTAATAGTTATCACTTATGACAAAGCATTGAAAAAAGTAACAAGTGTCTAACCTATCATTTTCAACATTTATGAAATAATAATTAAATATTGTACAATTATTACATTGTCTCTACTCTTGTCTTTATACATTTATTATGTTTGTTTATTTAGTACATCTATATATTTGACAATTCATATACATATATACTAGCACTTGCACCCATATGAGGTTCAAGGAATATGCCGATAGGAACAACCGACAAGTTTAGAAAATTTACCGGTGAATTTTTTACGGCGTGAGACAATTCCAAGCACTATAATGCTTACATATAAAAAGCCTATCGGCTAATAATTGTTGTTATGAATGATGCAATATTTAATATAAATTTAGACTATTTAATAATGATCATAGGAGACTTTAGCTTTAATATATATAAATCGAATTTCTATAAAAACTAATTGAACTAATATACCACTTTTAAAAAAAAGGTTTAGGCTTCCTATTGAGATAGGAAGAAAGAATCAATCAACTGAAGAATTCTGCTATGAATTTATAGAATTAGATTGTGGTATGAATTTACAAAAATATCATTTCTTTTACGTAAATCAAATTTAAAAATTGTGCTCTATATTTTATTTGTGCAGTGCCCTGTTTTCCTCTGTTTCTGCTGTGCTTGTGACAATTTTAGTTAAAAATCATTTTGCTACAATACTGTTAGAAATATATACATGACTTTTAAATCCCTGAAACTTTCAGGGGAGAAGACCACAGGGTAGACAGGTATTTTATTGGTTTCAAACAGACCAAAATGGCGCTCCTCCTCACCCCCCGCCTTCTGATTCTCATTGAACAGTGCAAAAATATATGTTTCAATTGTCCTTCCAGGTCTCTTTGGCGTTCCGGCATTGGACAAAACATGCTTGATGAGATTGTTGTTGTATGCTCTTGCATTGTCCACAGTAGCCACATCACTGCCTGCAGAAGGCCACCCGGTTTCAGTTATCACAATTGAAATATCGGAATATCCCTGCTTTTCCATAGCAGATATAAAAGTATCGACCGTAGCGTCGAACAAGTTCTTATACATTCGATCGCCATCGTTCACGACGCTATTTGTCGATCTGAACAACGCATAGTCTGCAGAAATTGATTCTCTGTTGCCTTCGTAGCTGAAGTATGGATAGACATGGGCCATGAAAGGGGAATCATTATCTGACAAAAACTTAAGTATAGCGCTCATATCCTCACCAAATGTTCCCTCAGAGGGAGGAAATGACTTGGACAGCACAGACATTGCGTGTGGTGTGGAGACCTTGATGTTGTTCTGCAGATTGGCGTTTTCAAGCGCTGTTTGAATGTTGCGCATCGCAGGAAGGAGATATGAAACATATTGTGAATTTACAGAAACCTCGTTTCCCACTGCAATGTATCTGATGTTGACAGAAGGATAAAATGGGCGAATGTTGTCATTCACCCATGCGTTTGCTGCATCCTGGTCACCTGCAATCTTCTGAAGCTCAGTGTTGCCAACTCCCACAATCACTTCGATTCCAGAATTCTTCAGGGCCTGCAGCGCGGCCTGATTTGCTTCGTATAATCTCACCTTTCCTATGTTGCTCGACTTCAATAGATTCACCACCTCGTTTTGAGAAGGCAAACTGTCTGAATTCATTCCGTAGCATACTCCTATCTTCGCACCATCTGCTGGACATAAAAAGGAAAGGGTTTATTATGTGTGAATACTATTAAGTGATAGATAAGAGATTTTATTAACATATATAGATTATAAGATTAAGCTAGTAATCAACAACCAAACCACAAATAACATTGCAAAACAAGCACAACACTACCAAAGCATATTAGGCCAATTGTGAAACTACCCAACAGGAATGGTAATCAACAACCAAACCATAAAAACATAGGAAACACCAAATAACATTGCAAAACAAGCACAACACTACCAAAACATATTAGGGCAATTGTGAAACTACCCAACAGGCCATTCCTAGTAGGTGGAGTTGCCAACTGGTGATCATAAGCCCTATTATGAACTCCATTGACTGAAACTGCAACCAATTCCATTGAGGGAATAATGAGTTCCACTGCCTCGTCCGACCCATGAGATCTAAAGCCTTTTATCACCTTCGCCCTTTGCACTACCCTAATCAGTCTATCATTTTCCAATAGAGGCATTGTGTATCCACTATTAAGTTCCATAATCCCTTTATGTTGCAAGACAACCATTTTTTATCACCATGCAAATGTCTTAGAAAAATTTCTCTAATGTCTGCATCTTCAACATTAATTCTTAAACTGTAGCATCCATAGCTTTTATACCAATCTCAAACCTGACCATAGGCTCCTTGCCCTTTCCTCCTAGTGTCAAAGGACTTGCTTGGAAACCCACATTATCCTTGTCCTCAACGTCCATTTCAACAGGACAGGACAGTGCACCAAAAGAGCAAGCAAGCTTTCCCACACAACTGTATCACCTATTGCCACTTTCAACTTCATTAAAAAATCATCCATAATGGTGTCCCTCGACCATACCCTTCCATTATCCTCAATCCCATTTGGGCCAAAGGTTGCTTTAAAACAACATTCAACTTCCCCACACTATTGCAGCTCAAGAGTTTCTTCAATCTATGGTTTATAACCCTCCTATGACAAAACATGTCTCAAGAACTGCTACCCCAACAATTAACATTAAGCCCACATAGAAGCCAAATGCCGACAACAAAATTAATAAAAGTCCACATACTCAAACAAAATTTAATCCCATCTTGCTCATCATTAAACTTACATGCTCCAAATTGAATGTCTAAATACTGAATGCCCACAAGAATGGAGATCATAAATTTTGCAGAAGTGATGGGACAAGACAGCCTTAAGCACCATTTCCATTTGCAACACAATTCACTTCCTCTAGAGGCTTTGACATGCCAAATAGGATGGCCAAAAACACATAACCTAACCTTAGGGGGATTGTTCATAAACTAATAGTTTAGAGAGATTATGAAAATCTTCCACTTTCCTCCCTTTACGTAAGATACATCCTTAAGATTCACCCTTTCATTTGCCAAGTAATTTGTCTATCCCATTATGCTTACGATAATAATGATGCACAAGGACTGAAGCAACAGAGACAGAATTTCTTTTTCAAAAACATTTATAACTATTTGCAATCTTTTTCCATCTTTATACATCCATAACCCTCCACATATGCAGCTTGAGACCTGTTAGAAGGGCCTCCTCCTCTATTTCATCGTTCAATTTTACTTCCAAGTATTTCTCATTAATCACAAAACCAACACTAACTTCTCCCAAATTGCCTTCTAAAATCCCTTTTTTGAACACTAACCATTTACCTTTACAACCATTGTTATTTTTCTCTATTGTCCTCTGAACAAGGAAAATTAAATTTATCTTAATAATGGGCAACATTTCTCTAAAATTTTGAAGAGAACATTTCTTAAAATATACCTTGACTGCAACAATACTGTAAACAACTAAAGAAATAACAATTTTAATTTCTTCTCTCTATGCAACTGAACGTCTGAATAAGAGTGGATCTCACCTGCATGGGTTGTGTAGAGGGAAAAGACTGTAAAAAGAGCCAAAGCATAGCAATTCTTATTTCCTTGCTGGGAAGCCATGCTGCTTTGCAAGACCAGGCCAATACTCCACCCCCCAAAACATGAATGTCTACCATCTACGATCTGTAATTATAGAGATCAAAACTATCAAAACTAATATTCACTCAGTCAGTCAAGTCAGAGTCTTCGCCGGTGAAAGAACGGCAATTGCACGCAATCAACTGAAGCATTGAAAAATCGACAAAATCATCGTCTTCGTTTATTTGGAATCAGATTTGAATACAAACAAAACTAGAGTCGTTTATGCCCGTCCTTTGCCAGTACGAAAGACATTATTGACGAGACTTTTCGACACACGGATTCACAGCCGTCCAATACGATAAGAAGATCATCAAAGTTCAGCACAATTTTTTAGTCGTAGCCGCCGCAGATGTGACTTGAGCGCGTATTGTGCGGGACCGAGCATTCACGGCGATGAAGTTGACGTCTGGGCTTACCCTCGTGTTATGATATCCATCTTGTGGTACGTAACTTTTCGATTTCTTTATCCATGGTAGAAAAATAGTGGATGAAAATAACTCGTACAAAAGCTTTTCTCTCTTGTGCCAGGACAAGGTATACATCTCGGCTATAACAATTCATCCGCTCCATTACGGTAGTCTCTATTTTCATCTCTAATTATAAGCTTATATATAGGTGAGAGGATCTAGTAGTTGAACACCTTAACTTCACACCTCTCAAAATCATATAGGGGAGAGGATCTAGTAGTTGAGCACCCTAACTTCACACCTTTCAAAATCATACGTGGCAATTTTGAATCACTCTAAAATTTTTACAATAGTTTAGTTGGCAAGGCCCCTGCTTATAACTAAGGTTTCAGGGCCACATCATCAAATATGATGCCACATCAATATGCTTTTTGTTGAGGTGTCAAATAGTTCCCCCCCAAAAAAGGGTGGACCAATAGGTGTGCATTAAGTCATGTTTTGTTGGTGGGCTGATGTGGCATCAGATGACTGGTTGCTTTTTAGATCTGAAGGGCACATTTCATTCAATTATTAGTACTTAATAGTCAACACTAACAACCTTAAAGTCACAACTACTAGTGCTAAACTTTTAAAAATATTGGGCCTTGAATGCACAAATACTATCTCAGTCATTGGAACTATCTCAGGTATTAGGTCTTTTCCCCTAACTCTTCTAAGTTTAGTGTGAAAGAAGCGATGAAATTCTTTACTCGCTTTTGACTCCATTTCCACATTGCCCAAGAAATATATCACGAGTTCAACAATATTGCCTAAAATAATATTTTGGTCTTTTTGGTGTAGATGAGGTGTAGAGTTGTTATTGACATTTTGATCATTTAATTATATTTGAGTAAAGTGAGGAAAATTAATAAATAATAAATTAAATTGTTCTCAAGTCTAATATAATGAGTTGGAGGAATGCCTCAAATGAAGATCGTCATCTATATTCAAGTTATCTCATTTCGAGATGTGAGTTTATTAGTATTTTTAAAATTTGACTCTCAAGCCAGCTAAGAATAGAAATGAGTGAAAGGAAAGCATAAGAATAGAAAACCAATGTGATAGGATAAATTGTATTTAAATCAATAAGAATACAAATTGATTCCAAAATCAAATAAGCCTATGCTTATATAGAGCAAGGCAATGCATAATAGGTGGAAGGTAATTGAAGCTAGACATGCATGATAGATGGATCTAACTAAAGCTAGACACGCATGATAGGTGGAGATAATTAGATGAACTAGCATGATAGAAAGAATGTAACTCAACTAAGACAAGATAAGTGTCAATCAGGTGCATAAGACATGGGCACATGAGTGAATGACACAACTATCTAAGTGAGCTTATCCTAATTAGGTGCATAAAATGCAATATAGTAATAAACTAAATGCAAATAAATAAAATACACCAATACCCACCCATAAGTGAAACTTAGGGAGAAATAGATAACAAGATAGGTTTCAATAACAATGCCTAACGAGGTACTGATGTACAAAAAGACCCCCTCAAATAAAAGAGAAGGATAAAACTCGTAGGAAAAAAAATTCCACCCCATGAGAGGATGAAAAGAGAAGGTCTAGGTGACACCTCTTGAAAAAATGTTGAGAAGGATAAAACCCCATGCAAGGGAAAACTCCCTCCCAAATAGAGAGAAGACAGACCATGTAGTCCCCCTCAATGTGTAGTTTCTTTGCACCAATGGTAGATGCTTGACACTGAATGCTGAAGATGGTCTAGGATCACCAAACAACATTCATCCCCTTGGGTAGAAACAAATCCAAAGGTGTGTGCAAGATATCTTCCCATTCCTGAAAAGCATGAGGGAAGAAAACCCATAATATATGATATCTTTGGAAGCTACTCATGGGTCACCATGTTGGTGCCAAGAGGTGTCGTAATCAACTCAGGAGTCCTAGGCCCAATTGAAAAAGTGACAAATTAAAACCTTGTGGAAACAAATGTAGAACAAAACCCAAAGATGAACATGAATCCTCCAAATGTTGCTCAAAGATCTCCAAGCCAATGCCAAATTGTGACAAATACTGATAAGATAAACCAAGTACCATGCAAGATTCAGGTGTAGTAACCATGGATTATGGTGCTCACCATAGGTAAGATAATGGATTGATGAGAATCTAGTACTCTTGGAGAGGGTGACAACATGAACAATGATTTTGTTAGATATGTGGACTCATGAATATCTACATAATCTATCACTATAGAAGTAGATGTAGGCAGAGAAAGAACAAGAGGGTTTGAATGTACCCTCATGACATCCGAAGAAGATGATGCAACTCCATAGGAGTTGTCACCAAAAAGGAGATGAATGTCCTCAATAGTGTCCTCCAAATCCAAAAGATGAGACTCACATAACAAATCTGATATATTTGCCAAGTACTCATCCTAGAAAGTTGTATCTGAAGGACTGATATGAGCCTCTTTTAAGGAGTCATTATAAGTCACGGATGAAGAAACACTAGATTCAAATGGAATAACAAGTTATAGAGATTAGATCTCAATGCAAGTCATCTAACTACATTGCTCATCCCTGAATGATGTGTCTGCACAAGATGTCTGAGCATGGACAACTGTAGAATCTGGAAGTGCTCGAAGTGAAGAGTCCTTAGCTTGTGAATGTTGTCTTGGAGATGTAGGAGTCATAGAAGCCAAAGAACTAACTAGAGTCTCTAGAGGAGAAGTAGGAGAAGTCTCATGATCTTTAAGACTTTTCCACTGATCTAGCATCTCTGCTATATTATCATCATATGGAATATTATCACAATCATCTAGGGGAACAAGATAGTCTGATGTAGGATCATCTAGGAATGGAAGATCATTTAGATATTTATACATTTTTCAAATTTTGGTTCAATGAGCACAAGGTGTCTCAATACTTAGTATGGAAAATAGTGTGTTGCTCTCAACATTGAGACCAATAAATCCTACAAAATGACTAGTATTGGTGTACCATACATAGTTCCACCAATATGTAGTTGGTTGAGGAACAAGTTCATAGAGATAGGGTAAGAGTTTAAGCAATCTAAACTGCTTCAGAATACCATCTCTCCAAGAATTATAATTTCCTCTTTTCAATTCAATAACTAACGGATAAGTTGAAATACCTATAATAAGAGTAATATTCTCCTCAAATTAGTTAAGCAATAAACTAGTCCAACAAAAGAAAATATTGAACCATAGGAACACCCCCCCAAAATTACACAATCATGAGACCTCCCTAGAAAATTATGATGTTGGCACTTTATACTTAGTATAATTACAGATGCCACTTTCCAAATTAGCAAAGTGGTCTTGATTTTAGAGTATTATAGTTGCTAAATTAGGCCATAGAGTTGAAACTACGTTTTTTGATACAAAATGTGATAGATCATATTGCACCAATGAGAAGTCACAAAAAAATATGCATTTATAAAAAAATTGCACCCAAAAATGTTACTGTTTGAGCCCAACTAAAGCCTTGCAAGTTCCTAAAATGAGAAATTCTCAGTATCACCTATGAGAATCTATAATTTCTAGAAAATTTGAACACCAAAATTAAGAATTGTCTACACCATTGTGAAGCTCTTGAAAAATTAAATCAAATACAATAATTGCTCGTAAAACGAAGCTAATACAATCTAGAATGTAGCCTCTGAAAATCAAGTGCCAGAACTAAAATGTAAATGGAGAGGGGATTAGGCTGGAAGGAGAAAATAGGATGACTTCATGTTGACATCATCTTTCAAGCAAATCAAACTCATTGATATATGTTCTGACCTAGTAGAATCTTCCAAAACCACCCTTAGATCTCTAAAAATTGCTGACAGTAGGCAAAAACTATGGTATTCAAATTTGAAAATAGTGGTTTTGCTAAGAAGAGAAAATAAGGGTGGTGGAATTAATGCATGAATGTGTTACCTATGTTGATATCACACTTACTAGTGGAGGAGTGACTAAGGTGCTATTGCTATTGGTTGAGTGGTTGGATGTGGCACCTATGTAGTGAAAAAACTGAGTTTAAGCACAACAAATGGTGGTGGTTGTGAGCTTGTAAGGGTTGTTGATTGGTAGAAGGTGATAGTGGTGACACTAGGGCCAATAGTGGCTTGAGGGGGTTGGATGAGCCTTTTGTTACAAGTATGGATCTAACCAGTGTTGTCATTGATGTCAACATACTCATGTTGCATTAATGAGAAGGATTGGATGAGCTATGTGCTGAGGATATTGAAAAAATTAGTCTCAATCAGGAACAGTGAAGAACAGTGATGACAATAAGGTAAAAGTCCAAGATAGGTTGAGGATTAGAGGATGTGGTTTAAAGGGTTTGTAGATATACGTCTTGAAATGCTCCAGTAAAGTTTTAAGAGGTCCGCATGAAGATTTGAAGAAGTTATGGCCACTCAAGTAGAACCAGTTCCAGCAGGAGTTCAGAGGTGACAAAGTGACATAGATAGGTCCGGTGAGATCTGGAAATGCATTATCCTATTCTACGGATTTGAGGGAGTGTTGAGGACATTCGTGTGAAGTGTCGACTCGATTGGTTCATGGTTTGAAGGTCCGGAAGCACCTATTCCTTTGCGACAGTGATGACAGACTGTGTTCTTGAAGTTCCAGATGAAGGAGAGAAGAATTCCAGCAAGCAGATGAAGTGTGGATGTTCTTGGTGATTCAGGAAAGGTTGTGGTGATCTTTGGATCGTGTCCAGTTCTTGATTGTGGTACGCATTAAAGTTAGAGTTTGCATTTGAAGAATAACCACTAGATGTTGGTGTTCTTCCTGAGACTGGCCGACTAGATGTATTACACGTCTTGCGGATGTTCTTGTAGGTGTTTGCCGACTTAGATGATTGTTTCTAAGTCGATGCCTTGTATAAAGAAGGGATTGTGAAGTCATTCCAAAGTGTATCTTGTGGAGATGAGAGTGTGGTAGTGAAGAAGAGAGTGAAAGGCAGAGCAGAAGTTTTTGGGCCTAAATGGAACTAATCCAAGCATGGTAAAGATGCTATTCTCCAATTCAAGTTTGTAATACTTGTTACTTTGTAGACAGTGTGTCTCTTGTAGGCATTGAGCCTCTTGTGAGCATTGTGCTCGGGCAGTGAGCCCTAATTGGCATGTGCCATTTTGTTTTTTCTATTCTTCTAACAGAGAATACAATCTTGGGTTAATCACCCCGTAGTTTTTCCCTTAACCAGGTTTTCCATGTCAAAATCTTGGTGTCTTATGTGTTGATGAGTTTCTGCTTACTATTTAATTGCATTATGTTTTATGATTGATATACTACTAATCACTAAGAAGATTTAAGTGTGAAATAGGAGAAAGTTTTGGACAACTGATTCACCCCCCCTCTCAGTTGTGTGCCCTAAGTCTAACAATTGGTATCAGAGCTAAGTTCCTCTAAAAGGAGCTTAACCGCTTGAGGAGATCCAGGATGTCGTCTTACAAGGACAGCCTGAAGTTTGATGGAATAAATTTTAATCTATGGAAAGGTCGCATGAAGTGTCACTTGCAATGCATGGGTATGGCATACTGGACCATGGTTACAACACAGTATGTACCTCCACAGGGTGGTCCAAAAGCTGCAAATGAAATCACAGATGCTGAAAACAATCTGCAGACTATAGAAGCTCTTCTAAGTGCATTATCTGATTCAGAGCTCTCAAATGTTATTGACCTACCAACTGCTTTTGAGATTTGGAAAAAATTAGAACTTTTGCATGAAGGAGAGCAGTATGTCAAATGTGCAAGGTTACAGAGTCTAAAAGGGGAATTTGAAAACCTAAAGATGAGAGATGATGAAAATATTACTACTTTTATGCCAAGAGTAAATGAGCTTGTTTGTGGAATTAGAAATGCTGGTGGAGTCTTGGATGAAAATGAGATTGTTGGCAAAATTCTCAGATCCCTTCCTACTTCTTACAAAATCAAGGTTGCTACCATTGATGAATTTAGAGCCCATACAACTGTCACAAGAGATCAATTGGTTGACAAATTGGCTGCATTTGAAATGACTTAGTTTGGAGATGATCCTCCCAAGACTGAATCTGCATTCAAAGCTAGTGCCTCTGTAAAAGGTAAACAAAGGTTTGATCTGGGAGAGAACTCATCAAGGAAACTGTCATGGTATGAAAAAATAAGAAAAGACCTGGAAAAAGAAGTAGAAACTGCTCAACTTGAAGCCCTCATTGCAAAGAGACTGCCAAGAGGATCTGGTAAGTATGAAGGAAAATTGTCTTTTAAGTGTTTTAACTGCAATAAGATTGGTCATTTTGCCTCAAAATGTCTGGAAAGATTTTCAAGGCAAAATCCTAACAGATCAAGGTTCCAAAAGAATTGTTACTATGTTCATGAAGAAGATGATAATGAAGGAGTAACAGATGATGAATCAGAGATAGGAAACAAATCCGGAAGTGAATGGGTGTTTATTGCCATCAAGGAAGAAGAACCAATATCCTCTGTATCTATCAATCATAAAGTTATAGAAAGAGCCCTGGCTTCCCAAGTTAAAGAAAAGGATGATTGGGTCATTGACAGTGGTTTCTCTCACCATATGATAGGTGACAAAAATAAGTTCATAGATCTGGAAAGGTATGAAGGAGGAGTGGTGAAGTTTGGTGACAATTCTGCTGGTAGAATCAGAGGGAGAGGAACTATTTCTTTTGATGGAAGGAACAAAACCAATAATGTTCTATATGTTGAAGGCTTGAAGCACAATCTTCTCAGTGTTGGACAGTTGGTGGACAAAGGCTATGATCTCTGGTTCAAGAATGGAAAATGCAAGATCTTTGAAAGCTCAAGAATAGAGATTGCATCCGGTACCCAAACCAAAGGTAATATCTTACACTTGGTTGGCACTGGTAAAAGTTGCTTATTTGTTCAAATTGATCAGAGTTGGTTATGACATAGGAGAATGTGTCATGTGAATTTTGATAATATCATCAAGATAAGTAATACTCAGGTTGTATGAGATCTTCCAAAATTGGTGAAACCTACAAATAGCTTGTGCAAAGAATGTCAGTTGGGCAAGCTGAGCAGAATCACATTCAAGAGTAAGGATCAATCTTCTCCCAGATTATTGGACTTAGTTCATACTGATCTATGTGGTCCAACAAGAATCAAGAGTGTACAAGGTGATAGATATTTCATGCTATTAATTGATGACCATTCCCAGATCATGTGGGTTACCTTTCTGAAAGAGAAATCAAAAGCTTTTGAGAAGTTTAAAATTTTCAAGGCTATGGTAGAAAATGAAACTGGATTAAAATTGAAATATCTAAGGTTTGATAGAGGTGGTGAATTCACATCCAGTGAGTTCATAGATTTTTTTGAGAAGCATGGTATAAAGAGATAGTTGTCTACTCCTAGGAATCCACAACAGAATGGAGTAGTGGAGAGAAAGAACTAGACCATCCAAGAAGCATCTAGGACAATGATGATGGAAGCAAACGTTCCTCAGATGTTTTGGAGAGAAGCTGTCAGCACTGTAGTCTATACTCTCAATCGAGTTCAAATCAGAAGCAATACTGGTAAGACTCCTTATGAACTCTGGTTTGGCATCACTCCTATTGTGAGGTATTTTAGAGTGTTTGGTAGCAAATGTTACATTAAAAGAGATGAAGATCTAGGCAAGTTTGATGCTAGAAGTGATGAAGGAATTTTCTTGGGTTACTCCACTCAAAGCAAAGCAGACCAGTGTTACAATAAGAGACTGAGAAAAATGATAGAAAGTACAAATGTGAAAGTTGATGAAGGAATTGAGAAACCTTCAAAGTTTTATGAATATGATGAAGATGATCAGAATGGTGTTTTAACTCAAGGAGCCCAAACTCCTTCTGGTACTTAGAATCAAACAGATCTAGTAATTCAGGGGGAAGAGATGAGTCATAATGAGCCTAATCAAGAATTAGAAGTGCAAGAAACTCCTAAAGTTCCCAGGTATGTAAGACTGAACCACTCTGAAGATCAGATCATAGGTGATAAAAGAAAAGGAGTTCTAACAAGAAGGAGAATTGCTCAAGATTCAGAAGAGTATTGTTTGATCTCAAAGATTGAACCTAAGATAGTGAATGAAGCTTGCAATGATGAAAACTAGATTAAAGCAATGGAGGAAGAGCCGGTGCAAATAGAGAAAAATCACACTTGGGATCTTGTTCCCAGACCTAGAAACAAGAATGTGATTGGAACCAAATGGGTCTTCCGGAACAAACTAAATGAAGTTGGTGAAGTAATTAGAAATAAAGCTAGATTGGTCTGCAAAGGCTACTCTCAAATAGAAGGAATTAATTTTGAAGAAACTTTTGCTCCAGTGGCAAGAATTGAAGCAGTCAGATTATTTCTTGCCTTTGCTGCCTTCAAGGATTTCAAGGTATATCAGATGGATGTCAAGTCTGCCTTTCTAAATGGTAACTTGGAAGAAGTGTATATAGAGCAACCAGATGGATTTCAATTGTCTAATCATGGTGATATGGTCTGCAAGTTGAAGAAGGCACCGTATGGATTGAAGCAAGCCCCAAGAGCTTGGTATGAAAGATTGGATAAACATCTTTTGAAGATTGGTTTCAACAAAGGTACTACTGACAATAACTTATATTTCAAAATTGATCATGAAAACATCTTGATTGTTGAAGTATTTGTTGATGATATCATCTTTGGAGGAAGAGATAGTATGTGTAAAAATTTTGCAAATCAAATGAAAAGTGAGTTTGAGATTCTATGTTTGGTGAAATGAATTTATTCTTGGGTCTGCAAATTACTCAAACAAAAAAAGGAATCTTCATTTCTCAGACCAAATATGTGAAAGAATTGTTGAGAAAATTTGGGATGGAAGATTCAAAGCCAATGAACACTCCCATGGCAATGGGATGTAAGTTGAGAAAAGATGATGACTCTCCTAAGACAAACCAGATGAAGTTCAGATCAATGATTGGAGGATTGTTGTATCTCACTCAAACTAGACCAGATATAATGCAGGCTATTGGTCTCGTTGCTAGATTCCAGGCTGATCCCAGAGAATCTCATGTCATGGCAATCAAGAGGATTTTTAGATATCTAAAAGGGACAGTTGAGTATGGTTTGTGGTATCCTAGAGATCATCATTTCTCTCTTCATGCATATATAAATGCAGATTGGGTAGGAGATGTGGATGACCAGAAGAGTACCAGTGGTGGAGCATTCTTTTTAGGAAAAAGATTGGTTTCTTGGCTAAGCAAGAAACAAGAGGCAATATCTCTGTCCACAACTGAAGCAGAATACATTGCAGCAACAGGTATTGCACTCAAGTTTTGTGTATGAAGCAGATGCTAAGAGATATCAAAGTAGAGTATGAGAAGCCTATGACAATCTTTTGTGATAATTCAAGTGCAATAAATATATCTAAGAATCCATTGTTGCATTCTAAGACTAAGCATATATCTATCAAGTTTCACTTTTTAAGAGAGCGAGTGAACAAGAATGAAGTCAAATTGGAGTTTGTGCCTTCCAAGGATCAGATTGCAGATATCTTTACTAAACCTCTACCTAAGGATTCTTTTGAGTATCTCAGGGAGAAGTTAGGGGTTATTGCCCCTCTGGTAATGAGCTAAGGTGCATTGAGGTGCATTAGTCCGGTGGCTATCACTATCATATCTTGTGATCTAGATTGATGGGAACTGCTACTCAGGGGGAGCAGCAGGTATGATTCTGAAGTATTGGAGTTACAAGTATGAGCCCTTTGCCATTGATGTCAAAGGGGGAGAGAAGACATGTGAAAAACAAGTGGTTAATGGTCAAAGGGGGAGCAGTAAAGGAAGAGAAGACATGTGAATAGTTGTTGCTAATAGGGGGAGTTGTGTCAGTAAGGAGAAGTTCTTGTTTTGATGGTTTTTCACATCATATGTTGCCATCAATGACAAAGAGGGAGATTGTTGCAAGTATGGGTCTAAACGGTGTTGTCATTGATGTCAACATACTCATGTTGCATTAATGAGAAGGATTGGATGAGCTGTGTGCTGAGGCTATTGAGAAAATTAGTCTCAATCAGGAACAATGAAGAACAGTGATGACAATAAGGTAAAAGCCCAAGATTGGTTGAGGATCAGAGGATACGGTTTAAAGGGTTTGTAGATATAAGTCTTGAAATGCTCCAGTAAAGTTTTCAGAGGTCTGCATGAAGATCTGAAGAAGTTATGGCCGCTCAAGTAGAACCAGTTCCAGCATGAGTTCAAAGGTGACAGAGTGACATAGATAGGTCTGGTGAGATCTGAAAATGCATTATCCCATTCTACAGATTTGAGGGAGTGTTGAGGATGTCCGTGTGAATTGTTGACTCGATTGGTTCGTGGTTTGAAGGTCCAGAAGCACCTATTCCTTTGCGACAGTGATGACAGACTGTGTTCTTGAAGTTCTGGATGAAGGAGAGAAGAATTCCAGCAAGCAAATGAAGTGTGGATGTTCTTGGTGATTCAAGAAAGGTTGTGGTGATCTTTGGATCGTGTCCAGTTCATGATTGTGGTCCGCATTGAAGTTAGAGTTTGCATTTGAAGAATAACCACCAGATGTTGGTGTTCTTCCTGAGACTGGCCGACTAGATGTATTACACGTCTTGCGGATGTTCTTGTAGGTGTTTGCCAACTTAGATGATTGTTCCTAAGTCGATGCCTTGTATAAAGAAGGGATTGTGAAGTCATTCCAAAGTGTGTCTTGTGGAGATGAGAGTGTGGTAGTAAAGAAGAGAGCGAAAGGCAGAGCAGAAGTTTTTGGGCCTAAATGGAACTGATCCAAGCATGGTAAATATGTTATTCTCCAGTTCAAGTTTGTAATACTTGTTACTTTATAGACAGTGTGTCTCTTGTAGGTAGTGAGCGTCTTGTGAGCAGTGTGCTCGGGTAGTGAGCCCTAATTGGCATGTGCCATTTTGTTCTTTCTATTCTTCTAACAGAGAATACAGTCTTGGGTTAATCACCCCATGGTTTTTCCCTTAATTGGGTTTTCCACGTCAAAATCTTGGTGTCTTATGTGTTGATGAGTTTCTACTTACTGTTTAATTGCATTATGTTTCATGATTGATATACTGCTAATCACTAAGAAGATTTAAGTGTGAAATAGGAGAAAGTTTTGGACAAGTGATTCACCCCCCCTTTCAGTTGTGTGCCCTAAGTCTAACACCTTTCCCATAAATTCTCACAAATCCCTTAATAGGGCATGTGAACCCCTCTAAAGGGGTTGACAAGCTTTTGCCCTTTGTTATTTTTTTTTTTAATTTTAAGAAAAAAAGTATAGCAAATTAGAAAAATTACACAGTACTGTTGATAGGGGTTGTACAACCCCCTAAACAATTTTATTTGCCTCATTTGGCAACTTTGTCTAAACTGAATAAATTTTATATTAAATTAGGGGTTTTTGGGCCTTTCAGATGTGATGCCAAGGTCAAATTTTGTTGGAGTTGATAATTAACTCAAGCCACAAAGATCACCTGCAAAACCTAAGATTTATCTTCCACAAGAGAAAAAAGCAAAGAAGAATAATTTGCACAATATTGAATGAATTAATGAATTATATGTGAGAACTTGCTTTTATATTTGCAAGTTAGAGAAACCCTAATATGACTTAAGAATAACCTAAGACTAAAATTAGCCCTAAGTAAACTTAATAAAGTGTAATTAAATACTTAATTACACTAACACCCCCCATGAGTGCAACTTAGGGAGAAATGAAAAACCATGCAACTAATGCAAGAATGGGTCCCGACTACAAGGCCATGTTAGGTACCCATGAACAACAAGAATCTCTCATAAGGTGGAGAAAAGGAGAAAAACCATATAGGAAAAAAACCCCTCTCCAAAAGAGAGAAAAAACAAGTACATGAATATGTGATGGAAGGACTAATACTAAGACCCCCAAGAACTGAATCCATCACAAAAGTACAATAATGAATGGCCCCCATAAGAGAGAGCGTAAAGAGAATATGAATCCCCTCCAAGAAGAAGCTCCAGAACCAATGAAGAGATCTTGAAGACAAAATCCAATCCATTACCTACAAACAACATTTCTCCCTTTCGGAAGAAACAGATCCACTGGTGAATGTAGAAGCCATTCCCACATCTTGGATGAATAGGGAATCCATATCGAAATGTGTGCCTCTAAATGCAACTCAAGTGATCTCATACTGGGAAAATATGTCTTCTCTAAAATAGAAACTGTCTGCCCAATAAGAGAAGAAGAACTAGGAGAGGATATGATATGAATTGCATCTGGAAACACAAAAATGAAGGTGGTGATGCAAAGCCACCTGAGATAGCATTAACAAGACAGATAAACCCTCAAATGTGTCCTCCAATTTCCACAAATAGAGATGATATGTCTATAAGATAGGAATCCCAGTAAGGTGGATCTGAAAGACTGATATTGACTTGCTATAGAGAATCACTGGAAGCTATGAAAGAAACAACACTGGACTCTAAAGTAGTAGTAGGTGATGGTGGAGCAATGATCTCATCAGGAGGAGAAGTGATTGAAGAAAGCATTTCAAAAAGATGATGTGAGAAATGAGGACACATCTCTTTCTCATGTTGATTACTTCCACAATATCTACAATTAGATTTATGCTGATGGTAGAATCCCATCTCCTTAGATGATTAGAGATCAAAACATGCAAATAGATTTATGATGATAACATAAGCCTATCAAAGCAAACAGAACCTTTCCAAGAGGCAGCATGTCCAGGATATCTAACAGAAGCCATAAAATTGACAAACTGATTAAAAGATACCCAAAGCTAAATCTAAAAAAAATATATAGGTAGCTATGTAGAGATCACTGATACCTTTCCAATGCCTATTCATTTTTGAAAAACGAAGATTCTGGATGCAAGAAAGGAGCTTGAAAGCCAAAAATGATGCCTTGACTTAAAACAGAAAAAAAAGTGCCAAAAGACAAAATCAGAAAAAAATGATCATACTATCAGAAAGTGTACAGAACCAGCTTTTTGACAATATTTTGTTTGCGAAAAACTGACTCCGGATGTGAAAGTTATGACAATTTTTGTGAAATTGCTCCATTAGGGCATGTAGAAGAGGGCAAGATGGAGGATTGCTAGATAAAATGATGCACCTTGCAGAAGCACCCTTAAGACCGCTAGATAAAATGACGTGGAAGCACCCTTTGGACCGCTAGATAAAATAATGCACCCTGCGGAAGCACCCTTTGGACCACTGGATAAAATGATGCACCTTGCGGAAGCACCCTTCGGACTGTTGGATAAAAGGACGCAGAAGCACCCTTTGGACCGCTTGATAAAATGATGCACCCTACGGAAGCACCCTTCAGACCGCTAGATAAAAGGACGTGGAAGCACCCTTCAGACCGCTGGATAAAAGGATGCACCCTCAAAAAAACACAGAGATTTTTTCCAGTCTCTGATTTTTGTGAATTAACAGGCGATTCTAGGGTTTTCAACCCTATTGAGTGCGCTGGTGATGATGGTTTTGGCCAAAAATGCTCTAAAACTATTGTTCCCCTCCAAATCTTAAAAAAAGCACTCTTGATAATTAACTCAAGCCATAAAATATTTAATTACACCAATCTAGATTTAACCCAAAATACTTTCCACATAGATTGGTATGTAACAAATCTAAGGAACTATAGACTCGTGTTTCTATAGTAGGAAAAGGAGCCAAAACACTTGATGCTATTCATGATGGTCATAATGCAAGTTCTAGACCTAAACACTTTAGGGAATTCATTATATTAGAGAAGTCTCCACACATGATATAAGAACAACTCTTGAAATATAATCTTAGTAAATTTACCTCCAATTAAGCCAATGGAGAACTCTAAGTTCACACCACACACACCTAAATATTTTTGTTCCTATCATCACATACATGGGCATTCTATAGATAGATGCATTGCATTTAAACATAAATTTCAAGATCCTATAGATAAAGTGGAGATAAACATTGAGCATACTCTAGAGCTCATAACCACCTCACTTGATGAGGTTAATCATATGAAAGAAATTAATGTGCATCAAGATATTGACCTTCTTTACCATAATACACCTCATTTTGAGTTTACACATGAAATACTTGAGAAAAACCACCTGTCATGTAACCAATTACTAATGTGTTTGTAAGGATTATCAACAAGAGACACGTGATACAAAAATAAATTATGAAGAAGAAAATGTAAGAATTAATGAAGAATATCACACTTATGATGATGGTGATCCTCCTAGATTTGTTAGATGATTCATAAGCATCACCATAGTGATGTAGTCATGAATTGAGGATCCAATGAAGGCCTACCCAACCATGTAGTGAAATGAAACAACAAATAATCACATAAAGAAATCTCAATGAAACAGTACAACAATATGATCTTTATTGATTATTAGTTATTAATGAATTACAATCTATGACAATGGGCTTCCAACATGCTAGGCCTTAACTATTTGATTACAAAACATGAAAACCATAGAATTCGAATGATATTGCATTACAATTCCATAGGATAAACTTCAAACATAACTATTTTCTCTATATCATCTTAATTATCAAACTAATTGAACTAAACAACTCGTGAAATGGTTATGAATTAATGTATTTATAGTTGTATCAAGCCTTGGAAATGATCTTAGTTGGCCACAAGGTGGTACAAAGATTAATGCCTCATGAAGTGTGTAGTCAGCCAAACGTGTAGATGATTCCTCCAATTTGAATGTGGCGATGATGGATTGATGAATCTTGATGTAGTTCACATCATAAATACTCTAAGGTCCAATGTACCTTGATATGTGTTCCTTTGCTATCATAAAATCTAGAAAGCTACCACAAGCCATGAATATTGAAACTTAGTGTAAGCATGTTAAGCTTAGTAATAGGTCAAAAACCAAATTATGCCTTTGCAATTTGATTAGAAACTTCTAAAAATTGAATATGATGTTGAAAGATAATTGTATAACATATTATCCCAACCATGGGGCAAGATTTGTGAAATGTGGTAGGATTTGTAGTGTATGGTTATGATTGGAATGTAAATGAAAACCTACAAACAAAACAAACAAGTCAAAATATTTTTGGTTGATGCAAGATTTGTCTTACACCCTGGGATGCTCTTGCATCACATAGCCTATATACATATATACTTACATTTCTAGTTTTCACTTTTCTTTTGTTAGCTATATGGTCCTTTTTTATTACCTATTGTTCATTGTGTTCCATATACCTGTTTCATAAGTTATGTATTTGGTTACATGCTTATCTTCCCCCAATTGAGGGGAATTTTCTGTTGTCTCTCAGATTTGCACCCTTGTTGAGTTGTAGAACTTGGCAATCTGGAGAAATATGGGATCTTTCCAAAGGTTTGTGGGTCACCTGCAATGGAAAGAACCTCTGGAGAAGGCCGGCTTCCTGCTGATACTCCACCTAAACTACTTATACTAAGGTCTTTGCAGAGAAAAGAGTAAGAAAGATTACATGAAAATGAAACCTACTGTCTAAGGTGATGCACCAAAAGATCATCAGGAAACACACATGAAATGACACACTTCAAAACCAGTAATAATAAGAACCCTCACACAACCTAGCAAAAATTCATAACCCTTGCATCAATGTTTTGTAAGAAGGCTAAATAACAGCAGTCTTGTTATGGAGAAAGAGGTTTTCTCACTACCCACAAGCTGATTGTTATCCCTTGCACATCTCACAACCTGCAAAAATTATAAAAGAAACCCCTGCATAAAGGTACCAACATGAAAGATAGCTTCAAGGACAAAGAAACATCACCAGAATCTGTACTAACACTGAGGACACACAATATCAGAAGAAATAGGAAGGTATGAACTGCTTATTACTGCCAAAAGAGTGTTACAACACTGTATATCTCTGAAAAATGTGTTACAAAACTATTCACCTCTACAAAAGAACTCTGAAAATTACAATATATACAGTAGTGAATAGCAAGAACCCCTGAAAAATGAATAAGGAAGAGGGATATATACTTCCTAAACAACTATAAATAGATAGACATCCACCACCTCCATTCCCGTGCATCTCATAAATGCCCACAAAATATCTCTCTAAAGTCCTCCAAAGTGTGCTCACAATGCAGAAAAAGTCAAAGGATGCCATCTGCAATCATAAAGGCACCTGAAAATGTCATAGAATGCCTTTAAATGCCCTCTGTGGTTTCTGACATACGTCAGATCTATGTCATAAGTCCTGCAGCATCATAAATAACTGAAAAATATCCCAATAAAAGACATAATTACTCATTTTCTGCATCTAATAAACATTTAACTAAGAGGTTTATAACTCCACCACCTTAGTAAATGTTTTTACAATTTATAATCAAGACCTATGCAAAAAATGGCATTATGACATAACAAGGATGTCCATACCTCCTAGGAAAAGTAACACGACACATCACATCATCTCGCATCATGTCTATACACGATTTGAAGCAATATATTTTCAAGGACCATTATACCTCCATATGCATCACCATGCCATTATTTTGCTTTCAAACCACCTTGTTATTCCCGGCAACATCAAGTTTTACATACATCATTATCCCCTTATATCTCCTATAGGATGTCCTCACAAACTAAGACATTCGACCTTGTAAGACTCATAATACATCTTACTTACCTTTTGGAAAAAATACACAAAGGGCATAACATGCCACGACCACTTCTTGTGTCCCTAGGTTCGAAAGACAAGTCGTGACCAAGGGATGCCATGACTTTTTAAAACAAAAGCAAAAAACAACCCCAAACAAATCGACCTAGGTCTATTCGACCAAGCAAAAAACAGAAACCTAAATAGACTCTTGGCATTTTGCATTTGTTCTCTGCTGTTCGCTGAGCCGCCCTGAGGGTTTGAAGGTTGAAAACCCATCATTTCTGGTTGATTTTTAGCAGATATTGGTCGATTCTTTGGTCAATTTCTGAAGTAAATGGCATGCTTTGATGTTAAAACTCCTTTGAAGTCATTTTTTAGCTGATTGGGGCCAATTTTGACTGTAAAATGCTGCTTTTTTTGCCATTTTTTTATTGCGAAATGATGCATTTCTGTTGTGTTCCTTGTGTGGCCGACCCTGCTGTTTGTAGCTGGCTATTGCTCTGTGCATTTGCTGTTGAGGAAAACTCTATGGTTTGGCAACAATAGATGGCAGAATACTGAGGTAACTCGTTAACTACTGTTGCGTCCATTCATTTTCTGAGTTTGCTTCCTCATATTCGCTGCCCAAAGCACGTAATTCTGAGCATATTGTTAGAAATGGTTTGAAACTCTATATTTTCTTCTGTGTTGAGGCACGTTTTCATGAAAATTAGGCATTTGTTGCATTAAACTTAAAGAAAAATGCATCCTCCTCTTGTTGTTCACTGTCAGAAGACACAGTGTTGGTCATTTTCTGAGGAATGAGTCTGTAGAACTGCAAAAAAAACTCTTGCATCTTCTTCCTGTTCTGCACTTTTTTCAATTTCCGGCTGTAACAAACTTGGAAAAGAAAACTACCTTCTGGTGATCCTCTTTCAAAGGGTTCTGTGAATACTAGAACTTGACAAATCTAGCATTTTTTCTTCACTGCTGTTCGCTCTCAGAAAGCACGACTTTGGACATTGCTGGTCACTTTTTTTTTTTGAAAAAGTTAAAACTTCTTACATTTTCTCTGAGATTCGAACTCTATAGAGTCAATTTTGCATCCCTTTGGCTATGAACAAGCCTTAACACAAAACTTGGAAAAAGGGTATATATGCCTTGGTTTTGTTCTGAATTTGTATTTTCCATTGTGTTGTAGCTGATCTTGAAATTCCATTTTTCAGTGATTAACAAACTCTGTGGAATTCAAACTTTTTTAAAAAAATGCATTTTCTGAGTGATTTGCTGCCAGAAGATAGTATTTGTTGATCTTTTCTGAGTCTATATGTTTCAAGTGAGCTGAACTCTGTATTTTCTTCTTTACTATTCGCTGAGAGCTCAAAATCTATTTTTTGTTCTTCATAAACTCTGTGGCATTTGATCTCTTCCGGCTGTGAACAATTTTCAACTCGCCATGATCAAGGTTTTTTTGCATTTCTGTGAAGATAGAAGACAGATAAGGCTGTCATAAAACTTGAAACTGCCTTGTCTTCCTCATTTTATATGATCTGGACCTTATCCTTTGCATTTTCTGGCTATTTGCTGTTATAAAGGTATACTTTTGAACATTTCTGAGCACATGTTTTGAAAAACTGCAAAAAACTCTTGCTATTTTTGACAGTGCTGAGGCACATCTTCATGAAAATTAAGGATGTAGTTTGCAATGCGTTTAAAACACTTACTTTTCCTTCATTTCTGCTGCTTTTGGGCTGTGAATACGCTTCAGAAAACTTGGAAAAATGGCAAGTATGCCTTGCTGCTCTCAAAACTGTATTTCTTTGAATGGAACTCCTGCTTCTGTTGTTGGCAAGTATTTGAAACATTTGCATCTTCTCTGAAAATTGCATTTTCTATGTCTAATTGCTAGCAGAAAGCATGATTAGCCATTTTCTGAGTGATTTCATTCATTTTCGGAGTTTTCCTTCTGTTGTATTTACCATCGAGGACAAGTTTGTAGGTCCTGTGCTTGAAACATCTACACTCCATAGTCATTTTTTTATGCTCTTCATACTCCAGGTTGGCCTGGCATGTATATGGATCCCAGACAGTAACACTGCCTTCATGATCACAGCTTGCATTTTGCTCTACCACACATCATTATCCCAAATAGATTTGGAATCGTGACAAAAGCACTTTATGTGCAAGTGCTTAATAAGAATTCCTCAAGATGTTTGCCTCAAACCTCTTAAATTCTTTCATTTTCTGCTCAAATTTTTCTAAAGCATCTGAATTTTGTTTGAGTTCTTCTCAATAGAAGGACAATGTTGCCTGACTGCGGTTATTTGTTTTGACGAAGTTGTTGGGAACCTCACAGCAACCTCCCCCCTATTTTCACACTCAATGATGCCTCTTTGATCTGAAACATACCTCCATCTACTGAGATAGCACCATCTTCCTGTTTCCTGATCTAACATGGGGAGCTTGAACAAGCGTAACCTGTCAATATTTATCACAGAGAAGACTTTTATGACGGACCTTAGTGCAGAAGCTTAAGTTTCCATGAAGGCCTTTGCCCAAATAAATCCAAATCATGTCACTAGCACGGAACTTGTGGTCTATTTTGTGCTGAGAATGGTTGCTCCTTCATTTACATTGGCTGTACTTATGCTGCTCTCTCTTTGCCATGATAGGCTGTCCAAACCTGTTACATGATTGCTGTCCTGCTTTGACTGTTAGCTCTTTTTTATGATCTTCAGCTGTTGGCTGTCCTGTTTTTTGACTTTTGATTGTTGGCTGTCCTCTTTTTTGACTTTTGACTGTTGGCTGTCCTCTGTGGTTTGTTGTCCTACTTTGACTATTAGCTCTTGACAGTTGTATCTATTTTTCTAAGTTGTTACTGAGCTGGGCTCGACCCTTGTGGGAGCCACATTTCTTTCACTCATAACGCAACTGAATGAGTCAAACAGAAACATAATGACATCTGTCTCTACACATGAAACAAACTTGTTAGAAAATAAATGCATGCTTGCAGTCAATATTCTTGATTTTTCTCAAAAGCTTTTGTGATGCTGATTGGTTTAGTGCCTTTGAAAATGCAAATTGTACATTTATGTGTGCATATCATGTGATGTATGATGCCCCGCCATTGCTCTAACATCATTTTTTCAAAATTTTACGCAGATGACGGGGTAGCAAGGAGACAACGGCTGGATGTGAGGGCAAGTCGACGATCTAGGACAACACAAGACGCGGCAACAGTCTGAAGGCTCGTCATTCAGGCAATGACGAGTCACCCTACCTCACATGCTATTTGCTTTTTGGTCTTTCATAAATGTACAGTTTGTCCTTTTCATTTTGCAATTGAATCAGTCAGTCTCACGGCTTGTGTGAGAACCTATACACTTATTTCTTCAATATATATTGTTGGTTTTTTAAAAAGATCTGTACAATCTCTTAAGTTTTCCTGAAATATATCTGAATGCAACAATACAACTTCATATCAATTTGCATCAAATGTGCCTGGGCTTAACACAACAGCAATAAAATGTACCTTCTTTTCCTCTAAAAAACTGGAAAGCTCTACTTGATTTAGCTAGTAGTGAAATCTAAGTAACATCCTTGGCAACATCTACTATATGTTTGCTTGCTAAACATTAGACCAGTTGCCTGAAGCTTATCCATTGGGCATAGAGTCACACATGCTTGACAAAAACTGGAAAACACTTCCTTTACAAACTACTGTGAATTATTATAGCTCTATGAGGACAGGGATGGTGTGTGACAGTGAATACATGCATTTACTGTTTCACATGATGGCTGTCCTTTCATACAGCTGTAGTACGTTACAATAGTTTCAAACCCTTCCCAACCAGATTGAAGAAAACTGAAAACTGTACAGAAATGCACTTAGAGAAAAGAAATCTGCAACTAATCTATTGTGCAGCAGCACTTATTCAACAACTGAAACTTCATGAAATATGTACAAACAAGTCTAGATCCTACCTCAGAAGCAATGTTTGAGGTGAATCCCATTGACTGGGATTGGCTCGACGTCACCATCCAGCTTAGATAGCTAGAAAGCGTTATGCTATTTGCATTCTGAAATAATGTATGGCCCACTCCAAAAAGCATCAAACTTGGAGTGCTTCCCAAGTTTGCTTTTCAGCACATCCCACTTCAGCACTATGTCACCCTCCTGGAATGTTCTTGGAGAAGCCCTTTTGTCGAAAGACCTTTTCATTTGGGCTTGATGATGCTCTATGTTCCTCATAGCATCATTTCTGGTTTCTTCAAGCTCAACCAGTTGAGCTAGCCTTACCGTCATAGGGCCTTCCTCTAGCATGTCCAGCTGGTTTACCAAATCGAGTGCTGGTAACTCAAGTGTAATAGGAAGCCTAGCTTCCTTGCCATACACTAACATGAAAGGCAAATGTCCTGTCAACCGTTTGGTAGTGATTTTATCAGCCCATAGTGTTGATTTTAACTGTGTGTGTCAGGATCTCTGGTTCCCCTCCATGGTCTTCTTGATGATCCTGATCAGGTTCTTGTTTGTAGATTCCGCTTGGCCATTGCCTTGTGGATAGTAATTTGAGGACGTATTGAGATAAATGCCACTCCTCACAGCCCAATCAGAAATTCTGGAACCAATGAAAGCAAGGGCATTATCTGAAATGATGGACTCAGGCACCCCAAATCTGATGATCAGCTCCTCATAAAAATTCAAAACAGCAGACTCATTAGCTTCCTTAAGTGCGACTGCTTTAGTCCACTTAGTGAAATAATCAGTGGCTGTAAGAACCCACTTATGGCCAGCACTGGATGAAGGGTTTATAACCCCAATAAAGTCTAAACCCCACCTCATAAAGGGCTGTTCCACCTGAATTGGCTGCAAAGGCAAGGCTGCCAGCTTTTCTTTTTCGGCGAACAGAGCACATTCCTTGCATTTTCTAACCCATAAGTGTGCATCTTTGAACAAACTGGGCCAATAATAGCCACCTTTCATTACCTTAAGAGCTGTTGCTCTAGGTGAGAAATGGCCTCCAGCTGACCCACCATGAAACTCATGCAAAACCTTCTCCACTTGGTTAGATCCAATGCATCTCAGCAATACTCCATTAAAATCCTTCCTAAACAGCAAGTCATTAATGAGCACATAAGGTATGGATTGTAGTCTGAAATACCTTCGTTTGGCTCTATCCAAACCTTGAGGACACTCACCAGTTTAGAGGAAATGAACCATTTCTTACACCCAATCAGCAATAGGATCTGAAACAGCTGCTTGTTCCTCATCTTGCATTGATAGAATAGCCTCTAGATCATGTTCCTCTTTGCTGATAACGCCATCAGCCAGCTGTTCGCATAGCCCTTTTCCTCTAACCAGCTTGGTGACCTTAATGTCCACATCATACTCCATGACCTTAGTCACCCAACTAGCCTTCTTATCACTAAGATCTCTACTTAGCAGAAATTCTTTCACGCTTGGATGAGCAACCATTAAGTTAATCTTGTTATTTGATAACATGTGTTTAAACTTTTTCAAACTTCTTATAATAGCAAGTACATGCTTCTCAACAAAAGTGTACCTCAGCTCATAGTCCTTCAACGCCTGGCTGAAAAAAGCTAAAGGCTGTTCCATTTCTTGCTCATTTTTTTGTACCAACATGGCTGAAACAGAATCAATGTTACCATATGCATACAAGGTAAAATCCTTAGAAAAATCAGGATTCAGCAGTGTAGGTGCAGCAGCAAAAGACTCCTTGATAAGTTCAAAACTTCATTTTCTGTCTTTAGTCTAGCTGAAAGACATGTTCTTTCTCAACATAACAGTCAATGGGTTTAACAAATCAGCAATATCAGGGATGAATCTCCTGACGAAGTTGATCCTACCAATGAAACTTTGCAGGCCCTTCTTGTGTGCTGGTAAAGGTAGACCCAAAATTGCACTTACTCTCTCAGGGTCAATGGTGATACCTTGCTTCGACACCACATAACCAAGCAATCTGCCCTCATGGACAGCAAACACTCATTTTTTGGGATTAATTGATATCCCAAACTCCCTACACCTTTCAAAAATCTATCTTAGGTGATTGAGATGATCTTTGGCCTCCTTAGAGAAAACAGTAATGTCGTCCAAGTAGACTAGGATGATCTTGTACATCAGCCCCTGAAAGGCCATATCCATTGCCTTTTGAAAGGTTGCTCCAGCATTGGACAAACTGAAAGGCATCTTTTTGTAAGCCATCGTCCCCCACTTTGTGGTGAAGGCTGTTTTGTATTGGTCCTCCTCCTTGACTAAAATCTGATTGTAACTAGAATAGCCGTCCAGCAAGGAAAACCTTTCTGATCCTGAAACTACCTGGAGTATCTGCTCCATGGAAGGTAAAGGATGACGGTCCTTCAAAGAAGCTCTATTTAAGTCACGGAAGTCCACACATAGCCTTATCTCCCCGTTTTTCTTCCTAACCGGCACAAGGTTGGAAACCCATGAGGTGTGCTTTATAGGAAAAATTATGCAACTCTCAATCAGCTTATTCAGTTCCATCTTCATGAGAGGCTCTAATTTAGGATTCAAAGGCCTCTGTTTCTGCCTTATCAGCTTAGCATCAGGTTCCAACTCAATAGTGTGTTGAGCAAGATGGGGGTCAAACCCCTTTAAATCGCCATATTCCCATGCAAAAATGTCACTAAATTCTTGGAATAGCTGAATAAATGCACGTCTTTCCTTTGCTGTACATACCTTGCCTATTTTAAGGAGTTTGCCCTTAAAAATCTCAAATTCTTCATAATGGTCTTGCTGGACCTGTAGGCTGGACCTGGGCTTTACAGCTTCATCATCCGTGTTAAAGATGGATTCTAAGGTGACCAAACCTTTTGGCATCTTGTTATTTTTCAGCTGAATGATTTGGTCACCATACTGGTGATGTAGCTTCCCCTGATTTGCATGAGAAAATTCAGCCTCCTCTCTCAAGAAGTTTACAATTTGCTGATCACTATCAAATACCTGCCAATGTATGTTATTATCTGGCACAGCTGGCCTAACAACAATTTTGACGTGCTATTTTTTCTTACCACTACTGATTTCCTTGGGAATGTCAAATTCTGCCCCTACAGCAGCTAACCTATCAACGTGTTTATTCTAATTTATGGGGATGGAGATCAAATTGAAAGCATCAAAACCTTCCAAAAGGTCCCATACTCTGTGCTTGTAAGACTTGAGCAGGTCATTTTTTGTGACATTGAGCTTTCTGACCTAATTTACAACCAATTCGCTGTCCCCATAAACTTTCAGACAGCCAATACCTTTTTGTCTGGCCCATTCTAGGCCTTGAATTAGAGCCTCATATTCAGCCACGTTGTTAGTGCAGCTGAAACATAATCTAAACGCTGAATAGTACTTCTCAGCCTTAGGGGAAACAAGCATGCATCCACCTCCGGCACCATTTCTACTCCTTAAGCCATCAAAAAATAGCTCCCAGACTTCGTTTTCTTGCTGCCCATTCTGTTGTTCTGCACTTTTTTCAATGTTGGGCAGAAATAAATCAGCTTCATGCATCATATACACCCCCAAACCAACCTCATCCAGGTGTTCACATGGTTCAACCACTTGAGTTTGGTCTACCCATTCATCAAGAAGGACCTCTGGTATGCCTTCAATCAGCGTATTACCTTCTTGAACAGCAGGCTGTTCCATTTCTGATTCACTTACAACCAAGTTGGCATTAACGGGGCGTGTAGTGTGGGGCTCAATATGGTCTTTGGAAATAGGCTCTGACTTGATAGTCACCTTAGTGCCATACCTGGTTCTGAACAGCATATGAGACCAATCTGAGGATAGGTAACCTCCTATCTTTGCTGTAAAATCCCTTGATAAGCAAATGGCAAAATAAGGTGGCAAGTCAATAACATATATGTCCTGCGGGATAGAAAAATTTGGGCAGGCATGCAGAGTTAAACTTAGTCCTTTGATGACACCGACTGTGTTAACAGCGGTTCCATCCAGCTGAACTACTCCCTTTTCTAATGGCTCATATTCAATGCCCAACCTGTCAACAATTTGTTTGGGCATGACAGAACTGCTAGCACCTGAGTCTATCATGTAGTTATGAACTAGATGATCCCCTATGATCAAAGATACGTAAAAGGGTGGGGGTTTGACTTCTGAAGCTTGTTGTTTTGTATTTTTCTCAAGGTTATTCGTCAAAACAGCCTTGGATTTACCTACATCAGACTCTTGAGATAACTTTAAATTCGACAAGGCTGATTGTAGTAGGTCCCTTTGGCCAGGGATACTCAGGGAATCCCACATGGTCATAGATACATTTATTTTCTTCATATGTTCAAGTATATTGAAAGCAGAGGTACCTGTTTTAGCTTGGTTTTTGGGGGCAGCCACGTCACCTTGAGCACAAGTTGGCTGAACTGATGGATTAAGCTGTTCCTTGCCTATCAAAGGCTGATCCTTTGATAGGACTTGAGTTCTTTCAGCCTTTGATGGGTTAGAAACACCTTGATTGACGTTTGGCACTTGATGCCCATGAATTTAGACTTTATCAGCTTGCTGCCCCTCATCAATAGCCCTTTTCTTGCTGCGCGTATTGTCTGCAATTGAAGCACCAACCTGGTTCATACCGCATAATTCTTCTCCCTGCCAGTTTAGGAGTGTTGTTTCATGTGCCTGTTCTCCTTGCTGCTGAACAGTAGGTTCTACAGGCACACTAGATTGCACTGTTAGACTGTTCTGAACCATTAGAGCTTGGTTAATCACCCCATTGGCACATGTATTCTGATTATGGGGCTAGTTACAAGGAAAGCACTAGTCATATTCTTGGGCAAAATTGTTTTGTGTGGGCACAACCTCCTTTGAAGAACTGACAGCGTTTGGATTGTAGGCCTAATAAGGTCTAGAGTTAAAGGCTGGCCTTGGACCTTGATTAACAGGCTGATAAGGTGGCTTATTTTGCTGATTTTGCTGATAAGTGGACTAGAAAGGGGGCTGATAAGGTCTGAAATTTTGACCTTGTTGCCTCTTGAGGTTCACAATCTCATTACCAAAAGACTGCAACAGTCCTTTGATTTCCTGTAATTTAAAAGACTGATTTTGGACAGCATTTTCTGACTTATCTGGCTGTGCATTAGGTGCTGGTAACGCTGGCACAACAGGTATAATAGCTATAGGAGGCACATGTATTGGCATTGGCAGCTGAACAGCTGGAAAAATTGGCAAAGGAGGTCTAGGGGCGATTTTACCAGCCTGTATTAGGCTATTTTCAGCTCTTATGGCTACGGCATGAGCCTGAGGTAAGGAATTTCCTCCCATAGATTGAATCATAACAGAAATATCACTGTTTAAGGCTCTTAAATAATATAAGAAGGCATGGTCAGCTGTAGGCCTTACCGTTAGTGGGATTCTATCCCACGTCTTCTGAAAACGGTGATTGAAGTCTGACATAACTTCGTGAGGAGCTCTTTTTATTGTGGATAGCTGCTCCACCAATGACAAATGATCTGATTTGTCTTCAAAGAAACTGCACAACTCCTCTCCTAGATGATCCCATGAATCAATGGAGTTCACCGGCAAGCTTCTGAACCACTGCAAAGCCTTGCCTTTGAGAGAAGCTGCTAATAACCTAATTGCGACATTCTCTTCTGTCACATGATGGACAACACATAGGTTTGCAACGTCTTTTATGTGTTCAGCTGGAGTGGTCTGATCTTCACCATTGAAATATGGTAAACTTTTCAAGGCAGCAATAGGAATAACATCATGCTGAGTTAAATTCAGGGGGCTACCCTGGTTGAATGCAACAAAAGGCTGATTTCTGACTGCAGGAATCATTGTAGCTGGGATTCTTGTGACAGTATGAATTCTAACAGCAGGAGGAGTAGACTTGGCTCTTCTTGAATAGACACAAGTTCTCTTGGATTTCTTAGCGGTTATCCCTCTTCTCCTAGGTGGGGATAATTGTAAATATTCAAAAGATGAAGAACTGCTTCTGGTTTGTATCCTTCTCATAAGCAAAAATATACTGATTTGCTGAACCAAAACTTAGAGTCGCCAGATATGCAGGTTTTTAACCTCTTACAGGTCTAAAAATCACTGGCTGCACATCAAAACCAGCAATAAACTAAAGTATTAGAACTGTTTCTAATTCCATAGTCCCACCGGGCGTGCCAAAAACTGTTGTCTCTCAGATTTGCACCCTTGCTGAGTTGTAGAACTTGGCAATCTGGAGAAACATGGGATCTTTCCAAAGGTCTGTGGGTCACCTGCGATGGAAAGAACCTCCGGAGAAGGCCGGCTTCCTGCTGATACTCCACCTAAACTACTTATACTAAGGTCTTTGCAGAGAAAAGAGTAAGAAAGATTACATGAAAATGAAACCTACTGTCTAAGGTGATGCACCAAAAGATCATCAAGAAACACACATGAAATGACACACTTCAAAACCAGTAATAATAAGAACCCTCACACAACCTAGCAAAAATTCATAACCCTTGCATCAATGTTTTGTAAGAAGGCTAAATAATAGTAGTCTTGTTATGGAGAAAGAGGTTTTCTCACTACCCACAAGCTGATTGTTATCCCTTGCACATCTCACAACCTGTAAAAATTATAAAAGAAACCCCTGCATAAAGGTACCAACATGAAAGACAGCTTCAAGGACAGAGAAACATCACCAGAATCTGTACTAACACTGAGGACACACAATATTAGAAGAAATAGGAAGGTATGAACTGCTTATTACTGCCAAAAGAGTGTTACAACATTGTATATCTCTGAAAAATGTGTTACAAAACTATTCACCTCTGCAAAAGAACTCTAAAAATTACAATATACAGGGTAGTGAATAGCAAGAACCCCTGAAAAATGAATAAGGAAGAGGGATATATACTTCCTAAACAACTGTAAATAGATAGACATCCACCACCTCCATTCCCGTGCATCTCATAAATGCCCACAAAATATCTCTCTAAAGTCCTCCAAAGTGTGCTCACAATGCAGAAAAAGTCAAGGGATGCCATTTGCAATCATAAAGGCACCTGAAAATGTCATAGAATGCCTTTAAATGCCCTCTGTGGTTTCTGACATACGTTAGATCTGTGTCATAAGTCCTGCAGCATCATAAATAACTGAAAAATATCCCAATAAAAGACATAATTACTCATTTTCTGCATCTAATAAACATTTAACTAAGAGGTTTATAACTCCACCACCTTAGTAAATGTTTTTACAATTTATAATCAAGACCTATGCAAAAAATGGCATTATGACATAACAAGGATGTCCATACCTCCTAGGAAAAGTAACACGACACATCACATCATCTCGCATCATGTCTATACACGGTTTGAAGCAATATATTTTCAAGGACCATTATACCTCCATATGCATCACCATGCCATTATTTTGCTTTCAAACCACCTTGTTATTCTCGGCAACATCAAGTTTTACATACATCATTATCCCCTTATATCTCCTATAGGATGTCCTCACAAACTAAGACATTCGACCTTGTAAGACTCATAATACATCTTACTTACCTTTTGGAAAAAATACATAAAGGGCATAACATGCCACGACCACTTCTTGTGTCCCTAGGTTCGAAAGACAAGTCGTGACCAAGGGATGCCATGACTTTTTAAAACAAAAGCAAAAAACAACCCCAAACAAATCGACCTAGGTCTATTCGACCAAGCAAAAAATGAAAACCTAAATAGACTCTTGGCATTTTGCATTTGTTCTCTGCTGTTCGCTGAGCCGCCGTGAGGGTTTGAAGGTCGAAAACCCATCATTTCTGGTTGATTTTTAGCAGATATTGGTCGATTTTTGAGGTAAATGGCATGCTTTGATGTTAAAACTCCTTTGAAGTCATTTTTTAGCTGATTGGGGCCGATTTTGACTATAAAATGCTGCTTTTTTTGCCATTTTTTACTGCGAAATGATGCATTTCTGTTGTGTTCCTTGTGTGGCCGACCCTGCTGTTTGTAGCTGGCTATTGCTCTGTGCATTTGCTGTTGAGGAAAACTCTGTGGTTTGGCAACAATAGATGGCAGAATACTGAGGTAACTCATTAATTGCTGTTGCGTCCATTCATTTTCTGAGTTTGCTTCCTCATATTCGCTGCCCAAAACACGTAATTCTGAGCATATTGTTAGAAATGGTTTCAAACTCTATATTTTCTTCTATGTTGAGGAACGTTTTCATGAAAATTAGGCATTTGTTGCATTAAACTTAAAGAAAAATGCATCCTCCTCTTGTTGTTCGCTGTCAGAAGACACAGTGTTGGTCATTTTCTGAGGAATGAGTCTGTAGAACTATAAAAAAACTCTTGCATCTTCTTCCTGTTTTGCACTTTTTTTAATTTCTGGCTGTAACAAACTTGGAAAAGAAAACTGCCTTCTGGTGATCCTCTTTCAAAGGGTTATGTGAATACTAGAACTTGACAAATCTAGCATTTTTTCTTCACTGCTGTTCGCTCTCAGAAAGCACGACTTTGGACATTGCTGGTCACTGTTTTTTTTTTTTTGAAAAAGTTAAAACTTCTTACATTTTCTCTGAGATTCGAACTCTATAGAGTCGATTTTGCATCCCTTTGGCTATGAACAAGCCTTAACACAAAACTTGGAAAAAGGGTATATATGCCTTGGTGCTGTTTTGAATTTGTATTTTCCATTGTGCTGTAGCTGATCTTGAAATTCCATTTTTCAGTGATTAACAAACTCTGTGGAATTCGAACTTTTTTTAAAAAATGCATTTTCTGAGTGATTTGCTGCCAGAAGACAGTATTTGTTGATCTTTTCTGAGTCTATATGTTTCAAGTGAGCTGAAACTCTGTATTTTCTTCTTTGCTGTTCGCTGAGAGCTCAAAATCCATTTTTTGTTGTTCATAAACTCTATGGCATTTGATCTCTTCCGGCTGTGAACAATTTTCAACTCGCCATGATCAAGGTTTTTTTGCATTTCTGTGAAGATAGAAGACAGATAAGGCTGTCATAAAACTTGAAACTACCTTGTCTTCCTCATTTTATATGATCTGGACCTTATCCTTTGCATTTTCTGGCTATTTGCTGTTATAAAGGTATACTTTTGAACATTTCTGAGCACATGTTTTGAAAAACTGCAAAAAACTCTTGCTATTTTTGACAGTGCTGAGGCACATCTTCATGAAAATTAAGGATGTAGTTTGCAATGCGTTTAAAACACTTACTTTTCCTTCATTTCTGCTGCTTTTGGGCTGTGAATACGCTTCAGAAAACTTGGAAAAATGGCAAGTATGCCTTGCTGCTCTCAAAACTGTATTTCTTTGAATGGAACTCCTGCTTCTGTTGTTGGCAAGTATTTGAAACATTTGCATCTTCTCTGAAAATTGCATTTTCTGTGTCTAATTGCTAGCAGAAAGCACGATTGGCCATTTTCTGAGTGATTTCATTCATTTTCAGAGTTTTCCTTCTGCTGTATTTACCGTCGAGGACAAGTTTGTAGGTCCTGTGCTTGAAACATCTACACTCCATAGTCATTTTTTTATGCTCTTCATACTCCAGGTTGGCCTGGCATGTATATGGATCCCAGACAGTAACACTGCCTTCATGATCACAGCTTGCATTTTGCTCTACCACACATCATTATCCCAAATAGATTTGGAATCGTGACAAAAGCACTTTATGTGCAAGTGCTTAATAAGAATTCCTCAAGATGTTTGCCTCAAACCTCTTAAATTCTTTCATTTTCTGCTCAAATTTTTCTAAAGCATCTGAATTTTGTTTGAGTTCTTCTCAATAGAAGGACAATGTTGCCTGAGTACGGTTATTTGCTTTGATGAAGTTGTTGGGAACCTCACAGCAACCTCCCACCTGTTTTCACACTCAATGATGCCTCTTTGATCTGAAACATACCTCCATCTACTGAGATAGCACCATATTCCTGTTTCCTGATCTAACATGGGGAGCTTGAACAAGCGTAACCTATCAATATTTATCACAGAGAAGACTTTTATGATGGGCCTTAGTGCAGAAGCTTAAGTTTCCATGAAGGCCTTTGCCCAAATAAATCCAAATCATGTCACTAGCACAGAACTTGTGGTCTATTTTGTGCTAAGAATGGTTGCTCCTTCATTTACATTGGCTGTACCTTATGCTGCTCTCTCTTTGCCATGATTGCTGTCCTGCTTTGACTGTTAGCTCTTTTTTATGATCTTCAGCTGTTGGCTGTCCTTTTTTTTGACTTTTGACGGTTGGCTGTCCTCTGTGGTTTGCTGTCCTGCTTTGACTGTTAGCTCTTGACAGTTGTATCTATTTTTCTAAGTTGTTACTGAGCTGGGCTCGACCCTTGTGGGAGCCACATTTCTTTCACTCATAACGTAACTGAATGAGTCAAACAGAAACATAATGACATCTGTCTCTGCACATGAAACAAACTTGTTAGAAAATAAATGCATGCTTGCAGTCGATATTCTTGATTTTTCTCAAAAGCTTTTGTGATGCTAATTGGTTCAGTGCCTTTGAAAACGCAAATTGTACATTTATGTGTGCATATCATGTGATGTATGATGCCCCGCCATTGCTCTAACATCATTTTTTCAAAATTTTACGCAGATGACGGGGTAGCAAGGAGACAGCGGTTGGATGCGAGGGCAAGTCGATGATCTAGGACAACACAAGACGCGGCAACAGTCTGAAGGCTCGTCATTCAGGCAATGACGAGTCACCCTACCTCACATGCTATTTGTTTTTTGGTCTTTCATAAATGTACAGTTTGTCCTTTTCATTTTGCAATTGATTCAGTCAGTCTCACGGCTTGTGTGAGAACCTATACACTTATTTCTTCAATATATATTGTTGGTTTTTTTAAAAGATCTGTACAATCTCTTAAGTTTTTCTGAAATATATCTGAATGCAACAATACAACTTCATATCAATTTGCATCAAATGTGCCTGGGCTTAACATAGCAGCAATAAAATGTACCTTCTTTTCCTCTAAAAAATTGGAAAGCTCTACTTGATTTAGCTAGTAGTGAAATCTAGGTAACATTTTCTTCATCCCCTTTTTCCTTGCTTCACATGTTTTCTCTCCTATAGTTGTTTTCATCTTTATCCTTATATTCCTTATTTTATCCTTGACTTTGCATATGTTTTCCAACCATAATTTCTTATGTATCCTTATATATTTTTATTTTATGCCTATTTATTCATGATCTTATAGGCCTTACTTTACTATTCTCTCATGTTTCCTTGCTACTTCCTATGCTTGTTACCATGCCTACACTTATGAAATTTTACATTTACATATCTAGACCACATTCCTATGCTTATGACATTTATCATATCTAGACCACATGCATATGCTTTGTCTTTGATTCTTAAAGAAAAGTTAGATAAAAATTTCCACTATTAACCTATGAGGAGAGTAATGTAGTAAATAAAAGTGTTTAGTTTTAAACCAAAATATTATTAACACACACAAAATAGAAGACATAGTGTTTACCCTGGGAAGGGTGGGTGCAAAAAGTTGGAGGGCCAAAAAGTGGCCAAACTTTTTAAAAAAAACTTCTAGGCCATACTGTGTTATGGTTTGGTGATGCCGAGCCTAAGGCTCAAGAAGACCAAGCAATAACGCACTCACATTATTTTTTCCTATTAAAAAAAGACTTGTCGTTTTTCCTCATTTTCCCATTTCATTTTCTTCTACCCGCGGCTTGCAAACCCTTGAGAGCGCACTCGCATTATTGGAGGTCAAATTCATCACTAAATTGTCACCGATTCATCGTAAAAATGTCGCCATGATGTCAGGGAGGCTGAAGGAGTAAGTTGTATTTGGTTTTTTGTCTAAATTTGTTGTTAAATAGGTAGGTTTAAGTAGATTTTTGATGTAAATTTCTTTAATTTATAGGAAATGATAATGAACCTCCTCCTAAAAATCCACAAAATCCTGAATCACCTGAACAACAAATACCTGCTGAAGAACAACCTGAACAACATACTCCTCCATCCATTCCTCGACATGCCCCTGGAACACAAGAAAATCTAATGGGGCAAATTGAAAACAATAAAAAACAAATTAAAGATATAATTACAAGGTTGAAAGATCTTGCAACTTCAACCTCGCATAGATCCAAGCTTGCTCAATCTCTTGAATGTATGTTATCAAATGTAGATTCAATTAGCAAGCAAATAACTAGTTGGTCTGAAAAGAGGAGAGAATTTAGAGAATACTATGTAGGCAAGTTGTCATATGAGAAAGTAAAAAATGAATTAATTACAAAATTGGACTTGTGTTCCATTTTTACAGACCCACAAACAAATCAACCTCTACCCCTTACATGCAAGAGGTTCCCTATCCATTGGTGCAACAACCAAGCGATAAGGGACAATTTTGGGCAGAGGTGGTGGATGGTTTTTGACCATCTTCCATGCAACAATAATGAGGTCCCGTAATATTTTTTGAGGAAACTCTACTGCGAGTTTGTAAAAAACAAAGTACCAAACTATTTTGATATGTGAGACTTCTACGGCAGAGGTGGGGTCAGTACAAGATAGACCAGGGGCACGTGTTGACCTACAGCGGCCAGCGAGACGAGCACTCACTAGACTAGCCCATGAGCATGTGTCTATCCCTTCCATTGTGAAGGAGAGTGCTAAGGTTGAGGCACTTTAGTCCATTAGTGCCTTGACCTAGAGCATCATAGAGCATGCCAGTCTTGTAGCACAGTTGGGCCGGTGGAGAGTTCAAGGAGTAGGGTTCCACCCCATACTTGTCAGGCTTGCGGGTCAGCCTATGGTTATGACCCCATGGATAGTCAGGACGCAGGTGCGGAAGCTACATCTACAGCTGAGTAGATGGTGATGACAGATACCCTCCTGAATGAGACTTTCGGCCTTGATACTCAGGTAAATGTTTGCAAGTTCATTGAATTTAACTTATTAAATTTCATTTTTGAAATGCAAGATTAACTAATTTAGTTTGATGATTTTAATGAAATTTTAGGGTTATACCGTTGATGCAGTTTTTAGTGGTTCTCCATTTGCATATTACACTACAACATTTATTGTCGGGGTATGTAACTAGTAAACAATTATAAATATTACATGTGAATAGCATTGTTATATGAATGGTATTCTAATGTCTGATTTTTGGATGTTGAATAGGCTAATATTGAAGATTTCATGACAACACCTGCTAGTGGTGGTGGACTTCAAAGCTTCACTGAGGTAATAAAATAAATAGTTTAACTAATGAATTGTACTTACTAGATTTTTGTATTTTATATTCATTTCATTGATTACATTTCATTGCACATCTTTCAAACTCAAAGCATTACTAGACATTGCATAACTAATAACTAGATGTTGATAGATGACAAAATTTCAATTACAATATAGTTATTTGAAAAAATGCCTCAAAGCAATGTGGTCTCATGGAATGCCATGACAAGCAGATGCATAGACAAGGACATCACCATGAGACCACATTTCTTTGAGGCATCTTTTCAAACAGGTACCCCACAACCCTACCCCACCCTACCACCAACTTAAACCTAAACTAACACCTTCACTCCCTCTTTGACTTCTTAAACCTAAAATTTGATGCTACTATGGTCCCTCCATTGTTGACCCTTATACCACACAATAGTCATGAATCTTCATCTAATTTGTATATATGCATACATGACTTGTGTGATTTATTGTGTGTACTTCCATGTTTAGGTGAACATGTGTGTATGTTAGGAGCCATGACTTGCATCACTATTCTAGTTTTCATAATTGAATAATGTTGTTTTATTTTCAGATGATGCAGGCCGTAGAGACACCTCCCGAAGTTCATAGGGCAATGGAGCATGGTGTGTCTTCTGCGATTCATAGCTCCATGCCTTTGACGGGGGTATGAGGCAGATTAGTAAATTTCAAATTACATTCATGGTTACAGTTGTTCATTTTTGAAAAATCAAATGATTATTGATTTGAAGTTTAATTGATATCTAGATGGTTTCTATAAGACATGACATCGCCACAACCTAAAACCAGTACTGAGGCAAATGAGGAGACAGATTTTATGGTAGCGGTAAGTGATTATTTTGTTAAATGTTTCATTTTTATAATGTGATTTCTATATATTAATGTCTATACTTTTTATTGTAACAACTACAGATCCATGATCAACTAAATAGGAGCCCCCAGGTTCGTAGTAGACCACCCTCATACGCATCTCCATCCACTAGAACATCAAAGGATGCTAGTGATATATTCTCTTCACCGAATAGAGGGGAATGACATATATTATTGTAACCTAGAGATGGACATATATTTTGTATTGCATATAGTTGACATTGTATGCCTATATGGCATTCTTGTAAGCCTATATGGCTATTTTGTATATATGTTATACTTATATCGACAGATATTGATGTATGCCTATATGGATATTTGGTTAATACAAATTATTTTTGTTGATCGTTATGTAATATGGATAGGTGTAGTGAAGATCATTTTTGTATGCCTCTAGGTTTCAAAGTTTAATTGTCAAAGAATCCATCCCAATTGATGATAAGAGAATTTGAGTTTTGGGTTGAAATTTTTAGTCTCTCAAAACTAGACATGCTCGAGAAAATAGAGAAAGGAAGATTGGTTAAATGGATAAATGGAAAGCAAGCTTTTTTGTTCACATCATGATCAACATGCTATTGCACAAGCTTGCATGTTAGCCTTAGTCACTCACATAGCAATGTACAACCTCGTGCATAAGTCCTTGCATCATGTGCCACCTAAACAATGCCACTTGATCCAACACAAAGTTCATGGTTCCTTGCACCATGCATAATTCACATAGTGAAAGGAATAATTTTGTGCAACTTAAAAGACACCCTATAAATCTTACACAACCCTTTGGATCATGTGCCATTTGCACAACACTAGGGATCATGTCTCATAGTTTCACAAACAACTCTATCTAATTTATGTGTCACATCTACACCTACGTGCACTACTGTTCACAGGATCTACATTCCAAAACTTGATACAAAACCATGTGCAACACCCCATAATACTATGCAACATTTCAATTTGCACAAGCAACCATATTGGGATGAAAAGAGTATGTTTGTTGTCTTGAATAAGATAGTCAAAATCATATGCTTATGACCACCTGATGACCATTGTGGTTATTAAATGTAATTCCTCTTGCATATAAGGCGAGGTTATGAGAGTACATTGAGTCTTACCTAATTTGAGTATGCAACATAATAATGGGGCTATAGGCTTCCATAAGTCATCAACAATCCCTTTGAGAATGTGGTTAATATTATAAATGTATACTTTGCATCTCACCATGTTAATATGTATCATGTCATCACATTTACCAATTTGACTCTAACTACATGAAGCAATTCCCTACCCAAAAACTTGTTAAGCTTGAAAGCCTTGTTACGACATTGTATTGAGCTCACAGAAGGTTGCATACCACTACCCCAACTCTTTGCAAGATTGCTATGAAATATGATAAGCAAGATAGGTGCAGTGTAGATCATTACATAATGATAGAACCGTGAAGTGTAGAGGGTTTCAAATATCACAGAAGTCTAAGTTCAAGCCTAATAACACAGTGACCTAAAGGTGGAAGAAGATGAGGGTTGAACAACATGGATATGACAACATGAAAATGATATTAAGGTTTAGGAGAGTAGCCTAATAGAGGTCTATTTCAAGCCTAATAGGGGTCTAAGATTGTAGTGATGGAACAATGCATTGAAGGACTAAAATAAACCCTACAGAGATAGTACTAGAGAACAAAGTCAAGGTGAACCAAGATAAAAGAACAAGCAATTCATATATGACTATGTTGACTTTTAGAACACGTATGTTAACAACCATAAGATGCATGTTGACATGTGAAGACTATAACAGTTATAGCAAAGGCAATGTGTGAGGATATCATTGGTATAATGTAGCTTGGACTGTTTCATCATGTTTGGGTGCGAAACAAGACCATGCCTAGCCTAAACATACCCATTCGTACACATTGGAACTGTCGGTTTGGTTGCATCAGGAGAAGGACAAAAGTTACACCCCTTTGCAACTTTACACTACCTCTTGCCAATTTTTAGGGCAGTAGAAAACTTTTCACCACAGGAAAATGCCTCAGAGATATCAAAAACTAAGAGAGGTTATTGTAGAGGGACCCTACGTGATCCCATAGCCTTAGACATAATGTTTCTAAGTGTCATGGTTTCTGAGTAACATATCGTCAAAGATTGTTGCCTTTTTGCACTTTAGACTCTTCAGGGATATTGCCGGTACAATGTAGCTCAAACTGTTTCAGCATGTTTGGGTGCAAAATAGGACCATGCCTAGCCTAAACGTACCCATTTGGATGCATTGGAACTATCAGTTTGGTCGCATTAGGAGTAGGATGAAAGTTACACCCCTTTGCAACTTTACACTACCTCCTTCTGACGATTTTTGGGACAGCAGAAAACCTTTCACCACGGGTGAACACCTCAAAGATATCAAAAACTGAGAGAGGTTATTATAGAGGGGTTCTACGTGATCGCGTTGCTTTAGACATAATGTTTCTAATGTTAAATTCCTACAATCTATAATGTTAAATTCCTACAATTCAATCACAATTAACATTGCAACACTATAAAAATTGAAACTTGAATTGATATATATCAAATTTGATGTGAAAACTATGTTATTTCCTCCTTCTTTAGTTGGCAAAGTAGAAAAAGGTGGTGGAAAGTTCATGCAAAGGTGGTAGAATGTGAAAAATGTGCATGTGAACTTCCCAACAACATGAAGACGCTTTTTTTTGTCAGAACACACGCATAAATAGAGTATGTGGGCCTGGATCACGAGGGTCCAGGCCTTTTTACCATTTGTATAGCAATCCAAAATGTGCTCGTGTTATAATGCAAGCGCATTTTGGCCTGCTATAGAAAACTCTATATTATTCATGTCTTCATGTATTTCTTCTGTCTCTCACCTCTCTATCTCTCACCTATCTCTCCCCCTCACCTCTCTACCTCTCCCCTCTCTACATCTCTCAGTCACTCCTTGTCTACCTCTCCATCCGTTCTTAGCCACCTAGGTCTCTCACTTAACCCTAAACCCTAAAGCCTCAACCCTCAACCCTCAACCCTCAACCCTTAAACCTTAAATCCTAAACCCTATCCCTAAACCCTCAACACTTTACGTTAAACCCTAATCCCTCAACCCTAAACCCTACACCATATCACTAAACCCTCTACCCTTGACACTCTACCTTAACCCTAATTCCTTGACCCTCAACCCTAATCCCTCAACCCTAAACGCTATCCCTAAAGCCTCAACTCTAAACCCTAATCCCTCAAGGTTCTAAACCCTATCCCTAAACCCTCAACCCTCAACCCTCAACCCTCAACCTTAATCCATCAACACTAAACCTTAATCCCTCAACCCTCAACCCTAAACCCTAATCCCTCAACCCTAAACCTTAATCCCTTATCCCTAAACCTGAAACCCTATACCTAAAGCCTCACCCCTCAACACTATACCTTAAACCCTAATCCCTCAAACCTCAACCCTAATCCCTAATCCCTCAACCCTAAACCTTAATCCCTTATCCCTAAACCCTAAACGCTATCCCTATACCTAAAGCCTCAACCCTCGACACTATACAGGTTAAACCCTAATCCCTTATCCCTAAACCCTATTCCTCAACCCTCAACCCTTAAACCTTAAACCCTAAAACCTATCCCTAAACCCTATCCCTCAACCCTCAACCCTTAAACCTTAAACCCTAAAACCTATCCCTAAACCCTCAACCCTTGACACTATATCTTAAACCCTAATCCCTCAAGGTCCTAAACCCTAATCCCTTATCCCTAAACTCTAAACACTATCCCTCAACTCTCAACCCTCAACCTTAAACCGTAATCCCTCAACCCTAAACCTTAATCCCTCAACCCTAAACCCTAATCCCTTATCCCTAAACCCTAAACCCTAATCCCTCAACCTTAAACCCTAAACGCTATCCCTATTCCTAAACCCTCAACCCTTGACACTATATAGGTTAAACCCTAATCTGTTATCCCTAAACCCTAAACCTTATCCCTCAACCCTAGACCCTCAAACCTTAAACCTAAAACCTACCCCTAAACCCTTAACCATCGACACTATATCTTAAAACCTAATCCCTCAAGGTCCTAAACCCTAATCTCTCATCCCTAAACTCTAAACCCTATCCCCAAACCCTCAACCCTCAACCATCAACCTTAATCCCTGAACCCTAAACCTTAATCCTCAACCCTCAACCCTAATCCCTTATACCTAAACCCTAAACCCTAATCCCTCAACCCTAAACACTTTCCAAATTCCTAAACCCTCGACCCTCAACACTATACCTTAAACCCTAATCCCTTATCCCTAAACCCTCAACCCTAAACCCTAATCCCTCAACCCTAAACCTTCAACCCTAAACCCTATCCCTAATCCCTCTACTCTTAACACTCTACCTTAACCCTAATCCCTTGACCCTCAACCCTAATCCCTCAACCCTAAATGCTATCCCTAAAGCCTCAACCCTAAACCCTAATCCCTTAATGTCTTAAACCCTAATCCCTTATCCCTAAACTCTAAACCCTATCCCTAAACCCTCAACCCTCAACTCTCAACATTAAACCTTAATCCCTCAACCCTAAACCTTAATCCCTTATCCCTAAACCCTAAACCCTAATCCCTCAACCCTAAACCCTAAACACTATCCCTATTCCTAAACCCTCAACCCTCGACACTATACCTTAAACCCTAATCCTGTATCCCTAAACCCTCAACCCTAAACCCTATCCCTAAAGCCTCAACCCTTAATGCTTAAACCTTAAATCCTAAACCTTATCCCTAAACCCTCAAACCTTGACACTATACCTTAAACCCTAATCCCTCAACCCTTAAACCCTTAATACCTCAACCCTTAAACCCTAAACCCTTGACTCTTAAACCCTAAACCCTTAAACCCTCAACTATCCACCCCTCTCCTCCCCTATCCACCTCACCCCCATCTCTCCCCTATCTCTCTCACCCCTCTCTCCCTAGGGTGTAGGTCTCTCACTTGTATATCTCTTAGGGCACTCTAGATATTTCCCTTCCTCTCCACCTCTCTCCCTTCTCCTTACCCATATTTCCCTCAAGTTGTCAACTTCACACTCTCATTTTCTTCTATCTCTCCCCTCACCTCTCTATCTCTCACCTCTATCTCCCCCTCACCTCTCTACCTATCCCCTCTCTATGTCTCTCAGTCACTCCTTGTTTCTCTCTCCATCTGTCCTTAGCCATCTAGGTCTCTCACTTAACCATAAACCCTAAACCATATCCCTCAACCCTCAACCCTTAAACCTTACATCCTAAACCCTATCCCTAAACCCTAAACCCTCGACACTATACCTTAAACATGAATCCCTTGAACCTAAACCCTAAACCCTATCCCTAAAGCCTCAACCCTCAACCCTTAAACTTTAAATCCTAAAACCTATCCCTAAACCCTCAACCCTCGACACTATACCTTAAACCCTAATCCATCAACACTAAACCCTAATCCCTCAACCCTTAAACCCTAAACCCTTGACCCTCAAACCCTAAATCCTTAAACCCTCGACCCTTATCCACCCCTCTCCTCCCCTATCTTCCTCACCCCCATCTCTCCCCTATCTCTCAGCCCTCTCTCCCTAGATTGTAGGTCTCTCACTTGTATATCTCTCAGGGATCTCTAGATATTTCCGTTCCTCTCCACCTCTCTCCCTCCTGCTTAACCATCTTTCCCTCAAGTTGTCAACTTCACTCTCTCATTTTAATCTATCTCTCACTTTTGTCTCCCCCTCACCTCTCTACCTCTCCCCTCTCTACATCTCTCAGTCACTCCTTGTTTGCCTCTCCATCCATCCTTAGCCATCTAGGTCTCTCACTTAGCCCTAAACCCTAAAACCTATGCCTAAAGCCTCAAACCCTCAACCCTTAAACCTTAAATCCTAAAATCTATCCCTAAACTCTCAACCCTCGACACTATACCTTAAACCCTAAATCCTAAACCATATCCCTAAAGCCTCAACCCTCAACCCTTAAACCTTAAACCCTAAACCCTATCCCTAAACCCTCTACCCTCAACACTATACCTTAAACCCTAATCCATTAACCCTCAACCCTTAAGCCTTCAACCCTAAACCCTATCCCTAAACCCTCTACCTTAGACACTATGCCTTAAACCCTAATCCCTCAACCCTTAAATCGTCAACCCTTAAACCCTTAATCCCTCAAACCTTAAACCCTTAAATCCTAAACTCTCAACCCCTAGATACCCTTAAACCCTATACCCTATACACTTAACCTTGGACACTTGACCTTGAACATTATCCTTGAACCTTCAAACCTCTACTTATGCCCTAAACCCTCAACCCTCATCCATATGCCTTATACCCTCAACCTTAAACCCTAAATCCTATATCTTAGACACTCAACCTTGAACATTATCCCTCAACTGTAAACTCTCAACCCTCTACCCTATACCCTCAACCATATACTTAAGCCCTAATCCCTCAATCCTCAACCCTATACCTTAAACTCTGAAACCTACACCCACAAACCCTCATCCCTATACCCTATAAACTCACCCTTATACCCTAAACCCTGAATATTGTGCCTCAACCCTATACTTAAAACCTAAAGCATACACTCTCAACCCAAGTCACCCTATGCCTTATATACCCTCAATCCATATCTTAAACACTAAACCCAATATCCTAAACCCTAACCCCCATACCTTACACAATTAATCTTATACACTCAACAAGCTGAATATTATCCCTCAACTAAACCCTCAACCCTCAACCCTCAACCCTCAACCTATTACTTAATCCCTTATCCCTCAACCCTCAACCCTATACTTTAAAACCTCAACCCAAAAACCTCAACCCTCAACCCTAAAAACTCTATGGGCTTAGGTCCTTATATACCCTAAACCCAAAACCCTTACAAACATACATACATACAAGCATACAAACATACATACATACATACATACATACATACATACACACACACATACATACATACATACAAACATGCATACATATATACATACATACAAGCATCCATACATACATACAACCATACATACATACAAGCATACATATATACATACAAGCATACATACATACATACATACATGTATGTATACATACATACATATAGGCATACATACATACATCAATACATACATACATACATACATATAGGCATACATACATACATACATACATGCATACATACTTAATAACCTTGAACATAAAACATTCCAAGGGAGACAACACAAGTGCATTATAATGCACTCGTGTTATGTCAAACTTGACAAACATCAGGCAAACTTTTGCGAAAGGGGAAAAAAATGCAAAACAAAACATAACACGAGCACGTTATATTTTGCTTTGGGAATCCCAAGCATTAGGCTTGGGATTTGCTTTGGATTTCCAACCCAAAGGCTTGGAGTGCCTTCCCAACGTCCAAAGACGTGTTTTTGCATATTCTACAGGATTTCACATAATTTCGTTCGTGCTAACCCTCAGATTTGCACGTGTTTCAAGGTCAAACAAATCAAACACTTGGGTAATGTTAGGCTTTCTCTTAGCTATTTAATGATGTAATTTTTTTCACATTTTGACAATGTTAAGCCTTTCATCTTTAATTTATTTTGTTTGTGTGTCTATTTTTTGGCAAAACTAGTGTTTGGTCTTTTTTTCATTGTAAATTAATCGTTCATTGAAATTTCAAAAAAATTACATTTTTAGAAACTAGACTCCATTCTACACATATTAAAAAAAATGATTTTCAATTAGTTTTCAAAATTTATAGGGGTAGCATGGCCAAAATTCTGTTTTTTCGGATGTGTCCACTTTGAAAATTAGTAAAGAATCAAATATTCATTAAAGATTATCAAAAAAATCAGGCATAAACTACATGTTAGCTAATTTCTCACTAAAGCGATTTTAAAAATACCAAAAAAAAGTTAACCTTTTGAGGGAGCCACAAAACATGCTATGTTATGTTTTTTTGACAGAAACAACACCAATTTCTGTGGCTCCCTCTTTTGAACCCCTTAATCTATACCATTTTAAAAAAAAAATAGTAGTTTAGAAAGTAGACTCGGAGCACTACGAACATTATTTTTGTTGCATCTTAAAATTTTGAGTGTAACTATGCTCAATTTCTCATCCAAGGTCAGTATTTCCTGATTTCAAAAAAAAGTGGCCACTTAAGACCCCTTTTTGGCCCCCCATCTTCTTGCACTTACCCAGAAAACCTTTTGAATAAATCCTACCTCCAGATCTCAAACTAATGTATTATTAGTAAACTTGGTTACAATACAATCAAGTTCAAGCCTTCATAGGAGATCACACAAATAAGTAGTTTTGGAGATATTTGACAACATAATGGTACTTGTAATACAATATATGACAATACCTCCAACCAAATCACTCAATAATTGGTAAGATCAAAGCTACAAACCATTAGTGGTTTCTAAAATTATGTGTTGGAAACCATAGGCTAAATTAGGTGCCCAAATCCATACAAAACTATAATGCCCAAAAAGTATGCTAAGTTAACTAATGGTAAAATAGAAATTGCCATCACTAACTTGGGTGCTCCATTTGGTCTTATCCAACTTTTTCTAAAGATGTTCTATGGTTTTCTCCTAGTTTGTAGTTAACTCCCTCTCATCATGCTCTTTCTATAATGACAACTCTTACACACCTTAAAGTTTGTTATAGTTGCATTTAACAACTTCCATGACACTAAATGAGTCTTACAATTGCCAAAATTTAAACTACAAGTGGCGTATAGTGCCAGGACACCCCAAATATCTGGGTGCATAATACATAAATATAAAATAATTAAGTACTTTAAAAATTAGGATTACAAGGTGTATGACACTTATCCCAACATTCTCCCACTTGTCATAGACCTTGCAAGAGAAAAAGGGAAACTACATCAAACTGTGAACAAACTGCTAGGGGCTGTGAGGCGCATATACTCATTGTACCATATAAACTTCCTTGTGCTCACTGGCTTTGTCAATGCATCTACAACATTATCCAAAGTATCATCTTTCTCAAGCAACACCCCCAATCCTCCACCATGTTACAAAAAATTCTCACTAAACATCAATATTCTTCATCAACATGTGAAAGGTTAGGTTCTTGGACAAGTTGATAGCACTATGACTATCATAGTAAACTATAACTATTCTCTAACTTAGCCCAACATCTGAACATAGTCCCTAAATACAAATATCCTCCTCATATAGGCATAAGTAGCTAATATTTACTCTACCTTTGTGGTAGATAAAGTGACCACAACCTATTTCTTACTCATACAACTTACTGCACCACTAAATAGGTTAAACACATAGCCTTTGGTACACCTATTATTGACATCCCCTACCTAATCTAAATCCACATATCCCTAAATATGCATTAAGTACTATAGACATGTCCCTTAAGGCACTACCTCCTCAATAGCATATAGATTACTCAAAATTACCCCACAAAGATTTGAAGACCCTCTTCACTGCTTCTTAGTGATCCCATCTAGGATTAGCCATAAAATAGCTCAAGACTCTCACTACTTGGGTAATGTCTAGTTTGGTGCATACCATAGCATACATAAGGCTCTCAACTACACTTACATAAGGTACACAAGTCATGTCCTTCATCTATATAGATGTTGAGAGACACTGCTCAACTAAAAAATGTATTCCCACCAAAATAGGAACACTCATTGGTTTACTATTGGCCATATTGAAATGCTACAAAATAGACTCAACATACTTCCTTTGACCTAGCCAAAGTTTTTTGCTAGCCCTGTCCCATCTAATCTCTATCCCTAAGATAAAATTAATAGATCCTAAGTCTTTCATTTAGATTTTAAACAAGATGATATTTCATGTCCCTAATCATACCCTTATTGCTACCACATAACAACATATCATCAACATACAAAGTGATAACAATAAAATGATGCCTAGCCCATTTGTAACAAACATAATGATTAGATTTAGACCTAATAAATTACAACCCCAAAATATAAATCAAACTTATGGTACTACATTTTAGGAGATTGTTTGAGGCCATACAAGGATTTGTTCAATCCAAAAATAAACTTTTCCTTACCTTTATCAATTTAGTACTCATGATGTGACATATAATGTCTTCCTCCAAGTCACCATGTAGACAAGTTGTCTTCATATCCATTTGGTCAAGCTTAAGGTCAAATGTAGTAGCACAAGATAATAAGAATATAATGGATTCAACTTAGCAACAAGAGAAAATATCTCACAAATATTAATTCCCCCAACTTGGAAATATCCTTTCACAACCAATCATAATTTATACTTATCAACACTACTATATAAATTGAACTTATTCTTGAAAACCCACTTGCATCTAATGGGTTTTTAATCCTCAATAAATTGAACTAGATCCTAGGCACTATTTTTTTTAATGCAGCCATTTCCTCATCCATGGCCATCATCTAAGATTTATTATTTTTCATCTCCATTAACTCATTCATAGTTCTAGGCTCATTAGTGTTGGTATTCAAGAAAAAATGCATCTAAAATTAGGTAGGATATACCTTTCTAGTTTCTTTCTCTATTGAGTGTACCTCGTCAAAAGCTACTTAGTAGAGCTCCATCCTCCTCTACACTCTTAGAGCTCTCAATATTGTCCTCCTCGTCTGGTCCATCATGAAAGTTTGGTTCATCCTTTGGTACATCCATCTAGTATTTGGTTGTAGCTTCATAACTAACTTCACATCATCCTTTAGTTGCTTAATAGTGGAACTAGACTTGATCTCCCTGAAGATTAGATTTTAATTGTGCATAGTCTTTATAGTTACAAGATTCTAGAGCTAGTATCCTTTCACACTTTCACTATAGCTGATGAAGATGCAGTTAATTAATTTTTAATCCAACTTTGACATTTTTTTCCTCAGGCACCTGAACATATGCCTCACAAACAAACACACATGCATGTTGAAGTTAGGGGGATTTTTCTCCATCCAAACCTCCTATGGGGTTTTGTCAAAAAGAGATGATGTGGGAGATCTATTCACCATTTAACATGTAGTGCTAACCACTTCTACCTAAAAATTTTGATCTAAACCAACACCATTGAGCATATTCCTAGCCCTCTCCATCAATGTCTTGTTCATTCTCCTTGTAACTCCATTTTTTTGAGGGATGTATGGAGTTGACTTATGCCACACAATTCCATTGTTCTTAAAGAATCCATTGACCTTTTTTGAGAAATACTCTCCACCATTGTTTGTTCTCAACAACTTGATCTTTTTGTCCTTCTATTTCTCTATAAGAGCCTTAAAATCTTTGATCTTTCATCAGATATGCCTTTCTTAATCATGCTTGTAATGTTAATGGATCCAACTTGCTAACTCAATTGATGACGACCAACAAAAAAGTCCCTTCTCATGATCATGAATTGTGTATAAATAAGTGCCCGTGAGAATGAAATCTAATCCTACAAGGATCTCAAACATAAATCACTTTATACCACCATTAATGCACACATAGAAAGGAGATCTAGTTTTAGAAGGAAGAACATTTCACCATTAAACTCTACAGATGATATGATCCTAACCATGCTTTTTAAATTCAATTTTCTAGGAGGAAAACTAATTAAATATTGGTTTTTGCATCTATCATTGTTGTGCACTAAATTATTCTAGTGGATCATTAGCTTGTCATCTAACATGTTAGTATATGCACACATGGAGCTAACATGTTGTCAATAGCCGCCCACGCCCTTTTTCACACTAGGATCTTAATAGTTGACTTGTCCACTTTTCATAATAGACAATTGACACCTATAGAACCTTCTCATGATGTGAAATTCAAACCCAAACATATTACATGAAGCAAAAGGATGCACAAAGAATTCCTTGGAAAATAAAATTTTGCATCGAGGCTCAAGTACCACATAGGAACCACTTGCCATCATGTTCAGGTTATAGAAGATAATAAAAGTTATGTAAAAGGCTTGCATGTTTGCGTGGGTTGAAATGTGAAAAAAATCCTTGCATAGGATCCAACAAGATATGTGTAAGGGAAAAATATAGGTCAAGAGCTAGAGCTACAAAGGTTCAAAAAACTACCCAAACACCCAAAACATTAAATAAATAAGCACATGCAACTTAAGCTTGCATACAAGAAAGCTAACCAACAAAACATGAGATATTTTTGGGTAATGCAAGATTGAACACCCCCTAGGATCCTCCTTCATCAAGGACCTACCATTAGCCTTACCTTTCAATCCTCAATGCATATGGACTTAATGCCAAAAGTGAGTCACCTCTCTCCTAGTCAGTCTTAATAATAAAACTCCTAATATTTGCATCTAGTTGAAACCTTAAATATTATAGATTCCCCCTCTTACAATTCCACTAACCTCACTCTGCCAAATGACCTTTGGACACACTATTTTAATAGGTTAAGAATCCATAGGAATAGGGGTAGAATTTATACTCACACCTCCCACATGTGAAAAAATATGCTTGTCTTTTAAGTTGAATTTTCCGTACAACAATAACATTGTTAGTTATGAATACCTTCTTTCTATTGTGCTTACGAAGAGATTAGGGGTCAATAATCTAGAGCCTTAGGAGACTTTCAACTAATCATTAGCAAGACATCATAAGTTTATCAAACACAACCTCAATGCATTTAGCCTTAGTCATCTTTTGTCCTTGTTATCAAATTCAATTTCAAGCATATTTGATTGCCTTTATGTGTAATAGGGTTGTAAGGAGGTGCTACAAAAGGAATTTCTCGCTCATTCCTCTCCCTAAGATTATATTAAAGAAGAATAAGAAGTCTTCAAAATTGACAAAAAATTATTAAACCTTCATCTTACCCTCCCCGGTTAAGAAAGGAGCACATTTATCTAAAAGAGTATACCATCATTTTATTAACATTAGCACAAAAGAGAAGCCATGCATTTTGAAAGTTGGATCTACCCTAGATATTAATCAAATTTAAATCTACAATAATCTCTACTAAATTTTTTGTTGTTTTTCTTGGGATTATTGAAGCATATTTAGCCTTGATCTCTATGTCATTGTTCATAATTTGGTTATTGAGATAAACACTAAACCTATCAAAAAATCAATGAGATGTGTGAAGTTCAAAGTGACCCTCATGGTTAAGAGGAGTTAATCAAATTCCTCAAAGTTACATTTATTAAAGCTTAGAGACTATTCCCTCTAGATTTCTAATAATATCCAACTTTTCTAAAAGAATGAAAGACAGGGAATTTTCCAAATACAAATTTCCCTTATCTTCCATTGATATCATCATCAATGCCATATACAAGATACTTTCAGGTTCTTGAGCTTAAAATCAAACACACATATCTGAGGAAGAATCAAATAAAATTTGTTTCACCACTCTAGAAAGAAGCTTTTGTTAGACCATCACACCTCTTGGTCTCAATAAATGATTGGGGCCACCTACCAACATGCAATGATGCTCATTATCAACAACCCCAAATCCACAAAATTAATTGAATCTTATGTTGATTACTTGCTTAAAAATATATTAAAAGAGATTACCACCATAAAGATCTTGACACTATCTTCAACCATCTGATAGAGTACCATGCTAATCCTGACCCTAGAAAGTGCATCCTTGGAGTCAAGAACCATAATGATGCCCAACTTTATCATCTATAGATATGTAATTAACATTGATTCAACTCAAATTTATACTCTAGCAGACATATTCCTTCTTGATGATTAGTATGACATCATATCTCTCTTGAAAAAGTTTGACCTATATAGAGGTTTATCCTTGGTTTTACTTATGCTACTCATTCAATTAATGAATTACTTAAGAAGGAGAGTAGCCTCATCGAGTCCTAATATTGTCAAGATGTAATTCATGCCATTAAGAGGTTTCTCATCTTTCCTCCTACCTTGTTTGACCTATTTTTTAATATGGAAAAATGAATGCATATTCTTTTGGTTATGTAGCTCTCAAATGAATGGTTCATACAACACAATATTTAATAAAGGTTTTGTAATAGGGTTAGCAAGATATTGTGCCTAACTACAGGAAAAAGTCCATGGTTAAGTATGTTGGACTAGAATTAAAAATTGCATACTTAAAAAATATAATTATCCACTTAAATCACTCACAGTTGTGAGTTTGCAAATTATTATAATATCAAATTTAAAAATATTTAAAATTTCAAATTATGTAAACTATATATAAAAAAATTGCAAGCTTAAAGAATTGTAAATTTCAAATGTGTACCTTATTATCATTTTTTTGGAAAAATTAAAATGACAAACTATAAAATTAATATAAAATTTGAAATTGTAAATTATTTAAAATGATATAAAAATTAATATTTAAAATTGCAAAAAATTTAACTACAATTTCTTTAAATAATATAAAAATTTAAAAATGTAATTCTTGTTTATGGTACAACACATGATCTTACACAGTGGTGATGCGAGTTGTTGAAACTATATTTTTTGCTAAAATTTGGTGTTTTAACCAAAAAGTGATGTTGTATGATGCTTTTTGCATCTAATAAGGTTTTGATGCAAGTTTGACACACCCTATGTTAGAGATCAAAAAATAAGAAAACTGGTGTGAACCCTTATTATGGTAATAAACAAAAAAATAGTATTCAAAGAGCCATAGTATTTCTATCTTGAAATGCCATTCTTTTGGGACATCTATGAGAAACTCCAATTTTCTAGCTTGGTGATCAAAATCCATTGCTTTCAAACCCTAGGCATGAATGATAAGATTTTCATACAATCACTGGCTATATAACATAAATTTGCATAGTCTTTTAAGAATGAGGTCCTCTCTAATCTCCCTATTATAAAATGTAATGTTACCTTTTGCTAGCACTATTTCTTGTATGCCCTAAGATGTAAAATTTTCCAAGTCTTGTGCCACATTTGTTGCCTTGGCCTTACTCTACCCATCATTGATAGTTGATCAAAGAATTCCTTCAATGGTCCCCCTTTGTCATTTTGTGTCTAAATGGTGTGCTTTGCCTCCTGTCATACTTTTGTCATGTGCCTAAATTGTAAAAATGTCAAAGATTTCTTAGTATGAGGGTGTTTGAGTTAATTTCTAGCCTTAGGTGGGTTTTTGGGTTTTCCCTTACATTGGTACCTCTTATTTAGGATCCCTATTCATCAAACCCCCACATTGTCATGTTCATTGGAGTTTTAGGATTTTGCCTACTGACATCCCTTTCTCTATCGACAACCTTTTCATCCTTTCCCCATGCCTCCATACTTCATCTTTCTAACTCTAATGAGCTTTCAAGCTTCTGCTTACCTATCTCCCTAGCATTCCATTCCCCACTTCCCCATTTTCTCACACATCTATTTTCTCTACCTCTTGCCTGCCTTATGTTTTGGGCTTATGCCTTGGGGGATCCTTTTATCTTTTCATTACGTAAGCATCACACCCAAAGTACAAAACCCCAATCCCCACTATACTACACACCCTTCAAAGTTTCCCTATTGTCTTACTTGAAGGTAGACAATATTGCACATTCCTGACCCTTGAATCTTGGTGGGCTCTCTATTCATTCCTTCCTCCTACATTGTAGTATCAGGTATTGTGTATCCCTAATCTTCATTTCCCTTTTTCTACCATTTACAGATCTTCAGGGTTTCCCATCCATTGCTCCCCAAATTGTATTGAGTACCTGATCTAGTCCCGAAACTCATTCCCCACTCCATGTTGCACTCAGTATAGGGTATCCCATTCCCCTACTCCTCACTCCCATGATTCCTTGGGTATTAAAAAACCCCCATCCCTACTTCCTTGCTCCCTTCTTTACGTGGGCCTCTAGGATTTCCCTTCCCCTTTTGCACTTCGTCTCATGGTACTCAGTATTCCATTTTCCCAATTCTTGACCTCTTTCATGCATTCTTCTATAGCGGCCTTCAAGATTCTTAATGCTTGCATACATATTAAACATTGTTCCTTGGCATCCCGAATCCTCAAATCCTATTGTTCCTCCATTCCATTTCCCTGGACTCGTAGACTTTTCTTTATCCATGCCCCTAGCATCCTTGTATTACAACTCCTGATTCCCTGGTCCCCTCTAGTGATCTTACATTCCTCTTGGTATTCAAATCCCTAATGTTGGACCTACAAAACATTTTTTACCTACTTTCTCTCTTCAGGCATGCAATTCCTTGAACCCCTATTGTTCAACCAGGAAACTCTACCTATCTCCCCACACTTCTTGATATGCCATTAAGGTCTAGAATTGAAAGTGATGGAATTGTACAACTGCCCTAATCCTGCTAAAATGATTTCAAGCTCCCTAAAGGCATGGGTCCAAATGCAAAGCTATGTGAAGATGACAAAGATAGATGTCATCAACTTGAGTTCCTTTAGTGAAAACCCTAACATCTATAGAGTATAGGAATGATGTTTTGTTGCCCTGGTGCATTCAATAATAAATCTAACAAAGATTTTATGGTGGCAAGGTATGCTAGTGCATTGAATGCTTTGACTAGTAAAGAAATCTTGTGAAGACAAGCAAACAAAGTGCATTATAACTAAATGTTATAAATACAAGGTTAAAAGACATTGTAAGGGTTGGTCATTGAGCCATTGTTTTGGTTGCATAGTGTCTCAAGTCATACAAGGTTGATCTGCAAGTGGATGGCATATACTTTGTAAATCATATGAAGGGTATTCAATGAACACAATGCATGCAAATGGTATATCTCCATGGCAATTTTTAATTATTCAAGGAGGTGCTTGAACCTAGTTGTAGATCCTCTCTTGCCACATTTGTTGGTATGAATGTAATAGGGGCTAGATGAATGAGTGACATCTTCTGATTCATTGTAGAGCTTTTGTGATAGTCTCTCCTTTGTTCCACGTGGGTTCTTGAAGTATTGAGATGGATTATGAAGTATGTCCATTTGCATGAAGTATTATCTCTTATTTGTATGCATGTACACATCTAGTTCTATTTATGCTTTGTAGGTGTATCTCCCTCTTCCTTGTAGGTCATGATTCTATTACCCAATGGAGCAGGCATCAGTCTAGTTAGTGATAGGCCGAACATATTTTACTTAAGTATTCCTCTATTCTCAATAGTTTAAAAGTAGATTAAAAGTTCTACATGCTTTCATAATTCATTGCAATTACCCAGGGAACATTCTAAGTGAACTTAAACTATTAATATTATTAAAGAATCATGTCATGCATGCCTACAACTTGCACTTGTTTATGAAATGTTAAGTAGAGTCACTTGTGGGGATATAATACTATTGTCATCATTATGTGCATATACAGCATTGTAGTTATCACCTTAATAAGAGGTTTTATGTGCAACTAGTTAGTTTGTGGCTTAGTGACAAATCTTAGGGCCAAGTATATATCTGGAATAGTTGTAGTTGGTTTGGTCTTATTTATCATATTTTGTTAGATGTCATGTTAAAGATACCTTTGGAAAATACCTTCCTAGGTTTAGCTAAGCCCAAAGATGAAGGTGAGCCTACCCACTCACAAGAATTGGTCCATTCATGCCACTATCTGATTATAAATCCTACCCATTACCTATGTTGACATTTCTTGGCCTTAAGTTTTGGTGCAAGTCTTTCGGATTTGTGGGAATACATGTTTAAGAGCCAACACCTTCCTTTGGCTCAACCCATAATCAACCCTCAATCAAGAAAGCCCTCTTTTCATTTTCCCTAAGGACAAAGATGAGGGACTAGTTTGCCCTCACTCAACATAAAAATAAACTATAAGTATTATGACATCTTTGTGTAAACAACTTATAATTCTCCCAAGTTTCCAATAATAGTTGAAAGGAGAAGGGAGCATATACATGGTTTGCAAAAAAATTGAAGTTTTCAAGGTGCCCCCTAATGATTTAACGTATCCAATTCCCATTGTGCTTGATGATTCTATAGCTAATAATTCCAAGGTTCCTAATTATTACATTACTTCTAGAATTCCCTTCTAAATCTACATCCATTAGATCAAACCCTCTTCATACATTACAACTCCATTGCTTGAGAATTTCTTTTGAATATTCACCCTCTTCAAGCAAAAGCATGTCTAGATTCTTGAATTTGATTTGCTTCCAAATTGCTCTTTGCTTGGATGGGGTAGTGAGGACCCTCATTTTCTTGCTAGGTTTTGCCTTCTCCAAGGCCTCCTTTGTTTGAGGTTGACCACCACTTTCAAGTAGGACAACAACTCCTATCCTAGGTATTAAATCTCATACTACCAACCTTTTAGTTGGTGTCCTACATGTGAATTCTTCTATTTATTGGTTATAGATCTTGTGGGGGATTTTTTTGTCCTAAGGTTCTCTAATCAAATTTCTCCAAACTTAAGTATATGTAATATCTATAAATGTATACATTCTAAACTTCTTTAGATCAAAATATATAATGATGCGTAAGATTTTGTAGTTTAAAACTTTATAAATTCCCTAATAGTAATAGACAAACACACCTTGGTATCTCTTATCTTCAAGGTTTCCTAAAGACAAGTTGATACTTTATTTCTTTGGGGACAATGCCTAAGTTTTGTATAAAACTCTTTAGAGGAAAGTCCACGCATGAAGTTCAAATAAAGGTACTTATTGAAGATAGAAAAATGATCTCTTAGCTTCAAGGTTTACTAAAGACAAGTTGATACTTTATTTCTTTGTGGACAATACCTATGTTTTGTACAAAAATCTTTAGAAGAAAGTCCACGCATGAAGTTCAAATTAAAGCACTTATCAAACATACCGAAAAGTCACTCAAATAAGATGTCACAACCACAAACTCTCATAATTCACATAGATCTAAAAATCTTTATAGGGTAGATTAGTAAGAGATACATTTGCTCAAAGAGAGTCCATCCGATGGTCAGTTTTGTTTGCCATATAGAAAATAGAATGCAAATTCTAGACAATGCATAGACAAGAGAATGCCACACTACTTGTCAAAGATAGTAGAAGCAAAGTGCTTTCTTAAAGAGAATCAAGTTTAAAAGCATCTGATTTTAAGATTTCAGTGTAAAAGAACAAGTCATTGAAGACGACCAATAATTGGTGCTTCTTGTGATATTTACTTGGTTGTGCTCTTGGTCACGTGGATCACTTGGTTTTGTAACTTAAATTACTCCCTTTATTTTGAGTGGATGATAATGTTTGTCAATAAGCCTTTGTGATAGTTGATCTCCTTCAAGTAATACCTCCATAAAATTTCCACAAGGGCATAGTTCAATCTCCATAAGAATGTTTGGCCATTCTTGAAATGATGGAATCCAATTGAATCTTTTATAATGAGTTTTTGCTCATCAATTTTAAGAACGAATTCAGTTTTGTTTTGAAAAAAACCATATTGTTTATCATTCATTCTTTTGGTTGTTGATCTCCTTCAATTAATATCACCAATTTGTTTTCAAGTAAGTGTTGTCCAAACTCCATAAGAACATTGCCTATTCTCAAAATGATGGAAGCCAATTAAATCTTTTACAATGAATTTCTGCTCAAAGATTTGGAGCTGAACTTGGTGACAATGTGGAACCATATTGTATTACTTATCATTCATCCTTCCAATTGATAACCCCCTTCCATTAACATCACCAGTAATCTCCACAAGAACATTGCCCATTCTTGAAATGATGGAAGCGACTTAAGTCTCTTATAATAATTTCTCGCTCAACAATTTTGGAGATGAACTTGGTGGCATGGTGGCAATCACCACAAATGCGAAGATTCTTTATGATTCGGATAGATGTACCAGGGCATGTAATATTCATAAGCCCAAACGCAATGGCTAGCTTCTCACTATGACTGCATAGGATTTGCTCCTTTTCTTCCTCCTCCACATCTTGCAACACAAAGTTTGTGTTGGGCACATATCCTGCCTCCTTCATTTTCTTGGCCAAGTCCTCTAATGTTTTATAAATTTCTTCTGATTGGGGATGTGCTCTGTCCTCTACAAGGAATGCATGAACCTTGTTCTTGATCTCAATCCAGGCATATCCTGGCATCTTTGTCACCCCCTTATCTTTCATTATTGCTCTTACCTTTGCTACACCATCCCACCTTCCAGCTGCGGCATAGATGTTTGACATCAGAACATAATAACCAGCCTTCTTGGGTTTTAGGTCATAAAGATGTTCTGCTACAAGCTCCCCCAGCTGTATATTTTGATGAATTCTGCAGGCACCAAGCAAGGCACCCCACACATCATCATTTGGTTTTAGTGGCATCTTGCCAATGAAATCATACGCCTCATCCAAGTGCCCTGCCCGACCAAGAAGATCTACCATGCATGCATAGTGCTCCAACCCAGGTATAATGCAAAAATCTTGATTCATCCTATCAAAGTAACGCCGGCCTTTCACTACCATGCCTGCACGACTGCAAGCAGATAGAACAGCAACAAAGGTGACACTGTCTGGCTTATATCCTGACTCTAACATTCGATCGAAAAGCCTAATTGCCTCATCAGCACACCCATGCATACTATAGCTAGAAATCATTGCAGTCCACAAGGCCGGATCTTTATGCGCCATTGTGTTAAACAAGTGAATTGCAATCTTTAAACTTCCACATTTGGCATACATGTCTATCAGAGCACTGACCACGCAAACATCTGATTCAAACCCATTTCTTATAACAGAATTATGAACCTCCTTACCTTGTTGAAGAGCTACCAGGCGGGTGCAAGCTGGAAGAACACTTATGAAAGTCACAGCATTTGGCTTGACACCTGCCAGCTGCATTTTGTGAAACAGCTTCAAGGCTTCCCCAGCCTGTCCATTCTGGACATATCCTGTGATTATTGCAGTCCATGAGACAACATCTGTTTCAGGCATTCCGTCAAACACTTTGAGCGCGCACTCAATAATGCTGCATTTGGCATACATTGCTACAAGGGCATTCCCCACTTGCAAATTCAAATGAAGTCCACTACTAATTATGCAAGCATGAATCTCCTTACCCTGTTTGACATCTGATAAGACCGGAAGAAGACTTATGAATGTCACTGCATCTGGTTCGATCCTCGTCTTCATTTGAATGTATAGCTCCAAAGCCTTGTCCTCCTCCCCATTCTGCACATACCCTCCAATCATAGAGTTCCAGGACACCGCATCTCTTTCAGACGGACACATGTTGTCAAACACTTTGCGTGCATCTCTCACACACCTGCATTTCGCATACATGGCAATGAGGGCATTCGCTGTAAACAGATGAGATTCCAATCCACATGTTATTGCATGAACATGAACTTCCCTTCCTCTCTGCAGAGCAGACATTGCAGCGCATGCTTTGAGAACGCAGGGGAATGTAAAATGGTCTGCTTGTTGTTCATTCTGCATTTGGCAAAAAAGCTCGAGGGTTTTATACCAAAACCCATTCTTAGAATACCCAGTAATCATTGAATTCCATAGAAACACGCTTGCTTTGGGAATTCTGTCGAAAACCAGTCGTGCATAATCCACACTCTGCCGCTTTCCATACGCGCTTATAAGCCTGGAACCCAATAATTCATTTTGAGCGAGTCCCCTCGCAACAATGTGGGCATGGATTTGCTGCAACTGTTTGATATTGGAGCATGCTTGAAATAACTTAAAGTATGAATCCATTATGTTGTTCTGTGTCTATGCCTTGATCTTTCTCTTTCTCTTGCTTTAGTGTTTGTTTGTTTGGAGATGGGGTTAAGTCGGAGACTGTGAACAAGGCTAGAAGAAGTATTGTCATCTTGCACAGCAGCCATGAATGAAAGCTACCAGAATCGTTTTGTAATCATTTGGGAGCTAAGCTGCTCACTGAAATTATAAAACATAGGGAGAATTTACAGAGACGATTTGGAAGATGCAAAAACAAAATTAGAAGCTAAACACAAATTCTTAGGTTCAATCACACTCTACTTAAATATCATCCATTCTTAGGTTCAATCACACTCTACTTAAATATCATCCATTTTAATCGTCAAATACTCAATAGCAATTTTACACCTCATTCACAATAAAAAGTGTAAATATTTGTCCTATTTTTATTAGCCAAGATTGACATTTGACTATTGAAGTGGATGATATTTAAGAATAGCAGTCAAATCAAGTTTGATTCTTATATGATTTTGCTCCATTGGATCCATTATTAGTGGTAATTTAGTCAAAAGATGACTTATGGTTTAAATGTATGCTTACTCATCATGTTGCAATCCACTTAAAAAGAGTAGAAATGTTGATATCTACATAATCCCCTTGTTAATTAAAAAAAAAAGTCATTGAAATATACTACTAGATAAATATTTGATAAGCTATTTCTTACTGTTTGATATGATTTTTAGATTTACGTATTCTAATAAATTTGTGTAAAAGACAAGTAGGGTTTAGAAAGAATCTATTGTTCATAGGGTTTAGAAAGAATCACTGAACAATAGATTATATATTGACTCTTAGAGTTATGATTGAAGAAACATGAGCTAGTAAGTGTAAGGTTTATTGTTGTTTGGTTGATTTTTTAGAGGCATTTGACACTATTCAAAGATCACTTTTATTCTAGTGGTTTCATGACTTGTAGATTTTAAAACATTTGGTTGTTCTTGCTGTGACAATTTATGAGAAAGTGGTTGGGCTAGCTTTGAAATCCTATTGAGTTTATAGATGATATTAATAATAATATTGGTGTTAAATAAGGTTGTCCAATTTCACCTACTTTGTTTGGTGTCTACATAAATGGATTAGATGAGATAAGTGTAAATTTAGAGAAAATATATGATCGTTGTATTCTTTATAATATAATTACATATTTCTTATTTGTAGATGACATTACTCTCATGTCACAGTCTTGTAGGTTTACAATGACATCTTGATAAATTGGGTTCATTTTGTGATACTCATGGTTTACAAGTGAATTTGATTAAAACAAAGATTATGATTTTGAATACAACTAAGAAAGAAGCACATTCAACTAATCTCATTTACAAGAAATTTTGGTTGGAGTTGTTTCCTATTGTACTTACCTTATTGTGCCTTTCATAGGACTTCCTTTAAATATGCTTCTTGTTGCAGAAGTGAAATTATGCAAGGATTATGCTACACTTAATACATTTGAGAGATAGTGTTTCTAACTCTAGTTTCAAGATGCCAAAACAAAATTATGTATCTTTCAATTTTTAGTGTCGCAAATAATCTTGTATGGTTGTGAGATTTGGGGATCTAGACTTCACAATACTAGTTGGGCTCAAGTTGCAAGAGTTCTTATTTCCATGCCATCCAAAAACTTGCAGGGAAAATGGTTAGTTCCACATGCAACTATTTTGGTTGAATTTGGCATTCATCCTGTTGATATTTTAGTTGTATTTCATGTATGATGTTGCTTTATAGATTAAGATGTATGGAAAATACAACAATTGGACATAATGGATATCTATCTAAGGCTCTCCAATCATCTATGAAGCTATGCAAATAAGGGTTCCAAGGCACCTAGTTTTCCATATATATGAGTTTCTTACGGGGAATTGGTGTTGATAATCAATCATCTTCCTCCTAATAATTTTTCGATCAATGGTACCCACATGTTAAAAACAGTTCATAGAGACATTAGAGATGAGATCTACAAAGCCTACATAAAATCAACTTGGATAGAACCAATAGAACTGTACTATCAACAAAATTGCATCACTATTTGAAGTGTTATATTCATATAGAAGATGGATGCATTATTTCTTCCCAAGTACACTAGGTTTTCTTTTGGTTTAAAGTTTTCTCTCAACTAATTGCAATTCTACTGTCATTACCTTCACATGGAGTCAAAACACTTTAAATATTCAAAGAGATCAATGCATTTCTAAACTTTGCAACAATGAATTAAAATTAGGAAAATATTTTATGTTTAGGTGTCAAGTGCATTGTGAAATATGTGACAGGTTCTACTACCTCTTCAAAGAAAATCATGGCTCTCTACAAGATCTACTTCATTATTAAAATCAAAGATGTGTATTTATATTTATTAGAGATATGACCTAACACAAAGTTTACATTCTTAAGATTCATCAACGCAACTCTTTATCTCAATGTTCACCTTCATATTCCTTTTTTCAACCTCAATTTTAAAAGTACAAACAAATTTATAGTTATTTATAATTTCTTTCTTTTTCTTACAAAATTTATATAAAATACATTTTCCTACAATTCCATAACCTAATCATTTAGAATTTGTGACACTACCTATTCTAGCTTATGGTTTTATTTGTACATCATGTTGAGGCTATGTAGATTTGGGCATGCAGTACTTTAATCTCACTTGAAAATATGTTGGCTTGATCTTGGGGAAATTCCATGGTTAAGCATGTTTGAGTTCCAAAGGAGTAGTATTGGGAGGGTGACCTCTTGGAAAGTCTCAATGCTTCACCCTTGTGAGCATCACCTAGATGCAATGAGTGCTAAGTAGACCATTCATACTCATAAGAGATAGGTTTATGTGAGCCACTCTGAAAAAGTGAGTCAATAAGTTTGACTAAAAACTACTTAGTTAAACCCGTTTTCAGTTAAATCCTCTTAATTTAATACACTACAAAAACTACCTACTTATCATTGAAAACATGTTCCAATCACATTTAATTTTATAAATTCATACATCACCCAAAACTTAAAATTTTAGAAAAAAGTATTTGAAAATCTATGGATTAATGAAAAGTAAAGATAAAAGAAAACTATGGGATTCTATGTTATTATAAAAAATAATAGTGTGCTTCACAAGAGAATTGTGTAGTAGAAGGAAAAATGAGAAATAATAATAGGTAAGCCTATTTTTTAAATATGGGGTATATTGGGTGTCTTTTATTTCTTTTTAAATATTCATTATATTATATAAACAATCTCTTATCATATTTATATTTTGGGGTGAACAATGAGGTACAAGGATTATAGGATAAATCGACACAAAGAAATATTAACATATTCCAACATCAATTGGAGGATTTACAACACATTAACTATGTTGACAAACAAGAGAATAATATGACAACTCCTCTTCAGTTCTTTGAGATATAGTCTCTACAAAAACTTGGCAAACTTATTCTCCATAAAAGGTGTTATGAATATAGCATCCACTTGGTCCTCTTTCCCAATATATTGGATTGCAAACTTTTGAAGCTCCAATAGCTAATGAACCTTAATCTTAATATTCTCAGTCATCACATGAAAGTCACGAGCCTTAGCAATCTGAAGAGAGCTCTAGTTTTAGAAAAATCATTGGCATGTCTTGTGGCATATGCAAGTCCTCTAGCATCTTTTACACCCACAATGCTTCATTTAGTGTTGTTAGGAAAAATAGCTACAAACCCCTTATCAATCAAACCAAATTAAACATAATTATTAAGCATTGCAAGCATTTCCACATTAACCCTTTAAGGCGATTTTTGTAGTAATCAAATCTATACAAATTTCAATAGCATTCTGACATGTAAACATACTTAGAAAAGTAAGAATGAGAGAGATAAAGGGAAATCAATCAAAAGAAAGAGAATGACACATTTATACCCTAGGAAAACCCTTTTGATAAAAAACAACCTCCAAAGCACCAAACCAATGTATTATTCAACAACAATAAACCTAGTACAATATAATATCAAGCTCTTGCCTCCATGGAGATCAATATCATCTTTCTTTGGTAGAAAACTAACAGCATAACCCTACAAAAACTCCTTTCTCATGTTTCCATTTGAAGCCCTCAATATATAGACACATGGGTTCCCAAAATACCACTGTATTAAGACATTACCATGGGCCCAAAAAAGGTCCCAAAGTGAAACTAATTTTAAAGTCACTTGGAGAAAGGAAAGAAGTAACATAATAAAATATAATAAAATCTCAAATAAATTATTATTTTATTATGGACTTCAAAATAGATTCAAAAAGGGCAAACTTGGGCGGACCTCTTAGAGGCTTTATAAGGAGGTCATTTGGAGTTCATTTCACATCATATTATCATTTTGTCAATTGCATATTGGAGAGTTTCCTTTCTACTGCAACTTCTAGTTCAGCTTGTTTTAAGGACAAAAACCCTTAGACATTGGTGGTTTGGATGAAAACTCAATACCACTTGAGAGGTAAATCCACCTAGGGTTTACTATTGAGCATTATTGTAAGATTTTGGCATTGTAGAAGAGATGGAAAGTCATTATTTTTGCAGGTTACAACTGCTAGGGTTTCATCACCAAATTGGAAGATTTGTGCCAAATACCAATTTGGGATTGGATCAATATATGGAGGATTTATGAGCTGATATTATCCTTGGAATATTTGCTGATATACATCAAACTTTTGTTTGTTATTTTTAGTCACTATCTAATGCCATTGAAGTCTTATTTCATGTATGTTTCAAGGAGAACTCATCCAGGTATACTGTAGAAGTTTTGGTATTCAAATATTTAATTTGAATAAGCATTTCATTCGCTATTACAGTTTGTATCAGACCTGATAAACATTGTAATCAGACCTGATTTGATGAAAATAAAGGCATATTTAGTGTTGGTATTTTGATGTTTATGCATTCAAAGTATTTGGTTATGTTTCCAATATATTGGCATATGTATCTTTAGTGAAAATAATCTAAAACAAGCATCAATACCAAACACAAAACTTAGAAATTAGAATTCAATGACATTGCATGACAAGTGTTTGACAAAATGTCGACACACTAAAACTCAGAAATTCAGGGAAGAACTAGACATTGTTCTTACACACATGCACTTCAAACAAAGTGAACGCCAAAATTAACTTTTCACACACACACACACACACACACACACACACACACACACACACACGCATGCACGCACATGTGCATGCACATAGAATGAATGCCAAAATTCATTCACACACAATTCACACACATAGTGAATGCCAAAGTTAACTTTCAAAGCCATGCACACACAATGAAAGACAAAGTTTATTCAAACACACAAAGTGAACATTATTGAAGTTTGAAAGTATTTTTATACATAAACACACACACACACACACACAATTTAGACAAAGTGAATGGCAAAATTAACTTTTTACACACACATATGTGTGTGCACATGTACACACACACAACCATGCACATAGAGTGAATGCCAACATTCATTCACAAACACGTTGAATGCCAAAGTTAACCTTCAAAACTATGCCCACACGCTGAAAGCCAAAGTCAACTCAAACACACGAAATGAACATCATTGAAGTTTGAAAGTATTTTTATACGTATACTTCACACAAAGTGAACATCAAAGTATTTTTGTTAGGCTTAGGGTTCAAACACACACAAAAACACATAGATGCACTTCAAATAAAGTGAATGCTAAAATTTACTTTTCACACACACACACACACACACTTCAGACAACTTGAATGCCAAAATTTACTTTTCACACACACATACACATGCACTTCAAACAAAGTGAATGCCAAAATTTACTTTTCACACACAAATGCACATGCACTTCAAACAAAGTGAATGCCATAATTAACTTTTCACTCACACACACAAACGTGCATGCACATAGAGTGAATGCCAACATTCATTCACACACACAGTGTCTCAACCTTTGCAATTTCCTAGCATTTATTATTTGTTTGTATATTTATTTAATTGCCTATATTGTATTTAATATTGGTCATCTAGTTTTGTCATTTAGTGTGAGGTGGCATGTTGACATGTCATCCCACTTGGAAGGTGACTTGGATGGTCAAGTCAACATTTGAAAATGTAGGTGTCCCATTTTGAGGTGGCATTATTGTCATGTGTCAGCTTCTTATGGGTTCTATAAAAGATTATGACATATGACGGATTCTATGATATGTAAGAGCTGGAAATAGAGATTCTATGACAGGGGTGACAAGTGTCAAGAAGCATCTTTGCAAGGAGAAAATAGGCACCCAAGTTTGATTATGACAAGTTGTCAGAGAATCATTTATTAATAGGGCAAGTGCAAAAAGATGGGGGACCAAAAAGGGGTCTTAAGTGGCCACTTTTTTTTTGAAATCAGGAAATACTGGCCTTGGATGAGAAATTGAGCATAGTTACACTCAAAATTTGGAGATGCAATGAATACAATGTTCGTAGTGCTCCGAGTCTACTTTCTAAACTACAATTTTTTTTTTGAAAATGGTATAGATTAAGGGGTTCAAAAGAGGGAGCCACAGAAATTGATGTTATTTCTGTCAAAAAAACATAACATAGCATGTTTTGTGGCTACCTCAAAAGGTCAACTTTTTTTTGGTATTTTTAAAATCGCTTCAATGAGAAATTAGCTAACAACATGTAGTTTATGCCCAATTTTTCTGATAATTTTTTGATGAATATTTAATTTTTTACTAATTTTCAAAGTGGGCACATCCTAAAAAATAGAATTTTGGCCGTGCTACCCCTATAAATTTTAAAAACTAATTGAATTTTTTTTTAATATGTGTATAATGGAGTCTAGTTTCTAAATATGTAATTTTTTTGAAATTTCAATGAATGGTTAATTTACAATGAAAAAAAGACCAAACAGTGGTTTTTGCCCAAAAATAGACACACAAATAAAAGAAATTAAAGATGAAAGGCTTAACATTGTCAAAATGTGAAAAAAATTACATCGTTAAATAGCTAAGAGAAATCCTAACATTACCTAGGTGTTTAATTTGTTTGATCTTGAAACACGTGCAAATCTGAGGGTTAGCACAAATGAAATTATGTGAAATCCTGTAGAATATACAAAAACACATCTCTGGACATTGGGAAGGCACTCCAAGCCTTTGGGTTGGAAATCCAAAGAAAATCCCAAGCCTAAGGCTTGGGATTCCCAAAGAAAAACATAATGCAAGCGCGTTATAACGCACTCGTGTTATGTTCTATTTTGCATTTTTTCCTTTTTCGCAAAAGTTTGCTCAATATTTGTCATGTTTGACATAATGTGAGTGCATTATAACACGCTCGCATTATGTCCCCCTTAGATTTTTTTATGTTCAAGGTTATTAATCATGTATGTATGTATGCCTATATGTATGTATGTATACTTATATGTATGTACGTATGTATCTATGTATACTTATATGTATGTATGTATGTATAGTGTCGAGGATAGAGGAGGGTAGAGATGGGGGTGAGGTAGATAGGGGAGGAGAGGGGTGGATAAAGGTTGAGGGTTTAAGGTCAAGAGGGATTAGGGTTTAGGGTTGAGGGATTAAGGTTTAAGGTTGAGGGTTTAGGGATAAGATTTAGAGTTTAGGGATAAGGGATTAGAGTTTAGGACCTTGAGGGATTAGGGTTTAGGGTTGAGGATTAAGGGATAGTGTTTAGGGTTGAGGGTCAAGGGATTAGAGTTAAGGTAGAGTGTTGAGGATAGAGGGATTAGGGATAGGGTTTAGGGTTGAAAGTTTAGGGTTGAGGGATTAGGGTTTAAGGTATAGTGTTGAGGGTTGAGGGTTTAGGGATAGAGTTTAGGATTTAAGGTTTAAGTGTTGAGGGTTGAGGATTTAGGGATAGAGTTTATGGTTTAGGGATAAGGGATTAGGGATTAGGGTACCATAAATTATAATTAGGGATTAGGGTTTATGGTTTAGGGATTAGGGGTTAGGGTTTAGGGTTAAGGGATTAGGGTTTAGAGATGTACAATTAAGGGGTACCATAAATAAACTGGAATGTAGGTAGGGTTGAGAAAATTTTGTGAATCATCACGGGCTAGAGATTGGAGATTTTGTTGTGTTCAAGTACATATCCAAGTCATAATTTAAGGTTAAGATATTTCAAAGAACAGGGTGTGTGAAAAACATCAATGCTCTTCGGCTTATGAATACCAACATTGATATAGATAAAAGATGCCCTTCTTCTAACAAAGTATGTAGTTCAAGTCAACTGATGGGCAGCAAGTTATTGAATGAGTTGGTTTAATGGGCGTACCTCCTTAAAAGTTATGCTTGGAGACTTTACACAAAAAATGGTAACTCTATACATTATTTTTCATTCTTTTATTTCCTGTACACTGTTAAGAACTTGTAAAATCTAATTGTGTAATGTGTTTATGGAAGCACATTCCTCCTACATTTGTTTCACAATTTATAGACAACACAGATGAACATATGGTGTTGCAAGGCCCAGGTGGGCAGGAGTGGGATGTGCAATTAGGGGGTACCATAAATAAACTAGAATTTAGGCAGGGTTGGGAAAATTTTGTGAATCATCATGGGCTAGAGATTGGAGATTTTGATACATGTTCAAATACATATCCAAGTCATATTTTAAGGTTAAGATATTTCAAAGAACATGGTGTGTGAAAAACATAAATGCTCTTCAGCTTATGAATACCAACATTGATACAGATAAAAGATGCCCTTCTTCTAGCAGAGGATGCAGTTCAAGTCAACTCATCATGGGCTGGAGATTGGAGATTTTGTTAAATGTTCAAGTACATATCCAAGTCATATTTTAAGGTTAAGATATTTCAAAGAACATGATGTGTGAAAAACATCAATGCTCTTCAACTTATGAATACCAACATTGATACAGATAAAAGATGCCCTTCTTCTAACAGAGGATGCAATTCAAGTCAACTCATCATGGGTTGGAGATTGGAGATTTTGTTACATGTTCAAGTACATATCCAAGTCATATTTTAAGGTTAAGATATTTCAAAGAATAGGGTGTGTGAAAAACATCAATGCTCTTCAACTTATGAATACCAACATTAATATGGATAAAAATGCTCTTCTTCTAACAGAGGATGCAGTTCAAGTCAACCAATGGGCAACAAGTTGCTGATTGAATTGGTTTAATGGGCATGCATCCTTCTTCAAAGTTATGCTTGGAGACTTTACACAAAAACTAGTAACTCTATACATTATTTTCATTCTTTGATTTCCTTTACACTGTTAAGAACTTGTAAAATCTAATTGTGTAATGTGTTTATAGCAGTGCATTCCTCCTGCATTTGTTTCACAGTTTATAGACAACACAAACGAACATACGGTGTTGCAAGGTCTAGGTGTGCAGGAGTGGGATGTACAATTAGGGGGTACCATAAATAAACTAGAATTTAGGCAGGGCTGGGAAAATTTTGTGAATCATCATGGGCTAGAGATTGGAGATTTTGCTATGTTCAATTACATATCCAAGTCAAATTTTAAGGTTAAGATATTTCAAAGAACAGGGTGTGTGAAAAGTATCAATGCTCTTCAGCTTATGAATACCAACATTGATACAGATAAAAAATGCCCTTCTTCTAACAGAGCATGTAGTTCAAGTCAACCAATGGGCAGCAAGTTGCCGATCGAATTGGTTTCTGATGAAGAAAAAAATGATGTTTTTGAAGCAATGGAAGAAAATCAAAATTGTAAGTCTAATTTAATTTATGTCAACTTTCAAAGCAGGCATTTGAATTGTAGCTTTACCTAGAGGATTGGTATAAGAAAAACTTAATTATGTTACAAGCCTTTCTTTGAAGAACCCTAGACATTATGGACCTTATCATCTAGAAAAGCACATGACAGTGAACTCTACCCCACCTTTCAAATCAGATATTTACCTTTTTATTCAATGAAAATGAAGTCACTGAATGTAAACAACCATGCATACTAGTAAGATCAAATTCTCTGCCTTCTATTCTTATTACTCTTACTTTATTAAGAGAAGAGTGTCAAAAAGAATGGGTAAATAATTGTAAGCTAACATAAGGCAAAGCAATTTTGTTATTACATTTTTCCGAGGGATCTCTAATAGTCTAATATAATGTAGTCTTCTATAATATGAACATTTGCATTTGTGTGAATGCTAAGCTTTAATAGTAGAGTATTAAATCAATGCAATCAAATATTTATTGGGTTAAAATAACTTAGTTTTTGTAATGGTTTGGGAATGCAGGAGTTGCCAAAAATAGGTGAATGTCCTCTACAATTACCATGAGAAAAAAGTTTAGTAGTTCTTGTGGATAGAGCTAGTAAACAATGGGAGATTATTTGCCTATTGCATAACAATATACTTGCCCTAAGTGTGGGGTGGGCATATTTTGTACGCCATAATAATATCAAGGAGACATTTGCATCTTTGAGTAGGTGGACAACAAGAAACATAGATTTATGTTTAGAGTTCGTAAAGATTGAAAGATAAAATAAGGATCCTTTTGAAAGAACTTCTAGGAGGGAAAAGATAGGCCAAAGATAAAAGGAGAAAATTATATACAAGAAAAGATCTTCATGAGGATTGTAATATTTTGTCTAAAACAAACAAAAATTAGTTAATTAAAAATAGACAATCAAGAAAGAAACAGTACTAAAATGTATAGTTACTGATATCAAAAATGTATAGTTACTAATATATCTATTTTTAAAAGACTGATTAATTTTTATGGCCAAAGTTGTTTATTTTATCTAGTTGATGGTTTTAATTACACCCAGGTTATACATTGGGAGCAGATGTGTGCACATTTTTATAGACCCGATTTAAATTCAAGCAAATAGGTGGAGAGAGTATGCTGATCTTTTAAAAAAATCTTAATAAAAAAATGTTCACTTAATGTTGACCAGGGGTTCTGATTTCAACAATTCATTGCCCATTGTGGATATACCCCAATGCAAAGGTTTTCTCATAATGATCATCTTTCTGATTTCAACTGTTAATTACTCACTGTGGATGTACCATACGCAAAGATTTTCTCATAGTGTGTACACCTATTGGGATAATGAACCCCAGATGGGCCAGAAAAACATGCCATATAACATTACTAAGACATTACAGAAAACATAGTGTGTTCAAGTACATATCCAAGTCATATTTTAAGGTTAAGATATTTCAAAGAATAGGTTGTGTGAAAAATATCAATGCGAGCTCTAGCTTATGAATACCAACATTGATACAAATAAAAGATGCCCTTCTTCTAACAGAGTATGCAGTTCAAGTCAACCAATGGGCAACAAGTTGCTGAATGAATTAGTTTTTGATGGGGAAAATGACCATGATGTTGAATCAATGAAAGAAAATCAAAATTAGGGTTGAGGGATTAGGGTTTAGGGTTTAGGGTTAAGCAATTAGGGTTTAAGTTTTAAGGGTTTAAGTGTATCTAGGGGTTGAGAGTTTAGGGTTTAAGGGTTTAAGGTTTGAGGGATTAAGGGTTTAAGGGTTGAGGGATTAGGGTTTAAGGCATAGTGTTGAGGGTAGAGGGTTGAGGGTTGAGGATTTAGGGTTGAGGGTTGAGGATTTAGGGTTGAGGGTTAAGGGATTAGGGTTTAAGGTATAATGTTGAGGGTAGAGGATTTAGGGATAGGGTTTAGGGTTTAAGGTTTAAGGGTTGATGGTTGAGGCTTTAGGGACATGGTTTAGCATTTAGGGTTAAGGGATTAGGGTTTAAGGTATAGTGTCAAGGGTAGAGGGTTTAGGGATGGGATTTAGGGTTTAAGGTATAGTGTCAAGGGTAGAGGGTTTAGGGATAGGATTTAGGGTTTAAGGTTTAAGGGTTAAGGGTTTAGGGATAGGGTTTAGGGTTTAAGGTTTAAGGATTGAGGGTTTAGGATTTAAGGTTTAAGGGTTGAGGGTTGAGGCTTTAGGGATAGGGTTTATGGTTTAGGGTTAAGTGATGGGGTTTAGGGTTTAGGGTTGAGGGGTTAGGGTTTAGGGTTTAAGGTATAGTGTCGAGGGTTGAGGGATTAGGGTTTAACCCTTGACACTATACCTTAAACTCTAATCCCTCAACCCTAAACCCTAATCCCCCAACCCTTAAACCTTAAACCCTAAACCCTCTACCCTTGACACTATACCTTAAAACCTAATCCTTTAACCCTTATCCCTAAAGCCTCAACCCTCATCCCTTAAACCTTCAACCCTAAACCCTATCCCTAAACCCTCTACCCTTGACACTATGCCTTAAACCCTAATCCTTCAACCCTTAAACCCTCGACCCTTAAACCCTTAATCCCTCAAACCTTAAACCCTTAAACTATAAACTCTCAACCCCTAGATACCCTTAAACCTTAAACCCTTAAACCCTATATCCTACACACTTAACCTTGAACATTATCCCTCAACCTTCAAACCTCTACCCTATACCATATACCCTCAACCCTATAGTTATGCCCTAAACCCTCAACCCTCATCCATATGCCTTATAACCTCAACCTTAAACCCTATACCCTATATCTTAGACACTCAACCTTGAACATTATCCCTCAATTGTAAACTCTCAACCCTCTACCCTATACCCTCAACCATATACTTAAGCCCTAATCCATCAATCCTCAACCCTATACTTTAAACCCTGAAACCTACACTTCAAACCCTCATCCCTATACCCTATAACCTCACCCTTATAACCTCAATCCATATCATAAACCCTAAGTTCCTAATATCCTAAACCCTAATCCCCATACCTTACACACTTAATCTTATGCACTCAATAAGATGAATATTATCCCTCAACTATAACCCTCAACCCTCAACCCTATGCAAAAAAGAAAAAAATGCAAAGAAAATAATAACGCGCTTACATTATAATGTGAGTGTGTTATGGATTTTTAAAAAGTTTGGCCACTTTTTGGCCCCCCATATCTTTGCACCTACCCAATAATCAGTTATGACAGATTCTTATATAGCTTTAAGTGTTGTCATATATGACAGATTTTATGACGGTGTAAGAGCATCTGTCATACCTATTTTGGGAAAAATTGGGGTGCCCAAGTATGGGGGTTGTAAGGGATGAAAAGGAATCTTTGAAAAGTGTTTTTTGCATGCTTTATGGCCTTGGAATTTGGGCCATGCAGATTTGGACAAGATTCTTTTGTGGCTTGCCCTAGAAGGTAACTCCATCTTGGAATTTATCTATATATATATGTACTTGGAGCTGGATTTTTATAGTTCATTTGAAGGTACCATTAGCTACCACAATTACTCCAGTATTCGACATTTGTAAGCTACTAAAAGAACTTGCATTGCAAGTGTGTTGTAATCTTCATTATATTTGATAATACATTGTGTAGGTTTTGGAGTGTGGGGTTTTTCAACTGAAAGGATGTTCCCCACATATATCTTGTGTTGTGAGTTTTGTACTTTCTTTTGAATGTTGTTATTACCTTTCTATTAATGTGCATCTAAATTTGTAACTGTAAAAGTTAAAATTTTCATAAATCTTTCCTTAGTAGATCAATGTAGGAAGTGTTTTTGCATACCTTTCTTCCTTTCAGTTGGTATCAGAGCTTGATCACCTTTGGTTCTAGTTGTTGGGTAGAGGGTTTTTTGAGATGATCTTCATTTGAGTGGGAGCTTGTGCAGAGGATTTAGAAATATTTATTGCAGGAAAGAGATGGAGAGCACATCTAGGAGGTTTGATATAGAGAAATTTAATGGAGGCAACTTTGAGTTGTGGAAACACAATATGGAGGACTTATTGGTGGATAGAGATCTATGGCTCCTAGTATCTCAAACCATGCCATCGGGCATGAAACAAGAAGATTGGGATCTGATGGATCGGAAGGATAAGGGTCTGATAAGACTCTATGTGGCTGATTCAATGGTCCTAAATATCCATGAAGAGAAGACTACAAAAGATCTTTGGAAGAAACTTGGAGATGCTTATTAGGTTACATCCCTAGTGAACAAGTTATTCCTGGGAAAGAAACTATATTCTCTTAGTATGGAAGATGGAGGATCAGTCGCTAATCACCTAGATACATTCAATATTCTTGTTGCCTAGTTGACCTCTATTGGTGTGAAGATGGAGGAGGAGGATCAATGTATCACATTATTGTGTTCCTTACTAGATTCGTGGGACCACCTTGTTATGGCCATTGGGAGTACCACTACCACCTTCAATATGGATGAAGTAGTTTCTTCATTGTTGTCTAAAGAGATGCATAGAAAGTCTTCTCAATTGACTAAGGAGGCTCTTGTGGTTCGTGGTAGATCTAAAGAGAAGAGAAAGAAAAAGGATAAGAAGAAGGAAGAAAAAGGAAGATCCAAATCCCATGGGAGATCCAAGTCTCCTAGAAAGTCCAAGGCTCTGTGTTGGAACTGGAGCAAGCCTGGTCACTTCTGTAAGGAGTACAAGGAGGAGAAGAATAAAAATAAGAACTATGATTCAAATTCTAACAAGTCCTCTTAGGATGAAGGAGAAGCATTTGTCGCTGCCTTGGCAACTCATGCATCTAAGGATGTGTGGCTTATTGATTCTGGTGCATCTTTCCACATGACATGACATCAATATTGGTTTTCAAAGTATGAATAATATGATGGTGGGAAGGTTTACTTGGGTGATGAATCTCACCTAAAGATTGTTGGTCATGGAAGAGTCTTGATTTGATTCCCTAATGGATGACTGAAGGGGAAGGGGATCAATGGTGTTCTACAAATCCCTAGTTTGGCACAGAACCTATTATCTGTAATTAAGTTGAATGATGTGGGTGTGCATGTTGTTTCTCGAATGGAGGATGTAAGATGACTAGAGGAGCTATGGTGATAGCTAAGGGTGTTCGGATTGGCACTCTATTTCATCTTGATGCATGCACAATTTAGTGTAATAATGGCTCTATTTCAAAGAAGGGAACTTTAGAGTCTTCATCCTCACCATTGGAACCAACAACAAAAAGGATTGTTGCATCTACTTTCGATGGTCGTGCTTTCTAGGTACCTAAAGGTGCTCATTCTATGGAGATGAAACTTCTAGTTGAGAAGACAATATTATGGCTCTAAAGGCTTGGTCACATTGGTGAAAAGGGTTTGAGGACCTTGAAAAATAAAAACATCGTAGAGGGTATGAATGATTGTAATCTTGAGTTTGATTTTTACGAACATTGCATCTATGGTAAACAAAACCATGTTTAATTGTATTCCAGTTCTCACAAATCTTCTGAGGTGTTGGACTTGATTCATTTTGATGTGTTTGGTCTAGTTAATGTTCCTTCGATTTCAAAATCTATTTACTTTGTTTCTTTCATTGATGATTGTAGTAGAAGGACATGGGTGTATTTCCTTAGAAGCAAATATGAAGTCTTTAGTAGATTCAAAGAGTTCAATGCTCTTGTAGAGAATTAGAAGTATAGAAAGATTAAGTGTTTGAGGACTGACAATGGTGGTGATTTTTATTCAATAGATTTCGATAAGTTCTGTAAAGAACATGGGATTGAGAGGCACTTGAGACAACTCTATATACCCCTTAGTAGAATGGAGTTGGAGAGAGGATGAACAAAATATTGATGGAGAGGGCTAGGAGCATGCTAATTAGATCTAGCCTTGAACAAAATTTATGGGTTGAAGCTTTTGTTACCACTTGTTACCTGGTTAACAGGTCTCCTACATCGGCGCTCATTGATAAGACACCTATATGGAGGTGTGGTGTGCTAAAAATCTTTCATTGAGACACATTTGAGTATTTGGTTGTGAGGCATATGCACATGTGCCTAAGGAGAAGAGGTCTAAGTTGGAGAACAAGGTTGTGAAATATATCTTCATTGGTTATGGCATCGGTGTGAAAGGGTACATGCTTTGGGATCCAATGGCTGAGAGAGTTCTATATAGGAGAAGTGTGATCTTTAGAGAGCTCAATCCTTCTTCTATTGCTCTAGAGCTAGAGAAAAGAGAGAAGAAATAGGATGTGGTTCAACTTCCTTCCACCCCTGAGAAAGTTGAACTGAAGACATCTGTTGGACCTGATGATGAGGAGAACTCTAGTAGCTTTGAAAGTTTAGAAGAAGAAGAAGAAGAACCTCAACCTCAACTTTTGAGGAGGTCAACATGGATAAGGCGACAACTTGATAGGTTTGGTTATTCATTGCATGATTCTAGTTGTATTTTTGCTTTGATTTCTAACACTGATGAGCCTAGGACCGTAAGGGAGGCTATGGGTATGAGTGATGTAGATTCTTGGAAAGTGGCCATGGATGAAGAGATGGCTTCCTTGAAGAAAAACAATACTTGTGATCTAGTGCCTTTGCCTGATGGACATAAACCTGTTGGATGCAAATAGGTTTTCAGGAAGAAGTTTGGTTTAGATGGTAGTGTTGAGAAATTTAAGGCAAGGTTGGTTGCGAAGGGATATTCCCAGATTGAGGGAATAGATTATGATGAGATTTTCTCACTTGTTGCAAAGCTGACATCTATTAGATTCTTTTTATCACTTGTTGCAACATACGATATAGAATTTGAACAGATGGATGTGAAGACAACTTTCCTTCATGGTGACTTGGAGGAAGAAATCTATATGTCACAACTAGAACACTATGTGGTAAAATGTAAAGAAAATCTAGTTTGAAAGTTGAAGAAGTCTTTGTGTGGTTTGAAGAAATCTCCTAGGATGTGGTACCAAAAATTTGATGCCTTTGTGTTGAGTTTGGGATTTCTCAGATCGAAATCAAATCATTATGTTTACTTTAAGATGGATAATCATCACATTCTCATTATTGCATTATATGTTGATGATATGTTGTTCATTGGGAATGGTAAGAATTTGATTTCTGATTTGAAGCCTCAGTTGTCAGCGCAGTTTAAAATGAAAGATTTAGGGGCAAATAGGTACATTCTGGGGATGGAAATCAAAAGAGATAGAGCAAATAGAAAAATTTGGTTAGGCCAGAGTAAGTATGTGAATTTGGTGTTGGAGAGATTCAACATGGAAGCTTGTAGACCATTGACTATTCCTATTATGATGGGGACAAAGTTATCTATCGCAGATTGTCCAAAGTCTCCTTTTGAGATAGAGGATATGAGCAGAGTTCTTTATGCGAGTGCGGTCGACAGTTTGATGTATGCTATGGTTTGTACAAGACCATACATTGCCCAACCAGTGGGAGTCCTTAGTCAATTTATGGCTAATCTTGGATGGGTACATTGGGATGCAGTGAAGAGCATATTCAGATATTTGTAGGGTATTTCTAAGTATTCCCTATGTTATCATGGTTATCCTTCAGGGTCTTGGCATTCACTTTGTATTCGAGGATTTGTAGATTCAAATTGGGTAGGTGGCATTAATAGAAAGAGATCCACTAGTCCTTATGTGTTCACTATGTTTGGTGGTGCTATTAGTTGGATGAGTAAGTGGCAACCTGTGGTCACTTTGTCCACTACTAAAGTAGAGTACATGGCATCAACTCATGCTTGTAAAGAAGCCATTTGGCTTAAGAGATTGTGTTCTAATGTTGGCTTTGATGCATGGAAGATTACTATTTGTTGTGACAGTTAGGGTACCATATGTTTGGCAAACAATCATGTCTAGTACCATTTTTCGTGACATGGTAAAGCATGGGAAGGTAAATTTGGAGAAAGTTGGCACTTTGACAAATGTTGCAGATTCCTTGACAAAACTTATGAGCACGAAGAAGTTTAGATGGTGTTCGATGTCTATGGGCCTCTCGACCCATAGCAATTAAATCCTGTCATTCTATTGGCTCTTGCAAGGTGTTCGACAAGTGGGAGAATGTGCGAAATTAAGGTGTCTCAACCTTTGCAATTTCCTAGCACTTATTATTTGTTTGTATATTTATTTAATTGCCTATATTGTAGTTAATATTGGTCATTCAATTTTATCATTTAGTGTGAGGTGACATGTTTACATGTGTCATCCCACTTGGAAGGTGACTTGGATGGTCAAGTCAACATTTGAAAATGTAGGTGTCCCATTTTGAGGCAAGATTATTGCCATGTGTCAACATCTTGTGGATTGTGTAAGAGGTTATGAAATATGATGGATTCTATGACATGTAAGAGCTAGAAATAGAGATTCTATGATAGGTGTGACAAGTATCAAGAAGCATCTTTGCATGGAGAAAGTAGGCACCCAAGTTTGACTATGACAAGTTGTAAGAGAATCATTTATTAATACTCAGTTATGACAGATTCTCTTACAGCTGTAAGTGTTGTCATATATGAAAGATTTTATGATGATGTAAGAGCATCTGTGATACCTATTTTGGGAAAATTTGGGGTGCCCAAGTATGGGGTTGTAAGGGATGAACGAGAATCTTTGACAAGTGTCTTTTGTGTGAGAGTCACTGATTGACTCAAACCACTAAGATCACCTGTAAAAACCTAGGATTAGCCTTCTACAAGAGAAAAAAGCAAAAAGGATGAATTTGCACAATATTGGATGAAATTAATGAATTGGATTAAAGAATTACATGTGAGAAATTGCTTTTATATTTGCAAGTTAGAAAAAACCCTAATATGACTTAAGAATAACCTAAGAGTAAAATTAGCCCTAAGTCAACTTAATAAAGTGTAATTAAACATATAATTACACCAACACCCCCCCTTAAGTGCAACTTAGGGAGAAATGAAAAACATGCAACTAATGCAAGAATGGGTCCCAGCTACAAGGCCATGTTAGGTGCCCACAAACAACAAAAATCTTTCATAAGGTGGAGAAAAAGGAGAAAAACCTAGTGGGAGAAAACTCCTCTCCAAAAGAGAGAAAATACAAGTACAAGAACATGTGATGGAAGAAGGACTAACACTAAGACCCTGTAAGAATTGAATCCATCGCAAAAGTACGATCATGAATGCCCTCCATAAGAGAGGAAGAAGAGAGAAGGTCTGATGACCCCCCAAGAAGTGTGAATAAACTCTAGAAAGTAGATGAAGAAGTTGCAATTGCCGATGCTAATATGTGACTAAAACTTATTCATAGGAACAAGTACCATGAAGATTAAGGAACATTAACCATAATGAATAGTCATCAAACTGAGATGTGACCTGATGAGAATCTGATGCAAGATTCATGATCATTAACCATAGGCTCTCAATATAAGATATGAATCGATGTAAATCAAAATGTGTCAATCAAGATATGGCATATTACACTGATTTTCTGACAAGTTTTACTGTGTATACAACTGAGCTAGTGCTTTACAACAGGAGAGTACAATGTCCAAAAAACACCACATGCTAAAAATATAATTTACTATAAAATGAAAGGAAACTGATAGCACCATAGTAAAGTACATAGAAAATCATGTACTTAAAAAAATGGGACCCAAAAAGGAGTCCGTACACCCAAAATATGGCTTGTCGAAGTTTCCAAAATGAGAACTGCACAACAAAAACACTGAGAAAACAAAAATCTAGAAAAAACCAGAAACGCAAACTAAAAAACATTTGCACCATTGTGAAGATCATGAAATCTTGCCCCATTTCAAAAAAAATGCACTGAAAAAGAACTTTGTATGGCCAAGATATCGTCGTTTGAAGATCAAATGTAAAATAGAAACTGCTAATGGTGAGGGGTGGATGTGGCAAAAAACAAACCTCCGCTAAATTTAGCAAGCCTCCACTAGATATATTGAAATCACCATATTTGATGAAACCTCTAGAAATAGTTATCCACTAGATAAAATAACCCTCTGCTAAATTTGGAAAAACAGCCAAATATAGGCCCATGCTAAAAAAGCCACCAATGGCTAGGCATGCATGTCGAGGCAGGTATAATAAGTTTGCATGTTTTTTTTAATTTAAAAAAAACATAAAAAAAAATTTATGGCATGTGTTTTTTTAATTAAAAAACATTAAAAAAAATTATGTGAAAAATGTTTTATTTTTTAAAAAACATTAAAAAAAAGGAAAGGCGTATCCACAGCCCCAAAGAGGGACCATGGCCCCCATAGATGGGTGCAGCTCCCTAAGGGATCGCAACCCCTATGGGGTGTGCATCCCTAGGGCCTGCAACATAGGGAACGGGACCTACGCAAGGTATTGTGCAGGTACCCCAGGCCCATTTTTCTTTTCAATTTAAAAAAAAAAATCTTTGTAGCGTTACAATTTTTTTTGAAAAATATTTTACAATAAAAAAACCTGCACTTTTTTTAAAAAGAAGGAAAAATAATGATTTTTTTAAATACCTCATATTGCGTGCTGAGCAGGTGTACAGCTTGCCTGCAAATTGTTTTTTGCCCCAGATGATCCTGAGGCCGATTTTGATGATTTGACAGTCGGTCTTAGGGTTTTTGGGCCTTTTGAATGTGATGGATGAGTTAGATTTGGCCCAAACACTCTTAATATTAGCTTTCCTCCGGATCCCAAAAAAAAGCACCCGCTGAAACCCTTGCAGATCTGGCCTACGAAGATCAAATCAAGCCAAATAAAAGGATAATATGACTATTTCGACTACTCTGAATCTAATAGAAGACTTCATTTTACACATAAATACACCCAAAAAATGGCTTAGATTGCTCAATTTTTTTCTCTGAATCTAAGAAGGGGCTTGCAGATCTAGAGCTTTGATACCATGTGAGAGTCACTGATTGACTCAAGCCACCAGGATCACCTGCAAAACCTAGGATTGACCTTCTACAAGATAAAAAAAGCAAAGAGGATGAATTTGCACAATATTGGATGCAATTAATGAATTTTGGATTAAAGAATTACATGTGAGAACTTGCTTTTATATTTGCAAGTTAGAAAAAAATCTAATATGACTTAAGAATAATCTAAGACTAAAATTAGTCCTAAGTCAACTTAATAAAGTGTAATTAATTATTTGATTACACCAACATTCTCCATGCTTTATGGCCTTGCAATTTGGGCCATGTGGATTTGGACGAGATTCTTTTGTGGCTTGCTCTAGAAGCTACCTCTATCTTGGTATTTCTCTATATATAGGTGCTTGGAGTTAGAGTTGTATGGTTCATTCACAGGTACCATTAGCTACCGGGATTACTCCAGTATTTGACATTTGTGAACTCCTGAAAGAACTTGCATTGCAAGTGTGTTCTAATCTTCTTTGGATTTGATAATACATTGTGTAGGTTTTGGAGTGTGGGTTTTTTCACCCGAAAGGGTTTTCCCCAGGTATATCTTGTGTTGTGAGTTTTGTACTTTCATTTGAATGTTGTTATCACCTTTTTTTTAATGTGCATCTAAATTTGTAACTGTAGATGTTAAAATTTGCATAAATCTTTCCTTAGTAGATCAGTGTAGGAAGCATTTCCACATACCTTGCTTCCTTTCAAATGTTGGGAATTAAGGTGTCTCAACCTTTGAAATTTTCTAGCATTTATTATTTGTTTGTTTATTTATTTAATTGCCTATATTTTATTTAATATTGGTCATCTGGTTTTGTCATTTAGTGTGAGGTGGCAGGTTGACATGTCATCCCACTTGGAAGGTGACTTGGATGGTCAAGTCAACATTTGAAAATGTAGGTGTCCCATTTTGATGTGGCATTATTTCCATGTGTTGGCATCTTGTGGCTTGTGTAAGAGGTTATGGCTCATGACGGATTCTATGACATCTAATAGATGGAAATAGAGATTCTATGACAGGTGTGACAAGTGTCAAGAAGCATCTTTGTATGGAGAAAGTAGGCGCCCAAGTTTGACTATGACAAGTTGTAAGAGAATCATTTATTAATAGTTAGTAATGACAGATTCTCTTACAGTTGTAAGTGTTGTCATATATGATAGATTTTATGATGGTGTAAGAGCATCTATCATACCTATTTTGGGCAAATTTGGGGCACCCAAGTATGGGGGTTGTAAGGCCAAGTGTCTTTTGCATGCTTTATGGCCTTGGAACACGGGCCATGTGGATTTGGACGATATTATTTTCTGGCTTGCTCTAGAAGCTACCTCCATCTTGGTATTTCTATATATATATAGGTGCTTGGAGTTGGAGTTGTATGGTTCATTTGCAGGTATCATTAGCTACTAGAATTACTCCAGTATTTGACATTTGTGAACTTCTGAAAGGACTTGCATTGCAAGTGTGTTGTAAACTTATTTGGATTTGATAATACATTGTGCAGGTTTCAAAGTGTGGGGTTTTTCACCCGAAAGGGTTTTCCCTACATCATATATCTTGTGTTGTGATTTTTGTACTTGCTTTTGAATGTTGTTATTACCTTTATTTTAATGCACATCTAAATCTGTAACTATAAAAGTTAAACTTTTCATAAATCTTTCCTCGGTAGATCAGTGTAGGAAATGTTTCTGCATACCTTGCTTCCTTTCAAGTTGTATCAGAGCCCAATCACCTTTGGTTCTAGTTGTTGGGTAGAGGGTTTTTTGAGCTAATCTTTGTTTGAGTGGGAAGTTGTGTAGAGGATTTTGAAATCTTTGTTGCAGGAAAGAGATGGCGAGCACATTTGGGAGGTTTGATATAGAGAAGTTTAATGGAGGCAACTTTGAGTTGTGGAAACTCAAGATGGAAGACTTGTTGGTGGATAGGGACCTATGGCTCGTAGTATTCGGAACCATGCCATCGTTCATGAAAAAAGAAGATTGGGATCTGATGGATTGGAAGGCTAAGGGTTTGATAAGACTCTATTTGGCTGATTTAGTGCTCTTGAATATCCATGAAGAGAAGACTGCAAAAGATCTTTGGAAGAAACTTTGAGATGTTTATAAGGCTAAATCCTTGGTGAACAAGTTATTCCTAGAAAAGAAACTATTCTTTGAGGATGGAAGATGGAGTATTTGTCACTGATCACCTAAATACATTTAATATGCTTGTTTCCCAGTTGACCTTTGTTGGTGTGAAGATGGAGGAGGAGGATCGATGTATTACATTACAGTGTTCCTTACCAGATTTGTGGGACCACCTTGTTATTGCCATTGGGAGTACCACTACCACCTTGAAGATGGATGAAGTCTAGTTTCTTCATTATTGTCTGAAGAGATGAGAAGAAAGTCTTCTGAATCTCCTAAGAAGGCTCTTGCAGTTCATGGTAGATCTAAAGAGAAGGGAAAGAAAAAGGATAAGAAGAAGGAAGAAAAAGGAAGATCCAAATCCCATGGGAGATCCAAGTTGGAAAGTCCAAGGCTCTATGTTGGAACTATGACAAATCTGGTCACTTCTGCAAGGAGTGCAACTAGGAGAAGAAGACGAAGAAGAAGAACTATGATTCATATGTGTGAAGTCCTCTCAAGATGAAGGAGAAGTGTTTGTTGTTGCCTTGGCAACTCATGCATTTAAGGATGTGTGGCTTATTGATTATAGTGCATCTTTCCACATGACCTCACATTGGGGTTGGTTTTCAAAGTATGAAGAATATGATAGTGGGAAGGTGTACTTGGTGATGACTCTCACCTAAAGATTGTTGGCTATGGAAGAGTCTTGGTTGGATTCGTTGATGGACAAGTGAAGAAGATCAATGGTGTTCTACATATCCCTAGTTTGGCACGAAACCTATTATTTGTAAGTAAGTTGAATGATGTGGGTGTGCAGGTTGTTTTCTTGAATGGTGGATGCAAGATGACTAGATGAGCTATGGTACTAGCTAAGGGTGTTAATATTAGCACTCTGTTTCATCTTGATGCTTGTGTAGTTCAGTGTAATAGTGCCTCTATTTCAAAGAAGAGAACTTCAGAGTCTTCATCCTCACCATTGGAACCAACAACAAAAAGGACTGTTGCATCTACTTCTAATGGTCATGCTTTCTGGGTACCTAAGGGTGCTCATTCTATGGAGATGAAACTTCTAGCTAAGAAGACAATGTTATGGCACTAAAGGCTTGGTCACATTGGTGAAAAGACTTTGAGGGCCCTAAAAAATAAAAACATCATAGAGGGTATGAATGATTGTAATCTTGAGTTTAATTTTTGCAAACATTGCATCTATGTAAACAAAACTGTGTTAAGTTTTTTTCCAGTTCTCACAAATCTTCTGAGGTGTTGGACTTGGTTCATTTTGATTTGTTTAGTCCAGTTAATGTTCCTTCGATTTCAAAATCTATTTACTTTGTTTCATTAATTGATGATTATAGTAGAAGGACATGGGTGTATTTCCTTAGAAGAAAATATGAAGTCTCTAGTAGATTCAAAGAGTTCAAAGCTCTTGTAGAGAATCAAAAGGATAGAAAGATTAAGTGTTTGAGGACTGACAATGGTGGTGAGTTTTGTTCAACAGATTTCGACAAGTTCTGTAAAGAACATAGGATTGAGAGGCACAAGACAACACCGTATACCCCTCAACAGAATGGAGTTGCAGAGAGGATTAACAAAATGTTGATGGATAGGTCTAGGAGTATGCTAGGTGGAGCTAGCCTTGAACAAAAGTTCTGGGTTGAAGTTGTTGCTACCACTTGTTACCTAGTTAAGAGGTCTCCTACGTCGATGCTCATTGATAAGACACCTATGGAGGAGTGGTTTGGTAAAAATCCTTCATTGAGACACATTCGAGTATTTGGTTGTGAGGCATATGTACATGTGCCTAAAGAGAAGAGGTATAAGTTGGAGAACAAGGTTGTGAGGTGTATCTTCATCAGTTATGGCATCAGTGTGAAAGGGTACAAGCTTTGGGATCTAGTGGCTAAGAGAGTTCTATATAATAGAAGTGTGATCTTCAGAGAGCTCAATCCTTCTTCTGTTGCTCCAAAGCTAGAGAAGAGAGAATAAAGATGATGTGGTTCAACTTCCTTCCTCCCTTGAGAAAGTTGAACCGAAGACATTTGTTGGACTTGATGATGAGGAGAGCTCTAGTATCTCTAAAAGCTTAGAAGAAGAAGAAGAACCTCAACCTCAACTTTTGAGGAGGTCCACGCAGACAAGGCAACAACTTGATAGGTTTGGTTATTCATTTCATGATTCCATTTATATTTTTGCTTTGATTTCTAACATTGATGAGCCTAGGACCATAAAGGAGGCTATGGGTATGAGTGATGCAGATTCCTAGAAAAGGTCCATGGAAAAATAGATGGCTTCCTTGAAGAAAAACAATACTTGGGATCTGGTACCTTTGCCTAATGGATGTAAACCCATAGGATACAAATGGGTGTTTAAGAAGAAGTTTGGTTCATATGGTAGTGTTGAGAAATTTAAGGCAAGGTTGGCCGTGAAGGGATATTTCCAGGTTGAGGGAATAGATTATGGTGAGATTTTCTTTCCCATTACAAAGCTGACATCTACCAGATTCTTGTCATCACTTGCTGCAACATTTGATTTAGAAGTTGAACAAATGGTCCATGTGAAGACAACTTTCCTTCATGGTGACTTGGAGGAAGAAATCTCTATGTCATAGCCAGAGCACTACATGGTAAAGGTAAAGAAAATTTGGTTTGCAAGTTCAAAAAGTCTTTGTATGGTTTGAAGAAATCTCCTAGGATGTGGTACCAGACATTTGATACCTTTTTGTTGAGTTTGGGATTTATGAGATCAAAATCAGATCACTGTGTTTACTTTAAGATGGATAATGATTGCATTCTTATTATTGCATTGTAAGTTGATATATTTTTCATTGGGAATGGTAAGCATTTGATTTTCGATTTGAAGTCTCAATTGTCAGCATAGTTTGAAATGAAATATTTAGGGACAATGAAGTACATTCTGGGGATGGAAATTAGAAGAGACAGAGCAAACATAAAACTTTGGTTAGGCCAGAGTAAGTATGTGAATTCTATGTTGGAGAGATTTAGCATGGTAGCTTGTAGACCATTGACTGTTCATGTTATGATGGGAATAAAGTTATCTATTTCAGATTGTCCAGAGTCTCCTTCTGAGATGGAGGATATGAGAAGAGTTCCTTATGCGATTGTGTCTAGCAGTTTGATGTATGTTATGGTTTTTACAAGACTAGACATTGCCCAAGAAGTGGGAGTCCTTAGTCGATTTATGGCTAATCTTGGATGGGTACATTGGGATGTGGGGAAGAGAGTGTTCAGATATTTGTAGGGTACTTCTAAGTATTACCTATGTTATCATATTTATCCTATAAGATCTTGGCATTCCCTTTGTATTCAAGGATTTGTAGATTTAGATTGGGCAGGTGACATTGACAGTATGAGATCCACCAGTGCTTATGTGTTCACTATGTTCGGTGGTGTTATTAGTTGGATGAGTAAGCGGCAACTTGTGGTTGCTTTGTCCATTATTGAAGCAAAGTACATGGCAGCAAATCATGCTTGTAAAGAAGCCATTTGGCTTAAGAGATTGTGTTCTGATATTGGGTTTGATGCAGGGAAGATTACTATTTGTTGTGATAGTCAGAGTGCCATATGTTTCACGAAGAATCCTACTTTCCACACAAGGACTAAGCATATTGATGTCTAATACCATTTTTTCCATGACATGATGGAGGATGGGAAGGTAAATTTGGAGAAAGTTGACACTTTGACGACTGTTGCAGATTCCTTGACAAAACATGTGAGCATAGAAAAGTTTAGATGACTAGTGTTTGGAGTCTATGGACCTCTCGGCCCTGTTGGTTATTTTTCCCTGACTGGATGCTTATTCCCAATTATCCCTACAAAGTAGCCATCATTGATCAACAGGATTCCTGGGCCAGGGGCCAATAGTACAGGAGATAGACTCTATAAATATCTCCTCTTCTTCTTTAGGATCTACAGAACCAAGGGGGGTATTCCTTATTCAACATCTATGAAATGCATCTACAAGTTAGCTGGGATGTTGACACAAAGCAGATAAATCCTCTCTTATGTAGACCAAACCTGTGAGATAAGTGCAAAGGGGCTAGCTTTGGGCTTATGTTTAGTTGTGAGACAGAGGATTTTGGTCCTAAAAACTACTTCTATTGTCCTAAAGGTTTGTATTAAAAGTTTGAGTTTGATTTGTATCTGGAAGCAAAACTACGACCTTGGTTGTAACCTAAGTACAAGACCAAATTGGTGCCTATCCAAGGCTCGGAGTCAGTAGATATATATATGTGAGTGTTTATCATAGACTTAAAACAATAATCAGATTTCAAGGGGATTTTGCAATGTCTACCTTACAGACAATACCCAAGATGAAGTATTCAGTTACCTCTACTTACAAACATTCTTACTGCAATATATTCTTCCCAACACTTAACCCAAAACATTTAATCTACTCCTTGAGCAGAAGTAAAAGATTAAGCATTCAATATAGTAAACCCATATTCTAGAATCCCAAACACCACTTAGCTGTTTAGATTCAGAAGAAGAACACATTCAGTTTGGAGACAAATAACAAAATACATGCTATAAAGCATTACTCATTTAAATCAACATGAAACTGATGAATTCTATGCATAAGACATCCAACATACAACTCATAAACTCACAAAATACATAGAATAGAGCCACCAACGAAATTGTATTTCATTACAGCACCAAAACTTGTCTAATTTTCAACAACCAAAATAATGAGGCACACACCTTAGATATACTCCAAGTGTGCCCTCAGCAGAATTGTACAGAAGTCAAATCAAAATTCTGCCAATTATAATGCACCAAGAATGGCGGCCAAATCAATCAATGCAATACAAGACAAAATAGGAAGAAGTAGAAGAAGGGCAAGGAGTAGTTGAACTCGAGCCCTGTGCCGCCGCTAGAAGATTTTCCACTTGAAGGTGGTAGCTGACATGTCCCTTCAGCCCATACCTGTCTGCAATCCTGCCATCAATGGCATACCAACTCACAGCTACCGTGGAAACGCAGCAGCAGATGCATAAACGATTTTCCCGCCAAGAATGCCACTGCATATGCATGGGAAAACCCTCGCCATAGAACATTTGAACACAATCGTTGATCCTTTTTTGCATCTCCCAAATCTACAGTTCAAAACAAACAGACAAGTCGCTGGCCAATGAGAATGTGCCATGTAGATGCTTCCTTGTCATCGCTGACTTTTCCCGCTTCTGTTTTACCTTTACCGCTTTTGTATATGCAAACGCATATACAATTGTCTTATATACAAGGTGGACCCCAAGATATTATAAAACAATTTTGAACTTGCACTCGTGTTTGGGTTGTATGCATCTCCCCTTTGCACATTCGGCATATACAACACACTTTACATACAAGCTCCAGACTTCAGATTATGATGAAGCATATTGTAATCACTTTGAAGTGCATCTTGCATTTTAACCTTTGCATCTTCATTTTGTATATGCGAACATACAATTGCAATATACATTCTGCGGATTTCAAATTTTTATACAATGGATTGGAAATGCTTTGAAATCTGGGATGTATCTCTACCTACACATTGCATTGTATATCAGCATATACAATCCACAATCTACATGCTGCGGACCTCAAATGACTATGAGGTGCTTTGAAAATCAAATCGGGTCCGGTTTGCATCTCCTTGCTTGTACATTTCCTTGTATATTGCATCATACAAATACGATATACATACAACGAACCCCAGCTAATTTATCCATCGGATTGGAATAATTCTCAAATCTGGCTTACATCTTTTGAATGTATACTGACATATACAACACCAACATACAATTGAAAATATACATACAAGAAGCGGACTTTATCCTTTATCAATCAGATTGCATGTTTCTTTAGATTCCCCCTTGCACATCAGGAATGTATATTTGATCATACAAATGAAACATACATGCAATCCAGATCTCAAACCTGCATCAAGCAGAATGTAAAACTCCTCGAGTCTGGGCCTTGCATATCTCCTTTGCACGTAACCTTTTCTTTGTACATGCCCCTTGCATATTTCTGATGTACAATCAGCTTTGTCTATCCGCGGGCCCCACCATTTGTATATCGGCCCCTTGCACATTCCTTCCTTGCTTATCCATTGGCCAATGATACATTACACTGTAGTGAATGCATGTCTGCGCCTTGTATATTTTCCATTGTATACTTCCATATGCATCAGCTACAGTGAACCCGATATACAGCTGTAGAATATTTCTCGGGAATCTGCGATAGATTCCCCCTTTTATATGCAAACTCGATATGCATCCCGAGATGCATATAACTGATTTTTTACCATTTTTGAGAGCCAATATGTATTTTTGAGCCTGCCAACACACATTTGCACTTGCACATACAAAAACTTAGCATTTTTCATGAAGTGTGATTAAAAAAATGGTAAAACATTGCATGTAGGTCGAGGAACAACCTAACCTATGACACTAAGGGTTCAGAGGGATAAGAACAAAAGCCTGCAAACACACATTTCAGAACCCTAACCCTAGGTGAGCACCACCAAGCCCAAGTATTCAATCAAATGGTGTACACATGAGGGCATTAGTCAAAATTTTTGGGATCGTTGATGGATGGTTTTTGATAAATCACCCAACAATTTTTAGATGTACCTTTGTATTTCCTTCATAAACTCTATGTAGAGTTCGTCATGGGCCACCATGTTAATTATTTTGATTTAGAGAGTTTTAGGGAGTAGGTAAGGGAATGCCTCAAGATAGACCTGGGGCAATGAGACAAGTACAAGGTCCCTATATTCCCCTTCCTGCTATCCCTTCTCCACCCCCAATTCAACACCCAGATGTTGTTGCAAATGCAACACAACAGGGCCTTAGTGCCATACACTCTTTGACCAAGCACTTGGTTATACATACTTCTCATTTTGCACAACCAAATGATGTTGGTGATGATATTGGATCACCTAATTTTACTAGACCCTCCTCGTCCACACATGTTTGTGTGCCCCATCATTGTATTTTTTGCAATCAGTTGTGCTTAGGTCTTGTTATGGAGAGTAGTGCGCCACCCTTGAACACTTCAAAGTATGATGTCCATTCACAAGATGAGATAGTGGGGTCTAGAGCTCAAGCTGAGGGGTTGGGGACAAGAGTAGAAGCACAAGCATCAGTGGACCGTAGAGAAGGAGAAGAGCATGGCCAATCTTTTATGCAGGTAAAATTTAAAGTTAAATTCCATGGTGTATTCCATTTGAATAATATAAAAAAATTTATTAGTACTAATGTATCTAAGGGCAATAACAGTTGATGACAGAGGAGTTAATAGAAGTTCATCATGGAACTTTGTCTGCCATCTAATTTGGCTTTCACTTGCCGGTATAATTTGTTCTACACATCAACTTTTTTTTTGTATGCATTTATTTCTTTGTGAGTAATTATATATTAATTTATATCTTGATGTTAATTTAATTTTATAGTCAATCCAAAATGTGAATGATGTGGCATCTTTGTCAATGGTCTTTACTTGAACTTCTGATCGACCCAAGGGACTATCATTCGCAAAACAACTTTTTGAATGCCAACAAAGGGTGGAGGTAATTCGATTTAACTGTACTTTAATTGATAATTTAAAAAATTTAAATATTTGATTATAGTCATTTAGACAAATAATAAAATAGATAATAGATAAATTGATCTATTAATTTAAAAATTACTATGATTATTTGTATACATAGAGTCTTACATTCTTGTCATTTTTCATACAGGAGATATTAGTTGGTTCATCCATGATGAGTCCTTCTCAATTGATGCAGGAGGCCTCTATGGTGGTATGTGCTTGTTTTCTAGTAGATACATTTTTGTGTAGTGCACTCTAGATTGTTTATGTGTAACACATCTAACCTTTTTTAATGTATGCATTTCCTTTTTTGTTTAATAATTATATATTAATTTATTTCAATGTTACTTTGCTTTTACAATCTCTTGAGAATGTGACTGATGTGCCACCTTTGCCATCACACTTTAGTAGGACACTTGATCATCTTAAGAGAAAATCATTTGCAGAACGATTGCCTGAATGACAAGAAAGAGTTGAGGTAATTAAATTGAATTTTTCTAAATAATTAATAGTTTATAGCGGTCTTATAGTTGATTGTAGTGATTTAGATGTATATGTTAATAAATGAAAGTTCTAAATTGTAGTAGATAAGATTCTATTTACTAACTTTAACCTTTTTTTATTTACCATTGAAGAGATTAATCTTATTTGTGGTTTGACTTGTTAATGCAGTCAACTTTGCCTCCATCAACTACTAGACATCATGGTACGAAGAGGACACTTTTTGAGGATCCATCATAGATTGAGGATTCACCAAAGACATAGGGTCAAGTGGACCTTTAGTATTTGATGTAGTTATTCGGCATGTAGATTGTATATAGATTTTGAGACATGGGATATGCCACATTTTGTAAAAAATGTTTTGAGTTGGCATATTTGCCAAATTTTTGTATATGTCTACCATTATGGACTAGATTTTAATATATATACACTTTGATATACAATATAATTTAAATTCCTTATGTGCATGCATTCCTACTTTGAAACTTAGAAGTTTGATGTATAATCAACTTACAATGGTTGAGTTATGATCAATAACATGTTATAGATTGATTTCTTCTTATATATGATTGTTTTTCTTGGTAGAAAGATGATATATGTAGTTTCATACCTTAATACATAACTTGATCTTAGTTGCCACGTGATTGTAGTTTTAGTTAGATATAGGATTTTCATGAAATGACAAATTTGAGTGGTTCACACATGTGCAAAGCTATAGAATACTTTTATCTCCTCCATATGTAGTTGCAGCTCTTCATTTTTCAAGTACAAACATCAAAAATTAGTTTTAGATAACTAATTTCACCATCAAAACTTTATTTCTAGCCTCCTTTCTTCATGTTTTCTCCATTTTCACTCTTATTCAGGACATCTACAATCTAGAACAACAATTTCGTACCTCATGGAAGGCTGCAACAACATATTTAAGGCTACAATTCTAGTACATGATTATAAAGTTCATTTTCATTGACCTCGATTCCTTCATCTTTGACCATTTCTAGATATGATTATGTAGGTACAATAGTGATATAGATCTGAAAATCAATTTGTTTCATAGCTGGTATAGAAAATTAGGAGTTTGAAATCATTCCTTCCTTAAATTATGCAAATTAGGATAAAACTCTTTATGACTGTCCTATAAGTACACTTGGTTGACTTTGGAGAATATTCTATCGATTTCCACAATTGGAGATTTGTTGTGAAGCCTCTAGTTTCTAGGGATGTGATCCACCCTTTGCAAGAAAACAATGGTCAAAACACAGTCTTGTAGATGTTAAAGTTAAGAACACAATACAAATTTCAAACAACATAGTAAGAAGAAAGAGGGATTAGATTAAATAAAGAGCCAAAAACTTATTGTATTGAAGAACTTTCATATTTTACTCTTTATATATTTCTCTCCCTCTATTCCCTTCTTCTTGCCTCCAAATTCTATGATATATTATATGTTAGAATTATTTTTGTGTCATTGACCCATGTGTATTTTAAATTTTTAGCCATCCCAAGAGGGCCTCCATGAGTAGTGTTACACTAACAACAAATTTCTTCATGCATTTGTAATAGTTTGACATTGATGATTTTTAGATATTGGTTTCTTAGCATAGTCTTAGATGCATTTGGATGCTCTTGGAGGTCCTAGTTGACTTGTATGCTTTGGATACACTTGTTTGTTGCCACATATCTCATTTGAGTCAATTTGATGGTTTGCTTGTGTGTCCATTGGTTAAGGTTTGACATGCTTTTGATTGTGGAATCTTGGTTGGTTCATAATGCATTTGGTTTTTCATGAAGCTCTTGGTTACATGGGTATGATGTGCTTAAGTTATTATTGCTTTAGGAGGTCTTGGTTGAGTATGGTTTGTATTCCCATAGTTATGCCTTGAGCTTTTGGACTTATGAGTTTGCATGTTATCTTTGTGAGATATGCATGTGTGGTTATTACATGATGAGGTATGATTTGTGATATATTATCCATATACCTTTTTTCTAATCTTATGATCAAATTTTGAGGGTGAATTTGGTTTGATTTGTGATGACATTATGTGGATTTTGTAGTCATTAAGTTGTTTCAAGGCAATTTTTTTGTTAAGCATGGCTAAATGAACTATATCAAGTAAATGAATTTAAAATCATGAAGATCACAACACCATACAATCCTCAATTTGTTAGGATATCAAAGACTAGAGTGGCCTCATGCTCAAACCTTCATTGGACTGTTAAAATGCACAAAACAATCATACAAGACAGTCATGAAGTTATCATCATGAACAAGGGGATTATATCAAAGTGACATGTATAATAGAGTTATCAAGGTCATGAAATAATAATAAAGTGAAAATATCATCTAGAAGTGAATAGAACAATCCATGCAATTGTGAAAAGAACACAATTCATACAAGGGTTCCAACATTGCCTACTGCTGTCACAGTCAAACAATAGTGTTATGAGGTCTTTCATTCATGAAATTACTATGCAAAGAGGGTTTATAAGTTGCATTAGGGTTTTTATAAATGATCTAATGGATTTATAAGGTTTTCAAACACCAAAATGGATGACTTATATGAGTTTTGGGGCTGTCACAGTCCATGTACAACTTGCTGTCATCATTAATTGTTATTAGAGTTTTCAATGTTTTTACTTAATAAATCTATGATCCTTTGTCATGGAACATCAAGAGGATGAATATAGACACAATTATGACAAGTGTATTTCATGAAATTCATAAGGGGCTACCAAACCAATTCTAGGATTGTTCTAATAAAACAAGAGAGGACTACCAAATACATAGTGGTTGTCCCAACACTTATATGACTGTCATAACAGTCCATAAACACCACTTGTCCTTACAATCAATCAAATATACCATTAATAACATGAAGATAATCTAATTTATAGGTTCAAAACAAGAAGGATGAGGTGGTATAAAGGTCCAAATGCAAAGGAATGATTGTTAAAAAGATACACATGGCTGTCCAAAACTGCCCTTTATGACTGTCCTAAAACAACATCGTGTATATAGTCATAAAAGAAATCAAAATTTGAGAATAAACTTGTCATTGGATAAGGAGTTGAAGGATAAAGTTTCTAAGTATCCTATATGAAAAATTCAATCATTGTTTCACCAAAAACAATCAAAAATCAATCTCAAACTGCTCATGAACAATCATGTACAATTGGGACAACCATGACCATATTTTGAGTTCGAACTTCATGCTTATGAAAACTTGATGAAGATGAAGAATGAGGTCAAAAGGGAAGATGGAATGGTGGAGGTAAATTATATAAACTAGATAAGTGACACAAACTTGTGAAGTTATGACATTACAACAAATTTGACAAGAGACAAGAATTATAGTAGCCTGTTGCCTTAAAACCTAGTTAAGAAATTTTTTATTTTTGATGCCATTCCCAAAAATCCTTCTACAAAAATTCCCAAAAACCTCTTAAAATTACATGTCTCCCCTTATGAAAACTAGGGTCTTTGTTGGTACATTATTCCCTAAGAGCAAAGTCACTTAAGATCCTAAGAGCAAAAACCTCGCCAGACGCCATATTTTTTGTTCTTCTCATTGTGGGAATGAACAAACTGTGCCAACACATCAGAGTGGGTGGGTAAATGCTAGGGGAGGTCTCATTTCATGCACCAAGCATCCTAGTCATTCCGGGAAATAGGCTACTAGCAAAGTCCCTTAAGATCCCTAAGACCAAAATACTTCCAAACTTTGACGAAGTAGTTATCAAAATTTGTGGTAGCTAAGAACATTCCATTTAGACCTATAGGTGCACATGGAGTCCATCCACAATAACCTCTCTTAGTTTTGGTCAATTCCAGTTTATTTGACCGTGCTGAAATCAAATGCATTCTTGCAAAATGCTTCAGTTTCATGCAGTGGAAAGGTGCTAGGAGTATTATTTTGCATTCCATAGCTCATGGGGCTGAACAGACTGCTCCAACGCATCGTGGTGGGTGGGTAAATGCTAGGGGAGGTCTCGTTTCATGTGCCAAGGGTCCTAGTCTTTCCGAGTTGTAAGCTACCGACAAAGTCACTTAAGATCCTAAGACCAAAAACTACCAAACTTTGACGGAATAGTTCTCAAAATTTGTGGCAGCTGGGAATATTCTGTTTGGACCTACAGGTGTACATGGGGTCTGTCCATAATAACCTCTCTTGGTTTTGGTCAACTCTGTGATTGATAATTTGAAACAATTGTAAGAACCTAACAAGATACCACAATTACTCTAAATTCCTACTCAAATTCAATTCACCAATGAAACTAGAAGAAAAATATAGAAAACATGAATTGTACTTTGTAAATTGATTTATCCTTTGTGTTCCATTGTCTCCTATATTATCAAGATCTTGTTGATTATGATATTGCTCTGAGAATTGTACTTCTTTGCTTTTCAAGATGACAATGAGATGAATGGAATTGTGGATTCAAATGCAATGTAAACAATCCTACAATGTAACTAAGATAATGATGAGGATAAAGCTATTGCCATGATGTTGATAATGATTGATATGAGGATAATGATATGCAACTAAATGATACTATGAAGCTAGATGATAATGCAACAATGGAGATTATGATGATTATGCAAATGGGGGGCCAAAGGCACGCTTGGATACTTGATGGAAATTTTGCAGCATGTAAGTACTATAGCTCTTGTGATGCAAAATGAAGGTGAGGAGGTTCCTTTTATAGGCCAAGGAGGCTCAAATCCAAGTGTCAAAAGATCCACAGTGGAGAATAAATCTTGTCACATGTACGGTCAAGATCAAATTGGTTGGGATGAGGGAGATAATGGTGGAAGATGTTCCTACTACGATGACAAGGTAGAGGAATAGGTGGAACCATAAGTCACATGTCATGATGCTCATAAGGACCATTGAGATAAAGGTGGAAGACCATGAGAAGAACATGGAGGAAGGAGTCTTTAGTTGTTAGAATGTGAGAAAGAATATAGGATTTAGAAGACACATGTCTTTGACCATGTTTGATGTTTGAGAAGATATAGGGAACATGTTTGAGAGGATAAATGACTAATTAAATATTAAGAATATTTAATTATTGGAGCAACATGATGAGGTGTTTAATGATGTGGAGAATGAGTTGGATGGATGATGTGGATTTTGGACATAGGACTTTGTCTTAGAGGAAATAATTAAATAATTCAGGATTCTTTAATTAGATATGACCTTAGAGGAATTTAAGATATTTAATAATTAGAGGAATATGATGAACGTGAATCACATAAATAAATTAGTATATTTATTTATTGATAGAGGAATAAGAATAAAATAAATATAAAATATTTATTTAATTCAACTCGAGCCATTTTTAGGTGTATACATTTTGCCCCTCTTTGAGATAATGTGTTTTATCACGTTGTTTCAAAGAATACAAATTTTATGAGTATGATACATACCCCAGTTTGCCCCTGGTACAGGTTTGATGATGGTAGGATGCCCTCTCGGAAGAATAGATGTGTTGGAAGAACACAGGTATGCTCTTGAAATGAAATGAAACGATATAGGATGGCTAAGAAAATGGAGGATGCAAGATAAGGGATGGATGAAAGAGATGAATGATACATTATGCAAGATAAAAATGATAACACACACAAGCAAGTAAGAAAGCATGCACAAATGATACAAAAAAAAACAAGGTATTGCCCCTGTCAAGCTGTAAACCAATGATTAATTGATAATGATTGATGATGATAGTGTTGTCATTGTGGGGAATGATATATCCCTAGATCAACACAAAGATGCGGGAAAGACATATCCCATTGATAATGATGATTAATTGATTTGGTTTATGACAAGATTAGGATCAAGACCAAGGATGTGATTGGGTAATTTTGACAAGATTGATTGACTCGATTGGTATGATTTAAGGATGACTTGCATTTAGATCATTGCTTGATTTTATTGAATTGATTTGATGATTGGATTGGTTTGATGGATTGGATTGATGATTGGTGATGCTCCAGTCACTCAAGAGTGAGGGTGACAAGGAAAGATAATGGTAAGTTAACGAATAAGATAAATGATGATGATGATGCCCTGTCGAGAGGACAATTGGTGTGCTCTTGAAATGAAAGGAGAGAAAAGGGTGAGTAGATATTAAAGAGATGTAGATAAAGAAAGGACTTGGAACTTAAGCCACTTGGAAAATGATACGTATGAAATTCTTATAAATGAAATGCAATGCAACCCTAATAAGTACAAATGAGACCTAATCATCTTGTATACAAATATTTGAAGTGCTTTTTTCATCATTAAACTTTTAAAATGATGTAAGGGAATACAAGAATCTAGGTATAATTAAACCGAGATGACTTGACTATCTCTTGGATTTTGATTTAGGAAGTTAATACAAGCATCTAGGCAAAATTGAACCAAGATGACCTGAGTATTGCTTGCATGTATCAATAGACAAGGATTGTATCTTTTTCATGTTTAGACCCATAATGTCCTCGATGATCTTTTGTCGATCACGTCGTTAGACAAGTTGTCACATTACTAAAGATAAACCCACAAACAACAAACAAATGAAATAATCATACCCCATCATAGCTTCTCTAGTCTTGGACATCCTTGAGTAGCATAGGAAATATGATAACAAAAATCAAGACCTAAGACATAAACTTATAACAACCATCAAATCTTCTTGCCATAGATATGTTTTCTTGCAATGATAACAGATATAACCATCTTGATAGTTTAGGCATGTTGTTGTTTGATAATAGGTTAATGTCTTATGTCAAGTTTTTGTTGAAAAGGTTTGTTTGTAGTGCTGCATGTTGTCTAGAGATAGTAGCATGATCCTAATTGTTATCCTCTGAGATTGTGACATTCAAGAATCCAATTCTATAACTAGGTTGAGGATTTTTACCCCTAATCAAGTAAAGGATCTACTTATTATGGATGAAACATATGGTCTGAATGGATGGGATACTCGATGTGATGGGCCCTAAGGGACTAACCTAGTGCCTCGGGGGATCAACATGATAGCTCAGAGGCAACATAGTTCAACCATGTGGACCATGTGGACCTAAGACCTAGGTGGGTGGGAAGCCTTAGGGGCTCATCGAAGATGGCATTGACTACGTGAAGTCGCAGAGGCGACGTAGTTCGATAATGACACTGATGAACCAAAACGAAATCCACTAATTGATAAAACAAAAACACCAACTGACATATTCTCTTGCCAAAGAGGTTTCTCAGAATAGATGGAGCCTGATTGTAGGAACGATATATCCATTAAACACTGTTGATCTAGGATAGATGGATTGCTAGAGTAGATGTGGCAATCGGTATGTGGACAAATGTATTGCTTCAGGAGTAGTCTTTTGCTTCTGGTATGATGTTTATGATTGTTTTTTTAATTTTTGGAATGTTTTTAGGATTCTTTAGATTTTGCTAATGTTTTGATGTTTTTAGGATTTTTGGATAACAATTTGGATAGCCTAAATTCTAGATACCGATGACAAGGGAACATCATGGATAGGTAGATGGATCGGTGATAGTGGATAATGGATGGGTAGGTAGAAGGATGGATAATAGGAGATAATGGATTAGAAATGCATGAAGGAGAGATGGACAGGAGAATTTAGGATATGATCTCCAAGGACTATGTCACATAGGAATAACATGTTGTATTCAAGATATTGGACTCATGATATAATGTGACAATGCTTGCAAGGATATAATGGTAGGATATGTTTGGAAGTATTAGATACATCAATAGTTGTCCCAAGCTTGTTTCAACATTTTACCCCTATCTTTATCAAGATCAATAGGATGAATGGAGGACGAAGTGGATCAAAGGGATAAGTATGCGGATATAAAGGATATGAAAGATATGAGAGGAAGGGTAGGTAGAAGGATGATAGGATGGGTAGATGAGATAACATGCCCAAAAGTGTAAGGTATATAGACAATCAATCTACACATGACACCTGTTTGCCAAGTTTTAATCATGGTAATTATCCAAGATGCTTGTTTGCTAAGTTTTCACCATTGGATGAAGGATTTCTCTTTACTTTTTTTTTGGGATAAGAGAAGGGGAATATGAATAGGAGGGACTCAAGTATCTAGTCCCATGAAAGGTGATATTGTCCCATTAGAGATGAATGTCGCATGGACCATGTCAAATGTCATTAAGCTCATAGATGTTGGTTAAGGGATTGTTTGAGAAGAAGATGGATTAGGTAGATAGTGGATTATGAAAGGTCTATGCAAGGATGGATGAAAGGCTTATGCAAAAGCATGGACTATAGGGAAGTGATGGGGAAGATATGTAGGATAGTGGATGAAGGATGGGGAGATGGAGGTATGTGAAAATGTTGTGGAATGGAAAGGATTCAAGACCAACGGTTGCACACACCATGATACATTGAAGCTTTTGATTTGGAGGTGGTATAGGAAGCAATGGAGATGTTTGCTTAGGGGATGGTAAATGTAGGAATTTAGGTACCCACATAGACTTAGTATTTTTATGATTTTTGCTTGACTTGTAGGATGAAGGAATTTGAGATTTTTGTATGGAATGGGATTTTTGGATGGAAGAGGATTGTTAGGATTTTTGAGATGTGGATGCTTCATTTGAATTTCTTTCTTTTTGATTAGGTACCCAAACCATTTTAGTTTTGGACTTTTCTTGTGGAGGTATGGGATTGGGTAGCTTTGTAGATAGATTTTGCTTCGATTCTTTGCATTAATGTCCTAAGGCATGAGGATCCTTAGGATTTTTAGCTTGATGAAAGGAGGCATCCAAATTTTTACTTTTGAATCCCTTGGATTTAGTGGAAGCTTCTTGATTAGACGATGTGTGCATTTGTTGATCATGATTGGGAATTTTAGGGTATTTATGAATGGAGGATTTATGGATAAATGGATAAGGGGATTGGATGATAGGGACATTAGATGTTGGGAGAAGTGGTGGTAAAGTGGATGGTGGGATATTAGGAGTTGGAAGTAGTGGAGGTAAATTGGATGGTGGAAGGTGTATGGTCACATGCTTTTGGGATTTGTATGATAATGGAGGTGGAATGGCAACATATGTTTTGGGGATAGGATGTGATTTATGATGGAAGGAGGTGGATTTAGGAGGTACAGAGGAAGTACCAACATCTTGAGATTGTTTACCTTGGGGTGTATATCCAAGGCCATATGAGCGTGGAGGGACTTTGACATGGATGGGCTCCAAAATACCTTGTTCATAAAGGCCTAAGCCTTTTTCTTGATAGTTCATTTTTTGGAGTATGCGGTGGACAATGGGACTATGTGTGCTTTGGACACTAGACTTGAGCTCATTATTTGATGGAGAATGGTAGGTGATGGATAGTGGAAGTTGTTCTCCTAAGGAAGAACATTCATGGATGAAGGTGATATGACCAAGGGGATAGGATAATGGATTTGGAGTGGGGTCAATGGGAGATGGTGGAGGATCAAGATGAGATAATGTGTGATCATGCAATGGATGACTTGGGATGATTGGATTTTGACTAACATTATGCTCAGTAGGAGATGAAGTGATAGGATCCCAGTTACTTGTTTGATTATCTATGCTTCCTTGGGGATCAAGTGTCTCATCTTGGGAAGAGGGTGCTGTGTATGGATGGATAGGAGCAATTTGGATATCTTGCTCATGAATGGTTGTGGGATTATGTATGAGTGAAGTGACAATATCTAGCTCATGTAATGCATAAAGTTTGCTAAGAGGATCATCATGTATCTCATGATCATAGATAGGGTCTTGATCATAGATTGGAGCTTGATCATGGATAGGAGTTGGAGGAGTTTGAATAGTTTGATCTTGACTTGGTAAGGAGTAATACAGATCATGCTTTGGATTTGACTCTTGATATAGCTCTTGAGTGGGGACAGGGTTGGAGGCAGAATGGATGGACATGAGAGGATCTAGATGCTCAACAATATGAGAGTATAATATATCTTGACTTAGACGCATGGTGGGAGATTATTCAATAGGTTCAATGGATTGTGAACTACATGATGGGATTGGAGAAATATGCATGACATTTGAAGGTTCTTGGATAGTTTCAAGGATAGGGATTTGATGACATGAGGGTGGTTTACTCCTTGCTAATAGCCATTGGATCACATCTTTCATGAGTATATATGGATTGATAATATAACGGATGGAGAATAATGATAGATGGCGTAGGATTATGATTAAGGTTAGGATTTTTTGTGCTAGATAGGGATGAAATTAGCTGAGTGGATTTGGATTTCTCCATAGATTTTCTTTTGCTTTTAGATTTTGCTAAGAGTCTTGCAGAAAATTGTTTGAGGATTCATTGGTTGATGGATTAGAGCTTGGAGTGTTTGATGGTGGTGTTGGTGTAAGACTAATAGGCTTTGGTATAGGCATTCTATTAGATGGTCATGGAGGGATGATAGGATTGGACTTAGGTGGAAGTTTTGATGGTTTAGGATTTAAGTGCGTTAGGGATTGGCTTAATGAATTAGGATTATATGATGGAGGTTCCATATCGATGGATGGATGAGGACAACTAATAGATGGATTGATGTATGATTCCAAACTTGGGGTGGGATTTCCCTTGTCTAGAGTATCATTAAGATGACCTAAGGATTCTACAAAGTTCTCATCATCACTAGGATCTACAAAATTCTCATTATAACTAGGATATACAAATTTCTCATCATCACTAGGATCTACAAAGTTCTCATCATCATTAGGAGAAAATTTTGGGCCACCTCAGAGTATGTATGGTTTTGGATTTGGCCTATATTGATGATCACAACCATTTTGATGAATGAAGATTGGACTAGGTTCAAGGATGTGAATATGAGTAGGATGATGATAAAAGAATTAGTTGGGAAATGGATGGATTGGATGATTTGATTGATTAAAGAGCTTCTTACTTGTGCTATGAGTACTTGTGAAAATTGACAGTTTTGCATTTTTGTTTATTTTTGGAAGGTAAATGTGAAATGTAAGTGGAAATGTTTGAAATGGATGTAATATGTCTGTGTATGGTTTAACTAACTTTGGAACTAAAATCTATGACAAAATGGGTATCCAAAAGTGTTAAGCTTGTTTGTACTAGATCTCAGGAACAACTCGCTATTATGGATGCACAGTTTCAAATGCACAGAAACAACATGTGTATGCGTAGTAACAAAGATCAAATGCGCAATAATATGGATCAAATGCACAAAAAAATCATATGCGCAGGAAGATTTATCATATGCACATAAAGATTTATCATATGCGCAGGAAGATTTATCATATGTGTAGAAAATTTTATCATAGGCACAAGAAGATTTATCATGTGTGTAGGAAGATTTAGCATATGCGCAAAAAGATTTATCATATGTGCAAGAAGATTATTCATATGCGCAGCTCTGTGTTAGTGACTATTTTTGATCAATTTTACTTGTTTTTGGCTCATTTTTCTAGGTAACCTATTGTTTTTGAGATGATTTTATCTATTTTTAGGCAAGAAAACACATAAGAGAATACAATTTAATGTTTGTTTGTGACATTTAGTGTTTAACACAAATTTGAAGACATGTACAATCCTAGGCGAGAAAGGATACTACTTGTTGAGTCCCAACTTGGATTTCTCCAGCCACTTAAACAAGGAAGACAACTAGAAACTTGGTGGCACTGGCTCTCTTACACGACACACACTTCTCAGGCACCCCAAGTTTCATTCCCTCAAAGAGGAATTTCTACCTCTACACATGAATAGTGAAGATGTTGGGTGGCTTCGGAGGTCTGACCTCCTGCGTCCACAAGTAAAGGGATTTTGGGCTCTAAAACAAATGGTTCTTAGTAACTTTGAGGGACCAATGCCTTGCGAGCATGCGTCAAGCTACTAAAAGCTTTGACCAATCCTACTAAGAGTACCAAATACTTCACACAATGCAAAAAACATTTTCACAAAGTGTTAGTACACCTCTTTTCGATTTGGCACTGTAAGGCAAGGTTGACGCTTGTTAGGACTTGGTTTTTGCCTTAAATCCCATTTATATAGCAGGTCAAAGGAAAGTTCCGCTTAAGGTCGTCCCTTTTGGATGAAGCACAATCCAAAAGCAGGCCTTTCTAAGGGGTAAACAAGAAATGATATATGAGTTTGACTTTTTGATCACCCAAGATGTTGCAAGGGGAGAGCATATGCCTATCACCTTTACAAGCACATCAAACACTTGTTTATTAATCGCCTAGATTAAGCTAAGTGTGACTAATCTAACAACACAAGATGACATATTTGCATGGTAACATAAAAGAAAAAATAGTCAGATTTAGCCTCTTAATTAAACTATGTGATAATTTGTATGCAAGATTGGATGAAATTACTTCCCCCTATTTATGCTATGCGATGATTTGTATGCAAAATTTGTCCAATTAACCTCCTAATTTAGACTATGTAATGATTTGTATGCAAGATTGTCTAATTAAACCTCCTAATTTAGACTATGTGATGATTTATATGCAAGGTTGTATGCAAGATTGTCTAATTAAACCTCCTAATTTAGACTATGTGATGATTTGTATGCAAGATTGTCCAATTAAACCTCCTAATTTAGACTATGTGATGATTTGTATGCAAGATTGTATACAAGATTGTATGATTACTCCTATTTTAAACTAGTTGCCACTAGATTATCAATGTATGAGTTAATGTAACAATGATGTCTAAACTAAAGCCCTAAACCTACAAAAATGATTTATCAGTAGTCTAAGCACACTCCTTTGGCATTTGATGATAGCTGCAACAAGGGTCAGTGTCAAAATTATCCAAAGACCTATACTAAAACTTGCTAATTTCAAATGTGCAAAAATAGACAAAACATGCGTAGCAACATGATTTAAATGCGTAAGAATATTGTATGCACAGTAGAATTTATCATATGCACAACATAATTTATCATATGCACAATAGAATTTATCATATGCGCAGGATTGCTGTTTTTGTGCTTGTAGACTCTGTTTTCATCATGGATGTGCATGATTGGAACTCAAATGCACATAAATGACCTGTTATGACTGTAAGGACACCAAAAACTCAAATTTGGATATTAAATTCAGGGCAAGGCCCCATCGTGGGTGCCAAAATGTGATTGATAATTTGAAACAACTATAAGAACCTAACAAGATACCACAATTACTCTAAATTCCTACTCAAATTCAATTCACCAATGAAACTACGAAAAATATAGAAAACATGAATTATACCTTGCAAACTAATTTATCCTTTGTGTTCCATTGTCTCCTATCTTCTCAAGATCTTGTTGATTATGATATTGCTCTCAGAATTGTACTTCTTTTCTTTTCAAGATGACAATGAGATGAATGGAATTGTGGATTCAAATGCAATGTAAACAATCCTCCAATGCAACTAAGATAATGATGAGGATAAAGCTATTGCCATGATGTTGATAATGATATGAGGATAATGATATGCAACTAAATGATACTATGAAGCTAGATGATAATGCAAAAATGGAGATTATGATGATTATGCAAACAGGGGGCCAAAGGTACGCTTGGATACTTGATGGAAATTCTGCAACATGTAAGTACTATAGCTATTGTGATGCAAAATGAAGGTGAGGAGGTTCCTTTTATAGGCCAAGGAGGCTCAAATCCAAGTGTCAAAACATCCATAGTGGAGAATAAGTCTTGTGACATGTACAATCAAGATCAAATTGGTTGGGATGAGGGAGATAAAGGTGGAAGATGTTCCTACTACGATAATAAGGTAGAGGAATAGGTGGAACCATAAGACACATGTCATGATGCTCATAAGGACCATTGAGATAAAGGTGGAAGACCATGAGAAGAACATGGAGGAAGGAGTCTTTAGTTGTTGGAATGTGAGAGAGAATATAGGATTTAGAAGACAAGTGTCTTTGACCATGTTTGATGTTTGAGAAGATATAGGGCACATGTTTGAGAGGATAAATGACTAATTAAATATTAAGAATATATAATTATTGGAGCAACATGATGAGGTATCCAATGATGTGGAGAATGAGTTGGATGGATGATGTGGATTTTAGACATAGGACTTTGTCTTAGAGGAAATAATTAAATAATTTAGGATTATTTAATTAGATATGAGCTTAGAGGAATTTAAGATATTTAATTATTAGAGGAATATGATGAACATGAATCACATAAATAAATTAGTATATTTATTTATTGATAGAGGAATAAGAATAAAATAAATATAAAATATTTATTTAATTTGACTCCAACCATTTTTAGGTGTATACAAACTCTAGTCCATTTGACCATACTAAAATCAAATGCATTCTTCCAAAATGCTTCAGTTTCATGTAGCACAACCTTCCCAGGTGCCGTATTTTTATTTTTCTCATCGTGGGGCCAAACCAACTGTGCCAACACGTCGGGGTGGGTGGGTAAATGCTAAGGGAGGTCTTGTTTTATGTACCAAGCATCCCATTCGTTCCAAGCTATAAGCTATCAACAAAGTGACTTTGCTAGTAGCTTATAGCCCGGAACGACTAGGACCCTTGGCACACAAAATGAGACCTTGCCTAGCATTTACTCGCCCACCCCAATGCGTTGGCATAGTCCATTCAGCCCCATGAGCTATGGAATGCAAAATGTCAGACATAGCACCTTTCCACTACATGAAATTAAAGTATTTTGCAAGAATGCATTTGATTTTGGCACGATCAAACGGACTGGAGTTGACCAAAATCAAGAGAGTTTGTTGTGGATGGACCCCATGTGCACCTGTAGGTCCAAACAAAATGTTCCCAACTGCAACAAACTCCTAGAACTACTCCATCAAAGTTTGATAGTTTTTTGGTCTTAGGGATCTTAAGGGACTTTGTCAGTAGTCTGTTGCCCAGAATGAGTGGGACGCTTGGCACACAAAAAGAGACCTCCCTTAGCATTTACCTACCCACCCCGATGCGTTGGCATAGTCCATTCAGACCCATGATGAGTAGAACAAAAAATATGGCACCTGGCAAGGTTGTGCTACATGAAACTAAAGCATTTTGGAAGAATGCATTTGATTTTGGCATGGTCAAATGGACTAGAGTTGACCAAAACTAAGAAAGGTTATTGTGGATAGACACCACATGCACCTGTAGGTCCAAACAAAACATTCTCAAGTACCATGAATTTTGAGAACTATTCTGTCAAAGTTTGGCAGTTTTTGGTCTTAGGATCTTAAGTGACTTTGTCGGTAGCTTACAACCTAAAACAACTGGGACCCTTGGCACATGAAATGAGATCTCCCTTGGTATTTACTTGCCCAGTGCAACACATTGGAGCAGTCCATTCAGCCCCACAAGCTATGGAATGCAAAATTTCACTCCTAGCACCCTTACATTGCATGAAAATGAAGCATTTTGCAAGAATGCATTTGATTTCAGCACGGTCAAATGGACTGGAGTTGACCAAAACTGAGAGAGGTTATTTTGGATGGACTCCATGTACACCTATAGGTCTAAATAGAATGTTCTCAGCTAACACAAATTTTGAGAACTACTCTGTCAAAGTTTGGCAGTGTTTTGGTCTTAGGATCTTAAGGGACTTTTCCGGTAGCCTATTGCCTGGAACGACTGGGACACTTGGTGCATGAAATGAGACCTCCCTTGGTATTTACCTACCCACCTCAACATGTTGGTGCAGTCCATTCGGCCCCATAATGAGTAGAACAAAAAATATGGCACTTGGCAAGGTTTTTGCTCTTAAGATCTTAAGTGACTTTGCTCTTAGGGAACAATGTACCGGCAAAGACCCTAGTTTTCATAAGGGGAGACATGTGATTTTAAGAGGTTTTGGGACTATTTTTAAGAGGTTTTTTGGGACTATTTTTAGGAGGTTTTTGGGACTATTTTGAAGAGGTTTTGGGACTGTATACACGTATAACATAGAACATGAAGCATACACGTAATACACGGAGCATGAAGCATACACGTAATACACCAAGTATATGCATAAATACATGTTATATAAGAAGCGTGAAGCATACACATAATACACAAAGTATTCACATAAATACATGTAATACATGAAGCACGAATCATACACGTAATACACGAAGTATACACATAAATACACGTAAGATATGAGGCATGAAGCATACACGTAAATACATGTAATATACACAAAGTATGCACATGGATACACATAAGTCATGAAGTATACACATGAATATACATAAGTCACAAAGTATACACATGAATACATGTACTTGTCATGAAGTATACACTTGAATACACATCAGTCATGAAGTATACACATGAATACACTACAAGTCATGAGGTATACACTTGAATCACATAAGACATGAAGCATATACATGAATGTACATAAGGGATGAAGAATACACATAAATACATGTAATATACATGAAGTATGCACATGGATACACGTAAGTCACGAAGCATACACATGAATATATGTAAGTCACGAAGTATACACATGAATACACATAGGTCATGAAGTATGTACACTTGAATACATGTCAATCATAAAGTATACACAAGAATACATAGTTACAAATCATGAGGTATGTACACTTTCATTAAATTCCTATATTGTAGTTATTATTTTATATTGCGTCCTTGCCACCCAGGTCCTTCATTTCCTATGTAAGTTTTATAATTTTTGGTACAAAGGACTACAAAACATTTGGATGTGAGCCTACTTGTGTTGCATCTATTAAGTGTGGATGATAGAGGAAAATAATCAAGGAGAAGGGAGCAATTAGGTGTGGAGTAATAAGATGGTTGTAATGTCAATGTAGATTCCCCAAGGGGAAAAAGATAGAAATATTCCAAAGAGATGACAGAGTGAAAAAGATAACAAAAATAAACTAATATAAAAATAGGATCCGAACAAGTAAGACTATGCCCCGAAAAGTGTAATGGTAGGTGTGATGATAGAGTGGTAAATGGGATGAAAGAGAAGAAGGTTTAAAGTTTTAAATAAAGTTGATAGAAGATCAAAGATCAGAAAGTAACAAGAGATAATGTGATTATAAGTGATAAGAGAAATGATGTACAAGGATAATATGGAGAATAGGTTGTAGGAAAATAAGAAAAAGTGAAAGGGTCTATGGTGGGTCTCTTTTCATGGGTATACACACCAACAATAAGACAAATGGGAAGATAACATTAATAAGGCTAGCAGTAGCCAAGATGTTGAAGGTAAACTATTTTTTAGTAGAAGGGGATTCTATGATTGTAATTAATACAATGCTCAAGGGAAAGAGTTTGATTTGGAAGCTTAATCTGTAGGTTGAGGAGGCATTAATCTTGAGTTAATATTTTAAACTATAAAGGAAATTTAAAATCATGTCTAACTTCTTGGTGAATGAGGGAGTGCAACAAGAAATGATAAGGACAACTTATAGTCACTATTCAAAGATTTTGCCAACTTTAGATTCTAAATTCTTTTAAAAAACCCTAGTAAATGTAGGGTTTTCTTATTAGGATACCATTTTTTTGATATACATCATGCAATTCTAAGTGGTGAGTGTATGAGAGGGATTGGTGTGTAGTACATTGAGTCTTTATGTTAAGTGTAGGGTGGTGAATGGGTATATTTGCATCTTAAGGCATGTATGGACCATCATTTTCCAAGGTAAGTAGAGTAATTTCATTAGCTTAAGTCATAGAATTATCTCAGATACAAATTATTTCATGAAATATAAATAATAAGGTTATCATTAGCAAAAGGGTGGTATCTTCTCAAACATGTGAAGTAATGTGTATGGCTTGAGTGGCATTTCTAGAGCTCTTTGGCTTCATTAGATTTTTATAGATCATTAATTCTATGATATCTATTGGTAGCTAAAGTATGAAGCATTAAAAGAAGGTTAAGGTATCATTTATTATTTGTGTAATGTGTCTTTGTAAGAGAGTTGGTGTTGCTAGAAGGTTGATATGCTACAAAGGCAACTATTAAGCATGGAAGATGTCAATTGTTTGCAACAAATGAGAGGTCAGGTCACAAGGAGGCATTTTTTATCATTGAAATTATAATGTATTTTGCTTGCAAGGATTTGATCATGTTAGGGTTTGTCAAATATGTGTTGGGTGAGCTAGCTCTAAGGTATAGTACACAATCATTTAAGTAGATATTTGGGAGAATATAGTTGTTGATTTAGTGCTCTTGTTTCCCAATGTAGAAGCATGCTTGTGGCTCCTAAAACTTTTCCTACTAGACCAATTTGTAAATAACTAGGTGGCTGGTCCAAAAGTGCACACAATGATGGTGGAAGGAGCTAGTTCAACATCTTCATTGTTAAGGAGGGAGGAATTCCCTAATGCGTTAGATGATATGCAATTATAAATTAGGGTTCTAAGAGCTTATTGTGATGATGTGGGAAGAGTGTTACCAAAGTTGCATGTGCACCATCATTATGGTTGTTTGGAGTTTGGAGTGATTATACCATCCCTTTATTTTGTGAGTTATTTACATTGTACAAGTAGGTGTGGAGTAATAAGATGGTTGTAATGTCAATGTAGATTCCCCAAGGGGAAAAAGAGAGAAATGTCCCAAAGAGATGATAGAGTGAAAAAGATAACAAAAATAAACTAATATAAAAATAGGATCCAAACAAGTAAGACTATGCCCCCAAAAGTGTAACGGTTGGTGTGATGATAGAGTGGTAAATGGTATGAAAGAGAAGAAGGTGAAGTTTCAAATAAAGTTGATAGAAGATCAAAGATAAAAAAGTAACAAGAGATAATGTGATTATAAGTTATAAGTGAAATGATGTACAAGGATAATATGGAGAATAGGTTGTAGGAAAATAAGGTATAGAGGTACAAGGAGTCACAACATATTCAAGTGAATTTCATAATGCTACCCTAATACTATATACCAAGATGGTAAGAAAATTTCTTTCAACTATAAAATAGAAGTACACCATGTGGGTAAGTGCAAAAAAGTTGGGGGGCCAAAAAGTGGTCAAACTTTTTTCAAAAAAAGTTAAGATGTAGCTCGAGCCCGTTATAACGCGCTCGGGCTATGGTTTGGTAATGACGAGCCTAAGGCTTGGCAAAAACCAAACCATAACGTGCTCGCATTATAACATGAGCGCATTATAAAATTAAACATAACGTGCTCACGTTATAATGCAAGCACGTTATGGTTTGGTTTTGCCAAGCCTTAGGCTCGTCATTACCAAACCATAGCTTGAGCGCATTATAACGGGCTCGCATTACATCTTAACTTTTATATATATATATATAAAAGAATTCTGCTCATTTGATTTCTATTTTATTCTCTACACCTGTGGCCTACAAACCCTAAGGAGTGCGCTCACATTTTTCAAGACCCAATTCAACACCAAAATCTCACTGATTCATCACCAAAATGCCGCCACGACATCGAGCAGGCCAAAGGAGTGAGTTTTATTCATTTTTTTGTTTGAATTTATTTCTAAATAGGTAGGTTTGAGTTGATTTTTTATGTAAATTTCCTTAATTGTTAGGAAATGTTAATGCACCTCCTCCTCCTCCTCCTCAAAATCCACAAAACCCTGAAGAGGAAATACCTGCTGAAGAACAACCCGAACAAACTACTCCATCCATTCCTCAACATGCCCCTAGAACACAAGAAAATCTAATGGGGCAAATTGAAAATAATAAAAAAAAAATTGAAGACATAATTGCAAGGTTGAAACAACCTGCAATTTCAACCTTTCATAGATCTACGCTTGCTCAATCCCTTGAATCTATGTTATCAAATGTAGATTCTAGTGGTGCCCACTTGAGGTCTGGTCTTTAAGCAAAAAGTATGTTATGTCACTTTTTCAGTCGAGCCTGATTTTTCTTGCAGGGGGGTCATATTTCAAATATTAGTCATCTGACGAATATCACCCTTATCACGAATATCACCCTATGCCAACATGATGATGATGTCATCTAGGTCTGATGGGATGTGGGGGGTCATATTTCAAATATCAGTCATCATAGAGAAGATCACCCTGATGTTACATGATGATGATGCCATCTAGGTCTGACAGAATGCATCATATGGTCTTCGACATGACAGATATTTTCGGTAGCTATGCTAGGGGTCCCAATGGTGGCTGATGAGGACATGAATAGGTACAAGAGGATCATTGGTAAGATGTATGGCATCGGCACAACAGGAGGATCTTCCTCCGATGCATCAGGTTGTGCCGATGAGGATGGTCATCTGAGTGACACTACATATCGGGTGAGTAAGCAGGAGGTTTGTCGATGTTGGGGGTCTAAGCTGGCGTTGTCGGGAGCAAAATCACCGACGATTATCTTTCAGTGTGGTCTTGTTTATAAGGTGTTGGAGAGGTCATTGCAGGGTGAATGTGGGATAATAGATCTCACATTTTTGAAAGGTCAGCGCTCGAAGAAAGGGTGCCTACATGGCACAATCTCATTAGTGGAGGACTTTTTAAAAGTGCTGAGGTGGATTTTCATGGTGGATGCATGAATTGTAGCTATGAATTTTGGCGATGTGGGTATGAATCGATGCTCCTGTTTTAAACTGTTGAAGGAAGGTTTTCAAGCGCATCTGCAGTTGCATCATCTTGGCAGGAAAGATTCAAAGAGCATGCGACCGTTGCATTCCGAGAAACTCAAGGTAGGTTGGCCATTAATGGTGAGGGAATTGCAGAGGTATGGCCTGATTGACTAGCTAACTACCTGATTGAAGGAGAAAATCCTCAAGTGGTGGCATGGGGCTCGAGTTCAACCACTCTCGGCCTTTCTCTTTGCCTGCTGCATTAATTGCTTTGAGCACCAATTTGAAAATGCTTTGTATCTGGTGATTTTTGAGTTGACCTTTGTACTATTCCGTGGAGGGCGCATTCTGATTATATCAGGACTGTGAGCCTCATTTGTTGTGGGGGGAAGACTGGATAAAACATTGGTGCTGTGATAAGATACAACTTCATTAGTGGCTCTGTTCTGGGTGTCTTGTGAGTTTATGAATCTCATGTTGTATGATTTATGCATAAGTGAACTGGTTTCATGTTGTTTTTATATGAGAAATGCTCTGTTGCATGTGTTTGATCATTTGTCTCCAAGTTGCGGGCATATTTTCTTTTGAATCAGAGTAGCTAAGGGTTATTCAAGATTCAAGAATATGGGTTTTCTCTATTGAATGTTTAATCTCCTACCTTTGTTCAAGGAACAAATTAAATGTTTCAGGTTAATCATTGAGAAAGTATGTTGCAACAAGGATACCACCAAGTATGAATGACTAAGCACTTGATTTTTGGGAAGTATCTGTAAGGCAGACACTAGAAATCCCCCCTTGAAACTTAGTCATTGATTCAAGCTTATGATAATCACCCACATGTGTATGTCTATTGACTCCTAGCCCTGGATAGGCACCAGTCTGGTCTTGTATTGAGATTACAACCCAAAGTCCTAGCCTTGCATCCAAATACAAATCAAACTCAAACCTCAAATACAAACCTTTAGGACATTAGAGGTAGTTTTAGGATCATAATCCCCTGTCTCACAACTGAGCATAGGCCCAAAACTAGCCCCTTTGCACTTATTTCATAGTTTTGGTCTGCATAAGAGAGGATTTATTTGCTTTGTGTCAACATCCTAGTCAGTATATAGTCTTATTTTATGGATGTTGAGTAGGGAATACCCCCCTTGGTTCTGCAAAGCCTAAAGAAGAAGAGGAGATATTTTTAGAGTCAATCTCCTGTACTATTGGCCCTTAGCCTGGGAATCCTGTTGATCAATGATGGCAACCTTGTAGGGATAACTAGGAAGAAGCATCCAATTTAGAAAAAATCTAACAGATTTGGTGACTCCGCTGGGGACTTGCTTTGTATAAGAACCCTGATTTTAAAAGAAAATAATTCCTAGTTGTAGGTGGCGACTCCGAACAATCTCCTAACTGGTAAAGTAAAAATTTGTATGCAAGGGAGAAGATCCCTACGTAATCCTTTGTCTGAAGAGTTACCCAGAAAAATGATGTATAGGAAAAAAGGGACTATTCAAGCCAGTCAAGAGGGTTCTCCCAGAAGTAATGATAATATTCAAGACAATCTAGGATCTTTAGAGTGAACAATACATTATTTTTCAAACACTGAGGCTGAAATCCAGAACATATATGAAAGACAACAGTGTGTTAATTTGAGAGTGAGGTCAGAGGTGTTTTAGGAACGCCCTTTCTTAGATCCCTCTAATAGATTTGAAGAGACTGAGTCCCCAAGGGATGATGAAGATGACCAATATAGAAAGGGACCATCCTCTTCTATGCCCAAAGATGAACAATTAGCTGAAGAAATCAAAAGCTTGAGAGCTAAGTTAGAATATCTACAAGCTGTGAAGATTAGAGATGATATGAGACAAAAAGTGCAAGCTTTGAGAACTATTCAACATGATGCAATCCCAACCCTTGATAATGCAAATGTCTTGAGAAACTAGCATAGAAATGAAATCTAGTATCAACAAAATGATCAGAGACAGAATGTAAACAATGTTAGAGCATCGTTAAATAATGTAAGAAATCAAAATGCTAATAGAAATGCCAGTGTTAATCAATTTGGTAGACAACCTATGCAGCTGGACAGATTCAGGCAACTTGTTTTTGATGGTATTCCTGGGTACCCTAACCCCATTGACAAACATGTGAGGCTGCAGGTGCCAAAGTTTTCAGGAAATAATACTATGTTAGGTGAGGATCATTTAAAATCCTTCCTAAATGTCATGGACAACTTTGAGGTTGAACATGAAGATGTGTTTATGAAGTTGTTTATGCAATCCTTAGTTGATGAAGCTAGAGAATGGTAGAAGGGTCTGCCTAACTGAAGTATCTTATCATGGGATGACTTCAGGAGGATATTCAAAGAACAATATGGTGACAAAACTGATCCAAGTTTCTTCATTAATGAGTTCACTGGTATTACTAAAGGATCAAATGAGCAGGTTACAGATTTCAATGCTAGACTCACTAAGGTGTTGAACAAGTTGCTACATCACCTGAGGCCTAATGAGCCAATGTGCATTGTGTTGTACATAAATTATTTTGATGCTAAAATAGTGTATGGGTTAAGAAACAAGGGCCCTGCCAGCCTCAGGGATGCTTTCAGAATTGCAACAAATATTGAAAATAAAAGAAAAGCGTCTAGTAAGACAAACATAAGAGATGACGTAAAAATTCTACAAAATCCAAATACTAAATCTCAGAGTGTTCAAGGTAATGCATCCACCTCTGAGGAGAAACTAGATAAATTGACAACTATTGTCAAGGACCTGAGTTATAGACTGGCTAAAAATGAAAAGGGGATAGGTCCTGATAGGCAGGTCTACCAAAGGCAAGAAAAGAGACCATCACTACATGATATGCCATATAACACTAATTGGCATAATGGTAAACCCATTCTCCCAAACAACAACACAAATCAAAGGGCTCAAAATGTTAGGGAAACTCCTGACCCTTTGAAGAAGGCTATTAATATTGTTGATGACACCTCGTGGTGTATAATATGTCAAATGCCTCACTCATAGTCACAATGTATGATTGCTCAATCTTTATATAATAATGTTGTTGCCTGTGATGAGTGCAATGAGCCACATTGTATGGAGGATGATAATGTCAATATGCTGTCCACAAATAGGGAATATCCTTCTCATGATGTTGATGCAAATACAAATAATGAGATTCAGTTCTGCCAGCAGGTCTCCTATGGTGAAGATGATGAAGATAGCTATGCCTATGCTCAGGACTCACATATTTTTCTAAATAACTTGAGAAGGCCTTATGATGAAGAGATTAGAGCCCTCACAGCTGCAGCAGTAGCTCAGGTCAAAAGTAATTATAACCTTAGGGGTAAGGCTTAGGTAAGCAACTCGCGCCAACCAGAGAACACTTTTGTGAGCCAACCAGCACATAGTCATAAAGAAGATGAACCACAAAAGAAACAATGGAGCAATAATAAGCAGAATTTTAAGCTAAAAATAGGTCATGATACTCAAAGACTGAAAAATAGAGTACCCCAAAATGAAGATCAGAGAAAGAATGCTCAGGTCAAGGATGACAGTCAAGGGGCCACAAAAATTAAAGTTGGATCATCCTAGGAGAAAAATAAAACCATGGATCAGGCTACAACTATTATACAAAACTATGCTCCTTTTGACATAGCTCAAGTCTTGTCCCAGATAAAGGTCTCTGTTCCATTGATGGAGTTGATGAAGGTTGAATGATTCAAAAATAAAGCATTGTCCCTGATTTCAGGAGTGCCCTGTCAAGCTAAGCAGAATGCTGACGCTCAGGGAAAGAAACAGGCCTTGTGTATTGAAGAGGATGAGGTTCCTAAGGTTTATCTGGGGGTGACCATGACAAAATGCCCTTCACAGGTTGATCCATTTTATGTCTCCCTTGTTATTAATGGAAAAATAATTAGAAATTGTATGCTTGATTCTGGAGCATCAACAAATATTATGCCTCTGGTTATCATGCAACAAGTTGGATTGAAAATAGACAAGGCATGTGGAAAGTGCTATGCAATGGATGCCAGGGAAGTACTAGTCATTAGAATCATGAAAGATGTGGATTTTAGGCTAGCAGCATACCCAAAAAAGACCTATAGAATGAACATAACAGTGGTTGACATAAAGCCACAATATGGTATGTTGCTGTCAAGAAGATGGGCAGCATTGATTGGAGGAAGTATGCAACTAGATCTATCATATGCCATGATCCCAATGAATGACAAAGATGTCAAATTGGTCAGAAAAGAAAGGTCACTAGAAGCAGTTGAGGATCAGGATTTAGAAGAACATATATGTTTTGTGGATATTGATTGTGGAAATTTTAGGGTTCTCTCAGATGATCAAGAAAACAAAAGGAAAGATATTTGCATTCAAGAGCTGGACCAACAGGGTCTATGGACTATGTATTTTGATGGAGCTTTCTCAAAGGAAGGCTCTGGTTCTGGAGTTGTGTTTTTATCTCCAGCAGGTAAGCTTCTAAAGTTCTATTTCTTGTTGAAATTTGCCTGCACAAATAATATTGCAGAATATGAGGCTCTGTTATTAGGATTGAATGTTGCTCTGAAGCATGGAATTAAGATGATAAAAGTATTTGGAGATTTAGAGTTAATTGTATCCTAGGTGAGGGATAAGTATGCTTAAAAAAATAAGAGGTTAAAATAGTATAAGCATGCTGTATGGGACACAATTGAACTGTTTGATGCTTTTTCAATAAACTGGATAAAAAAATCAAAAAATGTCATGGCAAATTTTTTAGCTAATGTGGCCATAAGGCCAGATGATATTACTTTGTTTGATGTTACAAATGTTGAAGTTAAGATTAGACCTGCAGTACCAGAAAATATATGCAGTTGGCAAGTATTTGATGATGATAAAGATTTGTTAAGATTTTTACACTACATAGATGAATATGAGAATCAAGAGATTGATTTCCAGAATTTTGTAGAGGTTGTGGATGGAAAAGAAACTCTTATGGGGAAGGAAGTAATTCAACTGAAGATAAATAAAATCCCCAAAGGGTTAGTTGCTTTAGAAAGAGCATTTGACAATAGGGACCAATTTGTTTCAAAAGCATCTCCTACAAACAAGAATGACTTGGAGGAGATAAACTTGGGGACATATCATGCCCCCCAAAAGGTATATATTGGCAAATAGCTCAAACCACACATCAGGGACATGCTAATTGCATTGTTGAGAAAATATAAGCATGTCTTTACCTAGTCATATGAGGACCTAAAAGCTTATAGAGAAGACCTATTCCAACATGAAATCCCTTTGAAACCTAGAGCTAAACCATTCAGACAAAAACAATGACCTATCAACCCAACTTTGGCTCCAAAAATGCAAGACGAACTCACGAAGCTTAGGGAGGCTAGAATAATTGTGCCTATCAGAAATTCAACTTGGGTATCTAATCTTGTCCCAGTTAGAAAAAAGAATGGTGATATAAGACTTTGTGTTGACTTTAGGAATCTAAATGTATCCTCTTTAAAGGATAATTATCCACTGCCTAACATGGAGGCTATGCTACAGAAGGTAACTAGTTGTGAGCTTCTATCCATGATGGATGGATTTTTAGGATACAATCAGGTGAAGGTGAAAGAATGTAAACAATACAAAACTACCTTTACCACTCCATGGGGAACTTATGTATATGTAAGAATGCCAGTTGGACTAACAAATACTGGTGCCACATTTCAGAGGGCTATGGATGTTGCTTTTGCAAGATTGATTGACTCAATTTTGGCTATATATCAGGATGATCTCACTACCTATTCAAAAAAGGAAGAGAAAAATTGCATGCACTTAGAACAGATTTTTATTAGAGCACTGGAATATGGCATTTCACTCAACCCAAAAAAATGTGCTTTTGGATTAGTGGAAGGAAAGCTTTTAGGGCACATTATTTCCAAGGATAGAGTTAGGATTGATCCTGAAAGGGTTGCTGCAATTGATAGGATTCAAGTTCCCAAAACAGTGAAAGTGTTAGACTTAGGGCACACAACTGAGAGGGGGGGTGAATCAGTTGTGCAAAACTTTCTCCAATTCCATACTTAAATCTTCTTAGTGATTAGCAATATATCAATCATGAAACATAATGTAATTAAATCAAAAGCAGAAACTCATCAACACATAAGAGACCAAGATTTTGACGTGGAAAACTCGGTTAAGGGAAAAACCACGGGGTGATTAACCCAAGATTGTATTCTCTGTTAGAAGAATAGAAAGAACAAAATGGCACATGTCAATTAGGGCTCACTGCTCGAGCACACTGCTCACAATAGGCTCACTGCCTACAAGAGACACACTGTCTACAAAGTAACAAGTATCACAAACTTGAATTGGAGAATAGCATCTTTACCATGCTTGAATCAATTCCATTTAAGCCCAAAACTTTTGCTCTGCCTTTCGCTCTTTTCTTCGCTATCACACTCTCATCCACACCAAACACACTTTAGAATGACTTCACAATCTCTTATTTATACAAGGCATCGACTTAGGAACAATCATCTAAGTCGGTAAACACCTATAAGAACATCTGGAAGACATTTAATACATCTAGTCGGCTAGTCTCATGAAGAGCACCTTCATCCAGAAGTTATTCTTCAAATGCACACTCTAAGTTCAATGTAGACCACCAACATGAGCTGGACACGATCCAAAGATCACCACAACCTTTCCTGAATCACCAAGAACATCCACACTTCATCTGCTTGCTAGAATTCTTCTCTCCTTCATCCAGAACTTCAAGAACACAGTCTGTCATCACTGTCACAAAGGAATAGGTGCTTCCAGACCTTCAAACCAGAAACCAATCAAGTTGAAACTTTAGAAGGACGTCCTCAACACTCCCTCAAATCTGCAGAATGGGATAATGCATTTCTGGATCTCACCAGACCTATCTGTGTCACTCTGTCACCTCTGAACACCTGCCAGAACTGGTTCTACTTGAACGGCCATATCTTCTTCAGATCTTCATGCAGACCTCTGAAAACTTGACTGGATCATCTCAAGACTCATATCTGCAAACCCTTTGAACCACAACCTCTGATCTGCACTTTAGCTGGGATCTCCACTTCACTGTCTCCATTGCTCCTCTCTGCTCATCCAATCCTTCTCATTAATGCAACATGAGTATGTTGACATCAATGACAACACTGATTGGACCCATACTTGCAACAATCTCCCCCTTTGTCATTGATGGCAACATATGATGTGAAAAACCATCAAGACATGAACTTCTCCTTACTGTCACAACTCCCCCTATCAGCAACAACCATTCACTTGTCTTCTCTTCCTTTATTGCTCCCCCTTTGACCATCAACCACTTGTTTTTCATATGTCTTCTCTCCCCCTTTGACATCAATGGCAAAGGGCTCATACTTGCAACTCCAACACTTCAGAATCATACCAGCTACTCCCCCTGAGTAGCAACTCCCCATCACCAATCCAAATCACAAGATATGACTGTGATATCCACCAGATTGATGCACATCAGTGCACCTTAGTTCATCACCGGAGGGGCGATAACCCCTAACTTCTCCTTGAGATACTCAAAGAGTTTTTAGGAAGTGGTTTAGTAAAGATGTCTACAATCTGATCCTTGGAAGGTACAAACTTCAGTCTGACTTCATTCTTGTTCACTTGCTCTCTCAGAAAGTGAAACTTGATAGATATATGCTTAGTCTTAGAATGCAACATGGGATTCTTAGATATATTTATTGCACTTGAATTATCACAGAATATTCTAATAGGCTCCTCATACTCTACTTTGATATCTCTTAGCATCTGCTTCATCCACAAAACTTGAGTGCAACTACCTACTGTTGCAATATATTCTGCTTCAGTTGTAGAAAGATATATTGCCTCTTGTTTCTTGCTTAGCCAAGAAACCAATCTCTTTCCCAAAAAGAATTCTCCACCACTGGTACTCTTCCGGTCATCCACATCTCCTACCCAATCTGCATCTGTATATGCATGAAGAGAAAAATCATGATCTCTAGGATACCACAAACCATACTCAACTGTCCCTTTTAGATATCTAAATATCCTCTTGATTGCCATGACATGAGATTCTCTGGGATTAGCCTGGAATCTAGCAACAAGACCAATAGCCTGCATAATGTCTGGTCTAGTTTGAGTGAGATACAATAGTCCTCCAATCATTAACCTATACTTTGTCTAGTCAGCCTTAGGAGAATCATCATCTTTGCTCAATTTACATCCGGTAGCCATAGGAGTATGCATTGGTTTTGAGTCTTCCATCCCAAATTTCTTCAACAATTCTTTCACATATTTAGTCTGAGAAATGAAGATTCTTTTCTTTGTTTGAGTGATTTGCAGACCTAAGAAAAATTCATTTCACCAAGCATGGACATCTCAAATTCACTTTTCATTTGATTTGCAAAAGTTTTACACATACTATCTCTTCCTCCAAAAATGATATCATCAACAAACACTTCAACAATCAGGATGTTTTCATGATCAATTTTGAAATATAAATTACTGTCAGTAGTACCTTTGTTGAAACCAATCTTCAAAAGATGCTTATCCAATCTTTCATACCAGGCTCTTGGGGCTTGCTTCAGTCCATACAGTGCTTTCTTCAACTTGCAGACCATATCATCATGATCAGACAATTGAAATCCATCCGATTGTTCAATGTATACTTCTTCTTCCAAGTCACCATTTAGGAAGGCAGACTTGACATCCATCTAATATACTTTGAAATCTTTGAAGGCAGCAAATGCAAGAAATAATCTAACTACTTCAATTCTTGCCACCAGAGAAAAAGTTTCTTCAAAATCAACACCTTTTATTTGAGAATAGCCCTTGCAGACCAATCTAGCTTTATTTCTGATTACTTCACCAACTTCATTTAGTTTGTTCCAGAAGACCCATTTGGTTCCAATCACATTCTTGTTTCTAGGTCTGGGAACAAGATCCCAAGTGTGATTTTTCTCAATTTGCATCAACTCTTCCTCCATTGCTTTGGTCCAGTTTTCATCATTGTAGGCTTCATTTATTGTCTTAGGTTCAATCTTTGAAATCAGACAATACTCATCTGAATTTTGAGCAATTCTCCTTCTAGTTTGTACACCTTTTCTTTTGTCACCTATGATCTGATCTTTAGAGTGGTTCAGTCTTACATACCTTGGAACTTTGGGAGTTTCTTGCACTTCTGCTTCTTGATTAAGCTCATTCAAACTTGTCTCTTCTTCCTGGTTTATCGGATCAGTTTGAACCTCACTTTCAGAAGAGATTTGGACTCCTTGAATCACAACACCATTCTGATCATCTTCATCATATTCATAGAAGCTTGAGGGTTTCTCAATTCCCTCATCAACCTTCACATTTGTACTTCCTATTATCTTTCTTAGTCTCTTGTTATAACACTGGTATGCTTTGCTTTGAGTAGAATAACCCAAGAATATTCCTTCATCACTTCTAGCATCAAACTTTCCTAGATTTTCATCTCTTTTAATGTAACATTTGCTACCAAAAACTCTAAAATACCTCACAGTAAGAGTGATGCCAAGCCAAAGTTCATAAGAAGTCTTACCGGTATTACTTTTGATTTGAACTCAATTGAGAGTATAGACTGCAGTGTTGACAGCTTCTCTCCAATAGATCTGAGGAACAATGTCTTCCATCATCATGGTCCTAGAAGCTTCCTGGATGGTCTGGTTCTTTCTTTCCACTACTCCATTCTACTGTGGAGTCCTAGGAGCAGATAACTGTCTCTTTATTCCATGTTTCTCACAGAACTCTAAGAACTCACTGGATGTGAATTCCCCACCTCTATCAAACCTCAGACATTTCAGTTTTAATCTAGTTTCATTCTCTACCATAGCCTTGAATATTTTGAATTTCTCAAGAGCTTCTGATTTCTCTTTCAGAAAGGTTACCCACATCATCCGAGAATAGTCATCAATTAGTAACATGAAGTATCTATCACCTTGCACACTCCTGGTTCTTGCCAGGCCACAAAGATCAGTATGGACTAAGTCTAATAATCTGGTAGAAGACAGTTAATTACTCGTGAATGTGACTCTGCTCAGCTTACCCAACTGACATTCTTTACACAAGCTATTTGTAGGTTTCACCAATTTTGGAAGATCTCTTACATCTTGAGTATTGCTTATCTTGATGATATTATCAAAATTCACATGACACATCCTCCTATGCTACAACCAACTTTGATCAATTTGAACAAACAAGCAACTTTTACCAGTACCAACCAAGTGAAAGATATTACCTTTAGTTTGAGTACCGGATGCAATCTCTGTTCCAGAATTTTCAAAGATCTTGCATTTTCCATTCTTGAACCGGAGATCATAGCCTTTGTCCACCAACTGTCCAACACTGAGAAGATTGTGCTTCAATCCTTCAACATACAGTACATTACCAGTTTTGTTTCTTCCATCAAAAGAAATAGTTCCTCTACCTTTGATTCTACCAGCAGAATTATCACCAAACTTTACTACTCCTCCTTCATATCTTTCCAACTCTACAAACTTATTTTTGTCACCTGTCATATGGTGAGAGCATCCACTATCAATGACCCAATCATCCTTCTCTTCAACTTGGGCAGCCAGAGCTATTTCCACAGTCTTATGATTGACAGATACAGAGGACATTGGATCTTCTTCCTTGATGGCAATGAACACCCATTCATTTCTGAATTTGTTTCCTGTCTCTGATTCATCATCTGTTACTCCTTCATTGTCATCACCTTCATGTACATAGTAATAATTCTATTGGAACCTTGGCTTGTTAGGATTTTGCCTTAAAAAACTTTCTGGACACCTTGAGGCAAAATGACCAATTTTATTGTAGTTAAAACACTTAAAAGGTAATTTTCCTTCATACTTACCAGATCCTCTTGGCAGCCTCTTTGCAATAAGGGCTTCAAGTTGAGCAGTTTCTACTTCTTCTTCTTCCAGATCTTTTCTTGCTTTTTCATACCATGACAACTTCTTTGATGAATTCTCTCCCAGATCAAACCTTTGTTTACCTTTAACACAGGCACTGGCTTTGAATGCAGATTCAGTCTTGGGGGGGTCATCTCCAAACTCTATCATTTCAAATGCAGCCAATTTTCCAGTCAATTGATCTCTTGTGATAGTTGTATGGGCTCTGAATTCTTCAATGGCAGCGGCCTTGATTTTGTAAGAAGCAGGAAGGGATCTAAGAATTTTGCCAACAATCTCATCTTCATCCAAGACTCCACCAGCATTTCTAATTCCACAAACAAGATCATTTACTCTTGTCATAAAAGTAGTGATGTTTTCATCTTCTCTCATCTTCAGATTTTCAAATTTTTCTTTCAGACTTTGTAACCTTGCACTTTTGACATACTTGTCTCCTTCATGCAAAAGTTCCAATTTTTGCCAAATCTCAAAAGTAGTCGGTAGGTCAATAACATTTGAGACATCTGAATCAGATAATGCGCTTAGAAGAGCCTCTATAGTCCGCAGATTGTTTTCAACATCTGTGATTTTATTTAGGGTTTTCAGGCCACCCTGTGGAGGTACATACTGTGTTGTAGCCATGGTCCAGTACGCCACTCCCATACATCTCAAGTGACATTTCATGTGACCTTTCCAGAGATTAAAATTGGTTCCATCAAATTTCAGACTATCCTTCTTGTAAGACAACATCCCGGATCTCCTCAAGCGATTAAGCTCTTTTTAGAGGAACTTATATCTAATACCAATTGTTAGACTTAGGGCACACAACTAAGAGGGGGGGTGAATCAGTTGTGCAAAACTTTCTCCAATTCCATACTTAAATCTTCTTAGTGATTAGCAGTATATCAATCATGAAACATAATACAATTAAATCAAAAGTAGAAACTCATCAACACATAAGACACCAAGATTTTGACGTGAAAAACCTAGTTAAGGGAAAAACTACAGGGTGATTAACCCAAGATTGTATTCTCTATTAGAAGAAAGAAAGAACAAAATGGCACATGCCAATTAGGGCTCACTTCCTAAGCACACTACTCACAAGAGGCTCACTGCCTACAAGAGACATACTATCTACAAAGTAACAAGTATCACAAACTTGAACTGGAGAATAGCATCTTTACCATGCTTGAATCAGTTCCATTTAAGCCCAAAACTTTTCCTTTGCCTTTCACTCTTTTCTTCGCTACCACACTCTCATCCACACCAGACACACTTTAGAATGACTTCACAATCTCTTATTTATACGAGGCATCAACTTAGGAACAATCATCTAAGTCAGCAAACACCTATAAGAACATCTGCAAGACGTGTAATACATCCGATCGGCCAGTCTCAGGAAGAACACCTTCATTCGGAAGTTATTCTTCAAATGCGCACTCTAACTTCAATGCGGACCACCAACATGAGCTGGACACAATCCAAAGATCACCACAACCTTTCCTGAATCACCAAGAACATCCACACTTCATTTTCTTGCTAGAATTCTTCTCTCCTTCATCTAGAATTTTAAGAACACAGTCTGTCATCACTGTCACAAAAGAATAGGCGCTTCTAGACCTTCAAACCACGAACCAATCGAGTTGATACTTCACAAGGATGTCCTCAACACTCCCTCAAATCCATAGAATGGGATAATGCATTTCCAGATCTCACCGGACCTATCTATGTTACTCTATCACCTCTGAACACCTGCCAAAACTGGTTCTACTTGAGCAGCCATAACTTCTTCAGATCTTCATACGGACCTCTGAAAACTTGACTAGATCATCTCAAGACTCATATCTGCAAACCTTTGAACCGCAACCTCTAATCTGCACTTTAGCTGGGATCTCCACTTCACTGTCTCCATTGCTCCTCTTTGCTCATCCAATCCTTCTCATTAATGCAACATGAGTATGTTGACATCAATGACAACACTGGTTGGACCCATACATGCAACGAGAAAGGTATTCAGTCCTTCTTTGGATAGATTAATTTTGTTAGAAGATTCATCCCCAACTTTGCAGAAATCACAAAGGATGTCTCTAAAATGTTGAAGAAGGGTGCAACTGTCAGATGGGAAGATGAAGCAATTAAATCATTTTAGAACATCAAAGAGGCTATAAAGATGGCTCCTGTGTTAAAATCTCCTAATTTTTCTAAGCCACTTCAGTTGTTTTCATTTGCTCCTTTTCATACTGTTGCTGCATGTTTATTGCAGAAAAATGAAGAGGGTTTTGAACAGCCTATTGCTTTCTTTAGCATGTCATTGCAGACAACTAGTTAAAATATGATATCATGGAAAAGCAAGCATATGCATTGGTTAGAGAAATCAAAAGCTTCAAGCCATATCTAGTAGGATCTTAGATAGTTGCATATGTGTCCCATGCAGTAATCAAGGATATTTTTACTCAGCAGGAGGTAACAGGAAGAAGATGCAGGTGGATAAACAAATTACAAGAATTCAACATAGAGATACAAATCACAAAATTGGTAAGGGGACAAGGTTTGGCTAAAATGATGACACAGTCAAATCTGGAAGCATGCCAAGTGAATGTAGTTCAAAATGAAAGTGTTAATATGTCAGAATCTAAATGGTACAAGGATATTGTATCTTATTTGCAGAATTTGAATTGTCCTTCCCATCTCAGTGGTAGTAAAAAAAGGACCTTGAATCTACATGCAATCAGGTACATCATTATTCAAGGAGAGTTGTATTGGAAGAACCCTGATGGTGTCTTACTCAGATGTGTGGATGAAAATTAGGCTAATGGCATTCTAAGTGACATGCACAAAGGGATGTGTGGTGGGCATTACACTGCCAAAACCACAACTCACAAAATTCTTAGAGAAGGCTACTGGTTGCCAACTCTTTTTTCAGATGCACAAAAGATGGTAAGAAATTGTGATCCTTATCAACGGTTCTTAGGAAAACTAAAGTATGAAGGTGCATTACCCCTTAGAACTGTAACTGTGGAGGCTCCATTCCAATAGTGGGGAATTGATTTTATAGGGGAAATTTCAGAAAAATCAAGTGAAGGACATAGTTGGATTTTGGTTGCTACTGACCATTTCACCAAATGGATCGAGGCCATTCCAACTAAGAAATCTACGAGCAAGGTGGTGATGGATTTTGTTTTGGAACATATTGTTACTAGATTTAGAGTGCCATTCAAAGTGGTCATAGATAATTCCATGTGCTTCAGATCTGGTGAATTTGTTGATTTTTACAACAAATATGGGATTAATTTGTCATATGCATCACCATATCATCCACAGGGAAATGGTCAAGTAGAGTCAAGTAACAAAAGCCTCATGAAAATCATCAAAAGGATGGTAGGCAAGAACAAAAAGGCATGGGATTCAAAGCTGAAGATGGCATTATGGGCTGACCGGATAACAGTGAAGAAATCAATTGGAAGGTCACCTTTTGAGTTAGTATATGGTGCAACAGCCAAGTTGCCTATAAATAATCTCTTGCCAATTTATAGGTTCATACAAGAAAATGATGAAGAGATTGAGGATTCAATGACTGAAAGGATAAACCAGCTGATTGCATTAGATGAAATCAGAAGAGCATCACACAAGACCAACATCAAGAAACAACAAAAAGTGAAATACCTGTTTGATAAAAGAACTACAGAAAGGAAATTTCAGATAGTTGATTTAGTCCTTGTTTGGAATGCAAGGAGCCAGGATAAGGGCAAGCATGGTAAATTTGAACCCTTATGGATGGGCCCATACTGAATCAACAATACTCATGGAGAAGACTCCTACTTTCTCTAGGCCCTAAATGGTGAAATGCTGGAATTGCCAGTGCACGGTCAATTCCTTAATCTTTATTTTTCATAAGTGACTATCTTCTGTGCATGATTGTAAATTATGTGTAAATTGTCTGTATAGTCGGTGTTTTGCCTGCTCTGCCCGGAGGTGATCTGGTTCTCAATGTAGCCTTGTGCCTGCACGTCCCCAGTCAAAGCCAATGGTGGTGCCCACTTGATGTCTGGTCTTCAAGAAAAAAGTATGTTATGTCACTTTTTCAGTTGAGCCTGATTTTTCTTGCGGGGGGGTCATATTTCAAATATCAGTCATCTTACGAATATCACCCTTGTCGCGAATATCACCCTATGCCAACATGATGATGATGTCATCTAGGTTCGATGGGATGTGGGGGGTCATATTTCAAATATCAGTCATCTTAGAGAAGATCACCCTGATGTTACATGATGATGATGCCATCTAGGTCTGACGGGATGCATCATATGGTCTTCGGCATGACAGATATTTTCGGTAGCTATGCTAGGGGTCCCACTGGTCGCTGATGAGGACATGAATAGGTACAAGAGGATCATTGGTAAGATGTATGGCATCGGTGCGAGAGGAGGATCTTCCTCTGATGCATCAGGTTACGCCGATGAGGATGGTCATCTAAGTGACACTGCATATCGGGTGAGTAAGCAGGAGGTTTGCTGATGTTGGGGGTCTAAGCTGGCGTCGTCGGGAGCAAAATCACCGACGATTATCTTTCGGTGTGTCTTGTTTATAAGGTGTTGGAGAGGTCATTGCAGGGTGAATGTGGGATAATAGATCTTAAATTTTTGAAAGGTCCATGCTAGAAGAAAGGGTGCCTACATGGCACAATCTCATTAGTGGAGGACTTTTTAAAAGTGCCGAGGTGGATTTTCATGGTGGATGCATGAATTGTAGCTGTGGATTTTGGTGATGTGGGTATGAATCGATGCTCCTATTTTAAACTGTTGAAGGAAGGTTTTCAAGCACATCTGCAGTTGCATCATCTTGGTGGGAAAGATTCAAAGAGCATGCGACCGTTGCATTCCAAGAAACTAAAGGTAGGTTGGCCATTAATGGCGAGGGAATTGCAGAGGTATGGCCTAATTGACTAGCTAACTACCTAATTAAAGGAGAAAATCCTCAAGTGGCAGCATGGGGCTCGAGTTCAACCACTCTCCACCTTTCTCTTTGCCTGTTGCATTAATTGCTTTGGGCGCCAATTTGAAAATGCTTTGTATCTAGCAATTTTTGAGTTGACCTTTGTACTATTCTATGGAGGGCGCATTCTGAGTATATCAGAACTGTGAGCCTCATTTGTTGTGGGGGGAAGACTGGATAAAACCTTGGTGCTGTGATAAGATACAACTTCATTGGTGGCTCTATTCTAGGTGTCTTGTGAGTTTATGAATCTCATGTTGTATGATTTATGCATAAGTTAACTGGTTTCATGCTATTTTTATATGAGAAATGCTCTGTTGCATGTGTTTGATCATTTGTCTCCAAGTTACGGGCATATTTTCTTTTGAATCAGAGTAGCTAAGGGTTATTCAAGATTCAGGAATATGGGTTTTCTGTATTGAATGTTTAATCTCCTACCTTTGTTTAAGGAACAAATTAAATGTTTCAGATTAATCATTGAGAAAGTATGTTGCAACAGGGATACCACCAAGTATGAATGACTAAGCACTTGATTTTTGGGAAGTATCTGTAAGGCAGACACTAGAAATCTCCCCTTGAAACTCAGTCATTGGTTCAAGATTATGATAATCACCCACATGTGTATGTCTATTGACTCCTAGCCTTGGATAGGCACCAGTCTGGTCTTGTATTGAGATTACAACCCAAAGTCCCAGCCTTGTATCCAAATACAAATCAAACTCAAACCTCAAATACAAACCTTTAGGACATTAGAGGTAGTTTTAGGATCATAATCCTCTGTCTCACAACTAAGCATAGGCCCAGAGCTAGCCCATTTGCACTTATTTCACAGTTTTGGTCTACATAAAAGAGGATTTATCTGCTTTGTGTCAACATCCCAGTCAGTATATAGTCATATTTTATGGATGTTGAGTAGGGAATAGCCCCCTTGGTTTTGCAGAGCCTAAAGAAGAAGAGGAGATATTTATAGAGTCAATCCCCTATACTATTTGCCCCTGGCCCAAGAATCCTGTTGATCAATGATGACAACCTTGTAGGGATAACTGGGAAGAAGCATCCAGTTTGGGAAAAATCCAATAGATTCAATAAGCAAGCAAATCACTAGTTGGACATAAAAGAAGAGAGAATTTAGAGAGTATTATGCTAACAAGTTGTCATATGAACAAGTTAAAAGGAACAAATTATAAAACTCAACTTGTGTTCTATTTTCACAGACCCACAAACAAATGAATCTCTACCCCTTACATGCAAGAGGTTCCTTATCCAATGGTGTAACAACCAAGTGATAAGGGACAATTTTGCGTAGAGGTGGTGGATGGTTTTTGACCATCCTCCATGCAACAATAATGAGGTCCTACAATACTTTTTGAGGAAACTCTACTAAGAGTTTGTCAAAAATAAAGAGCCAAATTATTTTGATATGTGGGAGTTCTAGGGTAGAGGTAGGGGGTCAGCACAAGATAGACCAGGGACACGTGTTGACCCATAGTGGCCAGTGAGACGAGTACTTGCTAGACCAGCCCATGAGCACATTTCTATCCCTTCCATTGTGAAGGAGAGTGTTGAGGTTGAGGCACTTTAGTCCATTAGTGCCTTGACCTAGAGCATCTTATAGCATGCTAGTCCTGCAGCACAGTGTGGGCTGGGGGAGAGTTCGAGTACGGTTCCACCCCATACTTGTCAAACTTGTGGGTCAGCATGTGGTTATGACCCCACGGATAGTCATCACGCAGGTGTGCAAGCTACATTTGCAGCTAAGCAGATGGTGATGACATATGCCCTCCTGAGTGAGACTTTCAGGTTTGATACTCAAGTAAATCTTAACAAGTTCATTGAATTTAATTTATTAAATTTCCTTTTTGAAATGCAAGATTAACTAATTTAGTTTGATGATTTTAATGAAATTTCAAGGTCATAGCGTTAATGCAATTTTTAGTGGTTCTCTACCTGCATATTACACTACATCATCTACTGCCGAGGTATGTAACTAGTAAACAATTATAAATATTACATGTGAATAGCATCGTTATATGAATGGTATTCTAATATCTAATTTTGGATGTTGAATAGGTTAATATTGGAGATTTCATGGCAACACCTGCCAACGGTGGTGGACTTCAAAGCTTTATGGAGATAATAAAATAAATAGTTTAATGAATGAATTGTACTTACTAGATTTTTGTATGTGACGTGTGTGCTTTATTGTGTGTACTTCCATGTTTAGGTGAACGTGTGTATGTTAGGAGCCATGATTTGCATCACTATTATAGTTTTCGTAATTGAATAATGTTGTTTTATTTCCAGATGATGCAAGCTGCAGAGACACTTCTCGATGTTCATAGGGCAATGGAGCATGGTGTGTCCTCTGCGATTCATAGCTCCATGCCATTGACGAGGATATGAGGCAGATTAGTAAATTTCAATTTACATTCATTGTTATAGTTGTTTATTTTTGAAAAATCAAAAGATTATTGATTTGAAGTTTAATTTCTATTTGGATGGTTTCTATAGGACATAACATCACCACAACCTAATCCTGCTACTAAGGCAAGTGACGAGATAGATTATATGGTAGCGGTAAGTGATTATTTTGTTAAATGTTTCATTTTTTATAACATGTAATTTCTATATATTAATGTCTATACTTTTTATTGTAACAACTACAAATGCATGAACAACTAAATAGGAGGAGCAACCCTTAGGTTCATAGTAGATCACCCACATACACGTCTCCATCCCCCAGAAGATCAAAGGCTGCCCATGATCTATTCTCTTCACTAGCCAAAGGGGAATGCCTTTTTATTGTGTTCCTTTATTGTATGCCTATATGGCATTTATAGACATATATTTTATATTGCATGCCTAATCCCTCATCCCTAAACCCTAAATGCTATCCCTAATCCTAAACCCTTAACGGGCTCAATACTATACCTTAAACCTTAATCCATTATCCCTAAACCCTCCAACCCTATCCCTAATCCTTATACCCTCGACATTCTACTTTAAACCTAATCCCTCAACCCTCAACCCTATCCCTAAACCCTCAACCCTCAACCCTCAACCCTATCCCTAAACCCTCAACCCTCAAATCTCAACCCTCATCCCTCAACGTCAAACCCTAATCCATCAACCCTTAACTCTAATCCCTCGACCTTCAACCCCTCAAACCTCAACCCTTAACCCTAAAACCTCAACCCTCAACCCTCAACGTCAAACCCTAATCCCTCAACCCTTAACTCTAATCCCTTAATCCTAAACCTTATCCCTAAACCCTCAACACTATACCTTAAACCCTAATCCCTCAACCCTAAACCCTAAACCCTATCCTTAAACCCTAATCCCTCAACCCTCAACCCTAATCCCTCATCCCTAAACCCTAAACGCTATCCCTAATCCTAAATCCTCAATGGGCTCAATACTATACCTTAAACCCTAATCCCTTATCCCTAAACCCTCCAACCCTATCCCTAATCCTTATACCTCGACACTCTACTTTAACCCTAATCCCTCAACCCTCAACCCTATCTATAAACCCTCAACCCTCGAACCTCAACCCTTAATCCTCAACATCAAACCCTAATCCCTCAACCCTTAACTCTAATCCCTCAACCCTAAACCCCTCGTACCTCAACCCTCAACCCTAAAACCTCAACCCTCAACCCTCAACGTCAAACCCTAATCCCTCAACCCTTAACTCTAATCCCTCAACCCTGAACCCTATCCCTAAACCCTCAACACTATACCTTAAACCCTAATCCCTCAACCCTAAACCCTATCTCTAAACCCTAATCCCTCAACCCTCAACCCTCAACCCTAATCCCTCATCCCTAAACCCTAAATTCTATCCCTAATCCTAAACCCTCAATGGGCTTGATACTATACCTTAAAACCTAATCCCTTATCCCTAAACCCTCCAACCCTATCCCTAATCCGTATACCCTAGACACTCTACTTTAACCCTAATCCCTCGATCCTCAACCCTATCCCTAAACCCTCAATGTCAAACCCTAATCCCTCAACCCTTAACTCTAATCCCTCAAACTTCAACCCTATCCCTAAACCCTCAACCCTAAAACCTCAACCCTTAACCCTCAACGTCAAACCCTAATCCCTCAACCCTTAACTCTAATCCCTCAACCCTAAACCCTATCCTTAAACCTTCAACACTATACCTTAAACTTGAATCCCTCAACCCTAAACCCTCCCTAAACCCTAATCCCTCAACCCTCAACCCTAATCCCTCATCCCTAAACCCTAAATGCTATCTCTAATGCTAAACCCTCAATGGGCTTGATACTATACCTTAAACCCTAATCCCTTATCCCTAAACCCTCCAACCCTATCCCTAATCCTTATACCCTTCACACTCTACTTTAACCCTAATCCCTCGACCCTCAACCCTATCCCTAAACCCTCCACCCTTGAACCTCAACCCTCAACCCTCAACGTCAAACCCTATACTTTATACTTAAACCCTAAAACCTATCCCTACACCCTCGATACTATATCTTAAACCCTAATCCCTTAATCCTCATCCCTAAAGCCTCAACCCTAAATCCTTAAACCTTCAACCTTCAACCCTATCCCTAATCCCTCTACCCTCAACACTCTACTTTAACCCTAATCCCTTGACCCTTAGCCCTATCCCTAAACCCCTCAACCCTCCAACCTCAACCCTCAACCCTCAATGTCAAACCCTAATCCCTTAACCCTTAACTCTAATCCCTCGACCCTCAACTCTATCCCTAAACCCTCAACCCTAAAACCTCAACCCTCAACGTCAAGCCCTAATCCCTCAACCCTTAACTCTAATCCCTCAAACCTAAACCCTGTCCCTAAACCCTCAACACTATACCTTAAACCCTAATCCCTCAACCCTAAACCCTAAACCTTATCCCTAAACCCTAATCCCTCAACTCTCAACCCTAATCCCTCATCCCTAAACCCTAAACGCTATCCCTATTCCTAAACCCTCAACGAGCTCAATACTATACCTTAAACCCTAATCCCTTATCCCTAAACCCTCCAACCCTATCCCTAATCCTTATACCCTTGACACTCTACTTTAACCCTAATCCCTTGATCCTCAACCCTATCCCTAAACCCTCAACCCTTGAACCTCAACCCTCAACCCTCAATGTTAAACCCTAATCCCTCAACCCTTAACTCTAATCCCTGGACCCTCAACCCTATCCCTAAACCCTCAACCCTAAAACCTCAACCCTCAATGTCAAGCCCTAATCTCTCAACCCTTAACTCTTATCCCTCAACCCTAAACCCTATCCCTAAACCCTCAACACTATACCTTAAACCCTAATCCCTCAACCCTAAACCCTAAACCCTAAACCCTATCCCTAAACCCTAATCCCTCAACCCTCAACCCTAATCCCTCATCCCTAAACCCTAAATGCTATCCCTATTCCTAAACCCTGAATGGGCTCGATACTATACCTTAAACCCTAATCCCTTATCGCTAAACCCTCCAACCCTATCCCTAATCCTTATACCCTTGACACTCTACTTTAACCCTAATCCCTCGACCCTCAACCCTATCCCTAAACCCTCAACCGTCAACCCTCAACCCTCAATGTTAAACCCTAATCCCTCAACCCTTAACTTTAATCCCTCGACCCTCAACCCTATCCCTGAACCTTCAACCCTAAACCCTCAACCCTCATTTCTTAAACCTTCAACCCTAAACCCTATCCCTAATCCCTCTACCCTCGACACTCTAACCCTAACCCTCTGACCATCAACCCTATCCCTAAACCCTCAACCTTCAACTCTCAACATTAAACGCTAATCTGTCAACCCTAAACCCCAATCCCTCAACCCTAAACCTATCCCTAAACCCTCAACCTTCAACACTATACCTTAAACCCTAATCCATCAACCCTAAAACCTAATCCCTTAACCCTCAACCCTAATCCCTCATCCCTAAACCCTAAATGTTATACCTATTCCTAAACCCTCAACCCTCGACACTATACCTTAAACTGTAATCGCTTATCCCTAAACTATAAACCCTATCCCTCAACCCTTAACCCTTAAAACTTAAACCCTAAAACCTATCCCTAAACCCTCGACATTCAACACTATATCTTAAACCCTAATCCCTTAACCCTCAATCCTAAAGCCTCAATCCTCAATCATTAAACCTTCAACCCTAAACCCTATCCCTAATCCCTCTACCCTCTACACTCTAATTTAATCCTAATCCCTTGACCATCAACCCTATCCCTAAACCCTCAACCCTCAACCCTCAACTCTCAACATTAAACCTTAATCCGTCAACCCTAAACCTTAAACCCTAATCCCTTATCCCTAAACCCTAAACCCTATCCCTCAACCCTTAACCCTTAAAACTTAAACCCTAAAACCTATCCCTAAACCCTTGACGCTCAACACTATATCTTAAACCCCAATCCCTTAACCCTCAGCCCTAAAGCCTCAACCCTCAATAGTTAAACTTTCAACCCTAAACCCTATCCCTAATCCCTCTACCCTCAACACTCTAATTTAACCCTAATACCTTGACCATCAACCCTATCCCTAAATCCTCAACCCTCAACTCTCAACATTAAGCCCTAATCCATCAACCCTAAATCCTAATCCCTCAACCCTAAACCCTATTCCTAAATCTTCAACCCTCAACACTATTCCTTAAACCCTAATCCATCAACCCTAAACCCTATCCCTAAACCCTCAACTCTCAACACTATTCCTTAAACCCTAATCCCTCAACTCTAAACCCTAATCCCTCAACCCTAATCCCTCATCCCTAAACCCTAAATGATATCCCTATTCCTAAACCCTCAACCTAAGACACTATACCTTAAACCCTAAGCCCTTACCCCTAAACCTTAAACCCTATCTCTCAAACCTTAACCCTTAAACCTTAAACCCTAAAACCTATCCCTAAATCCTCAACCCTATACCCTCAACACTATACTTAAGCTCTAATCCCTCAATCATCAACCCTATACCTTAAACCCTGAAGCCTACACCCTCAAACCCTCATCCCTATACCATATAACCTCACCCTTATATCCTAAACCTCGAATATTGTGCCTCAAACCTATACTTAAATTAAACCTAAACCATACGTGCTCTCAACCCAAGTCACCCTATGCCTTATATACCCTCAATCCATTTCATAAACCCTAAACCCAATAGCCTAAACCCTAATCCCCGTGCCTTACACACTTAATCTTATACACTCAACAACCTGAATATTAACCCTTAACTATAACCCTCAACCCTCTAATCTCTACCCTCTACCCTCTACCTATTACTTAAGCCCTAATCCCTCAACCCTCAACCCTCAAAACTATATAGGCTCAGGTCCTTATATACACTAAACCCAAAACACTTACATACATACATACATACATACATACATACATGCATACATACAAACAAGCATACATGTACATGCATATAAGCATGCATACATGTACATACATACAAGCATGCATACATACCTACAAGCATAGATATAAACATCCATGAAACATACTTATGAAACTTGAACATAACTCATTCAAAGGAAGACATAACGCAAGCACATTATAACATGCTCGCGTTATGTTGAACTGGAAAAACATCGGCAAACATGCAAAAAGGAAAAAAGCACAACATAACGCAAGCACATTATAACGCGCTCGTGTTATAGTGTGCTTTGGGAATCCCAAGCCTTAGGCTTGGGATTTGCTTTGGATTTCCAACCCAAAGGCCTGGAGTGCCTTTTCAACATCCACAGATGTGTTTTTTCAAATTCTACAAGATTTCACATAATTTTGTTCGTGCTAACCCTCAGATTTGCACGTGTTTCAAGGTCAAATAAATTGAACACCTAGGTAATGTTAGGCTTTCTCTTAGCTATTTAACGATGTAGTTTTTTTCACATTTTGACAATGTTAAGCCTTTCATCTTTAATTTCTTTTATTTGTGTGTCCGGTTTTGGGCAAAAACCACTGTTTGGTCTTTTTTGCATTGTAAATTAACCATTTATTGAAATTTCAAAAAAATTACATATTTAGAAACTAGACTCCATTCTACACATATTAAAAAAAATGATTTTCAATTAGTTTTCAAAATTTATAGGGGTAGCACGGCCAAAATTCTATTTTTTAGGATGTGTCCACTTTGAAAATTAGTAAAAAATCAAATATTCATCAAAAAATTATCAGAAAAATTAGGCATAAACTACATGTTGTTACCTAATTTCTCACTGAAGGAATTTGAAAAATACCAAAAAAAAGTTAACCTTTTGAGGGAGCCACAAAACATGCTATGTTATTTTTTTTGACAGAAACAACACCAATTTCTGTGGCTCCCTCTTTTGAACCCCTTAATCTATACCATTTTTAAAAAAAATTAGTAGTTTACAAAGTAGAATCGGAGCACTACGAACATTGTTTTGGTTGCATCTCCAAATTTTGAGTGTAACTATGCTCAATTTCGCATCCAAGGCCAACATTTCCTGATTTTAGAAAAAAAGTGGCCACTTAAGACCCCTTTTTGGTCCCCCATCTTCTTGCACTTACCCATGTACATATGGAAAAGTGGAAGTGTATAGGAGAAGTGTATAGTGTAAGTATGTGAAATGTAGTATATAGTCTAGAGATAATGTGAAAAGACAAGGGAGTAGCATAAAGCTTTGCATGAATCATTCAATGGACTAGTCAATGTGTAATCTTGGGTTTCAGGAGAATGAGGAAAGGAAAGTGTATAAGATAAGCTAATAGTAAATGTAATAATGCAAAGTGGAATGTGGATGGCTTGAAGATCTAAGTCTAGCATCACTATGCCAAAGAACTTATCATGGAAAGAGAGAGATAAGGAGTGCATGGGATTCATGATAGGGAGGAGGTAAGTAGCATGATAGAGTTCAATACACGTAAGACATGAAGCATATACATGAATGTATGTAAGGCATGAACCATACATGTAAATACATGTAATATACATGAAGTATGCACATGGATACACGTAAGTTATGAAGCATACAGATGAATATACATAAGTCACAAAGTATACACATGAATACACATAAGTCATGAAATATACACTTGAATACACATCAATCATGAAGTATACACATGAATACACTACAAGGAGCATGAGGAATGAAGCATAAACACACAACCACAAGGTTTTGGGCAGCCCAGAAATGGATATCTGTTTCTAGCTGCCCAAAACGGATATCTGTTTGCCATTTACCGAAGCAAAACGGACATCCATTTTCCATTTACTAAAGAAAAATGGATATCCATTTTTGTTGTTGACTTTCCCTCAATTCTAACATGTTTACTGGTTTCACTCTCTTCTTCGAACTTCACCCTTCATGTTGATGACTCTTTTTTTATGTAAAATTGATAAAACAAAAAGGGTTTATTGAAGAAATTGTCAACTTTCTAAAAATATAAGATTTTCTTGATTATCATTTTATTAAATAATTATTAATAATTTTCTATATAGTGTGTGTCTGAAATCCTAATGGACACGTTGATTGAAAAACATCCATAACTTTCAAACCGTTTCACCTTTTTGAGATCTGAAACCTGCGTCACTCTATGCTTTTATGGCTATAGGTTAAAAAAAAATTGAATTCCAATTTTTTTTATTGAGTTAGGTTGGCTAGAAAATTACTTTCTAGTTTTTAAAAAAAGTTAGTAAAAAAATCATAACGAATTATTTTATTGAAATTTTTTTTCAAAAAAATATGCGTCACATCCAGGCATGAGTCCTCTACTTATTTTGAAAGTTTCATAAAAAATATTTTGTTTTGCTCATAGTTAGGTTGGCTGGAATGACACCCACTTTTTATTTTTTTCTGAAAAATTTAATAGTTGTTCATTGAAATATTAAATTTTCACTACTAAATTTAGTTTTAAAAAAAATAGTAGCCCATAAACTAGATTCAATTCTCTACAAATTTCATTCTTACATCCTTTTCAAATTGTGTAGATAATCCATTCAAATTTTTACATGAACTTGTTTAAGTATGATTTTTTGTATTTTCATTGCCACTTAGAGGTATAGTTTGGCCCATCATGATCCTGCACATACCCACCTGCAATTCTAATCCCCACAATTTCAAAATTCAAATTTAGATTTTGGCCAACTCTCGCCCATTCCTTTCCCTCCTAGAGCCAACTAAATACATGTTTAAACACTTTATTGCTATGTACTTGTAAATTTATAGATATACATTTGTATTCATTGGCACACGGGATAATCATTTGAATATAAATTACATTTAAGGAGAAAAATAGGGTAGTAGTATTTTGGTTAGTGTACTAAAATGAATCTAGCAAGAGAAACACATGGAAGGAGACAAACGTTTGATTATGTAAGAGATTTGGCAAGAGAAACATAGGGAAGGGGTGGCGGATAGGTACATGTTGCAAGTTGGCAAACCTCCACTTTTCAAATTTATCACTGCTATAGGGAAGGAAATCGGGTGGCGGATGCTCTGACTAATAAAACCATTGATCAGCATAAAGAGGAGATACTTTTTAGTCCACAGCAAAGGGAATTGCCTAGTCAACTGGTAACATGGATCCCGAAGACACAGAAGACATGAATGGCTATCCTAGTTGACAAGAACTGGTACACTCAAGCAATCCTCAACTAGAATGGATATAATAAATGTCCTTAGTTGTTCAAAAACATGAGAGGACATCGAGCATTAATGACAAGCATATGAAGTAATTTCAGAGACCTCTCGTTCACACAAAACCAATGGGCTATGTTCATCAATCCCAAGACTTTATCAGCATGTTAAATCTGTAGAAATCCACCTGCATGAAAGAGATCCATATCTTCATTATAATCTTTTTTGAGGAAGCTTAGATAGAAGGCAGATGAACCAGTCAATCATATTTAATAGGTAAGCTCTTGGCAGGGATCCAACAACCATGTCACCACAAGAAGGACATATTGTAAATGCTGAAGGGACAAAAAAATGGGAGCTATATACGGTCCAAGTCAGTTAAGGATTTCCATCTTTTATAATAGAATCCATAAATCCTTAATGAATGATGCCATCCTAGGAGATGAAAAGAATGCAACGTTGACAAAAGGAATAAACTAAAGCTATCTCACATATTAGTATTTATATCCATTCTAGCGATATATACTATTGTGAATCAAAACAACTAGACTTCTATCCATGCTTTCTTTCTATTTGTTTTTCCTTTTTCTTCTTGTAGGTATGTAGATGGAGAACAAAAGCATCAACCAACATCTCATGTTTCCATTCATGGCATGGAAGACAAAGATTAGAGGAATAGTCAAAATAACAAACCTGAATTAGAGTTTTGACACTAATTTCATGCGATGGTGCAATTTGCAATCTAAAATATATGCGATCAAAGATGGCTCCAAGGAATGGAGGATAGAATACTTCACTGGTCAAACATATTATCCACCCTCCTACCAAACATGATGGACATCATCCAAGATGGACATTACGTGAACATGCCATAGAAATGGGTTTGGTTTTTGACTATTTATATAGCTTGGAGCGGTGGAGACCTGTACTGCCAGGATATGACTTGATGAAGGGTGAAGTTATGGTAGGAGGTCTCTTCCTAATACAAACTCTAAGAACACCCCTAGTAGCTGAATGTGTTTTTAAGGTGATGCAGAGAGGATTGGGGTGTGGGTGCATAAGTGGGCTCGACATGGCCATGCAGCCATAGTTTCTCCAAGAAGATGACAGTGAGGTGTAGGGATGTTTTTAATTCCATCCACTTCCTTAGGATGCATGCCCCCGACTGGGCACCCCACCTCCCCAAAGTGATATCAAATCACGAGGATTCATCTCCCCTGGATGATCAGAATGAGCTATCTACAACTCAAATATGCTGAACATGACCGGGATGAGCATCATGGCACCAGTGGAAGCACAAGGGGCTAATCATAGACCTAGGGAGAGGGAGAGGGATGACCCATAATAGTGGGCCAGTTTTCTTCCCTCACTCGACTGAAAGATTTGGGGTTTTGTTGTGTTGTGGTTTTATTTTTCTGTTTTAATATTGTATTTGTCGAGTACCGTTTTCTCCTAAGACAATAGCTCTAGGCCATTATAGGGCCTGAAATGTATGCTTTTTTGGCTCTGATAACATAGTACATAGCATACAATAGATGGTAGATATCTTTTTCTTATGTAAATAATTATAATTAATCAATATATGTCTAGGTGGTTCACCACCTTTTTATTAAAAAAAGGAATCTAGATCTACATATTCATCTTAAAACATTTGCACAATTGAATCTTGCTGTTTTAATCATTTGGCATGACCATAAAGTTAATCCTTTTCTAAGGGTTGAACTAATAGAACTTATCACCTAGCAATTCAATAGCCCTCTAAAGGTATTTATAAATATCATTAGTCTTTAGAGCAAAGCAAAGAGTAATAGAACTAGAAATTTAGAGAACAAGAGCATAGTTCACATTGAAGTGATCCAGGGGTACAAACTTGACCTAGATAGATAGGCCTTGCACTAAAACTAAGGTTACACATAGATAGAGAGGTACCATTCCTAAGCTAAGGACAAATAGACCCTAGAATCCTCATTAAATTATTTATCTTTGATCATAAATCTAAGTACCTTTCTCCTTTGCATTTAGTTATGCAATTAGCATTTAATGTTTTAATTTCTTAATATCTACACCCACAACTCTATTATATAGATTAGTACATGTATTTATTACTTACAATAATTGATTAGTCTAGGTAACACTTTTTACAATAAGTATATTTTCCTGTAGAATATCTCACTTCAAGAAAATTTATGATATAACTTAAATATATAATTTAGATCAAATTTTTGAAGTAGACATTTTTACAACATAATAATGATCCTATTTAATTTTTTAAATCTAAGAATTTTCATTAAAATTAGGATGCTTGCAACTAAACAGGAAAATTAAATAAATATTTAACCTTTTCAAATAATTTTGGTGTAACAAAATTAAATAAACAATAATCAAAGTTAATTAGTGTAGATTTAATAGATGAAACATTTAATGAAACTTAAATAAATGCTCATGAATAAAATGAATAATACAATGATACTTAGACATTTGATGTAGATATGTCATTACATATGTTTAAAAATGACTCGTATATATGTAGAAATTTTAATGATGCTTGGATGAATGCTATAAAATATGGAAACTCATTGTCTATCTAACTAGGTCAATTTCATAATTGTGGTATTGATCATATGGATTTGATCTAGCTACAAAGATTCGATCTGTATAAAATCTCTAATGTTCTCCTTGAGACATGTTTCAAATCTATATAAAAACAAGTTTTGTGTGGTTGGGAGTTTGTCAATAATAGGGACGATGTCTTCCTTTGGTCAAACTCTTAAGATAGAAAGTTAACAACTTTTAAAAATGATCGAAGATAATAATTTAAACATGCAAGAAATGTCCTAGATGTTGATACAACTAGATGGTGTAGGTGTTGATGCTCTAATAAATGTTCGAATGACAATGCTATAAGATTTTTTGATAACTTCTAAATCTCTTCAAATGAATTAAGATTGCATGTCAGAACCAAAGTATTGGAGCTGAGTGAGTTGTGACAAGTTGTCAATGATATTAGGAAGGTTATTTAAGCTTGCACACCCTTTTAAGTTCAAGTACTGCAGCTGTGACAGGTTGCTAATGTTATTAGGAAGCTTATTTAAGCTTACACACCTTTTTAAGTTCAAATACTGCAGCTGTGACAGGTTGCCAATGATATTGGGAAGCCTATTTAAGCTTACACACCCTTTTAAGTTCAAGTACTGCAACTGTGACAAGTCTCCAATGATATTAGGAAGGTAATTTAAGCTTACCAACCCTGCTAATTTCAAGTGCTGCAGCTGTGACAGGTTGCCAATGATATGAGGAAGGTTAAGTAAACTGTTACATCCTTTTAAGTTTAAGTGTTGCAGCTGTGACAGGTTGCCAATGGTGTTTGGGAGATTATTCAAGTTTATACACCCTTCCGAGTCCAAGTACTGCAGCTGTAACAGGTTGCCAATGCTATCAGGGAGGTTATTTAGGCTTTCACACCATCCCAACTTCAAGTGCTGCAACTGTAACAGGCTGCCAATGGTATAAGGGAGGTTATTCAATCCATCACACCATTCCAAGTTCAAGTGCTGCAACTGTGACAGGTTGCCAATGGCATCAGGTAGGTTATTTAAGTGGCAACACAGTCCCAAGTCCAAATGCTTCAGTTGTGACAGGTTGCCAATGGTATCAGGGAGGTTATTTAAGCTGAGATACCCTCTCAAGTCCAAGTGCTGCAACTGCCACAGATTGCCAATGGTATCAGGGAGGTTATTTAAACCTGAACACCATTCCAAGTCCAACTGCCGCAGTTGTATGTTAGCAAGTGAAAATAAGGAGAAGATTGAAAGGCTGTCAACACCATGGCAGGCGTGCATTTGCATAGTCTTCAATTGCATGTTATCCCCATATCTACAGTAGCGTGGCTTCCTTCTTGCTCTATTCATCCCAAATGCAAAGTGAAACTTCTCCAACGTTAACGATATGTTATTCACAAATCTGGAGTAACGTGGATTCCTTCTTGCATTATTCATCCCAAATGCAAAGTGACACTATTCCAACCTTAACCATATCAAACTGGGAGGAAGCATGGCTAGCGTGTCTTTTGTCATGCCTTCAATGTGCACATTCTCCAAGTGAAGATACCAAAGACCAGGCCTGTACAGCATTTCGAGCCTTTGTAGATTACCCCCATTGAGTCGAAGGCGAGAGAAATTGGTGTTGTTAGATATACTACTTAAATGGGTAGCCTCCCATACTCGGGTACCTTTTTTTTCTTTTTCAGCTATACTTCGCCCCATATCTCTGAAATGGTCATGCATATCAAATAGAACTTTGTCGTCAATCTTTATTAGTAACTTCATTGAAAGATTAGACACAGCAGTGTCTACCATCTGGTACAACGATTTCCAGAAAACAATAGGCGATGTTTTGTCTTCTCCAATGAAGAAGCAAGCAATGTCTAGGAATATTTCTTTTTCCTCATCACTAAGAGCACTATAGCTGCTGTAGAGTCTTTTGTGAATTTCTGGATTGAGGGGGATGTTGTGAAGGGCTTCCATCCAGCAATTTGTGTCATCCTGTTTATCATACAAGAAGGATCCAATCACTTCCAATGAAAGAGGATGCCCCTTACAAGCTTCCACTATTCTTTTGGACAGATCTTCGTATCTTGGACTTGGAGATGCATGCCAACTAAATAACTGGAGAGCTTCATTTATCTCCAATCCACTCACCTCGTGGATGCATTCGGACGAGACCCTAGAAACATTGAGAATGTGTTTGTCTCTAGAAATTATAATAAGTCTGCTGCCAGGGGCCAGCCAATCCCCAACCAAAGCATTCAATTTTACAACAGCATCCACATCATCCAAAATGAGTAGCACAGAGTTTCCTCTCAAATGATATCTGAACAGAGATATGCCCTCATCGACACTGTCCACTTCTCCACCATATTTGGATAAATCTTTGAGAACTTTTTTCTGCAAATTTGTAAGGCCCTTGCGCTCTGCAGCAGCGGTGCTGACATTAAATACAAAGGAAGCAGTTTCGAAATCAGCATAAACTTGATTATACACGGCCTTGGCAATCGTGGTCTTGCCAATACCGCCAATACCACATATTCCAACTTTAACCAACTCTTTCACTGAATTGAGGTTTAATTTCTGAATGACAGCATTCTTGACGGTGTCTATTCCCACTGGATGCTTGGCAACTTCAAAATGCACTCTGTCGAATGTCTTAATCAGGTCATTCACCACCGTCTTTACTAGCCGAGCTTCATGGCTGCAATGGCCAGAATAATAAGTAAATAGAAATTGCAAAAGTACTTAAATGAAAGGGTGTGTAAATAATTTTTAGGTAATAAAGCAGCTCAAAATTTTATGAGAGGTCTTAAAGTTTCAGTCTTAATTAATTCATAATACGTGATTTAAAAAAGTTGACAGCCAATCCACGTTAATAGGGTTGGAGGAGATCAATCCCGAAGGTTGAGAGAGGAGGCGAAATGGGAGCCTCCGGGAGCCCTTATCTTTACTGCTTAATGTATTTTCAGGGATTTTGTGTTACCCTACTATCTATGTAAATATATAATGTAATTCAGGGATTTTGTGTATACCCTGCTATCTATGTAGATATAGAATGTAATTCAGGGATTTTTGTTATACCCTGCTATCGATGTAGCTCAAGCATATAGGTTAAGCAGATACTGTTAAAAACTTTGTTTAAGTTTGGTTCTATATAATAGAATGGGAGCAGTCCCCTCACTGCAGTTTGCCCATCAAAAAAAGTTGAAGCCAATAAAAAGTATTTAATTATTTGATAATAATTTGGGATAAAATTTAAAATTAAATAATTATAGTTGAAAATTTGATAAAAGAGATTGAGTGAAGATGTAGAAGGTACGTATCACTTAATAATTAAATAATTAGTTAAATTAAAAATACAAACAAATAAGCAAAAATAAATTTTTGAAAATAAACCATAAGTTTTAACATAATAAGATTTTAAAATTAAGTAAATATTCTTAAAAAAATTAGTAGGCAAGAGTTACATAGAAGTATAGACATATCATTAATTGTTTAAAAATTAAATAATTGACCAAATAAAAAATATAGAAAGGAAATTAGATTTGTAAGAGTGCTTCTAGATTCAACTGTGTGTATTTTTGCATGAACGTTTGAGAGGAGATATTTTTTATGAAATTTTAAATAATAGTAAGATTTTTTTTTAAAAAAAAATTATAAAAGTCAAAAACAAATAAATGATCTCTTTAAAATTAGAATTTTAAAAATATACAAATATCAACATAAAAATAGAAACTTTTTAGTTAGAATTTAAAAATAAAAAATAGTAATATTTCTCGTGGTTATGACTTTGGTTAGGATATTTTAGTGACTCAAACTTTAGTATTCAGATTGACATTAGTAGTGGGATTTGACTATAGTATATTTAAGAATTAAGCTTTTATTGGTTGTATGATAATGGGTTTAACATTAATACTATTGGTCGAAACAAAAGGGTTTGATTTCTTTCTTGTGATTTTAAAATAATGTTTTTGTTTGGTTTATTTTTTTGGTGCCAATAATTATTTGCACCCTAGGAGAGAGGTTTGGGCTAGGTCAAGTGCCCATTGGTGGGGATTCTTTAATACAAAATATTTATGTGGTCCATTAATCATATTTGATGGTGGGATTTCATAACTTTCTAATTTGTTATTGGTTCCCGCCTTATAAAGACTGATTCATAATATTGTTGTTCACTTATATAAGGATGTTATGTATTTATGAACATTGTAGCATTAAGTTATGATAAGAAAATTTAATTATCATAGAAATAGTTGATATACATTGTACATTTCTACAATTTAAATCAAATGTTGTAACAATGTACATGATGAAGTTATTCCTGAGTTGATTAAATTATTAGAAAGTATTTGCAATAAATACTTACAATGATGCTACCTTTATTTTAAATGTATAAATGATAACTTGTAGTTTCAATTCTATTATTTATTCTAATTGTCATATATGCAATGATATGCTCATGAATGACACAATTGATTTAATGTCCTACAATTCTAATTATGTAATTTAATTTTGTTTATTTTTGCTAGGTTGTTATATTAAAAGGACCAATTCATTTAATTATCTTTTGACTATTATAATTCGAAGATGTAAACAATGGTTAAGTTTAAATTTGCAAAACACTGAAATCACATTTCAATTAATCACAACCTAAACTTGTAATAAGCCCAATTCAAACTATTGACAATTAATTAATCAAACATTATAAATATCTTCGTTGATTAACTTCAACTTGATAATAATCACAACTAAGGTTAAGGGTATGCTAGTTTATAATAGAAGTTCAATCATAGCATATTAAACATTCATTATGACATGTAAAGGACTTAATTGATCTATGCACAAATTAAAATGAATCCTACAACTAAGGGTTAGGGAACTTAATCCCCCTAAGTCACCTAGAATTTAAGTATGCATGTTTGCTTATTCAATGAGTGGTATAATTGTGATAAGATGAATATTGAATGTTTAATAAGTTGGAGTTGTTCTTTTTCTCTAAGGTGGCGTGAATTTAATCTTTCAATAACTTAACTATACTTTTAAAACAAAATTTTAAAACCTGTTTTTAGTGTTCATGATAGTTTCATTTTTTTTAATAGAACATCCGAAGGAAATGAAGGTGTTGTTAGGGCAAGGGATGTCATTATGGATGAGAAAAAGAAATTTTTGATTGAGTTTACTGAAGGTTTGGCAAAAATTTGAACAATCTTGTTGAATTCATGGCTCTCTTCAAAGGATTAAAAATTGCAATTGTGAAAGGGTGTAAAATCATGACAGTTTATGGTGATTCTTTGCTCACAATAAAATTTGTGTCAAGTATGTTGAAGGTGGAGAGTCTCTTATTAAACACTACTATATAGGGAATAAAAAATTTATGTAGGGGTTTTTCTTTCATTGGGTTTGAACATATCAAAAGAAATTTTAATTAGTTGATTAATTTTGTTTCTAATGAGGGTGTCAAAATCCTAACATACACCACTATAACCTCCATCTGCATGAGCTGCCCTCCACCCATGCAGAAGTAAATCTATGGGAATCAAACCTGCAACCATCATCTATGTTTTCCAATGACTTGACCATCTACTTTACCTTAAGGACTGTATTATTAAACTCTTATTTTGATTCAAATTTTGTAATAGATTCATTTTGTTGCAGCACTACATTTTCCCAACTCAAAATAAAACTATAAGCCATACTTAGATAATTATATTGGAGTGGAGACATATTTGCCATTCATTATACAAGGGCGGCCCTGAAATAATAAGTCAAAAATATCGAAAAGCAAGCAGAAAGTGAGGCTGATTTCTTACCCTTGAGTTATATCCGTGGACCAGCTTGAGTGTTTACAGATCTGTACAAGGGCATGCTTCCAGTTGTCAATCACTTCTCTTGGGTATCGATCTGAATGGCCATAATGTTTAAGAAATGATTCCTTATAAAGACTGGACTCATTTTCAGGATGTCTAACATCAGTTGGATCCACATGATAAAAGAGTGGAATTATCAAGCCAGGGGTGCTCAACATTGCAACGGCCTCCTGCAGACACCAAGCTGAGTCTGCATAGCCTTTGGATAATATAGGAATGCCTATGGCACTGCTCTCAATTGCTCTTTCCAAGCTCTGCCAAATCTTTTCCCCCTTTTCCAATTTGTCACTGTCTAAGAAGACATTCAGTCCTGCTGCGGAGAGAGATTCAAATAGATTATCAACCAAAGTCTTTCTCACATCTTCTCCCCTGAAATTGAGAAACACATGATATCTCTTATCGCTTTGGAAGGCAAGTTTAGTGGGCTTGTATTCTTCCATCTTAGAGTTGGATCTGTACAGAGAGTTAACAACGATAGAAAAAAAAAAGTAGCGGACTTAACCCAAAATTTCAGATATTGATTTCAACCATACAGATCTTCGAACTCCTACCACACATTCAACCAATCTACTTCTAAATTGCAAATGACAGCCCGCATTGAAGAGGAAAGTCAGTGCAGACGGGCACACTTTTATTAAATATTTTCTTTCCCTCACGCTAACGAACTGGCAAGTAAAGCCCCGGCCAGGGTGTCCACTTTTACTATTATTATTTTTCTCCAGTTCTGTCAACTTGATTTATATTATTTGTGTTTAGTTGAAATGTTCTCTGCGTGTAAAGTCAACTGATCTGTTCAATCATCTATGCATACAATGACGATGAGATTCTTCTCCCTCTTTTAATATTTCCTTCTAATAATCTTTGTATATTAGTGTAAAGGTGGCAACTGCTTATTTTTGTTTTTTATTAATTTATATAATTATTTTAGTATATAATTTTGATTGATTTAAAATTTTTATTAATATCAAATATAAATTTATGTGGAAAGTCAATTAAACTATTCAATCATTTAGGCACATAATGACAATGAGATCCTTCTTGGTCTTTTAATATTTCCCTCTAATAATCTTTATATACTAGTGCAAGGGTGATAACTACTTACTTTTTGCTTTATATTAATTTATGGAATTGCTTTAATATATTGATTGATTTAATGTTTTTATTAATATCAAATATAAATTTATGTAATTTATTGAGAGTCAACTAAACTATTCATTCATTTCTACATACAATGATAATGAGATTCTTCCATCTTTAAATAGTTCCCTCTCTAATCATTTTTATATACTAGTGTAAGGGTGATAATTGCTTGCTTGTTTTTTTATAAACGGAGTAAAATGGGTTTTGAAGGGACCCCGAAAAAATACAACAAAATGTTGCCCCAAAGATTAAATATTAGTGGATTGCAGCTAGCACGCAGAAAACACAAACTAGAAAATAAGTGTAGTCCTAAAGATAGAATAGTCCACAATTACTGCTAAAAAATAGTAAGCGACAAAACAAACAACCAACCCACAGAGAACCACTAGCAAGGTCACATGTTCTTGAGTGTCTCGATCGCTGCCAACTACTATTTGTAGAATTATGAACCCCAGGAGCTCATCCTTCTCTGCTTCAAAAGATTTCCTTTTGCTGCCCCGAGTCCAAGAGCTTGGACCTCCCTGCTCACCAGTCTTCCCCTATTTTCCCCTACTACCAATCTTCTACATATTGCCCCTTCATCCTTCTAACCACCCTTTCCAACAATCTACTCCTCTCTAAGCTCTTTCAACTTATCAGTGAGAATTCTAATCCCCTCGGCACTATTTTGGATGGTACATTTGCTAATTTCCACCATTCTCTCTAAAATCTACTTTATATCTTTCAACTCCTTCTCAACTTTGTCAAGATGGGTTTCAAAGTCATGGTTGTAGTTCTCTAAATCCTTCTCCAGCTTACCCACCCTAGGAATGGCTTCCCAAGTGAGCTAGATCTCAGTGTCTAGTCTATCATATATCTCCACCCTTCTGCCAATCCTCTCTTGCATTGCTCTCAATCTTATGTTGATTATGTTGATTTCAATAAAGAACCATTTAGTCATGTGGTGTTGACTATCCACTGCCTCCTTAACCATACCCAGGGCCTCCGAAAATTTCTCCCTATTGGCCGCAAGGAAAGTAAAAAAAAAAAATTCCCATGTAAATTGCATGAAGGGTTGAGAATTTATAGAAAAAGAATCCCAACCCCAGGTTCATCAGTAACAGTACCCACTGGAGTCTTCTTCTTACCTTTGGACTCACTTCCATCCCCTTCTGCAATTTCTCCGTACCTTTCCCTTTCTTAAGCCCTCCAACGGGTTTTTCTTCAGAGTCATCATTAGTTTTGTGGCCAAGAGTTCCCTTCTTATCCTTAACAATTTTTTGTTTAGACCCCTTGTCTTTTGTATCCTCCTCACCCTTATCTTCCTCAAGGGGTGAACCTGTCGACCAGGAATCATTATCCTTCCTACTCTGGTTTTTTAGGGTATTTTTGCCTTGACTCCTCTTCCTTTTTCTAGAGTTGTCTCCCTCCTCAGCCTGAGAGGAACATGGAGTGGAAAGAACCTCCACAAACTCCTCCTCCTCGACCCAGTCAAGGTCCTACTTCTCCTCACCCATCTCACCATTAGTCGACATAGAATAATCCACAATATGACTTTTTCCTTTCTTTATAGTACTGCCTCTAACCTCCACCCTAGGAATTTGGGTTTTAATATGCTCCATGATTAACATGATCAAACCCTCATGCAAAATGGGAAGTTTAGGGTTTCTTTTATTTTTCTTAATAATGAACTCCACTGAGGACAACGCATAAAAGGGGAAGGAGACTACCAATTTATGCTTGAAATGATTCAAAAGTGTAAAATGATAGTTATAGATAGCGGTAAACCTGCCTTCTAGGGAGATGTACCGCATCACCACCTCAGCAACATCTACCCAAATTGGCTTAATAGACTTACATTCATAGTCTCCAGAATGGAACTTGACTAACCAGTTTCTTTCATTCCATTTAAAGAAAACCTTAAGAGCTTCCTCACCAACTCTGCGGTCTTTAAACACCTTTTTACCCTCCTCTGAAAGACCATTTATCTGAGCAATAAAATCCTCAATAATCTCCATTTCAATCCCATACACTTTGACCTTCCTATTCTACCAACCTTTGACAAACAAATTGGTGGCAATCGGGTCAGAACCATGCAACTTCTCCATGAAAGGGATAAGCCCTCCGTCTGCCATCACTTTCCATAGTTGAGGTCTTCTGCAGACCCCATTACATGAACATGGCTCCACTCTATTCCTTTCTCCTCCCATTTTCATCTCAAAAAAAATGTCTCTATTTAAATTCCAATACAACTGTTGCAAAAGAAATACAACCCAACAAGTTTTGAACAAGAAGGTCCTCAAACCACCCAAAAAGTGTGTGGTCTTCAGGGAAGGAATCATGAGATTAACTCTTGTATTGAAAACTAAAGCTTTATTCATTATTGCCTTCATTGGAAATGATGGACTTAGCTTTGCTAAGCAAGTCTGAGTACATTTCCCATCGTTGAAGAGCATATGAAATAACTCCCTTATTAGCCATGACGTCGGCTAGCCCATTTCCCTCTTGGCAAATATGAGATATGTGAGATTCTTCAAAAGAATTGATCATGTGGATTGCATCTTTAATTAACATTTTAATGGTCCAAGGTTAAAGCAAGAAGTTGAGTATACATTTCACAGAAGTCTCCCGCAGATGAAAAATGTTGCTTGGAACAGGTACCTGTTTTGAAAAAATAGGTACCCATTTAGGATCAGGGTCTCGAAACAAAATGGGTACCCGTTTCAAAATGGGTACCCATTTTGAAAAAGTTTTTTTACATGCCTATGACTAATTTTTTAGTTTTTAGAAATAGGTACTCGTTATTTTTAAAATGGATACTCGTTTATAATGGTGCCTGTTATGAATGGGCACCCATTTATAATGGGTACCTATTTCTAAAATTTTGAAATTTTAAACCCACCAATTTGCATTGGTTTTAGGATTGGAAACCCAAGCCTTAGCTTTGGACTTGCAACTAGGAGACCATGAAAACAACAAGAGAAAAAATTAGTTTCACCACTATGGCTGACAACTTTTTTTCAGAATATTTTAATGAAATTAAAACCTATTATAGATCTAAAAGTCTAGTTTTCAAATATGTAATTTTTTTTACTATTGAACATAATTTTGTATTTATTATTTATTTTCCAAACAAACTCATAAACTTGAAATAACATAGGTTACTATTTTATTAATAACTTTTGATATTGAAAGTTTCTTAAAAAAAATTATGTCTGACCAAACTAGACATCATTCTCTACATGATGAAAAATATTTTTTTAGTGAATTGATTATTTTAGCTCAAATTATGTTAGCCGTACATGAGGGGTTTTAAAAACACTAATTAGGGCCATTAAAAAAAATTTAAAAAATATTTATCAAAAAATTACAAAAAAATATTCTAACCAAAATTCAACATCTTGAGAATCTTTCCACAAAAAGAATTAGAAAAATACATTAATTTAGGTCAAATTATGTTGGCCGTACACATGCATGCTTTTGCAAAAAATAAGGGACTTTTAAAAAGCCATTTTTTGTACATCCAATAAAAAACTAACTTGCATCATCTGGGTATTAGAAAAAATTACATATTTGAAAACTAGAAACAAAATCCTACATTTCTTATTTTTACATCATCTTAATATTTTATGTGCAAGTGCTTCAAATTGTCACTCCAAGTACGATAAAATTTGAAAAACAGGAAAAACACTTCCACTTTTTGGCCAAAAAGTGAACTCATCTTCTTGTGCTTACCCTCCAGCTAGGAGATTGAATTTCCTTTAGACATTTTATAATGTTGAGTCCCCTTCAATCCACACTTTCTTATAGCCTTTGGAATAGGCAAGTTTGGTACTATGGTACGCTACCACAACTTCTGCGTAGTGATTAGACTAGATACCCAACGAGAGTGCCAAAGCCAAAATAAACCTACCTTTTCCATCTCTTAATAATCTCCCACTACCAGCTGGCCCAGGGTTTCCCTTGGCCACCCCGTTATAATTGCTTGCTTGTTGCTTTATATTAGTTTATGTAATTGTTTTAATATATTGTTCTAGTATATGATTTTGATTGATTTAATGTTTTTATTAATATCAAATATAAATTTCTAGATTTAAAAATAATATTTGATGTTTACTCAAAACAATTTTTTCTTTTTATATTATTGTTCTCTTTATTAGGTTCAAAATTGTAGGTGCAACCTTGACCTGGATCTATTATCTCCAATATCAAAAATAATCATGGGCCCAAGTTATCTCGATCCAAAATAATCATTAATCACCAACTCCTACAATAAAATTTTCAACTTTTTCTCAAGTTTTGTGCCTATGACATTTATAAAAGAACATCACCCCTAAGTAATTTAAATCAATGTATAATCATCCTTGGATCTGTCATTTAAATCAAGCATTGATCATCCTTGGATCAAAAAATTGGAAAACTCTAGTTCTTGCACAATAGCTCTCGCATCAACAAATAGGAAAACTCTAGTTCTTGCACTAGGTCATTTTGACATCTATTACATCACCTTTCAAAATAACAAGATGCAATCAATTAACACCATCCTGAGCACAACATTGTTAGTTTTACTTATTGTTTGACATGCCTTCAAACTTTCTACAAAATTGTTGATCTAATTAATGGGATTGATTGCGATTGAAGAAGTTTGATGGAATCCCCATTGCCATAACTATTTCTAACGATGTTTTTCAACACCACCAAGTCTTCTCTCTACATGTGCACTAGTATAGATGAGTCTCTATTATAAGTACCAAAGCTCTAAGTGTTAGGAATTATTATCTATATAGTTCTAATATTAGTATACTGGTTTACTTTATTAAACGTTTTGTATTATTTATCTTGTTAAATAAGTTAGTTGGGTTGTTAGTTTGTTCCAGTGGTTTGTTGAAGAGTGTTCATGTAGAATAGAAATGGTTTTGGGAGATTCAAGAGGGAGATGATAAAGAGTGTTTTCCTAAATACTAGGACCACTAAGATGTATAAATATGCCTTCAAATATTTATCTAATTAGTCTAGTTTTCAAATATGTAATTTTTTCTACTATTGAACATAATTTTCTATTTATTATTTAATTTCCAAACAAACTCATAAACTTGAAATAACATAGGTTACTATTTTGTTAATAACTTTTGATATTGAAAGTTTCTTGAAAAAAAATTATGTCTGACCAAACTAGACATCATTCTCTACATGATGAAAAATATGTTTTTAGTGAATTGATTATTTTAGCTCAAATTATATTGGTCGTACATGAGGGGTTTTAAAAACACTAATTAGAGCCATTAAAAAATTAATTAAAAAAATATTTATAAAAAAATTACAAAAAAATATTCTGACCAAAATTCAACATCTTGAGAATCTTTCCACAAAAGGAATTAGAAAAATACATTAATTTAGGTTAAATTATGTTGGCCGTACACATGCATGCTTTTGCAAAAAATAGGGGACTTTTAAAAAGCCACTTTTTGTGCATCCAATAAAAAACCAACTTGCATCATCTGGGTATTAGAAAAAATTACATATTTGAAAACTAGAAACAAAATCCTACATTTCTTATTTTTACATCATCTTAATATTTTATGTGCAGGTGCTTCAAATTGTCACTCCAAGTATGACAAAATTTGAAAAATAGGAAAAACACTTCATTTTTTGGCCAAAAAGTGAACTCATCTTCTTGCGCTTACCCTCCAGCTAGGAGATTGAATTTCCTTTAGACATTTTATAGTGTTGAGTCCCCTTCAATCCACACTTTCTTATAGCCTTTGGAATAGGCAAGTTTGGTACTATGGTACGCTACCACAACTTCGGCATAGTGATTTGACTAGATACCCAACGAGAGCGGCAAAGCCAAAATAAACCTACCTTTTCCATCTCTTAATAATCTCCCACTACCAACCAGCCCAAGGTTTCCCTTGGCCGCCCCATGATAACTGCTTGCTTGTTGCTTTATATTAGTTTATGTAATTGTTTTAATATATTGTTCTAGTATATGATTTTGATTGATTTAATGTTTTTATTAATATCAAATATAAATTTCTAGATTTAAAAATAATATTTGATGTTTACTCAAAACAATTTTTTATTTTTATATTATTGTTCTCTTTATTAGGTTCAAAATTGTAGGCACAACCTTGACCTGGATCTATTATCTCCAATATCAAAAATAATCATGGGCCCAAGTTATCTTGATCCAAACTAATCATTAATCACTAACTCCTACAATAAAATTTTCAACTTTTTCTCAAGTTTTATGCCTATGACATTTAAAAAGAACATCACCCCTAAGTAATTTAAATCAATCTATAATCATCCTTGGATCTGTCATTTAAATCAATCATTGATCATCCTTGGATCAAAAAATTGGAAAACTCTAGTTCTTGCACAATAGCCCTTGCATCAACAAATAGGAAAACTCTAGTTCTTACACTAGGTCATTTTGACATCTATTACATTACCTTTCACAATAATAAGATGCAAGCAGTTAACACCATCATAAACACAACATTGTTAGTTGTACTTATTGTTTGGCATGCCTTCAAACTTTCTACAAAATTGTTGATCTAATTAATGGGCTTGATTGTGATTGAAGAAGTTTGATGGATTCCCCATTACCATAACTATTTCTAACGATGTTTTTCAACACCACCAAGTCTTCTCTCTACATGTGCACTAGTATAGATGAGTCTCTATTATAAGTACCAAAGCTCTAAGTGTTAGGAATTATTATCTATATAGTTCTAATATTAGTATATAGGTTTACTTTATTAAACCTTTTGTATTATTTATCTTGTTAAATAAGTTAGTTGGGTTGTTAGTTTATTCTAGAGGTTTGTTGAAGAGTGTTCATGTAGAATAGAAATGGTTTTGGGAGATTCAAGAGGGAGATGATAAAGAGTGTTTTCCTAAATAGTAGGAGCACTAAGATGTATAATATGCCTTCAAATATTTATCTAATTAGTGACATCTTCATTTGAGTGTGTTAATAATGTGTATTGTAATATTTATTTTCAAACCAAATTTCAACATTGGTATTGGGATAATCCTATGGTGGAAAACTATGTGGATTTTTATGAGTTGTCAAGGGGCACCCCCACCATTGTTGATTGCCATAGTTAATGTTAGCATATGTGAACTAAATTTGTCATTAATTGCATTATTTAGTTTTAGTGTGATTAAATTGATTTTTAATATCTCATGTTGTATTCAAGCAATGGAACCTTGAGTGCAACATTGTGTTGTTGAAAAAAAGGTGTTAGGTATTAGAGGTAACACCCAAAATAACTAGTGTAGAAGATTAAATATCAAGGTGCATAGCTATAAATAATCCTCCAAAGCAAGGGGCACAAAGATGTTTTTTCTATTGTGATAAATTTGAAGCATAACCTATTAGTTAAAGGAGGCATGCTAGAGATAACCTAAGGCATGAGGTATTTAGAGGTGCTACCTATAGAAATATAGCATAGCAATCTAGAGGAAGCATTTATGTGTGGTTTCCTTGAAAATCCTACCATGGTGTTAATGAGAAGGTTTGCAATACACCTTTACATATTGTGATTACTATCAAAAGGGACACATAGTTATAGAATACTCTATATTTGTGCTAAGGATGGTAGGTGAGTTGGCAGCCCCCATAGAGGTGGTGGTATTATGGTGGCTCTTCTCTTGTGGCTATGCTTTTAATTTAGGAGTTCCCTCTTCTAGATCAAGGGTTACAAGGTCGTATGCCTTTCAAAATCAATATATTCCTCTTTTTCAAAATGAAAGAAAGTGGGAAAACCACCTTTCACTCCCTACCACTAGTGCTAACATGATCCCATTGGGTCCCAAAGTAGAGCATCCTTTGTCCTTATATTTTCATCAATGATGTATAATGGTCTCTCAACATCATCCCTAGTAGTAGAGTTACCAACAAGATTAGTATAAAATAAATCTACACATCTCAATAAATAGGCTCTAATAGGCTCAAAATTAGAGAGTTGGGTTTTAGTCCAAACAATCTAGCATTGGGCTTTAGCTACTTGCTCTTTGGTACCACTTCTATATTTTCTCCCCAAAGGATTTTTTGTTCTAAACTTTGAAAATGAGGAGGAATGTTCAAAATCTCTACAAAAGGAATATGTACTATGCCAAGATAGGATTATCAAGTTTCAACGATGGCACCTTGGGTTTACTAGTGCTTCTTTTCAAAAATATTTTTTAGATATTTGGATCTATCTTTATGGTTTATCATTGGAATTTTGGGGATAGGAAAGTTTTGAATCTATAGGATGTGATTTGGAGAAGTTTGTAGATATAAATTCTAAATATTTATCTGAGTCCCATATAGTGTATGTGCATAGAAAAATATCTAGAGACTTCAATTTACCACTTCATATAAGCATACTTCTTGAGTCCCATTAAGAAACATTTGTGCAAGAGATAGACTATGAAGATGTTCCATCTCATTGTTATGTATGTCATAAGGTAGACTGTGAAGCTTCAATTTTCTTTTTTAGCTTAAGGAAAAATGTTATTCTATCTAAAAGGGGTGTAAATAGTAGGTTTTTGTGGGTATGGTGCCCCCAAAAGGTGTCTTTGTTATGTCAAGAGTTTATTAACCTACATAATCATGAATGTTTTAAAACTAAGAAAATAAAATCTCTAGCATGAGGGGCCTTTATGGAAATTAAATGCAAGCATAACTCATGTGAATTTTCAAAAACAATCCATGGAGAGGGTGGCTCTAATCGCTCTCTAGACAAGATGGTCTAGAAGATGAGAATCATAGCATAGATTATTTCTTAGGTATTCCAAATCATTCAACATTTGTAGAAGCTCTCAAAGGTATTCAAAGCATTTTGGTTGAAGTCGATACTAGTCATTCTTTGTAGAAGAAAACATGGTTGCAATTTCGAATAAGAGGTTCTACAAGAGAAATACAAAATAAATAGTAAAAAAGGTACTCAACAAACTCTAGATGGATTCTTACTGGTTATAACAAAAAGTAGAGGGTAAAGTTCCCTCCTCTACAACAATGAATGATATATCCTAGAATGCTAGGGTAATAAATGCCCGTAATTTAAGCGAATATTGATTGGGTATATGCACAAAGATGAGGGACTAAAAATTCTCCAAGGCAACTTTTTGGTCCCATACACATCAAAACGTGAGCGCATTATAATGCGCTCGCATTATTTTTTGCTTAAAAAGTGCAAAAAATAGCCATTTCACCCATTACCCATGGCCAAAAGAGTTAGTTTGCACAAAAACAAACAATATAGTGCGAGCGCATTCAAGGAAGGTGAAACCAAGCAAGCGCAAGAGAGAAATCGATGTTTTCACGATGCCACCTCGTTGAACCTGCTCTGGAAGACATCATGAAGCAAATGTCGAGGGTCTAGCAGCCGAAGAAGGTAGGGTTTGATTTTTTTTGTTAGTTTGAAAAGAATTTTTGACTTTTTTAATGTTTGATTAGTTTTTTATATTGCATTTATAGTTAATGAGGTAAGAGAAAACACAAATCTAGTTGAGGAGGGTCAAAACAACCCCCAAAACCCTCCAAACCCTCAAAACCCACCTTCACATCCTTACAATGTAAGGGATACTCAAGAAAACTACCTGGGACAAATAGAAGAAAACAAAAGACATCTTCTAACTCTTATTCAAATGATAAACAATCCAAGTGCAAGCACTAATTGTAGGATAGCGCTTTCAAAGTCATTAGAGGAGATTGTTTCCCACATCGAATTTCAAGACTATAGGGAGAGGTGTCGAAAATACTATGCCAAAAAATTGTCTTATGAACAAGTGAAGAATGAAAAAATTACAAAATCTCAATTACGTGCACACTTTGTTAATCCTAAAACTAGCCAAAGATTAGAAGAAACTTGCAAACAGTTCCCTATTCCTTGGTGTAGGAATCAAGATATATCCCAAAGCTTTTGGGATAGATGGTACATGGTCTTCGATGAGAGTCCATGCAACAACAATGAGGTGCTGCAATATTTATTGAGAAAACTCCATTACGAGTTCATCCTCAAGAAGATTCCCAATTATTTTGACATTCGAGAGTTCCAGGGAAGAGGTGGTGGCTCTGCCCAAGGTAGAGAGGGGGCTCAGTGAGATGAAAACCATGTACCTAGACCCCTGTTGAGGCTAGAACGTGTGTCAATCCCTTTGACTTTGAAGGAGAGTGTTTAGGTGGAGACATTACATTCATTGACTACTCTCATGCAGTCTCTAACATAGCACGCCGATGATCTTACCCAAGCCGATGAGGGTGAGATCAATAAGCATCATTTGTCCCCACATTTGTGCAGTTCATGTGGGAATCTATGTGATTATGGGACGCATGACTCACGATAGGACTCTCAGTAGGATGTTGTGATGCAAGGGCAACATCCAATGATAGACACATCCATATTAGATAAGATTGTTCTCACCGATGATGTCTTACAGTGTACATTTGGTATTGACTCTCAGGTAATTTTTTACAAGTTTCATCTTGATTTAATATATTCTTATTTGAAATTGTAATTAATTTGATATGACTATCATATAGTAATTGTAATTAATTTTATATGACTATATGATTTATGTGTATGTAATTGTCTGCGTAATGAAATTCCAGGGTCAAAGTCTCCATCTTGCCTCCGTTAGCCATCCATCAGTGGGTTATGAGAGGAGGTCAAGTCAATAGATATGTAATTTATCACATGATCATAATTATTGTACATATATCAATGGTAATATTATTTTGTGACAATTTGATGATTTAAACAGGGAGCTTCACTAGCACCTCCATGATTTCCTTGGTCCCCTGGATGCAAAACCACTTATACGGAGGTAAATTTAACCATTTCTAATCATTATGCATTTAAATAATGTTATGTATTTATTTTGGTTGAATAATCTTGAACTCTATTTTTAGATGTTGAATATGGAGACTCCTCCTCATCTTCGTGAGTTAGTGTAGGTCGGCATTGTTGCAGCCATGATGTCTTCAAATCTTTTGACTGAGGTATGAGCCAATAACATGAAAATGTCATAATTTTGTATTTCTTGTTTTATCTCATGTCATTTGATGTACATAAATGATATTTATGTTTAGTTAATTTTGCTTCTTGATTCTTCTCACAGGAGGTCACAACTCCAGCTCGTCTAACTACTGACGAAGAGTGACAAAAGATGATTGAGAGTGATCATCGGATAGCAGTAAGTGATCGATTACATATGTGATGTTATATATTTCATGTTTTCTATATTAATGTGCATATTGTTTGATTGTATTAACAGGTGGAGCTGCAAGAACGTCTATCGAGGAGGTTTACTCGACGACAGATAGAGGATGAGTCACTAATTGGCTCTCCATCTTCACGATCGAGCAAGGGCCACTGATTATTTGATGAAAGTCCATGATAGGAAACTAGTTTTTGGGACATTTTTTGTATGCCTAGATGGATTTGTATACATACTTTTGTATGTTACCGATGTATATTTTTGTATATGCATGTATGGCTTTGTTTGGACATACCTATATGGCTTTGTATATAGACAAGATATTATGTTCATGACATTATTTATATGATAGTTTATATTAAATATTTAATATGATGATCAATTATCACTATAGGAATTTGGTTTTACACGTGCCAATTGCATTTTCTTGAAAGTTGATAAATTATTTTCAAATAATCCATTTTGTGCATATCTTGCAATCATTGCATTCCATGAGATTGTGCATTTCTTTGAGGCATCATGTCAAACAATTCACGCACCTTGTCTATGCTTGCAAACTTTCCATACATGTCTACAAGGGTAGATGCAAATACAATATGTGACAAAATTCCTATATCCTTTATGCTTTGATGGTTGTCCACACCATGTTCCCCAGATCCCATTTTGGCATAGGCAAGGAGGATGTTGGATAAGGTTGTGCAATTTGGTTTTAGACTTGCCAATTGCATCTGGTTGAAAATTTATTTTGTGCATTTGTGAATATTTTTAAATCCTTATGAAAACTCCATTTCATGCATATCTTGCAATCATTGCATTCCATGAGACAACATTTCTTTGAGGCATCGTGTCAAACAGTTCATGTTCCTTGTATATGCTTCCACACTTTGCATACATGTCTTGCAGGGTAGTTGCAACTACAACATTTGACAAAATTCCTATATCCTTTATGCTTTGATGGATGTCTATACCGTGTTCCAAAGATACCATTTCTAAGGTTTTGGAATTTGGCTTTATACCCGACAATTTCATTTGCTTGAAAGTTTCTAAATCCTTATCAAAAAATCCAATTTTTTCATATCTTGCAATCATTGCATTCCATGAGGAAAATTTTCTTTGAGGCATCATGCTAAACAGTTCATGTGCCTTGTATATGCTTCCACACTTTGCATACATGTCTCTGAGGGCAGTGGCAACTATAACATCTAACAAAATTCCCATATCTTTTATCCTTTGATGGATGTCCATTTTGGCATAGGCAAGGAGGATATTGGCTAAGGTTATGGAATTTGGCTTTACACTCGCCAATTATATTTTCTTGAAAGTTTATAAAACCTTATCAAAAAATCCATTTTTTGCATATCTTGCAATCATTGCATTCCATGAAATGGCATTTCATTTCAAGGCATCACGTCAAACAATTTGTGTACCATGTCTATGCTTCCACACTTTGCATACATGTCTCGTAGGGTAGTTGCAACTACAACATTTGACAAAATTCCTATATCATTTATGCTTTGATAGAGGTCTATACTGTGTTCCAAAGATACCATTTCTAATGTTTTGGAGTTTGGCTTTACACCTGCCAATTTCATTTTCTTGAAAGTTTCTAAAGCCTTATCAAAAAATCCATTTTGTTCATATCTTGCAATCATTGCAGTCCATGAGGCGACATTTCTTTGAGGCATCATGCCAAATAGTTCACGTGCCTTGTCTATGTTTCCACACTTTGCATACACGTCTTCGAGGGAAGTTGCAACTACAACATCTAACAAAATTCCCATATCTTTTATCCTTTGATGGATGCCCATTTTGGCATAGGCAAGGAGGATACTGGCTAAGGTTGTGGAATTTGGCTTTACACCCGCTAATTGTATTTTATTGAAAGTTTATAAAGCCTTATCAAAATAATCCATTTTTTGCACATCTTGCAAACATTGCATTCCATGAAATGGCATTTCATTTCAAGGCATCATGTCAAATAGTTCATGTACCTTGTCTATGCTTCCACACTTTGCATACATGTCTATAAGGGAAGCTGCATTTTGGTAGAGATAGGGAGGATACTGGCAAAGGTTGTGGAATTTGGCTTTACATGTGCCAATTGCATTTGCTTGAAAGTTTCTAAAGACTTTTTAACAAATCCATTTTTTTCATATCTTGCAATCATTGCATTCGATGAGAGGACATCTCTTTGTGGTGTTGTATCAAATAGTCCATGTGCCTTGTCTATGCTTCCACACTTTGCATACATGTCTACAAGGGCAGCTGCAATTACAACATGTGACAAAATTCCTATATCTTTTATGCTTTGATGGCTATCAATACACTATTCCAAAGATCCTATTTTGGTAGAGATAGGGAGGATGCTGGTAAAGGTTGTGGAATTTGGCTTTACACGTGCCAATTGCATTTACTTGAAAGTTTTTAAAGTCTTTTCAACAAATCCTTTTTTTTCATTTCTTACAATCATTGCATCCCATGAGAGGACATCTCTTTATGGTGTTGTATCAAACAGTCCACGTGCCTTGTCTATGCTTCCACACTTTGCATACATGTCTACGAGGGCAGCTGCAATTACAACATATGACAAAATTCCTATATCCTTTATTCTTTGATGGCTATCCATACGTTGTTCCAAAGATCCTATTTTGGTACAAATAGGGAGGATGCTGGCAAAGGTTGTGGAATTTAGCTTTGCACATGCCAATTGCATTTGCTTGGAAGTTTCTAAAGTCTTTTCAACAAATCCATCTTTTGCATATCTTGCAATCATTGCATCCCATGAGAGGACGTATGTTTGTGGTGTTCTATTAAACAGTCAACGTGCCTTGTCTATGCTTCCACACTTTGCATACATGTCTACAAGGGACACTGCAATTAAAACATGTGACAAAAATCCTATATCCTTTATGCTTTGATGGTTGTCCATACGTTGAACATTCCAAAGATCCTATGTTTGTACAGATAGGGAGGATGCTGGCAAAGGTTGTGGAATTTGGCTTTACATGTGCCAATTGCATTTTCTTGAAAGTTTCATGATAAATCTGAGTGGATACTTGAAGGAATCAGGATAGCATACATCTTTTCAATTAGGAGAATTGCTAGGACAACAATGGGTTTGATCTTCATACAGGGCACCCCTATAAATGGCATCCTTGTCCTTACACCTTTTAACATCCAAAAATCTCTAATATTTATTTTTATATGGTCACTTTCCAAATCCACTATTTCAGGCCTTGAAAACCAAGTGAAACTTGTCCATTTACTTTCTTTTTCATTATTTCTTATAAAGGCTTTTATGACTTGCTTCTAGTTTTTAGTTGGTTTCACATCTTCCACTAAATGTTGATAATTTTACATTTAATAGAATCTTGTACATACTATTCTTGACCTCTTATAATTTTTTATACCTATAGAAACTCTCTAGACTAGGTTGCTCCCTAGTGGACTAGGCTACTAACATAGGTGTTAGATAAGGACTAGGCTGCCCCTTTGTCCAAAATCAAACAAATCAACTTACATGACCTTCTAAATTCCTAGAAAACTTCATCTTCTAATTCTAAGCAATTCAATATTTTAAAACTTTTAATTTTACTATTGGAACTTTGGTGCATTATTCACCTACATAAAGTTCCTAGTAAGGTTTCTCATGAAAGAAGTTGGACTTTGTTCTAGGTTTATGTTGATAGTTATGTTGTAGAATAACAAACAATTGTAGTGAGCTATAGAAGGTAGCAATAAGTTTTAGGTGTTGTATTTTAGCATGGAAACTTACATAAATCTAATGCTGCTATTTTCTAACCTCAAGCCATTTTGAAGGAGGACTCACAACTACATAATTCTAGGCATGTCATTCTAAGTATTTATTATAGTGCAAGTACACTTGTATTGTCGTTGGAGGACACATGGTAATGACCATGAATATGGTGATATTATAGGAGATGCTTAGAGGTACTACACGTAGCTAGAATTAATTAGGTTTTTGTCATACAAAGATCAAAGACATCCCTAGGCTGACTATCATGTATCAAAGGCATTATTGACTTGCTAGAGGATACTTATACCTTGGCGTTATCAATGCGAAGTCTACAAGTAGGGAGTGTAGAAGAGAGAAAGAAGAGGACTGGGTAAAAGTACAAACCAGTTTCACACTTTATAAAGGAATTAGCCAACATAAAAAAAAATTTCAACTTTGACCACATAAAAGTGGTCTTTATGTTTTGAATTTCAAAATGATGTAAACTAAGAAAATGTACAAATCTCTTATTGGGTAAGTGCAAAAAGATGGGGGGCCAAAAAGTGGCCAAAAAATTTACAAAAAAATTTAGGGCAAAACGCGAGCGCGTTATAACGCGCTCGCGTTATGGCTTGGCAATGACAAGCCTTAGGCTCGTCATTACCGAGCCATAACGCGCTCGCGTTTTAAACTGTTGTTTATTAAAAAAAAACACCCGCTGTCATTTCATTTCACTCAATTTTTCCTCCACCCGCGGCATAAAACCCTTCCAAAAACGTGCTCGCGTTCTACAAAACACCGTTCAACACAAAAGATTTGTCGATTCATCGCCGAAATGCCGCCGCGACGTCGAGGCATAAAACCCTTCCAAAAACGCGCTCGCGTTCTACAAAACACTGTTCAACACAAAAAATTTGTCGATTCATCGCCGAAATGCCGCCGCGACGTCGAGCACGCCAAAGGGGTGAGTTATCTTTATTTTTTTGTTTGAATTTCTTCCTAGATAGGTAGGTTTTTGTTGATTTTTGATGTATATTTTATTAATTGTAGGAAATGTTAATGCACCTCCTCCTCCTCCTCAAAATCCACAAAATCTTGAGGAAGAAATACCTGCAGAACAACAACCTCCTCCATTCATTCCTCGACATGCCCCTGGAACACAAGATAATATAATGGGGGAAATTGAAAACAACAAAAAACAAATTGAAGATATAATTGCAAGGTTGAAAGATCCTTCCACTTCAACCTTGCATAGGTCCACGCTTGCCGAATCTTTTGAGTCTATGTTATCAAATGTAAATTCAATTAGCAAGCAAATAACTAGTTGGACTGATAAAAAGAGAGAGTTTAGAGATTACTATGCAGATAAATTGTCATACCAAGATGTCAAAAAATTACAAATTACAAAAGTAGACTTGTGTTCAATTTTCACAAACCCACAAACAAATCAACCTCCACCCATTACATGCAAGAGGTTCCCTATCCATTGGTGCAACAACCAAGCGATAAGGGACAATTTCGGGCAGAGGTGGTGGATGGTTTTTGACCATCCTCCATGCAATAACAATGAGGTCCCGCAATACTTTTTGAGGAAACTCTACTCTGAGTTTGTCCTCAATAAAGTGCCAAACTATTTTGATATGCGGGACTTCCAGGGTAGAGGTGGGGGCTCAGCACAGGATAGACCAGGGGCACGTCTTGACCCACAGCGGGTAGTGAGACGAGTAATCAGCAGACCAGCCCACGAGCATGTTTCTATTCCTTCCATTGTGAAGGAGAGTGTTGAGGTTGATACACTGAGGTCGATTAGTGCCTTGACCCAGAGCATCATAGAGCATGCCGATCCTGCAACACAGAGTGGGTTGGGAGATAATGCGAGGAGTAGGGTCCCACCGCATACTTGCCAGGCTTGCGGGTCAGCCTGTGATTATGACCCCATGGATAGTCAGGATGCAGGTGCACAGGCTACATCTGTAGCTGAGTAGATGGTGATGACAGATACCCTCCTGAGTGAGACTTTCGGCCTTGATACTCAGGTAAATATTAGCAAGTTTATTGAATTGAATTTATTAAATTTTATTTTTGAAATACAAGATTAACTAATTTAAATTGATGATTTTAATGAAATTTCAGGGTCATAGCGTCGATGCAGTTTTCAGTGGTTCTCCACCTACATTTTTCACTAGATCATCTACTGTCGAGGTATGTAACTAGTAAACAATTATAAATATTACATGTGAATAGCATCATTATATGAATGGTATTCTAATTTCTGATTTTGGATGTTGAATAGGTTAACACTGTAGATTTCATGGCAACACCTGCCAGCGGTGGTGGACTTCAAAGCTTTACGGAGGTAATAAAATAAATAGTTTAATGAATGAATTGTACTTACTAAATTTTTGTATGTGATTTGTGTGTTTTATTGTGTGTACTTCCATGTTTAGATGAGCGTGTGTGTATGTTAGGAGCCATGATTTGCATCACTATTATAGTTTTCGTAATTGAATAATGTTGTTTTATTTCCAGATGATGCAGGCTGCGGATACACCTCCCCATGTTCATAGGGCAATGGAGCAGGGTGTGGCCTCTGCAATTCATAGCTCTATGGCATTGACAGGGGTATGAGGCAGATTAGTAAATTTCAATTTACATTCATTGTTATAGTTGTCTATTTTTGAAAAATCAAAAGATTATTGATTTGAAGTTTAATTTCTATCTAGATGGTTTCTATAGGACATGACATCACCAGGGCCTATTCCTGCTACTGAGGCAAGCGAGGAGACAGATTATATGTTAGCGGTAAGTGATTATTTTGTTAAATGTTTCATTTTTTTATAACATGTAATTTCTATATATTAATATCTATACTTTTTTTTGTAACAGGTAAAGGTGCAGGAAGAACTAAATAGGAGGAGTAGCCCTTGGGTTCGTAGTAGACCACCCACATGCATGTCTCCATCCCCTAGAAGATCAAAGGCTGCTCGTGATTTATTCTCTTCACCAGCTAGAGGGGAATGACTTTTTATTGTGTTCCTCTGTTGTATGCCTATATGGCATTTGTGGACATATATTTTGTATTGTACATAGTTGACATTGTATGCCTATATGGCATTCTTGTAAGCCTATATGGCTATTTTGTATATATGTTATACTTATATCGACAGATATTGATGTATGCGTATATGGATATTTGGTTAATACAAATCTTTTTTATTGATGGCGTCCATACTTGCATTATAAATCCACTTTTGAATGGATATTTGTAGATAGCTACTTCAAATATTTAAAGTCTGATTGTATTACATAGGATGTTTGCATTTTCTTTGATAGGCTTGATAGGCCATGGATTACATGATGGTGTTTGATGGAAAAGTATGGTACTAGAAGACTCTAGTTCATTCTTAATAGGCTTGTGATTGATAATATCTTTGCATGATTGCACTTGATCTTGGATCATGGGCATGTTGTTAGGATTTTGATTGCATTGTGATGTTTGATGGATAGGCATGGTGTAAGTGTAAGATACCCAACTAGTTCTATGAAAAATTTTCCTTACTTAAACACTTTTACTTGCTAACAATTCATCAACTACTTCAATAACATAAATATATACATCAAGATAACTATTTGAATGAAACAACATTAGAGTTGGGTACTTGTCTTGTTACTTGATTCAATCAACTTGCAATGTCTTATTACATGGAAAATGCTTTCAATAGCATGAAGTACAACTCATTCAATGGAAATACAAGGACAGGCCTTGAAGCCTTGATGTTACAATGTCTTCCTTACTTGAGCAACATTTGAAGATTTGGAATGTTCAACTCATCACCTCACAAGGTAGGTGCATATTTGAAGGATTTACAGGTTTTTCTGACTTGGGCGCCAAGTTGAGGTGACCTCCTCCTGAAGTTGCGCCTTGTCAACATTAGGTGCCAATTAGAGTTTATGGATGCTCTGGATTATTTCCAAGAGTAGGCGCCAAAACATCATCATTATGAAAGTGTTTTAAATGCTAGGTGCCCAAATGAGCCCTCTGGAGTCTAGGCGCTCCTTTCATGCATTCTGTGTTCTAGGCGCCAATTGAAAGGAGTGGAGAATAGGGCAAGCGCCTTCCAAACTAGGTGTTTCCTTGAGGTGACAAGGACTTAGAAAGTGCGCCTAAGGTGAGTGCCTTGAGTGAAAAGGTCTAACAAACATCTTTGAACCCCCTTTCAAGGTTAGGCGCATTCTGGAGGTGGAAACAAGTAGAAGGTGCGCCTTAGCTTCCTTTGTCAATTCTTGCAAGTCTTTGTTGATTAGGAAGGTGGAATGCTTCATTGTAGAATGAGCGCCTATCTTCTAATGTCCAAACTACTTCTTCTGGCTCACTCTGTGGCTAGGCGCCAGAGCTAAACTGTTCACACAAGGGAGTGCGCCTAGACTCACTTGATGTTTTCTTACTACTTCAACCCCTGGAAGATGTTCCAAGGTGTTCCCTTTTACAAGCACCTGACCTCCCAAGTTCCTTCATGTGCTATTCCTTGAAGGCACCAAAACTAAGCTCCAGTGCCATGGGATTGTGCCTAATATCTTTGAAGAGTTTCTAAGCCTTTTGCAAGTTGATATCCCAAACTCATCTTCTAGGCGCAACAGGATCTTTCCAAAGGAGTTTCCAAGTTTTAGACACCAAGCGAGGTCATGGGTGAATGGAACTGCGCCTTAGGAGATGACTGGATCCTAAGCGTTAGTCTGGAGTTACAGTGGAATTGATATGCACCTCAACTAGCTTAGGCGCCCATTTGAAGTGATTCCTTTAACACTTCTCTGTCAATCTCAACTGCAAGGATGATCTCCTAATCCAATTTTGATCCTCTGGAGATGCAAATAGCTTTACATTTCACTAGGCTCCATCAATGATGATCATCAACCAAAGCGCATTTCAAAGGTGAGATAGGCAAGTGAGGCGCCAAACTAGTCCTTAAGACTTATCTCCTTCTATCAAGTCAATTTCAACTATGTGAGAGAGTTCTATTCTAGGCGCAAAATGGAAATGTTTCATCAATTGGTGCATCTTACAAAGCTCCCAATTCTAGGTGCTAGAGCCAAAGAGTTTTTCCCAACACATGCACCTGGGCTAGGAATTCACCTAAGAGACATCACTTAGCTTTAAAACTTTTAATCTATAGCCATCTGGGCTAGGCGCTCCAATGGAGGATCCTTGAACTCATGCATTGGCGCCTTCTAGTTCTAGGCACCCATTTTGGATGATTCATCCTGATACTAGCGCCCAAAATGATTAGACTCTCTTCATCATCCAATTCACTTAGAAGACTCAAGTTGGAGACTTAGTTGTCTATCCATGTTCTCCGGAAGATTCATTGTACCTCTATGCACTATCTCCTTCAAGGCGCTCCTTAAAATCATCGGAAGTGCTCAGGACTTACCTTAGTCCAAAGCGCCACAATCCATTCCTTAAAGCACAAAGAATTCTCAAAGGCACCCCTATTTACCTCTAAGCACTCAAATATCATTTAGATTCAAGGCGCACATTTAGCTCCAAAACGCAAATTTCCATCATCAACCCATCAAGGTGCATCATCTTCCCTTTGTATCCCCTTCAAGGCGCAGACATTCACTTCTTCACACTCAAACTCACTCTCTGGCGCCAGAATAGGTGTATAACTTCAAATAAGGCGCTAATCTTAGGTTTCTAAGTACTTAGTTTGATCTTAAGGCTATCCTTCCTCTAAGCACTCTCTTCAACTCCCTCACTGAAGGCCCTCTGTAAGTTTGGGCGCATTTCATCCCAAGGCGCTTCAACATCATCCAAGGTGCAAATTCACTCTCCAAGACAAGGTGCAAAAAACCCTATCCTAAGGCACTCAAATCTTGCTTCTAAACCTAGGCGCACAAACATGAGATTAAGGATCATTCTGGCCACCATCACTTCCCTAAAGGCGCAAAATTGGTGTAGATACATTCCATTTATTAAGGATCATTCTGGCGCCCAAATCTTGTCAAAGCAAAGGATCAATAGGTTCTCTCTAAGGCCACTCCAGGGTTTGATCTTGCAAGACTTCTCACATCAAAATTTTGACCAAGACACTCAAGGCACTAGTCTTTATCATCTAACCCTACAGTGCACTTACTCAATATGATATACTCCTCAACTTTGTATTCAACCTTGCCCAAGGCGCATATTCACTATAAGGCATTCTCACGTTGTCAAGGCTCAGAGGGCTTCAACTTGCTAAAGGGTAGAGGTCTAGGCGCATATCTGACTTGAAGCTCAAGGCGCTCCAACCCTCTTGCTCTGGAATTCCTTCTAGGCACTAAGTGACTTCTCCAATTCCTTGAAAACATTTGAAGTGTTTTACCTTCTCAAGGTGCTCCTTCGAACTTGACTCCAAGGTGTTATAATCTCAAAGGTGCTGACATCATCTCAACCAAAGGCGCTCAATGATTCATCCCATATCTAGGCGCTAAAACACTTAATCAACCAAGTCATTCAAGGCGCCATTCAGTAAACTCATCTTCCATGATATTCCTATCAAGGTGCATATCACTTCTCTCATGGGCTTTAGGCACTCAGTTGAGTGTTTCAATACTACTTAGGTGCCAAATTCATTTTAATGCACCAAACACAAAGAGCTTTCAAACACTGGGCGCTCACAAAGAGTCTTCCAACCTTGGGCGCTAAATTAGGTCTTTGCAACTATCCAAGGCGCATATCTTCGTTTGAACAACTTATGGTGCCAAGACAACTTCTCATTAGGGCGCTCAAAACACTTGTGTTTACATTTGAAGTGCTTTACCTTCTTAAGGTGCTCCAGACTAACCTGACTCCAAGGCGCTCCATCATCATCCTTAAGGTGCTAAAAACATCATCTCCACTCTAGGCAAAAGCATCATCCAACTCCTTAAGGCACTTCACTGTCAAAGTCTGAAGGCGCTCTACCTAGACCTTTCCCCTAGGCGCTAGAACTCCTAAGCACTCACCAAATAACTCTCTTCTTCAAGGCGCAAATCTTCCTATACTATGATTGCCTCTGAAACGCCGATTAACGTGATGTGAGGGTGCAAAGGCTACTCCAATCCTCAGTGAGCGCCTAGTTTAAACAAGGAGAAATAAAGCATTCAAAACTATCCAAACGATCATCCCCTTCCTAATGTCTTCACTGCTCCAGAAAACCTTGGCCAAAATGACACATAACAACTCCTATGAGCGCCCTTATGCCCTAGGATCATCTAGTTTGTGCGTCTTGTAATGAGGAGTTCATGTAAGTTTGGAATGAGCGCCTTGAATAAGTGTAAACTAGCCTAGAGAAGGGTATGTGCACCTTGAGCATTCCAGAGATAACTGTGCGCCTAGAACAATATGAGTGCTCATGATGATGATTAACGCCCTGATGAGACTATGAGCGCCTTGTTCAGGAGATACCTTGTTTGATCATAAAATGCACCTTCAGTCTTGAAGGTTTTGAGCGCCTAGGTGATTTGGATGTTGGGATGTTGGTATGCGCCCAAGATTGAGGTAAGTGAGCGCTTGTAATGGAGGAGAGCAATGAGATGGAATGTCTTGTAGAGATTGGCGCCCAGAGACCCATTTTTGCACCTTTGATGATGACCATTTTTGCATAAGAGTTTAGCGCCCTAGAGTTGTAAACTTTCTCTTTGGGCACCCCTGAGTGAATGTTGGCGCCTTGGACAACTAAATATGCCTTTGATGGAGTGGAGCCCAGAAGGGGAGTAGGAGGAAACCCAATCTTCAAGATTCATCAAGCTTCAAAGTTTAGGTCAGAGGTTATCCACTTTATCCAAGGAAGGTGTTATCATCTACACTCCGAGAAGGTAATGTCAAAGGCCATCATGAAGGATCACTTCATCAACTTCAAGTCCTTCAAGTTCAAGTCATTTCACCTAGCAAGTCCAAGAGAGATTTCTACTCCGATTCATGAAGTAAGCTTATATCATCCTTATCTACTTTGCAAGAAGAAGAAACATTACAAAGTCAATCAAATGAGTTACAAGTACCATACATCCAATTGCAAGGAGTGAACCACCTTAAGGAAAAATAGTTCTCTTGAAGTTACTTGAAATGTCAAAAGGTTTAGCGCCTCCAAGTAAGGTCAGAGGTGAGGTTAGAGGTGAAATGTGCCTTTGGACCATTCTGGTGCCTTGGATGAAGAACCTATATCTTGAGCCCAAGAGGTAAAATTTGCGCCTTAGTGGATTTAGAGAGTTACAGAGATTAGAGAAAAGCACCTTGAAGACAGAGTTGTTCAAGGTGCATGTGTGATTTGGTCAAAAACAGGCACCTAGAGTGAATAGGCTTTCATCCTGACTTAATAAACTGCCTCCTTCTGACGATTTTTGGGGTAGCAGAAAACCTTTCACCACGGGCAATTGCCTCAGAGCTATAAAAAATTGAGAGAGGTTATTGTAGAGGCACTCTACGTGATCCCGTTGCCTCAGACGGAATGTTTCTAAGTGACACAGTTTTCGAGTAACATCTTGTCAAAGATTGCTACCTTTTTGCACTTTGGACTCTTCAGGGATATCGTCGGTACAATGTAGCTCCGACTGTTTCGACATGTTTGGGTGAGAAATAGGACCATGCCTAGCATAAATGTACCCATTCAGACGCGTTGGAATAGTCAGTTTGGTCACATCAGGAGCAGGACGAAAGTTACACCCCTTTGCAACTTTACACTGCCTCCTTCTGACGATTTTTGGGGCAACAGAAAACCTTTCACCATGGGCAAATACCTCAGACCTATAAAAAACTAAGAGAGGTTATTGTAGAGGCACTCTACATGATCCCGTTGCCTTAGACAGAATGTTTCTAAGTGACATGATTTTTGAGTAACATCTCGTCAAAGATTGCTGCCTTTTTGCACTTTGGACTCTTCAGGGATATCATCGGTACAATGTAGCTCCGACTTTTTTGACATGTTTGGGTGAGAAATAGGACCATGCCTAGCATAAATGTACCCATTCGGACGCGTTGGAACAGTCATTTTGGTCGCATCAGGAGCAGGACGAAAGTTACACCCCTTTGCAACTTTACACTGCCTCCTTCTGACGATTTTTGGGGCAACAGAAAACCTTTCACCACGGGCAAATGCCTAAGAGCTATAAAAAACTGAGAGAGGTTATTGTAGAGGCACTCTACGTGATCCTGTTGCCTTAGACAGATTGTTTCTAAGTGACACAGTTTTTGAGTAACATCTCGTCAAAGATTGCTGCCTTTTTGCACTTTGGACTCTTCAGGGATATCGTCAGTACAATGTAGCTCCGACTGTTTCGACATGTTTGGGTGAGAAATAGGACCATGCCTAGCATAAATGTACCCATTCAGACACCTTGGAACAGTCAGTTTGGTCGCATCAGGAGCAGGACGAAAGTTACACCCCTTTGCAACTTTACACTGCCTCCTTCTGACGATTTTTGGGGCAACAGAAAACCTTTCACCACAGGCAAATGCCTAAGAGCTATAAAAAATTGAGAGAGGTTATTGTAGAGGCACTCTACGTGATCCCGTTTCCTCAGACGGAATGTTTCTAAGTGACACAGTTTTTGAGTAACATCTCGTCAAAGATTGCTGCCTTTTTGCACTTTGGACTCTTCAGGGATATCGTCAGTACAATGTAGCTCCGACTGTTTCGACATGTTTGAGTGAAAAATAGGACCATGCCTAGCATAAATGTACCCATTCGGATGCGTTGGAACAGTCAGTTTGGTCGCATCAGGAGCAGGACGAAAGTTACACCCCTTTGCAACTTTACACTGCCTCCTTCTGACGATTTTTGGGGCAACAGAAAACCTTTCACCACGGGCAAATGCCTCAGAGCTATAAAAAACCGAGAGAGGTTATTGTAGAGGCACTCTATGTGATCCCGTTGCCTCAGACGAAATGTTTCTAAGTGACACGATTTTTGAGTAACATCTCGTCAAAGATTGCTGCCTTTTTGCACTTTGGACTCTTCAGGGATATCGTCAGTACAATGTAGCTCCGACTGTTTCGACATGTTTGGGTGAGAAATAGGACCATGCCTAGCATAAATGTACCCATTCGGACGCGTTGGAATAGTCAGTTTGGTCGCATCAGGAGCAGGACGAAAGTTACACCCCTTTGCAACTTTACACTGCCTCCTTCTGACGATTTTTGGGGCAACAGAAAACCTTTCACCACGGGCAAATACCTCAGAGCTATAAAAAACTAAGAGAGGTTATTGTAGAGGCACTTTACATGATCCCGTTGCCTCAGACGGAATGTTTTTAAGTGACACGATTTTTGAGTAACATCTCGTCAAAGATTGCTACCTTTTTGTACTTTGGACTCTTCAGGGATATCGTCGGTACAATGTAGCTCCGACTGTTTCAACATGTTTGGGTGAGAAATAGGACCATGCATAGCATAAATGTACCCATTCGGATGCGTTGGAATAGTCAGTTTGGTCGCATCAGGAGCAGGACAAAAGTTACACCCCTTTGCAACTTTACACTGCCTCCTTCTGACAATTTTTGGGGCAGCAGAAAACCTTTCACCACGGGTAAATACCTCAGAGCTATAAAAAACTGAGAGAGGTTATTGTAGAGGCACTCTACGTGATAGCGTTGCCTCAGACGGAATGTTTCTAAGTGACACAGTTTTCAAGTAACATCTCGTCAAAGATTGCAGCCTTTTTGCACTTTGGACTCTTCAGGGATATCGTTGGTACAATGTAGCTCAGACTGTTTCGACATGTTTGGGTGAAAAAAAAGACCATGCCTAGCGTAAATGTACCCATCCGAATGCGTTGGAATAGTCTGTTTGGTCACATCACGAGCAAGACACCAAAAATGCAAAGGTTGCTTTGTGCAACTTGACAACATTGACACTTTTTTGCAACATGACTCAAAGACTCAAACTGACCCCAAATGACTCAAAGTGACTTAAAATCACCTTGATTATAGAGGTCAAGGCGCTCCTTATCATTCATTCATTATGAGCGCCTTGGGAGAATGGTATATAGGTCATCATCATGATTGGGCGCCCTAGATCTAGAGTGTTGGAGAGATCATCAAATGGTGTCTAGTAGGGTGAGTTATGAGTTTGGTCGCATCAGGAGCAGGACACCAAAAATGCATAACATGATGATGTAAAAATGTGTACATATGTGTAAAAATGCAGGAGGAAATAAAAAAAGACAAACCTTACAAATTAATGTGCATACTTACAACTCAATGTAACATAACTTTACAAAATCAATGTGAATACTTACAAATTAATCTAATAAACCATCTGGATCTGCTCTACTCTTTATTGTGTCAAGTATTGCTTCATGGTCAAACTCACGCACCTTCCACAATATTTTGTTCAAAGGTCTACCCCGATACTTTATCAAATGAACATTGGATGCCACGACAAGGTTCGAGTAATGAAGAATCTTTCGATGCATGTCAAAGTCCTAAAATAGCCAAATATTAACACTCTTATGTGGGTACCTTCTAAGCCATGTTCCAGTAATAACCACTGATCCTGTAGGGTATTCGATGTTTTCTCCATCTGTAACAGGGGCCTCCAATTTCTTTTTGGCCTCAACACAACGACATAAGTAATAATCTGTTCCCTCTTCATTATCTTCATCTGCAATAACTGCATATACGTGTCCTACATTGATATGTGTAGCAAATTAGATGAAATTAGTCAACATTACAAAAACACTACAAAGTAAGATGACATTACCTGGTTGAACTAGATGAAATTAGATGCATATATGTGCCCTATATTACCTGGTTGAACTAAATCTGATATGTGGTCAAAGTCAACTGACGATTCCATCTGTGTTAGTTCCAGTGCCGTCGGGGGTCGATACGTGTCAAGTGCGCTAAGATAACTTAACTGCCATTCGTCAACCCACTCCTTTGACTCGCACTCATCCCAGACTTGAATTGTACAGGAAGAACAAAAGCATGACATCTTTCGTGTATGGATACTCCATGAACCTGCAATTGAGCTTCTGAAAGAGTGCATCTCATTTGATCCTGTCAGTGTACAACAATCCTCATATGGTGCAATGTTAGTATCATCTATCAACTAAAAAAATCTACGAACTAAAGACTTACCTTCATTACCTGGACCCATGGAAGCATTACACCACTCGACAATCGATTTTGCATCTGTCAACTTTGCATTGTCTTTATACTTTAACTCTTCTCGTGCTATGGCTCTTTTGATACATGCTCCTGCACCATCATGCTCCCCCTTTCCATGCCCGGCCTCACAAAAGTTCCACATATGTTGAATACCTGTAAAATTATGCCTCCTACTCAGCCAATAGAAATTCTGCGAGTTCTTGAATTGTGATGCACAATTATCCGACCATATGATATGCTGACTGAACGATATGCCCCTTCTAGCCAAATCATTATAGAACACCTGAAAGCAACCTTGCACGAACTCCGTAGAATGTGTGCGATCATCACTAATATAGAAATGATACTCCCTTATGATCTTTCTGTCATCCTCTATACTATCATTCGCATGAATGAATGCGATGTGCACAAATATAGAAACCTGTGTGGAGTTGTAATATTGTGATTGCACCTCACGCTATGGCTGTAGACTGTAGTTCTCTGCAAAGTCAACGACTGAAACAATGCTACCAATTGGAAATGTGTCCTTGCATAACTTGAATTGCAAGTCCAACCATCGAGCTCTATGGGCATGTCTTGCATACTCATACACTATGTTGTCACGAAATATAGGCATAAACTGATACACTAGAATCTTTTCAATAACTAATTCACACCTCTTTGCTTCTTTACCATCTTTTGTATTGTATGCCACTGTTTTATACTTGTCAAACTCTACTAGTTCATTGCCAACCGCATGTGTTATTTCCATATGTTCACATATTGGCAAATGTTGCAAGCCACCGCAACGATGACATGTGCCATCCAAGCATAATTTTTTGTAGAATATTTGACCTTCCTCTCTTTCACATAAAATTCTTGATATGAAGTCTCTTGAAGATGTTGGTGGGGCACATATGGCACAACCCTGCAAATCTTTGTTAGTATGCATATCTAAACATATAGACCTATAAGCATCAAAATGGTTAGAAAATTCAATATGTGATCTACAACAACAAGTAGTGCGTGTGTGATTTATCTTAACATAGAAAGGTTTTAGCATTTCAAAATATCTTTGACAAATTTTAATTTGAGGATACTTCTCTAGAAATTTACCATAAAACTGTGTTTGAGTCTCATCCAAAAAATGCTTTGGATGTGGCTCACGGTTCTGACTACCAATTCTCCTTCTTACCACATCCCTTTGATTCAGAGATACCCTTGTGTAATTCTTCCAAAAGTCTTCAATTAGTGATCTCAATGCTTCAACAATTGGTTTATCTTTTCGTGGTAGTCTCCCCGAGAACGCCCATAATTCATTGGCATTAGTGTCCTCAATTCTTTGGCGTCTTCCAACGGCTCTTGATAAAGTTTTCCTATTAATTCTTAATTTTTGACTTGTCTTTCTAATGAGATGAGCTTTCCTCGTTTGACTACTTACTATAGTCGATGTAATCACACGTCGTGTTGCATTACTATCTTTTGTGCGTGAGGTGTTACCCACACTCTCATACGCACTCATTAGATTCTTGACAATAGATTTTTCACTTGAAGCCTCTGATGTTCTCAACCCAAGAATCTTCATGATAGACCTATACTTTATACTTCGCATCATTTCAACGAATAGTTGACATCTTGTAGTCTCATTTAACTTTTCAAAGAACAATCTCCAAATCTTATTAGCATATCTTCTACAAGTGCGTTTTGGAATCTTACCTTCCATTGGCTGCAAAATATTCTCATCAATATCAATCAAATACTTTGGCTTTCTATGCAAAATTCTAGGTGGTGTCAAGTTAGGTAAATTCATCTCAACATTAGGAATTTCATCAATATTTAAATGAGATGGGTTAGATGGCATACCTTCGATCGAAGATGGAATAGATGACATACCTTGAGGTTGAGGTGGGAACGATGGCGTACCTCCTTCATCACATGTGAGTGATGATGTACTCTCAACTTGAGATGTGGTAGATGGTGTCCCTACATGTTGTCTTGCGGTAAAGGATGTGTCTCCAACTATGGTATTCAAATCTCTCGTACCACGAAGTTTTTGCATTCGTTCTCTTTGTGCCGCCAATACCATATCTCTTTGTGATGGTTGTGGTTCCTCTTCAATTGGTATGTCTTCATTTATCGTGTCCAATTTCCTCTTCTCACGAAGTTCCCTCATAGCCATTGCTTTCTTTGCATTCTTAGCTTCTATCTCTTCCCTGTGTTGGTTTAATTCTTGATCGTTTCCTCGGCATGACGGAGAATTTGTCTGTAGCATGATAAAGAGACCAATATTAGTTCCTAAGAAATGAATACATGATAATAGTGGGATTGTATTTTTTTTATGTTGTAAGGATTTATTCTTGTATAGTTTGACATCATGGTATGAACTAAGGTTTGTTTATTACACATAATTATTAAAGAGCCCAAGTGTAGAAAATATACATGGCATCATGTGAGATTGTAGGTTGCTTTCTTGATTGGAAATGTGTCTATTTTAAACATGTATGATAAAGCATGATAAAGTAATTCAATCTGAAATAAGGAAAATGTAAAGAACATGCATGTAAAGACTTGACATACCTAAAAAATGAAGATTTGAATGGAGAGAGTACCCAATTATGTAGTGTTTTTATCTTCTTGCATCAAACTCCTCAACAATTTGAGTTTTTCACCACTTGCTTCCTTTTCAATGTTAAATTCTTAAAATTGAATCAAAATTAACATTGCAATACTACAAAAATTGAAACTTGTATAGATATATATCAAATTTGGTTTGAAAACTATGTTATTTCCTCCTTCTCAAGTTGGCAAAGCAGAAAAGGTGGTGGAAAGATCATGCAAAGGTGGTACAATGTGTCAAATGTGCATGTGAACTTCCCAATAGCATGAAAGCACTTCTTTTTTGTCGGAGCACGCGCAGAATCAGTAAGAAAATAGAGCATGTGGGCCTGGATCACGGGGGTAACCACTTTTTTACCATTTCAATAGAAATACAAAACGCGAGCGCATTATAGCACGAGCGCGTTATAACGCGCTCGCGCTATAATAACACGCTCGCGCTATAATAACGCGCTCGCACTATAATAACGCGCTCGCGCTATAACGCGCTCGCGTTTTGTCCTGCTATAGATCCCTAAACCCTAAACCCTCAACTCTAATCCCTTGACCCTCAACCCTCAATGTCAAATCCTAATCCCTCAACCCTATCCCTAAACCCTCAACCCTCAATGTCAAATCCTAATCCCTCAACCCTCAACGTCAAATCCTAATCCCTCAACGTCAAATCCTAATCCGTCAACCCTCCAACCCTATCCCTAATCCTTACAACCCTCAACCCTTAACTCTGATCCATCAACCCTCAACACTATACCTTAAACCCTAATCCCTTCAACCTCAACCCTATCCCTAAACCCTTGACCCTCGAACCTCAGCCCTCGACGTCAAACCCTAATCCCTCAACCCTTAACTCTGATCCCTCATCTCTCAACCCTAACCCTAAACCCTCAACCCTCAACATCAAACCCTAATCCCTCAACCCTCAACCCTAATCTGTCATCTGTCATCCCTCCACACTCTACTTTAACCCTAATTCCTCGACCCTCGACCCTCGAACCTCAACCCTCAACCCTCAACATCAAACCCTAATCCCTCAACCCTTAACTCTAATCCCGCGACCTTCAACCCTGATCCTAAACCCTAAACCCTCAACGCCAAATTCTAATCCCTCAACCCTTCACTCTAATCCCTCAACCCTAAACCCTATCCCTAAACCCTCAACACTATACCTTAAACCCTAATCCCTCAACCCTAACCCTAAACCTTGTCCCTAAACCCTAATCCCTTCAACCTCAACCCTATCCCTAAACCCTTGACCCTCGAACCTCAGCCCTCGACGTCAAACCCTAATCCCTCAACCCTTAACTCTGATCCCTCATCTCTCAACCCTAACCCTAAACCCTCAACCCTCAACATCAAACCCTAATCCCTCAACCCTCAACCCTAATCTATCATCCGTCATCCCTCCACACTCTACTTTAACCCTAATTCCTCGACCCTCAACCCTATCCCTAAACCCTCGACCCTCAAACCTCAACCCTCAACCCTCAACATCAAACCCTAATCCCTCAACCCTTAACTCTAATCCCTCGACCTTCAACCCTGATCCTAAACCCTAAACCCTCAATGCCAAATTCTAATCCCTCAACCCTTCACTCTAATCCCTCAACCCTAAACCCTATCCCTAGACCCTCAACACTATACCTTAAACCCTAATCCCTCAACCCTAACCCTAAACCTTGTCCCTAAACCCTAATCCCTTCAACCTCAACCCTATCCCTAAACCCTTGACCCTCGAACCTCAGCCCTCGACGTCAAACCCTAATCCCTCAACCCTTAACTCTGATCCCTCATCTCTCAACCCTAACCCTAAACCCTTAACCCTCAACATCAAACCCTAATCCCTCAACCCTCAACCCTAATCTATCATCCGTCATCCCTCCACACTCTACTTTAACACTAATTCCTTGACCCTCAACCCTATCCCTAAACCCTTGACCCTCGAACCTCAACCCTCAACCCTCAACATCAAACCCTAATCCCTCAACCCTTAACTCTAATCCCTCGACCTTCAACGCTGATCCTAAACCCTAAACCCTCAACGCCAAATTCTAATCCCTCAACCCTTCACTCTAATCCCTCAACCCTAAACCCTATCCCTAAACCCTCAACACTATACCTTAAACCCTAATCGCTCAACCCTAACCCTAAACCTTGTCCCTAAACCCTAATCCCTTCAACCTCAACCCTATCCCTAAACCCTTGACCCTTGAACCTCAGCCCTCGATGTCAAACCCTAATCCCTCAACCCTTAACTCTGATCCCTCATCTCTCAACCCTAACCCTAAACCCTTAACCCTCAACATCAAACCCTAATCCCTCAACCCTCAACCCTAATCTATCATCCGTCATCCCTCCACACTCTACTTTAACCCTAATTCCTCGACCCTCAACCCTATCCCTAAACCATTGACCCTCGAACCTCAACCCTCAACCCTCAACATCAAACCCTAATCCCTCAACCCTTAACTCTAATCCCTCGACCTTCAACCCTGATCCTAAACCCTAAACCCTCAACGCCAAATTCTAATCCCTCAACCCTTCACTCTAATCCCTCAACCCTAAACCCTATCCCTAAACCCTCAACACTATACCTTAAACCCTAATCCCTCAACCCTAACCCTAAACCTTGTCCCTAAACCCTAATCCCTTCAACCTCAACCCTATCCCTAAACCCTTGACCCTCGAACCTCAGCCCTCGACGTCAAACCCTAATCCCTCAACCCTTAACTCTGATCCCTCATCTCTCAACCCTAACCCTAAACCCTCAACCCTCAACATCAAACCCTAATCCCTCAACCCTCAACCCTAATCTATCATCCATCATCCCTCCACACTCTACTTTAACCCTAATTCCTCGACCCTCAACCCTATCCCTAAACCCTCGACCCTCGAACCTCAACCCTCAACCCTCAACATCAAACCCTAATCCCTCAACCCTTAACTCTAATCCCTCGACCTTCAACCCTGATCCTAAACCCTAAACCCTCAACGCCAAATTTTAATCCCTCAACCCTTCACTCTAATCCCTCAACCCTAAACCCTATCCCTAAACCCTCGACACTATACCTTAAACCCTAATCCCTTCAACCTCAACCCTATCCCTAAACCCTTGACCCTCGAACCTCAACCCTCGACGTCAAACCCTAATCCCTCAACCCTTAACTCTGATCCCTCATCTCTCAACCCTAACCCTAAACCCTTAACCCTCAACATCAAACCCTAATCCCTTAACCCTCAACCCTAATCTATCATCCGTCATCCCTCCACACTCTACTTTAACCCTAATTCCTCGACCCTCAACCCTATCCCTAAACCCTTGACCCTCGAACCTCAACCCTCAACCCTCAACATCAAACCCTAATCCCTCAACCCTTAACTCTAATCCCTCGACCTTCAACCCTGATCCTAAACCCTAAACCCTCAACGCCAAATTCTAATCCCTCAACCCTTCACTCTAATCCCTCAACCCTAAACCCTATCCCTAAACCCTCAACACTGTACCTTAAACCCTAACCCTAAACCTTGTCCCTAAACCCTAATCCCTCAACCCTCAACCCTAATCTGTCATCCGTCATCCCTCAACTCTAATCCCTCATTTCTAAACCCTAAACGCTATCCCTATTCCTAGACCCTCAACAGGCTCAATACTATACCTTAAACCCTAATCCCTCTACCATCGACACTCTTATTTAACCCTAATCCCTTGACCATTAACCCTATCCCTCAACCTCAACCCTCAACCCTAAACCCTAATCCCTCAAACCTAAACCCTATCCCTAAACCATCAACCCTCAACACTATACCTTAAACCCTAATCCCTCAACCCTCAACCCTAAACCTTATCCCTCAACCCTCAACCCTAATCCCTCATCCCTCAACTCTAATCCCTCATCCCTAAACCCTAAATGCTATTCCTATTCCTAAACCCTCAACAGACTCGATACTATACCTTAAACTCTAATCCCTTATCCCTAAACCCTCCAACCCTATCCCTAATCCTTATACCCTCCACACTCTACTGTAACCCTAATTCCTCGACCCTCAACCCTATCCCTAAACCCTTGACCCTCGAACCTCAACCCTCAACCCTCAACATCAAACCCTAATCCCTCAACCCTTAACTCTGATCCCTTGACCTTCAACCCTGATCCTAAACCCTAAACCCTCAACGCCAAATTCTAATCCCTCAACCCTTCACTCTAATCCCTCAACCCTAAACCCTATCCCTAAACCCTAACCCTAAACCTTGTCCCTAAACCCTAATCCCTCAACCCTCAACCCTAATCTGTCATCCGTCATCCCTCAACTCTAATCCCTCATTCCTAAACCCTAAACGCTATCCCTATTCCTAGACCCTCAACAGGCTCGATACTATACCTTAAACCCTAATCCCTCTACCATCGACACTCTTATTTAACCCTAATCCCTTGACCATTAACCCTATCCCTCAACCTCAACCCTCAACCCTCAACCCTCAACTCTCAACATTAAACCCTAATTCATCAACCCTAAACCCTAATCCCTCAAACCTAAACCCTAAACCTTATCCCTAAACCCCAATACTATACCTTAAACCCCAATCCCTCAACCCTCAACCCTAAACCTTATCCCTAAACCCTAATCCCTCAACCCTCAACCCTAATCCCTCATCCCTCAACTCTAATCCCTCATCCCTCAACTCTAATCCCTCATCCCTAAACCCTAAATGCTATCCCTATTCCTAAACCCTCAACAGACTCGATACTATACCTTAAACTCTAATCCCTTATCCCTAAACCCTCCAACCCTATCCCTAATCCTTACACCCTCCACACTCTACTTTAACCCTAATCCCTTCAACCTCAACCCTATCCCTAAACCCTTGACCCTCGAACCTCAACCCTCAACCCTCGACGTCAAACCCTATTCCCTCAACCCTTAACTCTGATCCCTCATCTCTCAACCCTAACCCTAAACCCTAAACCCTCAACCCTCAACGTCAAATCCTAATCCCTCAACCCTAAACCCTATCCCTAAACCCTCAACACTATACCTTAAACCCTAATCCCTCATCCCTCAACCCTAAACCTTATCCCTAAACCCTAATCCCTCAACCCTCAACCCTAATCTGTCATCCCCCAACTCTAATCCTTCATCCCTAAACCCTAAATGCTATCCCTATTCCTACACCCTCAACAGAATCGATACTATACCTTAAACCCTAATCCCTTATCCCTAAACCCTCCAACCCTATCCCTAATCCTTATACCCTCCACACTCTACTTTAACCCTAATTCCTCGACCCTCAACCCTATCCCTAAACCCTTGACCCTCAAACCTCAACCCTCAACCCTCAACATCAAACCCTAATCCCTCAACCCTTAAATCTGATCCCTCGACCCTCAACACTATACCTTAAACCCTAATCCATATCCCTCAACCCTTAACCCTTAAAACTTAAACCCTATCCCTACACCCTCAACACTTGACACTATATCTTAAGCCTTAAACCCTCATCCCTAAAGCCTCAACCCTCAATCCTTAAACCTTAAACCCTAAACCCTATCCCTAATCCCTCTATCCTCAACACTCTAACCCTAACCTCGACATTAAATGCTAATCCGTCAACCCTAAACCCTAATCCTAAACCCTCAACCCTCAACCCTCAACACTATACCTTAAACCCTAATCCCTCAACCCTCAACCCTAAACCTTATCCCTAAACCCTAATCCCTCAACCCTCAACCCTAATCCATCATCCCTCAACTATAATACCTCATCCCTAATCCCTAAATGCTATCCCTATTCCTAAACTCTCAACAGACTTGATACTATACCTTAAACCCTAATCCCTTATCCCTAAACCCTCCAACCCTATCCCTAATCCTTACACCCTCCACACTCTACTTTAACCCTAATCCCTCGACCCTAAACCCTATCCCTAAACCCTTGACCCTTGAACCTCAACCCTCAACCCTTAATGTCAAACCCTAATCCCTCAACCCTTAACTTTGATCCCTCGACCCTCAACCGTAATCTGTCATCCCTCATCCCTAAACCTTAAACGCTATCCCTATTCCTAGACCCTCAACGGGCTCGATACTATACCTTAAACGCTAATCCCTTATCCGTAAACCTTCCAACTCTATCCCTTATGCCTTAACCCTCATGATGAATAGCCTTGAATGTAAAAAAATTTGAGTGGGACATAACGCGAGCGCGTTATAACGCACTCGCGTTATGTCAAACATGGCAAAAGACAGACTTGCGGGAAAAAATGTAAGGCAAAACATAACGCGAGCGCGTTATAACGCGCTCGCGTTATTTCTTGCTTTGGGAATCCCAAGCCTTGGGCTTGGGATTTGCTTTGGATTTCCAACCCAAAGGCTTGGAGTGCCTTATGAACAGTCACAGACGTGTTTTTCTATATTCTTCAAAATTTCACATAATTTCGTTCGTGCTAACCCTCAGATTTGCACGTGTTTCAAGGTTGAACAAATCGAACACATGGGTAATGTTAGGCTTTCTCTTAGCTATTTGACGATGTGATTTTTTTCACATTTTAACAATGTTAAGCCTTTCATCTTTAATTTCTTTTGTTTGTGTGTCCGTTTTTATGCAAAAACCACTGTTTGGTCTTTTTTTCATTGTAAAATAACTCTTCATTCAAATTTCAAAAAAATTACATATTTAGAAACTAGACTCCATTCTACAAATATTAAAAAAATAAAAAAATGATTTTCCATTAGTTTTCAAAATTTATAGGGGTAGCACGGCCAAAATTCTATTTTTTAAGATGTGTCCACTTTAAAAATTAGTAAAAAATCAAATATTCATCAAAAAATTATCAGAAAAATCAGGCATAAACTACATGCTATTAGCTAATTTGTCACTGAAGCGATTTTAAAAATACCAAAAAAAAGTTGACCTTTTGAGGGAGCCACAAAACATGCTATGTTATGTTTTTTTGACAGAAACAACACCAATTTCTGTGGCTCCCTCTTTTGAACCCCTTAATCTATGCCATTTTCAAAACAAAATAGTAGTTTAGAAAGTAGACTCGGAGCACTACGAACATTGTTTTGGTTGTATCTCCAAATTTTGAGTGTAACTATGCTCAATTTCTCATCCAAGACCAATATTTCCTGATTTCAGAAAAAAAGTGGCCACTTAAGACCCCTTTTTGGCCCCCATCTTCTTGCACTTACCCTATTGAAGTTTATTTCTGTAATTTTTTAGATTTTTTTAAGATTGATTTGATTTTTTTTATCAATTTAAGAGCAGATTTTGTAATGCTAAAAATTTGAAGAAAAAGTGACGTTTAGTTGACGTCAATAAATAAATAGAATAAAACTGCATTTTCTACTGATTTTTTCCCAAATAGGTGACTTCAATATCTAGGGCTTGAACTTGAACAACCTACTTGCATTATTTTCAAATATTTATATCCTAAAATTACTCAAAATATAAAAATATATATATATTTCTAGATTTAGCACTGTGAGCTCTACAAAAGGGTATTTTTCTTTTCTTTAAAAAATAATTTTGATTGCAGAAATATTTCACAGAAGTTGGAAGTTTCAGAAAATTTGAAAAAATGGTGACTTGGCTGCCAAGTATGATGCCACCTTGACAGATTTGGCCGAATGCAATTCAGCCTAATGGGATTCAGCCGAATCCCATTTGGTCGAAACTATTTGAGTTCTTTTTTTTAGAATTTATAGTTTTTTAATTTTTTTTAATTATTAAATTACAATAAATTTAGAGAAAAAAAGACTGATTTTGATAGGGTAGAGTCATATTAAAAAACACCATGATCTGAAACATATTTAGTGTCATTTTATTGCCTTTTTTATTTTTTTTGGTTTTTTTTAATTATTAAATTATAGAAATTTGGAGAAAAAAGAAACACTAATTTCAACAGGGGCAGACTTGTATTTTCAGGTACAGTGATCTAAAACATATAATTGATTAAATCATTGATTTATTGAATGTAGACCTGGATTTTCAAAAATAGAGGTTAAAGTATTTGTATGTGTTTTTTTTGTATGTAGGTGAATTCAAATTTGAACAATTTGTGATGGGCAATAAAAAGATAAGAAAAAAGTTATATGATCGAAGAAGAGATACTACAAATGTTGATGAAGGAACATCTACTCAAGAACAACCCATGGAAATTGTTGATGACCAAGGAGTACAGGTACCAGAACAAATTGAAGGTGGTGATAGAAAAATTTTCCTTGGTATGAAAAATCTGATGGAGATGGATGAGGATTCTCTTTTCAATAATATTTTATCTAAAGATATGTTATCTAAAAGCACATTAAAATTACACTCTAAAAAAATATGGGACGAATTTTTTGAAAATAACTCTATAATTGGAAGAGCGCAGTTATTTACAAAGTTATTTAGGAGGAAAGAGATAATCCGTGTTTTGAAGTTGTTAGGGGTTGATAATAAGAAAAAGTCATCAGGTTCATTAAAGCAAACAATAGTTGAAAACCTACAAGAAGCATTGAATTCTATTGAAAGCAAGAGTCAAGCTGTTGATTTAAGTGCTGCACATAGAGCATTGATGACTGTAATTTCTAGTAAGAAATTATCACATAGAAGACAAATTCAAGCAATTTCCCAATTACTGAATGTTTCTAGGAGAACTATTCAAAGATATATTTCAAAGAGAAATAGATTGGATGGAAATATTGAGAATAATTGGGTAAATATTTGTAGGGTTCCCCGAAAAGATAGAATCTCAGAAGATGTAAAGGAATAGGTGATTGAATATTGGACCAGCCACTCTCATGTTTCTTCCAATAGAAGGGACACTATACAAATAAAAGGTGAAGATGGTACACAAATTTCACATCCAAAACATTTTATAGATACAACACAAAGTGAACTTTTTGAAGCATTCAAGCAAGAATTGTCAGATGTGAAGATTTGTCAAAGGATGTTTGAGAGACTACAACCAAGTTTTGTACATATAAATAAGGTATGTGAGACTTGTTGTCAAAATCATGTCAAATTTCATCTACACCTACAGTCATATAAAAAAGCTATGGTAGTAATTAATCCAAATATAGTTATCCCTGGAAGTACAACACAATTTATGAAGTCTCTTCTATATGAAAAATTAGAATATTCAGATGAATTCAAAGTGCAGTGTATAAAAAATATATGTAATGATTGTGAAAATTTGAAGAATCTTGTACAGGTTGACAATATTGATCATTCAATGCAAGTTATGTGGAAGAGATTTGAATATGAGAAGTACTCAACAAAGTCAAGAGTTGAGAGCAGAAAAATTATTCTCAAAGAGAGTGAATTGTCTTACAATGAGTTTAAGAATAAATTTTGCAATATCATATATCCACATATTGAATATTGTCATGGTGCTAGATGGCAAGCTAAGCAATTTCGTGACTCAAAGAATTGCTTTCCACCAGTTTGTATTCTCTCTATTATTGATTTCTCTAAGAACTATACATTTAGTCCTCAAAGTGAGATTCAAAGTCAATATTATCATTCAGAGCAAGTTGCAATATTTGTACAAGTTTGTTATAGGCATGCCAAAGAACATGTGGATGGTGTACAAAGTAGAAAAGATGAACGAATTATCATCAAAGAGATTCACTTTTATATCAGTGATGATACAAGTCATGATAGAAACTATGTAGCCCATTGTTTTGCAATGTTTTTTGAAGACCTGAGATGATGTCAAATAGATGTTTCACAACATTGGATATGGTCTGATAGATGTACATTGGTAAGTTTTAAATATTTTTTTTTAAATTATATATATATATATATATATATATATATATATATATTTGTGTAATTAACTTGTAGACTTGAATTGTTCAGTTACTTATATGTTGTAGGTATGTATATAGTTTTTTTTAAACTATTTTAGTTTTAAATTTGTTTAATCGTTTGTAACTTCACATGACAATTTAAGTTTGCAAAAGCTTTTATTTGGTTAAGCCAACAACATATTAAATGGAACATAAAATTTATTGGGAATTTCTATGAGAGTGAACATGGAAAAGGAGAGCATGATGGAGCTAGAGCATGTGTGAAGTATGCACTTCGACAACATGAACTTGTAGGTAACACCATATGGACTAGAAATTTAAATTCTTATATTTTAAATGAACTTAAACCTATTAGGAAAAAGGTGTCTCAATATATTGCATGTGTTGAGAAGTGGAAGCTTACCATGTTATGCAATAGTGGTTTTGATATATCCACTGTTGCAGATTTTCAATATTGAGTGTTGGATTTTTTTAAAAATCTAATTATGTTTTTTGAGATTGTCTTTTCCTTTCAACTAGAAAACCTCTTAACCTGATATTTCACCAACATGAACTTGCAGGTAATGCCATAAGGAATGCAAATGAAATTGTTGAATGGTGTAAAAGTCATTTTGCCATCCGTGACTCAATATACAACACATGCTATTTTTGGGAAGTTAAAGGTACATAAATGATTTTTTTTTTATTTCAATGTGTGTACATGAATTGAATTTTCAATTTTATACACTTTTTAATTGGATAAATAAAATTTACAGATATTGATCGATCAACTCTTACTAATTGTCAAATAATTAGTGGTATTAGAAGTTTGTATCAAATCATGATGTAGTAGGACATAGCAGGCCTCCTGTAATTCAAGTGAGAAAAATCATGTTTTTGTGCTGATTGTATTGAGAACAATGCAAATACTCTACAATGTGAGAATATTAGAGATGGGTATGTTTTAGAATGGGAAATAAAACATTTAGTGGCCATGTCAAACACTTTTGAAGATAACGACATTATAGATGTCTATGATCCTTTGTATTCAATTGATTACAAACTTATATCAAATTTAGTTGTTAAACAGGTAAATTTTAGATCTTTAAATTAAATTTTAACTTGTACAATTGATTTATATTCTACTTAAGTTGAGCATGGTTTACTACATGGTGTGTGTACAGGAGATATTTTTGTTGTTCTTGCAGATCTTGATAATACAGAAGGTGTAGATTACTATCTACTAAGATGTACACAACCAAAATGCAAATTATCAGAATCAATGACAGATGGTGATGGACAAGAGTATCCTACTAGATCAGTGATTGTTGAAGGTGCATACTATCAACAAACAAAGATAGATACAAATGGTATTATATTTATTGATTATATGCCAGGTCAAAAGGTTCTACATTATAGTCACTTAGTTATAGAAACATGAATAAATCTTGAAACTTTACCAAAAAGAGGACGTGCCAAACAAAGGTGGAGGTTGCCTATTGAAGATTATGAAAAGATTTTAGAGATAATAAAAGATAGAGAGGATCCAGATTATATGTACCAAGAACTTTAAGCTATATATATATATTATGTTGAATTCAAATAATTTCATTCAATGTGGTGATCTAGTAGCCCATGAAGCTAAATCAAATGTGGTGATCTAGTAATTTTGTTTTTAATGAAGAAGTCATGCTTAAATTATTTCATCAAATGTTATTAGATCCAACAAAAATTGTTTAAGTTTTAATTTTATTATCTAATTAAGTTTGATTAACACTAGCTATTTACTAGGTACTTGACATGGTAAGTTAGTGGATTTGTTTATTGGATCCCATGCTAATTATATAAATGCACACAACTCAACATAAATCAGCCTAAATGTTCAAGCAATTGATTCTTAGCTAGAGGGAAATGATAAATTAATCAACTAAATGCTAATTACAAAATTAAATGTATATAGGACATTAAGACACTTAGCCCTAGAACTCATGTGGAAGAATAGCATTGATGAAATACTATATTCTAAATGTCTTAGGATTGGAAAAGTATATATTCTATTTATGCTTTACCTTGAACAATCATAGTAATTTTATAGTTCTCTATTGAATTGATCCCATGGAACTACATGTCATTTTCATGGGCACATATCTATCTTAAGATCAACATATCTAATCTAGTATTATGTATGTAATCCTTTTGAATTCATTAAATTATCTTCCTTTTGTTGATCATTAGGCACTAGTGCTATTTAAAAATACCTTGCTAAGGCTATGAATTTTATAGGGTTAAGTTCTCTTAATTCAACCCGTAGAAAGACTAGTTTTACAAGCATGTAACTGATTCAAGACAACAAATCTTTAGTTATGCAAACCATAGACATACCGATGATGTGATCTCAAATTCATTCTAGTGCTCCAATTTGAAAGACTCCTAGAATTATATGTAAATTATAATCATATCAAACTTGAATGTGATTGAGTGATAAATGAATGCACAATAAACACCTTTATATATCACTACATAGCAATAAATCATGTGAAACATGCACCAAGCCAACTCATGGTATGAAAGAAGTGGGTGTGAGTCAACAAATTTTGAATTTGAAAATTTGAAGTACATGGGTTAGTTTTGCACTATGCGGGATTAATCTCACACTATGGATTGACCTAGGACAACAAAAAGCTATTGTGATGGTGGATAATGAATGTTTAGACATGGAGTGTGAAATAAATGTCAAGTATGTGACAATATGTGAAAAAATATATGAAATAAGTTCAAATGTGTAAGAATGTGTGTAAATAAGGATAGGTGAAAAATAGAAAATGAGCCCAACTTTACACAACATTCTACCATTTTTTGATATGTAATAATATTAAACCAGTACATTAAAATAAACATGAAACTAAATATAGAAATTAATATGAATATAAACATTTTACTATTACTTAAATATATCATTAAATTAAATCATTTTTCATAAAAAATATCTCACAATAAACTTAAAAATACATAAATTAAATAAAAACTTTTAATTATATCATCTTTTAATATATATATATATATGATAAATTATTTTTTAATATATATCTTTTATGATATATATGATCAATGTCTACCCAACAAGATATGACATACATCCATAGACATAGTATCACACAAGACTTCATCATGATTATATCCAATATGAAATTTCACCAATCATTGTTCACTCACCAGTACCTTATGGTCATCCTGAATCCATGCTATTTGATAGGGCTTAGGGTGTCTCAATCTTTCCAACTTTAGCTTAGTCACCATCTCCTCTGAAACTAGGTTATCAGAACTACCACTATCAATTACAACTTTACAACATTTACCTCCTAATTTGCATCTAGTTCTGAACAAACTTTTCCTCTACGGTGGTTCTTCATTTGTCTCTGCTTGAAATAGTGCTCTCCTCATCACAAGTGATTCTCCTTTAGATCAGGTTTACCAACTGAACTCAGTGATCCAATAGGTTCTTCTTCCACATAGGGTGCTCTTCCACTGTTCTCTGTCCTCTTGCTTGTACTCCATTGATTACATTCAAATGATCTATGTCCTTCACCTCCACACTTGAAACAAGTGCCTCTGAATGTTCTCCTATTAGTTCCTCTCCCATCTCTTTTGTAGCCTTCATTCTGGTATGCATTAGGGTTTCCTATCCAGTAGTAAGTTCTATCATCCCTCTGATATGCATTGCTATCTCTATAATCCTTTTTGAATGTGTTCTCCTGTCTATTTTGCTCCGCATATGATCTTTCTCCTCTGGAAAATGTTCTACCTCTCTGAAATTTACCTCCTTTGCCTCTTTGTCTCTGATCATGGTTCTTATTCAACTTCTCTTCAACATTCAGGGAAAACTGATATGCCTCTTCCAATGATGTCAGCCTTACCAAACTCAGTTCTTCTTAAATGTTTAACCTCAGTCCATTGATGTATCTAGCCACTTTCACCTTCCGTGCTTCACTATGTCTTGTCCTTATGATGATCTTATGAAATTCTTCAGTATACTCCTTCACAGATTTCTCCTTTTGTCTCAGGTTTTGCAATCTCTTCAATAGTTCCATCTCATAGTCAGCAGGTATAAACTAATTCTTCAATTTTGTCACCATCCTATCCCATTTTGTAATATTTTATTTTCCCCTTATGTTTCTATCTAACTAACCTTCTTCCCACCTTATAGCAGCATGTCCTTTCAACTTTGTCTTCACAAATTTCACCTTCTCCAGATCTTCAACTTCTTCATATTCAAAGTATTCTTCCATTTCATTTCTCTAGTTAATCAACTCTTTAGGGTTAAAATTGCCAGTGAAATTAGGTACATCAACTCTAGGTCTTTTCCCAATCTTCAAAATAGCTTGCAACATCTTGACTTGATCTGATTATTCTTCTTCATCACCTCCTAGGGTTTTTCCAATTTGTTCAACAGATTGAAATTCCTCTTCATCATCACTTTCAACATTAGGTCTAGGTGTCAATCCTCTTTGCCTATCTTCCTCGAAATCATCCAATTGAATTCTCATTGTTTTCATCATTTCCATAATCTCATCCATCCTACCAACCATTGTTCCAATAGCAGGTATTTTCCTCGACAACATTCTTCCTAGGATCAAGTGTAAACTACCTCAAATTTGGCAATTAGGCTATAAGGTGCCAACTGCCTCACAATCAGCAATCATTTGTTACACAAGTAACCTGCCTCAGATTAAGTGATCTATCCACACCAAGATCTTACAAAATTCCTTCGCCATCTCCCAAAGATTCAAACTTTCACTTTGATACCACTTGGTGCAGTCACGATTAGGAGGGTCCTCAAAGAGAACTATCCAAACCGTGTAGCTAGAGTAAACACAACAGAAATAACTCAAAGGTTTGAAACAAATGCAAATTTAGTCATTCAGGTGATCACAGAATTCAAATACAGACCAACCAGCAACATGCGGGCTTACAATTAGGGCTCAAAGGCTTGATTATAGAATATCAAAATATGTACAAGATATAGCTTTAAAGCTCATTCGCAAAGAATCCAAACTATGAATTCATTGTAATGATCACCACTACTTTCCTAGGCATATATTACATCAATATATATCATGTCCAGAATATAAGGTTCCTCCACATTGGCCAAGGAAGATCACAAACTCCAATGAAGAGTTGTAATGTGTGTACACGGATAAGTAAGACCTAAACATGAAGAACTCCTTCGCAAATGAATGGAATGATGTCTGGATCTTAGGGAAGGTCAACCATGAACCACTAAACATTGAATGATGTTTCATTGGGCTCCACAAGTCGAGAGATGCTCCATAAGTCTTCTCCTTTAGTTGATTTGTCTGAGACTGACAGGATGCTTAGTTCAAAGAAAACAGTCAATCTTCTGATAGCGATAACTTTTCAGTACTTGATTCAAATGCTTTGAAAATTGGATATGATGTAGATGAATGAATCTAGATGCTAAGTCTATCTCCACAAGATCTAAAATGCAACTGCGGTAGAATGCAGACCAAAATACAGAAACTGGTATTGACTGAACTACCTGCACTAAACTGGAAAATGAAAAGAAACAAACTGAAATGCAAATGTTTTTGGTTGATGCATGATTGCTCTTAAACTAGGGATGCTCCTATAGCACAAGTGCACTTGAGAATCTTATCCTACATGGGCTTCAACACATTCTCATCGATATCGATTAGAAACTTTGGCTTCCTATGCAAAATTCTAGGAGGTGATTTCATTGGTAAAGTTGACTCAATATTAGGAATTTCTTCAATATTTACTTGAGATGGGATAGATGACATACCTTCAATTGGAGATGAAAAAGATGAAAAGTCTTGAAGTTGAGATGGAGAAGATGGTGTACCTTCAACTTGACGTGTGAATGGTGGCTTGCCACCAACTTGAGAAGAAAATGAAGATGTACCTTCAACTTCACCTATGAAAGATGGAGTGCCTCCAATTCGAGAAGATAATGATGGTATCTGTTCAACTTGACTTGTGGACAATGGAGTGCCTCCAACTTGGAGATTCAGTTTCCTCATTGAATAGAGGTTTTGCATGTTTTCCCTTTGTGCTACCAATTCCATCTCTCTCTTAGCTTCATTAGATGTGTCATGTTCCTCTTTAATTGGAAATGGTGGAATGTCTTCTTGTATGGTTGACAATTTCCTACTTTCACGAATTCACCTCATTCTTTCTCTTTTCCTCTCATTCTCAACTTCATGCTCTTCTGGTGTTAGAGTATTTTCTTGTTTCTTCGACATGATGATGATTTCTATAAGCATGATGAATAAGAAAATGATAATTAGAACTTTGAGGGGGCTTTTGCAACAAAAGCTAAAATTGGAGAAGGAAGCAACAACTCTTGACAATTCCCAATAATGAAAATGGTAGACAATTCTTTTTGAATAGAGGAGTTTGGGTAGATTGTAATAGAAGATTTATTCTTCCTTTATCAACCCTCATTGGAGCCTATCCTTGCATAATTTGGTATGTACACATGTGTTGATTCATAATAGTAGATCCTTATATATGTAATTTGGTTCATAACAGTAGATCCTAATTCATAACAGTTGGTTCATAACAACAGATTCATAAAAATTGATTAATAACATCAAAGCCTATCCTTTATCAACTGTAATCATTACAAGTCTAATTTTCAATAGAGTTAGGGTTAGGGAAGAATAACAAGGTGTAGAAATTTAGGGCAGAGTTTTGTTTCATGATGACCTACTTGTAAATGTTTTGATAAAAATCATGGTGTGAAAAGATGTAGCAAAAGTTCTCATGACCAAACATGAAAAAGGAAGATCTTTTGTGAGTTTTAGCATTATCCTATCAACCATGACTGTCATGAAGTTGTTTATAATTCCTTGTCCAAATATCTTTGATATTTTTCCATAGGTATCAATAAGGTGAAGGTAGATCATTAGTGCAAGGTTTCCAAGATAAATTATCGCAAGTAATACATAACCATCACCCTAAGATGCAAAGGTATTGTCCCATGATGAAAAGATAGCCACCACTATCATAAAAATTATTGGAGGTATTTAGGATTAAATCATGATATACTTGAGTGAAGATCATCATTTCATGTAAAACAAGTTGTCCTAAACTATATTTTGAGTATATCCCAATGTATGTGAACATTATCATACAATGATAGACAAATTGCTTATGGAGGTGATGTTGAGGGAAAAGACTATCAAATTGTGCTATGACTATTACAAACAACCACATAGACTGTCACATCGTAAACATAGAAGACTATCATGAAACTCTAGATCACTATTAAGGTTAGATATTCAAAATATGCAATAATCTATCACTACCCTATTCATATGAAATATTACTATATCAAATGCAAAGGTATTGACACTTTGGGAGAAGACAATCATAGTTTGTAAGTTGAAAAAATGCACATTATCAATAACTGTCATGTTGAGCTCTCCTTATTTGATATTGTTTGTTATTACATCATGAAAAGATAACCCTAAGAATAAATGCCTCATATATTGTATCAAATCCTAAGAACATTACCAATTATATGCAAAATACCTAGTGACCTAAGAACACCTAGAAACAAACTACTTGCTAGTCTATCATGCCTAGGTTTATGGATAGTTGTTTTTCTACTAATTTTGGATGATTATGAGGATATCAATACATGGTCACCTATATTGTATGGTACTCCTTAGGATTATAAGGTAAGAGATGACAATGATGAAAATGACTGATTATAGATAGATTAGAATTGTCAAGCACCTTAAATGGACTATCAACACAACTAGGACAATCCTGACAGTCAATAGGAACATCAAACCCTATGAAGATAATTTGATATCTTGTCAAGGTGTACAAAGGAGGGGTTTTCTAGGAATCATAAATGTATATGACAATCATTGTAACCTTAGGAATATCACATGACATTATTCAAACAGTAATCCAAAATAAGAATGATCAAACCCTAGGACTTTCATAAGTAAATTGGCATTACAAGGGCAATCACAAGATCATTGAAGGATAAATGGTGAGATAGGTTATTAAAGAAGAATATAATGATGACAAGATGAGAAGGACGAAGATCTAATGAATATCTAAGAGGGATAAATAGAAACAACAAATTTGTGAAGAACTCACTATTACATCATGAGTTAAGTGAGTTGCTAGAGCATGTATGGTAGTGCAAGGGCACATGTGGCAGTGTTGGAGTGCATGTAGTGACAATTGAGAACATGTATATGTTCTAGAGAATGTTTTGAGATATCACAAGTGATAAGAAGCAATTGAGAGTTTGTCTTTGTTATCACAAGCCATAGTTTGATTTTGGTTGCAATGTAGGAAGACATACATACACGGTTCATGTGTTTTGGTCAACAAATTTTGACTAAGTATGAAGACAAGTATGACAAACAAGCTAAGTATGGTGTACCCTTGTAAGCATTGAAAGTGTTGAATTATCACAATCAATCAATACAAATCAATAAATTGGCAATAAAGAAGACATTGAGTATGGTGGCACACCTAGTCCTAATGATGAGCATGAGTTGAATGGCCAAGAGGATGATAGAGAGAATTATGATAATACTTTGTTATAGGGAGGTATCATTGACATAGTTCAAATTCAAGATACAACAAATTCTATTAATGATTCAAGATATAAGAAAATCATGTGTATATCATGTTTTAATGATTCTAATTCTATTAATACACATAATGATGACTTTTTTAACTTAGATAGTTCAATTTTTAGTGATTATGAGTGTTCTAAACAACAAAAAGTGAATTAAATTGGACATAAAGAACATACCTTAGAATTCGATATTCGAGTTGACCAATCCTCCAAATTTTATCTTCAAAATTCTCAAATTGATCTTTTTGGCAAGTTTGATTATGAATTCTATATAACTCTAGAATAGGATTAGTGAAATTTATAAAAAAACAAACATATATCATCAAATTCAATCTATATTAATGGTAATTAGATTTGAAACAAAATGAAACATGAAACATTCAATTTAAATAATTAAATTTTGTCCAAAAATATGCAAACCCAGTCTTCTATGTTGAAAATACAAAAAAGGTGGTGGATTGATCAAACAATGATTCTTAAAATGTCAAACACCATGAAAAAGCATTTTCTTGTTTGATAGCATGCATGAAAAGTAGGGAATAATAGACATGTGGGGTCTGAACACAGGTCCCACATTTTTTTCCCATTTTTTTGCTTTCCAGAACGTGCACGCGAGCATGAAATATTTATGCTTTCATGCATGTAAACAAGTATTTTAGTGTTTTCTCTATGTGTCTAAGTATATATTTATAAGTTTATATCTATAAGTATATATTTGTAAGTATATATCTATGCAAACCTTTATGTATAAGTCTCTCTCTCTTTCTCTTATTGACAAAGAACGTGTAAACAAGAAAAACTAGGACATGCAAAGAGGGATGAGGATGTAAATTGGGATCATGAAATGGAAAAAAGATCATTTATGAAATTTCATTGGATGCGAAGAATGATGAGGAGAGGTAGAGAGGGGAGGAAGTACATAGTGAGAGAGGGTTGGAGGTAGATAGGGGAGGGAATTAGATAGTGAGAAAGGGTATGAGGTAGAGAGGGGAAGGAAGTAGAGAGTGGGAGAAAGGGTATGAGGTAGAGAGGGGAAGGAAGTAGAGAGTGGGAGAAAGGGTAGGAGGTAGAGAGGGGAGGGAAGAAGAGAGTGAGAGAGAGGGTAGGAGGTAGAGAGGGGAGGGAAGTAGATAGTGAGAGAGGGTAGGAGGTAGAGAGGGGAGGGAAGTAGAGAGTGAGAGAGAGCATAGGAGGTAGAGGGGAGGGAAGAAGAGAATGAGAGAGAAATGAGGTAGAGAGGGGAGGGAAGAAGAGAGTGAGAGAGAGGGTAGAAGGTAGAGAGGGGAGGGAAGTAAAGAGTGAGAGAGGGTAGGATGTAGAGAGGGGAGGGAAGAAGAGAGTGAGAGACAGGGTAGGAGGTAGAGAGGGGAAAGAAGTAGAGAGTGAGAGAGAGGGTAGGAGGTAGAGAGGGGAGGGAAGAAGAGAGTGAGAGAAGGTATGAGGTTGAGATGGGAGGGAAGTAGAGAATCAGAGAGAGGGTAGGAGGTGGAGAGAGGAGGAAAGAAGAGAGTGAGAGAGAGGGTAGGAGGTAGAGAGGGGAGGCAAGTAGAGAGTGGGAGAGAGGGTAGGAGGTAGAGAGGGGAGGGAAGTAGAGAGTGAGAGAGGGTGGGAGGTAGACAAGGGAGGGAAGAAGGGAGTGAGAGAGAGGGTAGGAGGAAGAGAGGGGATGGAAGTAGAGAGTGAGAGAGGGTAGGAGGTAGAGAGGGGAGAGAAGTAGAGAGTGAGAGATAGGGTAGGAGGTAGAGAGGGGAGGGAAGAAGAGAGTGAGAGAGAAGGTAGGAGGTAGAGAGGGGAGGGAAGTAGAGAATTAGAGAGAGGGTAGGAGGTAGAGAGGGGAGGGAAGAAGAGAGTGAGATAGGGTAGGAGGTAGAGAGGGGAGGGAAGTATAGAGTGACAGAGAGAGGGTAGGAGATAGAGAGGCGAGGGAAGAAGAGAGAGAGATAGAGGGTAGGAGGTAGCGAGGGGGAAGAAGAGAGTGAGAGAGAAGGTGTTGAGAATGTGTGTCTCAAACTCACTGTTAAAACCCTAACTTATTTGCCATCAAACTTAGACTTCCAAGGTTTTGCATTCAAGCCTTTACCGCAGTACCACAGGGTGTAGCTAAGAGGGGTGCGGGTTGGCGATGTTACCTACCATCTTGTGGTGGTTTTCATTTTCTTGTGTGGTAGTGTGGTAGGGTCCTACCCCACCACCCCACGATGGTGGTTGACTCTTTCCTAAGGTAGTGCAGGTCATATCGCAATCCCGCAGTGATTCATGGAAGGTGCCGGTGGTAGAGCGGGAGTTACCTCGCCACCCTGCGACGGTGACTAGAGAGACTAGCAGATGTGCAGGTCATACCACAACCCTGTGATAGCCCATGAGGTGGCTTGAAATGGGCTTACGGTGGTGCGGCATAGATCCCACCATCCCACAAAGATTAGTCTAAGATGACTGAGGTGGAATGGTATATGTATCGGGGTGGCAGTGTGGATTTGAAGAGACATGGTTTATTGTCCCTTCAATATTCCAACATGACTTTAACTGAGGAAGATGGAGTGATGATTGAGTTAGTTAGTAGCTGTTTGTCTAGTATGGAAGTTGAAATGACAATGATTGTGAAATCTGTAATGTAATGCAATAGTGCATTGAGTCGATGGATGATCAAGAGTGAATTGTATTATAATGTTGCCAAATTCGTTATGTGAATTGACACCTGAAAGAGCATAGCTTTGTGACTTGTATGTAATTTACATTTTATTGTAATACAAGGGATCTCTGATTTGGTGTGTGGGTTTTTTCCTGAGAGGGTTTTCCCACATAAAATATGGTGTTCATTCTTTATTGTCTATTTTGTTATTCTTGTCTGTGCATCTTAAATGAACTGTACATAATTGCAAAGTTTTGTAAATTTCTATATCTCTCTCCTGAAGATTAGTATTAGGAAGGTGTTTTTCGTACTCTACTTTCCTTTCAGTTGGTATCAGAGCTTGGCCAACTTTGTTGTCCTTGTGGGTAAGATAGGTTTTTTTTGTTGATCTTGTTCAGTGGGAGTTTTGCAGAGAAATTTAGTTTATAAACTTATTGCAGATTTAAGATAGCGAGCACATCTAGAAGAATAGAGATTGAGAAATTCAACGGTGAAAATTTTGAGTTGTGGAAACTCAAAATGGAAGATTTGCTCGTGGATTGAGAGTTATAGACTGTAGCGTCCTCTAACAAACCATCAGCAAGCTTGCAAGATGACTGGGATGCAATGGACCAGAAAAAGCCAAGGGTCTGATTAGACTATGCTTGGCCAATTCAAATCTCCTGAACGTCCATGAAGAGAAGATAACAAAACTTTTGTAGAAGAAGCTTGGTGACATTTACCAAGGGAAATATCTAGTAAATAAGTTATTTCTGACGAAGAAGCTGTATTCTTTAAAGATGGAGGAAGGAGTGTCCATTGCAGATCATTTGAATGTGTTTAACATGAGCATTGCTTAGTTGGGGTTTGTTGGTGTGAAGATAGATGACGAGGATCATTGCATGCTCCTATTGTGTTCATTGCCTAACACACGGGATCACCTGGTAATGGCTATTGGGAGTACAACAACCACTTTCAAGATGGAAGATGTGGTTACTTTGCTACTTTTAGAGGAAATGCAAAGAAAATCTTCTTAGATGGCCAAGGAGGACCTTGTTGTTTGAGGCAGATCAAAGGAGAAAGGCAAGAAGAAAGGAAAGAAGTCTAAATCCAAGTTAGAGGGGAGATCAAATGCTCTTGGTAAAAAGTCCAAGGTGAAATGTTGGAATTGTGGGCAAACTGGACACGTCTAGAAAGATTGTAAAGAAGAGAAGAAGAAGAATAAGAAGAACAATTATTCTTTTGATAATGAATCTTCTCAGAGTGATGCAAATGCCTTCATAGCAGCCTTGGTGACTTAGGCATTGGATGATGTTTGGTTGATTGACTCAGGTGCATCCTTTCACATGACCTCTCATAGAGATTGGTTCTCAAAGTATGAAAATTATGCTGGTGGAAGGGTGTATCTGGATGATGATTCTCACCTAGAGATTGTTGGTTGTGAAAGATTCAAAATTCAATTTCTTGATGGAAGAGTGAAGGGAATCAATGATGTGATGCATAGACCAGGTCTGGCTCAAAATTTACTTTTTGTAAGTAAGCTTAATGATGCTGGTGTACAAGTCTCTTTCTCGAATGGTGTTTGTAGAATGACTAGAGGCTCTATGGTGCTAGCTAAGGGTGCACAAATTGGCACTTTGTACAAGCTAGATGCACATGTAGTTCAATGTAATAGTGCCTTTGCAAAGTCAAGTAAATCTGATCATGTAGAGAAAGGAATTGTTGTTCCTGAGGGTGCAAACTCTTTGGAGACAAAGCTCCCAGTAGAAAAAACAATGTTGTGGCATCAGAGGCTAGGCCACATTGGTGAAAAAGGCTTAAAGGTCGTGAAAAATAAAATCCTGGTTGAAGGGGTTGATGATTGTAATCTTGAGTTTAATTTTTGTGAACATTGCATGTAATCTTGAGTGTATCATTTTATTCTAGTCATAAATCTTCTAGAATTCTGGATTATAGTCATGTTGATATATTTGGTCCAGTTAATGTTCCTTCATTATCAAAATCTGTGTATTTTGTTTCATTCATAGATGATTATTTGAGGACATTTGTTTATTTTCTCAAAAGTAAAACTAAAGTTTTTAGTTGGTTTAAGGAATTTAAAACCTTGGTTAAAAATTAGACTGGCAGGAAAATTAAGTGTTTGAGGACGGATAATGGTGGTGAGTTTTGTTCAATAGATTTTGATAAGTTTTGCAAGGATCATGGAATTAAAAGGCATAAAACAACTCCTTACACTCCACAGCAAAATGGAGTTGCAGAAAGGATGAGAGAATACTGATGGAAAGGGTGAGAAGTATGTTGAGTAGTGCTGGTCTGGAATAGAAGTTATGGGCTAAGGCTGTAGCTACAACATGTTATCTAATTAATAGATCTCCCACTTTGACAATCATGGATAAGACACCTATGGAAGCATGGTCTGGAAGGAAGCCCTTATTGAGACATGTTAGAGTCATTGGCTGTGATATGCATATGTGCCTAGTGAAAAAGATCTAAACTGGAGAACAAGGCTATAAAATTTATCTTCATTGGTTATGGAATTGGTGTGAAAGGGTACAAGCTTTGGAACCCAGTTAGAGTGAAGGTGTTGTATAGGAGAAGTGTGGTCTTGTGTGAGTTGAAACCTTCTATAGTTGATCTACAACCAAAGGTGAAAGAAGTAGAAAAGAAGGAGGTAGTTGAAATTCCTCTTACTCTAGAGAAGGATGAACTACATACTCCTAGTGGACCTGTTACTGAGGAGAGCTCAAGTAGCTCTGAAAGTTTTGAACAGGATGAAGAACTTTAACCTTAGATTGTAAGGAGGTCTACGCATGTGAAGTGACAACCTAAAAGGTTTGGTTATTCTATGTTGGATTCCAGTTGTGCCTATGTTTTGATTGCTAACATTGATGAGCCTAGGACTATTAGAGAGGCTATGGGTATGTCTGATTAAGATTCCTGGTTGGAAGCCATGAATGAGGAAATGGCATCATTGAAGAAAAATGAAACATGGGATCTGGTACCTTTACCTGAAGGTGAAAAGCATGTTGGATGTAAATGGGTGTTTAAGAAAAAGATAGGTCTTGATGGCAATGTTGAGAAGCATAAAGCAAGGTTGGTCACGAAAGGATATTTCGAGGTGGAGGGGATTGATTATGGAGAAATTTTTTCTCCTGTAGATAAGCTGACGTCTATCATATTTCTATTGTCACTTGTTACAACATATGACTTAGAAATCAAGCAGATAGATGTGAAGATAGTGTCTCTTCATGGTGATTTGAAGGAAGAGATTTGCATGTCCCAGCCAAAGCACTTTATTGTAAATGATAAGGAAAACTTGGTTTACAAATTAAAGAAATTTTTGTATGGTTTGAAGCAGTCACCTAGAATGTGGTACCAGAAGTTTGATACCTATATGTTGTCTTTGGGGTTTGTGAGATCAAAATCTAATCATTGTGTTTACTTTAAATCTAAAAATGGTCATCTTATTATTATTGCTCTATATGTGGATGATATGTTGTTCATTGGGAATAGTAAGGGTATGATTTCTGAATTGAAGTCTCAATTATCAACACAGTTTGAAATGAAAGATCTAGGTTTAGCTAGGTATATTCTAGGGATGGAAATCATAAGGGATAGGAGAAATAGAAAACTTTGGCTCAACCAGAGCAAATATATAAATTCTTTCCTAAAGAGGTTTAGCATGACAGATTGCAAGCAGTTAGTTGTTCCAATGTTGCAAGGAATGAAACTCTCTATTGAAGATTGTCCAAAATCTCCTATTGAGGTGGAGGACATGACCAGGGTGCCTTATGCAAGTGTAGTTGGCAGTTTAATGTATGAAATGGTCTATACCAGGCTAGAATTTTTCAAGCAGTGGGAGTGCTTAGTCAATTTATGGCTAATCTAGTAAGGCCGCATTAGGATGCTATGAAGAGAGTTTTCAGGTATTTGAAGGGTACTTCTGAGTACGCCTTGTGTTATCATGGTTAATCTACTGTATCTCAAAGTTTAGTTAGCATTCATGGATATGAAGATTCTAATTGGGCAGGGGACATTGACAACAAAAGATCCACCAGTCGATATATGTATTCACATTGTTTGGTGGTGCAATTAGTTGGATGAGCAAGCGGCAAGCTATAGTCACTTTATCTACTATAGAGGCTAGGTACATGGTAGCAACTCATGCCTGTAAGGAAGCTATTTGGCTTAGAAGACTGTGTTCGGATGTTGGTTTTGATGCAGGGCAAATTGTTATTTGTTGTGACAGTCAGAGTGTCATTTGTTTGGCAAAAAATCCAACTTTCCATGCTAGGATGAAACATATTGACATGTAATACCACTTTGTTCATGATATGGTGGAGGATGGAAAGGTTAATCTGGAAAAAGTTGATACTCTGGCGAATGTTGCTGATGCATTGATGAATCCTATGAGCATGGATAAGTTCAAATGGTGTACCAATTCGATGGGCCTTGGGGCCTAGAATGTTCAATGACTTCAAGCATTGGAAGGTGTTTAGTGAGTTCTTCGTCAAGTGGGAGAATGTTGAGAATGTGTGTCTCAAACTCATTGTTAAAACCCTAACTCAATTGCCATCAAATTCAGACTTCCAAGGTTTTGCATTCAAGCCTTTATTGCAGTACCGCAGGGTGCAACTAAGAGGGGTGTGGGCTAGCGGTGTTACTCGCCATCCTGTGGGGGTTTTCATCTGCTTGTGCAGTAGTGCGGGGGGGTCCTACCCCACCACCCCATGATGGTGGTTGACTCTTGCCTGTGGTAGTGTGGGCCATACCATAATCCCACAGTGATTCATTGAAGGTGCTCGCACTAGAGTGGGAGTTACCCCGCAACAATGACTAGAGAGGCTAGCGGGTGTGCGGGTCATACCGCAGCCCCATGATAGCCCATGAGGTGGCTTGCAGTGGTGCGGTATAGATCCCGCCATCCCGCAAAGGTTAGTCTAAGATGTCTATGGAGGAGCAGTATACGTATCGAGGTGGCAGTGTGGATTCGAAGAGACATGGTTTTTTGTCCCTTTGATATTCCAATATGACTTTGACTGAGGAAGACGGAGTGATGGTTGAGTTGATTAGTAACCATTTTTCTGGTATGGAAGTTGAAATGACAATGCTTGTGAAGTCTATAATGTAATTCAGTAGTGCATTGATTCAATGGATGATCAAGAGTGAATTGTATTGTAATGATGTTAGATTCGTTCTATAAATTGACACCTAAAAGAGCATAGCTCTGTGACTTGTATGTAATTTATTTTTTATTGTAATACAATAGATCTCTGCTTTGGTGTGTGGGTTTTTTCCCTAGAGGGTTTTCCCAAATAAAATCTGGTGTTCATTCTTTATTATCTATTTTGTTATTCTTGTTTGTGCATCTTAAATGAACTATAATTGCAAAGTTTTGTAAATTTCTGTATCTCTCTCCTAAAGATTAGTATTAGGAATGCATTTTCTACACTCTGATTTCCTTTCATAAGGTAGGAGGTAGAGAGGGAAGGGAAGCATAGACTTAGAAAGAGGGTATGAGGTAGAGAGGAGGGAAGTAGAGAGTGAGACAGAAGATAGGAGGTAGAGAGGGGAGGGAAGAAGAGAGTGAGAGAGAAGGTAGGAGGTAGAGAGGGGAGGGAAGTAGACTCAGAGAGAGGGTAGGAGGTAGAGAGGGGAGTGAAGTAGAGAGTGAGAGAGACGGTAAGAGGTAGAGGGGAGGGAAGTAGAGACTGAGAGAGAGGGTAGGATGTAGGGAAGGGAGGGAAGTAGAGAGTGAGAGAGAGAGGAGGGTAGTAGAGGTGAGAAAGAGAGAGGAGGGGAGGGAGAGAGGAGGGAAGGGAGTGATTTAGTTCAACATAATGTGAGTGCATTATAACACACTCACGTTATGCTTATGCTTGGTAAATATCAAGTCTAAGGCTTGGATTTGCCTTGGGCTTCCAACCCAAAGGCTTGGACTATGCAGAGGTCATCCAAGGACGTGTTTCCCTAATTTCTAACAAAATTCAGATAATATGGAGCGTGCTCCCCATCAGGATTGCACTTTTTTCAATGAAAAGTTAAAAAAATACCACCATAATCTTAATCTCTCTATTAGCTATCTAACCATATAATTTTTCACATTTTGAGTACGATAAGGGTTCCATCTTTAATTTCTTTTGTTAGTGTATCTGTTTTTATTCAAAAACGAGTGTCTAGTATTTTTTTAGACTTTTTTTTAACCGTTCATAGAAATTTCAAATAAGTTATATTTTTAGAAACTAGATTCCATTCTACACGTATTTAAAAAATTGATTTTTGATTAGTTTTCAAGAATTTTAGAGGGGAGCATGCTCAATTTTCTATTTTTCAGGATGTGTCCACTTTGAAAATTACTAAAAAATCAATTATTCATGAAAAATTATCAGAAAAATCAGGGATAAACTACATGGTGTTAGCTAATTTCTCACCAAAGTGATTTTTGAAATATTAAAAAAAAGTTAACATTTTAGGGGGAGCACACCAAACTCTATGTTATGTTTTTTTGAGAAAAAGAAGACCAATTTATGTACTCTCCTTTTTTAACCCCTTAATCTCAACTATTTTTGAAAAAAATAGTAGTTTAGAAACTAGATTCAGAGCACTACGACTCTTGTTTTTGTTGTATATTTAAATTTTGAGTGTAACTAGATTTTCAATTTCTCATCCAACATCAATGTTTCCTAATTTCAGAAAAAAAAAGTGGCATCTTAAGACCCCCTTTTGGTCCCTCATCTTTGGTCCCTAATTTCAGAAGAAAAAAAAAGTGGCGTCTTAAGACCCCATTCAACCAAGTGACCTTTTCCAAGAAAAATTCAAAAGTTAGAAAATGTAAATCAAAATTTGTGTTTAATTCCATAAATATATCTTTGCCTATTTTTATAGGAGGTGAATGTGAGAATCATGCACGACTAAAACATGGTATAGGGATTTAAGAATAAAGTAATCAATAAAGGAATGCACAACAACTTAGCATGAAAGAATGTGTAAGAATCATGACATGAATTAAACCATTTTTTAGCTCTATAAATCAATGTATCACTAAATTCATCATGTATGTAATTATAATATAATTTGTAATTTACATATACCCTTATTAAACTTTTGTTTCCATTTTATCCCTTTTCCCATGTGTGTTCTTTACATGTCATTTTGACCCTTTTTACAAAAAACATAGCCTAAATATCATTCCATAGCCATGTCACCATTTCCTATTTTGTTCATAATCCATGTTTATCCTTCCTAAGTGTTTTATTTTATTCAATCTTTGAACCCATTCTATGTACTCAACATTATTTTATTTTTTCCATTATTGTTGTCCCCTTTACCCCTTTGTTAAGCCTCAAGTTGTCATAGATCTAGCCTTGTTTTGTTGGAAACCCTTCATCACCACTCTTAATTCTTATTTAGGTTTGAAAGTGGCTTCTAGGCTTTAGGTTTATGTTTAATAAGTCATTTAGGTTAGGTCTACACAATATATTAGGACCGTCGTGTCTAATTTGTAGGTTTTTAGCTTCATGAAAAGAGTTTTGCAAATGGTTAAATTAGGACTATGAGACTCATCAGGAACATTGAAAACCATGAAGACTAGATGAACATGCCTATAGTGTATAACTAGTTCAAGGTCTATATAGACAATTTCAAATGATTTTGAAATATCATTGCTAAAGGTTTATTGTTAAGCCCATTTAAAAGAAACTCTAGAAGTTCTATGAAACCCTAGTTCATGGAGGGATTGTCATGTGGCCATAACTCTTTACAAATATTATATATAGATGGATATGTTTAAATTAAATATTTAAACATAATAAAGTGACTTCTAGGTTTTAGGTAACTTGGGTTTAATAACTCCTTTAGGTTAGGTCTACAAAAAGATATTAGGGTCCTGTCATATCTAATTTGTAGGTTTTTAGCTTCTTGAAAAGAGTTTTACAAATGGTTAAATTAGGACTATTCTCTACCCATGTTACCATTAGGAGTTTGTCATTCCCTATCCATGTTACCATTTCCTATTTTGTTCCTAATCTATGTTTATCCTTTAGGTAAGTGTTTTATTTTATTCAAATTTTGAACCCATCCTATGTACGCAACTTTATTTTATGTTTTCCATTGTTGTTGTTGTAGACACCTAAAAGTGTCCTTGGATTGCAAAGCATTAATCTCTTCCATATTCTCCTATTTTCCCCTAATTTTCCTCTATGGTTAATTAATTAATTATTTATTTAATCATTTACTTTCCTAATGTCCCCTTCACTCAATTTATTCAAACAAATAAATTCTACCCCACTTAATTAAATAAATCTCATTTGTTTAATTAAAGTTCACATGTCCACTTCAAATGAATTAAATAAATTAACCAGGTTTATTTAATTTAAACATCCTCCACCTCATCATTTTCTTGAATTTTAAATTCATTTTTATCCTCTAGTGGCTGGAAACCCTAACTGGTCTCAACCCTCCATTTGCATCCAAAGTCAACTCTCAATCCTAGCCCTCTGTTCAAATAGGCTTCTCTATAAAATCACTTTTTCCAACTCATTTTCATCTCTCTTAGTTCATTTTTCATCTTCTTAGTTATGGAATCCCCCTATTTTGCTTACAATCTCTAATATCTTGCTAATCACACACATGAGCTTCTTAAGATGGTTGCATGAACTTGCAAATCTGAGAACAATAATGCAAGGTTAAGGAGGACAATGAAGAGAACTCATTAGTTAGCTTCAAATTTATGTTTGTTTCATGTTTGTTTGATTGATTCGTAGCTGAGAATGCACTCCATTGGGAGCTAGGGTTAGCTGTACTTTAATTTTTGCATGCTTGTAGCTTTTTTCACGATCTCATTCTGGTGTCCCTTCCATAATTTGCATCATAATCCACTATCTACCTAATCCATCTCACTTTCATGCAATCTTTCTTACCAACATCGATGAGCATAATGACATTTGGCATGGTCCATGTGACAACATCCATCTCTAATGGGACTATCACCCTTCATGGAACTAGACACTTGAGTCCCTCTTTTCCATATCCACCTATCCCATTCAAAAGTCAAAAAGTTAAAAAAAACCTTCATCCAATGGAGAAAACCACCCTTGGTGGTGCCTTCGATAAGTACCATGATGAAAACCTAGCAAACAGGCATCATGTGTAGGTTGATCTTCTATGTCACTTACACTTGGGGTACGCCATCTTGTCCAACCAATCATTTTCTATCCTATCATGTATTACCATCCTTATCCATTTCACCTACATACATACACCTATTTTATTGATTCCATCCATCCTACCTTCCTCCTTTTGATCTTGATAAAGATTGGGGGCAAACATGTTGACAAATGCATTGGTTATCTCTTGACATACCCCATCCTATCCAATCCAATCCATCTTATCATCATGCTATTGTCATAAGACTTGTCATGTCAAATCCTAAGTATTGCACCAAGAATGGGGCATGTTATTCCTAAGCGAAATAGTCTTTGGAGATCACATCCTTGCCCTCTTATGCATACACTCATTCATCCCCTTGCCTTTCACCCACCCTTTTATCCATTCATCCAATCCCATTCATTCCCTTGCACCTCGACTTGGTCTTTCCCTTGTCATTGGTATCTAGCATAAAGGCTACCCAAATTTTCATCCATTGACATCCCCAAAACATTCAAAATCCCAAAAAAATCACAACATTTCAAAATCCAAAAAATCACAACATTTCAAAATCCCCAAAAATTACAACATTTCAAAATCCAAAAAAATCAAAACATGTCAAAAATTCCAAAAAAGCAAAACATTTCAAAAACACAAAAAAATTGAAATATTTCCAAAACCCAAATCAAAACATGCCAAAATCCCAAAAAATAAAGATATTCCCCAAAATTCAAAAAAAATAAATATCAATAAAAAATCCAAGTAATAAATTCAATCCAAATCATCAACTCAATTCATTCTATCCAATCATCAAATCAATTCTTCAATCATTTCAACCAATCAATCCAATTCTTCAAGTCCATCCATTCAACTTGATTTCAATCAACTTATCCAATCAATCGTCAATTCTTCCAATTATCAAAATCAATCACATCAATTCATCAACTCAATTCATTCTATCGAATCAAATCAATTCAATCACCCAATTCAAATCAACCACTCCAATTCTTCAAGTCAACCTCATCAAATCATTTCAAATCAATCCAATCAATTCATCAATCCATTCCAAGTCAAACCAATTCTTCAATTCAACTCAATCCATCAATTCTTCCAAATCAAATCAATCCAATCACTCTATTCAATCCATCATCATTATTCAATTCTTCAAATCAATCAAATCAATTCATCCAATCTTCAAATCAAGTCAACTCAATCCATCAAGTCTTCAAATCAAATCAATCATTCACCAAAACAATTCAATTCAATTCAATTCTTCCAAGTCAATTAAATCATCCAATCAACCATCAAATCAAATCATCCCAAACAATAACTCAAATGCAAGTCATTATCACATCAATGGTCTTGATCCTAGCCTTGTTGTAAACCAAATCAAATATTCAACAAAAATCTAATCAGTAATCAATCAAACCCTAGTGTTGCTCACATGGCCAACAACCCTAGTGTCAATCAATCAAATTTTCTTAGACTGGATGTTGCATTGTTGAAACCAGACCAGGCGTCTTATACGACATGTTTCATTTCCTGAAACCAGACACAATCATTATCATTAATCAATCAATCACTTAATCATTTGTTTACATCTTGATAGGGGCAATACCTTGTTGGTTTTTGAATCATTTGTGCATGCTTTCTTGCTTTCTTGTGTGTGTTATCATTTATCTTGCATTTGGATCAAACCCATCAAAATTTTCCAAAAATACAAAAAAATCAAATATTCCTCAAAAAACCAAAAACATCCAAATATTCCCAAAAATCCAAAAACATCGACTATTCTCAAAAAATCACAAAAAAATCACATAATAAACCAAAAACCCAAGCAATAAATAGTGTCAACCACATGGTCAAACTACGTTGCCTCTAAGCTTTCACATAGGCAATGCCATCTTCGATGAGCCCCCAAGGCATTAGGTCAGTCCCTTAGGGTCCGTCGAGTCAACCATCATAATAAGTCATCCCTTAATGAGATGGACACTTTGAATAGGCTAAAGAAATCAATCTTTCACATGAAAAACAATCCCAAACATCAAACTAGACAAGCTATTCAAATTAGTCAAACCAATCAATTGCCTCATGATAATCATATGTCATTATCAACTATCCTCATCAATCATCACATACTCTATACAAAATGGGGCATTGTCGAAACTAGGCCTCTACACATTATACAACATGCGTCATTTCTAAGATCAAACATCATCAATCATCACATGCCAATCATCTCACAACTTGTGACATTCTTGAAACCAGACCACATGTCTTATACAGGATGTCCCAATCTTATCACTTGCCTTATAAAGTATGTTGCATTGTCGAAACCAAACCAGACATCTTATACAACATGCTTCCTATCCTGAAACCAAGCCTCCTTCATCTATTCATCATAATCCATCAAACACATATCACTTGACAAACGATCTAATGGTTGTTGACTCCATTGGTCTAGTTTGTCTTATCTTTCATTTGGATTGTTGTTCGATCTCGTTCTTATGCTTCTCAAGGTAGTCCCTAAATGATGAAGAGAAGCAAGGATAGAGTAAGACCTTTTTCTTTGATTGTTGTTTGCAGTTTGTCTTGGAAAAATGACTAGGGCAACTTGGTGCCTTGCATATGATTGGGATTCCATTGGGTGTGAATCAAAGACATCCTATGCATAGGAAAGAATAAATTCTTCCTTGCATTAGGACTTGCATACCCCACAGTTATCTCATCACATGTTCTGACAAGGTACCACAATTACTAGTCTGAGTCAGGCACTCCTTGTCTGTCATGTGCACGTTTCACAAGGGATCACATTTTCGCACTTTGGCCTTTGTCATGCCATTGTGTTTGTCGCCCTTTGACATAATAAGTTCTATGATGATAAGCAAAAAAAATTGCAAGTGAGAAGCTCAAAAATCTATCAAAGCAAGATCTCATTTCCATTCTTCTAGCCAATCTTTCATTCCTCCACCATCCTTCTCTCACATCTTCATTCCTCCACCTTCATTGCAGCTTAACATATCATTCATATCTTCTATCCATTCTCCTATCTTTCTTCCTTGAACAAACCCTTTCATTTTGAGAGCCTACCCGTGTTTGTCCAACTCACCTATCCTCTCAAGGGGGCATCAGTGCCATCCTATCTTTCCATCATCATCCTTTTCCTCTATCTATTTCCTTGGCTTCTTTAAAATGATGTTACTCGACATAAATCACATCATCTCAAAGAGGGGCAAAATGTAGACACCTAAAACTATCCTCAAATTGCAAAGCATTAATCTCTTCCATATTCTCCTATTTTTCCCTAATTTTCCTCTATGGTTAATTAATTAGTTTTAATTAATTAATTATTTAATCATTCACTTTCCTAATGTCCCCTTCACTCAATTTATTCAAACAAATAAATCCTACCCCTCACTTAATTAAATAAATCTCATTTGTTTAATTAAGGTTCACATGTCTACTTCAAATGAATTAAATAAATTAACCAAGTTTATTTAATTTAAACATCATCCACCTCATCATATTCTTAAATTTTAAATTCATTTTTGTCCTCTAGTGGTTGGAAACCCTAACTGATCTTAACCCTCCATTTGCATCCAAAGTCAACTCTCAATCCTAGCCCTCCGTTCAAATAGGCTCCTCTATAAAATCACTTTTTCCATCTCGTTTTCATCTCTCTTAGTTCATTTTTCATCTTCTTAGTTCTGGAATCTCCCTATTTTGCTTACAATCTCCAATATCTTGCTAATCACACACATGAGCTTCTTAATATGGTTGCATGAACTTGCAAATCTAAGAACAATAATGCAAGGTTAAGGAGGACAATGAAGAGAAGTCATTAGTTAGCTTTAAATTTATGTTTGTTTCATGTTTGTTTGATTGATTTGTAGCTTAGAATGCACTCCATTGGGAGCTAGGGTTAGCTGTAGTTTAATTTCTACATGCTTGTAGCTTTTTTCCCTATCTCAGTTGTCCCCTTTACCCCTTTGTTAAGCCTCAAGTTGTCATCCCTAGCCTTGTTTTGTTAGATCCCCTTCATCACCACTCTTAATTATTATTTAGGTTTGAAAGTGACTTCTAGGTTTTAGGTTTAGGTTTAATAAGTCATTTAGGTTAGGTCTACAAAAATATATTAAGACTGTCATGTCTAATTTGTAAGTTTTTAGCTTCATGAAAAGAGCTTTACAAATGATTAAATTAGGACTACGAGGCTCATCAAGAACATTGAAAGCCATCAAGACTAGAAGAACATGCCTATAGTGTATAACTAGTTCAAGGTCTATATACACAATTTCAAATGATTTTGAAATATCATTGCTAAAGGTTTATTGTTAAGCCTATATAAAAGAAACCCTAGAAGTTCTATGAAACCCTAGTTCATGGAGGGACTATCATGTGGCCATAACTCTTTGTAAAAATATTATATAGTATCCTAAATTCAAGTCCTAACAAGCCTCTCAAGTTATTATGGGTTTTAGAATAGGTCACTCCTTACTAAAATTGTGTACATTTTATCCCTTATCCCATGTGTGTGCTTTACATGTTGAATCTCACAAATGGTTTTTGTATGACCAAATGGAGCTCATCCAAACACCATTCAGATTTTGCATAGTTTGGAGACAGGATTGCAACATGACCAAATGATTGTGTTTGTAGGATACATATCATTGTCTTTCCATTATATGGTTGAAATGATTGTCCCTTGGAAGGGGTAGATCTAGTGGTGTGATGTGGCTGTTCTTGACTATAGGACTGAGATAGGTTATCCAATGACTATGCTCTCATTGCTATAGGTTCTTTTGTGTAAATAATAGGATAGTGTTATGACTAAGATGACAACTAATTGTCCATGATTAACATGCTCGTGACAACCATTAATGATAGTCTCTTGATTGCTAATTTTCTTCTCTTCTTAGTTTAGGATGATTGCCCTCTCTTATTTTGAACAACACAACTATATCCTTATTGTGGTAACTTCCTATGGTCCTTTTCTTCTAGTGAAAACTCCTCTAGATGTTCATTCATAATAGTCCATAGCAAGGAAAAGAGATCATATTTGCACTTCATATAATTGTTGGGGCAGTGTTAAGATTTAGATGATGGTGCAATGAACTTTGTTAGGACCTTGATGACTACCTTATCATGTTATGACTATCTTCTTTGTTCCCCATCCTAATGACAATCCTATTAGATGATTTGGATCTTAACATTGGTTAAGTGATCCTAATTGACCTTAGATAACAACCCTCTAGGTTATCAAGTGATATGAGTTAGTTGTTTTCCTAGGGTAACTTTGGCATTCTTAGTGGTTGTTATGACAATCCTTAAACTTGATAAAATTCTATCAAGTGACATGAGTGACTTGTTGACCTAGGGTAACTTTGGCATTATTAGTGATTGGTATGACAATCCTTAAAACTTGATAAGATTCTATTATACCTTATAAGTCATATGAATGAGGACATTCTCATAGCTCACTGACTCTTTGACCCATAGGACCAACCTATGACAATTGTCTAGATTTTATATGCTTATACAAGTGTCCATCGAATTTAATATATAGAAGGTATTTGTATGTTCCAAGCCCTCATGAAAAGAGTTTTACAAATGGTTTTAGGACTATGTGACTCATCAAGAACATTGAAATCCATGAAGACTAAGAACATGCCTATAGTGTATAAGTAGTTCTTGAGGTCTATATAGACAATTTCAAATGATTTTGAAATATCCTTGTTAAATGTTTATTGTTAAGCCTATATAAAACAAACCATAGAGAAGTTCTATAAAACCCTAGTTTATGAATTAGGGTTTAGTGTTTATGAATTAGGGTTTACACTTTATGAATTAGGTCTAAGTGTTTTTAGTTTAGGGTTTAGGGTTTATGAATTAGGGTTTAGTATTTTTAGTTTATGGTTTACGATTTATGAATTAGGGTTTAGTGTTTTTGGTTTAGGTTTTAATATTTATAGTTTAAAAGTGTGAAAAACAACTAAATTTCTATCTAAAGTGCAACTATGGTTTCAAATGAAAGAACAATAAAAAATAACAAAAACAAAACAAAAAAACAATGAAAAACAACAGGAAATGATAGACAACCTACCTCGCATAGCTGATAGTCGGTCTAGAGGAAGCGAGGATGTTCTAGAGGTGGGTGGTAGGGTTAGGTGATGCATGTACCCATTCTATGGCATCTTCTTTACTACTTTTTCGCAGTATGTGGTTGTTAAAATGAAGCCACGGGCTTGTTTTTAAAAATATATATACTTTTCAAAAATGGGTACCTATTCTATTTACGAGTGCCCATTCCATAACGGGTGCTCATTTGGCTTTGAGTACCCGATCCTAAATGGTCATGTATTATTTTCAAAATGTTTGTCCATTCCAAATGACATTTTCCTTGCGCATAAGACTTCCGTGAAATCTATACTCATCTTCTTGCACTTACCCACTCATGAAAATAACTCTTGGCTTTCTAATTCCTTGTCTATAGAGAAAGATATATATATAGAGAGAGAGAGAGAGAGATTCTCTTTTTAATTCCTTGTGGAGTCCTAATTGCTTCTCTCATAGGACATTTAATAGAAGTCTATAGAAAGGGAGAGAGGTAAAGAGGGAGGGAGAGAGAGATAGAGAGATATAGATATAAATATATAGAGAGAAGGGAACATAGAGAGATAGAGAGAGGTCATTCAATGTTTATCTTTTATCTTTATGGATTCAACATGTAATGTTTAACATTAAGATTTACTAACTTGTGTTTAATGCCTTAGTGTCAATATTTAGGGTTTTGGGTTCATGTTTAGGTAACTTAGATTTCAACATTAAGGAAGAGGAAGGTAGAAGGATAGGGGAAGAGAGGTAGAGAGAGTGGGGATGGACAAATAGAGAGGGAGAGAGAAGGAGGGAGAGATAGAGATAGGAAGAGATAGAGAGAGTAGAGATCGAGAGAGGGAGAGGGAGAGATAGAAAGATATAGATATAAAGATAGAGAAGATAGAGATAGAGAGAGGGAGGGATAGATAGATAGATAGATAGGGGGAGAGGGACAAGGAGAGAAGAGATAGAGAGATAGAGGGGGGAGAGTGAGGGGAGATAGAGAGATAGTGATAGAGAGGGAAAGATAGAGATAGGGGGAGAGGGAGAGATAGATATATAGAAAAGAAAGGGATATGGAGACAGAGAGGAATAGAGAGATAGACTACCTTTTGATCAATCATTTTCTACCAACAATAAAAAGATATCATGTTCATTAATACCTTGGAACGTGGCTTGGTATGTATTAATTAATCATGGCAGGCTTGATACAGGTGATCAGATACTGGGGAATTAATTGAATTGTCAACTAAGTATTTAAAACAGAATCGATGGTCACGTGATCATGACTGGGAAAAAAATTTGATGTCTACCTATGTTTCGTAGACATGATGCCTATAATACCTAGGATATCAAAGAATTTAAGAAATAATCTTGATTTTGCATACATTAAAACTAAGGTTGGTGGAGAAAACTAAAGTAGATGATTTGTTATAAATTCTTATAGGCAGGGACTAATAAGGAAGTTTCCAGAGAGTACTAGGATTATGAATTATGATAGATGTAGTCATGATCTAGTAGTAACAAAATGATGTGGATGTATGTGGCTTGCGGCTTCATGATAATGTCATCTCCTACTGGCAAGGAGCATCTAACATGTCCTCTCCTTTGCACCTAGAGCTTTTGAAGTATTAGGTAGTTGTAATTTATTTCAAAGGTAGGGCAGGGTCTTTATGACAAGATTCCTTTAAAGCTAGAGCTAAAATCCAAGACTCTTCCTTTTATGTACCTGGATTATGATCCCCTGTCAATTCTTCAACTCTAATCTTAGGCAACAAATATTAATATTTGAGTTAGAGCACATATCTCATTCTTTGTAACAAAAACTAACCCCGTCCTAATGCTTTTAGATTACATATCCCATTAATGCCCATACGATATAAGTATTCCTTACTTTAAAATGTTTCTTCACCCAAAGTAGAAAACAATAGACCCCATCATGTGTCTATCCTTTTTAGTAATATAAATAAACACAATATTCATATATACTATACAGCCTTCGAGTGTAGACTAAACAATTGAGTTGATGATAGACATATACAATGGTCGCAGGTTTGAAACCTGATTTGCCTACTATATAGGTTAGAGGTAGCGTGCACATCGTAGAGGTTATAGGGGCTCACCTATGGTTAGAGTCACCTCATGGTTAGAGCCACCCCATATAAGCTAGCTTTGGGTCGTCGGGCTTCTAATTCCTCTAGTTAATAAAAAAAATCACTAAAAATTACTAGGTCAATAAATTCATTATAAAATATTATTCCAAAATTACATGATGTTGATTTTAGTAATGGAATCTAAAGGGCATTAGAAGTTGAAACTCTAGTTTATACGAAATTGTTTGACCTTCTACAAAACAAACCTTTGAAAATTTAGGGCTCATGGCTTTCTTTGGAGTATGAGATGCAAATCTTTCACATGGGATGTAAACTTTTTCTTGTAACAACTTTCTAATAATTTTAAGCAACAAGATCACATCTAGTTGTTTTAATTTTTGGTACCTTTTACTAGGGGAAAAGGAAATGAAATGAAATGATCTTATTAATGTACATAAGATTAATTTTTAAAAGTGTCTATGGGTGATTTGGATCTAGTTGGAGATTCAAAGGACAATACCTGGTGAGCAGGCCACCTATGGTATTGTAGAGACCAGTAGGAATCAGTTTGGAGTAGTCTGGCAATCTTGTTTAGAAATGTATGCCTTCTCTATCTATCTTATCCATTTGAAAGAAGGGGTATTTATGCATGTTAAAAAAGACACAAACATCAACGATCACCACCTTCCGTGAAGAAAATAATTAATTAACAAATAACTAATTCTGGTTTGGATCATTCCTCCCTCCTTAAGAGGCAATGGGCCCCATTGCATCAATGTTTGGTAACAAATGAGAAAAGTGTTCTGCAATGTTTCCCTAGTAAACCAATTCCCTTGATAAGGTAATTGGTCGGCTCGAACCACATGATAAAGAGGGATTGATTGGTTTTTTTTAGTGTCTTCTCAAGAACATCGATAAGACAAACTTTGCACCAGCCTAAAGTGATGAGGTGTATGATGTTGGTCATGTCACTCCTTGTACTTCTGGTTGGTGTGTTGTAGTATCTCATGAACTTGTTGTTGAAGATGGCGAATCTTGTCAATAAACTTGGATGGCTATAAGTACAACATCCATAGGAGCCAATGGTTGGTATTTGGATGTGGACAATAAATGTGGTGCTTGATCTCATCATTCTCTAAAACTAATCTTCTACACAATGGCCCATTTGGTAATGGTGGTCTTGGGATTATGTCAATTGAATGCTTGACTTGACGATGCAATGGAACCCCTGTTGGTGAGGTCAATATATTTTGATAATTTATCAACATCTAATGTATTGGCTTCTGCTAAATGGTGGTGGTGGTTGTTTTGTTATATGAGTGATGGCTACAACTGACCTTACCTCCTTATGTTAAATTATTGGTAATACAAGAACTCTAGTTTGAGCGATCGAAGGCGTACACTAGTTTGTACTAAGTAGAGATACAATTTTTTTAGGACTTACCTTAGGTATCTGATACTTTCATTCACCCAACTTGACAATAACACTACGAGGTATGGACTAATAGATGCTATGATTCTTGTACATGTATGGTTGTCACAACAGTACATCACATATGTTCAAAGGTGCCACATCACATATTACCTCGTCTTCGAATGGTTTTATGGAATAGGATAAATAACAGTGCTTGCTTACTTGAATTGACTCACCCATCCCATAGAGTATGGTTGTGGATGGGACACTATTTGTAGATTCAATCTCTTGATAGTCTTAACAAAGGTCAACTTCTTTTGACTCCCACTATAAATAATGAAATGTAAGGCTTTCCATTTACCAACATTTGTGAATGGAACAAACATTCTTCGGCTTCGCGAGGAAAAAATTTAGTAGTGGCTACCATGGAATAAGGATCTACCACAATGATATGCTCATCATCATTTTGTTCAAGAGGGTCTGTAGGTAACAAATCAGCTTCTTTCTCTACTTCATGTGTTTCCACCATTAATGGCTTAACAACTCGGCAATCTTTAGTGTTATGTCGAGGACTTTTATGAATTTCACACCACATACCTATGTCTTTTTGTGTCTTTTTAGCACCCTGATCTAATGTTGATGATTGTGAGGAGAATCCATTGGTGGATTGTTTTCTTGCAAACTTGTTATTGCCTTCCCCTTTTGATTTGTTGCTTTTCAGATAATTCTTTTTCCCTTATGTTTGAATTTCTCCTCAATCTTTGTTGTATATTTGAAGGCAGTTCCTAGTGTCTTAATATTCAAGAAATCCATCTTAGTTTGAATATATTGGTTTGGCCCACTATGGTACTTTAAAACCTAATGCTTCTTCGTATCTTGGATACCAAGCTTGGAAGATAATGCATGGAAGGTATTGGTGTATTCTTGAATAGTTTGGTCCTTTTTTTGTTAAAGCAATTGTCACTACATATATTTCTCCTCATATGTGTCTTTTGGAAAATATTGTTCTTTGATGTATTCCACAAATTTTCCCCATGTGGGGCTATCATTTATGTCCTCATTCAATTCTAGATCATCAGGGACTTCTCTAGACAATAACTTAGCTTCTCATGACTGCTTCACATGGCGTTCAACTGTGAGGAGAGAAAATGTTTTCTTTTCAGTTTCGGAGAAGTGATTCACAAAAAAGAATTTGTTTAATTTTGATAACTAGTTATCTACAACATCTATATCAATTTTTCCTTCAAAGTTTGGAATATCAAAATTTGCTTGTACCTTGAAAGGAGTGTGACCACCGAATGGAATTTCTATTTTGTTTAGCTATTGATTTCCTCTATTCTACTGGAGAAACTGAGAAAGTTTGCTCATCATCTCCTAATGTTGTTTTCTTAAAGCATCTTCGACCATCACTTTTAAGGTATTAGATGAATCTCCATGTTCTTCCACCATCTTTGGTTGTGTGTGTCTCAAAGGAAGATAATATGAAGGATTTCATGTTTCTAATCTCATTCTTTGATAGCATAATCTCATACGATGTGACATATATAGGTGAAAAGGCTATGGCATTAATTAATTTTGCATCTGTTTCCTTATGCACCAAAAAATCAAAGATTCAACTGTAATAAATATGTCTTCCTTCTAGTGTGTGTCAATTCTCCAGGTGACCTCTCTTTTATTCTTTGGAAGTTCTCTCGATGCAATATCCAACAATTTATATGTTGAATATCAACCTGAGCTAGTTTTGGTGGATTGTGGAGACGCTTGGCAATCTTTGGAGAACACAAACAAAATCAATAGTGTATATATATATATATATATATATATATATATATATTGTTACTCCTTATTCCTTTTGTTTTGTCTTGTGTGGCCTTTTTCTGAGCAAGCAATGCAGCCAAAGAGAACAAACTATATATGTCACCAAATTCTGTTGTTAGCAAAGCACGAACTCAACAACAAAATCAATGATGCTTAGCAAAGTAAGAATGTGTTAGCTCTAATACAATTAATCTAGATCTGGCTGGAGATTCAAAGGACAAAACCTGGTGAGTAGGTCACCTATGATATTGTAGAAACTAGTAGCAATTGGTTTGGAGTAGTTTGGTAATCTCATTTAAGAGATGTATGCCTTCTCTGCCTGTCTTATCTATTTGAAAGAAGGGATATTTATGCATGTTAAAAAAGGCATGAACAATAATGGTCACCACCTTGCATGAAGAAAATAATCAATTAACAAATAACTAATTTTGGTTTGGATCAATGGGACTCAAAGTAGTTACATCTAGAGTTTTGCTTTGGGTTCTTTATCACTTTTGTTGTCATAGTTACAACTATAGACACTCATGCAATAATTAGTTGATAGGCTTTTTTAAGTGTGAGCTTTTAGTGCAAAAAATTGCTTAAAAAGTTGTCTCACACTATCAAAAGAATGTCAGATTTCTTTTCTATCACTAATTTTATTTAGTCACCAATTTTTTTACTCCACATCAAATCTTAAATCAAATCTTGAAGTTGTAAAGAATTGTATCAGATCTTAATGTAGAGCTCTAAAAATGTATCAAATCTCCATCTTTAAAAACATATCAAATCTTCATGCACCTTACATATTTTGATTATATGTATGGTACATCATGGACGGGAACATAGAGAAAAGTTGGATTGTTGACTCTGACATGGGTGAAACATTCCCCGCTCCCCAACGGTATGTCAAGCACCACAAGGCTCTCGAAGTTTTCTAGGGAGGCCACCTCCATGGTAGTGCCCTGAGGCTTTAGGGTTGACTTGCTCAACCTACTTACAACAAGCTCTAGGAAAGCATTAATGGTGGCTATGTGTGCTATGACATGCTTTAGGGGATACTTCACAGGTTGCTCATAGCTTGCTTTTGTTGATCTTAGAACATAGTCTATGTGCACCAGCAAGAGTGAGACTGATGCTAGGGTTTCTTCTCTAGCTACTTCAAATCTTTTTTTCTCCGCTCCTCCTATTACAATGTCTAGAGCAATTCATGCACATTTAAAACATTGCACATCTTGAATTCTCTAGCTACCTCCATAGTGGCTAGAAATATTCGATCCTCAAGTTTTTATCATTATTTTTGTATTTGTTTTGGTTTTTCTTTTATGTTCAATAGTGGGTGCATGTGGCATGGTAGATTGTGAAAAACATGGTACATGAAAAAGTGAGGAGAGGGCATTCACATGGTTGACAATAGAGCCTTGTGCCTTATTGTTTTACTCCAAATCTTCATCCACCCTTTATGAAATCAAGATTTTGTTATCCCATATCATAATCAAATTTTGAAATATTGATCCAAACATGTAAGGCACATATTCATTCTAGAGAGCTTGGAGTGCATTTGATAGAGATTAGAGTGTATGTACACCATCCAATATTTTTTCTAGTGGCAAATCTTTTCCAATTGGAAAATAGTTCATATCTACCAATTTGAATAAATGGTGAATCTATTGCAACCGGTAGGGGGGTAATGCACCCATATTTTATGAATTATCGGCTAAATGAATTTTAATTCACGACCAATTTATTTATGAGGTATTTTTAATTAATATATTTACCATAGTAACCTACACTTTTCTAATGGTGATTCACCTAGAATTATGTTTTAATTTACCCACATATTTGCCAATAGCATTAAAAGTTCACCGTGTATGAGGACAAATTTCACCAATAACATTATAACTTCATGCTAATCCTAGGGCCCTAATCACCTTAAAAATTACAATGTACATGTTTGATTAAGGTTCGATTCACCCAAAATTTATATGCATCATTTTACAATCATGTGGGATTTACCAAATTATTATTCTACGATTTTAGAATCCTGGGAAATTCACCAAATATGGATTGATATAAATACACTAGAAACTCTAATTAACATTTTACACATTTTGTTGTGCTCTGAGCTCTCAATTCGTATCATAGGCAAGTTACAACTACAAGCATTAGCGAGTCAGTGAAAGGTAAGTGATCATTTCTTTACAGTGTTATAATAATATATTCTTTTTAATTATTTATCTCTATGCTAGTTTGGTTTCATTGTTATAGATGATATTTGTTAGATTCTTTGAGAAGCGAGAACTAAGCCAAGATCTGATGTCATTCATAGATCATATGCGCCTCCACTCGACAGATGATCAAAGATTAAAATAGTAGAATGAAGAGATATTTGAAATGAGAGAAAAATAGAGACAAATAAAGAGAATTTTGAGAAGACTCTCAATACTCTCACTGAGCTATCACTGAACTGATATTCGAGCTAGTGAAGGTGAGAGGAGAGTGTTGTATATATAGCAAAAATGGGGCATATACATCCAAGAGGTGCATTAACTCCCATATCCCATAAAAGGTGGGAGGTTTTACCTACTTGGTAAATGCCAAAACATGTGGCATAACCTCCTTACATGAAAACAAAAAAGGAGTTATAAGAGGTGGCATATAAAGCCAAAAGAGGGTGAGAAACCCAACTACCCCATAACCTACTTAGGTAAGGACAGAATAGTGGTTATGAGAGGTGGCACAAAAAGCCAAAAAAGGATGTGTAACTCAACTACCCATGTGTGGGAGAGAGTTACACATGTAGCTGATGTATTTCTCCATGTGTCCTCATATTAACCACATAAAATAAACCTAAGAAAGCTTAATAATGTGTAGGAAAAAGAAATATCCCTAAGAAAAATTAAAAAACCTACACTAACACCCCCCCTTAAGTGTAGCTTACGTGGGTGAAAAGATATGGGTCTTGGCAACTAAAGCCTGATGAGGTACCCTTGTACAAAGAACTCCTCCCCCAAAAGAAGAAGAAGGCCCCCTAAATAGAGAGAGAAAACACCCCCCAGAGTAGAGAGAGTGAAAGAGACTATGAAACCCCCCCACAATGAAGTAGCTTTGATGTCAAAGGAGGATGCCCATATATGAATGCTAAAGATGATCCATTTGTGGCAAATGACATTTCTCCCCTTAGGAAGAAACAACTCCAATGGTGAATGTCGAAGTAACTCCCACTCAAAGAAGCAAGGTGAGGAAGGAAGCCTCATGATGTATCTTGTCTCAGAAATCTACTCAAGTGTCTCCATGTTGATGTCAAAAGATATCACAACCAAATTAGGAGTCTCAGGCCTCACTGATGAAAGTGACAATCCAAAACCAAGTGGAAACTGAAATAGAATAGGATCCAAATATGAAGATAGCTCCTTTGAAGACAAAGATGCCTTCTTCAAATGTTGCTCAATGATCTCCAATCCCTTGTCAAACTGTGATAAATACTAATAAGATGAATCATGTACCATGCAGGATTCAGGCACAGTTACCATTGATGTATGGTGCTCACCATAGGTAAGCCAACTTGACTACTAAGAATCAGGTACTTCTGCAGAAGATGTCAACTTGAATGATGATTGAGTCAAATAAGATACATGAATATCTATAGAATCTATCACTGTAGAAGTTGATATAGGCAGAGAAAGAACATGAGGGTCTGATTGTTCTCTCAAAACATCTGAAGAAGATTCAACTTCATCAAAGAGAAGATGAATGTAGTCAATGGTGTCTCCCAAATCTAAAATGTGAGACTCCACAAAAAAATATGCAATGTTTGATAGATAGGAATCCCAATCAGGAAGACTGCAATGATCCTGCTACAAAGAATCGCTAGAAGCTCTCAAAGCAACGTCATTGAACTCTGAAGTAGCAACAAGTGTTGTATCTAAAGATGGGGTATCAATGTATGTCACACAAGATGGGGCAAAAGAAGTCTCAGTATCATCCACAAGAGCCTGGTCATCCAAGGAAACATCACTATCAGATGAAGATCCAAAGTCTCCATACAACTGTTGTATGATGGTCCAAGTAGTGAAAGGGCACTCAGTGTGATCTATGTGATGTAGAATATCCTCAGAAATAGTAATACATATTAGTCCATAGACCATGTCAATATTGTTAAACCATGCATTCTTCTGATCATAGTCACTTGGCTCAGGAACAAGTCCAAGGAGATAGGGCAATAGATCCTCCTCAAGGCATTGATTCTTTATCCCTTGTTTCCAAGACAAATAGTTCTCTGAGGTTAACTTAACAATAGAAGGATGGAAATAACTGAAATCCATGATGAACCCCCAAAATGATTACAACAACCCCATAAAACATGTAACTCAAATAGAGCACATAAGACACCCCCCTTTCCACTAGTCTCAAAAATCACCCCCCAGATATTACAATATTCGCACTTTATGATTAGTGCTTTTACAAGGTTTTTCCATATTACAAGGCTTTTAAGGCTCTTAATAGCCAAAATTACAATATTTGATACAAGTTAATTTTCAAATAAAAATCTGAAAAAAATAACCTTGTAGCTATTTTTACTCTTCAATATCTTTCTAACACTTTTTTTTGTTTTTGAAAAATGAATTACAAAAGTGAAAGATATGATTTATTGAAGATAAAAAAATGCAGCAGATTCAACCTACAATATCTGATTGAAAAATGTAGTAATTTTTACTCAAACCTTTGTGGATGGAAAGTTCTTGATTCCAACTTTCCGTCAAGTACTTGTTTGCGAAAAATTGACACCTGAGGCAAAAGTTATGCAATTTTGAAAAAAGATGCTGAAGTTGCCCGTCAGGAATGACTCACGCCTATTTCTGACTTGATTTCTGCAAAATTTATCAATCTTTTGCAAAATGTAACAACTACCTAGATGGTTTTTCGATGCTGGGAATAAAACCCAGAAATTTTTTTCTTGAAAATGTGTGGAAGTTAGATTTCTGAAGCAAAAATGAAAACGACTCCAGTAAAAATTTCATAAAAAATAACTCCGATTTGTTACCGTGTCCTCCAATCTCTAATTTTGGTGAAGTAAAAGCCACTTTTGACTTTCTCAAGCCTTCTAGACACTCTGGAAGTACTAAAAGATGCCTCCAATATTACCACAAAGTTGCAATCACCTAGATCTCATAGGAACACATATATTCAAACCAGATTAACCAGATGCCTATTTTTCTTTAAACTATTCTGATTCTTCAGTTCATTCAAGGATGCAGGAGAAGAGAATACTTGGTTTTTAAGAAAAAATTAGCTATCTAATAATCTCAAATCTCTCAAATGAATCAGAAAAACAATGAGCTATACCAGACAACACGACTCTGATACCATGTTAGATTCTATGAGAAGTGAGAACTGAGCCAAGATTTGATGTTGGTCATAGATTATATGCACCTCCACTCGACAGATGATCAAAGATACAAATAGTAGAATGAAGAGATATCTGAAATGAGAGAAAAATAGAGACAAAGAAAGAGAATTTTGAGAAGACTCTCAATACTATCACTGAGCTATCACTGAATTGATATTAGAGCTAGTGGTGAGAGGAGAGTGTTGTATATAAAGCAAAAATGGGGCATATACATCCAAGAGGTGCATTAACTCCCATATCCCATAAAAGGTGGGAGGTTTTACCTACTTGGTAAATGCCAAAACATGTGGCATAACCTCCTTACATGAAAACAAAAAAGGAGTTATAAGAGGTGGCATATAAAGCCAAAAGAGGGTGAGGAACCCAACTACCCCATAACCTACTTAGGTAAGGATAGAATAGTGGTTATGAGAGGTGGCACAAAAAGCCAAAAAAGGATGTGTAACTCAACTACCCATGTGTGGGAGAGAGTTACACATGTAGCTGATGTATTTCTCCACGTGTGCTCGTATTAACCACATAAAATAAATCTAAGCAAGCTTAATAATGTGTAGGAAAAAGAAATATCCCTAAGGAAAATAAAAAAACCTACACTAACAATATTGAGTAGGGAGACATCTAGGACCCAAGGATCTATATTATGTGATTCCTTCTTCAACAAAAAGACATTTTTTTGTATGTTTTAAACCATGAGAGATGTCAAGTAGGAACAAGTTTCTTAAAATTAGTGAAGGGAGGTCATCAAAACACAGAAACATAATGTCATACTTTGGCAATGTTTGCAGGGACCATTAGATGGAGCTACAACATTACCACTTGTACCATCTATTCATGAACAAGGAAATAACTTAGAGGAAGATTGGAATGAGTTCATTGACTTGGATGACAATGCCACACATGATGTTCTAGGGTATACTTAGGGTAGCAAGAATGATAATATGAATAAATTGACCTCAACAAGTGATAATGAAGATGTAGATCTTACATGAAAGGAGAGAAAAAAAAGATAAATCCAAAATAGGGAACGGGTGGGATATGACAAGAAATTTTTAGATTGATTGGGTGTTAAAGTACCCATTCATTGAACCAGTGGAGAATTCAAACAAAGATGAACCTCCCATAGTGTAAAATTTATAGCTGGAAATATCATAGGGACAAGAAGTTGTAGCTAAAACTTGACATTATGGAAAAACATATTGGTAAAGTTTACATGAAAAACAAATCATAGACCTAAAGATAAAATTAGTGATAAGATGGAAAACAAAGGAAGAATGTCTTCATGTTAAGCATGCCCTTGATTGTGATGCACATATGGAAAGAAAGGCAAAACTTGCTACATGTGGAGCTTCAATTGAAGCTCAATTTGGAAAGATGATGTGAGAAGCACAAATGGAAAAAGTGTTCAGTTGTGTGTTGTTTTTCATATTTTGACTAGAGGACATCCATGAATGACTACCCAGAATATGATAGTTTATTATCTTTTATGGGTTTTCCTAACTTTCCTAACACACATTGGTCAATAAACAGTGGATGGGAATGGGCAAGTTGTCTTGCTAAGGTGGAAAAACAAGATTTACAGAAAAAAATAAAAGAGTAAACTTTTATTGCATTATCTTTAGATGAAGTTACAGTAGTAGATAATACTTCTTGTGTATGTATGTGTTAGAAATTAGGATCTTAGGATACTAATCATTATAAACAAAATAAAATAAATATAAATACAAATCATACAAGCATAGATTTAACACATTACACAAGATATACGTGGGGAAAACCCTTTCGGATAAAAAAAACCCCATAAAGCATCATTTTATTAAAACACTTTAAAAAGTAGTCTATTAAGAAATTGACTGAACCTGGGAATATACTCCTCTACATACTTCTACAAGGCCAATAATACCTCCTGTGCATAGTGATATAATTCACTATAAAACTCCAAATTCACCCCAAGTCTCAAATGTTTTGTAGTGGCATCGCATTCATCAATTTTGGATTGCATTTTTTATATATATTTTTTTGGGGTTTTGTTGTGCAACTCTTGTCGCCTGGAATATGATGATCTTCCTGTCACTAGAGTGATAGAATACTCTATTTTATCTCTGACATCCATTTCTAAACTTATATTTGGCATATTTCTAAAGAAATCGTGGTTGGCAGTTTTGGATACCTAGATAAAGTTTGCAGTTTATTGAGGATCTGGAAACACCTTTAATTGTGTGACCCGAAATAGAAATAGCTGAGAGTCTACAATTAATCCTTGGGCGATTGTGATCTTGGCATAAACATTTCTATCTACAATCCATTGGTGCATGGCATAAATGTTTCTATCTTTGACAGTGACTGATATAATTTCTTTTGAACATGACCATCATGATTTTTCCTCTGGTGGTGACACGTTTTAAAGTTTAAATTTTCTGCAGACCAATATGAAGATCGTGGTCTTCATGGGTGTTATCCATTAATATGGCTATGGGGGTCGATGGCTGGAGGGGATTTGATAGCAAGAAGATTGTGAGGTGAAGCGACGGCTATAAAAAGGCTGATGATTTGATGTTGTGGGAGCAGGAGAAATAAAAGAGGCCGCTGATTACTAGCCAAGGAGTTTAGAGGAGCAATGGTGGAACTCTACAGTCTGGAATGCCGATGAGTAAAGGAGGTCGATGCGAGTGATAGAGTAGTTTAGAATCATTGTATTTTTGTAGAGGAGAAATAGAAGAGGTCATTGACATTGGCCGTAGTGACTATGCGATTTGAAGTAGAGTAAAGAGAGACCATGTAGTGTCGATGGGATGAAGTCACAGTGCGACTATGCAAGCTGATTGATAGTTATGTAATGTTTGATTTTGATAATAATATAAACTTTTGGTAATCTATTTCTTTCATAACATTTTGCTTGTAAATCCATGTTCTGGTCATTAGTTTGGGATTGTTATGACTGTGCTGAAGTTTGTTCAACCTCTTGGCATTCTTGATATGAAGTTCCTGTCATTATATTTCTACATATCTCTTTAATCAGGTTGTTTATAAACGGGTTTTGGGTCTGATTTTGCAAATCTCCCATCAAGTGGTATCAAAGCAAGGTTGGTCTTGAGTGCTAAGTAGATCGTTGAAGAGAGGCAACTTAGCCAGGTCTAGTGGGTGTGGGAAAAGAGTAAGTTGTTGTGTCTTGAGTAAGCCCTAGAATAATTTGTTGAAGGAGAGTATATGAGAGTTTTTTATTAACATAGTAACAGAATGGAGAAGCACCAAAAGACTGGGCAGAGAGGAAAGAGAGAAGCCCTAGGTGAAGTGCAGAGGTGTGTTGTTGTGTGTGAACAGATCACCGAAGGAGAGGTAGTTTGCACTTGGAGATTGAATAGAGACTGTGGATTGCAACAATATGAGAAATGAGTTTTTGTGTAAGAAGACCTATGATAATCCCATATTGGGATAAAGTAGAAAGCAGATGGTACCAAGACAGATTGGAAGAGATCTCAAGAAGAATGGAAATCTTGGAAAAGATTTATTTTCCTAATAAGGTTATGACTACAGAAAGCAGACAAGGAGAGAAGAAGAAAGTTCTCATGGCGGAGGACTTGAATAAAAGTAAGAAAAATATAAAAGAGGAGGCATAGAAAGGAGCACCAGAAAAAGAAAAGAAGAAGGTGTCCAGAACAAAGGCACCGGAGGAGACATCTTGGTCTCTCAATTTATTTTCTGATGAATTGTTTGAAGTAGTGAATATAGGTGTGAAGAAGACTAAGGAAAAGCCTTTAGAGGCAAAGAAAGAAAGGGCAAGAAGAGAGCCCATCAATGGAGCCGGAGATAAGAGCAAAAGAAGCCAGATTGTAGCAATAGATAATAAAAGACAGTTTGTAGCAGCAATACCTGAAGGTGGAAAGAGGGCTGATCAATAAAAGAAGAAAGCCTGTGAAGAGAAGGAGTTGGCAAGAAATGCAACCAAGAATATCTGCAAATTGGGGCAACAGAACAATGACAAGGTAAAAGTTTGTTTTGATTGTGCAAGTGGTAATGGGAATGTAGATGTGTAAGTTCAAAAGGAAAAGGGTAAAATAGTAGATCATGGGTATATAATCCCATCTTGGCAAAAGAAATCAATTGTTGATGTGCAACAAAGAGGAGTGGTTTGTATTAACTTTTGTGATAGAAAAATGGCATCAAGGGTGGAAGACTTGACAGAGAAACAGAGAAGATAAGGAGATAAGCCAAGAGCAGAGGCAACAAGGCAATCATTTGGAAAGGTGAAGAATCAAGTAGTGAAACATGGGACAACAATAAGAGAAGATAAGGAGACAATGTGCAAGCGATGGAGTCATGAAGAGAACTAGCCCCTACAACAAGGAGTCAAAGTGAAGGATGAAAAAGAGAATAAAGATCAAGGGCATGTAGTAGACTTAGAGGAAAAGAAGCATAGTTTGAGCAAGGTAAAGGGTCAATTGCTTAATTTGATGAAGATAATTTTGAGGCTTTAAATAAAATATATGAATATGATATGAAAGTGTGGGAGAAGATAGATGAGAGAAGTAAAGGACAAGCAGACAATGTAGCTGAGGATGCAAATGTTGAAGCCTTACAAATTGAAAATATGGATTCCTATAAGGGGACAATAGTTAAAGTAAGTTTTGATGAAAATATAAGAAATATGATGGAAAAGTTTGTTGGAATACTCAGGAATGCAAAGCAACAGATGACAACAGGATTACAAGGAGAGGTAAAATGTATTGTTTTTCATTTTGTTCATGGTTTGTATAATGAGAAGTCTAGAAGGACATATGGAGTAGCAACATGTTTTAACAAGAATATTGTGAGTTGTAACATGTATGGGTTGATAGGGAAGAATGATTTTGCTGATGATGGAAAAAAGGATAAGAAGATATGGTTCATAATATATGATGTCAAATGGTTGAGTATGGGTGAGATGGAGCCTAAGTTTTGTGAGATGTTGAATGTTTAAGTATGGGTGAGATGTCAAAATGATTGGAACACAGTAGGAACTAAATGAAAGCATGAAGTATGTGAAAGAAGAAAGATCCATTTTCTATAATGTATTTGTTTCTTGTGCAGGTATGAGTAGAAGAGAGAATAATATTGTGGTTTACAATAGGAGAAAGGATAGGGGAGCACATAGAATGATGAATGTAGATTTAGGGAAGGTAGAGCATGTGGAGAGAAGAAAGCTATATGAGAATTTGCAAAGGATTTCAGGTTGGATGGATGTATTGGAAAGTTGGTATTTTATTAACCCTTTAGTGTTTGCTGGACATTCAAATAAAGCCAAGGAATGAGAGCATGAAGCAGAGTCAAGTCAGAATTTAAAAAGTTCACACTTGGGTTGTCTGGTGGATTTGAAGAAAGATGGTGATCAAAGTAATTCAAAATCTGAGGATGGTGAAATCCTTGCTTGTAAAGATGACATTGATAACAGAGAGGAGAAGAAATCTGCAATTGCAAAAGAGCACATGAGATTAGAGGTAATGTTTAGTTTGGAAGAGTATTTGGAAGAAGAGAGTACAGACTTAGTGAAGGTAGATGCAGTAGAGGAAGAAAGTGCAAAAGGTTCAATGAAAGAACTAGAGGATGTAGAAGAGGCAGAAGACTTACTGTTACCAAATAACATTGCAGAAATGAAGATTCCGAAGGTAATTTCTTTTACACAAAGTAAGGATGAGGTTTTATTTTCATTTGAAATGATGCCAGAAGATGATTGTGATGATGAGTCAGAATGGTGGAAATTTGGAGTTGATAAGGAGAATAGAAGGTGGAAGTATGCACAGAGAGAAAGAAGCCAACAAATGCATACAATAAAATTTTGAAGGCAACAATACAAGTATGGAAGTCTAGAATCAAGAAACTGGAAGATGAGGAAAAATAAAGTAGAAATGAGGTTTCAATCACATACCTCATGAGTAGGAGCTCATGAATTTTTCTGTCTGGGGAGTCTAATGCAATGGCATCACGTTCATCAATTTTGGATTACATTTTTTTTTTGGGGTTTTGTTGTGCAGCTCTTATCACCTGGCATATGATGATCTTCCTATCACCAGAGTGACATAATACTCTATTTTATCTCTGACATCCATTTCTAAACTTATATTTGGCATATTTCTACAGAAACCATGGTTGGTATTTTTGGACAGCTAGAGAAAGTTTGCAGTTTATTGAGGATTTGGAAACACCTCTAATCGTGCAACCCAAAATAGAAATAGCTGAGAGTCTACAATTAATGCTTGGGTGATTGTGCTCTTGGCATAAATGTTTCTATCTACAATCCATTGGTGCATGGCATAAACGTTTCTATCTTTGGTAGCGACTGATATAATTTATTTTGAACATGGCCATCATGATTTTTCCTCTGGCGCCAACACATTTTAAAGTTTAAATTTTCTGCAAACCAGTATGAAGATCATGGTCTACATGGGTTTTATCCATTAACATGGCTATGGGGGTCAATAGCTATGAATAGAGGGGATTCGATAACAATAAGATCGTGAGGTGAAGTGACGGCTATAAAAAGGCCGATGATTTGATGTTGTGGGAGTAGGAGAAATAAAAGAGGCCGCCAATTACTAACCGAGGAGTTTAGAGGAGCAATGGTAGAACTCTACAGTCTAGAATGTCGATGAGTAAAGGAGGTCGACAGGAGTGATAGAGTAGTTTAGAATCATTGTATTTTTGCAGAGGAGAAATAGAAGAGGCCATTCATATTGGCTGTAGTGACTGTGCGATTTGAAGTAGAGTAAAGAGAGACCATGTAGTGTCGATGGGATGAAGTCATAGTGCGACTATGCAGGCCGATTAATAGTTATGTAATGTTTGATTTTGATAATAATATAAACTTTTGGTAATCTATTTCTTTCATAACATTTTTCTTGTAAATCCATGTTCCAATCATTAGTTTGGGATTGTTAAGACTATGCTGAAGTTTGTTCAACTTCCTGGCATTCTTGATATGAAGTTCCTATCATTATATTTATGCATATCTCTTTAATTGGGTTGTTTATAAACGGGTTTTGGGTCTGATTTTGCAAATCTCCCATCAAAATGAGAGAGAACCTCCTTAAATAAAAGAGAAGTGTCAAAATACCAAAAGGGGTATTAGTCACACTTTTTCAAAGCAACCATTTGTAAATAATTAATAATCTAACATTTATTAGATTATTAATTATTAAATGGTATATGCTTTATAACATAAGGTTTTATAACCTTATATTAGAACATTATATAAATCTTATAAGGGTATGACCCCTAATAACATTATGTTCTAACACTCCCCCTTAATGTTAATAAGGGGCATCATGTGTCAATTTCTATAAAAGAAAAAATGAAGTGCCCCAATAACGTAGATCTTCTTTGACAATGATAAACATGGACATAAATATATGCCAAAATGAAGAGCATGTATTCTAGACTACTTGAAAGTCATCTTATCATAATTTATAATCCCATTTTTAAAAAAAATGATGCTTAAACAATGTCTTATAATGTTTATGTTGGAGCCTAGAACTCCTCAAACCAGCCCCCCAAGTTCATTACATTGTGCTCATAGGTCTTACATAATACAATGCTTTTACAAGTGGAAGATTTACAGAGAGAAGAATTTAAATATGCCCATAGGGCTTAGATATACTGCAAGGATTTAACCATATATAATGCCTAGAGGTCTTACTTTTTTCCTTTCTTCCATAGAGATGCCATTGTTAGGCACACTCTTTCCCCCTCAATGGCAACTCCTTACATCCCAAGCTGTTAAAATGCCCAAGGTCTTACTTTATGATTTAGGTCTTACATCTAGAGGTGTTATGCACACTCCCCCTCAATGGCAACTCCTTACATCCCAAGCTGTTAAAATGCCTAAGGTCTTACTTTATGATTTAGGTCTTACATCTAGAGGTGTTATGCACACTCCCCCTCGATGGCCAAGCATTGATTTGAATTTGGAGAATTCAATAATGCATAGAGGTTTGATGCTATATTGCATATATAATTTTTTTGTGATTACTAGGAGCTTAGCCCATATCTTCTTGACATAGTATATTTTCCATATGCTAATTAGTCTTACAAAACTAAAGAATAATATTAGGATGGAAGGAATTTCTTCTGAAGAAAGTGCCCATGAACTTCAAATCTACTTTATTTCTGGAAATAGGAGTCTTGAGTAAGAGTAAATAGCTTTAACATATAATAAATTGGGACCTGTAATAGAACCCATATGAAAAACATTTCCAGTAATCTCCTAAGCACATTGATTCTTTTGTAGCACTTTTGTAGTTAACTTTTAATTAAGGAGCTACAGATGATAGTTGTTTAAATATTACTCCATCCATGTGATAGCATTTGTGCCATTTATTGAATACATAGATTGAGGTATATGTCATATCAATAAGGTTACCAACATAGTTAGTAATATAATAATCAATAAATTTTATTTTTGGTGCAAAAGTAATAAAGTCCAATTTAATTAAATAAGTCAACATATAATATGCTATGACAATACTTAAAAATGATCTAATGTTCTTATTAAGAAGTTCATATGGAATTTTCATAAGTGTGTATAATTTATCATGTTTCTACAAGGATAAGAAATAGTTATCCTACTAAACATATAACTTAATGATCCAAAAATAAATAAAGCAACGGGTGAGCTATCCTTTCCAAGCTTGCTTCCTGGACAATGTATAAGGGTGATAGCCCCCCATTACAAGTAGGTTCTTTTATACCCAATAAATTTATAGTTTTTAGAGAAAATACTGACCTCTTTAGATAGTTATGAAAAATGATTATATATTGTGTCAAAATGTCATATTGGATGTCTTTACCAATTTCTAGACATGCCATTTTAGCTTGTAGTATTGTTCCTTAATAGACCTTTCTTCTCCATGACATATAGGATAAAATTTCTTTTTTATTATAACAATATTCAAATAACTAATATCAAATTTTATTAATTACCTATCCATGCAAACTCATCCAAAGTTTTTATCAAATTATTTCATATAAAAGATAATTTATCTAAAATTGTCTAGCCTTTACATATGAAAATATCTTATATGCATGAAAATGCAAATTATATGACATCTCTTAATTTTAGAGGTGATGATTCTATTTAACATCAAAAACATCCTCCATGGTTGTAACATAAATAAAAACATGGTTATATTCTTAGGTGTTTCTTGCATCTTTTAAAAAACATCAATAATATCAAGGATTTATCAATTATTGTTGTCTATAGTAGTATATTTCTATAAAGTTAGTTTCAATATATAGAAATGTTCAAACATAGAGCATGATGGAATCTTGATTATTTAACTTTAGTAGCTTGAATAGGAGATGTTTAGTTTTTAGGAGGTCATGATCAATTAGATCTTACCTTCTAGGAAGTTAGCCAATAAGTTTTGCATTCAATGGACAAGGGGATCCCATTGAATCGGAGCTCCAATCATCAAGTTGCCTCTAAATATCATTTTGTCCATAGCAAAGAATTGTAATGTAAATTTAAGAGAGAAATATAGAAAATTGTTTTAGGTTTCTTTCCTCAAGAGAGGAGATTATAATATGGTACACACATGCATAGTTTTGATATTTAAAAATTCTTGAAAAATTGAGTTAGTTGGGAGTAACAAAAAGTATTTGATTTTAACTTTGAGCTATATAATCACGTGAAATGATTGTGGGACATAATGAAGGGCACTCATAAGAGTGTTTTCTAAGTTTAACTCCCCTTAGTGCCATAAGACATGAATATGAAGCGAGAGTGATTAAATATATGTTGAAAAGGAAACCTTAGGAACTTGAGAATGATGACGCTAAACCCATGCCACATGACTTATCAACTAGAAAAATTATATATATGATCATTAAGCTTCTACTAATTACAGTATAGTATGAATAATCCTAGTCCATTGGAGACTTAGTAGAGAGTGATAACTTGAGAGGATAAACTTTCATTGCCTTGTTAATAAGTTGACAAATTTGTGTGAAGACACATAGTACTACCCAATCTTCTTCTCTCACCCTCATCCCAAAGATGGTCGGTGCAAATTCATTTTGTAGTATGATAGATAGCTCTCTATATTTCACAACTTATACTACATACCTCTATATTGTAATTTGATTACAAAGTTCTAGAGCACAGAGAATTATTCTATATTTATGACCTAGAAATATTGTCTTTTACTACTCATTACAACAAAGTATCATGGTAAAATATTATGTAAATACCACATAAAAAATTTCTTGTCAAGAGAGATTTGAATGAGATCTAGAATAATAGATAAGCAAGTTGTGATAACGATTTTGAACTAAACAATATAGAAGAATTTAAAAATTTACAAAAAAAAAAGAAGTCACTTACAAAATCTATTTGTACACTCTCATAACAACATCCTCCCATATTTATTGATCCATGGTCCATGAACACATCATATCAAGATAGAGAGAATTAACTCTTAAAAAATAAATTATTAAAATATGAAAAAATCTTTAAAAAATTTATTAATATTAATTTTTATTAGTTTTACTTTTTATTAAACTTATTTATTTTTATTAGTCTCAATTTTATTATACAATAATAAATTACTTTATTAATACTGTCCTTTACGAGGATACCCCTCTTTTTATAGAAAACTAATCTTCCCTTATATTATTTCATTTCTTTATATAAATGAGGAGACTTTCTCTTAAAGGATTTGATAGATTTATGAAAGGTTGTGACTTAAATCATATAAGGATCCAACTTCTATTTACAAGATACTAAGGAACTGACTTATATTTACAAGATACTTACTAAACTAGCAGTTGCATGAAAGTTATGCGCAACGGAATAGCCGATAGGGTGTATCAATATCTCATCTGTAACCGTAAAACTAAAATTCAGAGCATATTTTTAATTGTATATGATTAGGGTGTATCAATTTATAGTTGTAACTTTGAAATGTTCCGTTCCATGAAAGACATTAGGAAATAACTTGTAAAAATATTGAGAAACGAATCAAACAAGAAGCCTTCCAGTGCCCTTTTTAATGTGTTTATTGCATTAAGTTGGATACCAGCTTAAAAAAACTAAACAAGCTGCTCTTTAAAAGAAATACACATTGTTTTTATTCAGATTAAAACAATAAAAATAATAAAAATTGTGATTACATTCCACTCATAAAAAATTGTAATTTTTTTAAATTTAAAGATAAATCCATAAAATCATAAAAATAAATAAACATTAGTAAATATATTAAATTTTATATACTAGTATATTTATATTTAAAAATATATATCTAAAGTACGCTGAAAGATATCCTTCTCCAGCGCCTATTTTTTTTTATCAATTTATCGCACTCACCTTAAACATGTGAATAAAATTAAGGAAGGAGGCAATATAAATAGATTGAATGTGTGTCTTTTCATATGCCATTATGTAATGTTTCTTTATTTCATCTTAGTACACAGTAATGGCTTCTATGTAACATTTCTTTGTATCTAGCATGTTTTTTTTTTAATTCCTTTTTTAGTTTTTTTAATTTGTGGAGTGACTATTTGGTTTTTTTAATAAAGATTCTAGATTGGAATTTTATAAGTTTACATAGAAATTCTAGAATCTTTCAACACCCATTCACGCTATGAATGTAGGAAGGCCTCTCGGTGTAATTATATATATTAATAATTAAAGATCTAAATTAATTATTTTAAAATATTAAATTTTTATGCATTAAATTTTATAAAATACTAATAGACTAATTTTTAAATCTTTCTCCTTTTAATACTACATATAACCTCCTTGCATTCATTTCATGTGGAATTCACTTTAAAATATTCCTCCTTTTGATATTTTTGTGTCGTTGTATTTGATATTCATACAAATATTTTTATCATAAATGAGTTTTGGGTTTGTTTTAATATGCAGGCTTTTGTTTCTTATTTAACTTCACGTGAGCTCAATTTTATAACCCATGTCATTTTATTAAACATGAGCTTCTTTTGGCATTCAGGCTATGCTCTAATTTATTCACCTTTTGAAATAATGTTTAAATATGTATGAGCTTCTTTTTTTTCTTCTCCTTGTGTCGCTTATGTCTTCATACATACATCCTCTATACCTTCTCTATTTTCATTTCTTAATTTTAAATAAACGTATACAATTTCAACTCCTATAATTTTATATTATTCAAATCTTTGGAAAAATGTTAAAAATTTTATTATTACAATCAAATTTACAATTTTAAACATTGAATGTAAAGAGAGGATATCACACAAGTGATTAGAAATGTGTATGAAAAGCATTTTAGCCACCAAGAGTTTTGACAATTTATCCAAATCATATACAGCTTGCCCAGAGCCCTCTGTTCAAAGTTGCACACATATCCTTGTCTTAACAAAGAACCACGAACCTCCTTTCAAGATTTGGCCTTCATTTTCAAATTAGTCAAATAGAAACCCTTCAGAAAAAATCAAAGCTTGAACTTCTTCTACAGTCCCTACTTTGAGACAATCCACTACCAGATATACAATATATTTGGCTAAAACTCATTGAATTACAGACAAGAGCATGAGAGACAAAATCCAGAAACAGTAGTCACACATGGTCTTTGTCCAATGATCTATTCAACATTATGCCCATAAACTTTGTAATTGTTCCACTTTTGGAGCCTAAAATTGCATTCCAAAAAGTAAGTCTCCTCTCATTGCAAAATATTTAATTTAATTGTAGATGAGACATACAAGTAGGTGAAAAGACCCAATAGGTGAGATAGTTCCAATGGTTGAGATAATATATGTGCATTTAAGGCCCAATATTTTTTGAAGTTTAGTACTAGTAGTTGTGGCTTTAAAGTTGTTAGTGTTATTATAAGTAGTAATAATTGAATGAAATATGCCCTTTAGATTTAAAAAGCAACCAATCATGTGATGCCACATTAGCCCACCAACAAAACATGACTTAATGCACACCTATTGGTCCACCCTTTTTTTGGGAACTATTTGACACCTCAACAAAAAGCATGCTGATGTGGCATCATATTTGATGATGTGGCCCTGAAACTTTAGTTATAAGTAGGGGTGTTGCCAAGTAAGCTACTGCAAAATTTTAAAGTGATTCAAAATTGCCACGTATGATTTTGAGAGGCATGAAGTTATGGTGTACCACTACTAAGTCCTCTCCTCTAAGGTGTTTGTCATCTTGTGTGTTTTTTGGGTAATCCAAATGGAGATATCTAAACAAAGTCAAAGCAACAAACAACTATTTATATTAAATTAGTTGTCTTGCCAAGCCAACAAGAACCTCGAAGAAATCACATTTCTCTAAACGATTCAAAAATTTAATAGACAACAAGATTGGCTATATTGACACCACTAAATTAAATTGTTAGGGTCCATAGAAAACAAACATCATCTCTGGGTTTTCAAATTTGAATTTCTCCAAACATATTGATTGAAAATTATTGTCTTCTTCATTAAGAGACCAAAGTGAAGCATATCTTCTAGCACGATACTATTTCTATGGATGATGGCAATAAGGACCTATTTCCAGTTACAACCTACACCTTGATATACAAGGTCAATACAATTATTAAATTTATTTAGACTTTTTTGAGGCATAGAAATGCAAATTATTTTAACTTAAATTGCCAGACCAAAGCCAAGAGGGCGGCTTCAATTATTATTTTAGACAATTCAACATAATTCTAACCAGAAGAGTAGAGGATGCAGTGGCAAAAAGTAGTAAAAGTGACAATAAACTCAACAAAATTCTCCGCCATAACTTCTATTTTCTATTTTCATAGTGCTCATTTTTTTGTGAAACTTAGTGCCCCCTATAACCAAATGGTGGCGGACTCCGGAGGGCCTTATGGACTGGTACTGTGAGCCTGTGGGTGACACTGATCACAAATGTTTTGGGGGCTTACATGGCTTGTGCAACTGAAACTGTAGTGGTTACTCTATCGCATTTGGTCAGGTGGAGCTTGATTTGTTACAGAATTTGGCTAATAAGGAAGGATTTTTTTGTCAAGAGGACTGGATTTCGGAGCTTTCTTCCCTGTCTGCTACTAGAGACAAGTCGGAGTCACTTCAGGCGCGTGTGCATCATTCCTAAAGCTGTCGCTATGGCAGGTGGTCACGTCGCTGTAATCTTCAGCCTCTTTTTCAATTTCTTCCTCATCGTCAGGGTTGTGGTCATGGTCGGGTCGTCGGTGTGGGAGAAAGACAGTGAAATGTGCCTGAAAAGCAGCCTAAAAATGGTAGACTTGGTTTCCCGTAGTAGGTCAGAAAATAGAAAATTCAATTACATAGGTTAACTAGGTGTTTTGGTTGTGTCTGTCTTGTTTCGGTTTCTGTTGGCTTTTATTTTTTGCCTTATCTATGTGTGTCTTTGTCTCCTTGTTTCCCCTTGTACATCATATTTTCTCCTAACTCTATAGCCCCATGGATGTAAATTACTACTCTTGTCAAAGATATTAGGGTTTGTCTACGTCCTTTACAGTCCTTGTCCCTGAGTAGAGCCAGTTGTTTACCCATTTTCACATATCAAACCCCTATGCCAAGTCATCCTTTTGGTTACAATTTGCCAATGTCGTGCTTCTTGTGTCAATCATGTCGATAACTTGTTATCAAGACATCATATGTTGTCTTGTTCATTCTATCTCTCTCTATTGAAGCTTTGTATAGCAATATTATCCCAAGTCAAGATTTACGTTGAAATGGCTTAGTAATATTATTCTTTGCGTCCACTTTCATTTCACACTAAGCTCACGTCAACTTTTATTTTTCGCAAAGTTCACATCGGCTTTTATTTTCCGCAAACTATGCGTCGGCTTTCATTTTCCACAAACCTTGCGTCAACTTTTGTTTTCTGCTAAGTTTGTGTTAACTTTCAAGTTTGGCTAAGTTCACGCACATTTTCACTTTTGGCTAACCAAAACCAAAAGGCATGAATTTCAAGTTTTAAGGGAAACTTCACTTTGGGCAAAGTAAATTAACGGCACTCCTCCACAATTATTGGACAGTTGTAAAACCACTTTCTTTGGCCGCCACTTGTTGTTAACTGAAGTTTAAATTGTTCAAAGAGCAATGTTAGCCTCCTAAACTCATGCCATACGCTATATGGGAAGAAACGTGGGTTTTAAAACAAATATGGGTAGTTATATATGATATAAAAGAGCACAATGAATTGTATGATGGGATCTTTCAAGCTAGATGTCATCTCATGAAATGATTGCTGCGGATTTGGTTAAGAAGTTTTAAAACCATCAAAGAAAAGGTGATTATCAAATGTAAAGCTACCTCCCTCAACATGCTCTCCCACTGGCAGATATGGGAGCATGTTGTTTGACATAATGCCTTAAAGAAACGTGGTCTCGAGGAATTTATTGATGCCAGGATACTTACATTGGAAACTTTATTAAAAAGATTGTATTCAAACCTTCACAGCAAATGCCATTTGCATTCTGTAACATTTTTTTAGTATACCTATAAGCTTGTACCAAAATAGAAGGTTTGGAATCTGGTGTTAACATTCATTAAAACATGGCAGAAGGAGGATTTTGTTAGATATCATGGTAGAAATGCTCTGATGGACAGCCATGCATAGTGCAAAAGGCAAACATTTTGTCTCAAAGATTTATCATGGAATACAATGGTTGCTGACTTCCTCCTAGCTCACACCTAAATAAGAAGATTTGCGAGAATATCAACATCCACCAAAGCATGATTAAGGCAAGGATTGCATGATATTATAGTTGAATATGTTCTAGCAGATATTTATGCAAAATGTGAAAGTATACACAGAGCGCATGAACCATATGATACCACGCCACAAATGAGATCTCTTCTCATAATACTCACATTAATGGATTTGTTGAAAATGCTTTTAGAAACTTTCATATATATGCATGTGGTAGGCGTAAAGCTCAACTCCATAATCTTGCTAGCTTCCTCCCAGCTGCACCAAAATGAGAATTGTGGAACATTGAAGTTTGAATATCAATCAAAATATAATTCAAAGAGGTTTCTTGTCCAATGTTGTAGTTGCAAGTGTCATTGTAGATATATATTCGAAATGTGAAAGCATAGACAAGGCGCATGAATGGTGTGACAAGATTCCTGAAAGAAATGTGGTTTCATTGTAGGATACATACAAAACTGATTTATTGAAAAGGTTTTAGAAACTCTCAAGAAAATGTGATTTGCAAGCTTGAAGCCATCATATAGCCACCCTGGAGAATAATGCATGTAAAATCTAGAAGGATAGATAATACAAATGAAAGTTATTTGACAAACTGCCTCAAAGAAATGGTTCGTGGACTACAAAGATTGCATGATATGAACAAGGTAGATTCGTTGAAAAGAATGTAGAAACTTTTAAGCAAATGCAATTCGTAGGTGTGAAATCAGATTCCACGACCCTTGCCAACATTCTCCCAGCTCAGTGAATGAAATGATTGCATGATATACATGTAATGGATTTATGGAAAAGGCCATAGAAACTTATAATTTTGTTATTAAATGTTGTAACCATCCTGATAGGTATGTCGGCAAAACGTGGAAGATGAGGCAAGGCGCTGTTATATAATGGTTACAAATTGATGTGTTAAAGAGGTTTTAAAAACTCTCAAATGAATGCACCTAGCAGATGCTGATTCGAATCCCACAACAACGAGCTTCCTCTTGAGTCGTGCTAAATGGGGACTTTAGAACACGGTATAGACACCCACAAAGCATAATGGAAGAAGGATTTCTGCCAGATATTTTAGTTGAAAATACAGAATGGGTATCTATTCTATTTAATCTCCATATTCCTAAAATTATGCCACTATCAATCCTTAATCATCAGCGAACAAGAGGTCAGTTGTTTCTGCCAAGCACTTAGCACATGCAGAAGCATTAAGCAGGGTTGTCAGTTGTAATTTTAATTGTTCAAAGGAGATAGACATGCAAACAAGAAAACAATAAGCAAAGTGTATAGATGATTTGACATGACACTCCAGCTATCACTATTGCAGAGGATATGCGCATGAAATGCAAGAGTTCTTTATACTACTCATGGTGAGATTTTATTTTGGTATTGATTCTGCAGTTCGGTGAGAAGATATGAAAGATGGTCTTTCTCAGATTTTATAAGTTTGAAGTGCCCTGATAAATGTGTATGCAAACTGTGGAAGGCAAAGCAAAGCACACAAGTCATTTGTAGGCGGCTTCAAAGAAATGTAATTTCATGGTATGCCAAGATTGCATGATATAAACTAAATGGTTTTATTGAAATGATTTTAGAAGCTTTCAAGTAAGTGCAAGTGGCTATTGTAAAGCCATGCCAAAACCTTTGCAAGTATCCTCTGGATCTATGCAAAAAATGGCAGCCTTCGAACACACTTTGTACCTTCATCAAAGCGTGAAGATTGGTTATTTTTTTCTATTATTATAGTTGGAAATGCTTTTATAAACATGTCATGAAATGGGGAAGCCTGAAATCTGGTAGAAAAGGTGTAAACTATGTTCAACAGTGTGTCTAATGACACCATGCTTTCACGATGATACCATGTTTTCACAACAAGTGGGAGAATATGAGTAGAACTACAATGACAATTATAATTCTTTTTTTGGGCAATGGATGCTATTATAATCCAACATTTGATGGAAGGATCCCTAGAGGATATTTTGGAACCTTCTCTAGGTCACCCACAGAGCTCAATTAGCTCAATAAGAAATAGTATGAATGAGGTATTAAATGTTGTGGGAACCTTGAATGACGAGGCCTCCTTTGTATTGATGTTTCAAGGTTTTGAAGTTTTTCACATTGGTGGTGCTAAGCACAAACAAAAAGGAGATGGAGTTGAGTGTGAATTAGAATGAAAATAATGCAGAAAAATGTGTAGAGAAATGGAATGTGACTAAGTACTCCATCTGTGCTAAAGTTGGTGTTGCAGATACTCCCAATAAATAGTATTGATTCTGGTAAAGTTGGTCTTATCGTACTTGTTAATAACAATGATGGGATGAAGTTCAAGTAGGAAGGTAATTGTTAAAAGAAAGAGGAATTAAAGAGAAACCTGGAATTTGTTGGATTAAAGACCGGGAAATAGTACATAATCTTTGTGAAAACACAAATCCAGAGGAGATGCCTTGGGAGATGATGATGGTAACATTTTGTGATTGTATCGGAGCGGGAAATGTGCAACATTATTCAATGTATGTCTATCGTAATGGTGTTTCCAGTAAAAGACTTACTATTTCGTTAGTCCATATTATGTATGCACGAACACAGGAGTCTAAGATTTAGGTATTTAGAGGATTTGGAAAGATCTAACAAGGTTTGATCACTGAAATGGAGCAAACAGAGAAGCAGAGTAACTTAGCGAAATCCACAACCCAAAACTTGCAAGTTTTATTTACCTTTTTGTAAAAGTGACTTTTGTCACTTATTGTAATTCACAAGTTAGAAAATGAACTTTATTTCCAAAAAAATGGTGTAAAATATAACCAAAAATAAGGTTCATTATATTTTTGTATTTCAAAAAGGTAGTTATTAGGTAGTTGTGAGGTAGTTACAAAGTGGTTACTAGGTGGTTATGGTAAAAAGCCTATAAATATGAGGCTATTTCAAATGTAAAGGGGGAGACTTTTCAAGAGACTTTTTGAGGGGAACTCATTGAGAATATTTCCAAAGACCTCCGGTCTAACATTTTGTACATGAAAGCTTTTGACATTGTATAATTTCACAAAGATAATGAAGAGTGCTTTGGTTCGTATGTTCCAATGGTATTTATGAGTTATTGTTACCAACTCCTCGTATGTTAGATTGGTAATACTTTTGTGTCACTGTGTAAATCCAAGGTCATCCATTGAAACATTTTAACTATGCAATCGATGTAAAGAAATGCAATCCTATCTTGGTATCTTGATTCGAATGTTGTTGATGTAACCTATCTCATAGTCTATGGGGTTAGTATATCATTCTTTCATCATTGTTATAATATCATATACATTGTTGTCCAATCCATTATATAGATTTAGGAACGTAGTTTCTAACTCTTATGATGAAACCCCTCTTTAACCTGTTAATAAGTTTATGAAATCTTGGTTGGTATTCGTATGTCTACTACTAGGGTTTCTGTAATTCATGTTCCTTTTCCTTTTTCTCCTTTTTGTACTTTAAGGATAAAAGTACACAAAAACCCACAAATACCCCTATCATACGAGGGCGCTGCCCCTCTCAAACGTAGAGGAAAGTTGTTAGTCCAGTAACAACTTCTCCAATTGTTGGGACAATCTAGTCACCGCTCTTAGGGCAACGAGTCATTTTCAAAGGTTATTTCACGGTGACAAATCTGTTTACCAACAGGACTAAAACTTTGGAGCACTTACACATAAAATCTTAAAAAATCCAGTAATATGAAATGTAAGATTTTCAATCTAGTTTTCAAATATGTAATTTATTCTAATACCCAGATGATACAAATTATTTGTATAGGCTTGTACAAAAAACACTTTTTAAAAGTCACTTTTTTAGGACTATATCATGCATGTGCCCGGCAAGCATAATTTGACCTAAATAAAAGTATTTTTATAATTCCTTTTGGGAAAATATGTTTATTATATTGAAGATTGATGAGGATATTTTTTATAATTTTTTTCCAAATATTTTTTTATTAATTTTTTATTGGCCCTAATTGCTATTTCTGAAAACCCCTCTTGTTCAACAAGCATAATTTGAGCTAAATTAATCATTTTTTTTTTTTCATTGTGTAAAGAATTTTGTGTAGATTGATGACATATATGTTTTTTTTAAATAAACTAAAAAAATTAAAAGTTATTAAAAAATACAAACACTTGATATTTCAAGTTTATGGATGAGTTCCCTCATAAATTAATTAAAAAATAGAAAAACAAATCCAATTATAATAAATTATATATGTGAAAACTAGACATCGTCATCTATAATGGGTTTTAATTTCATATTTAAAATTTCTAAAAACAATCATCAGCCATATTGTCAAAGTCATTTTTTTCTTTTATTATTAACATGACCTTGTACTTACAAGTCCAAGGCTACTTGGGTCAAATCAACATACCTTTCTTGAACCTAAAACCAAACTTAAAAGGCGGGTCAAAATTTTGAAATTTTTGGAACGTAATCCCATTTTTAAAAAATGAGCGGGATCTCATTTTAAAGCAGGTACCTAATTTAAAAATGATCTCGCAGATCATTAAAAAAATAAATACTTTTACGAAATGGGTCATTTAGGCCAGGATCTTGAATCATAACGAGACCCGTTCTAAATGAGGTCCCTTTTTTTTAAATGGGATCCCGTTCCTGTCGAGATTTTTTGTGTCCAACACTTCCTCTATATGTGGACCCAACTTCTTGCACACACCCTTATCTAAATATTTAGTATTATTTATTTAATATTTTATATAGTATTATTTATTTAGTATTATAATATGTCAAATAATACTAAATACTATAAAAAGTAATATTTATATATTTATAATTATAGTTAGATAAGTATTTTATATATAATATTTATATATTTGTTATTTAATTTAATGTAATATTCAATGTAGATATTTATATATATTAAATATTCAATATTTATATACATTTTAATATATAATATTATATATGTAATATCATAGTTAATTAAATAATTTATATATAATATTTATTTATATTTGTTATTTAATTTTAATATTTTTATACATTTTATATACAACATTAGATATTGAATATTATAGTTAATTAAATATTATATTAAAAAGTTTTCACTAAACTATATTTAATTATTTAAAATAAAAATTATTTATATTAAATATTAATTATTTATATACATTTTAATATACAATATTATACATTTAATTTTATAGTCAATTAAATAATTTATTTATAATATTTATTTATATTTTTATCTAATTTAATATAATATTTAATTTTAATATTTTTATACATTTAAATATACAACATTATTCAAATATGTCAAATTCAAATACCCTCTTTTCAAATGCATATAGATTTTATTTAAAAACATATATTTTATATCTCTTTCTTTGGCGCTTAAGCTTAGTTTTGTAATCCCATGACAATTAAGCTTAGTTTTGTAATCCCTTGATGGCTAATGATTTTGTGTTTTAGGAAATGTCTCTTCAAATATAAATTAGGTCAATCTTAAGGAAAATCCCTCAATATCTTTTGAGAGAGAGATAAGGGAGAGAGGGAGGAAGAGATAAATGTGAGAGATAGAGAGGAGTAAATAGGGAGAGAATTAGAAACTAATTAAAATAGAGAGAGAGAGAGAGAGAGAGAGAGAGAGAGAGAGAGAGAGAGAGAGAGGTATAGTGATAGAGACTAAGAGAAATAGAGAGATAAAAAGGGAGACAAACACATATATATAGAGAGATAGAGCCTGGGTGAATAGAGAGAGAATTAGAAACAAATTTAAAATAGAGAGGAAGAGAGAAAGAGAGAGCTAGAGGAAACACACACACACACACACATATGAACAATGGATCAAGATGAAGGGGACAAGTTGGATAGAAGAGATAGATCTACTATTAGGTTATCTTTCTAATTCAAGATTAAATAATGTTTTAGTTCAAAATGTTATTTCTACGAGTTTATGAGAAAATATTATTGCATTATATCAAACTATTTATGTCTTATAAATAAGTAATTTTTTGAAATAAATTTGTATTCTTTAAAGATTCATGAAGGAAACTTTGTAACCAAAAAGTTAAAACCTAGCTTCCATAGATGTAAAATTGTTCATCATAGGATACCATCTTTTTTTTTTAATCGTATTTATCTAAAGGGGGTCAATATCCTTTATTTATTTTCTAGAACTAGAGGTGCAGAAGTTACTTTGCATCATTTGGGCATACCACTCAATTATTATGTTCTATCTACAAAAAATGGAGATAGGGAGAGCTAGAACATTCACTAATTTATAATGTTATTGTAAGTGGATGAACAACCACTACATGCAATATGAAGGGTCCATGATCTAGATTCATCAACTCCACTCAACCAAAACAGGGAGATAGAGAGGGACAAAAAGATAGAAAGAGAGAGGCACAAAGAGAGAGATAGAGAGGATACCATCTTTTTGTTTTAAAGCCTAATTATCGAAAGGGGATCAATATCCTTTTTTTTTTCTCTACAACTAGGGGTGCAGACGTTACTTTGCATCATTTGGGTATACCACTCAATCCAAAAGATAGATAGAGAGGTAGAGAAAAAAGTTTAAAAGAGATGGTAAGAAAGAGGGGGATAGAGACAGAGAGGTAGAAAGAGATGAAGATAGAAGTGAAGAGAGATAAATAGAAATGGATAGATAAAGAGGGAGACAAAGAGATAGAGTGAGATAGAGATAAATATGGAGAGAAAGAGAGATGGATATATAGAGAGATCAAGAGGGAGAGAGAAAGGAAGATACATGATAAGAGAGGAGACAAAGAAAGGAAGAGAGAAAGAGAGAAGGGGAGATAGAGAAACACATATACAGATAGGGAGAGAAACAAATATATATATATATATAGAGAGAGAGAGAGAAGTTGGATAGAAGAGATAGATCTACTACTAGGTTGTCTTTCTAATCATGCTTAAATAATGTTTTAGTTCAAAATATTGCTATGAGTTTATGAGAAAAAAATTATTGCCTTATATCAAACTAAATGTCTTGTACATAAGTTATTTTTAAAAAGAAATAAATTGTATTCCTTAAAGATTCATGAAGGACACTTTGTAATCAAACATTTAAAACATGGCTTCCATAGATGTAAAATTGTTCATCATAGAATACCATCTTTTCATTTGAAGTCTATTTATCGAATGGGGATCAATATCCTTTATTTGTTCTCTAGAACTAGGGGTGCATAAGTTACTTTGCACCATTTGGGTATACCACTCAATTATTATGTTCTTTCTACAAAAAATGGAGATAGGAAGAGCTAGAACATTCACTGATTTATAAAGTTATTGTAAGTGGATGAACAACTAATACATGCAATATGAAGGATATGATCTAGATTCATCAACTCCAATCAACCAAAAGAGGGATATAGAGAGGGACAAAATGATAGAAAGACAGATGCATGGCGAGAGAGAGGATACCATATTTTTGTTTTGAATCATATTTATCTAAAGGGGATCAATATACATTTTTTGTTCTCTAGAACTGGGGGTACAGAAGTTGCTTTGCATTAGTTGGGTATATGATGTAGAGGCCAATGGTTTGATAAAACAAACTTCAAGAGTTCAATCAAATGACTCCACAAGGAAGGGAAAACTCACTGTTTTTGACAGAGAACAAATCCTTCATGGCTAAAGGCTTAACTCCACAAACCCTACTTGATCAAGGTACAAAAACATGAACTCACTTCAAGGTTCTCAACCTAATCTAAATGATCCATCAAACTCACTATGTAGGGTCTAAAGGCAGTGGTTTACTGTATATTCCATGGGACAGTCACAGTCCTAGTTACTCTGTCTAAGAGACAATCACAATGACTTCCTACAATGATCTCAATTTTATCAGACTTAACCTCTTTTAGATGCTCCTGTGACAAGCCAACAATATATCAAGACATGACTAGTATCTTCCTTGTGATAGTTATCTTCAGTGAGGACTGGCATAGTTAGAGCAAGGCAAAAGGACTGGTTTTACAAAGGGATTTACCCTGTTTCTAGTCACAGGACCATTCCAATGTCTTAAACACCTTGTGTTAATGCCAATGCATAAGATTTCATTGATCTTTCACTTCCACAGTCGACTGTTAGCACATATTTGCTACTGTTCTTCACAAAGTCCCAACACATGGTTTTGTTGGGCCCTTTACATAGCAACTTAGACAAATTCAATTCCCTACATCCAAAACCTTCACAAGCCTTTAGACTACCTAGAATACAACCCATTCCACTAATCATAGAAAGAAGAGATCAGTGGAATGAAGGAAAATCCATCGGATTCACTTAACAAACCCTAACTCCGGGTTTAAGAGGTAGTTACAGGAAAATGGGGTCTTCTTCACCCAATATTATTGACACAACTCCAAACCACACTTGAATCAAAGGTAACCCCTTTCTCTATCATTCCACCATGTAGAAGACTTATGACAATCCATACAAAGCGAGTACAGTATGAAAGAAACTGAAAAAAAAAAAAGTAAAATTGCAGAAGGACTAAGATTTCTTTATTGATTTCTACTTCCCACTCAATTCATTACATCAAAGATCATGTCCAAGGTCATTTTTAAGACTGTCCTCAACCTTGAGAACTGACTAGAGGCAGTTGGATTTGGTGGGAGGCCTCAAAACTACCCTGCAACCACCTACTGTCATGTTTTGTCAGCATTGGCAACTAATTACATGGGTTTACCTTGTGTTTACATGATGGAGGAGTATAACCAAATGTTCAAACTCCTTGTTACAAGAGAAAGAGCCTTTGACAAGGCCTACAACACATCATCACACTATGATTGTTCACAAGACTACCATAACTGTCCTCAATTACAAGACAAGACTGTCCTAAATGCTAAGACTGTCCTATATGCTAACATGAAATGAGATGGATAAGAATGGTCTCAAGGACCTTATTATAACATGATCTCAAGGACCTTATTACAACATGAACAACATGAAACAAGACAAAATTCACATGAATCTCCTTGAATCTCTTGGTGCTCCTGCACCAGTATACCACTCAAGTATACCATATCTAAAAAAATGGAGATAGGAAGAGCTAGAACATTCGCTAATTTATAAATTTATTGTAAGTGGATGAACAACTGGAATACATGTAATATGAAGGACATAGATCTAGATTAATGATCTAGAGAGAGAGAGAATAATAGAGAGGGAGATTGATACAAATTAATTGAGAGAGAGGGGGGGGAAGAAATAAAAAATTGAATAGAGAGAGATAAAGAGATAGAGATATTGACATATATTCATTCTAGCCCCGGTTTGAATAGAGAGAGAGTAAAGTTAATATATTATATATTATATGAGAAATATATTTACTCTTAATTTATATGTCATGCATAATTAGAATATATATAGATATACAAATATAATTTAAATACTCAATTTTAGAATAAATATTATACTAGCAATACTAAAATCTAATATATTCTATATTGTTTTCCAAATATATTTATTCTTATATATAAACAAGGCAACCACAAGATGGAGGACAACAAGCTCGATGTAACATGATCAAGGGCTAGGACCATGGACATCCAATTCATGAAGGAGACTTTGTAACCAAACATTTAAAAATTAGCTTCCATAGATGTAAAATTGTTCATTATAAGATACCATCTTTTTGTTTTGAAGCCTTTTTATCTAAAGAGGATCAATACCCTTTCTTTGTTCTCTAGAACTGGGGGTACAGAAGTTACTTTGCATCATTTGGGTATAACACTTAATTATTTGTATCTACAAAAAATGGAGATAGGAAGAGCTAGAACATTCACTAATTTATAAATTGGATGAACAACTAGTACATGCAATATGAAGGACATGATCTTAGCCAACAACTCCACTCAACCAAAATAACATTGGCTAGGGATTGTTATAATGCTTGACATATCTAAATCATTTTACAAGTGTGATTCAAACTTCCTCCTAAAGACTCTATGATAGTTTAAATTCAACAAATAGATGATTGATTAGATACAATGTTGTATTTGTACCCCCTCATTCTCCATCACAATAAATATCCAAAAGGATAAATAGTTATAGAGGCTTAAGGCAAGTAGATCCCATCAGTTCCTAACTACTTATTATCATGGAAAAAACACTTCTAAGAAATATAGATTTCCACAAAAAAGAAAGGAAAATCTGTGGCCAACTAGTTGTAAATGGAGGAACTAGATACATAGGTTATCATTTGTAGATTACATTATCTTCTATTCCAATCTTTGTCTTCCTGAAAGAAACTAAATTAAAGCAATTCTTCACAGCTAACAATAGTCTTCAGGGAGAAATAGGAAATGTCCCAACCCACAAGAAAAAGGTGATTCTTAATATCTAGGGATACAAAGAAGTGAGACTACAAATGAATTAACTAGGATTTCTAATACACCAGAAAGCAACAAATGGGCTAAGGGAAAAGAACCAATAAATCACTCATGTCAACACACCTAGAAGAATAATAGGAGTAGAATATTGCCATTATATAGGTTGATTTGATGAAATTTCTTGATTTTCCTACAAGTGATCAAGAAAATAATACGAACATCATAAATCCATGAAAGAGTTATGATGTGTCATTTTGAAAACATAGAGAGAGGTATAATAGTTTGAAAAATAATATTTTGAGATCTCATAGAGAGGAAGTGTGTTAGAGAGAAGGGGGGAGGAAGATGGAGATGAAGAGAGATAAAAAGAAATAGAAAAGGAGAGAGCCTAAGAGGTAAAGAGGCAGAGAGAGAGAAACATATGAGAGAGATACTATTGTTTCCTATTAAATTATTATAGGGGATCCCACCTATTATCAAATCAAAATCTCCAATTGAATTAATCATTTCATCAAGTATTTCTTTTGTCAAATTTTGCACATCTTCCACCTTAATCAATCTACCCTTAAGATGTTATGGAGAGAGAGAGTGTGTGTGTGTGTGTGTGTGTTTCAATTTCAAGTAGAGAACATGGCTACATGCATAACCTTCCTATGAATAATAATTTTCAGATTTTACCTTTCGCACCCATCACAATTGAAGACACATTTCCTAAAATACAAAATCATTACCCATCATTGGATTACAAAACTAAGGTTAAGGTCAACCATTCCAATACTCTTTCAATTTTGGCGCACCCATCACATGTCTAAAGTGCCATTGCTAGTTGTATCATATGGGCATTAAAGGATCTGTAATCTGAAAGCATTAGGATGGGGGTAGTTTTTGTTACAAAGAATGAGATGGGATGTGTACATGGTGTGTGTAAATGATTCCTACACTGAATTGAAGATGCAAACACTTGTGGGTGTGGGTATAGGCTGGTCTTTTCGTTGGGTTTTCTATAATATATTCAAAATTGAAAAGAAAAAATCAAGATATTGTGTGGGTTTAGCATATCATTTTCCTTGAGCGAAGGGCTACAAATGAAATGGTGAGTTAAGGATTGAAGTGAGCCCTAAATATTTGACCAGTTGACAATATGACTTATCATAACAGCCAAGCCGCTTGTAGCTGCAAAGCCTATAAGGATCATTGAACCATCTATTTTTTCATTCACAATAGCCATTTCAGAACCGACGAATATCAGCATGAAGGTGCCAACGAATTCCGCTGCAACATTCAGATTAAAATATAAGCCGGAAAATAGTACAAACAAACATAGTTGCAAATAAATTTCCTGTAATTGGTGTTAGGTAAGTATGTGCTCTAACTAAAATCTCAATATGTTGCTTAAGATTACAGCTGAAGAATTGACAGGTGATCACAGTCAAGGTACAGAAAAGGAAGACTCTTGCATTTTAGCTCCATCTTTCATGGAATCTTGTCATAAAAAACCCTGCCCCGCCTTTGAAATAAATTATAACTATCTAATACTACAAAAGCTCTAGGTGCAGAGGAGAGGACATGTTAGATGCTCCCTGCCAGAAGGAGATGGCATTATCACCAAGCCGCAAGCCACTGATTCTATTTTAAATACTCAGTTCACAATTCCATTAATTCCCCAGTATCTGATCACCTGTATCAAGCCTGCCTTAATTAATTAATACATACCAGGTCACGTTCCAAGGTTTTTAATTTATTAAGGACCGCCCATAATTTATACGGAGTGCCTCTACTAGGTATTGATGAACGTGATACCTTTTGATCGGCTGGTATGGAGGCAGCCGTCTCTGAATAGATATTTTACTGACGATTTATCATTTGGTGCAGAGATCCCCTTCTACGCTTTGATGGTAAATACTATAAACGTTGGAGGAGGATAAGAAGTTCACAAAAAACCAACATTAAACTGTGCGTGAGGATGGCAGCAATTTTCAAATGTCCTTCCCTGTCAAAAATTTAGGCCTTCACGTAGCAACTTTTGTGAACAACTTCAACAGACTTTTATTACACCATGAATACCAGTATTTATTGCTCTTTCTGAAATGAGGTGTTAATTTTTTCACTATTTGTGTACTTTTTATAATGGCATTTTCTTAAAAGATCAAAGGTATTTGGGAAACACTCTACTTAATATCATATTCTTGAATGATCATATTTTTGAATAATCATATTCTTGAATGATCAAAGAGTTCAACAGTAAAACAGTCGATAGTAATTGTTTTTAATGAATACTTTTTATTTAATTTATATTTAAAAATAATAAATAGTACATATTTAAAAAAAGGGTAGGGTGGTAAAAAAACACACCTACGAAGTCTCAAAGCAACAAGAGCAAAACCAGTAGAGGGAGAGGATCCTGATCATCAGGGTTCCCCCAAACATTTCCAAGAGTGTTATCATCAATGGGCTCCCAACTGTCAAGAGCATCAGTACCATCTTCATTCTCCTTAGGAGGCTGAGCACGGGTCAGAGAAATGGTGAGTTGCAGGTAAGGGAATTTGTCTATGTCAAGCCAGTCAGCATCCCATCGAGGAGATGGCAATTTGGAAGGCTGAGACCATCCTCCATAAGTAGCAGAATCCCTGGAGGGCTAAGGGACATGGGAGTAAGAACCACGATCACCACAAAAGCCGATTGCTAAGATGGTGAATCAGTACCTATAATATGGATGAAAGTATGTATTGTGATGTCTTGTTTAGGAAGGAGCCTACCATGTAACCCATCATGGTAAGATGTAACTTTTATGTTCCTTAAAATTATAAGATTCATTTCTCCCCACATGAATTGAAGAAAAAAGTAAACATTTTCTAGATAAACTTTACATATAAGTGAAGGAGAAAAGATATGCATGAAAAGTAGCAATGATTGAGACTCACTTTACATCCTAACTTTGTGGTGTCCAGGACTAAGTAAAAAGTGTCTCTCCTCTTGAATTAAGAAAAAGGTGATGCTTCCAAAATTCATGAAACGGTCAACTTTTCATGGCAAGGACCTGCCTAATTCTTAAAAAATAGTTTCAATTATTCTACTTATATTACTATCAAATTTTAAAAATAAATAAAACTTTTATAGTGTAGAATTTACTCACATACAAGTAAAGATAGGAAATATGCTAAATTAAATATTAATTGAGAAAAGTGTTCATTAAAATAAAATAAAAATAAAATCTGAAATAGAATTGCTTAAAGTGGCTCAAATTTCTTATCAAACATATTATACAGGATGGTGTACATGCACTCTAATCTCTATCAAATGCACTCCAAGCTCTCTGGATTGAATTTGTGCCTTACATGTTTGGACAATATTTTGAAATTTGATTACAATATGGGATAACAAAATCTTGATTTCACAAAGGATGGATGAAAATGTGGAGTAAAGTGATAAGGCACAGGTCATTGTTGTCAACCATGTGAATGCCCTCTCCTTGCTTTTCCATGTACCATGTTTTTCATAATCTACCATGCCATATGCACCCACTATTGAACATAAAAGAAAAACCAAAACAAATACAAAAATAGCAACAGAAAACTTGAAGATCAAATCTCTCTAGCCACTATGGAGGCAACCAGAGAATTGAAGGCATGCAATACATTTTAAATGTGCACATTACTCTAGCCATTTAAGAGGAGACGTCAAGAAAAAAAAGATTTGAAGCAGCTAGAGAAGAAACCCTAGCACCAATCTCACTTCTACTAGTGCACAAAGACTATGTTCTGAGATCAAAGAAAGTGATCTATGAGCAATGCGTGAAGTATCCCCTGAAGCATGACATGGCACACACGGCCACCATTAATGCTTGCCTAGAGCTTGTCGTAAGTAGGTCGAGCAGGTAAGACCTAAAGCCTTAGGGCACTACCATGGAGGTAGACTCCCTAGTAGACTTTGAGAGCCTTGTGGTGTTCGACATACTGTAGGGAAGTGAGGAGTATTTCACCTGCATCAGGGTTAGTAGTCCAACTTCCCTCTATGTTCATGTCCATGATGTACCATATATATAATCCAAACGTGTAAAGTGCATGAAGATTTGATATGTTTTTTTAAAGATGGAAGATTTGATATGTTTTTTAGAGCTCTACATTTATGGACAGATTTGATACGACTCTTTACAACTTCAAGATTTGATTTAAAGATTTGATGTGGAGTAAAAAAACTAGTGACTGAAAAGAAATCTGACATTCTTTTGATGGCATGAGATAACTTTTTAGGCAATTTTTGCACTAAAATCTCACACTTAAAAAACTCTATCATCTAATTACGGCACGAGTGTCTATAGTTATAACTATAACAATAGAAGTGGAAAAGAACCCAAAACAAAACTCTAAATGTAGCTACTTTGAGTCTCATAGACACTTCTAAAAAATTGGTTTTGTGTATATTAATAAGATCGTTTCATTTCATTTTCTTTCCCCCTAGTAAAAGGTACCAAAAATTAAAAAAACTAGATGTGATCTTGTGGGTAGAAGATGATATGCTTAAAGGTCTCAAAGTTGTTACATGAAAAAGTTCACATCCCATGTCAAAGACTTAGCAACTCATACTCCAAAGAAAGCCATGAGCCCTAAATTATCAAAGGTTTGTTTTGTAGAAGGTCAAACAATTCTCTATAAACTAGAGCTTCAACTTCCAATGCCCTTAAGATTCCATTACTAAAATCAACACCATGTAACTCTGAAACAATTTTTTATAATAAATTTATTGACCCTACAGTTTTTAGTGATTTTTTTTTTATTAACTAGAGAAATCAAAAGCCCATAGACCCGGAGCTAGCATATATAAGGCCGCTTTAACCATGGGGTGACTCTAACCATATGTGAACCTCTATAACCTCTAGGTTGTACACCTGTGACCATTGTCCATATCTTTCAATAACTCAATTATTTAATCTACACCTAGAGACTCTATGATATATATAAATACCATGTTTATTTATATTACTAAAAAGAATAGACACATGATGGGGTCAATCGTTTTCTACTTTGGATGAAGAAACATTATAAAGTAAGGAATACTTATATCATATCATATGGGCATTAATGGATCTGTAATCTGAAAGCATTAGGATGGGGGTAGTTTTTGTTACAAGGAATGAGATGGGATGTGTACGTGGTGTGTGTAAATGATTCCTACACACACTTGAGGATGCAAGCACCAACGGGTGTGGGTATAGGCTGGTCTTTCCATTGGGTTTTCTATAATATACTCAAAATAGAAAAGAAAAAATCAAGATATTGCGTGGGTTTAGTATATCATTTTACCTCTATCAAGGAAAATGGCGAAGGGCTACAAAGAAAATGGTGAGCCCCAGATATTTGACCAGTTGAAAATATGACTCAACACAACCAAGCTGCTTGTAGGTGCAAAGCCTATAAAGGATCATTGAACCATCTATTTTTCCATTCACAATGGCCATTGCAGAACCGACAAATATCAGCATGAAGTTGCCAACGAATTCCACTGCAACATTCAGTTACGTAAGTTCATTAAAATATGAGCTGCAAAACAGTACAAACAAAAATAGTTGCAAATAAATTTCCTGTAATTGGTGTTAGGTAGGTATGTTCTCTAACTAAAATCTCAATATTTGTTGCCTAAGATTACAGCTGAAGAATTGACAGGGGATCACAGTTAAGGTACAGAAAAGGAAAACTCTTGGATTTTAGCTCTAGTTTTCAAGGAATCTTGTCATAAAAACCCTGCCCCGCCTTTGAAATAAATTACAACTATCTAATATTTCAAAAGCTCTAGGTGCAGAGGAGAGGACATGTTAGATGCTGCTTGTCAGAAGGAGATGGCATTATCACGAAGCCGCAAGTCACAGATATACACATCACTTTGTTAGTACTAGATCATGATGGGTTCTACTTAAACATCATCCACTTCAATAGTCAAACACTCAATAGCAATTCTACACCTCATCCACAGCAAAAAAAAAAATGCTAAATATTTGTCCTATTTTTATTGGTCAAAATTAACTTTTGAATATTGAAGTAGATGATATTTAAAAACAGCCATCATAACGACTAGGAGCATCTTTCATAATTCATAATCCTAATACTCTCTGGAAACTTCTTTATTAGTCCCTGCAGGTAGCAGCGATACTAGAATTATAAGAATTTTATAACAAATCAGATCTATTTTAGTTTTCTCCACCAACCTTAATTTTAATGTACGATCAAATTCTTTGATATCCTAGGTATTACAGGCACCATGTCTACGAAACATAGGTAGACATCAATTTTTTTCCCCAGTCATGTTCACGTGACAACTGACTCAATTAATTCCCCAGTATCTGATCACCTGTATCAAGCCTGCCTTGATTAGTTAATACATACCAGGCCACGTTCCAGGGTTTGTAATTATCTCTCTGCTGCACTATGCTCTAAACGAGGCACACAAATCCATAGTCCTCTCTGTATCCCATCCTACAATAAAGCCGGAAGAAAATAAATAGATTATTTATTTATTAAGGACTGCCCATAATTTATGCAAAGTGCCTCTGCTATGAATGAACGTGATATCTTTTGATCGGCTGGTATGGAGGAGCTGTCTCCTAATAGATATTTTACTGATGATTTGTCATTTGGTGCAGAGATCCCATGTACGCTTTGATGGTAAATACTATAAACGTTGGAGGATAAGAAGTTCACAAAAAACCAAAATTAAACCGTGCCTGAGGATGGCAGCAATTTTCAAATGTCCTTCACTGTCAAAAATTTAGGCCTTCATGTAGCAACCTTTGTTAACAACTTTAACAGACTTTTATTGCACCATGAATACCGGTATTTATTACCCTTTCTGAAACGAGCTGTTCATTTTTTATTTTTTATTTTATTTTATTTTATTTTTTATTTTTATTTTTTTATAAAAATGTCATTATCTATTAATCATAAGATAAAAAACACTTCCACAAAAAATGGCTTGGTGGTAAAAAGGCACACCCCAAAAAGACAGTCAGTCATATGGGCATAGCCTAGAAAGTACCAGAATGTCTATGGGTTCACACCCAAAATAACATAATAGAAATTATAAAAACATAATACTAATCAGAATTATGCAGCCAATGCAACACCCGCAAACAGGGGATCCCTGTCATCCGGGTTAACCCAAATTGTTACGGGGTCCGGGATGACATTTGGTGGAGCCCAGCCATCGTCGTTTTGATTTTCATTCTCTGCATTATATAATGGCATTTTCTTAAAAGATCAAAGAAGGTATCTGGGAAACACTCTACTTAATATCATATTCTTGAATGATTAAAGAGTCCAACAATAAAACAGTCAATAGTAATTTTTTTCAATGAATACTTCTTATTTAATTTATATTAAAAAAGTAATAAATAGTACATATTCACAAAAAAATAAAAAAGTACACCCAAGAAGTCACAAGCAATCAAAACATAAAGTTTCAAAGTCTTAATAGAGGAACAAAAGCCAACAAAATAACAAAAGGCCAAAGAATACTAAGCAACAAGAGCAACACCAGTAGAGGGAGGAGGATCCTGATCATTAGGGTTTCTCCAAACATCTCCAAGGGTGGTATTATCAATGGGCTCCCAACCGTCAAGAGCATCAGTACAGTCTTCATTCTCCTCGGGAGGAGGCTGAGCATGGGTTGAAGAAATGGCAAGTTGTAGGCAAGGGAATTTCCCTGTGTCAGGCCAGTCAACATCCTGCCAAGGAGATGATGGTCTGGAAGGCTGAGACCATCCTCCACGTGCAGCAAAATCCCTAGAGGGTTAAGGGCCATGGGACTAAAAACCATAATCTCCACAATCGCTATGGTCACCATGATCACGCTGAGAGGATCGACTATGACCACATTGACGCCCTCGAGAGGAGGTAGAGTCAGGTGAAACCCGTGAAACAGTGCAAGGGGCATCTCCCCAATGGTCCAACAGCTCCTGGAGATGGACAACTTCAAATGCAACTTTGCCAGCTTGCACCTAAATCTGCATCAAAACATTAGAGCAAATAATAGCTTTAGTGTACAAAGAAAAATGCTTATCAGTAGAACAATGAGTGAAAGTAGCAGTATTTCTATCCTTCCAAATGCTAAAAAAGAATTTCCACCCTGAAAGCATGCCAAATCTGAGTGTATTTGCGAGGGAGATAGGGCTAATCACCAAATAAAACCATATGCCAAGAGAAAGGAGCAAATCTGAAAGGTTTGAAAAAAACACGGATCTAATTCCAAGCTTCTTGTGCCCGTGGGCGAAACCAAAAATGGTGCTTGAGAGACTCAAGTGGCCCATAAAATGGACAGTGAGGAATGGCTATGCCCATATGAGCTAGACGAACTCCCAAAGGGAGGCCTTGGTAGAGCAGACACCAAGCGAAATGAGCCAATTTAGGCTCCACCACAATAGACCAAACGCATTGAAACCGTCTATGCCAAGTCTCACGAGAGGACTGAAGTTGCCAACAATGATTCAGTTGCTTCACCATATGCAAGTGTGGAGACAACTAAGAATAACCTTTAGAAGGTCTATAATTTTGAAAAGAAGTGCATGTATACCATTGCCAATCCTTCCACCAAGGTTTGAGAGATCTAACTCCTAACTTATGAATCATCTGAGGAGGAATAGCATCAATAACTAATGAGTAGGTCTCTTGATAAATGTTTAGAAGCCTGTATTTCTACCTGAATTCAGGACAAGATAGGGAATTCTCAATGGGCCTATGCAAGAAGTCAGGCAAAACACAAATCCCATGTTTGAAAAAATTTTAAGGCATGAACCCAAGGTAGCTTAGCAAGCTACCTATCTTTAATGCTGAAAACAAGAGACCACCAAATGGATTGATGATTAAAGGATAATCCATTACAAAAATCATCTTCAACCCATTGAAGCCAAGGCTTGAGGCAAGCCTTCCAAATGCTTTTGATAGAAAAAGTACCTTGAATGGAAACAGATTCTCTCATAGTGAGGAGAGTTCCTATATCCAAGCCTTTCCATGTCAGATGACCTGTAGGAGTACCAATGCAAATGCAGTGTCGGACAAGAATTTCTCTAGCTTCATTTCCTTGAAGGGCTCAAATAATTCATTTAGCACACAAGGCCCAATGCCTTGACAACAAATGGAGATCAAGCCAAGGTCGTTAGCCTCATGAGAAAGGCAACAGAATTCAAAATAGGATGCCTTTGAAGGAACCCAGCATGAAGAATAAAAAATATGCATGGCAGCCAAAATTTTGGAACAAACTTGAAATTTACCTGCCAAAGACAACGGTTCGGTAATCCAGTAGTGCAATTTCTTTTCAATGCATACAATAATCACTTGCCATAGCTCTAAGAGAGAAGCTTGGAAGGAAAAGGGAATGCCCAAAGAATAGAAAAATTCTCCATGGTCAATCCACTTCCATCTATAAGAATCCAACCAACCTAGCTTAGGAAAGAAAGATTGTCTATAACACAAAGTTTTCTACCATTGAATGTTAGAGCCAGAGGCCTGGAAAAGGATGTTCAGGCATTGAAGGGCCTGTTTGACATTCTCCTCTTCCTTAATAAGAGTGATAAAAGAATCATCAGTGAAATTTCCATTCACCAACTATTGCGTAGAGTTGGGAAGGGAAATCCTCTTGACGCGAGATTGAGAAACAACTTGAGCTAACAAGTAGCCAAAGCCTTCAGCAACCAAAACATAAAGAGCAAGAGCAAGAGCGCAACATTGTCTAATGGATCTAAAAAGGCTACTTGAGAGTTAGATTGTTAGCTAGAGATGGTGATACAAGCAGAGGCATCCGCAAAGAACATTTGGACTATGTGAATGAATTGGGGACCAAATCCAAGGGCTTGCGACATGGAAAAATGAAAGGCCACTCAATGCAATCATAAGCCTTCGCAAAATCAATCTTGATACAGGGCTGCTGAAAATGGTGAGCCCACTCTATTCCTTCCCAAACAGCAATGATGTTATCCAAGATAAACTTGGATTTAATGAAGCTTGTTTGTTCAAGTTGAACAATGAGAGGTGGCATCAAATGAAGTTTGAGAGCCAATGCTTTAGCAATGATCTTGAAGGAGACATTCAATAGCATGATGGGCCGCCAATTATCGATATCCTTGGGGTCGCCAACTTTAGGTATGAATTTAATATTTCCTTTGTTAATAAGAGAGCCCAATGAACCAGTTTGCATGGCTTCGAGATAAACATTGTGCAAGTCGCTTCCTACAATATCCCAAAATATTTTATAGAATTCGCAAGGAAATCCATCTAAATCAAGGGCTTTGTCATTGGCCATGGAAAATATTGCTTCCTTAAGATCACCTTGAGTGAGAAGCTGGTCACAAATGACTCACTGGGCATTTGAAAGCTGACATGGCATGGCCACAAGACATTGATGCAAGGCAAACTACCTAGCAGGAGTGACATCTTGAGCCACAAACACTGTTCATAGTGTCAAACAAAGGATTGAAGGATAGCAAGAAGCTCTTGAAGAATATATTGTCCTTCATGGATTTACTTAATAGATTGGGAGGTGTGACAAGCTCTGAGAGCTTGGAAGAACTCCTTATAAACTTTATCTCCAATCTTAAGCTAGTGGAGCTGACCTTTGAGTTGCGCTCCGTGAGATGAGTGAGCATCAGCAATTTGCTTCTACTATCTCAGTTGAGCCATCTAAAGCTGAGTAGCAGAGTCAAATAGCTGAGCCTCCAAAGTGATGTTAGCAAGGTGGAGCTTCTGAATGGTGGCTTCATATGATCGGCGATGGAAACAAGCAAGTTTCCTCCCATAAATGTAGAGAAATTGTAAAGTACAAGTGATTGAATCATTCCACCAAGATATCCATCCCACTCCATTCAAAGGATGTGGTGCCAAATTCCAAACACATTGAATGTGTGCCGACGTGGCTTTGTGATGGAGAAGAGACGTGTTTAGAAAAAATTAACATTTCTATGATTTGGGTCTGGAAAGATGCCACTCAATACAAAAATATATCAGAGAATTATCTGACAAAATAGCATCCGCCAATGGTTCCACCGGCAAGGAATAACAGTTGGTAAAAGTAAAGAAGGATTGGGCAGATATCATAGCTCTATCAAATCTATTCAAGACTCTGTCAAGTCTGGCCTGCAAATTGCTCCAAGTGTACCATTACGAATTAACAAGGTGGCAACTAGCGTTGGGATCAAAAAGACCCAATTTATTATACATAAAGAACCACACCTCTCTTTCACCAATTGTCCAACGCATATGCAAGGCACCACGTTTTTCATAGACCATTTCAATCATATTAAAATCTCTGCACAAAACCCAAGTGGCAGTCGATATTAAATTTGCAATCCATCACCAAAGGGAAGATCTCTCTATGGCATTATTGGGAGCATAAACATTAATAATTTGCTAAAGGAATGATTATCAACATTGAAAAGAGTCCACAAAACATGATTAGTGGGGTCACATCCATGATCAACTAGGAGTTGATGCCACATGGGTGATAGAAATGTGATGACTCCACAACGACCAACTTCATGGTCACTACAAAAAACATGGCTGGAAGGCCAAATCACATGGCATGCTGCAGATAGAAAAAATCCTAAAATTTTAACTTCTTGGAAGTAGAGAATGTCTAAACTAGGGAACCTTAAATGAAAATCATGAATGGATTATTTATGAGGGAGGTCAGTGAGACCTCAAACATTCTTGGAAATATAGTTCATTTAATGATCGTCAAGAGGCATGTCCTCATTATCCAGCCTCTCAAGGGTAGAGTGGTTGTTCTGTAACACTACATCAGCAACCTCAAAGTTTCCAATTTAGAAGCTGAGAGGCATTGATTGTTGGTGTCGTGGGACTAATTCACCTTCCTCCAAACACCCAGATGGGTTGCGAGACCTCCTCTGTCCAATAAGAGGAGGAGAAGTCTATCAAGTTGTGACAAATGTCATCTGAGAGATAATCGAGGTCGTTGGCTAAGCCTTATGCACTATCACCACACTCGACACACCAGCGTCAGCTAGTTTTGAAATAATTCGATCCAAAGCCCCTGGGCCCGTTGACTTAGTGGAGGGTTTGGAGGTGCTATCATTTTTGGCCTTGCGACTAGCAACAATAGACCACCCTTCATCTTCTTTTACAGGAGTTGTTGGCCTGGATGAAGGTTGAGCAGAGGGTTTTGGCCACTGAGTGGCCAAAGGACAATCCCATATCTTATGATCGAAGGATTGGCATAAATAGCATGTGTTGGATAAGTTGATATACTAAACCCATTGAGAGTAATGGGTTTGACCAATTTGAATGTCCACTAACTCCTTGAGGTCTTTAGAGAGGTCAACCTCAACACAGATGCGTCATTGGGGATGAGCTGAATAAAACTTCTCAAGTTCTATACAAACTATAGTACCTAGAGAAAAATCTATTTCACTAAGAAAGTTATAGCAAAGCAATGGTAAGTCAAGGAATTCCATGCAGATAGGGACGCAAATGGACATTTTCTTAGAGACATAAAAGTCTTAGGTCCAAGGTTTAAACACAAGGAGAGATGAGTGGACTTGCCATGGGCCTCAACTAAGAACAGCCTCGACATGGTTGGCTTCAAAAAAATGGAAAAGAAAAACCCTTTAGTGAGGTTTTGTACAACCTCTAGGTGGATTTCATGTGGGGAACAGGCCCTGCCAACCCAATCGCGGAGCACGCTTTCAGGGGGAACTCTACCCACAAAATACTTAATCAGAGTAAAATTTTTCAAGCCATTTACAGGCAATATAAAATTCTAGAATAGGAAGCACAACATTTGGAGGTTATTTAGGGGAGTACCTTGTGAAACACCTTGGGAACAAATTTTTGAGGATGCTTAGGTAGAGGAGCCATTGCTAGTCATTATCAAACCTTCAACTCTAGCAACAACAACTATGGAGGAATGAAAGGTTGAGGCCATATAAAGGGGCAAAAAATATCCTCAATCCTAGTGAATGACAAAGCACCGCAATAAATGCAAGCTAACGCAAAGGATTTCCTATAGAGAGTTACAGTATGACACACGAGAAAACCTTAGTAGAGCAAAAAACCTTCCAATCTCATTCATTTCCAGAGCTTATTCACTTGTCACTACTATGCCTGTCCTAAAATCTTCATGGGACCATGACATGCTATCAGCGTTCTCGTCAATAGTAATTTTACATCACATACCTACCAAAAAGCGGTAATAGTTTTCTTTTGGTATTGAACAATGCAAAGATACAAAGAATATTCAATGTTGAGAAAAGAGGAGAATCCTCAAAAGGAAAATAAATATGGGAACAACCTAAACAAAAAAATGTGGTAATAGTTATCCTACTTTTATTGACCAAATTTTACCTTTGAGTTCAATACTCGTTGTTTAAGAATAATAATATGAAAAAAGATTGGAATGCCACATTCTTATGTCTTCCCCACATAATTATTAGGTCATGCCAAAGGAGGAATACATATACATCCATGTGATGTAATTTCCTCTATCCATTTGACCAATCAGCATTGAGTATTAAATTCTTTACAAACATGATATAGTTTATAATTAATTTTCTTATTTAATCATTTGATAAATGATGTTTATATGTTTTCATATTAGCTAATCCTTGAATAGTTAGTGTGAAAAATAGAATTATTATTTAAATTTATTACATTTTAAATATTCAATACATAAGTACCAAGTTGGCATTGTATAAGTACCAAGTTGCTAGGCGTGCGATCGGAGTGGGGTACTATGATAGGCATGTGGCGGATAATACAAGAGATAGAAGATACGTCAAATATTCCCATCTAAAGATAGATGGAATAGTCTATTCACTTGAAGGGGCAGCTAGGCATCGGAGGTGGATACACTATAGCTCGTTTGTTGCAGTTAGGATTTAACGTTTCCGTACGAGCAACTACGATCCATTTAAAGGAGTGCCTTTAACTACTTATGACTTGTGCACCTAGGGTTAGTTTCTTTATTAGGAGTACTATATGTTTCATTTATAGAAGTCATTTCAAATCAAACTCAATTTTAATGATGATCATGTTGAAATGGTACATGCTTAAAGAGATATCGAAGCATAAACCTTTACATTTATTAACAATCCACACAATATTTTACCATTCATCGAACATAATATTCTAAATATTTTGATTATATTTTACAATTAAAATACTTGCATATGGTCACATGGCCATAAAATTTAAACACTAATTGTAAATACACCCAACAATTATCAAAATTTAATAAATGATTGTTAGATAATTTTTGAATTTCATATTTGACCAAGAACACTCTCACCTAGTTTATAATTAAGTTATTTTTGCATTTACAAAATTACTATAAATTAATATATTTTTTAAATATGTAATTTATTATTATTTTTCTTATATTTATTATATTTTTCAATTTTTCCTTCCATATTTTAAATTTATCATATAAGACGTTTTATATGAACACTACAAAGTCAATAAGTTTATTCTTAATTTAGGGTTTTTTCCTTTTAGGTAAAAATTATTTTCTTAATAAAATATATTTATGACTATCAAATATACATGTATGTCCTTACCATTAAATTGAGTAGCATCACTACCCATGTAACAGAGTTGGTTGATGCACGTGTTAATAAAATACAATTGCAATATATTTTCTAAATGACAAGATGACTATACATGTGTGTATACACCTAAAATTGGCTCATGTTGAATAAAGTAAATATTTGAATATTTATCTTAATTCTTATTTTCTTATATCAATTAAATAAATATTATAAATTTATTTAATTGGTTCATTATCCCATAATTAAATAAAATTATTTTATTTAATTAAATTCCCTAAATTCTTCTAATGTCTAATAATTCTACATCATTCAATAAAATTCCCTAAATTCTTCTAATATCCTAAGTCCTAAATCCACCTCACAAAATCAACCTCATCAATCCACCTCACCATGTTGCACATATAATTAAATATTCTTAATATTTAATTAGCTAATATCCTCTATTATCCAAAAATGAATCTTTAATTCAATTGTCCTCCACTAATTGAATTGAAAATTCAATTGTCCCCCGCTCACCAAAAATGAATCTTAAATTCATTTTTTGTCTTCCATCAATTGAAAAATTCAATTGTCCTCCACTAATTGAATTGAAAACTCAATTGTCATAACCCACTCTTCTCAAAAATAAATTTTTAATTCATCCACTATGAATTTAAGATTCACAAATAATGAGAGCCATTGATCTCATCTTTTGATCCTCACCCTCCACTCTATTTTCAGAAAATCTATAAATAAGACCTTCCTCTAAGCCATTAAAGAGGAACTTCATCTTGCAAAATAACTATACCCAAATTTCTCTTAAATCTCTTCTTCATTCCATTTCAAGTGTCCTCCATTATCATGTGTTTGAAGCTCACCTTCAACACAACAAGTAATCATAGCCATTCTCCTCTTGTCATCTTCAACAATCAAGGAAGCTCATTGCTTCTGAGGGCTTAGCATTTATCAAGATCAAGAGCCAATAGGCAAACTATGGAAGCCGCAGGGTAAGTTTTTAAGTTGTGTGCTTTTGTTTATTCAATCTTGTTTACTTGCATGTTTCATAGATGTATTCGGATGTTTGTTCATTGATTGAATGATAATCACATTCACCCTTAACAATGTGTATTTGATGATCATAGATACAATCTATATAAAGAATAACCCTCAACTTAGATTTAAAAACAATAAATGTTGTCATATTTGTCATTGGAGATATAATTACATTCCAACTCAATACAATTGTATTCTAACAAACAACTTTATCTAACCCACTAGGTTTTACATATAATAGCTACTAAATTCATGATAATTTGTAACATTATTTATTACATGCATTTCTATTGCCTATTCTAATAACCAAAAACTTGAATAAAAGAAAGTGCACTTAAAATGCAGAGATACAGTTAAAAAACATGAATCATTAAATTCATTGTAATATTTACATTAATTAATTACAAGATTCATTTCATTTAGCGTATATATACATTAATTAATTACAAGATTCATTCCATTCAACATATCAGTGGCAGGAACCTGACACAATGTGCCTCTTGTATTCAAAAGTGACACATGCACAAACATTAAAAACCACATGTTTAGTGTGAAAAAGGAGAAGAATGATTAACATGCTCAACTAGGTCAAACCTCCTTTTTCATACACTAACATTCAGAATATGAACCAAGCTCGACCATTATGAGAGGGTTAAGCTACAGGTATCCTATTCCTCTACTATTGTATATGAAAAGATGTCTGAACTAGGTCTTTGCAAACCCTAATTAGCTATTATTAAACCAAACCCTAGTTACGAAACTTGCTTGGATAGACTAATTCTGGAAGCAGAAAATGACAGAGTAACTACAGAAATGCATACAAGAGATATCAGAGCCTATGCACCTGGATTTTGAGGGCTTGGAAGACTTGGGCTGTCCCGAATTCATCCTGCAAGTTTTCTAGTCATGAAACTTCCCGCACTAGGTATTTGAGCCTTTGTTGAATGTTCCAAATCTCAGAGATGAGGTCCTGAAAGACTTGGGCGCCCTTGAAATTGTCCCTACACTTATCCGATGATGAATCTGTAACTTCTATAGCAACTGTGACTGTAATAATTGTTTCTTCTCCGCTCCTTTCCATCAGATCTTCACGAATCTGACCTGCACAAACAAAAGAAGGAGAAGGAATGTTGTGGCTATATAGGAGTTTGTCTCAGTCAAACCCCATCTTTGGTACTTCTACCTCAACAATAGGGTAAGTGCAAGAAGATGGGGGGCCAAAAAGGTTTCTTAAGTGGCCACTTTTTTTCTAAAATCAAGAAATGTTGGCTTTGGATGAGAAATTGAGCATAGTTACACTCAAAATTTGGAGATGCAACCAAAACAATGTTCATAGTGCTCCGAGTCTACTTTCTAAACTACTAATTTAAAAAAAAAATGTATAGATTAAGGGGTTCAAAGGAGGGAGCCACAGAAATTGGTGTTGTTTCTGTCAAAAAAATATAACATCGCATGTTTTGTGGTTCCCTCAAAAGGTTAACTTTTTTTTTGTATTTTTAAAATCTTTTCAGTGAGAAATTGGCTAACAGCATGTAGTTTATGCCCAATTTTTCTGATAATTTTTTGATGAATATTTGATTTTTTACTAATTTTCAAAGTGGACACATCCTAAAAAATAGAATTTTGGCCATGCTACCCCTATAAATTTTGAAAACTAATTGAAAATCATTTTTTTTACTATGTGTAGAATGGAGTCTAATTTCTAAAAATGTAATTTTTTTGAAATTTCAATGAACGGTTAATTTACAATGAAAAAAAGACCCAACACTGGATTTTACCCAAAAACGGACACACAAACAAAAGAAATTAAAGATGAAAGGCTTAACATTGTCAAAATTGGAAAAACATTATATCGTTAAATAGCTAAGAGAAAGCCTAACATTACCTAGGTGTTTGGTTTGTTTGACCTTGAAACACGTACAAATCTGAGGGTTAGCACAAATGAAATTATGTGAAATCCTGTAGAATTTGCAAAAACACATCTGTGGACATTGGGAAGGCACTCCAAGCCTTTGGGTTGGAAATCCAAAGCAAATCCCAAGCCTAAGGCTTGGGATTCCCAAAGAAAAATATAATGGGAGTGCATTATAACATGCTCGCGTTATGTTTTGTTTTGCATTTTTTCTTTTTCGCAAAAATTTGCCTGATGTTTGTCATGTTTGACATAATGCTCGATGCGAGTGTTATGTCTCCCTTTGAATGTTTTATGTTCAAGGTTATTTAGCATGTGTGTATGTATGTATGTATGTATGTATGTATGTATGCCTATATGTATGTATGTATGTATTGATGTATGTATGTATGCCTATTTATATATGTATGTATGTATGTATGTATGTATAATGTCGAGAGTAAAGGAGGGTAGAGATGGGGGTGAGGCAGATAGGGGACCTGAGAGGGGTGGATAAGGGTTGAGGGTTTAAGGGTCAAGGGTTTAGGGTTTAAGGGTTGAGGGTTTAAGGTCAAGAGGGATTAGGGTTTAGGGTTGAGGCTTTAGGGATAGCATTTAGGGTTAAGGGTCGACGGATTAAGGTTAAGGTAGAGTGTTAAGGGTAGAGGGATTAGGGATGGGGTTTAGGGTTGAAGGTTTAGGGTTGAGCGATTAGGGTTTAGGGTTGAGGGCTTAGGGATAAGGTATTAGGGTTTAAGGTATAGTGTCAAGGGTTGAGGATTTAGGAATAGGGATAGCGTTTAGGGTTTAGGGATAAGGAATTAGGGTTGAGGGTTGAGGGATTAAGGTTTAGGGTTGAGGGATTAAGGTTTAAGGTTGAGGGTTGAGGGTTTAGGGATAGGGTTTAGAGTTTAGGGATAAGGGATTAGGGTTTAGGACCTTGAGGGATTAGGGTTTAGGGTTGAGGCTTTAGGGATAGCATTTAGGGTTGAGGGATTAGGGGAGGAAAGGAGTGGATAAAGGTTGAGGCTTTAAAGATTTAGGGTTGAGGGATTAGGGTTTAAGGTATAGTGTTGAGGGTTGAGGGTTTAAGGATAGGGTTTAGCATTTAAGGTTTAAGTGTTGAGGGTTGAGGATTAGGGATAGGGTTGAAAATCAAAATTGTAAGTCTAATTTAATTTATTTCAACTTTAAAAGCAAGCGTTTGAATTGTAACTTTATCAGGAGGATTGGTATAACAAAAACTTAATTCTGTTACATGCCTTTCTTTGAAGAACCCTGAACATTATGGACCCTATCATCTAGAAAAACACATGACAGTGAACTCTGCCCCACCTTTCAAATCATATAAACCTTTTTATTCAATGAAAATGAAGTCATGGAATTTAAACTGGCTGTGCATACTAGTAAGATCAAATTCTCTGCCTTCTATTCTTATTACTCTTACTTTATTAAGAGAAGAGTGTCAAAAAGAATGGGTTTAACAAGCTAACATAAGGCAAAGCAATTTTGTTATTACATTTTTCTGAGGGATCTCTAATAGTAGACTTCTAATATAATGCAGTCTTCTATAATATGAACATCTGCATTTGTGTGAATGCTAAGCTTTAATAGTAGTGTATTAAATCAATGCAATCAGCTATTTATTGGGTTAAAATAACTTAGTTTTTCAATGGTTTGGGAATGCAAGAGTTGCCAAAAATAAGTGAATATCCTCTACAATTACCAATCTAGAAAAAAGTTTAGCTAGTTCTTGTGGATAGAGCCAGTAAACAATGGGAGATTATTTTCTTGTTTCATAACAATAAACCTACCCTAAGTGTGGGGTGGGCATATTTTGTACGTCATAATAATATCAAGGAAGGAGTCATTTGCATCTTTGAGTAGGTGGACAACAAGAAACATAGATTTATGTTTAGAGTTCATAAAGATCGAAAGATAAAACAAGGATCCTTCTTAAAGAGAGGAGGGAAAAGACACACCAAAGATGCAAAAGGAGAAAATTATACAAGAAAAGATCTTCATGAGGATTGTAATATTTTGTCTAAAACAAACAAAAATTAGTTAATTAAAAATAGAAAATCAAGAAAGAAATAGTACTAAAATGTATAGTTATTGATATCTAAAATGTATAGTTACTAATATCTATTTTTAAAAGACTGGTTGATTTTTATGGCCAAAGTTGTTTATTTTATCTAGTTGATCATTTTAATTGCACCCAAGTTATACAGTGGGAGCAGATGTGTGCACATTTTTATGGCCCTGATTTAAATTCAAGCAAATAGGTGGAGAGAGTATGTTGATCTTTTAAAAAAATCTTAATAAAAAAACATTCACTTAATGTTGACCAGGGGTTCTGATTTCAACCATTCATTACCCATTGTGGATGTACCCCAATGCAAAAAATTTCTCATAATGATCATCCTTCTGATTTCAACTATTAATTACTCACTGTGGATGTACCAGATGCAAAGCTTTTCTCATAGTGGGTACACCTATTGGCATAATGAACCCCAGATGGGCCAAAAAAAGATGTCATATAATTTGAATATTCACTTCAGCTAGAAATTTTTACTGATGGAGCTAGAAACTCAGAGAATTGAAACACTGAAAGGAATATACCAATTATCTTGAATTAGCTAACCCATGAAAACTCAAAATATATCCTCATAGAAACCACTTAAAATACACATAATTATAAGAAATATGGTGTAAAATTCAACTATAAATTACATAAATAAAGAAGATTAGAAATTCATCATGAGCTAGAGATTGGAGATTTTGTTGTGTTCAAGTACATATCCAGGTCATATTTTAAGGTTAAGATATTTTCAAAGAACGGGGTGTGCGAAAAATATCAATGCTCTTCAGCTTATGAATACCAACATTGATACATATAAAAGATGCCCTTCTTCTAATAGAGTATGCAGTTCAAGTCAACCAATGGGCAACAATTTGCTGAATGAATTGGTTTATGATGGGGAAAACAACAATGATGTTGAAGCAATGGAAGAAAATCAAAATTAGGATTGAGGGTTGAGCATTGAAGGATTAGGGTTTAGGGTTGAGGGTTGAGGGATTAGGGTTTAAGGTATAGTGCTGAGGATTTAGGGATAGGGTTTAGGGTTGAGGGATTAGGGTTTAAGGTGTAGTGTTGAGGGTTGAGGGTTTAGGTATAGGGTTTAGGGATGAGGGATTAGGGTTTAAGGTATAGTGTTGAGGGTTGAGGGTTTAGGTATAGGGTTTAGGGTTGACGGATTAGGGTTTAGGGTTGACAGATTAGGGTTTAATATTGATGGTTGAGGGTTGAGGGTTTAGGGATAGGGTTGAGGGTTGAAGGACTAGGGTTAAAGTAGAGTGTTGAGGGTATAGGGATTAGGGATAGGGTTTAGGGTTGAAGGTTTAAGAATTGAGGGTTGAGGCTTTAGGGCTGAGGATTAAGGGATTAGGGTTTAAGATGTAGTGTCGGGGTCAAGGTTTTAGGGATAGGTTTTAGGGTTTAGGGTTGAGGGATTAAGGTTTAAGGTATAGTGTTGAGGGTTGAGGGTTTAGGGATACGGTTTAGGGTTGAGGGATTAGGGTTTAGAGTTGAAGGATTAGGGTTTAATGTTATGGGTTGAGGGTTGAGGGTTTAGGGATAGGGTTGGTGGTCAATGGATTAGGGTTAAAGTAGAGTGTCAAGGGTAGAGGGATTAGGGATAGGGTTTAGGGTTGAAGGTTTAAGGATTGAGGGTTGAGGCTTTAGGGATGGGGGTTAAGGGATTAGGGTTTAAGATATAGTGTCGAGCATCGAGGGTTTAGGGATAGGGTTTTAGGCTTTAAGTTTTAAGGGTTAAGGGTTGAGGGATAGGGTTTAGGGTTTGGGGATAAGGGATTAGGGTTTAAGGTATAGTGTCGAGGGTTGAGGGTTTAGGAATAGGGATAGTGTTTAGGGTTTAGGGATGAGCGATTAGGGTTGAGGGTTGAGGGATTAGGGTTGAGGATTGAGGGTTGAGGGATTAGAGTTGAGGATTGAGGGATTAGGGTTTAAGGTATAGTGTCAAGGGATGAGGGTTTAGGCATAGGGTTTAGTGTTTAGGGTTGAGGGATTAGGGTTTAGGGTTGATGGATTAGGGTTTAAGGTATAGTGTTGAGGGTTGAGGGTTTAGGGATAAGGTTTAGGGTTGAGGGATTAGGGTTTAGGGTTTAGGGTTGAAGGTTTAAGGATTGAGGGTTGAGGCTTTAGGGCTGAGGGTTGAGGGATTAGGGTTGAGGGATTAGAGTTTAGGGATAGGGTTTAGGGTCGAGGAATTAGGGTTTAAGGTATAGTGTTAAGGGTTTAGGGATAGGGTTTAGGGTTGATGGATTAGGGTTTAGGGTTGACGGATTAGGGTTTGACGTTGAGGGTTGAGGGTTGAGGGTTTAGGGATAGGGTTGAGGGTCGAGGGATTAGGGTTAAAGTAGAGTGTCGAGGGTATAGGGATTAAGGATAGGGCTTAGGGTTGAAGGTTTAAGGATTGGGGTTTGAGGCTTTAGGGCTAAGGTTTAAGGGTTAGGGTTTAAGATATTGTGTCGAGGGTCAAGGTTTTAGGAATAGGTTTTAGGGTTTAAGGTTTAAGGGTTAAGGGTTGAGGGATAGGGTTTAGGGTTTAAGGTATAGTGTCTAGGGTTGAGGGTTTAGGAATAGGGATAGCATTTAGGGTTTAGGGATGGGGGTTTAGGGTTGAGGGTTGAGAGATTAGGGTTGAGGGTTGAGGGTCAAGGGATTAGGGTTCAGGGTTTAGGGTCAAGGGATTAGGGTTTAAGGTATAGTGTTGAGGGTTTAGGGTTGAGGGATTAGGGTTTAGGGTTGACAATTAGGGTTTGATGTTGAGGGTGGAGGGTTGAGGGTTTAGGGATAGGTTTAAGGGTCGAGGGACTAGGGTTAAATTAGAGTGTCGAGGGTTGAGGGTTTAGGAATAGGGATAGTGTTTAGGGTTTAGGGATGAGCGATTAGGGTTGAGAGTTGAGGGATTAGGGTTGAGAGTTGGGGGATTAGGGTTTAGGGATAGCGTTTAGGGTTTAGGGTTGAGGGATTAGTGTTTAAGGTATAGTGTTGAGGGTTTAGGGATAGGGTTTAGGGTTGATGGATTAGGGTTTGACATTGAGGGTTGAGGGTTTAGGGATAGGGTTGAGGGTCTAGGGATTAGGGTTAAAGTAGAGTGTCAAGGGTATAGGGATTAGGGATAGGGTTTAGGGTTGAAGGTTTAAGGATTGAGGGTTGAGGCTTTAGGGTTGAGGGTTAAGGGATTAGGGTTTAAGATATAATGTCAAGGGGCAAGGTTTTAGGGATAGGTTTTAGGGTTTAAGGTTTAAGGGTTAAGGGTTGAGGGATAGGGTTTAGGGTTTAGGGATAAGGGATTAGGGTTTAAGGTATAGTTTTGAGGGTTGAGGGTTAGGAATAGGGATAGTATTTAGGGTTTAGGGATGAGGGATTAGGGTTGAGGGTTGAGGGTTGAGGGTTGAGGGTTGAGGGTCGAGGGATTACGGTTAAGGTAGAGTGTCGAGGGTTTAGTGACAGGGTGTAGAGTTTAGTGATAGGGTGTAGGTTGTAGTGATAGAGGTGAGAGCTATTACAAAGGTGCTATCAAAGGTGAGATAGGCACAAATATTTATGGATCAATCTATAACAGGGTGCGTTATAACACACTCACATTTTTTCTTGCTGTACAAATGGTAAAAAGGCTTGGACCCCCGTGATCCAAGCCCACATACTCTATTTTCATGTTGTTTATGAGTGCGTTCTGACAAAAAAAAATTATTTTCATGTTGTTGGGAATTTCACATGCACATTTTGCACATTCTACCACCTTTGTATGAAATTTCCACTACCTTTTTCTTCTTTGCCAACTTAAGAAGGAGGAAATAACATAGTTTTCACATCAAATTTTATATATATCAATTCAAGTTTCAATTTTTGTAGTGTTGCAATGTTAATTATGATTGAATTGTAAAAATTTAACATTATAGATTGGTTAATAGTATCGTTGTTACTAATTCTATTTGTGTGTTATTCAATTTAACATTGAAAAGGAAGCAAGTGGTGAAAAACTCAAATTGTTGAGGAGTTTGATGCAAGAAGAAAAAAACACTACATAATTGGGTACTCTCTCCATTCGAATCTCTATTTTTTAGGCATGTCAAGTCTTTACATGCATGTTCTTTACATTTTCCAAGTAATTCTATTTGAATTACTTTATCATGCTTTATCATATGTATGTTTATATCACTTGTATCCAGTATGCATAATAAAAGACTATGTATGCATATTTTGTGTTTATATAATAGACTGTTTTAAATTAGTTCATGGTATGCATAATAAAAAGATATCTCAAAGGTCAACATTAATTAAAATAGACACAATCATGATCAAGAAAGCAGCCTACAATCTCACATGGTGCCATGTATATTTTCTACACTTGGGCTCTTTAATAATTGTGTGCAATGATGAATTAAACAGATCTTAACATATTGTGATGTCAAACTATACAAGAATAAATCCTTACAACATATAAATATACAATCCCTTAAGCATAATGAAATCATGATCCATGCTATGCTACATTATTCTTCATGTTGGAGGATGTGGAGACCTCTTTAGTGTCTTGGGCTAGGACATTCCTTATGCACCTATTCATGATGATTTGTATGCACATGACACAACAATATTTCAAAATTTCCTAATTTTTCTTTGTTAGCACATGATGGTGGCTACCTTGATCGACTATATACCTTTCAATACCCTAAATTACAAAGATTAGTCTAATGATTTTTATGAAAGTCATAGGTATGTCTCCAAATATTCATGTTTCCAAGATAGCTCTAGCTAATGTCCACTTGTTCCCAACTTCTTAGACATGCAAGAAACAATTTTGAGCATTATATTCATCATAAATAAGTCACTTTTAGTCAATAGAAGCCAAAATACATCCATTTTCAATCATGGATTAGTTAAGGACAACTAGGTGGTAAATTTGTTGCCATTAGCAACTTCACAAATTTGGTGTCTTATCTTGTCCTCCTTGGTTTTCTCCATGGATCTCAACCATTGTATTCATGATTCATATAATTCATCATGTCATAGTGGCTTCATCATTCCATAATTATCTAATCACAATAACTTGAGATGGCTATCCCTAGGACTGTTAGAAATGAAAGCAACACTACTTCAATGGAAATCAGATTCAAGATAAATTTTAGCAATCTTTAACTGTGTGTTATTAATGGAGATTGTAACACAGAAACAAAACTATGCTTCACAGAAATGTAAAATCAGAAATATGAACACATAACACAATGTTTAATGTGGAGAAAACCCTTTCGGGTAAAAAACTCCACACGGGTAAAAAAACTCCACACAGGAAAGAGGCCCAATGTTTGTATTAATCTGAAAATGATTTACAGTACAACACTTCAACTCTCTCCACCAGTCTTCAATCTGACAGCATTCCGGCAACACCCAAATACCTAAAATCTATATTGTAGTAACTAATACATGGAAAATACTTATAGAAATATTTTTTAACTCATCTTAGGCGTTCACCTCATCTCTCATGAGATTCCCCAACATACAAATATTAAATACCATCTTACAAGCACCTTCCACTTGTCCAAAAATAGCCATGCAAAGGTTAGGTGCCCAAGACTAAATCTAGCCTCTTACAGCATCTTATGACACATCATAACCATCATAGATTCCAGTAAAAGAGTATCTTTCCAAGATAGGAATCTTGGGCTAAATATAGCAAATATACAACTAACATATCTGTCATATGCATCATAGAATCACAGAATCTTATGACAACTTGCAGTTGTCATAGATTCACTTACCATACATTATGACAATTGTCATACATGCCAAAAATAGTATACTCCTCAAGGGAGCATGCCTATCCTCATTTACCATGAGTTTTTACATTTGCCAATAGTAAAAGTCACTTTGTAATAACTTCCAGTGACTCTGAAATTACCCCTGCCAGTGAAACTAGTACATCTCCTCATGGATAATTACAAATTACATATAATAAATAGAATAAATACAATATTAGAATTTACAAGGTTAATGGCACCTTATCCCAACATTCTCCCACTTGACATTATATATTGTAAATCAACCCATAGGAAATTGAATGAAAATAATTAAGCACTGGAAACAAGGCCCATGGCCTCTCTGCACCACACGAACTTCTCTTTGCTCACAGGCTTAGTCAATGAATCTGCAACATTCTCCTGAGTGTTTATCTTCTTTAGCTCAATCTCTCCATTTACAACTAACTCTCGAACAAAGTGATACTAAACATCAACATGCTTAGTCTGAGCATGATACATGGGATTCTTGGCCAAATAGATAGCACTCTGGCTATCACAACCAATCTGAATGATCCTGCAATCAAAACCAATACCCGTACATAGTCTCCTCAACCAAACTACCTCCTTAGAGACATGAGTAGCAGCCATATACTTTTCTTTTATGGTGGACAAAGCAACTATGGGCTGCCTCTTACTCATCCAACTCACTACACTTCCAAACAGAGTAAACACATAGCCACTAGTGGAGCTTCGACTATCCAAGTCACATGTCCAATCTGCATCAACAAAACCCTATATGTTCAAAGATTTATCAGCACTATCAGTACCATAATAAACCAAACAATGATCAGGAGTACCTGCAAGATATTTAAACACCTTCTTCGCATAGTTCCAATCTTGTCTACCAGGGTTAGACATAAATCTGCTCAAAACTCCCACTGCTTAGGCAATATCTGGTCTAGTGCAAACCATTGCATACATCAAACTCCCTACAACACTAGCATATGGCACATTAGACATATCCTCAAGATCATCTTTAGTCTTTGGACACATATCTAATGAAAGCTTTGTACCAATGGGTAAAGGAACTCTAACTGTGTTACAGTCCTGCAAACTAAACCTCTACACAATAGTATTCACATACTTACTTTGTGACAACCAAAGCTTTCTATTAACTCTGTCCCTCCTGATCTCCATTCCCAAAATATACCTTGCAGCACCAAGATCCTTCATCTCAAATGCACCTGAAAGTTGGGCTTTAATCTCACTGACCATACCCTTAGTATTGCTAAAAAATAATATGTCATCAACATACAAAGCAATAACTAGTGTAGAATCATCAACACAATGAATGTAAACACAATGATCCTCCTCGCTTCTAACAAAACCCAATTTCAAAACAAATGAATCAAACTTTTGATACCACATTCTGGGGGATTGTTTTAGACCAAAATCAACTCTCTCTCTTTGGGAGTAGCCCTTGGCTACCAGTCTAGCCTTGTACTTCTCTAATGACCCGTCTGCTCCAAGCTTCTTCTTGAAGACCCACTTACATCCTATGGCCTTTCTTCCTTTCAGAAAATGAACAAGATCCCAGGTGTTACAAGAGTTTAAAGTCATCATCTCCTCCTGCATGGCTCGCTACCAAGACTCACTATCATCTGCAAAAATAGCTTCCTTGTAGGATCTAGGTTCATCATTAGTACTCAATAAAGCATATACACAATAAAAATCTGGTGGGCTATACCTGTCAACTGGATTCCATTGTCTTGTGGGTCTCCTCAAGGGTGGAGTAAGAGACTCTACTCATTCTTCTGCATGATCATTTGAATCAACTTCTTCTGTAACAACAGACTCATCTTCATCAGAACTACTTGAATCTTCTTCTTCTTCTTGTTAACCCCCCAATCCATCCTTCTATTCTTCCTGAGGTGCATCTTACTGCTCTAAATCAAAGTGCAGCTTCTTTAACTTTTCATCTTTTTCTTTTGGCTGCTCAGGTTCAGAAATAGCTCTAAGTTCCCTGAAAATAACATCTCTAGAAAAGATAATCTTATGGGTTAGTGGATTCTAAAGCTTATAACCTTTGACATTGTCAGCATATCCAATGAATGTACACTTTTCATCCTTTGGATCCAACTTAGATCATTTTTCCTTAGGCACATGAACAAAAGCCTCACAACCAAAAACCCTTAAATGTGAAACAGAAGGTTTCTTACCTATCCACACTTCATAAGGTGTCGAATCAAGAGCCTTACAAGGAGATCTATTTATCAAGTAGCAAGAAGTACACACAACGTCTGTCCAAAAGTATTTATCCAACTGTGCATCACTAAGCATACTTCTGGCCCTTTCCATAATTGGTTGGTTCATCCTTTCTGCAACACCATTCTATTGTGGTGTATACGGAGTTGTCTTTTGTCTGATTATACCTGTATGCTTGCAAAACTCATCAAATTCCTTAGAGAAATATTCCCCTCCATTGTCAGATCTTAATATTTTTATCTTTAAACCTGACTGGTTCTCTACTAAGACTTTGAATTCCTTAAACTTAGTGAAAACTTTAGATTTATGCTTCATAAAATAAATCCATGTAAATCTAGATACATCATCAATGAAGGTTACAAAATAACAAGATTTTCCAATAGATTCATTATCCACAGGTCCAAACACATCCGTATGAATAATTTCTAACTTTTCTTTTGCTCTATTGCTTCCTGAAGCAAATTATTTTATGTTTTGTTTACCAAACACACAATGCTCACAGAAATCAAAGTGCTCATCAAAATAGGAGAAACCATCCACCAATTTTTTATTCTTAATAGTTTTTAATACATTATTGCCTGTGTGGCCCAATCTATGGTGCCACAACATACATGCATTTTTAGTATTAGCCTCAGATACATAAGAGGCATTATAAACTGTAGTGGCTTCAAGCTTGAACAAGCTTCTGAATCTCTTCCCCTTTGCTACCACCAAGTTCCCTCTCACTAATCTGCAGCCATGCTTGTTAAATGTCGCATGCATTCCCAAATCATTCAACTTCGAAACTAAAATCAGATTTCTAGATAATCTAGGAACAGGCAAAACATGAGGGAGGGTTTTAATCCTTCCATCACTGGAACACAACAATACCTTTCCTCTCCGAATAATCAGATATGTAGAGTTGTCACCAAGGTAGATATTACCTCCATAATATTCTTCATATGAGGAGAACCATTCCTTATGCGGAGTCATATGAAACGAGCATCCTGAGTCAACCAACCAGTAATCATTAGAAACAAGATTACATGCAAAAAGTAAAACTTCTTCACCTGCATTTTAGGACTTACCTGAAGCACTCTCCCATTGTTTCTTAGGGTTTGTGCACTCCTTCATATGTCCCCTTTTACCGTAGTTCCAACACTTAACTCTGTTCTTTTTACTAGGAGTCTTAGACCGGCCCTTGGACTTGTCCTTAGCCCCTTTCTGATCTCCTTTAGGTCCTCTTTCCTTAGACCTTCCCCTGACACTGAGAGCATCCCCTGAACTATCTAAACTCTTCTTCCTCAATTCATGTGACAGTAGCACTGAAACAAGAGCATCCAAATTCGGATCCATGAGGTTAGCAGTGATAGCAAGGATAACATTCTCCCAAGACTCAAGTAAAGAATAAAGAAGTAAAATACATTTATCTTCCTCACTAACCTCAACATCTACTGAATCAAGCTGACTCACTAACAAATTAAAAGATTTTAAATGTTCTGCAACTGATTCAGCTTCTCTCATTTTCATGGAAAATAATTTTCTTTTTAAATAAAGTTTATTTACCATACTCTTGGCTTGATAGATCTCACCCAACCATTTCCACAACTTGTATGTAGTCTCTTCCTTTGCGACATTCAATAGGATAGAGTATGAAAAACACAATCGGATGGTTCCTCATGCCTTCTTATCTAGTCTATCCCACTCATCTTGAGAGACATTGTCAGGTTTCTTCTCTTTTTGAACAACCAACCATTGGTTTCTTTCTTCCAACAAATCTTCCATTTTCAGTTTCCACAACTCATACCCCGTTCCATTCAACTTCTCAATGTCCAATCGAGAGGTTGATGCAACGATGGATGCAGCCATAATAACAACACAAGATCTGCAAAACAAATACAACCAAATATCCCACTGCAGCTACAGCTTCCATACTACCACCCAAGAGTCAAAGCTGGTCAGGCTTTGATACCAAATGTTAGAAATGAAAGCAACACTACTTCAATGGAAATTTGATTCAAGATAAATTTCAGCAACCTTTAACTGTGTGTTATTAATGGAGATTGTAACACAGAAATAAAACTATGCTTCACAGAAATGCAAAATCAGAAATATGAACACATAACACAATGTTTAATGTGGATAAAACCCTTTCAGGTAAAAAACTCCACATAGGAAAGAGGCCCAATGTTTGTATTAATCTGAAAATGATTTACAATACAACAACTCTTCAATTCTCTCCACCAGTCTTCAATCTGACAGCATTCTGGCAGCACCTGGGTACCTAAAATCTATATTGCAGCAACTAATACAAGGAAAATGCTTATAGAAACATTTTATAACTCATCTTAGGCGTTCATCTCATCTCTCATGAGATTCCCCAACATACAAATATTAAATGCCATCTTACAAGCACCTTGCACTTGTCCAAAAATAGCCATGCAAAGGTTGGGTGCCCAAGACTAAATCTGGACTCTTACAGCATCTTATGACATGTCATAACCATCATAGATTCTAGCAAAAGAGTATCTTTGTAAGATAGGAACCTTGGGCTAAATATAGCAAATATACAATTAACATATCTATCATATGTGTCATAGAATCACAGAATCTTATGACAACTTGCAGCTGTCATAGATTCACTCACCAAACATTATGACAGTTGTTATACATGCCAAAAATATTATATTCCTCAAGGGAGCATTCCTATCCTCATTTACCATGAGTTTTTACATTTGCCAATAGTAAAAGTCACTCCGTAATAACTTCTAGTGACTCTAAAATTACCCCTGCCAGTGAAACTAGTACATCTCCTCATGGATAATTACAAATTACATATAATAAATGGAATAAATACACTATTGGGATTTACAAGATTAATGGCACCTTATCCCAACAAGGACTACTCTGTAAATTGTACACTATGTATTTCAGCAATTTAGATTTCCTTCATGTGTGTTTCAATGGTTTGCAGTGTTAGGACAGTCGTATGTGAAACTTATTGAACATAATTAAACTCCATCACACCACCTCAAATGAAATCAAACTCAATCCAAATTTCATGAATATGACTATCCTTTTGAATAAATTGGTTATGGCATGACAATCCTTTATGAGCACTTGGTCAATCTTCTTCAAACTTTCACATTTTGTCTATATTGAAAAATCTCTAAAATAATCCTCTTAGAACCTTACGAATAAAGTTATTATCATGTGCATGAAGTGATCAACAATAATGGTTGTTTCTAGAACTACGTGTGATAGTCTTAGATAGTTAGGACTATTATGACTGCCCTCATAGCTGTGACAGTCTTATTTGCATTTGAATATGACAGTCATGTCTCCATGTGATGAACTTGTCTAGGATATCTTTCTGCAACACCCATCCTCACCTTCATTCTCATTGCAAAGATCAATAATGCTTTGTATGGCTGCAATAATGCTTTGTATGCTTTGTACCTATTTTGGTTGACTGACATTTACTCTTCTATAAACAAATTCTCTGCCATGCCGAGGAAATAATCAAGAATTAAACCAACATAGGAAGAGATAGAAGCTAAGAATGCAAATAAATCAGCAGCTATGAGGGAACTTTGTGAGAAGAGGAAATTGGACATGATAAATGAAGACATGCCAATTGAAGAGGAACCGCAACCATCAAAAAGAGATATGGTATTGGCGGCACAAAGAGAATGGATGCAAAAACATCGTGCTATGAGAGATTTGAATACTGTAGTTGGAGACACATCCTCTACCGCAAGTCAACATGTAGAGACACCATCTACCGCATCTAAAGTTGAGAATACATCATCACTCACATGTGATGAAGGAGGTACGCCATCATTCCCACCTCAACCTCAAGGTATGTCATCTATTCCATCTTCGATCGAAGGAATGCCATCTAGCCCATCTCATTTAAATATTGATCAAATTCCTAATGTTGAGATGAATTTACCTATCTTAACACCATCTAGAATTTTGCATAGAAAGACAAAGTATTTGATTGATATTGATGAGAATTTTTGTAGCCAATAGAAGGTAAGATTCCAAAACGCACTTGTAGAAGATATGCTCATAAGATTTGGAGATTGTTCTTTGAAAAGTTAAATGAGACCGCAAGATGCCAACTATTCGTTGAAATGATGTGAAGTATAAAGTATAGGTCCATCATGAAGATTCTTGGGTTGAGAACATCAGAGGCTTCAAGTGAAAAATCTATTGTCAAGAATCTTATGAGTGCATATGACAGTGTAGGTAACACATCACGCACAAAAGATAGTAATGCAACACGGCATGTGATTACATCGACTATAGTAAGTAGTCAAATGAAGAAAGCTTGTCTCATTAGAAAGATGAGTCAAGCATTGAGAATTAATAGGAAAATTTTATCAAGATTCATTGGAAGGTGCCAAAGAATTGAGGACACCAATGCCAATGAATTATGGGCATTCTCGGGGAGACTACCATGAAAAGATAAACCAATTGTTGAAGCATTGAGATCACTAATTGAAGACTTTTGGAAGAATTACACAAGGGTATCTCCAAATCAAAGGGATGTGGTAAGAAGGAGAATCAGTAGTCGGACCCATGAGCCACATCCAAAGCATTTTTTGGATATGACTCAAACACAGTTTTTTAGTAAATTTCTAGAGATGTATCCTCAAATTAAAATTTGTCAAAGATATTTTGAAATTCTAAAACCTTTCTATGTCAAGATAAATCACACACACACACTACTTGTTGTTGTAGATTACATATTGAATTTTCTAACCATTTTGATGTTTATCGGTCTATATGTTTAGATTTGCATACTAACAATATTTTGCAGGATTGTGCATACATGCCCCACCAACATCTTCAAGAGAATTCATATCAAGAATTTTATGTGATAGGGAGGAAGGTCAAATATTCTATAGGAAATTATGCTTGGATGGCACATGTCAGCATTGCAGTGGCTTGCAATGTATGTCAATATGTGAACATATGGAAAGAACACATGCAGTTGGAAACAAACAATTAGAGTTTGGAAAGTATAAAATAGTGGCATACAATACAAAAGATGGTAAAGAAGTAAAGAGGTGTGAATTGGTTATTGAAAAGATTCCAGTGTATCAGTTTATGCCAATATTTTGTGACCATATAGTGTATGAGTATGCAAGACATGCCCATAGAGCTCGATGGTTGGACTTGCAATTCAAGTTATGCAAGGACACATTTCTAGCTGGTAGCATTGTTTCATCCATCGACTTTGCAGAGAACTACAGTCTACAACCATAGCGTGAGGTGCAATCACAATACTACTACTCGACACAGGTTTCTATATTTGTGCACATCACATTCGTGCATGCGAATGATAGTATAGAGGATGACAGAAAGATCATAAGGGAGTATCATTTCTATATTAGTGATGATTGCACACACTCTATGGAGTTCATGCAAGGTTGCTTTCAAGAGTTCTACAATGATTTGGCTAGAAGGGGCATATCATTCAGTCAGCATATCATATGGTCAAATAATTGTGCATCACAATTCAAGAACTCACAGAATTTCTATTGGTTGAGCAGGAGGCATAATATTACAGGTGTTCAGCATATGTGGAACTTTTGTGAGGTCGGGCATGGAAAGGGGGAGCATGATGGTCCAGGAGCATGTATCAAAGAGCCATAACACGAGAAGAGTTAAAGTATAAAGACAATACAAAGTTGGCAGATGTAAAATCAATCATCGACTGGTGTAATGCTTTCATGGGTCTAGGTAATGAAGGTAAGTCTTCAGTTCATAGATTTTTTTGGTTGATAGATGATACTAACATTGCACCATATGAGGATTGTTGTACACTGCCAGGATCAAGTGAGATTTTTTTGGTTTTTGAGTTTTATTGTATTCTATTTTCTTTCTTATGCTCTTATTTCTAGGTGTCTTAGGTAGTTACTATATATCAACAACCTATCTAGAGACTAGAATAAGGTATAATCTAGAATGATCTCGGTGTCTTCTAGGTAGATACTATATATCAACTACCTCTCTAGAGACTAGAATAAGGTATAATTTAATCTAGGTGTCTTAGGTAGGTACTATATGTCAACTAGGTCTACCATAATAGGTGTCTTAGGTAGAACTATAATCTAGGTGTCTAGGTGACTTAGGTCTAGACTACAATAAGGTATAAAAACTAGGTGTCTTAGGTCTACTATGTCTATAAAATCTGCATACATACTATACAATAGGTGTCTCAAGTGTCCTACGTCTGCTAGAATACATGTGTCTTAGGTCTTAGGTGAGGCCACATGAGCTTCCACCTTCACGTGGTTGGTCTTTTCAGTATAGAATATTTATATTTTTTGAAGCTAAGGGAAGTTCTTTTTCTTAATAGGAAAATTTTATCGACTTAAGTGTCATCATGGTGCAAGGGTACATAGGTTGTCATGCCTTCAAGAGGGGTCAAAAAGTTAAATTTTGTTTTGATTGAGTCAATTGTATGTAATAAGGTCTTCTAAGACCATTTCATATGTTTTTGAGTCAGTTTGAGTCATTTGAGGTTAATTTGAGTCTTTGAGTCATGCTCCTGATGCGACCAAACTGATAGTTCCAACACATCTGGATGGGTACGCTTAGAGTAGGCATGGTCATGTTTCACACCCAAACATGCCAAAATAGTTCGAGCTACATTGTACCGACGATATCCCTGAAGAGTCCAAAGTGCAAAAAGGTAGCAATCTTTGATGAGCAGTTACTTGGAAGCTGTGTCACTTAGAGACATTTTGTCTGAGGCAATATGATCACATAGGGTCCCTCTACAATAACCTCTCTCGATTTTTTATATCTCTAAGGCGTTCGTCTGTGGTGAAAGGTTTTTTGTTGCCCCAAAAATCATTAGAAGGAGGTAGTGTAAAGTTGCAAAGGGGTGTAACTTTCGTCTTGCTCCTAATGCGACCAAACCAATAGTTTCAACGCATCTGGATGGGTACGTTTAGGCTAGGCACGGTTCTATTTCGCACCCAAACATGCTGAAACAGTCCAAGATACATTGTACCGATGATATCCCTGAAGAGTCTAAAGTGCAAAAAGGTAGCAATCTTTGACGAGTTGGTACTCGAAAGTTGTGTCACTTAGAGACATTCTGTCTAAGGCAATGCAATCATGTAGGGTCCCTCTACAATAACCTCTCTCAATTTTTTATATCTCTGAACCGTTTGTCCATGATGAAAAGTTTTCTGCTGCCCCAAAAATGGTCAGAAGGAGGTAGTGTAAAGTTGCAAAGGGGTGTAACTTTCATTCTACTCCTGATGCGGCCAAACTGACTATTCCAACGCATCCATATGGGTATGTTTAGGCTAGGCATGGTCCTGTTTTGCACCCAAACAAGCCGAAACAGTCCAAGCTACATTGTACCGGCGATATCCCTGAAAAGTCCAAAGTGTAAAAAGGTAGCAATCTTTGACGAGCTGTTACTTGAAAACCGTGTCACTTAGAGACATTTTGTCTAAGGCTACGGGATCACGTAGGGTCCCTCTACAATAACCTCTCATAGTTTTGATATCTCTAAGTCATTTGCCCATGGTGAAAGGTTTTCTACTACCCCAAAAATGGTCAGAAGGAGGTAGTGTAAAGTTGCAAAGGGGTGTAACTTTCGTCCTGCTCCTGATGTGGCCAAACCAACTATTCCAACACGTCTGTATGGGTATGTTAAGGCTAGGCATGGTCTTGTTTCACACCCAAACATGCCGAAATAGTCTGAGCTACATTGTACCGGCGATATCCCTGAAGAGTCCAAAGTGCAAAAAAGGTAGCAATCTTTGACTAGCTGTTACTCAAAAACTATGTCACTTAGAGACATTTTGTCTAAGGCTACAGGATCATGTAGGGTCCCTCTATAATAACCTCTCTCAGTTTTTTATATCTCTGAGTTGTTTGCCTGTGGTGAAAGGTTTTCTGCTACCCCAAAAATTGTCAGAAGGAGATAGTGTAAAGTTGCAAAGGGGTGTAACTTTCATCCTACTCCTGATGCATCCAAACTGACAATTCCAATGCATTCGTATGGGTACGTTTAGGCTAGGCATGGTCCTATTTCATACCCAAACATGCCAAAACAGTCCGAGCTACATTGTACTGGTGATATCCCTGAAGAGTCTAAAGTGCAAAAAAGCAGCAATCTTTGACGAGTTGTTACTCAAAAATTGTGTCGCTTAGAGACATTTCGTCTGAGGCTACGGGATCACTTAGGGTCCCTCTACAATAATCGCTCTCAGTTTTTTATATCTCTGAGTCGTTTACCCATAGTGAAAGGTTTTCTGCTGCCCCAAAAATGGTCAAAAGGAGGTAGTGTAAAGTTGCAAAAGGGTGTAACTTTCGTCCTGCTCCTGATGCGGCCAAACCAACTGTTCCAACACATCTAGATGGGTAGTTTTAGGCTAGGAATGGTCCTGTTTCGTACCCAAACATGCCGAAATAGTCCAAGCTACATTGTACCGGTGATATCCCCGAAGAGTCCAAAGTGCAAAAAGGTAGCAATATTTGATGAGTTGTTACTCGAAAACCATGTCACTTAGAAACATTTTGTCTGAGGCTATGGGATCACGTAGGGTCCCTCTACAATAACCTCTCTCATTTTTTATATCTCTGAGCCATTTGCCCATGGTGAAAGTTTTTCTACTGCCCTAAAAATGGTCAGATGCATGCAGTGTAAAGTTGCGAAGGGGTGTAAATTTCATTCTGCTCCTCATGCAGCCAAACTGACTATTCCAACACGTTAGGATGGGTACGTTTAGGCAAAGCATGGTCTTGTTTCACACCCAAACATGTTGAAACAGTCCGAGTTGCATTGGACCGGCAATATTCTCAGACATTGCCTTTGTTATAACTGTTATAGTCTTCACATATCAGCATGCATCTTATGGCTATTAACATACTTGTTCTAGCAGTCAACACAGTCATATATGAACTTCTTGTTCTTTTATCTTGGTTCACCTTGACTTTGTTCTCTAGTACTATCTCTGTAGGGTTTGTTTTAGTCCTTCAATGCATTGTTCCATCACTGCAATCTTAGACCCCTATTAGGCTTGAAATAGACCTTTGTTAGGCTACTCTCTTAAACCTTAATATCATCTTCATGTTGTCATATCCATGTTCTTCAACGCTCATCTTATTCCACCTTTAGGTCACTATGTTATTAGGCTTGAAGATAACATTGTTACATAGCCAAGATATAAAAGGGGTCAAATACTAAAACTAGATCATCAATGATAATGAATCCAATAAGCCATGAACCACCCACCATAAATACAAGTGGCCATATTACAATGTACATCATGAACAATATTTGAATAACTCCAAGCTCAACACTACAAATGAATCCTCTAAGATCCTATGGTCTTGGTGTTGATTGAGGAAGGGGTTGAACCCAATATCGCGAGGATCTCCCTTTCCTCTCCATCCTTAAATAATAGTTTCATGTCTTGGGGTCTAATTGGTGGTAATTGGATGAGTTTATTAGAGATAATTTGTCAAAGAATAGTGTGGAGTGGATCAACAAGCTTTGGTAGACATGTATGGAAAATGTGGTAGCATAGACAAGGCAGTGAGCTGTTTGAAAAGATGCTTCAAAGAAATGTGGTCTCATGGTGATGTCCTTGTCTATGCATTTGTTTTTCATGACATTCCATGAGACCACATTTCTTTGAGGCATTTTTTCAAATAACTATATTGTAATTGAAATTTTGTCATCTATCAACATCTAGTTATTAGTTATGCAATGTATAGTAATGCTTTGAGTTTGAAAGATGTGCAATGAAATGTAACCAATGATATGAATATAAAATACAAAAATCTAGTAAGTACAATTCATTCATTAAATTGTTTATTTTATTACCTCTGTGAAGCTTTGAAGTCCACCACCACTGGCAAGTGTTGCCATGAAATCTCCAATATTAACCTATTCAACATCCAAAATTAGATATTAAAATACCATTCATATAACGATGCTATTCACATGTAATATTTATAATTGTTTACTAGTTACATACCCTAACAACAGATGATGTAGTGTAATATGCAGGTAGAGTACCACTGAAAACTACTTCAACGCTATGACCCTGAAATTTTATTAAAATCATCAAACTAAATTAGTTAATCTTGCATTTCAAAAATAAAATTTATTAAATTAAATTCAATGAACTTGCTAAGATTTTCCTAAGTATCAATGTCGAAAGCCTCACTCAGGAGGGCATCTGTCATCACCATCTGCTCAGCTGCAAATGTAGCTTGCACACCTGCGTCATGACTATTTGTGGGGTCATAACCACATGTTGACCTGCAACCCCGACAAGTATGGGGTGGAACCCTACTTGAACTCTCCCTTGACCCACGATGTGCTGCAGGACTAGCATGTTGTATGATGCTCTGGGTCAAGGCACTAATGGACTGAAGTGTCTCAACCTCAACACTCTCCTTCACAACAGAAGGGATAGAAACGTGCTCATGGCCTGGTTTGGTGAGTGCTCATCTCATTGGTCATTGTGGGTCAACATGTGCCCCTGGTCTATCTTGTTCTGACCCCCCACCTCTACCTGCAAACTCCCACATATCAAAATAATTTGGCACTTTATTTGTTACATCCCCAATTTTTGTCTTTCTATACTTTTACTTTTTTTACCTAGACATAAGTAAATTTATTATGATGTTTAGATCAATGACAAGGAAAGAAATGGATTATATTGAATGTCATTTATGAAATTATGGAAATGATTATGTTATTATCGATTTAATATTTGCATTATGAGATTTGATCTATTATTTGAATAATGATGCACTGATCATAATTTGTTTGGTAACGAATTTGATACAAGATTACAGGGTATCAAATGACTCTCAGAGAAAAGAGAGAGAGAGAGTATCTTTCCAGGAGAGAGATATAGACCTCGGGTTACGAGTGGTTTATTTGCCAAATCAAGTATAAGTGTTTAATGAAAACATGAACCAATGTGTCGTAAGAGGTAAGTTTTGTCTTGTTAGTTTACTTCATAACCTAATTGACAGGTAGTCGATATTATTTACAAATATTTCTAAGTCATAGTAAGTTATCTTAGTCGTTAATAACGTTAACGACGTCATTTAAGGGTGATTTGTGACTATTTACGTTTAACGTAAATATTATGACGTTATTTTCATAAAATGGTTGTCTTATTATTATTAAATCCCCTTGTGGTGTTATAAACGATTCTTAACATTAAGACATTTTTGTCGAGTTAAGAAGACGTGAGTATTGTCGATGGATTGTGATGGGGAGACAAGCTCAACCCAATCACAATATCCATAATCCTTTGTTTAAATATTATCATTTTATTGATTAAACCATAACTATCTAATATAGAGGCGATGTTATGTGAATCATATTTGATGTTATAAAAAATGTAAATGCATATGCATCGAGTGAGGATAATACCTCATAATGAGTCAATGATGTTATGCTTGAGTAGTCAAAGGCTTACATTTAGGAAGAGTCTCCAAATATATTAGTGGTGGATCGAACCACTTATTAGTGATCATTTAATGATCAGCAAAGTTTAAGCGATGTGTCAATGTCATTCAAAAGAGGAGGATAGTGGTATTAACTACCACCATTGACGAGCCCATGGGACGGTTATCTCCCATCGACATGTGGGAACTTTGTTTAAAACTTGGTGTCAATTAAGACTAAATCGTTATGGACTGTTATGTATTCATTATAGTTGGCAACTGTATCTAAGTGGAGGTGCGAAGTAACCTACGATTCTAAAGGAGTCATGCCTAAGCCATTAATAACAATGACTCAGATTGAGCCATGGGGGATATGTTAAAAAAGGTTAAAAACTTGAGAGGAAGGCATTGAACAGATACAGAAAAGAGAATCATGGCTAAAGGAGACAGGGAATATGCAATCAGAAGAGTCAACCTTTGTGTCTTTTTGCATAGATTATCAACTCAAGACCGTCAATTACCGAGTATCCCTGAGTTCTATGTGTTTATTAACAATGAGGAAATCAACTAATTCTTTTTAGACTGTCCATTATTGTGTCTTGGGTGATTATGTGAGTACACCAAAGAGGAATAACCTCTTGTATGCTTTGAGTATTTAGTCATAAACTATTAAGTGTCGATTTAGGGAAATGCAGATAACATTTTAAATTAAACTATTTGATCTATTTTCTGAAATCGATAAGGCAACAACTGCAAAATATATGGCAGATGCTTGGTAATACAAGTGAGTACGTTGCTATAGTATTATGAATTGACCATTTACTTATTGATTTTTAACTGATAATCATATCAAATCTTAGTAAGAAAGATAAAACAATCATCATAGTAGGTGATTGTCATAGTTGTCATGAGCTTGAAAAATAGTCTTTATATTGAATAAGTTTGTAGCAAACCAATGAAATGATTGTGAGATAACCAAACAATAGACTCTCGAATTTTATTAGAGTTGATTGAACATTGATAGTATACTCTTACTTTTGAGTATATAGTTTAGACCTTGAGTCGGGGTAATACTAATTTAAAGTATTTTCTTGTTTAGATTCTATATAAAAATAACAGGAATGATTTCTATCCATGAGAAATAATTATTGTTCTCTTTGAATGAAAGTAACTTAGAGATATTATGGTAGATGGAAATAAGGTATAGGAGAACCCTTAATTATTTATTTATCTTTTTGATAATACTATTCTTGGAAAGATCCAATACAATGGAGTAGGCTAAGTCTACTAGAGAATGACCTTGTAGGGAGACATATTCAGGGTATGTTTTGTTTATATCACGTTATCAAAGTTATTCTACGTTCCTTTGTATAGGATATATTATCTATTTAAAGAACTATAGTATTCTTAACCTTGGTTGAGTTAATCAAGGTTCATTTATGAATCTAGGTCTCCTAGATAAGAGATATGGTTATATTGTAATATCATATTAACAAAAAGATAATAGGTAAACCCTAGAATTGATTGTAAACCAATTGAATAGTTATGTCATATAGACTTATGTAAGTCAAAGATACTATTATCGTAAGGCAATGATTAAACTCTTTACATGGTCATATTCGGAGTGAACATACTGTGAGAATATGATAGTATCCAAGTCAAGTAGGGGTGGGTGAACACAACGAATACGTTCATTATGAATGATATTATTATTAAAAACTTTGGCCAAAGTAATGCATTTGTTGTCTGCATGCATTGTCAGTTCACTGTATCCAGATTGCTCACCCTATCAGAAATCATACTTAGCTAGAGGGTATCTAGGGTTGTATGGTTGATAGAGTTGAGTAGGATACAACACTATGTACTCAGGAAAGGCAAATTACCACTGGTCACCTAAGGTCTATATTCCTCATGAAGGCTAAGGCCACTTCCTATGTGGAAGATGTGTGGGAGACCGTCGGTCTGTGGATGGAGGTAAATCACTGGAAAGATACTCTCTCCAAGCAGGAAACATGTCAAGACTTGTGATAAAGATGTCAGATATTTAGAAGCAGTATTTATTCTAAAATTTGTATATGTAATTGATTTACATTTGTAAACATTGTAATTGAGAAAGATAATATGGTTTATTGTATTTTGTAAAGAGAAATCTTGTAATTGTAGTTACTTGATTATATGTGGAATAAAAGAAAAAATTTCTCTATCTCATTTTTACCTTGTTGATTTACTCTATGGTAAATTTCTAGTTTTACTATGTTTTTAGAACTTGGATGTTACATATGGTATCAGAGCTACCAAGTTCAGCACTAGGGCTTATGAGACCACTATGCTTTCCTCTAGCCAACATTATGCAGTTAGCTAATGTTTTAAAAAAAAATATATGCCAGGATAGTACATCTTAAAAAGATAGCAAGAAAGTCTGTTAATTTGAGTCAACATTTCCTTATAGCAAAAAGAGAACGTGAGGCCATTAACAAAACCTTTGAGGGAACCAATTATGAGAGTGACATTTGGTTAAGTGATATGGAAACTCTAGCGACTGCCTTAACTCGAATCAAGCAAGTGAGAAGGGAGTACTGGGAAAGAGTTAAAGATGAGGAAACAATTATGGTTAGGCGAGATCCCTACATACCTGCAACTGTTGAAATCATAAAAGTTAGGTCCGATAGTGAGTCAGAGGGTTATATACCTCAAGATTATGTATCAGACAATGAGTCTGAAGGATATACTCCTTTTGAGCATGACTTTTGAAGTCCTTTCTTGTAAAAATGAAGAATACTCTTTACTTTTGAAATGAAATAAATAAAAAAGAGTTATTTTTGTGCCAAACTATTGTTTAAATTGAATTTATTATGGTTAGATTTAATGGGAGGCATTATAATCTTGAACTAATGGACAACTCAATATTCTCAAGTGTGAGAAATCGATAAACATGGTTCGGACAAGAACTAACCAAGGAGAAAGTGAAGAGGAAAACCACCTGCCAAATAATAAGCTGGACCAAATTATAACCATGCTTGAGGAAACCAAGAAAATATTGGGTGATTTAGAAAATAAGGTGGATGATAAAGGGAATATTGAGGGAGGAGGTGAAAACTCTCATGATGAAAGCAGAGAAAATCATGAAGATCAAAGTAAGAGTACAAAACCTAATAAAGAGGTAAGGGATAGATTGACCTCGGAGCTCTCAAAAGATATGAAGAAGGTTACTCCACCAAAATTTGATGCGATAGAGACTGGAGATGCTGCAGAAGCTTGATTAATAGAGATGGAAAAATATTTCAAGATAAGAAATTACTTGGAGGTGACCAAGGTAATACAGGAAGCATTCCAACTAGCAGGAGAAGCATCCACATGGTGGATGAATCAGAATGTGAAATTGAATTTAAGCTCTCTAAGGGCAACTTGGGATGAGTTCATGGAACTCTTTCACAAGAGATGGTTACCACAACTCTATTTTGATCAAAAACTAATTGATTTTTAGAATCTTCGACAAGGAGATATGACAGTGGTGGAATATGGAGAAAATTTTACTCGACTCCTGAAATATGTTCAACAGTATCAAAAGGATGAGAAATTCAGGATCAGAAAATTCATCGTGGGCTTAAATGCTCAAATTGGTGGTGAAGTGGACGTGCATGGTCCCACAAAAATGGATAAAGTGTATAAGAAGGCGATCGAGCAAGAGAAAAAGTTGAAATCCATCTCGGCTTATCGTGATAGAAGCTTTAAGAGGTTTAATGGAACTCCTAAAAATCAACCATACAAGAAAAGATATGAAAAGAGCTATCATAACAAGAGAAAAGATAAAGGACCTCAGAAGAACAAGGGTGGATCTGGTAATGAAAAGAAGAATGGTAACTACAAAAGAAATGAAGATAACAATGGGAAGACTTTAGATAAGAAAGGACCCATTAGAGGATACTTTACTTGTAGGGGTGACCATTATGCAAATTGTTTCCCTAACAAGAATCAAAATGGTCAACAAAGAGGTACTGCACTACCTACTCAGCAAGAAGCATTTCATCAAAGGATTCATGCAGCTCTCGACAATCGTCAAGTAGAGTATCAAATCACACCCATTGAGATGACAGGTACTTTGTTTAGAGTCCCTATATCTATTTTGATTGATACAGGAGCTACTGAAAACTTTGTTTCTCCTAGAATTTTGAATAAATTTCCTAGAAAAGCTAGGTACATGTCTAAACCTTGGTTAGTAGAATATGCTAACCAATCTAAGGCTTGGATAGAGAAATGTTTGTTTGAAGCCAAGATTGATCTCCCTAGTTTCTCAACTAAAGTAAGCCTGTATGTGGCTCCCCTAGGTTCCTATGATGTAATCCTAGGAATGAGTTGGTTATGGAAGCATAGAGCTAAGGTAGACTATTTTTCAAAAACAATTGAATGCTTAGATGATTTGGGAAATTAGACCCAATTCCAATGGATTCAAAGAGAAGTTAAAATCAAACCTATCTCTGTGAAGAAATTAAAAAGGGCTAGAAGGAAAGGTTGTCAGTTGTTTGCAGTCAAAATGGAACAAGTGGAGGAAGGGATAGAAAACCCTAGTTCATCTTTTGGAGAAAAGTATCCTTTTCTTCAGGAATTTCAGGATGTGTTTCCAGAAGAACTTCCAGGATTTCCTCCCAAGAGGGTTTTTGATTTTGCAATTGACATTAAACCAAGATATGAGCCTATATCAAAAGTACCCTACCATATGACAACTACGGAGTTAATGGAATTGAAAGCACAATTACAAGAATTGTTGGCAAAAGGTTTGATCAGACCCAATGTTTCACCTTGGGGTGCTCCAGTTATTTTTGTTAAGAAGGATGGAACCTTTTGATTGTGTATACATTATCGTATGCTTAATAAAGCAATAGTCAAAAACAAATATCCTTTGCCACGTATTGATGATCTTTTTTATCAGATGCGTGAAGTTGTTGTGTTTTCAAAGATTGATTTACGATCAGGATATCATCAATTAAGACTGAAGGATGAAGATATTCATAAGATTGCTTTTAGAACCAGATATGGACACTATGAGTTCACAGTGTTGCCATTTGGTTTGACAAATGCACCTGTTACATTCATGAATCTCATGAATAATATATTTAGAGATTGTTTGGACAAGTTTGTTTTAGTCTTTCTAGATGATATACTCATTTATTCTAAGAATGAAGAAGAACATCAACATCACCTGCAAATAGTTCAGCAAAGGTTAAGAGAACATAAGTTATATGGGAAACTGTCAAAGTGTACATTCTTCCAGAAGGAGATTCAATACCTAGGGCATATTATATCAGCTAATGGAATATCTATTGATCCTGCAAAAATCACAACTATTCTGGATTGGCCCGTACCAACAAATATGCTTGAGGTGTGTAGTTTCATGGGCCTGGCAGGTTATTATAGAAAGTTTGTTCTAAATTTTTCCAGTATTGCTAGTCCAATCACTTCCCTATAGAGGAAAGGAAAGAGATTTGAATGGATGGACAAATGTTAGGATGCATTTGATCTCTTAAAGGAAAAGTTAACTACAACTCCAATCTTGAAAGTTCCTAACCCCAAAGGACAATTTGAAGTAATTACAGATGCCTCAGGAGAAGGATTAGGAGGAGTGCTTATGCAAGATGGAAGAGTTATAGCATATGAGTCAAGGAAATTGAATTCCTATGAGAAAAATTATGCACCCCATGATCTAGAATTGGCAGCAGTAACTCATGCCTTGCAGATGTGGAGACATTATTTGTTGGGGAAGACTTTTGTACTTAAATCAGACCATCAAAGTCTTAAGTATATTTTCTCTCAACTGCATTTGAATGCTCAACAAAGGAGATAGTTAGAATTGATATCTGATTATGACTTTGAGATAAACTACATCAAAGGAAAAGAGAATAGAGTAGCTGATGCTTTGAGTCATAGAAGGCATATAGCTTCTTTGTTTCTAATCATGGAAATTTCAAGGATTTGGTGTTGAAAAATTTGTTTAGTGATGAGTTTTATGAGCAGGTTAAGCAAGCTCTAAAAAATAATCCTAGAGATCCAAGGTATGATGGTTTTCTATTTGAGTCAGATGGACTATTGAGGTATAAAGATAGAATTTATGTTCCTAATTTAGCTGGATTGAGGGATCTAGTATGGAAAGAAGTTCATACTACACCATATTCTGGACATCCAGGAGTAACCAAACTTCTAGCGGATGTTAAACCTCTTTATTTTTGTAAAGGAATGAAGAATGATGCTGCAAGATTTGTAGCAAGCTGTTTAGAATGTCAAAGGGTAAAAGCAGAGCATCAACACCCCGCAGGATTGTTGTACCCACATGATGTACTAGAATGGAAATGGCAAGTTATTAGCATGGATTTTGTTCAAGGTCTTCCTATGTCAAGGAATAAACATGATGCCATTTTAGTGGTGGTTGATAAACTCACAAAGGTAGCACATCTCATACCAAAGAATTTGACTAATGGAGCACTTGTGTTAGCTCACAAATTTGTGCAAGAGGTGTTTAGATTGCATCGCTTCCCTGAAAAGATTATCTCAAATAGAGATGCGTGTGTAACGTCAAGGTTTTGGCAAACTTTGTTTTCTGCACTAGGGACTAAACTCAACATGAGTACATCTTACCATCCTGAAACTGATGGGCAAAGTGGGAGAGTTAACCAAGTCTTGGAAGACTTGTTGCGAATGTATTGTATGGATCAACAATATAAGTGGGAAGAATACTTACCACTTGTGGAATTTGCTTACAACAATTCCTATCATTCAGCTATTAAGATGGCACCATTCAAAGCATTGTATGGAAGAAGATGTCAAACTCCTATAAGCTGGGATAAGCTAGAAGATAGGATTAGCATCAGACCAGAAATGCTAGCTGAAATGGAAGAGAAAGTTAAGCTGATCAGAAAAAGATTACCAATATGCAATGCAAGGTCCAATGGGACCAATATGCTGAGGAAAATGCTACATGGGAGGATTACCATGAATTTTATCAAAAGTTTCCTCATTTATTTAATGATGTTACCAGTTGAAAATAATGAACTTTCTTTTCAGTTACTTTTTAATACTTTATTTCATCGAGGACAATGAATCTTTAGGGGAAGGATATGTTACATCCCCAATTTTTGTCTTGCTATACTTTTACTTTTTTTACTTAGACATATGTAAATTTATTATGATGTTTAGATTAATGACAAAGAAAGAAATGGATTATATTGAATGTCATTTATGAAATTATGGAAATGATTATGTTATTATCGATTTAATATTTGCATTATGAGATTTGATCTATTATTTAAATAATGATGCACTAATTATAATTTGTTTAGTAATGAGTTTGATACAGGATTACAGGTTATCAGATGACTCTCAGAGAAAAGAGAGATAGTATCTTTCCAGGAGAGAGATATAGACCTCAAGTTACAAGTGGTTTATTTGCCAAATCGAGTATAAGTGTTTAACGAAAATGTGAACCAATGTGTCGTAAGAGGTAAGTTTTGTCTTGTCAATTTACTTCTGAACCTAATCGATAGATAGTCAATATTATTTACAAATCTTTCTAAGTTGTAGTAAGTCATCTTAGTCATTAATAATGTTAACGACGTCGTTTAAGTGTGATTTGTGACTATTTACGTTTAACGTAAATATTACGACGTTATTGTCATAAAATGGTTGTCTTATTATTATTAAATCCCCTTGTGGTGTTATAAATGATTTTTAATGTTAAGACATTTTTGTCGAGTTTAGAAGATGTGAATATTGTCGACGGATTGTGATGGGGAGACAAACTCAACCCAATCACAATATTCGTAATCCTTTGTTTAAATATTATCATTTTATTGATTAAACCATAACTATCTAATATAGAGGAGATGTTATGTGAATCATATTTGATGTAATAAAAAATGCAAATGCATATGCATCGAGTGAGGATAATACCTCATAATGAGTCAATGATGTTATTCTTGAGTAGTTGAAGGCTTACATTTAAGAAGAGTCTCTAAATATATTAGTGATGGATCGAACCACTTATTAGTGATCATTTAATGATTAGCAGAGTTTAAGCGATGTGTCAGCCTCATTCAAAAGATGAGGACAGTGATATTAACTACCACCATCGATGAGCCCATGGGACGGTTATCTCCCATTAACATGTGGGAACTTTGCTTAAAACTTGGTGTCAGTTAAGACTAAATCATTACGGATTGTTATGCATTGATTATAGTTGGAAACTGTATCTAAGTGGAGATGCCAAGTAACCTATGACTCTAAAGGAGTCATGCCTGAGCCATTAATAACAATGACTGAGATTGAACCATGGGGGATATGTTAAAAAAGGTTTAAAACTTGAGAGGAAGGCATCGAATAGATATAGAAAAGAGAATTATGGCTAAAGGAGACATGGAATACGCAATTAGAAGAGTCAACCTTTGTGTCTTTTTGCACATATTATCAACTCAAGACCGTCAATTACCAGGTATCCCTGTGTTCCATGGGTTTATTAACAATGAGGAAATCAACTAATTCTTTTTAGACTGTCCATTATTGTGTCTTGGGTGATTATGTGAGTACGCCAAAAAGGAATAACCTCATGTATGCTTTGAGTATTTAGTCATAAACTATTAAGTGTCGATTTAGGGAAATGCAGATAACATTTTAAATTAAACTATTTGATCTATTTTCTGAAATCGATAAGGCAACAACTGCAAATTGTATGGCAGATGCTTGGTAATACAAGTGAGTACATTGTTATAGTATTCTGAATCAACCATTTACTTATTGATTTTTAACCGATAATCATATCAAATCTTAGTAAGGAAGATAAAATGATCATCATAGTAGGTGATTGTCATAGTTGTCATGAGCTTGAAAAATGGTCTTTATATTGAATAAGTTTGTAGCAAACCAATTAAATGGTTGTGAGATAACCAAACAATAGACTCAAATTTTATTAGAGTTGATTGAACATTGATAGTATACTCTTAGTTTTGAGTAGAATAGTTTAGACCTTGAGTCAGGGTAATACTAATTTAAAGTATTTTCTTGTTTAGATTCTATATAAAAATAACGGGAATGATTTCTATCCATGAGAACTCAGATTCATAGGAATATTTAGATAATTATTGTTCTCTTCGAATGAAAGTAACTTAGAGATATTATGGTAAATGGAAATAAGGTTTATAGGAGAACCCTTAATTATTTATTTATCTTTTTGATAATATTGTTCTTGGAAAGATCCAATACAATGGAGTAGGCTAAGTCTGCTAGAGAATGACCTTGTAGGGAGATATATTCAGGGTATGTTTTGTTTATATCACGTTATCAAAGTTATTATGCGTTCCTTTGTATAGGAGATATTATCTATTTAAAGAACTGTAGTATTCTTAACCTTGGTTGAGTTAATCAAGGGTCATTTGTGAATCTAGGTCTCCTAGATAAGAGATATGGTTATATTGTAATATCATATTAACAAAAAGATAATAGGTAAACCCTAGAGTCGATTGTAAACCAATTGAATAGTTATGTCATATAGACTTATGTAAGTCAAAGATACTATTATCATAACGCAATGATTAAATGCTTTACATGGTCATAGTTGGAGTGAACATACTGCGAGAATATGACAATATCCAAGTCGAGTAGGGGTGGGTGAACACAATGACTACGTTCATTATGAATGATATTGTTATTAAAAACTTTGGCCAAAGTAATGCATTTGTTGTCTGCATGCATTGTCGGTTCACTGTATCCGGATTGCTCATCCTATCAGAAATCATACTTAGCTAGAGGGTATCTAGGGTTGTATGGTTGATAGAGTTGAGTAGGATACAACACTATGTACTTAGGAAAGACAAATTACCACTGGTCACCTAAGGTCTATATTCCTCGTGAAGGGTAGGGCCACTTCCTATGTGGAAGATGTGTGGGAGACCGTCGATCTGTGGATGGAGGTAAATCATTGGAAAGATACTCTCTCTCCAAGCAAGGAACATGCCAAGACTTGTGATAAATATGTCAGATATTTAGAAGCAGTATTTATTCCAAAATTTGTATATGTAATTGATTTACATTTGTAAACATTGTAATTGAGAAAGACAATATGGTTTATTGTATTTTGTAAAGAGAAATCTTGTAATTGTAGTTACTTGATTATATGTGGAATAAAAGAAAAAATTTCTCTATCTCATTTTTACCTTGTTGATTTACTCTATTGTAAATTTTTGGTTTTACTATGTTTTTAGAACTTGGATGTTACATTATTTTTGACAAACTCGCAGTAGAGTTTCCTTAAAAAATATTGCGGGACCTCATTATTGTTGCATGGAGGATGGTCAAAAACTATCCACCACCTCTGTGCAAAATTGTCCCTTATCACTTGGTTGTTGCACCAATGGATAGGGAACCTCTTGCATGTAAGGGTAGAGGTTGATTTATTCGTGGGTTTGTGAAAATAGAACACAAGTCCATTTTTGTAATTTGTTCATTTTTAACTTGTTCATATGACAACTTGTCTACATAATACTCTCTAAATTCTCTCCTCTTTTCTGTCCAACTAGTGATTTGCTTGCTAATTGAATCTACATTTGATAACATAGATTCAAGGGATTAAGCAAGCGTGGATCTATGCAAGGTTGAAGTTGCAGGTTCTTTCAACCTTGCAATTATGTCCTCAATTTGTTTCTTATTGTTTTCAATATGCCCCATTATATTTTATTATGTTCCAAAGGCATATTTAGGAATAAATGGAGGTGTTTGTGGTTGGGGTTCTTCTTTAGCAGGTATTTGTTGTTCAAGTGATGGAGGATTTTGTGCATTTTTAGGAGAAGGAGGTGCATTATCAACTCCTTTAAATTAAAGAAATTTACATCAAAAACTATTTTAACCTACCTATTTAGCAACAAATTCACACAAGAAAGCAAATAGAACTTACTTCTTTGATTTCCCCTACGTTGTGGCAACATTTTGATGATGAATCAGCAAGAAATAGCTGATGATTGGATGTTGGATAATGCGAGTGCGTTCTGTCCTCTCTCCAAGTCATAGGTTTCTTACAAAATGCTATCAAATTATGAAATGAAACGCTATTTTTTTTATGTAGCAGACCATAACACGCTCGCATTATAATGCAAGCACGTTATAACACGCGTGCGTTATGCATTGGTGTTAGGCTCAGCAACACCAAGCCATAATGCGAGCACATTAAAATGCATTCACGTTATGTCTAAAACTTTTTTTTTAAAGTTGGTCACTTTTTGGCCCCCCAACTTTTTGCACCTACCCAATAGCCAATGTCAAGAGATGTAGATGTGTGTGCTCATAAATCATAAGTGTAAGCATAAGCAAATGCAAGATCCTAAATGACTCAAGCATAAAGGAATAGATCCACACAATGTTTCACTCAAGGAAACACAACTTCACCTCAAGGAGATGACATCAATGAAGACTTTTAGAACAAGAAGGCAAGGCAACCATATCTGTTGAAGATTCCAAAACTCAAGTTGGAGGCTTCAACCCTTCTCCCGATCATACAAAAGGCTTCACAAACCCTAGGAAGAGCAAGATAGACTCAAGATCTTGTTTCCTAATCTTCACAACATATCTCCAAGATAGCAAAGACCCAATTCTTCAATGAGCTTCAACACTTTGTAGACCTTCAATAGCACTTGTAGCAGAATTTTGGCATAGTAAGCTTACATAATAGTTGTGTGTAATAAAATGATTTTGAGTTCTCTTTAAATATCCAACCTTAGAAATCAAATAAATTGAAATAAAAGGTTGACATCACATGGTAAAGAAATTTTGAATTTGGAATCCCGAAGCACACAACATAAGCTAACACCAAAATAAAATTTGGGTACCAAGGATTTAGGGTAGGACTAGGGTGGTGGTGCCCAAGTCCAAACCCCAAATTTAGCCCTAGATTATGCTTAAGGGTGCCCTAAATGTTTGAAATCCATAGTTTTTTTCTGGGTTTTGTCGGTAATTACTTTGAAATGCGACATTTCTTCGATAAGATGCCCGTTAATTAGGGTTTAAATAGGTCCAATGCTGGAAGGGGTTAAGGGACACTAAAAGGTAGGAGGTAAACTTAGTGAAATTGTGCTAACCTAAGCAGGAGCACAATTTACGACATAAAACCACATAATTAAAGTAAGCTCAATTATAGCATGTGAATGTCCACTCAAATTTTAGGGTTATAGGAATTAGCAACAAACAGACTAGTAGAAAGTTAAATTGTGTGTATTTAATGGCTTTACAATCATGCACCAACATTTGAAGGGCCTCACCTATTATAATTAGTATATAAAACAAAACCCACATGTACAAAAGTGAGTAATAAATTATTAAAAAAATCTTTAATATTAGTATAGCTTCTACATGTTTTGCATATTCTTTTTGGTAAAGATACAATTGCTTCAAATAGGTAATGCATGTTTATTGCAAACAAATCCTCTTCTCTTCTCATTGTTGTTGGAGATTTCAACAAGCTAGACATATGTTGCTCATGCTCATGCTTGCTTTCATGATTTTATTTATTTACTTGTTTTTTATAATTATTATTAATATTATTATTGTGATTATAATCATTATTATTTAATTGTAAACTTGTAGAATTTCACCCAAACCCAAAGACTTTATCTCAAACAAGGCACATATCTAACACAAGATCTGAAGTATTTATTGACAAAGAGATTGCATTTCCAACATATTGCAACAACATAGATTAGCTATTAATAACACTCACTATTATTTCTACTTTCAAACATTTTCTAATAGTAAGGACTAGTCATTATACAACACTTGTTATGATATTATGTTTAGGTCATTTACATTCCCTTTTACTTGCCTTTACACCATATTTGATATCAAAGATTATTATAGTATCTGCATTGACTATGTTATAGCATAAACAAATCTATCGTGAACCTTGTAACCTTATGAGCTCAATTTAGTAAATCATTTTCTTAACTTGTTTAGAACATGTAAATGTCTTTGCCTCTATATTTATAAATGATTTGAACTCTATGTTGTTACTTTCTATTAGTGGTTTTATATGTAATGGCATAATTAATGGTTATAACTAGAAAGAGTCTTAAAATGAATAGCTTGTTGTAATAGTAAAAATTTCATACACATGCCCTAGATTTGTTGGGATAAGTTGCCATTAACTTGTAATCCTAACCAATTCATGTGTCTCCAGAGTTCTTGGAATGTGTTCTCCAACACATAAGGACTTTGAGAGATTAATTATTTATTAATTATATCACTTTGACTTATTGCAATCAATTCCTAATTGATAGGGTCAAACTTGGGCGTTCACTTTTGGAGTGGGGGCCATGAACACTTTGTTGACTTCTCCTAAGTCTATTTTAAGAGTTTGATAACTCCTAGTAAGTGGAAGTTAAACATAGGTGTCCCTTTTTTATGGGGACTTATATTTAGACTTGGAGTTGTGCTTTTTTATGTACATGAGTGGATAATGTTGAGACACCTTGCATGGATATAATGTTGGAATTAACTAAAATGTTAGAGATGCATGAATTGGATATTGCTTACACGAGTTCATAAAATCTTGCATGGACTTGTATATTTTTGCATGTCACTTGCATATTGTTGCATGTTGTTTGCTTGTACTTGCATGTTGTTGCATGTTACTTGCATGTTGCTTGCATGTTGCTTGCATGTACATGCATGTTCTTGCATGTTACTTACATGTGTTTGCATGTTGTTGCATGTTGCTTTTATGGACTTACATGTGCTTGCATGTTGTTGCATGTCACTCCTATGGACTTGCATGTGCTTGTGTGTTGTTGCATGTCAGTTATATGATCTTGCATGTTGTTGCATGTCAGTTTTGAGAGATTACTTGCAGAACACTCCAACTCCAGAAACTTATAGGATGGTACATCTCAGTGTTTCAGATAATGGGTTCAATTGCATGTTGAATCAGGCGTTTGTATGTCACTTTCATGTATAGAACAAGGTAATTTAGAATAACTTTAAGGACATCAATCTTGCATGTTGATTGCATGAGATTGGTGTGTGTTGATCACTTCAATTAACAAAAAGAGATTGGGCAAATTTGGATGCCCAATTTGAGAACTTTTCGTTGTTGCTTTTATTTGGAAATGTACTTGATGTTGGCTAAGTTTACTTGAGAAAATTTGGGTGCCTAGATCTAGGACAGACAATTAATAGAAGGCTTGACTTTGTTTGACTTTAGTCTTCTCTATTTGGAGTGCTTGGTTTTTGCATGAAGATTTGTTCTAATGTCATCAATTACAATTTATTGTAATTTGAGTTTCAAGCTTTTCAATTAAGAAGCTTTTGTATTAATTAAAAAGCCCCACACATTTTCCAAAGAGTTGAATTGTGAAAAAGACTTAGAAGAAAAAAAAAAAAGCAAGACGCTCTTGGAAAAAAAAAATAAGAAGCTTTTGAAGAAAAAAGAAAGAAACTTTTGAAATTTTTTATAGGTTTGAAGATTGAAGAAGCTTTTGAAGTGCATCAAGGAATCAAAGGATTTCAGTATTGAATGTAATCTTTCACAAGAGATTTAATACAAGCATAAACACCTTTGGTGTGGAGTGTTTTCCCTTATGGGTTTCTCCACGTAAATAATTTTCTTCTTGCAAGCTATTTTCTTCTACTACATTGATTAAATTGGAGAAATATTCTAACATCTAAATTGAAAGTAATTTTTAGATTTACACATGCTATTAATTTTAGATTTGAAAACATTTTAAAGCCACGTAGCTGCAAATTTACCTTGTTCTCTCTCCATTTGTCCAACATGTGGTATCAGAGCCATTGGTTGCAGTGAGAGAGGGGTCTTTTTTCTAAAGTATTGAAGGAATTTTGGTTCTAGGGGAAGTTCTATGTGTAACATTGTTTTGCAAAGCTGTGAGTTTGGAAGCCATGGTATTTACCTCTTAGATGGATATTGTCAAAAGAATATTTGTTGGGCTCTTGAGGGTCAAGGTTATGGATCTGTATGAAGTTGATCTTGTGGTAGTGATTTGGAGCTCTATTTTGACAATATGTGTATATTCTCTTGTTTGGTGGTTTTATTCCTTTACCTTGTGGTCATGTGCAGTGAAAGGGTGTTTATGTTGGATGGTTACTTATGGTTCCTTAATCACATGGAAAAACACTCATTTCTTGGACTACAGTTTGGAGTGCTTATGTTGGGTTCATGGTTTCAGTCCATGGTTACATGAAAGCACTGGATGATTTATCACTAGTTGTATGGAGGTTGTGGAGTTGGTATTTTTTATGATATGGACACTCTTGAACAACCTGGTTTCTCCTTTCTCATATTCATGTTATTTTGAATACGTAAGTTTTCACAGTTTTCTTGTTTCAAAAGATTGTCGAGTTTGTAGATCTATGATATTCCATTATTTCATATGACATATTTGATGACCTGTTCATTGGTGTGAATGTTTGGATGTTTAAGTGGTTTCAAGATTTAAATAGATATGGTTTTGCAGGTTTTACATGTTAACCAAAATTTGTGGTTTGTAGATTTGTGGAAAATTGTGATCAGACACTTTCTGGATGGAAACAATTTCAGATTTGCAAGGCTACTTGTTGGGTTCTTATGATCTATGGTTTCTCCTATGTGGATTTATTTGGAAAATCAGATCTAGAGTTGATTATGGTGTTTGAGTCTTGAAAATCTACATGTTATACATGGTTACATTTGTTCTACATGATACTAATGTGGGTTTGAATCTATTTTTTTAGTTATTAAAGGTTGAAGCATTGATCATGTTGTTTCTCCTATGAGATGTTGCATGTGTACAGATCATGTGAATAAGTTGATGTGGGTTCTATTTGGTAGGCCTCTTCTTGGTCACCTTAATTACATTGTATTTTTTGTATTGAGACAAAAGGGTAGTTTGGAGTACCTAATTTAGTTATTCATTGGAATCTATAGTAGTAAAGTTATATTGCATGAGAAGCTTTTTCACTTTCAGTGGAGTTTTGGTAATGATGTTGATCATGATACCATGCATAACTTGGTATCACTTGTAGTGGGAGTTTTGTGTAGTTACATAATGTATTCTATCTTCTTTGTTTCAAGATATTGGTACTAAATTGTTATTGTTACAATGTTGTGAACCATGCATAATCTTTTTAGAAGATGGATGATCTTTTGCAATGGTTGTTGGTGTCATAAGAAACTCTTGGATTATGCCTTTAGTTTGTAGTAAGGGTTCATTGACACTTTTGGTTCTATTGATAGAGGATTCTAGATCTTCATGTTATTTGAAGAGGTGTTGACATATTGGTTTTCCATGGAGGACTCTTGGAGTTTTTGGTGAGGTGTTGAGTTTATAACTTATCGGTTTTTTATATATGATCCTTAATTTAGAGGATGTATAGTATTATGTCATGATGCACTCTTGATCACGAGTTATAGTTTTTGGCATGATACAGGTGCTCTAGGGAGCAAAATATGTTCATTGGAGCATATGATCTTTTTTTTGAGAAGATGTTAGATCATGATGTCATGATATATTCCTGATTCTAGACTTGGAATTTTGACAATGGTTTGGTTAGTTCTCTTTGGTTTTGAAGTATTAATCATTTGCTTGGAGCTTCATGATTGTGTAGATTGCATTTGAAGTTGGCATGGATTGATTGCTAAAAACTTGTGGATACTAGAGAGACTTGGGTGAGGCTTGATATCTCTTAAACTTAGAGATATGTGTTGGAAATATTTCTCATTATGAGATGTCAACAAAAGGACCGAGAAGCCTACACTTTGAAATGGATGAGTCCATTATAGACCTTATGAGAAGGTTGTCTTTAAATTATAAGCTTTTATTACTTGGTGTTATATGCAAGGACAATCTTGTATCCCACTCTTGGTCTACTTGACAGGTAAATAATCTAATAGGTGTTGCCCACCTAATTATTAGATGCATTATTTATATGTATCTTGTCTTCTCTTTTACACTAGTCTTGAAAAGGAATGTTGAGAAGTAGATGCATGGGTTTATGGATTTATGTTGCTGTCATTATTAATTGGTCTTGAGCTATAGAACTAGTTCTAAGGATTTGTTTTGGAGAGGTACAGAAATGGTTTGTGGTTTTTTGGGCTAATTCCCTTTTGTTGTGGGAATGTTTGGCTAGTTTGATCTACTTTCAATGAGAGGTTAACATCTATTGCTGCCATGCTTTCATCATAATTTGGATGTTAGATGTTGATATCCTTTTTAGTTTGGGAGTGTTAAAAGAGATCTTACTTTACACAGTTTGGCACAGGTTAGTGTGGTATAAAGACATGGTATGATTTTGCAATTTCTCTCTTTTCTGATATATTGTCTTCTTCTTAAAAGTTCTCATGTTTATGGAGTTGAGGTTTGTATTGGAGTCAAGTGTTATTGTTGTTAACAATAATTTGGTAGCTCCTTGATCTCTTTCTTCATTGGTTAAGAGGACTTGGGAGAGTTATTCAGAGATTGGTAATGAGAGATGTTTTATGCTTATCATTATATGTTTTGACACTATATGGTAGAGGAGTTAGCCACTTCCTCTAAGAGAAGTGCTATAAGAGGATTTAGTAATGCCTTGATCTTATTTTTAGATTTGATATTACCTATGCAGTGGGAGTTCCTGGATATGTATGCTCTTTCTTGTCACTATATCTTCTTGGTTGTCTCAGTTTGCAGGTTATTGATGTGAAGATGAGTTTGCATGTTACATTTATTTTGGATCTTTGAGTTTTGTAGTTTTGTGGATTAGCTACCCCTTGGCTACAATGGGATTACTTAGATGTTGATTGTCAATATCCACAGATCCATTCAATGTTACTATAGATTTTGTTTATTGGCCTTGTCTTTGGTCATTTGTACATTGGTATGTTGCATTGAGATGGGAGGACAGATGATTAGCAGGATTGTTTTACAGGGACTTGATTGTAGCTTTGGGTTGGTATGTTAATGGCATGGAGTTCTACCTATGATGGTTTGTTACCTTGGTTTTGAGGTATGGATATTTTGGATGAGCTAGCAACTTGTTGTGGTTGCTTTTCCATTTGGTATGAGTGTGGCAGACACTTAGAGTCTTATATTATCATATGATTTGATGATTGTGTTCATGTTGAGATTGGTGTAGTTTTCAGTGACAGTTGATATGTTTCACCTTGGTTTGTTTCTTGTTTATCATGGGTGACATGATGTGAGGAGTTCTTGTTTAAGATGATGGTTATCATGGTTGCTTTTGTAGGTATCTTGTTGGAGCACAAAAGCATGTTGAAGAATCAATAGTACATTGATGGCTAAGGATGTTTTTCCTTGTGATTTAAAGTTTGACTATATCATTTAGAGTTATTGCAATGTATAATGTCAAGTGGGAGAATGTTGGGATAAGTTGCCATTAACTTTCAATCCTAACCAATTCATGTGTCTCCAAAGTTCTTGGAATGTGTTCCCCAACACATAAGGACTTTGAGAGATCAATTTTTTATTAATTATATCAATTTGACTTATTACAATCAATTCCTAATTGATGGGGTCAAACTTGGGCATTCACTTTTGGAGTGGGGGCCATGAAGACTTTGTTGACTTGTCCTAAGTCTATTTTGAGAGGCTGATAACTCCTAGTAAGTGGGAGTTAAATTGGGCGTCCCCTTTTGATGGGGACTTATATTTAGACTTGGAGTTATGTTTTTTTATGTACATGAGTGGATAACATTGAGACACCTTGCATGGATATAATGTTGGAGTTAACTAAAGTGTTAGAGATGCATGAATTAGATATTGCTTGCATTAGTTCATAAAAGCTTGCATGGACTTGCATATTTTTGCATGTCACTTGCATGTACTTGCATGTCACTTGCATGTACTTGCATGTTGTTGCATTTTATTGCATGTTACTTGCATGTTGTTGCATGTTGCTTGCATGTACTTGCATGTTGTTGCATGTTACTTTTATAGACTTGCATGTTGCTTTTATAGACTTACATGTGCTTGCATTTTGTTGCATGTGCTTGCATGTTGTTGCATGTCACTCCTATGGACTTGCATGTACTTGCATGTTGTTGCATGTCAATTTTGAGAGATTACTTGCATAACACTCCAACTCCAAAAACTTGCAAGATGGTACATCTCAATGTTTCAGATAATGGGTATTAGTTGCATGTTGAATTAGGTGTTTGAATGTCACTTGCATGTATAGAACAAGGTAATTCAGAATAACTTTGGGGACATCAATCTTGCATGTTGTTTGCATAAGATTGGTGTGTGTTGATCACTTTAGTTAACAAAAAGAGATTGGGCAAACTTGGACACCCAATTTTAGGAATTTCCATTGTTGCTTTTATTTGGAAATGTATTTGATGTTGGCTAAGTTTACTTGAGCAAACTTGGGCACCCACATCTAGGACAGGCAGTTAACAGAAGGCTTGACTTTGTTTGACTTCAGTCTTCTCTATTTGGAGTGCTTAGTTTTTGCATGAGGATTTTTTCCTATGTTATCAATTACAATTTATTTTGAGTTTCAAGCTTTTCAATTAAGAAGCTTTTGAATTAAGAAGCTTTTGTATTAATTAAAAAGCCCCATACATTTTCCAGAGAGTTGAATTGTGAAAAAGACGTAGAAGAAAAAAAAAGCAAGAAGCTTTTGAAGTTTTTTATAGGTTTGAAGATTGAAGAAGCTTTTGAAGTGCATCAAGGAATCAAAGGATTTTAGTATTGAATGTAATCTTTCACAAGAGATTTAATACAAGCATAAACACCTTTGGTGTGGAGTTTTTTCGCTTAGGGGTTTCTTTCTCCACGTAAATAATTGTCTTCTTCTTGCAAGCTATTTTCTTCTACTACATTGATTCAATTGGAGAAATACTCTAACATCTAAATTGAAAGTAACTTTTAGATTTACACATGCTATTAATTTCAGATTTGAAAACATTTTAAAGCCACATAGTTGCAACTTTACCTTGTTCTCTCTCCATTTTTCCAACAAGATTTTCATTCCAAGTCAGGCTAGATCCGTCATTCACTACCTTAGATCAAATTTACAAGTGCAAACTTGACATACACCACTTTTGCAATCACAACTTTAAACCTTGAACTTTTAAATTTTAAAATTCAAATTCATACATTGCCAACCACTTCACTAGTTGATGTCAGATCCTAGTGCATGTTTGTGTTGACTTAAGTGCTATGTAGTTGTTATGTATGCTAAGAAATGGAACAAAATGAAACTAAAAATAATGCAAATAGTAAAATCTAATTCCAAACCTAGAACACCTTCGATTGAGCTAATAAATGCATATAAAGGGCGAAAAGAGGACAAGATTCTCACCAACACAAACCTTGATGCCTATAGGATATGCTCAAGATGATTTGATATTGAGAGTTGATGTAGTTGCTCATTCAAGCAACATGGCCTTTCTTTGCATCTAATTCTAACTCTTGGAAATGGCTTGAGGAATGGGAGATTTATAGATTTTGGATGAAGGTAATGGATGGATAGAATTTGATCTTGTACAATGGAGGGAGGGGGTTGATCCATTTGCAAGAGAGAATGCAAAACCTACAAGTGGCATCTTATAATTGGTGCACAAAACTAGGAAAATATTAAAAAGAGATGGAGGGTGGAGATTTTCTTTATTTGAATGGATGGATATGCTTATTTTTGAATTAACAAGATAGAGTTGAAGGCATGCATCTTGATGGCACCCAGATTTTCAAGCCAATTATTTGCCAAATCTTGTCAAATTCCTACAACTTTTCCTAAGGGGAAGATGTTCAAAAATATGATAGGTTCTGGTTGGAATCATGCCCAAGTAAGGAGTACATCTTGCTAAGTAGCCAAATGGGTACTGTTACCTATTTTCGCTAACAACTTAATCTAGTAGAGCTTTTGTGTCTTAAATGGAAAAAAAAAAGGTACATTTTTATTCTTTTGCTACATTACATGCATGTGCATAAATAGAATCATAAATATTACATTACACTAGATCACATCTATACAAATGCAGATAACATAGAAAGGATTTCACAAATCTTTTCAGAAAGAGTAATCTTTATTGATAATATAAATGTATAAGGTCTGACACAAGCCGTGAGACTAACTGATTCATTGAAAATGAAAATAAAGAGTATACATTTATAGAAAATTGCAGAAATAAATGTGCAAATAGTATAGGGTGACTCGTCATTGCATGAATGAGGAGTCTTGGTCCTGTTTGTGTTGTCTTGCGTCATCCCATGTTGTCCGCGTGTCCTACACCCAGCTGTTGTCACTCTTGCTACCTCTAGTTATCTGCATTAGAGGTTGAAAACTGATGTTAGAGCAATGACGAGGCATCATACAACATATGACATACATCTACAAATATACAGTCTGATTTTCAGATGCAATAAACCTGTCAGTATCACATGGACCTTCAAGAAAGCAACAGGATAATTAAGAACATCAATCACACAAATTTTTATTGCTAACATGTTTGTTTCATGTGCAGATACAGGTGTCATTTAACACTCATTTATTTTTAGCATGTGGAGAAAATGTGGCTCCCACGAGGGTTGAGCCCAGCATGTCTAATAGAGATGCCATTAATGCTTTCAAAAAGTATACTAGAAAGAGTTCAAATGATACAAGTGTAAGTACCAGGCTACCGTTTATGTTTTAGATGCACAAGTACAGGAGTCATTAAATATGTTTCAGACATACAGGGATGAGTTGGTTGTATCATCTACAGCCTAATGCTTACATATATGCTGTTATAGATATGCTAAATTGAAAAGTATATCCATAGTTGTGAAAGATACAAAACATGTTCAAGCTTGGTAAGGAAGGGTTTAGTTTGTATAACCTTAGTCTTTTTTGCATTCCAATCATCAAAAGATATAGCTATAGGAGTGATTTGTAAACTTATACAATAACACAGAATGCCATGAGAGGTTCAATAATATAGAAAAGGTATATATACAAATGAAATCTTGCTTTTAGAACCCAATGACAGATACAGAGAAGTGTTTCTAAGTGATATCAATATTGTCAATGATCAAAGTATACATAGATGAAAATGAAGTGTTTTGTCAATGATTTGCTGCTACAGAATAAAAGAATAACTGATGCAAAAGGTACAGGGTGTAAAGCTACAAATCAAATGTAGAGTTCATAAGAGACAGTTACAAGAAAGGCTACCAATGCTTAAAAGAATTCTAGGTACAGTGAGAAGTTTTGCTTCACAAGAGACATAGTATAGCTTACACTTCATGATGATACTGAGATGTACTAAACACAAAAGTATATATACAGTGAAAACTTGTTGTTACAGGATGGTAATACTCTGATAACAATTTTTCCTCACTGATAGTGAAAGATTAATAGGTATTTTCAACCTTTTAAGAGCAACAAAGTTGTACTTTCATAATTGAGTGTTGAAAAGGGGAAGCTAGGGTTTGTTCCAATAAAACCCTTATGGAAATATAGAATGCACATGGCTAACATAAAGATGCAGAGAAGCTTGTATACAATGAAAGGAGAAGACTTACTTTTGAAACCCATGTATGCATACAGTGAGGGTTTGTTTCAAATAAAACCCTAAGACAAATCAAGAGAAACGACAATGTTTCTTCACTGTCATGAAAAGAATAAGGTATTACATGGTGTTCTCAGCTTTCTTCAAAGCAGTGAAGCATGTTTTGTGACTGGTTTTCAAAAAGACTGTAAGTATACACAAGAGCAAAGGAAAATGTATAAAAACCTTTATTATATCTCTGTATTATTTCAAGAATAATGCAACTTGTAAGAACAGGTATGGCCACGACCATTACAAAAGATGAAGCATTTACGATGAACTGTGATAGCAAAGGAAAGTAGGGTGTGTTCCTTTAAAACCCTAAACTAACTTTAAAGAAGTTCAGTCTTCAATGATGAGAAGAGGGCCGACAAACAGTAAGAAAAGATTGATAACATCATAGAATACAGAAGCAAAGTAAGAAGAACCAAATTTTCTTTTTTATTTTCTGTAGCATTCCAAGAGAAATGAAGTTGGTATGGCCATGGCCATCATAGAGAAAACAAAGCATTTTTGTCATTTTTCCTCAGAACCATGCAATAATACAAAAATGCCATAAAAGAACATTGTTAAGCTTCAAAAAGTGGAATCATTCTACTCACCTGAGCAATCTGTCACCATTCATTAAGCTTTGTGGGAAGAAATGCAACTGAAAACCCTTTGACAACTAGTAAAAGTCTCTACAAAAGTCAAGACAGAGATCGACTATGGCAGCGCATAGTGAAATCAAGAAAGTTGCAAAGTGAAAATGCAAAACTTGCTCAACTTTTTGTCTTTAGGGTTTGAGCCTTAGAAACCTGATGGGTTTTTGTGTCATTTTTTACTTTTGCATCTCTTTCATAGAAAGCTCGTGGTCAAGACTTATGTCTTGTATTTTTACAAACATGCTATGCCTTGTAACATGCCATGAGGTGGCATATGAGTCTTGTAAGACTTTTGTATTACCTTGTGTTCCCTCTTGCTAGGGTTAGCACTTCGGTGCTTTCATTCTTTTGCTTTCATTTTCTTTGCTTGAGATACAAAATGTAAACACTTAAACTTAAATGATATCATTATAAATCATTTAAAGTTTATTGTTATTAGTGTATGCAAAGGAGAATGGTAGAACATATTCATGACATTAATTGACCTTGAGAGCCCAAGCACATAGGAGAGTGGAGGAGTTGGCAAACATGTGCCAAGCATGTAGGGGATTGTTTTCCTTTTTGGAGAGTGGTTTGACCAATTTTGGAGTAGATTTAGGAGTGTTTATGGTAGATCAAGTCATGACTTGACTTTTTCCACATGAGAGAGTCCTTTTTGAGAGTTTCTTCTTGCTATTTTGGGGGCTTTTTGGAGGCATCCGACCCAAAACAGTTAGAGACCCTATTTTGATGCAACTGCCTTAGAGATGGCTATAGTCACTTTGATTGACTCATTGTAACCAGTTCTAATTATGCAATTTTTTTGAGACTTGTGACTTTTTACAATCCTAGCTCAAAATTTTGACAGTTTGTAACTCATTTTTTAGTTTACTTGATATGGAATACAGTGGAGACCTTGAATGCTACTGATTGAAGATTGTGCCTACTTGTCCTTTGTATCATTGTGCTTAGTAGCTGATTTGATAGAGTTATTTGTGAAGTAAGTTTTATTTCCCCTTAGCTCTTGTCTCATAATTTAGAGCCTTTTATGCAGAAAATACTAATGCAGGTTGCAAGTTGTGTTAAAAGTGTGTATTGCCCTTAAGTGTGAAATTATTTTTTCCTCTTAAGAACTCTGCATACATAAAACTACTTGTGAAATATTTATGCAGAAGTATAAGTGATAGGTTGTGCAAAAAAAAATTAGTCATTATAACAAGTGTTTGAATCTGGTATTTTCATGTTCCTCATTCAATTAGGTGTATCACCCATTAGAGTTTAGTTTCAATTTTAATGCATATGTTTCTTACTTTTTTCCTTGTCAAAGCCATAGAATAGTCAGTCTTAGGTGATATAAAGTTAGGAAGTCGGCCTTCTTCAGAAATTCACTCCAATTTCTAGGTGACCCACAGCCATAGGAGTGTTTCCATGTTCCTCTAGAGTACCAATTTTTTGTAAATTGGTAGGGTGCAACTTTTAGAGATAACAAGTACTTATTGTTCAAATTTGGTGAAGATCTAATGAATTTTGGCTAAGTTATGTTCATCAGTCCATCTGGAAGTCTAGACATCTAATTGTGTTTCTTTATTTTTCTATTAAATTGCCTTTCATTTTCAGACCCGGTTGAGTTCCTTTGTATTTCCAACCGATGCAGAACACTAGATGAGTCAAATATCCATTGTACAAGATCTAATTCACTTTTTAATATCTAGTTGACTTTTTGATATTTAGTTGACTTTTTGTTTCCAATCAGATATCTTTCAAGTAGACTTTCCAACCAGATATTTCTCAAGCACATCTTCCAATTGGACATCTTCTAGATGATTGAAAAACTTCTTCTAGATGTGAAAAAAGCTACACAATTTAAACCAGAAGTTTTTCAATCATATCATGGACTGTGGAAATATCATGTCTTCTATCTTCTAGATGGTCAAAAGGAAAAGAGGCCTCAACAAGTCAACTTTCAACCTGATGTTTCCCAACATCCAAATTAAACATGAAAAGGTGCTTGGAGAGCAAAGTGTGCATACAGAAGATCAACATCAGGTTGATCAACATGAAGGCAACTAATTTAGGATCAAGAAAAGGATCAAGGCGAGGTGACACATCTGGATGGTCAACATGAAGAAGAATATCGAGAAGCAGATGTGGATTAGATTAAAGAACATGATACAGAATAACATCTAGATGACTAAGACAAAGTATTGAATCTGGAACAAGACTAGACGCATGACCAACAGGTTGGTCAGGATCTGCTTGAACTGGATATCATTTTGCATATCCAGATATGGTTGTCTTCTTCATATCCTGCACTTCTTCCATTAAATATACGATCAGAGACTATTTTAGTGTTGGTCAATTTACAAAATTTGTCTAAATGTTTCATCTTTGGAAAATCCTTGAAAATGCCTAAGTGTTGCCTTGTCGGCAAGTTTGAATGTTTGCGAACCTGTTGATGTGTCGAGTTCCTTTCATTCATGTTTTGAAGTGTCCATCAGTGATTCATCTTGTTCGTGAACCGTCAAACTCGCCGACCATGGTTCCTTAATTTGTGGTTTTGTTGATCAGCCGATAAAGGGAAGAGAGAAGTGAATCTTTGTTCGAAAAGTGGATGGTTCATGAATCAGAAGGTTCGCAGATGGCCCAAATCACTGACAAGGGAAAGATCACCAAAAAGGAATAAACAAACAAAGATGAAACAAAGGTGAAGAAAATAAGATAGATTGTGGCGAGTTCGCAAGTTCGTGAACTCATCGAGATGTCGATGCAAGTTCACTGACAAGTGGGTTTGTCAAAAAGTTGAACTAGAAAAGGACAAGGGAAGAGAGAGAAGAATATGGAGAAAGAAAGAAATGATCAAATGAAGTCCTCATTGATGAAGTGGTTGGTTCGTGAACCGAAAGGTTCGCCAATGGCTCAAGTCATTAACAAAGGATGAATCCGTCAAATTTGTTTTTCAAAAGGAATTTTAAAATGTTGTAAAAGCGGCAACATACATTTTCGCAGGTTTTTCCAAAATTGAAGATGCGCATCTACTTTCAGGTCTCCATGAATGTAGTTTGACCAGTTTTAGAGGTAGATGCAAATCTTAAATGCATGGTTGGTGAGGTAGACGTGATTGGTGTGAATTTGTTCCTATGCCCTAATTTTAATATTTTCTCCCTAATTGTGATAGTGTAATATTTGAATGCCTGATTTTAATGTGATGATCATTTTCTCACACCATGGGAGTTGGTGAGAGTTAATGCTAGTACAGATAGGTAGGTAATTGGCACCCAATTGCAACATTAACTTTCCCCCTATATATGCATGTTCTAAAGGCATTTCAAGAGGTTGGTCATTTTGGCATTTTTCAAACGAGTGTAGTGTGACTAGGGTTTCAACCATTGTGAAAGTTGTAGATCTTCAGGGGTAACTTTTTGTAAATCATATCAATGATTCAATGTAAAATTTTTGAGTAGAATCGTTTGTCTCCATTGTTGTAGATGTTCATTTAGGGAATGTATGATGTATTACAGGATTCAGGTCTCGCCATGATTTGTGGTGCGATTGTAATCTTCATTTGAAGGATTTGACAGGTCCATAATATATTACATGTTGTAATAGTCATTTTAAAATTACATATGAATGAATGTCATGTGAGAAGGGATAAATAAGTATGTCTGGTTTTGTTTTCAAATTTCATGCATCTGGGTGTTCCAGTTAGGCAACTCAATATCATTTCATTATTGTTCTTCCTTTTAATCTGTAGACTCTGTAACCCATTGAAGGCACTAGTCTGAATGATGCTTTGGTCACCTAAACATTTTATAAATCAAACAAATTAACCTAGTGTGAGGTAGAAATAATAAAATATATATGTCTTGTGTGATTCATGTTATAAACAGGGAATTATTTCAAGTGAATATAAATGAATCCATTTCATGAGGGTCATGCATGCACAGTTATATCAACTATATAGGGGTTTTGTGACTAGTTATTCTTGGTTCAGTAACAGTTTTGGGATCAAGATAACGAGTTGGGTTTGGTTATTCATTGGTTTTTAGCTATTCATCTAGTTTGAACTTAATACATGTTAAGGTATACCCCTTGGAATATCCCTCCTAAGCCTAGTTGAGCTTGAAGTGTAGAGGAGCCTACCCACTCCTGTAAGTTGGCCAAAATTGCCCTTAACCTATTGATAAACCTCTTTCAATCACGTAGATGACACCCTTGGCCTAAGTGATATTGAAATGTTTTAGGGTTCTGGGTTGTGGTAATTTTGGGAACCAACACATTTCTTACATCAAATTTGCCAACTTGTATGAACTCTCTATTCTGATTAAAGTCTATTTTATAATTAACATATTTTTTGTTGCATAATTTACAATACCACCAGTCCATCACTAGGTACATTGTCCTTCAAAGTCCCAGATTAATTTGGATCAAAATGTGTGTAAGTGAGTAATGGTATGGGAGAAGAAGCCAAACTTTAGACAATATTGCATCATTTCTCGACATGTAAATGTATAAAGCCATTTTCTCAAAATGGGCATAAAACTAAATGTGAAATGACACACTTATACAAATTTCATCATTACAAGGATGAATTCTTTATTTTGTTTGAAGCATAAATAATCTTTATTATTGTTGGTGGTTTTTGTGTGTATTTTGCCTTTATTATATATAGCTATCTTATGAAAAGGAAAATAAAAGATTTTTGTTGATTGATATTACATTTAGAATTATCCCCATAACTAGTTGGAGATATGTTAGATTATAGTTCTCAGTAAACAATTAGGAATTACTAGGGAAAAATATACTTTTATTGTGAATTGTTAATTCTACTAAGAAGTATATGTAACCCATTATTTATAGTGTATTGTGTCCTTTAATACTTTAGGGTAAAACTTATTTTTTATATTAGTGGGAGACTTACCATGTTCTCGATGCTTTTTTTTATTAATTAGTATAGTGGAAGTTGTATGGTGAGTGATTACACTTTTTTTTTACCACACTAGTTGTGTATAGTGTGTTAGTATATACCCTACATATAGAATCACCTAATCTTACTGATGATCATTTAGACAGAGTGATTTTAATGTGTGTTGCCATTTGCATAATATTGGCATGAAATTTGTTGGTGGATACTGGTTTAGTTAATGGAGCACTTGGTATTGTAAAGAATATATTCTATTGTCAAGGTACTCAAATACTAAAGTTGTCATTGTGTGGGTGTGCCATGGGACATTAATAACCCAAGGTTTATCCCCGTTTTGTTTGTTATAAGAGGCAATTGTAGATAAATCCCTATCAAAATAGCATGGGCTTTAAGATACACAAGTCGCAAGAGTTGATGTTGGAAAGGACCACAATAGATATTGGTGATGTAGAGAGGCTTAGTTTAACATTCATTGTTATCTTTCGAAGTCTTTGAGAATATAAGAACTATTCTCATTTGAATAGTAATGATTTAAGATAGAAACATGAAAAATGAAGAGCATATGTTACAGTGTTTGTCTCTAAATTGACCTGATCCAAACACGTTTGTTTTCTTATGATTGGTTGTGATAAATCAACATGATGCTATTAAAGTAATGTGGTGGTCTTGGTACTTACAATAAAATTTCTCTTTCAATTTCGTCTGTTATCATAACTATATATATTTTTTAATTACCGTGATGTTTTGTTTATATAACTAACTATAATATGATTTGTTCATGTGATTTTCTAGAGTGTACTACTATGTCATTCATATATTTCATGTTGTTATAATATATGTAATGCTTATTATTTGAATGTCTTGGTCAACAATTCCATATCAAGTGCATGTATTAATCACAATACATTATAATTTTGTATAAAAGTAGATTGTCATAACAAACAGACATTAAACATAAAAATGCATTCAAGAAGTATGCATATTTGTATCAATCTTCAATATCTTTAGAAACAATCGTCAATGTTAATAAATATAACTTACCTTTAAAGTTGTCTCTTTCTTATAGAATTATCAAAAACTTCCTAAATTATTACAACTACAAAATTCTTAAAACTAAACTATAAAAATATCTATAAAAACATAGACGTATACAATACTTAACCATAAAATTATAAAAAAATTGAACCTCTCAAACTTTCTATAATACCTCTAAATACAAATAATAGAATTTTATTGCCTTGGAGCCTTCACACTTTCTTTTATAGAATCCATCGATGATTGAATATTTGAGGCCTCGCTACTTACATAATAACCTGTTACCATTACATTTATGCTTTGGTGAATGAGAATTCTTCTAACGACTTTAAGGTGAGAATGTTTCGAATCGTCAATTGAAAAAATTGATATGGTAGATTACGAAAGTACAATGTGTAGTACATCCATTTGCAAGTGTTCACCGGACACACGACATTGACCGGTCAAATATCATATTATTGTTACCCACCTCAACACGAAAACTAAGGTTGGACCACTTAGTAACCATTACAATGCCACGAGGATTTATTAAGGGTGGATATTTGCTGCCTCCTACGTAGAAATGTTGGCAATTCAAAAAAAAAAAAAAAAAAAAAATCCTACGGAGATGTTTTAATGGGGGAGTGGAGGGGAGGCGTGTCTAGCATAAAAATTGTTGGTATATTGTGGTCAATGTGTTATTTATATACAACTTTTTTTTAATGTAAAGTATCATATATTGAATATAATATATTAGTGACTTAAACTTTTCTATGAAATGATGCTGTTCCAAATGAAAACAATGATGATGTCTATTCATAATGTGAATGTCAATTTATTGAATTGAGCTATGCTTGATGGTCTAATTATTATTTTTGTAATGTTAAATGATGGGAAAATGATTTAAGTTATGGTTTTATGAAGGGATTTATTGAGAAAATTTAGGAGTTTTTTACAATTCGATAGTCTTATGAATTTTATGGGAACATTTAATAATAATCAATTTTAGTTTGTTCTTAGTTTTGGAGTTGTGGTCTGCTCCTATTATGTTTTTTATTATGATAAGCAAGGGAAAAGGGTCCCAGTCCCTTACAAAGTCATATAGAGAAACATACTAGTCAATACACCAACAAACAGTAACATCAAAAGGCCCTGGAACACATAAATTCAAGCCTGGAGCACTAAACAAACTAGAAACAGCTAAGAAATAACAAAAGAACAACAAAAAACAACACCAAAGTCCAGCACAACAGATACAAGATTACTGCTTGCTATTATCTAGTAGGGAGTCTCATTCCATGGTCATAGATTTCAGATTCTCCTCCCAGTTTGAAGCTCCCAAAACCATCTACTCTTTTTTCTGTTTTAACTTTTTATTGGTACCCTGAAGTTCATTATCCTACTGATGCTTGCGCTTGTTGAGTTCCTGCTGAAGAGTAACAACCCCAACAACAACCTTTTTATCATGTGATTCATAAAGCTGACCAATGTTTCCATTCCTCTCTCCACCTTGACCAATCTATGTCAGTACATTTTCATTGTGTCGAACATATTGGCCCAGCTTTCTTGGCAGGTGCTACAATTGATCCTCTTATTATTCATTTCCTCCAAATTATCCATCTTGGTTAGAAGATCTTTGAGAGCATGAATAGAAACAGTGGACACCTTATCATTAGCCTTCCCAAGTTCCCTCTGAAACACACCAATATTAGGAGCAACATCTTCAAATTCCTCCTCAATAGGGGGAATAAACCCAGTGTCTTCATCCTCATCCTCACCAGTAGAGAGTTAGAGCTCTTCTTCGTCAACTTCCTCATAATCATCAACAAACTCTTCTTCAACCCTCTCACCAACCTCCTCCATCTCAACATTCAATTGATCATCCCTTTCACCAATAGCAACAAAATCTTCCTCAACCTGATCTTCTTCCATAGTCATAACCTTCTCAGTCTTCTCATTATCCCCAGAGTAATCAAAGAGGATTTCCTCAATTCTAACCTCATTAGTTAATTTTGCTAATCTTTTTAGACACTATTCAATAGATTGTATATCAATTTATGATTTTGTTTTACTATTGTTGATGATGTTGTTTATTAGTATTAGTATTATAGTTATGTGTTAATGGCTACGTAATCGATTTTAGTTTGTTCTTACTTTTGGAGTTATGGCCTGCTCCCATTATATTATAATTATCATTATATCTTAGTTATTTTTGCTACTCTTTTTATACACTATTCAAGAGATTGCATATCAATTTTTTATTTTTTTTTATGGTTGTTGACGATATTGTTTATGAGTATTAGTATTATAGTTATGTGTTAATGACTATGTAATGTTCTCAACAAGTTAAAGCTTGGGTCAATATAAAAAAAATAGTTAATTTTTTTAGGAAACTAGTGGTCCCATTATTTGTTAAAAAACTACAATATTGTATTCCAACATCATAAATGTAAAAAATAAAATTTTCCTTCAAAAAAATTATTTAATTTCCAATGGGTGCCTTTTAATGATGTCACATGGATAAAAAAACCCTAAGCTTACAGAGGAAATTTCTAACTCCACCTCATAGCAAGTTGTTAAAAATATGAAAGCTTAAAAGTAAGAACTTTTTTCTAAATAAGATTTCAATTATCCTATATTAAATTTTCCCTCATATCATAGGACCTATCACTCCATAATTATAGATTATGTGCATGGGACCACTTTCTTAATTATAATTTTTCCCCTCCATAAAAACCTAAGTTGTTAGTTGGATTGTTCATTAAGTTTTAAAATCGTTATCATCATTTTTATCCCACTACTTATATTTTAGTTTTTATTTTCCTTGTCATGAGATTAGCAACAATTATTTTTGTTAGATTTTTTAATGTAGAGGATTGTGGTGTGACCTCCACTTCAAGTTTGAACTTGCCTTATTTATTAAAGGATGTCCAATTTTATTTAATGTTTTGTTCACTTTTAATATTATATTATATTTTTTCAAAAAATTGGATTAAGGATCAAATTCAATATTTTATTGCATCAATTTATTTTATTTTGTTAGATTACTAACATTTTTTATTAAATATGATTAAATAAAATATTGTATTTTAGTAAATATGATTTATAATAAAAATTATATTGAAAACAAGTATATAGGGCATCTTTACTGATATCATAATATTTATGTTACAAAATATTGCTTATTGATGTTAAGAGTGTAATTGAAGAATCATAATATTAATGTCATAACTAATATGTAAAATAAAAGGAACTAAAGGAGAGGAAAACAATGTTAGTGTTAAACTTTTTTTCGATATTAATATTTTTTTGTGTTTTAAAACTTTTTGTCAAAGAAATTAATATTTAATATTTAATATTATTTTTGTGGGATTTGACTTCTATATTTAAGTCATCTTAGAGTAACCTTAGGTCCTTACCAAGTTATGATTCCATAATAACATTTTTCTTTATTTATATTTACAAGCCAAAGATACCCACTTAATGTGCACACACCTTTAGGTATGGTAGATTACACCAAGAGTTGTTTTACAATTAGATTAAGGGTGTGAAGTCTATATCAACATCTTTCTATGAGGTGGATAAACATTTATTTTGAACCAAGGAGCCCATAAAAACAATAATTTATATTTATAAAGCGATTTTTGTATAGTAGTACGTTTGTTTTGCTCTTTAAGAGGAATTATATTATTATAAAAATAAAAGTGGAATAAACCGTGGCCATGTTGTTAAAACAACTTTAGTTTATAAAAGAAGTGACTTATGCATAGCCACACATAATTTATTTTGGGCTATAAGAGGAATATATTATTAACAAAAGAAAAGTGGAATATATGTGACCATTTGGTGTGCATATTTGATTTGAAAAGTAGATTTGCACTCCCAAGAAGATAACGTTCCTTCATATTTAGGTGAATAATATCTTTTTGATAGTTAAATGGGGTATTTACATTTAGGACCCTCACACTTGGAAATTTCCCATGGGAATAATGTTTGGACACATGATCAAAGTTGAAATAAAAACCAACCACACCTTTTCCCAAAAAAGATTTAAAACATTGTAGATGTAATACATAACCCCAAAAGAATAAACTATTGGTGGAATGAAAGATTATGTAGTAATAGGATTTGCATTTTCACCTACTAAGATGTCCCATTCCAGGCTCGTGTTGGGCTTAGTTGTTAGCACCCCACAACAATATAAGCATCTATTAAGAAAGTTCCCCCATTAGCACAAGGGGTGGGGGTGGTAGATGTGGGGGAGAAAGGAAGGAAGTGTGAACTCAACTGCTACCCTCTTAGCAAGATTCTCTAAGACCATTCTTTAATCTCCTCCTCTTGCTTATTCATGGTTACAACCACATTTTATCTCTCCTCACTCCAACTTTTGAGATTTTGTCTATCCAAGTTGATGATTGCTCATTTCTTCCTTATAACCTTAGCCAAGCAAGTTTCCCTTCACTTGTTCCACTCACACATATTGTCTTGAGTCGAGGTGACATGATGGACCTTCCCTATCATTTGTTTTGTCTAGATCTAGTTGCATTAGAACATGTAGGAGTTGAAAGCGTCTAATATTAAGCTTCCTATGTCCACATTCTTAGTAGGCATTGTAGAAGGTTCCTTACTTGGTGGAGCTATCTATGTATGTCCTAAGTTTTTCTTAGTTAACTACCTAAAATAGGTTGTGGGAGGTCACTAAGCAAGTATGGCACTCCTAGTTGCTAGTTCGAGTCTATAAAGCATTTATTCTAATTATATAAAGTATAATATTTTCATGGCCAATAAAATTAGATTTTTGAGTGAGGAAGGAAACATCACCTCAATTTCCACCCTCTCAACATGATCCTCTAAGATTGTCTTTTAACCTCCTCATCTCGCTTACATCCATGACCACAACTACCTTTATCTCTCCTCGCTTTGCATCTAGGTTTTTGGCTATCCATACTAATTCCTATTTATTTCTTCCTTATAAGGTCATTTAAGAAAGCTTCACTTTGCTCAAGTTTCACTCATGAATGTCATCTTAGTCTAAGAGGAAATGATAGACCTTCCCCATAATAATTTTGTCCATAACTCGTAGAATTATAATGTGCAAGGGCTATGAGTGTCCCAAGTGTAAGATTTGTACACTCACCATCCTCTTGGTAGGGATTGGAGTTGGTTCATTACATAGAAAAGCTATTTGGATATCTATTAATTTTTCTTGGGTAATTACCAAAAACTAGTCATGAGAAGTCTTGACAAGGTATGGTCCTCTCAGTCATCGAGTTCCACCTGGATTGCTTTATTAAAATGGATAAATTAATTAATATTTATAATGTGAGGCATCTCATTTGATAATAACTTGTAAATTTATATGGTCTAGACAATAAATTTGGATCTTTAAGTGAGCATATATTATAAAATAAATGACATATCAAGTACCATTAGTATATCACTTTTTTTTTCAATATTCGTTATATATTAAAAAAACTTGAATATAGGAGTTATCATGCCTCTAAGATTGATATCTCTTTATTTTTTATCCATAAAATGTGGGGTTAGGGCCCACTCCCATATCGAAAGAGAAAAAAAGGGAACTGCTTCAAACCCATTGAAGGGGAGCATAATAACTGAGGTGACTAAGAAGAAGAAAAAGGCCAAAAGGAGCCTAAAGTACTATGATGCCAAAAACAACTATTGTAAGTGAAATTTGAAAGAAGCACAAATAAGCTAGAGGCTATTCATATCCAAGTACCAACCGGTACTTTCCATCACGTCTGTTTGGCCAAGCCCTTCCTTCTACTTCTGGTAAGAAGGGCATCCATGGTCCACTGGGTGCCATCATCAATAGCATCCCGTCCTTGTATCCTTAATTTCTCTGCTTCAAATTTTCATCCTTTCTTCTTCCCTGGGATGTTGATGTTTGGCTTTGAATTACCACTCGTAGATTGTGCAATGGAGCACTTCTTAAAAGGAACATACACATCCTCTTGGTCCAAGAAATTAGGAAAGCCATCATCAAGATCCCCCATAAAGGGAAATGTATCCTCATCATCAGAGTGGTTTCCCTCCCAATCTGAAATTTGATTAGTTCCATAGAGGTCTTCTCTGGGAAGATTCTTAGAAGGGGTTGGCTCCACAATAGGCTCGTGTTCAAGCCTTGTCACCTTTTGGGGTTCTAAGAATTGACCCTGATTACGCCAGAGGAAATCCACATCTAGAGATCTTGGTTTCTTGACCCATTTTTTAAGGTTGAGCACCCTTGAACCTGGCTTTTTCCATAGTGCATCATGTTGTTTTGTGGCCAATGGTGTTGCAATAGAAACACCTAAAAGGTAACCCTTCATAGTTCAAAAATTGAGTCTAGGAACCAATGGAAGAAAGTATTCTTATGGAGTGATGCACATGCTTTGAAATATCCACCATGGCACAAACCCTTGTAAATTTGCTTGAAGAAACCTCCTAATTGTTATCTCACTTTACAAAGGTTCCCACCAGATCAATCATTTTCCTGATGAGATTTTTGTTCTGCATGATCGAAGGGAGGTTGTATAATTTGATCTGAATTGGGATAGTCGTAATTTTTGTAGCTACTAGATCGAAAAAGGGGGTCCATGGAGCAATGAAGAGGACCGACTGTCCAAAAAACCAAGGGCCATTTTGCTTCACAAAGTTGCAATCTTCTGGTGAATTGCAACAAAGAAGGAAGAAACCATAATCCAAAGTTTCAATTGCAGGGGAGGCTAGGTTGCTCCAGGTAGTCTTCATCCATTCCACCAACTATTCATAAGGGGCATTTCCTCAAGATTTTGAGCAAAAGGGAGTAGCTCCCTTTCATGGCTAAAACTTCATTGACACATGAATTTAAGATATGGAGATCCATGGGATCATCTACCAACACCACCTCGGAATCTCCCAATGAAAAGGTATGTTTGCCTAGCAGGGATCAGGATCTAGATCAGTTTCAGGGATCTAGATCAGTTTCAGGGACCTAGGTAGTATTGACCAAATTTTGTGTCTTTCCATTGGGTTTAGGAATAGGGCTTGCAATCACCGATAATATCTGTTCCATGCAGAAAGCAGTACACTTGTGAAAGGGATTTGCTTGATTCTTGCAGGCCTCAAGGATAGGAGATTTTGAATGAGGATTGGGCGCCACTTGGTTGAGATTTCCTTCTGTGGTTGTCCTAAGAGGGTTAAAACCCAAGGTAGGATCCTTACGTTTGTCCTTTGCTCCATTCATGGACACCCAAGAGTAGATCACCTTCGTCCACCATTGATTCTTGCCTCTAAGTCGCATCCCTCTTCCTGCTCCTTGCACTACTCTTCATCTGTTGCTCACTCTATTTCGCACATGTCATTGCCCTATTAACATTGATATCTCTTGATGTTTAAAATTAATTGTATTTAACATAATTAGCTAAGAGAAGAACATTAATCACTTTGGACCTTACATCCTTTGGTTTATTTCCCCATTTAGCTAAGCGTGAAGTATGGGTTTTCACCATACAAGAAAACTTAAAGATAATACTAGCAATTGGACCCATAGGTTCAATGGGCACACTGATAATTTTTTGTTAAGAGCACAATTTTGTTAGAGTTAGATAAATTTGGCACAAGTTTTCTGGTGTTGAACAGTTGTAGTCAATGAATTCAACAACATTGTCCACCAAGGAGGGGGCAATTGTAGTGGCAACCCAATTGTGGCTTGTGGCAAAGTCTCAATGGCCATGCATGTCTAGTTGATCCCTAGGCATAGAATCAACCTGTACAAATTTCCAAGTCTACATTGAATTTGAGAACAAGCATTACAAGATCCTAGTTTTTGACCAATTGATTCATCAAGGTATTGACATTCATACCCTCTCCTCAGTCAAGAGGTAAGTACACTCTTTAAAATCAATTTCCTAAAATAACATTATTTTACATGCTTTATCATTCCCAATTGTCATTGATTTAATCTAGTTTAAGTTGTGTCTAATCATATGCATTTATTTAATTAGCCTAGAATAACCCTAAGGAAATATTTTTGATTTAAATAATAGTTTTTATGTTTTTTATTTAGATATTTTGTGGAGATTTTTTATCCTAACCTATTTGATGTCAACACATCTTATTCAAGATGTGTATGGAATTGGTGTACTTAACAACAATTTGACCTTAAATCCATCAATTTTCAGAATTTTATGATCAATATTTTTTAAAATAGTTAAGTGGTAAAAAGTCAAATGCCTCACCCAAATAGTAAAGAGATGTAAATGATTATTTAAGTAATATTGATTTGAAAATTGTAAGGTTAAGATTTCTTCTTGCTCAACATTATAGAATACAAATATATTTTATAAAATAGAAAAAAATATTACTATTTTTTTAAATGTTAAGAATAAGACAACAACAAATTAAGTCATAAATGCAAAGTGAACTTTTTTTTTTGTTTCTTATCATTTATAGTATTGTTTCTAAAATCTTCTATAAAATAGGAAAAAAATATTACTATTTTTTTCAAATGTTAGGAATAAGACAAAATAAATTAAAATAGTCATAAATGTGAAGTGAATTTTTTGTGTTTCTTATCATTTATGGTATTTTTTCAAAAATCTATGGTCAAGATCTATTTCATGGTAGTCCTTTTAATCTGGACCCTTCATCTATATATAATCCATCATGTGCTTCTCACATAGGGAATGCTTATCAGCGTAATAAAATTTGAAATACCACAAATTGTATTTTTTGATAAGGTATATGAAACAAATTGAGGGTATGGATCAGGAAGGTCTTGTAGCAATAATTGGCGTTTCAAAAAATGACCTTTGGTGAGTCAAAACCTTGACTATTAATGTGTAATGGTTAACAATAGGAGATACAAAGTGTAAAATCTGTAACTATGGTTTTTTCATTCTTTATGAGAAATTGTATAATTAAAAAGGAAAAGTGGAATAAACCATAAACATATGGTTAAAACCAACAATGTCGGTTTATAAAAAGTGGCTTATGTACAACCACATGATTTTTAAGACATTTAAGAGGAATTATATTATTAGAAAAAGCATAGTGGAATTTATGATAACCATATGGTGCATGGATTTGATTTGAAATGTAGAGTTACACCCCACAAAGATATTTATTTTTCTATATAATAGCTCTTTGATAATTAAATGTGATCCATTTTTACTTGGAACAAAATCTACATCTAAAGGAATAACACCTAGACATGTAGTAGAACCATAATACAAAAACCTAGCTATACCTTTTTGAAAAAACATAAATAAATCAATATATAAATATAATACATAACAACAAAAGAACAAAAAAATATATTAGTGGGATGGAATATTAGACAATCCAAGGACTTTTGTCCTCACCTATTGTGATCTCCCATCCTAAGCCCAACTACTAGTGCCTCATCCAACACTATGACATGTGAATCCATTAGGGAAGGGTCCTCCCTTGGCTAGGTTACGAGGAGGAAGAAGGCACAACCTCAACTACCACCCTCTCAATAGATTGCTCTGAGATTATTCTTCAAGCTCCTCCTATTGCTTGTCTATGATCATAACCACCTCCATCTATATTCAATCTATGTTCGAGCTTTTGGCTATCCAATTTGACTACTGTTTGTTTATTTCTTATAAGATTAACCAAGAAAGATTCCCTTCACGTGGTCCACTCACACATGTTATCTTAATCCAAGAGAACATGACGGACCTTCCTATCACATTGTTGTCTAGATCCAATTGCATTAGAATGTGTAGGGATTGAAAGGGGCCCAATATTAAGATTCCTATATCCACCATCCTCTTGCTAGGTTTCCTCGTTGATTCCTTACATGGTGGAGCTATCTATGTACTTCCTAAATCTTCTTAGATAATTGCCTAAAACTGGTTACGGGAGGTCACTAAGAATAGTGATCCTAATTGTCAAATTCAACTTGCCTTGCTTTATTGGAATTTAGATACTAAATTATATTTTATTATAAGACATTTCATTTAATTGTAGTATAATATTTTCATGGGCAATAAATTGAGTTTTTGAATGAGATTATAGAAAAGAAATAACATTTCAAGTGTTATTAATATATAAATTATTTTCTTGTTTTAAATAAAATAACATTAATAAAAATTAGATACATGAATGAGTAAAGCTTCTATAAATAATTCTATCAGCATTTCAAATCACACTTCGTGATCCATCATCTTTTTCTTCATCCTAATGATGGATCATGGAGTGTAGTCCCAAATATTGATGCAAACAAAACTAACACAATTCGTTTTAAAAAACTTTACTCATTCATTTTCACTAGCTATGTGAACCCCATGTCTACAACTTGGATACAATTATCTTTTAGTCTTTATAATTTTTATCTCTTAATGTTTAAAAATCTATATATAAAATAACTAAACTAATCCCAAAATAAATTTTAATTAGTTTAGGCTTTACATCATGGCCTAAATTTGGTGAATGACTGCCTATCAGGCAATTTTTTTGTGATAGTTATCTATTAAAAGTTATCCTTCAAACACTAAAGCATACTTTACTTTTTTTTTTTTTGTTTGATAATCTATTTGAAATCTCCCATTTCATATGATATAGTCTTCCTAAAATTTTGCTTTTATTTTACTATAAAAATGCCCAAATACAACCAATTTAGGCCCTATTTTACACCCTCCAATTTCTTTCTTTTGTCTAACTAAGATTTATAAATATTTACCATATTGTAATGATGAAAATGTATCTTTGATGTATTTTCCCATTTAGTTTTCTGCCTAGTTTGGGACAATGTCTTAATGCATTTATAGCTACAACTGATGCATTTTATGCATAGTTGGGCCTACATACCTAGCCTTTCTTTTACCTATCCCTATGCCTTTGTGCATGCAATCCTAGTCCAGCTGGCTTGTCTGCCCAATTTTAATCATTGATCAATCCCTATCCATAATCCAATCCTATCAAATATATATCCAACCTAATTGTTGGACCTAGGTCACATCTATGGTTGCAAGGTCATACTTGCATCCATAATCTTGGTCCTTTTAATTATAAAATCAAAATCAAACATTTAGTTGACTAGCCTCACCTTACTCTTTGGTTCTAAGAGAGCTTTACACAAATCTTCACAATTTGGTGTTATGTTTATGTATAAAAAGACATTTATTACACTCATTCTAATCATCAAATATCACACATCAAATCATCTAGACCACAAGAGATCAACAATCCAAGAGAATAATCATTCACATCTACATATCTGATCACATTCATCCTAGTGCATGTCAATCATCTAGCAATCATTCTAGAATTTATGTGGATGTTTGAAGCTTGTTGTTAGCCAAGGTATTTTTAAATACCACCAATTTGACAGAAAAACCATGAGAATTAACAAAAATATCATTATCTAGCAGCTTGCTTTTTATAAAGTTCATGGGATGGGATCTAGAGGTCAAGTTCATAGACATAGATTGAGTTCATGAGTGCGAGCTATACCTAGATCTACAAAGGTGACCTAGGATAGGACAACAAAGGATGTTATGATTCTCATACATGCATATGACTTTCTAGCTCATTTCTAGATTCCAAGGAACATCATTTTTACAGTCTCAATTGACATACAATCTTCAATCATAGAGCTAAGTATTCTCTCTCTTCATTAATCACTATATAATATTATCTAATGATCCATTCTATTCCACACCATTTACACCCCACAATTAATCCTTGGGTTAATTTGTACTTAATAGCATTTATTTACTCACTTAACCATAAGGAAAACACATTTTTTCTTTTTTTACATATATACCAATGAATGCCATGTAACACAATATATAACTCAAAATATCCTAATTTAAACACTTAAGGTGTTATGTTCAAAACCTTATCGAGCCAATTTGGATCAATTAAAGAAAATTCTATCATGTGTTAAGGCTTAAAAAATAATTAGTAACAACACTGAATGGTTCTATCAAATGACCAACAGGCACAAATATTTATAGGCTTGTTAGCCAAGTATTTCACTAAATAAATCTAAAAAACTTAAAAGTGTAGTTCTTAGTTGTAGGGATATAAATACTTGTGCCTATAGGCCATTTGATAGCATCTTTAGGTGTTGTTACCAATTTATAAGAATTTCATAAGTGTGATAATTTTATATCGGTGCTCTACAATTATCTTACCAAATCAACTACTATTCAATTGTTGAATATTCAACTTGAAAACCAAAATTGTTAACATTGTTATCAAGAATTTTTTTAAAGGCAATATGTGTTGATTTTTCTCATCACCACCTCAACTAGCATGCATTTAACATCACCATGTCTTTTGGAAAATCACAATGTAATTGATTACTAAGAGTGTAAATGCAAAAAGCAAAGACATTAGAAATCACAATCATAATCAATAACATTTATCAACAAACTAAAGAGTAAAGATTGGTGCACTAAGCCAGAGTGTTTTAGAGGTAAAAGAGAGATCCTTTTACATATTAAAAATAAATCAAGAGAGATCCCTTTAAACTTGTGTATGGCTAAATCCCATGTCATTTTAACATGGATTTGTGTACGACTACCTCCTTTAACAAGTGAAATGGGGACAAACATAGGGTTATTAATGTCCCATATCACACCCACATAATTATCAAATTCCATGATCACACACAATGACAACTCTAATAGTCAAGTACCTTGATGGTAGACTATATTCTTTGCAGTACTAGGTTCTTCATTAACTAATCCAATATAAACCGACAAATTGAACACCAACATATTGTGTTGGCTAACACACACTAGAACCACTTTGTTGAAATGATCATCATTAGCATCATGTGATTCTGTATGCTAGATATATGTAGACACACTACGCACAACTAGTGTGGCCGTCTCTTATTGTGGAGCATGACCATATTATTTGTGGCATATAAATGCATGGATGCATTAAATATTGCATGCTCCTTAACACTCACAAATGCTTGTTTGGCCCACAAGGACTTTCCAATCTTTATATGTTGTAGTTGTTGCAAGTATGTGCCTAATCGATGTTGTCATTGATGTCAACATATCTGTGTTGTCATTGGTGTCAACTGTGCTCTTACTTTATTGAGGATATTAAGAAAATTAGCCCCTCCAGTGATAACAATGTGTTGTAGTAGAAATAGTGCATTACATGCAGAAGAACAGTCCAGAAGAATGCTCCACATTTCCTGTATAATAAATATCTTTACCTGCAGATTGGAAGTTATTTAGAAGCCTGTCTAAAGATGTTATATTCTAAGTTTGAGCCTCTGGTATGAAGAATTAAGTGAATTATGTTCACCAAAGTGAAAATAACTTTTTTTATGTGTTTGGTGGTGATAGGGTTAAAGTGTTTTGCTCCGCATTCCTCCGCATTGAAGAATTTTGGTCTGTGGTTCTAGAAGTAAGTCTTTGATGATGGTAAATGCCTTCAAGTGTAATGGTTTGTGATTTGCTGGTCCGCAAGCTATCTTTTACTCATGACAGTGGTTGGTAGTGTTGTTCTTGTGCTCCGATTTGAAGAATCTTACTGATAGAGTTATTAGAGATCGTGCGGTTGTTCTTGGTGATTACAATGTGCTTGTGGATGTCTCCTAATCATGCTCCTACATTCAGATTGGTTTGCAAGGTGTAATTCAGATCGTGCATGAAGCATGTCCTTGAGAATACTTGTGTTAACATCAGTCTTGGTTGACTTGGTTAAATTCATCACCTGCGGAGATGCATCAAAGATTGTGATAGCGTGTTGTAACATGGAAGATTGTGTTTGATCCCCAGCTAAGGTGTGGTGTGATCTGCATACATTCTTACATCTTTTCCTTAGCTAAATTTATATTAGGTCCAGACCTATTTTATGTATGCTTGTAATGCCGACCTTGGAGATTGTTCCAACGGTTGATGATTGTAATGCTGACCTTGATGATCATTCCAAGGTTGATGTAGTGTATAAATAATTGTAATTGAGTTGTGAAAATGTATCCAAGAGCAAAGATATGAAGATAAAGTGAAGTAAGGTAGTAGAGCAGAGCAGAGGTGTTTTGTGCTTCAATAGAATTGAACCTTGGCATGGAGTAGATGTTGTTATCTCAATTCAACCTTTTGGTAGTGAGCTTCTATTTTTCAGTATTGATATCACTTATATATTTTTGTGGGATAACACCCACCGTGGTTTTTCCCTTCTAGGGTTTTCCACGTAAAAAACTAGTGTCTCCTATGTTGCTTATGCTTTTGTGTTGAACTTCTCATTTGATGTTTTCATGGCTATATTTGAACATAAGTAATTGATAAATTCATGATCATATTTGGTTAAAAGTTTTAGGACAACTGATTCACCCCCCCCCTCTCAGTTGTTTGGTGTAGCTTAACAGTAGTTGCATTCCTAATGATTGTTAACATTTATTTGAATTGAACTTGTTTCAGATCATGCCTCTATTGAATTTTTTTTTTGTCTAGGGTCACACCTATTTAAAATGTAGTCCACAATGTTTTACCATAAGTGTTACCTACAAACACATAGAGTATAATTTTTTATATTAAAATGTTACGTGGTTATAAAATGCCATGCATTTACATTAACAAATTGTTATCAAGCATAGAAATAAAATGGAAGATACTTGTATATAATGGTATGTCCAACACAAGAGATAGTTGGGTGAGATCACCAACAAGGATAATCGACATGAACCACTAATTTTTTTTGTGCCATGTGATGAATGTAGTTCTTTCAAGCACCTATTGATATCAAAAAATAACTTGGGGTCTTTAAAACTCATCTCATTAATGAGAATATGTCAAATATATTTCACCTCTTCATGTAGTATAGATAACAATTGACCACTCAAAGGTTGCATATGCTTAATAGGAATTTTCAAAGATGCACAAATTGTAGTGCCTTGTATATTGAAAGCAATAATTCCCACTGGTGCAAAAAAACATGTAGTGGCTAAGCACTACACATTTATGCTTATTTTGACAAAGCCATTCTATGTAGTACTTGGCCAATAGGGCTATAAATATTTGTGTTTATTGACATTCAATAAAACCTTTAGGTGATATTACTAGTTTTTAAGAATTTCATGAGTGTGATAATTTAGGTGACCTTAGATGATCAAGTATAAAAAGAAGTGACTTCAAAGGTATTATAATTTATCGACATTGATGATAATTCTCAAAGATACCCAACTACATTAATATTACAAATTAAAAATTAAAAAATAAAATTCAAGGAAATACATTTATTTTAGAAATTAAATGAAACCATAGACTTGTCTATGTTTTGTGTCATACACACTAATAGTTGTACTATCACTTCTTGAGTGTAATTTAATGTTTAATGCTTGTTCATGGGTGTGATAATTTAGGGTATCATAATTTAACATTATTAATTATTTTTTCTAAAGATACTCAACATTGATATAATATGTATTAACTATAAGAACCATTCCAACAATATTGAGTAATGAGTTGCAATATAGCCTAAAAATTGTAGGCAGTCACTCTAATCCATTTGCTAAAAGACACATCTATAGAATGTAGAAAACTATTAAATTGATTAGTCAATTATAAATAAACAAACAAAGCAAGTCAATGCTTAAGACCAGACAACGTAACATGTTAGTGCTTAAGACTAATAGTCCAAATAGTCTAGTTTTGCATTATGGTATGGAATTTGGATGCTCATTTAGATATAATGATGGCAATTGGTGGAGAAGATTCTAAAGAAATAATAGTTCTTTTTCCAAATGTGTTTAGGCTCATCAGGTCTAACTCTAAAATCACTAATATTTTTCAAATTTTAAAGAGAGAAGAAAAAAGAGTTAGAACTTTCCTCCTAGTGCTTATTAAAAAATCATAATTACATTATTTATAGAGTCAAGATTATTTTTTATTCATGAGTACTTTTGTGTATTTAGATTACACCTAGAATGAGGTTCTTTTCTATTTGTGTCAACTTGTAAATGTTTAGATATACTTTGATGTCAAACAAATTATTCCATCCCACGACCCTAAGATTTGTTGCCCATTTTTGTCTTTTCACCAGTTGATGTGTTCTAGTGGGTGACTTTGTATTCTCATCCTCATTGTTGGTGTAAGCCACACCCGGATCGACGATGGACTGGTCCAAGAGGGGCCAATAGCTCAATGGTAGAGCACTCCAGCAGCGTATGGAAGGTCCTAGGTTCGAGTCCTAGCTGGTCCATGTCTCAACACGGTATCAGAGCCAGGCCAGGCTAGGAGCCCCAAGCACACGAGAGGTGTGGCTTAAGGGGGGGTGTTGGTGTAAGCCACACCCAGACCGACGATGGACTGGTCCAAGAGGGGCCAGTAGCTCAGTGGTAGAGCACTCCAGCAGCGTATGGAAGGTCCTAGGTTCGAGTCCTAGCTGGTCCATGTCTCAACACTCATCACACATTTTTTTTTTCTATGTAAGATTGTAATGGTGAAAAATACATCCTTGATGCTTTTCCCATTTAGTTTAAGGTAATGTCTTGATATATTTACATAGCTACAATGGCACATTTTTGTGCAATGTTGAGTTCACATACCTAGCCTTGCTTGCATATATCCTATGCTTATGTGCATGCAATCCCAGTCCAATTGAATTATGTATTTGATTTTGATATGTTAATCCTAACTTAATCCATAATCCAATACTGCCAGACATTGATCCAAGGTCTGGTTGTCTGACCCAGGTCATGTCCATAATTGTGAGGTCATCCTTAAATCATCATCTTAATCCTTCTAAGTTACACAAAGTTAAATTTAAATATTTTTGCCAACTAGCCGCCTTTTACACTTTGGTCCCAAGTCAACTATGCACAAATATTTAGAATTTGGTGTTATGCTCATGCATAAAAAGACATCAATTTGCATTTACTACGCACATGGAAAAGAAGAGAGAAACACACACACATTTCTTAATACAAGGACATTCAAGAGAAGAATCATTCACATTTTCTATTTTAGAATCAAGCAAAGAATCTGGAAAATGTGAATTATTGAGGAGTAATTCTAGAATTCATGTGCATGGTTGAATTACATGCTTTATCCCAAGGAACTTTTAAATGCCGCTAGCTTGACATGAAATCTTAAGAGTGTGAAAGAGAGTGTCATTGCCTATCAGTCTATTTTTCTAAGAATCTACAAAGTAGAATTCAAAGATGATCAAATATCAAGTTAACAAATACATATCAAGATTACAACCATGATTTAAATATAGGGAGGTGAACTAGACCCAAAATAGAGTAGAGAATAACATTTTGATTTTGATCCATACACATGAAGTTATCCAGGACATTTCTAAACTTTGATACTTACACTTGAATTTCATCCTATTCATCAATTGGCACTCATGATTATAATGGCTCTACATATAATTCTTTTTATGTAAATTCTTTCTTACTTTCTAATTATATGCATATAAATGATGATATTCTATTGGTTGGAAATTTTAGATTTCACTTATGTGGTAGAGATTTAAAATGGTTCGATTCATCTTGATTGCTCTATACTTAATTTTCTAATTTAGCTCAAGCTTTCATTGATTATTTTTCTAGCACTAATCTAAATAAGAATAGCATGGACATAACAATGATCTATAGTGATCTATCTTTCAATCTTTGTTTTATTGAATACACTTCTCATCATACATATGAATTTTCTATGCATAGTAACATTACATTCCAACATAAAATTCAAGAGTTTATAGACAAAAGGAATATACACATTGAGGTCACATATATAATGAAAGAAAAAGCACCTGATACGAGAGATGAATTCACTACTTAGATGTCACTCTTATTTTTATTTCTTTTATCATTCACCTTTTATCTTGTTCTTAGTCTTGTTCACTTTTCATATTTGTTATGTCTATTGGGATGCCAATTATTCTTTATATATTTTTCTAGGTAGCCATGTTTGCCTTGCTTGATCTTTATGTTTACTTCATACTCCTTACTCTATTTGGGATACATTTTTTTATTTCTTGTATCATGTGATTAGCTTATAATTAATCTCTATATTTTACATATTGGGTCTCTTGTTTTTACATTGTCTTATAATTTTGCCTTGTTTAGTCACTCTTACTTCCATGTTCCCTTGTCTCTTTGATCCATAGTTCCTATTCTAATTGTCCTATGGTCTCATATCTTTTGCCTTAAGGTCTCACATTGTATTATATACTCATATTGATTCATCTAGCTTCTTAAAACATTATTTATTGCATTCACATTGACCGATCTAGCTTCTTAGAGCATTGTCTTAGGTTCCTACACCGATCTCTCTAATTTTATTGAGCATCTTGTCTTACAATCCATTATTGTCATATATTGCTAATTTAGATTATATTATTGATCTTACATTATTATATCATGTCTAATTTGCTCTAACATTTTTAATAGTTTTATCTTAACCTAACATTGCTATATACCTTGCTATTTAATCTAATATTGCTACATCTTGCTAGATATCTTAGAGAATTTTCATATGATTATGCTTGCTACATATTATACTTGAACATAGTCACATGTTTATCAGATTGATCCTACATTGGGGGCATCATGATTTTCTCCTAACATATCAAGTTCTATTGTCATACTTGATTATCTATATCTATATTGAACTTATCTTACTACTGTACTTGCTGCATTTGGGGATTCGATGTGTTATCGGGCCTTTGTGCCATTTATCCTATCTATCATATTGATCTCATTGATCTTGTTGGGGCCATGCACACTTATCTTGAATTCACATTAATCCAATCCAATCCAATCTAATCCAATTTTACCTAGTGTGTGCTTATGCTCATGGATGCCACATTGGGGGCATGCAATGTACTATTGTGGGTACTTTTGGCCATATAGGCTACATCACCATTGTTTTTCCCATGCTAGGGGTAATGGTCCTATATTTTTTATCCTACGTATCCTATTGATCCTATTGTATGTGTGCTCATGATTATGGATGCCACATTGGACCTTTTATTGTACTTTCACACATCTTTAGATATTACGGGCCAAATCACCATTTTTTTTATCCTACTAATCCCATTGATCTTATCTTATGCATGCTTGTGCTTAAAAATGCTGCATTGGGCCTTTTGTTGTACTTTAACAAGTGTTTTTGGCCATTAAGGGTCACCTCACCAACATTTTTGCAAATGCTAGGAGTAACGATCCTATATCTAGCCCATTTCCATGCTTCTCATGTTATAATTTCTAGAATGATTGCTATATTTACATGCTTGGATGATTATATGTGCTTACATCCTTACCATTTGTTATTGATTTATCACATGATTATGATTATGATTATTTTACAATGCACTCTAGTACTCATTTCTCATGTCTAGTATTGATATATCTAACAAAGTTTTCCTTTAATTAATTGCCCCATATGGGGCAATCAATTGAAGGGGGGCATACATGATCACAAACTTTCTCACTTTTTATATTTTATTTATCTTATGAGTCAAAAGATACTCATGAAATTTTTACCCCTTGTCTTATAGTAATTCATGGGAGAACATATGTGAAAGAAAAGAACATGGAAAGATAATCTTCATCCTTTATGGACCACATGTTCATATGCTTGTTGCATTTAATTTATGCATGTTTAATAATGCTACATACTTAGAGATGCATGATTCATACAAAGATTCATGTGTAACTCAAAGTTAGGGTAAAATGTAATGGTGAAAACACATAGCTAGTGTTTTTCCCATTTAGTTTTGTGCCTAGTTTGGGGCAATGTCTTGGTACATTTACATAGCTACAAATGACACTTTTTTGTGTAATGTCGGGCCTACATATCAAGCCTTGCTTTCACCTAACCCGATTCTTATCACTTATCCCTATATTTATGTACACACAATCTAAATCCAATTGACCTATCTATTTGATTTTAATCATTAATCCTATCCTAATCCATAATCCAATCTTGATGGACATTAATCCAACTTGCTTATTTGACCTAGGTTACATGTCTGTAGTTACAAAGTCATCCACATAGCCACAATCTTGATCCTTCTCAATACAAAGTTAAAATTAAATATCTATCCCACTATAACCCTTTTACACTTTGGTCCCAAGTTGACCATGCACAAATCTTCACAATTCGATGCTATGTTCATGTATAAAAGGACATCAATTTGCATTCACTACACACATGGAAAAGAAGAGAAAAAGAAACACATATATCTCAATACAAGGACATTCAAGAGAAGAATCATTCACATTTTACATAGTCTAATCAAGCAAAAAATCTAGCACATACGAATCACTTAGCAATCATTCTAGAATTCATGTGAATGTTTGAAGCTTGTTGTTTGTGCAGGTGTTCTAAATATTGCCAACTTGATAAAAACCTTGAGAGTGTGAAAGAGAGTGTCACTATATAGTACTCTATTTTTAATGAATCTATAAGGCATAATTCATAAATTATTATAGATCAAGTTTATAGATATAGAGTGAGCTCACAATCATGATCTAGATCTAGGGAGGGAAACTTGACCTAACATAGAGCATAGAAGAATATTTTTATTTTGATCCATACACACAACTATCTATGGAATTTCTAGATTTTGAGGTGCACGAACTCCACCATCTTCATCAATTGACACTCATTCTTTGGTCATGAAGCCAAGTAATCTTTCTCTTCATTTATTACTATATTTATAGAAAATTTGTTTTTACTATTGTGATTGTCTGATATTTCCTAATTTGATCCGCTCTACTCTAGCAACTAAATTTTAATCTAGGTTGATTTGTACTTAATTGCTATATTTAATTAATTAAACTAGAATAACCATATGGAAAGGGTTACTTTCCTTTTCAAAGATGTTTCATACTTATGTTTATGTAATGTAACTACCAATTCCAATGAATTAATCAAAAGTTAATGAATACATTTAAACATTTCTATTGAGTACTACACCAATGCACAAACTCAACATAACTATATAAATTGGTTCACAAAACATTCTTCCATTTTAAAAAGCCAATTGAGATTTGATATTTAGTCCTATATCAAGGACATCGAAGTTGCTTTTTATTTATCCTAAGAAGCTCAATTGTTTCTTTCCACTAGATGGGCCTATATTATTTGGTAGTATAGTGACATAATTATGTAGACTATCTTTTTAATAGTGACATGATTGTGCACACCATTTGCATTGCGATATTTGTGAAATGTTGTTGAAATTCATATAGATTAAATCACTTGTGACATCTCTTTATAGTGGCTAAATGTAGGAAATTATTTCTATTTCATTACATTCTAAATATGATTATTGCATACATAATGATGGTGATGATATTTATTAGCAATGGTGTTTTTTTTTGTGTTGTTAAATTATGGCTAATTATGGATTAGTTAGTAATCTATTGCGTTGTGCCTTTACATAGATAAATCCCTAGCTCTCTACAACCCTTCATGAATCACAGGAAGATTTGACCAAACATTATATGAGGTCTCATCAGTCTCCTTAAATAACTAATCCTTTGCATTCCCATCCTAGCCAAAGATAGCCTATATAGGTTTATCCGCTTGGAGGGTCTAGCAGCATTAGTTTCACAGCAGATGCTTTGAGTGTAGTACATTACTACACAATGTCCAACCTATCATCCTTTTGGCTTGTAAAAATTGCATGATGAATTGCTTATATATGGAAAAAATTAAATTCTTTTGGTAGGAAACTCCAATTTTTTTTGCCAAAAAATTGCAATAAAAAACTTTGACTAACAATAGTTTGCCAAGAACCTACAACCATTTAGAAAATGGTTTCTAAAAGAAGTAGAAGTAACTTTATGTTGTGGAAGTTCTTTGAATAGTTGTATGATCGTGTAGTCTCTTTTCTTATGGAACTCTATTTTTTCAACATAAATAATTGATAATCTCCCATCGAAGGTGAAACAACTCTGAATCTAAGTAGAACTTAGAGAAACCACTTAATCACAAGAATATGCATCAGTGTCAACCATTTTGCATAAAGATGTTAAAAAAATCCACTGCATTTCCAAACATTATGGAGCTAGGTACTTCAAAATAGTGGTGAATAGCTCTAAATCTAACTAGAACTTAGAGAAACCACTTATCACAAGAATATGTAGCAAAGTTAACCATTTTGCATAAAGTTGTTAAAAAATCCATTGCATTTGCAAACATAGTGGAGGTAGATACATTTTATGATTCAAAATAGCAATGAATAGTTTGAGGAATGATAGTCCTCAAATTGAAAGAAATCTTGAGATCTAGCTCCCAAAGCAGAGTGAAACCAAAACTTGATTAGATAATAGGTAGGCAATGGAGAGAAAGAGGATAAATTTTGAGGGAAGAAAGGAAACAACACGATGATAAGGAATAATGCAAGAATTTCAAGCCAAATATATCCTCTAGACAAGATCTCCTCTATTATTGACATATAAGTAGATTTAATTGTAGCTATTAGATGACCAAAAATTCTTGAAAGGAAGATAAGATAGCGAAACACTTCCTACACCAATATAAGAGGAGAGATGCATAGAAAAATGATCAATCCATTTAATTAAGAAAAATACACAAAAAATATTCACCACATAACACAATGTTTATCTTGGGAAAACTCTTTTGGAAAATAACTCAGCTTCCAAAACTCAAACCAATTGTGTTTCTAGTAATGCCAATATGGTTACGATATAAATTTAGGCCCAACCAACATGCAAATTTGAAGTGATTTTGACAACATAAGGATACCCTACAATACAACCATGAAACCTTCATCTCAAGAACCAAATAAATAGGAGAACAAACCACAAACCATTTATGGTTTACCAAAACCATGAGCTGATCCCATGACACAAAATAATGCTGATGCAGGAGCACCCCGGACGAATCAGCAATCAACATCACTCAAAAACATTTCCTAAACATGGTGGCTGTCCATATTACACCTTCAATAGTTTTCTTTGTTGTAACCAAGAGGACAATTACCAATCTGCTAAAGTTTTCAGTGCCTTGTCCTGGTCTTGGTCTTCCAAATCACCTCTTGCTGGCAGAGATACTATTGAATTTCATCAACCTTGGAGAAAATTCATGCTTGGGATAAAAGGCTCTATGAAGAAGTCAGGAGTTGTGAATCTGCACGAAGAGATCAGAAGAAGAAATTGGCATTGTTGCACCATCAAGAATCAAAAGGAAAAGAAATTGATCTGGATGACATCAAATTTCATCAGTGCGTTCGTCTTACTCGTTTTGAAAACGATAGAACTATATCCTTCATACCTCCTGATACATCTACACCTCATGTACGTACATCAATGAGTTCTTCTGCATATTCCCCAGAGAGGGATGCTTTGCTTTGGAGTGGATATCAAGCATCTCAGCTCACGTTTAGTGGAGGGATCAATTGAAATTCATGCAGATTTTGACTGCCTCTGAAAAGCACAAACAGAAATAAGGATACGTTTCCTAAGCACCACGGTGGAGTAGATTTTTCCTATGTTTTTAAAGAAACTCATGTTAAGAGAATGCGTATTGGCAGCATTGAAATGATTTAAAGGAATTCAAAGAAGATCACTTGAAACTTTATTCATAAACTTTGAAAGTCCACGTGGGTAAAGAGATCAACCAGGGCTTAAATTGTCTGTCAAGAATTATTTTTCCTACAGTTTACTCTTCATTATTGCCTTTCGCATGATAATTAAATTTTTTTAATGTAAGTTAAATTTTATATAAGAAATATTTAAAAAAATTTACAAATGGTTTTAATGTATTCATACCAAGGTATTTCAAATAATAATGTATGCATTACAGTTCTTTCTATTTTTTATAATGCAAAATTTAATTGTTTGATGTGTTGGAAAAGCGTACGCTAGATTCTATAAAAAAAAATTAAAGAATATTGAAAACTTCTTTAAAAAATCTAAAAAATTTAGGATTTTTTTCAAATAATAAAAGAAGTTTGTCTTATATATATATAAGATTTTCATATCAGTTATTTTTTCTATAGTTTCTAAAATAAATTACATGTATGTTAATACAGTTAAATTTTTTTTTTTTTTGTATTTTACAATTAAATTTTTTAAATACAACTATGCAACTGTCAAATTTAAGCTCTGAGACCAATTATTTGTTGTTATACAATATATAAAACAAAAGAAAGCAAGTCTTAAGAGGCGCATGCAGACTAGGAGGGATAAAAAAAAGGTTGTATTGTTTGATGTTACTAGACACCTCACATTTCATGCATGGAATTGATAAAGAACCCATTTTAAAATTTGATTTTCTTCTGTTTTGGGAGGGACGTCACCTCAGTTCTAGGTTGATGTCATTTGTATTTTATGGCAAAATAAAAAGAAATCTGAGAGAGTGTGAAGGCGCATCTCACAGAAGGAAGAAGAAAAGGTGTTTCTGATATAGAATGGAGCGGTCGATTGGAAAAGTGCGTGACATAGCATAGAAAAGGGGAAAGATAGATAAAAATTAAGGATTGCAGTAGAAAGAAGAAAGTTGAATGTTTTGTGTCCCTGTGAGGGAGGCCCTAGTATAAATAATTGTTGCAGATATGTTAATTATGTTTTGAATGAAGTAATTATTTGATGTGTGCAATCTTTGTATTGTCTTTTGATCAATGAACTGTATGTAAATGATGGGATTATGAGATTTGAGCAATTGGTGGTGTTTTGGCATGAGAGGAGAGTGTCCTGTTTGCATCAAATGCCTAAATTCCAATGCCCCTATCCAAAGGAGTCAACAAACTACTTTTAATAGATCCTCTCCCATTGTCATAAGCTATCATAACTCTATCATAACCTATTGCCTAAGTTGGATGCTCCATTTTGGCTCCATTATTACCATTTAAAGATGCTCTATGATGCATCATACTATGTATCATAAGTTGGTCAACAAGTCAAGTCAACAATGCAACTTTCCTCTTACATGCTCTTATGTGTGTTATAGAATTGTTTGAAGATCTCTCACTCATCTTATAATGTTATAAGATGCTCTTACACATCTTTATGACATTAGATTCTCCTACAACTTCTTGCACATACCATACATTACATTACACGTGACACTATTCACCAGGTCAAAGTGGAACACCTCTTTCTCCATGTGGACAACAATAATAGATAAGTACAAACAACAATTAAATAATATGGACATTAAGATGCAAAGTTTATAACACCTTTCCCAACATTTCCATCCTAGTATCCTTCTCAAGTTCATAGGAAAAGATGCTTGAGCAATACCTTGTGTCCAAGGTGGTTAGGGTTCTAAACCTGAGATCACACAAACCAAAAAACAATAAAAATCATTTAAGGTCCATCTTCAAAGACAATTGTAGCATTTTTGTAGCATACCTATACCACTCATAGGCTTGGATGGAGTCCCTTTTAAAATTACAAATAAGCATATGACCTCCATTAATTTTAAATATATTTCTTCTTTACAAATATTGACCAAAAAAACCAAATGTATAACATTTAAAATTTAAATGAATTATGGTGTGTGAAATCCATAAAAATGGAATAATAAAGGTTGTTCAATTTAAACCTTGTGTGAAGTGCAAAATAAAGTTCTCAGCTACAAATGAATTATATTATCATTTTATTTTGATTAGAGATTAAATGTTGAAAATTTGTAAAAATATAAAATAAACAAATAATATTTTGCACAAAAGCCACGAGCATGCCATTCTCATCATTACAACAACAAAATATTTAAATTTTTATTTTTGTTATGAATTTTTTTAAACATAAAATATAAAAGGAAGAAATAAATGATCGAACATCACACTCACCTAAAATCCTTGAGGCTAAAGAGACTAAAATGAATTCCCTTAAGTTTATGATCTTTAAATAAAAATCTTTAGAAAACTAATAATAACAAGATATTTAATGGCACGGTTGACAAGCGTTACGACAATTTAATGGCAAACCAATAATCATGTCATCCTTTTGCAAACGTCAAAATAAACCAAATTATGGCAACTTGAAAAAACAAAAAAAACAGAGAAATAAATAAGGGAGAGGGCTCGTGGGCATACATTTTTTTGGGTTTACATAAAAATAAAAATAAGAATTTGACTTTTTATTTTATTTTTTAATCGACAGAACTACATATTTCCTTTGGTTGATATATATATATTGAGAAAAAGTCAATTACAAGTGGGTAAGCAGTCCAACGGACTGCAAGGGAGAATACAGATATCCAGCCTAAAACTAAGTTGTATACAACTCAAAGTCAGAAAGATACATCAACAATATAAAATATTACTGTTGTACTACTAAAATTTTGTACTATTCCAAAAATTTCAGAATTATTAAGAATATAATAATGTCATTGACTAAATATATTTGAATATCATTTTTTTTGGTTTACATAAAATATTATTTTATACCATTAATTTTTAAAGTTATATTGATTAAAGTAGTATACGTATATTTAAAAAATATATCGCCAAGAGATATTCAGGCACCTATTTTTTATGGCAAAAAATTAAAGAGACAATATAAATAGATTGAATGTGCGTCTTTTCATATGCCATTTCGTAACTTTCTTTCTTTAATCTTAGTGCATAGTGATGGCTTCTTTGAAACTACCATCCACCTTTCTTTCCCAGCATGTAATTTTTTTTAATTCCTTTCACCTTCTTTTTTTTTGGTTTTTTAAATTTGTGGAATAACTATTTGGTTTTTAAATAAAGATTTTAGATTGGAATCTTATAAGTTTACATAGAAATTCCAGAATTTTTAAGCGTCCATTCGTGCTATGAATGTACGAACGCCTCTAGGCGAAATAATACATGTATGAATGAAAGAATGAATTTTAATGACTTCCGCGAGACCAACCAGTCTAAGGGACCAAGAGCCGCAACCCTAAGACATCTTCATGATCTTTTCAATGTTGTCTCTCCTACTATGAATCTTGCCCAAGAAGCCAGCCATTATGTGCAACCTCGCTTCCTCAAAGAGCCCGATAATACTACCCGCCTTCAAGTTGTTTTCATACTGATTCTGAATATCTTCATAGGCAACACAATCAAAGATGAAGTGCCATTCAGTTTTGACCACTCTTTTGCTGTAGAAAATGCAAATCCTATCTTCCCAAGCCTCTTTGGGGATCGTCCACCTACCTGTCTCTCATCTCAAATGATGATAACCGGTCCTCGATTGTGCCATTAAAATTCTAGCGTTACCTTTAATAGTGGCATGCAAGTAGGGTTTTTCCCCATGCTTCCAATTGGGGTTGAACTCTTTGACATAATACAATTTTTTTCGGCCAATCTGGGTAGTCCACATAGCAGTCCTAAACTTTTCTAAAACGAACTGTTTAATTTCTTCTTTGGTTTTAGGACACTCATACAACTTAATATACCATTTGTTTATCCACTTGCTATTCTGCTTCATATATTAGTTTTAAAAATAAAATTATATTAGTAGGACGTAAATTTTGTACCATCAATTTTTTAAAAAATTTATATTCAAAAAATACAAAGAATACATAAGAAACAGTCAAAAAAGACTGCAAGAATAAGGTATTACTAAAACTGTGAACTGAACCATCAAAATATTATTTCGCCGAAAGTTTTTGTAAAATTACCAACAAAACTCACCGCCCCCAATTATTAGCCGATAGGCCTTTATATGTGAGCATTATAGTGCTCGGAATTGTCTCACGCCGTAAATAAAAATTCACGCCGGAAAATTTTCTAAACTCGTCGGTTGTTCCTATCGGCGTATTCCTTGAACCTCCTATAGGTGCAATTGCTAGTATATAGATATATTTTGAAATGTATACGGTATGGTCCACGAAGAGTAGCCTTAATTGACATTTCGAAAATCTGACCTTTAGCGACTGAAACCTTGACCATTAATGTGTTAATGGTGGGAGATACGAAGTGCAGAATCCACAGTCTGCAGAAAACATTGGTTTGTTGTTGATATTTACATTTAGTTTGCTGACTCTGCTTCCCTTCGCCTTGTTTGTGACTATTCACCATTTTTTATCAATCAAATGTTGGTGGTAAGAGCGAAGAGATTCCAGATGGCAATATGGATTAAATGCTTTATTGCAACGATTGTTGTTTGCCATATGCATGGATTTGTTGAGAGCCACAACGATGATGGAAGATTTCACTGCGATTCAGATGGCGATGCAAAGATCCAAGCAGATTATATTCCTGGATTTGTGACTCTGGATGGAAAAGGAGATGAATGGGATGACCCCAACATAACGGGCTACATGTTTCCCTTGATGCCTGCCCTCCATCCCGATGACCATGACAATAAATACAAGAAAGGCGAAATGACTCTCAAGGTCATTTGATAGTAATATTACTGCTTTTGTTGTTGTTGTTCTTCTTCTCTCACTGGCGTCTGTGTTAAGATTGATTTGTTTGCAGGCGTTGCACGATGGGCACAACGTCTTCTTCCTGCTGCAGGTGCCAGGGGACTATCGTTATGTGAAGGGGTACGCTCAATTCGTACCGTGCAACCCAAATATTTCGCACTAACTAAAAAAGTTTAAACACTTTGTATGAGATTATGGAAATTACCAATTAATTTGTTTGGGAAATATGCGGATAAATGCAATTTTATCTGAATGCTGTTTGTCTTTGTTGTAACTAGAGGGTGGAATTGTAGTTGGGTTTGGTTTTTTATTCGAACTAGGGGAAGTTTATTAATGAAATTACAGCAATTTCTTATACTGATGATGATTTTTAACATTCTGTAGATCAGATTGGTCTGCAGAATTGTTGAAATGCATCATTCAAATATATACTATATATTTTTAATTTAAATTTCATTTTTCATGCGGGAGTTGGCCTGTAGGATTGGGGGAAATAGGTCTGCAAGACTTGCCAAAGTGCACTATTTAAACATACAATTATATTATTTTTGGAAAAGGCATATTCTTTACCCATTAGCTTCAAACCCAGCTCCGACTATACCCAGCAGGAATTGAACTGTTGTGGGCTCTTTGTAAGCACAACTTTCTTACTAACTGGACTCTGACCTTGGGGGCTTAACTTACATGGGGATCAAACACAGTCCCAACCATGCCCAGCAAGAATTGAACTGTTGTGGGATCTTTGTGAGCTCAACTGTCTCACCAAGTAGACTCCGACCTGCAGGCTTATGTTACAGGGGTATCGAGTGCAACCCCAACTCTCGCAGCAAGAATTGAACCATGGCGGGCTCTTTGTGAGCGTAACTCTCTCACCAACTGTACTCCAACCCGTGGGCTTATGCCTTTTTAAAAAACTTCAGGGCACAATACATGATTTAAGTTAGTAATTTTGTTGTTATTGCCTTTGTCTTCACCCTCTATGTCCTTTACTTCATGAAGAGTCTCAACTGGGATGACTTAACATTATGATGTCGGGTGTTGTTAGCAGTCCACACTCCACACAATTTGACATCACAGAAGGAAAAACTAAGTTTAGATGGGGATGCTCATCACTTTGCAATTGCAGTTTGTGAGTCATAACTCAATGTTCTTTGGACTGTTAGAGTGCTATGAGTCGTATGATGCCATAATATGGGTTTTTCTAACAGCTTGAACCTCTCAACCCAGTCCTCACAATTTCTTTAATTTTGTTAAATTTCTACAAGAGGGTGTTTATTTTATCTTGTGTTGCGCTGAATGCAGACAATCAAAAAGCTGCCCTTCTGTGGCGCTTATGTTTCAAGTGGGCGAAGATGCAACATACAAAGATGTAAATATTGCCAAGCAAGCAGTAGCCTCAGTGATCAAGATGCTGTTGGATAGATTCATAGAAAGCAAATTAAATCAACTATAACATAAATGCACATTGCATATTTTAGACAGTTCTCAATTATAGCAGTTTCCTTTTTGATGACAATCCGTCTGTCCCTTACAATTACCAATTATAAATTTCTCCACTTATAATAATTGCATCCAACAGATGGGTGGTTGTGATGAGGAACCTAACAAATGTTCGAGCAAAAGTTGCAGTGGTCACGAAGTGGATATAATGCATTTCTCGATTGGAACTGCAATTCCAGGTCGTTTGTATGGTGCTAACATCATTGACAACATAAACCACACAGGACGAGATACGTATGTCATGTGTTTCCTATATTAGATTAGAGTATTCCCTTCTGAAAGTTGTTTCTTTGATGGTTATTTATACATATGACATGTTACAACTTACAATTATCATACTTTCTGTTTCTATGACAGGTTTGGTCATCTAGTTGATTTGTATGCCTGGAATCCACACTGTCGTTATTTAGATGGGTTGGGTCCTGAAGGTATGGTGACAAGTTACTAATATAAACATTATGCTATTTGGCTTTGGTATGCTATTATCATATTTTATTGTGCAAATGCTTCAAGCAGTTGACAAGTATTTTGGTCTTTTTGAAATTTTACTCAGTTGAGTTGGTTTGAACTGCCAGCAATTCACTGACATTAGCCTAGAAATTAGGAAAATATGCAAACAAGAGAGAACAAACAAAAGAATTTAGTATAACCATTTGGATATGCTTTGAAATGATTTACCATTTTTCACATCTATTTAAGGGAAATACATACCAACCTAATTGACATCCAAAAAGTTGCAGTTTAATGAGACTAACACAATACAGTAACATGCTTAGTTTACAGCAAATGGATAAGTTCACTTCTATAATGGGTAGATAGTTGCTTTCAGAATCAGTTGTAGCTTGGTTAGTAGGAAGTGTTCCAATTTTAAGGAGGTAATTGTAGAGAATGTAAATCAAGTTGTGTTTATTCTTCAACTGCCAATGCTAGGTCCTGGGGCTAAGCATTCTAGTATTAATGAGTCAAACCATCTAGCTCTTTACTATCATGGCATTTAGCCATTCTGATAGCTTGAAAATAGTGGAAGTTGAAACTTTGTTGTTCTTGGTAACAAAATCTGCTGGACTAAGTGGCTGTTGTTTTGGCAAACCTCCTCCCAGAGTTGGATTTTGGTTTGCTTCCAGAAGGGTGGAGGGATTTTGGGTTGCGTAGGGATTTGTCTCTTTATTTTAAGCTTCAAAAAGGCATGCACTGAAAGCTGGTGGTTGTGAAGCCATAAGTAGCTTTCCTTTTTTAAAAATTTTCCACTAGTCTGAGAAAAGTCAACAGATTGAACTAAGGAATAGGGGCTTTGGGGAAGCTTGAGGAGATTTTCTAGAAACAAAGTGGTCTAACCTTCATTTGAAGATGAAGAGACTTTCTAGAAACAAAGTGGTCTAACCTTTATTTGAAGATGAAGCAGGAGGAGAATCATCAACACGCAGTTCTAAGGAAACCTTTGGCATTGAAGGGCAATCTCTAACTGTGTGATCTGGGATTTGTCATACAAAGCAATTGTTTGGTAATTTGATGTAATGAACCAGTTATGTTAATCTATCATTTTCTTCAAGGGTTTCAAAGCTTTCTCGAAGGACTTAGCAAGACTTTCTGAAACAAATACCTTTTTATTGGATATGGCAGAAAGGGCCTGCGAAATTGATAGCAAAAATGGAGGTGCCTATGGACTGATCCATATCAGTAAGGAATGGCCATAATTGAACAGGAAGGCTAGGAAACTCATTCCATGCCTCTCACTGAAGTTCTGCTGCTTTGTCTGTAGTAAAAGTTTTATGGCACCAGTTGAAAACTATCAAAGTGTTTCTACAAAATTGAAACAGAAGGACTTCTTAGTCAGGTTTCGGGTACCGGCTATGTCCTAGCCATGGACATATAGTACTGCTGAATTGTGTGCAAATCTTACACTCAGAGGGGATTCCACCAACAAAGTATTCGACAAAAACAAGTTGGTTTAAGTTTGTACAAGAATACAAATATTCATCAAGCTGAAATAAGAATGCCAAGTTACGAGGTTTAATTTCATTTCCTTGTTGTATATTTTTGGGACAATTTTCCATCTGTGTGGCACTGTGGGGATTCTCTACACTAGAACCAAAAGCAGCAATAGCTGCTTCACTAGGTGTTTGGACATAATGTAATAAATTTTTCCCAAAGTTCAGGCCAGCTAAGACTCAAACTAACAAGAAATGCATGATGTGATTGAATCTCACACATGCAGTGACATGATCAGCTACACTTGGAAGGAAAACAAACATCAAACTCTAAACCTACTAGAGCTCCCTTCAAACACATATTCTAATCCTTATACTTTATTTGGAAGGTGTGTTCAACAAATCTCAAATCACTTTTGACAAACTAATTGTCCATGGAAGGATCATGATCACTTCAACTTCTACAATATATGTATCCAAGCAGATTACCCAACTAAAGGTTGTGTGTATTGTTACAGGCTGAAAGAAAGAGTACATTTCATTATAGTGCAAACAGCCATTGGGAAATACTCTAAAAGTTTATTCAGTTTGAAAGTCAAACTTCAAATGTCATAACAAGGCATGGCAAGTAAACAGGTATGGAAAGAGAAGCACGTGCAGGAGCTCCTCCAGTCAGCATTTAGAAAAAAAAACCCAGGTGAAAGCAAGTTGACTAACCTGATCCGTAGAACAGAAGAATGTAATGCATAACACAGTAGAGGTTTTGTTAAGAATCTGCGGGAATCACCTGCTGAACCAAACTATATGAACTAAAGGACTCAACTCTAGTACCAACTGAACCAATTTCTCTTATTCTAAAGGAGAACCTTCAAGCTGGTTCTTAAAGGGTTTTAACCTGAAACAATTCACAATAGATGACCTTCATCAATCAGATAAAGATGAGAAATTGATGTGTGCTGGAGCACTTCTGCGATTGTATGGAGTTACAATAAATTGTGAATGAGTTAAACATTTGTGGTGTCACTTATCAGTCCTTGTAAGCATCCAGTCCCATCAGTAATTCCAGTGGTCATGTCATACTGGAATTTCCTAAACAGTTGGATTTGGGCAGTCAGAATTTCCAGCTTCACGGCTACTCAACCACACTGCTGTTCCCTCCATGCTGCAAAGTGCTACCTACTAGTGTCCATTGTGAAGCCTTTTTTTTGGGTCAAAATAGGTCACATGTATGATTATGAGTGCTTGTCAAGCCCTCCTCTGATCAACACAGCATAAATGATGAATGTTTTTTTATCAAGAGGTCGTTTTATTAAATACTGATGCAAAGGCTTCAACACCCTTCTTGTCAATCCCACTTCACAGAGAGCGAGGGTAACTCATTGGTTGGGAGAGTCAAAAAGTTAGTAGAATTGCTGAAAGGCAAAGATTTCTTTGCCAGATTGTTAGATTCTTAGATTAACTAAATTTTTTTGAGGATTTTGAAAAATTGTGAAATAATAGAAGCTAAATAAATGATCAGCATCTAAATTTCAAATTTCATGTTGCCATATAGAGATCCTTGCATTGGTTTAAACATCCATGGACGTAATCCTACATATGCTCTTTTTGATTTTGCAACAGACTACATGTATTAAAATGGGTTTGCCCTCTTCAGTGAGCACCGGGTATATAAAAATAAAATATCAGTTGTCTTGTCTTTCACAGTGGTGAGATTTATCTGTATGACTTTCTTTCACAGTTTATAGTAACTTTAAATGGGGAATTGAAGGGTATCAAAGATTCTTATTTAGCCCTATGAGGAAGACACAGAAAGAAGCTAATGGCTTGTAGTTTAGCTCTAAAGTAGTGATTGGGAACTAAAGGATATGGGAAAGAAATTGCAAGTCCACTAAATGAAACAATATAATGATTTAGATAGGTCAAAGCTCATTTAATCCTCAGCGGACTGGCAGACATAGAAGTTCTCCTTGAAGCCATGCCAGGGACTTGATGAAGAGATTCTAAGACCTTTTTATAGCTCGACAAATTTTCATATTTTTTATTTGTTTCATAATTTTATGATATGAATTGGATAGCACATTAATGCTATTGCTATAGCATTATGTCGTTTCCTAGACACGGTCTGTCATAATGATTCTATAATTTTGTTGCATATGTCAAAGATACCCCTATTGTACCTATAAATTTACTCAAGTACGGTATTTCATCTCTTTGAGAGCACAGGACAACGGCTTGAAACAATATCCTGGAGCTTCTATGATTCAATATTTAATGTATTTGACATTGGGATCTGCTGCTTAAGGATGGGCTTCACACAGTCCTAAACCAACCAGTTGATCTACATTAATTTTAACTTACTATTTCTGAAAAAAGATTCATGAGAGATGCATGCAGAGATGAACTTTTTAAATTAAACAATAGCAGAACTTTTACCATGTCCCAAAGGAAATAGTAACCCAGAGGCTCACATGAAGATTTATTTAGAAAATGTGGTAAACATAGGATTTTTTGTTGATGCTGAATGGTCTCATTTCTTATCAAAGATTTAATTGCCCATTCCATTGACATTGTATGAAATTGCAAAATTGAATGGACAAACTGTGAAATGGGACAAATTGAAAATTTATTTTGTAACCAAATATAAATGTCAATATCTTTTGAAAATGTGTAAGATGTCTTTGATTGCAAAGATAATTCTATTGATAATATAGATGGAGAGTATACATCTATGGGTCCTCATCAGAGGCAGCTGTTGATGGACAAAAGTCTATCTGAAAAAGATGTCTGTTGAAGAGAGATATAATGCTAAACACCATAGCAACAGTGGCAATACATATTAACCCAAAGCATGGAAGTTTGAGGCCATTAAATCTGTGTACCTATCAAAGAATCAGTCCATGAAGTTTCATGGAGATCTGATAAGTTTTGTAGGGTTATGATTCATCAACAGTAAGAAGCTTAACCATTGGCAATCTGTACCTAGACAGTTTTAGTGCAGAAGATTTGGCTTTTTCATATCATATCTAAATGAGCTGAAATTTGGTGAGGGTAATCCCCGCGATAGTGAACTATTGTAGGGAGTGGAGTGAGCTCCACCACCCCCACCCCTGCACACACTCCCTTCGCCCGCCTCCTTTCTATAGCTAGATAGACTCACCCTTCAAGGTACACGTCAATTTTCCTACAGAAATTTGACAATTTGATGGGTATAACAATGTTTGCAAGGTGACTGTTATGTGTAGTTCCAGTTTGCAGAAACAGTAGAAAATGACATTCAGTCAAAAGTGATGGTTTCTGCCCATTCAAAATGCACTACAATTGACAATATTGAGGTGCAGCTCGCAGTAAAACTAGGTTTCAGTATGTGGGTGCCGTTAGCGCCTGCCAAACCTGTCATTTATAAGCTTTGGGCTTCCAGAGATGTGGCAGTAGAGGTGACACCTCCTTAGATGGTACATTTTATCTTCTCATGGTGTGTCTAAGGGAGTGAAGCGACCCTTTGGCATCTATAAATTGAAAATTCATGCATTGGGTCGATAGTTAATCCTCTAGAGCATAGTAGCAATCATTGACACAACAAACTGACAGTGTAAATGGAATTCAATTTGCTTGGATTTTAAACAGGAAAAACACGGAAAAGCCAACAAGTAAAAAACAGTAAAAATGTTCATAAAAATATGGACAAAAAACTGCTATTGATATTTCATGCCAAATATAGTGTGTAAACAAACATAAGACAAATAAATAATGTGTTCAATGTTGACAATCATTTTCAAATTCTCGATTAGTGTCAAACTCTCAATCAAGTTCCTATTACAATGTGGAAATCACTGAAAAGGAATGTGGAAAAGTTGAAAACCAGCAATGCCAGACGTGCGCCCTAATTATCACCTGTTCACCTGTTCACCTTTTCTCTGAAAAACTGAAAAAGTTTGTTTTTAAAGTGATTATTTCAAACTTGAAACAATGAAACCAAAAATGAAAAAAAAAAACCAGATTTTATAAGGAATAGAACATGGTTATTTGAATAAAATGCCAAGAAACTGTGGTTTATTGATATTCAATAAACCACATTTTATTTGCGGTTTATTGAATAAACTGCCTTTTTTTGGTGTTATTTTTCAAGGTTTGACTTGATTGATTGAAAATTATGGCTGGCCAGTTCAAACTGGCACAGCCTGAAGCCTGGGCTATGGTTCACCGCGGGTTTTTGGCAGTGTTTGCTTCTATTATCTAGAGAGTTTGCAATAGGTGTTCCTTGAAGGAACTCCTTTTTCTTGGTTAAGATAGATTGGAAGAGACAAACTGCTGGGTTCGAGTAGCTTTCTGTGGTAGAAACGAGTGGACTATTTATACTCCAAGTAGAGAGGCAAGTGATCTGGAATGGGCCACTAATATAAAACAATCAAATTAAATTCCAGAAATATTCAACTGTTTAGCTTCCAAGAACTTGACAGCAGAAAACCACATTTGTGGATTATTCCTTGCCCAGTTCTGCAGTTGTTTGAATTCTATTGGTTAGGTGAAACAACCTAGGAGGAATTGCAAAAGCATGTATGGGCTTTATGTTGAGCATCTAGAGTTCTGGCAGTGGGAAAAGAGGTGTTTATAGAGATAGGGATTATGAGAAAGTCTGATCTGCAGAGCAAAGAGTAGAGTATTATGGTCCAGTTTGGTAACCAGAGTTGTCCCATTACTCTATTGAGAGCCACTCTGTAATTTGTGAAGCTGATCATGATTTTGCAGTGAAGACCATGACAGTCATTTTCATTCTGGATTTTTTCGATATTGGTTTTTTCCATGGTAACTATGATGTTTATCTGATATTTTCCTATGATAGTCATTTTCTCATTCAACTTTGCATTCCAATATCATTGTTTCATATCTCTAAAGACCACAGTTAATTTGTGATTTCAATCATGGGAGAGCAGCAAATCTGTTTTTTTTCAGTTGTATAAGCATGTATCCATGTGGGTGAATTAATCATTGGTCTAGCCAAGGTAAGACATACTGAATTTGGCATCAGAGCAGATTTTGGTTGCTTTTGGAATGTGAAAAATTATTTTGCAGGTTTATGCCTTTGATAAGGTCCAAGTTGGCAAGTGGTGACAGTGAATTGGAACCATTTCAATCAGAAGTTTCCACAAGGATGTGGAACTGGCAAGTGAGAACAAGCATGGAGCAATAGGGAGGGTGTACAAACCCTAAAGACTTGCAAGAGGAACTATTCCTCAAGTTGGAAGCCATTGTTCCAACTTCCAAGCATCTCCCAATCAATGGAGAAGTTTGACCAATTAGAGAGATGGATGGAAGCCCATAGCAGCAAGCTTGGTGTAACCATGGACACTCCAAAGCAACACAAAGATGCCAAAGGAGAATCAGGCAAAGGCACAGAGGACCAGCAGCTCCAAAATGATTCTCACAACCACCTTTCAAGGCAGAAGCCAGGATGGACATTTAGCTTTATCAAGGAGATGTTTGTTGCTGTTAATTCAGACAAATGAATTTGATAATTTGAGGCATATTTCGGCTTTCGTAAAGTGAAGAACGGATTTCTTTTGCACATCTTCAGTTGTCAAGACATGCACTCACTTATGGGGTAAGTTATATTGAGCTTTTGTTAAAATAAACTCACATATGGTTTCTAAGTGGGAGGAATTTAAGAAATCGATTAGTTCCTAATTTTAACCTGTTTGCTATGAGGAGAGTGTGAGATTAATTGGTATTGTTTTAGGCAAAGACAAGGTCAGAATGTGCAAGAATATATGATAGAGTTTAGGAGGCAAGCAATTTCAATTATGACAATGCACTCAAGTTCAGCACACAGTCTTGAAGTATCTTTACTTCATAGCCACATAAGGAGGCATGTTCTTCTTTGCAAGCCCAAAACCATTAATAAAGCATTTCAACAAGCTTACTGCATAGAGGTGGATAAGAGGAAGGGGCCACAAGGAAGTTCCTCCACACTGAATCACCAAGAGTCCTAGCAAAAGGAGAAAGGCAAATGGTAAGGTAAGATGACTGCCTTTACTATATCCAAGACAAAGGATTCTAGGAATCATTATGATCTGGATGGGTACACAAAGAACAAACTTTGGAAGTTGCACCTAGAAATGCATCTCAAGACCTGTGCAAAGGGCAACCTTAGAAGGCAATTGACTGCTTTGGTAGAAGCGAAGGAGATAGGGAGCAGTTATGATATTAATGACTAGGTTACTTGCACACCAGTGTCGGATTTGTGTTTGTGTAGCAATAAAGCTTAGGATAGAGGTGAGTCGGTGACATCATAACTCTTTCATGTCAAAATTGATATTAAGAAGACAAAAGTTGATGCTTTTTTAAAAACTGGTCCTATGATGAATCTGATCTCTCCAGAAATGATCAAGAAGCTTGGTTTGGAAACAACTGGCCATCCTCGTGTACTCTTTGGGATGGAGGAAGCAAGGAGTAGAAATATGGGCCGCTAAATAAATGGATAATTAAATTTAGTACAAATAACCACTTCATTAAGGAAGTATATCTGATTCCTTTTGATGCTTGTGATATCGTGTTTGACAGCCTCTTTTGTATGATAAGAAGGCAATATTTTTTTCATGAAGAGAACAAATACCAGTTGGTCAGAAGTAGAACAAATAATGGATAACTAAATTTTGTACAAATAACCACTTCATTAAGGAAGTAGATCTGATTACTCTTGATGCTTGTGATATTGTGTTTGACAGCCTTTTTTGTATGATAAGAAGGCAATGTTTTTCCATCAAGAGAACAAATACCAGTTGATCAGGAATGGAGAGGACTGCATCATCAATGTATACAAAGGACAGTCTTAACTTTCTTTGGTAAGTGCTAACCGAGCCAAGAAGCTCATTAATGTTACTGGGAAGAACACATTGCCTTTGAGAAATAAGCAAGAGCATGAATTAGTTCAAATTGAAATATCAGACCATGGGCATTAACAAAGAATTGCAGAAAATAGATGAGTTATTTCAGTCTTTTATAGAGGTTCTTCAGGATCCCCAAAGGATTGCGACCTAAGAGGGAGGTAGGTCATGAAATCCAATTGCCTTTTTGTAATGTCTCTAACTGGACTGTTAGCACAATTTCACCAAATTTTTACAATCAACACAAACCCAAGCTCTTTTTGATCACCAAGATCCCAATGTGGGCAAGGTGAGAGAATAAGGAAGCTAGAATGTGGACAAAAAAGCAAACAATGCAACTCATTGGCGGCAAGCTGCACAGTTTATAGTCAATGCCAAATTGGTAGATAGTATGCAGATGACCAATGCCAAACTGACAGATTACAAAGACAGATCCAATCAATACCAAACTGATAAATCAATGCCAAATTGGCAGAAAATGAAATGCAACTCTTGGTGGCTACGCCAGCCAATCGTAATTACAATAAGAAATAAAATAGATCTACCAGTAGACCTTCCAGATTTACAATCTAAACAATGTATTCAAGAATATTAATAATTTCTAAATATCTCAGGCTGTAACAGCAGTAACCCTCTGTAAATTGTCAATAACAGCCAAAACAATAACTACTGAAAGATGTATATTCAACACCAGCCAAACTGATCAGCTTAGTAGCAATTAGCAGCAGGGAAAGAGAATAAACCTGATATTTATACCTGAATGACAGCAGTCTCTTATGAAGTAACTGATTTCTTTTCCACACCCCAGCGGCTGTACAACAGCTCTTTCAGCGCATAAATGATTTGTAGCAGCTCCAAAGATTGAATTCGATCACCAAAGTGGCAGCTGATGTAGGAGAGGATATTTACAGGTGTTAGCAGCTCTAACGACCTCCTAAAAGTAGTCGATTCACCCCAAATAGATCATGCCTAGAGTGGAAAAGGATGCAACAACAAGTAATTTTCCAGCAGTCAATGCCTCTTTGAGAACTTGTACGGCTGCCTTCTATTGGTCTGTTATTGAACACCCAAATGGTACAGCCCGCAGCAAAATTGTAGAAGCAAATAAACTCACAAATTAATGATTTCATAACCAAGAAACAATATAGGCTTAAGTAGAGATGGTATGGCCCAACAAGACTCCTCTATGGTAGCAATTGGATTTGCTTTGGAAATATAGATGTTAGATAATCCCTCTTCAAATCAAAAAATGCACACAAACTTACATTCAACATTAAACTGAAACACAACACTAGAAAATTAGAAACATCACAACAATATTTTTTTGTATTTTCTGAATATTCCACACTGCACAAAACAACTGAAATCTTCACACCAACTGAAAACTGGAAGTACAATTCAATATTAGTTCATAGGTAATCCCATAATCCTTGGATGGAATTACTCCTTCGGAATGGAGGATTTTTGTCCTAGGGCAAAGAAATGAACACAAAGGCTCTATTTCGGAAATAAATGTCTTTTTGATAAATTGGCGGAGAGTTTCAAATGAGTCCTCACTCACTTTTTATAGATCTGTCCATAAACCTATTTTTAATTGACTTTTGTAACTCTATACAAAACTAATAAAACATTACTAAGAGTTACATACGGCTTTATTATGCCCCATTTAGGCAGCTTGGAAAATAATAATAAAGTTGTCTTTTACAATGCTAGCAAAAATAATATTAAGACCAACTTAAATTATTATCTATTAAAATATTTTCCTAACCCAACCCATTCACCTACTGGAAATTAAAAAACAGGCTAAGGGACCATGACAAATGCCTAGGGCCGATAAGGGGATATGACACTTTTGAAGCACCACTTTCTAATGTTTGTCTGTATATGAAATCTCTCCTGGAGGTGAATGAAGTTTAGGGACAATGCCAAGAATTGTTGGGGCAAGGAGTCATCTACCCAAGTGCTTCTTTGTGCAGCTTACCTATTGTGATTGCACAAAAGAATGATGGGACATGAAGGATGTGCATTGACTATAGAACCTTGGACATGATTACCATCAATTATTGCTATCCTCTTCCAAGGATAGGCAACTTGTTGGATCAGCTACAACATACCAAGCACTTCACCAAGCTAGACTTGAAACTCAGCTACTATCAAGTATTGGTAAAGGAGAGGCATGTGTGAGAAATAATATTGAAGACAAGGCAGGGCTTGTATGAATTTCTTCTATTTTTGTCTTATTTAAGGCATTTGTTACTTTCATGGTTCATAGATGATTTGTTGAATGTGTACTTAGATGACATTTTTGATTTTTAGTAGAATGCGTGAAGAACATCTAATGCATATGAAGTGTGCCATGCAAGTTTTGAAAACACGTAAGTTATTGGTCAATGACAATAAGTGTGAGTTTGCAAAGTAATCAGTAGTCTATTGGGCCGCGTGATTTGTTAGCATTTTAATTTGTCTTTTGCAAGGCAACACAAAACATAATAGTGTGTGAGGTAAAACCTCTCTTCAAATTCAAAGGTGCAGCTCCCTGAGATCTTAACTAACCTAAACTTAAGCTAAACTAACCCTAGACTAAAACTATAGATAAGATATACAAATATGCACACTATACAAGATTCACTGAGGGGGCTTTGCATAAATGAAAATGCTGAAGTGCCTATGTTTTTGCCTTGGATACATACACTAGATTGTTAACAGTTGTGCTTTGCAAATGAAATTTTTAGATATTGAATGGAAGAAAACTAGCTAAACACAAACATAACAACTTTCTACTAGCTAAAATAGAGACCAGCAATCTGTTGCAAACAAAATTTGAAGGAATACAACACACGATTTCAAGAAATAAATAGCTAAGTTGCATTCAAAGCCACAACTAAGGTAGATAGTTGTCATCAATACAAAGCTTGACTTAATACAATCTACTTGATAAAATTATCAACACAAGTTCAACAATAACTTCAACTGAATAATGATTTTTGCTGCATAAGTGTAGCATCGACTACCATTAAGAATAACTTGTGCCCAAGATACTTAATTATAGGTTACAATGAATATGCTTTTAGGGATTTGAAAATAATAATTAGATATCCCAAACATAAATGTTTTAAAGCAACCCTTCGAAAAGCTATAGTAAAAGTGGAAAACAAGGAATTTTAAAGCAAATCTATTCTAAAACAACTAATAAAATAAAACTAACTAGAGCGGCCTAAAAATAGACCCTCATTCTTGCCGAAAAATAGGACATTGGAAATAGTTGTTGCGAAAAATAGCAATTTGCACATGAACACCCTTTGAAATTTTGAAGCGACCTTTTATCTGAAAGCCACCAAATCTTTTGAAGAACTCCAAAACCCTAACAGCTAGGTCATCTACAAAATATCACCTCCTAGGGTTTTGCCAAGACTGAAAAATAAAATCTAAAAGTGGTCACGAAAGGATGGATTTGCCATATTGAGATCTTGGCAAACATGGAATGCACACAATAGTATGTGATGGTAGAAGACTTAAAATTGTACTTGAACCCCGCGCATGTCTTTATTTGAAAACCTTGAATCTTTTGAGTAAAACCCTTGTGAAAGACAAAACCCTTGCCATAAGAATGAGAATTCCTTAAGTCTGATGCAAATTGTAGTTGGTATCAGGTGCCTTTGATGAAGATTGATGTGAAATTTGTCAAGAAGGGTTGAAGAACACATAACTCCAGAGTTATGAGGAATCATCCTTGCTGCACCGTAGATTGAAACCCTGCCAATCTGATATGGAATAAAATCGCTGCTATGCTGCAGTAGCTACTGTTGATTTCAATGCCTAGATATCCCTACCTTTTGCTCTTGTTTTTGTATCAAAACTGATCTGGATTGCCTTCAACCCTAGGTGCACTCTTATGACATGTTTAAAAACCCTTTTGTGATTTTGGTGGAACTTTCATTCACTTTAGTCATGTTTCTTATGCTAGGTGTAGATATTCAATGGTTGAACCCAACCAAAGTGTGCCACTTTAAGTGATTTATTTCAATACCTTAAAATAGGTGGAGATCTTATTTACTTATGCCACTTTCCCTTGTCCAAAAACATCTAAAATGGATTGAAACCTCTACAGCGCACACTTTATCCACTTTAGCCATCTTTTACAGATGTTGGGCGGAATAGTTATGTGGTTAAACCAAACGTAAAGTGTGCCTTAGTCATGCCATGTAAAGTTAGGCAGAGCTTTCTTCACTTAATGCTGGGTTTTCAGGTTCCCGGGGGACCTTGGAACCTGTCCACGGGTTCCAACATTCCCCGGAACCCTGTGTTCTTTGTCTTGTTGCTGGGATTCTCTAGAACCTCGGGTCCCGATCTCGATCTTGAACTCGATCCTTCTCCTCTTTGTGGTTCCAATCCCCCTTCGGATCTTGATCCCAGTCTCACTCCTCTCCTTGATCCTGATCCCCCTCTTGATCCCGGTCTCGGTTCCTCTCTTGTCCCCAATCCCGATCCCTCTCTGGATCTTGGTCCTTCTTGTTTCCTTGGTCCCGGTTCCTGTTGTGTTCCCGATCCCTTATAGCTCTTGACCCACCTGGTTCTTTGCGGGATTCTGGGTTTCTCTTGTGCATTGGAACTTTCTCATTGGTGTCGTGGTACCTCAAAATCCCAAAACCCTGATGGTGTGCAGGGGACGCACCAAAACACTTCAACAACTTGCAGGTGTGCCATTAGTGACCTGATTTAGTCCTTGCGACTTCTTAATGTCCGTTTTCTTGCCCAGATGCATTCATTCCTTCTTGGGCCCGATTCTATCTGCATTTCTCAGTTGGTGGTTGTTTAGAACCACAGATTTTGTGGGTTTCCTTCATCCCCACATTCATGGTGGTGGGTGAATTCGAAGTTCAAGGTGCTCTGCGATTTCTCGCCCACGGATTAGAGCACGCAACAATAGGGTATAAGTGCCAGTTCTTTTCTCTTTGCATGGGTTGGTCATTCTCGCATTTTCTCCAGGCAACAAAGGTACAAAGATTTTTTAGGGCTTCATCAAACAACAGTTCTAGTTCTTTTGGGAGGCAGTGGTATGGGGTATATGAGGATTTGAACGTAAAATTTGGTATCAGCTTTGAACTTCTCCATTGTTATGTGTTTTTCTTGGGAAATCCCTAAGTCGCAGCTAGGGTTTCCTCTTACCATTTTTAATGGTATGAATGTAATCACAGATTTGATGAATGTCACAATTTCTTAAAACATTGCATATATTGTAATGATCATTTCTGTATTATGTATGGATAAATGCAGTATAAGAAGGGATTACTAAGTATATTCACTGTTTTGTATTAAAATTCATGCAGTTGGGTATTTCAGATAGGCACTCATGTTCTTTTCATTACGGATTCTCCTTTGATAAACTGAAGACTTTGTGGCCCAATGGATAAGGCACCGGTCTAGTAAATTATGATCACCCACACATTTTAAAACACAAAATATCTTTCAACTGTGAAGTAGAAATAGGTCTTAGTGTATGCATTATTTGGTTTTGTGTATCAACCAGGGTATATCTTCTGCAAACGTATTAGGCTCCAATATTTTTAGAACCAAATATGTATTTTTGCATCTTACATGGTTATGGAGATGTCTTCATCAGCTCAATAAAAGGTCATATGATGCAATAGGCTAGCTTTAACCTAGTGACAATCCTTGGGGTTAAAGCTACAACTTGGGTACTGTTGCTTTGCTATCATTTTATATATATTCTGTATTGTAATCATTCCCTACTAAGGGATACCTCTAGTAACACCCTCCTTGGTTTAGCTGAACCAGAAGTGAAGAGGAGATTACACACTCCTAGCACTTGGCCCATAATCATCCTCAACTTGTTGATGAGCCCCTTTCTTGTCTCCTTGATATCTTTGGCCTAGGAGATTAGGAAACACTCTAGGGTTTTGGACCTGTGGTTTTGGGACCCAACAAGGCATATACTTCCACATTAGTGTGGCACTTTTGATTAGCCAAGACTTTAACATATTTGGAAAGGTATGCTTATTGACCCAAAATGCAAAATTCATTCGAAGTCGTGTGTTGGGTAGCACTAGGAAACCAAAATAAATAAAATTGGGTTTGTAAATGCTATCACTGATTTGCATAAGGCTGCATGAAAGAATTCTTAAGGATTTTATAAGGGGCTGCATATGTCAAGAAAGGGACATGATTAATTGTTTGTTGTAGTGGACTATTTCAGCAAATTGTGCATTCTTATTCCATAGTCAAAATCCATTAAAGGTCACGGATCTGCTGGTATGTTTTTCACTAACGGTTGGGTGCATTGGGGCTACCTAATTCTATTGTTTAAGATAGAGATGCAATGTTTTTAACTAGATTTTGGACAATTCTGTGGAAAAGAATGGTTACCAAGGTGAAAGAGGTTTACAGCTTTTTATCCACAAATCAAATGTAGGTGCAGCCTTTAAAGTGGTACAATAGGAAGAACCCAAAAATGTGTGATGAGAAATTGGTACACATTTGACATTCTTATAACAAAGTAGTGCATACTGACACTAACAAGTCTTCTTTTGAAAGTTGTTTTGGTTATTTTCTGCCTAATCTTCTTGATATTGTCTTGGAACAACCAAAAGACTAGGTTGAAGGGGGGTGTTCACTAATTGTTAGGGCTGAGAAAATTTAATTGAGAGAGAAGCATACTTCCACAATAATGTGGCATTTTGTGGTAGCAAGGACTGACAAATTTGCAAAGGTATGCTTATTACCCCAAAATGCAAGAAGGTATTGTGTGTCATGTCCCGTTTAAATTTTTATATTTTTCTTTAAGTATAATAAACCTTAGCTCACAATTATAATAATTTGCACAATTAGTATAAATATGAAATCCTTATGATTCAAAAATTTCTTCTAATAATTAATTCTATAAATCAGATTTAATACTCAGAAAATAGTTTAGAATGATCAAATTATCTCTTTCCAACGGCTGGTAAAACAGTCCCTTGTTGCAGCTATTTATCTTCAACGAAATGCCTTTGAAATGTCTCCAAATCTGCTTGAATCAGGGGTTTCTGTCCATTAACTCAGCAATGGAAATTAGGGGGTTTTTGTCCTCTAATTTCAGACCTTGAGGGGTTTCGTCCTCAGGTTGCTAAACCACAGTTCACGCTCCATCAAGGAGTAGAAATCAAAAAATAAATTGTTCATCAATGCATGCCCCTTCTCCTTGCTTGGCCTCTTTTAAATAGACTTTTCCCCCAAAAGACAAACTCTTCAGATTTCTTATGTGACCCTTACTTGAGAGGAATTATTATTTAAAATAAACTTAAAAATTTTAATTTTATATTTTATAATTACATTCTATTTTATATTTTATATTTTGACATTTTAATTTATTATTATTATTTTAATCCCATTTCGAAAAGGGGACATTATAGTCTGCCCTTCCCAAGATTGCTTGTCCTCAAACAATCACAAACTGAGATGCTTTAGAATTCCTTCTTCACTTAACGGTGTCTTTCTTGAAGATACCGGGATCCCAAATCAATCTTGGAAATTTGTAATTCCTAATCTTTGATCCAAAACTAAGCCTTGTATGCTCAATTTTTAGGAGCTTGAAGATAATTTGGCACGATAACATGTTGATCATCTTGAACGTTCATCTCTTCTAACTTTTTATGCAATTTGGCAGTTGCATCTTCAATCTTCATACGATTTGATGTTGGAGAAGGTAATCTACTGACTTTAGAAACAATAGTGTTAATAGTGGATGTACCTATTATTTAAGGACTAACACTTGCAATCTGATTTGTTGATTTTGGCTTCCATTCCTTGTTAAGTCCAACTGCTTTCTGAAGACCAACAATTGCTGAGATCTGACATTATAATGATTAGCCATGGCAGAAGACCTACCCGTAGAAGATGTTATTGATATAAAATTGGATGCTTGGGGTTGCTTTTTTGATAAAATGATGATCTCCATGATTCCATCCATTGTTTGAGACTTATCGACAAGCTGGTCGTGAGAAAAGGGATGTATAGTTGTAGAGGGAGCACATTGCAATTGAGTTTGAACTTGCTGTGTATTATTTGACTTCAAAACATTAGCCACAATGCTATTTCTAGTAGCAATACTCCAACTTCCAACTGAAGCTTGAACTTGTGGAATGCATACACTTGATGAGTTCCCATTGGGTATAACAAGAGCCCTAGTCATGGTCATTGGCAAAGAACTTGTGCCAAGAACATTTGTCTTAGACTGTGGATTATGTGATATTGTAGGAGGAGGGTTGGTAGAATCCGAGTTAACCTTGTTTACACCCTTAATACTCATGAAATTTGTGAAAGACATGGCCTTTTGGATTTCGGTTGGAAGATTTTTATAAACTGCATACATGGCGTGAATATCATCTTGTATTGGGCTTTGTGATTTCCTTGCATGAACTTCTTTTTTCCTTTGATTTCTGGAAGCATTCATATTATTTGGCTTCATGTGGAGCATTTGACCCAACATGTCTATCATTATATCAATCTTCTTTTCAAACTTATGTGTAAGAACTTTCCCCAAAGGAGTTTTTTCCTCTCTATCTGCCATATTCACTTCTGTCATTTAAATGAAAGAAGTTCTCTGCATCATAGGGTTGACTTCTCTTTCACAGGTTGGCAAGATCTAGCTCTAATACCATTTGTAATGTTCTGTTTAAATTCTTATATTTTTCTTTAAGTGTAATAAACCCTAGTTCACAATTATAATAATTTTAACGATTAGTATAAATATGAAATCCTTATGATTCAGAAATTTATACTAATAATTAATTCTATAATTCAGATTTAATACTCAGAAAATAGTTTAGAATGACCAAATTATCTCTTTCCAACGGCTGGTAAAACAGTCCCTTTCTGCAGCTATTTTATCTTCAATGAAATGCCTTTGAAATGTCTCCAAATCTGCTTGAATCAGGGGTTTTTTGTCCACTAACTCAGCAATGGAAATTAGGGGGTTTTTGTCCTCTAATTTCAGACCTTGAGGGGTTTCATCCTTAGGTTGCTAAACCACAGTTTACGTTCCATCAAGGAGTAGAAATCAGAAATAAAATTGTTCAGCAATGCATGCCTCCTCCTTGCTTGGCCTCTCTTAAATAGACTTTTCCCCCAAAAGACATAACTCTTCGGATTTCTTTCATGACCCTTACTTGAGAGGAATTATTATTTAAAACAAACTTTAATATTTTAATTTTATAAAATATATTATATTTTATATTTTATATCTTGACATTTTAATTTATTATTATTATTATTATTTTAATCCCATTTCGAAAAGGAGACATTACGTTGTGAGATTCATTTGAAGTTGTGATGTGTAGCACTAGCAAGCCAACTAATAGAAAATTTTGTTTGAACATGCTGCTATCAGTTCCCACAAAGCCATGGGAAAGATTTTCTTAGTTCTATGGATATTGAAGAGGGGCACCTATGTCAAAGAAGGGACACAACTAATTTTGTAGAGGATCATTTCAGCAAAATGTGCATTCTTATTCTATGTAAAAAAATCCATAAAAGGTCATGAAGCTGCTGATTTCTTTTTCACTTATGTTTTTGATGCATTCCGGTTAAGAGGAAGCATCCAAAAATATGAGCTCAGAACTTGGTATACATCCAATATTCTTATAACAAAGTAGTGCATGCATCCGCTAACAAGTCTCCTTTTGAAAGCCTAATCAAATTGATGGTCTTGGGGAAGCCAAAAGAGCAGGTGGAAGCGGGGGTATTCAGGAATTTTGAGGCCTAAAAAATCATTGACATAATCTGGAAAATTTACCTTCATGTGTAGGAAAAGTTTAAGGAGTCTTAAGCCCATCATGATCAACATACAACAGACCAACAATTTCAAGTGAAGGACGTTGCATGCATTTACTTAAGCAAAGATGAACTTCAAGAACAAGCAAAGCAATTGAAGCCATTGAGGTTTGATCCATTTAAGATCATAGATCAGATTAATAAATAACATGTTCAGGTTTAATCTGCCTTCCTACATGAAAATGCATGCAATTGTAAATGTTGACAACTTAAGTCTCTTTAAGCCCTTTATGCTACATGACAAGGATAGGAGCTACCTTTGATTGTAGATTTTGCACTCGATGCCAAAGAGGAGTTCGAGATGAAAATACTTTGATGTAAGGCCATCAAGAAGGGAATTGTAGGAATATTGGCAAGAACTGAAGGGGCAAATACCTAGCAAACAAAAATTGTACCTCTAGGTGAGAGAAACGTATCCTCATCTCATGAATGTTTGAACTAATTGGATACCAAAAGGCTCCTAAAGTGGGAATGTATATGTTTACTGCCGAATGATTCTACTAGTTTCATACAGAGTAAACAAGAAAGATATTTGCACTATCACATTGTACGAGAATGAATCACATTGTACGAGAATAGAAAATATCATTGATACTCAGAACATCACTACATATATTGATTCAAAACAGCAAGTACAATTGAAATCCCCAAAACTCCATGTCCATACAATGGACTGACAAGTACATATAATGTTTGTGGATGGTTGCCAACTGTCGCCAACCGACATACCGATCGGGAGTAACTACTCGCTGATACAAACTAACAAACATAAACATACTTCTCGATGCAACTAATCAAAACATATTTTGCCGAAAGATACTAAAACTAACAAATATAAAGTACGCCTAACATCATCCCCCCCCAAAAAAACTGGTCGTCTTCCAGATGACTACAAGCAAAAATCTCATGAACAACTATGAAGAACGAGGGTTAGTGGACACCCCTGGAAGTGTGGATGCCATCCGAGCTGAACCCGAAGTCTCCTGTTGCGGTAAAACCAATCGCCGAAGCCTGTAAAGCTCCTCAGTCCTTTGTTTTAGATGTGTTGTGGCAATGCTATGCTTGTCTCTGGTGAGACGTACCATCTGGACAGCCTCCTCCAACTGCTTTTTAGTTTTTTCCTGTGTTGCCTGAGAGTCGGCCAACTCCTTCTTTGTAGCCTCTAGCTCTACTCTCAATGCATCGGCCTTGTTCCTTTCTGCTGTGTGAGCTCGGCTTCTTGGGCAAGCTGCCGTTGGACGTGGACCTGCTGGTCGTCAATTTTTTCCCTCAGTTTCTTGGATACATCTGCAGCTTCCTCTAATCTTTTGTTGCACTTTGCCTGCTTATTAAAGTCCTCCTGCCGAGCGTAATATAGCACTCTGAAATGATCTTCAATGCTGTGAAGGGCTGCCAGCATCGCTCTATCGACACCTCTAACTCCGGTATCTGGTCTCTCTGGTTTCCATGCCTGTTGCATCTCTTCAGTATTAACTTCTGGCCATCCACGATTCCAAAATACTCGTACAAATTCTTCCTCAGCATTCTTGACGAAGTGTTCAATCCTTTGCACCTCTGCAAGTACTACTGGCGAGAAGTGTTGGGGGTCGACTCGAGTAGCAATATCAGACACCCTCTAGATAATAGCTCCAATGGACCCTAAGTCCTGCACATACCTGAGCATTGTGCCAAGCGGGTCACTCTCATCTGGCTGGTCAATATGTACTGTCAAGTCTGCTGGTTCGGTTGAGTGAGAAGTATCCTCTGTATCATTAGCACTGTCTGTCATACTGGTATCGGTGCCTTCTTCCTCTGATCTACCTGTGGCTGTTACTTCCTCCTTTGCTTCAGAGTCACTAATCATTACCATATCTTGTGGTGCATCGGCTACCTTTACCGTCTCCTCTTCAAGTGCAAGTGCTAGCTGTACAGTAGATCTAGTCGGGCTCAACGGAGGAATATCTGCGAGCTGTGAAGGTACCCCTAATAACTGAAGCCATGTGTCAACATGTGCTGAACTCTCCACCTGTGCTGAATTCTTAGGGGACCTAGTCTCAAAAGGAGTAATCTGTCCTGAAGGAAGGGGAACTGGAAGCGTGTCGTCCCCCTCATCCTCATGATCTGGCCCCATGAAATGTGAGTGGTGCTAGGCCGAGTGTTCACCGATATCTCTGCTTGTGTGCGGATGTCCAAATGCAAATGTGCATGCCTCTTCCCGAGTGCAACATCCATACTCTCCTGTCGGCAATATAATACTGGCGGGAGTGCAAGGAGTGGCTAACGCTGATGAGGCCTCAATGCAATCCTCCTCAGCACCTTCTGCATTATACGATGCTTCTGACGATGACTCGACTACCTCCTGTTGTTTTCTCTTTTTGCTGCTTCTCGACTCATATCCTTTCCCACCTTGAGCAGGGGCCTTCAGGTTTGTCCATTTGAAGACAGTTGGCCATGCTGGGTCATAACGTTCATTTGACTGAAATGGGCCTCGTGCCAGTGAGGGGACTTGAGTGCAGATGGCGTCTAGGAATAACGCAATGGCCTGCTGAGTCATGTAGAATGACTTATGGGTCATCTTTAGGAACTCATGAATCCTATCTGAAAGAACTGTGCCCAATTGTACATTACACCCTGGCTGAGACCAATCATATAGTCGGTCATCCAAAATGGAATGTCTAATGAGCGTGAGGCTCTAGTTAGCCGTCCCCTGATCACATCCATTATACACCGCCATTCCTCGTTCGCCAAGTGATCTCGTCGGAGTCCCCTATTTCTTGTAGCCTTCAACTGGTTCTTTTCTTTCTCACTCAAATCTGGCCTACAAACCTTTGCCATTATGTTGTCCTTATGCCTTGTAGTCATTTTTTGTTTGCCGACTGTAAATCCTTGGCGCGGAACTCCCACCACTCTCTCAAAATCTTGTGGCGTGAATGTGATTTTGACCGATACATTCATGAATCGGATGATGGTATATATTGATCGGGGTTTGTAGTTCGCCACCATGCTTTTCAGTATTGCTTCAAACTCCCTGAAATTAAAATAAGGCATTTGTATTACCTTGTCAACCTTTGCCTTCTGTAGTGCTACTTTGTGAGGATGGTCGTTGGCGTGGCTACTCCACCACTGCTTACATTTAGCTTTCCCACTGCAATGAATCCACTGTGATTTCTTCTTTTACTTTTCCTTTCCCTTTCGGCTGCTTCTTCTATGCCGATGAACCCACATCAACTTGTGGCGTCTGTGTTGGCTGAGTCTCTTCAATAACGAATTTTGCTGCCATTTTACCTTCACCTTTCCCTGTTATTTGAATATGCTTTCCTCTGCCTTGTGCTCTGGTGATCCTGTTTGCTGGTGAAAATGACATTCTGACCCCCTTTTATACTCTCAACTGATTCAGTTATGACCGTTTATGATTCCTTCTATTGTTCTGGCACCTGGATGCTAATTTTTTCCTTCACATGCACGGTCTGGGGGATTCTACTTGTACGGCTTCAGCAAAACCCTTCGTACTACCTTACACAAACACTTAGTACGGCCTCAACAAATCTGTACTTGGGCGAGAAACTGCAACTTGTACGGCATAATGGAGGTCGTACGGCCGGATCAAGAGGATCTTCGTACGATAAACTTGTGTTTTTCTTTTCCTTTGTATGACCTGCTGAAGGTGAATTCATACGGTCGGAAACCTTAAAACTCGTACGGTAGAGAGTACGGCTTTTGCACGGTCTAAAAGATTGCCCAACTCGTACGGCCGCTAATGCACAAACTTCGTACGGTCTGCAATTTTTTCTACTCATATGGCATTGATTCTCTGAATTCGTACGACGACTCTTGGCAGGCTTCGTACGACTGGTCTGCTCTATTTCCCGTACAGCACACGCCAACTTGTACGTTTTTCCTTGAAATACTGTCCCAACAGGTTCGTACGGCCCTCCTTGCAGTTCACCTCTCCAAACTCGTATGACCAGAATTCAGTACAGTAGTACAATTGGCAAGAAAAAATTGACTCGCATGGTTGAAGCTTGCACGCTTGACCTCCTGATTCGTACGGCGGTTGAGTGTTTCTCTTTGGCAGAAAAATTTATGACTTATGCAATGGTCTTGTTAGCCTTATATTCACTTAGGTCATTTTTATTTACTTTTTTTTTTTTTAAATTTTAAATTTTAAATTTTTTTTCTATTTTTGCCATTTCTCTCTTTTTTTCTAAATTCATTTATACTATTTTATTCTATTTTTCTTTTACCCCTACCTAACTTGGTAGTTTCTAATTCTTCGAACTCTGCCAACCTCCATTCGCTCTCCCAATTTTCTCTCTCCTTGCCATTGTCGTTCTCTTTCTCATTTAGGATCTCGATTTCTGTCAGCTGGTGAAAGTTGCAATTTATATAACCTTTCTGTTGTAGGCAGTCGGTCGAGCAGCACTTGTCAATTTCTTCCATTTCCCATACCTGGTCGACTATCACAGATTGATCTCTTACACTTGTCAAGTTCCACTCCATTGGTTCCTGGACCCATTGAAATGTTTTCCCGTCATCGTTCATCTTGACATTTTTGCTTCTGTACTTTGCCTTCCAAATCTGACTCCTCGGAAGTTGTACATAAGATACCCCGTCTGGCCAGTTTTTCATCCTTAACGCCCAAACCTCGTCATAGTAGGGTGACCTTTCTACAATGAACATGGCTTCTACTAAATACTTTCGTTTTGGCGGGTCCCAAACTTCTTTTGGTAATAGGAACTCAAATCTATCCTGCACCTGATGGCATTCTCTTATCCAATTATTCCTGTCTTCTTGCTCTTCTTGGTTATTCTTGTTGATCCACTTAACCCCCATAGTCTTCGTCAATTAGGCCTTGCCGGGCTTCTATTTGCAGTGGTCTTGGTGCAAAGAGCCCGTTACTAGTTCAAACGGGGTACTTTCAAAAACCGTTCCGTCACTTTTGTTTTCTGCCTCATTATTTTGTTTGCCTCTTTCTTCCATTTCACACTGGTTCCTTATCGTGTATCCGAGTATATTGATTTGTATTGTTTCTCCTCTTCTCTGTTTGTAAATCTTCAATTTCGACCCGTTCACTGCTTCTTTGATCGGGCTTCCATCCAGATTGTCCAATTTTATAGCCCCGTTGTCCATCAATTCCCGTATTCTAAACGGTCCTAACCACCGAACTTTGAACTTCCCAAGTTTGATTTCATTACAACTGTTATATTTGAGAACTAACTGCCCTGGCCGGAATTCCATTCTCCGCAGGTGTCTATCGTGCCAATATTTCCGACGTCTCTGCATAATTTCTGTCGACCATTGGGCCAAAATTCTTTTCTTGTCCAATTTATTCAACTGGAATAGTCTTTCTTCTAAGTTCTCCGTATCCCCTAATTTGTTTTCTACTGCAATCCCCAAGCTTGGAACCAGGTGCTCTGCTGGTACTACAGCTTCTTGCCCATACATTAACTGGAAAGGAGTGTGTCCAGTCGTCACCTTGTAAGTGGTTCGGTAAGCCCATAATACTGCCGGTAACCTCTCTTCCCAGTCCGATCCTTAGATACCGCACGACTTGTGGATTACTAAAATGAGCACCTTGTTTGTTGATTATGCCTGTCCATTTGCCCTTGGATAGTACGGACTTGATAGGGTGTGAAAGATTTTGAACACCGTAGTCATAAGTCGAATGACGTGGTTGACGAAATGTCCCCCACGGTCACTCGTCAATTGAATTGGAATTCCATACCTTGCCACGATTTGCTCATATATGAACTTTGTCGTACTTGATGCAGTGTTATCCTCAAGTGCCCTCGCTTCAGCCCACTTCGTCAAATATTTTGTGGCCACCACTATATATCGGCATCGGTGTAGCTGACTGACCTTCAATGGTCCTATAAAATCCAGTCCCCATCTTTCGAAAGTTCTTGAGGCTGTGATGGCCATAGTGGCATGTAATCTCTTTTTAGCGGCTTTCCTACCCTTTGGCAAGTGTCACATTGAATTACCCACTCTCGGGCATCTGTGTGTAATGTCGGCCACCATAGACTGGCCAGTAAAACTTTCCTGGCCGTGGCATCGGGACCCATATGGCCCCTTGCTAGTCCCTCATGGGCTTTCGCCAACACACCCCTTATCTCTTCTTCCATCACGCACCTTCGGAGAATGTGATCGGACCCCATTTTGTAGAGTAGCCCGTTTATCAATTGAAACGTCTTACTCTTAAGTGCAATCTTCCGTCGTTCACTTGTAGACATCTTTGGCGGGAACCAATTTTCTCGTACCAAGGCGGTAGGGCAGCTATTTGGAATAGGTGGGCATCAGGAAAATCTTCATTAACCCCGTTCGCCGGTTCTCCTGATTTAATCCTTGAGAGCTGGTTGGCAATTATATGGCTTTTCCCCGGTCGCACAATAATGGTGAAGGTGAATTCTTGCAAAAGTAACAACCACCTGCTGATTCTCTCTTGAATGATCGGTTTGTTGACCAGGTACATTAGAGCGAGCTTGATGATCTACGTAAAAAGTGAATGGTGTTGCCAAGAGATAATGCCTGAATTTTTGCATTGAGTAGACCATTCCCAAGGCCTCCCTCTCGGTCGTACTATAATTTCGTTCCGCCTTTGAGAGTAACCGACTGGTGAAGTACATTGGATGATCAAGACCATGGGATCCCACTTGTGCCAGAGTGGCACCAATTGCGAAGTTTGATGCGTCAACGTGCAGGTGGAATTCCTTGTCCTAGTTTGGATAGGCCAAAATAGGTGCACTGATGAGTCTTGTTTTTAATTCTTCAAATGCTTTCTGTTGTTCGTCTGACCATACAAACTGTACCCCCTTCCTTGTCAACATGTCCAATGGGTATGATACTTGAGCAAAGTTCTTGATAAATCTTCGGTAGTAGCCAACATGGCCGATGAAAGACTTTACCCCGGTGACATCCCCCGGAGCTTCCATCTCCACAATTACCCGAATCTTGTCCGAGTCTGCTTTCAGTCTTGCTTTGCATACAATATGGCCAAGAAGTTTCCTCTGCAATACCATGAATCGACACTTCTTCGGATTTAAGGCCAACCGTGCAGACCTGCAACGCTCCATGCACTCGGTGAGAGCTTTGAGGTGTCTTTGTTGGTCGCTATAAATTGACCAGTCGTCGAGGAATGCTTTGAAATTTCCCACCGACATTTTGTCAAATATGTGTAGAATGATCCTTTGAAAGGTAGCTGGTGCATTGCACAGACCGAACGACATCCGATTGTATGCATATACATCGTCTTCAACCACAAACGTTGTCTTCAGTTTGTCCTCCTCGGCAATGTTGATCTAGTTGTACCCCGAAAATCCGTACATAAAAGAATATATTTCATGACCGGCCACTTCCTCTAAGATGGAGTCTGTGAATGGGATAAGGAAAGGATCTTTGATTGTCACTGCATTGAGGCATCTGAAATCCACACAGATCCTAATTTGTCCCCCTTCCTTCTTGAGTGATATTACAATCGGTGAGACCCACTCACTCGTCTCCACCTTAAAGATTATTCCGACCTCCAGCATTTTCTCTATTTCTTCCTGCACCTTAGCTGCGTAATTTTTGTTCATACGATATGGCCTTTTCTCACTGGAGGTGCTCTTGGTATGAGTGGAGTTCTATGGATGCACAATTCTGGTGGTATCCCCTTCAGGTCCTTGTATGTCCAGGCAAACACATCTTTGTACTCTAGGAAGATTTTGAATGTCGTTGCCTTCAATACTGGATTCCAGTCATCTCCAACGAGAATTACCTTCGGGTTACTTTCCTCGCCGAAATTAACTTTCTTTGTTACTGGCTCTTCGTACATTATCTTCTTCTTAGGTTCGAATTGATGTGCCGGCGTGCTATCTAGTTCTGCATTCCCTTCCTTGTATTCCCCATATGTTGCTGGAAACATGTGGGTCACTTCCATCCCCTTGTCACTTGTCCGTTCCTTCTTACCCACTATTTTACTGTCGCCAAGTGTTTCGTTCTTTGGCTGGAGATCACCCAGTGGTTCACTAGTCGTTCCTAAGCATTCACCAATTTCTTTTATTGAAATCATATTGCATTTTGGTTGAAAAAACTCATAATCTTCCATCTGCCAATGGAATAACCCATTGAAGGAATTTGTCTCATCCTCTGAGCATTCATGTAATTTCAGTACCCCTTCCTCATTGGGTTCCATCGGTCCCCTTTCTCCTTGTGACGACTCCCCTCCATCCGAATCAGAGTCTGATGCCAACTCTTCGTTGACGATTTGTGTCCTCAAATCAATGATGAACTTCTTACCTCTGTTTTCTATGGACAGAGTGTTTTTCTTCCAGTTGTGGTTGGCCTTGGCAGCTATTAGCCATCCTCGGCCGAGTAATGCATCGTACGACGCATTTCGTGCTATTGTGACTACAAAATTTAACAAAAACTGTTGGGTACCGATTCTTACCTTTTGAGCCATTAGCACTCCCACTCCTAGTGCCTTGATCCCGTGTTGGTCGGCTCCCACTAACTAGAAGTTCTGCGACCATAGAGTAGGCTTGTCGAGGCTCTTCCAGGTTTCTTTTGGTAGCACATTTACTCCGGATCCACTGTCAACTATCGTACTCGTCAAGTTTCTTCCAAGGATTTCCATATGCACTACGGTCAGTTTCTTCCCCATGTCAATTGCCACCAACCTCGGGTCGAGCACTTGTTCACCCGTTGGCGGTGGTTCTACTATAACGTCTTCTGTTGCCTGGGCTTGGCCTTTGTGTGAGTTATCTTCCATTACCTTGGATATTGCCACCTTTAACTGAGGCAAGCTTTGGAGAAGATCCGCCATTTTAATTGGTACGTGTTGTGACCAAATCACACATCGCCCCATTGCAAATGGGGACCCCCCTTTTTTTGAGTTCCAGTGCTTTGCTAAGTTCAGGATGATGTCCTTTGCATGATGAAGTCAGTGGTGTTTGAGTCTTAGAGCCCCTTGATGACCTGATCTTGATGTTTGAGATCCTGAAAATGACTAAGTCTGGTACCCTGATCCTGAAGATCCTGAAAATTGGCTAAGTCTGAAATCTGGTGGATCCTCCAAATTCTATAATCTGCATGTTAAATCCGGTGGATCTGAGAGCTATCTCAAACATCGTGAAAGGTATATTGAAAAATATTTAAAGTATAAGAAATTCATACTTAAATATATTTTTCAATATACCTTACCCACTTGGACTTCCAAATTTAGGCGTGAATTCACTCTAAGAAGCTTAGGCGCATTTTCCCATTTGCAGAGATCCAAATTGGTGCCTTAGGTAGACATTCAAATGTGCGCCTAAAAGAAGAAGACAAGTTTCAAACACCTCATTCAATTGCGCCTTGATGGATAAGTTGACAAAATACCTTAAGGATTGGAAATTTGATGAAATAACCAACATTGTGAGTTAGGCGCCCTTTCTATGTTCAAATGATCATCCACTTGCGCCTTGAATTGAAGTAGGCGCACTTTCTTGTTATTAACAACCACCTTTGAGCGCCCTACACCCGGAAGATTGGAGAGATGATATTATGGCGCCTTGGAGTGCATGGTGTGGAGAGACCTATTTTGGCACCCGAAGACTTTGAGAGCATCACCAAGGAGCGCCTAAGGAACAAATTGACATCATAAATAGGCACTTAGATGGTGGAAGATTTCTAATTGACTTAGATCAACAAAATAACCCCAATTTGCGCCTAGAAGAGGATTGAGCGCCTTGAAGGATAGAAGTCCTTTAAGACCTTCACAACTATCTAAAACATGAAAAAGGGCCAAGTGTGAAGCCATTAATTCAAAGCGCCCTTTCACTCCTTTACTAGCCTATTCAGGTGCCTGGAAAATAAGGTGTTAGGAATCTTGAGAATTTGCATCTAAGGATAAAAAAACCTCATTTTTGCATCTAAAAAACTCACTTTGGTGCCTTGATTTGAGATGAAGGTTATGAACCCATAGGAGCGCCTAAGGGATTTTGAGATGAGCATCATCAAAACACTCAAAATTTGCGCCTAACTTGGAGTAAAGTGTGTTGGGCGCTTTGACTTGTCATTCTTACCTCCAATTTGCGCCTAACACCCAAGGGAGTTCTAATCACCAAGGAGCGCCTAGAAAACAAAGGATAACTTTATGATGTGTTTTGATCATTCTAAGTCTTTAAAATTGCAAGAAGAACACAATGAAACTTAGGCGCCCTTACACCTTCCTACTATCTCAATTGGCGCCCTGGGGTGAATCACATCAATTACCTTTTTGAAGTGGGTGCCTTAAAGGAGAATGCATGAAGTGACCTTTTGGTGATGAATCCCTAGATGATAGAAGTCCCTCTAACTCATCTCCAAGTGTTAAGAAGTATGAAACATGTTGAATCAAGTCATGAAGTCTAGGCGCTCTTTCTATTAGTATAAACCAATGACATTTTGGTGCCTAAGGGTTTTAAAATCAACTAGAAATGAGGAGGTAAGTCATTGGTGCCTTAGCTTGAAAGGAGTTTCTAAGTCACTGGAAGATGGTGCCCAAAAGCAAGGGTGTCTCTTAAGGGTTTAAATATAGGGTGAAACCTTTAACATCAAAGAGTTAGTTTCAATGAAGTCTAGGCACTTTTTCTAGTCCATATCACCTCATTTTTGCGCCCTAGGGAAAATTACTCAAGTTCATGTTTCAAGGTAGGCGCTTTGAGAAAGGAAAACGTTTTAAAACATGTTTAATTGCTTAAGGTCATCAAACACAAGTCTCAGAGATCAATTCAACTTTAGGTGCCCTTATACTTCCCAGTACTCATTTTGGCGCCTAGATATCAAGTTCAAGACCACAACAAGTTAGGCGCAATTTCTTGGCGCTTGGGAATACAGGGTGTTAGAAGTTATCAAACTTAACTTATTGAAGGAGCTTGAAGCTATAAAATACAAGGTTTAGACCTCAAAGTTGACTAAGGCGCCAGATTCAACCCAAAGCCACCAAGTGTTCTAGGCGCACTTCATGCCTCCATAACCCCATTTAGGCGCTTTGATCTTAGAGTGAATGAAAGACATCAATTTGCACCTAGAGATTATCAAGAAAGAGCTAGGCGTCCTATCTTGCCTTCCCAAATCATTTCTAGCCTTAAGATCATAATGTTGGTGTATCTTCAAATCAGCGCCTAGCCTTGTAGAGGTGAAAATCAAGTCTAAATTGGCGCCTTGCAAGGAGAGAACTTGAGGATATGAAATTAGATGTCATCCAAGTGCCAAAATCATCAAAAATAGTAAATTTAAGGCCATTTTATCCTAGGCGCCCTTGCATCTTCAGGCCAACTTAGTTGACGCCTTGAGGGGAATCACTCAAGTTCACACCTAGAAGTAGGCGCCTTGATAAGAGAGATCATTTTTAAACATTACAATTGCTAGAAATCATTTGAAATAATGAATGCGGGACTAAATGATGCTAGGCGCTCTTTTGCTCTCCTTTTTACCTATATGTGCGCCTAAATTTGATGACTAGTTGTTTACATGTTTAAAGTTATTCCTATCTTATGAAGTGATTAATACATCGTTTACCTTGTCTTGTAGGAGCATCAACGAATCTCGGGAGTTGTTCAAGAAGTTACCTTTAAGCAAGCGCCTGGAGTCACCTTCACCTAAGAGGTCGCCTTCAATAAAGTCAATCATGCTAGTTACCTTTGGAGGTCACTTCAAAACAATCAAGGACAAGCACCTGAGTCACTTTCAAATTGAAGAGTAAACATCAATGACATCATCAAGTTGAAGCATGTTTCATCATCTGCATCATGTTGAAGGCACTTCATCTATTCCACTTCAAGTTCCAGTAAACTTCAAGTTTAAGAGAGTCTCCTACTCCATGTCATCAATGAAGCATCATCATTTACTCTACTTCAAATCTTCATCATCTACTCCAATTCAAGAATGAGGTCATCATCATCTACATCAAGACACTACAAAGAAGATCATCATATATCTTACCCGCAAGAAGAAGAATCATTACAAAGTCAATCAAATGAGCTACAAGTATCATACATCCAGTTGCAAGGAGATGTACAAGGCAAAAATCAACAAGTTGTATTCCTAAACATACAAGTTCAAGCAATTACATTGAATACATCACCACATTGATGATACAATTTTCAAAGTATGCTGAGGTGACATCTATGTGGCGAGTACACATCATTTTAAATGCATTAAATGTATCATTTAATAAAAGAAGTCAAAGGGATTCCTATGTGGGGGATGTTTTAAATGCTTTCACCTTACTCTATCACATTGGAAAACGTGCCTTCATTGCCTCTCTCTTTTGTACTAAAAATAGCAAATTGTTGTAACTACCTATGAGGTGGCATAATCTGAGCCCTTGGCTATCGAATTGATCCAAGCCGTTCATTATAATATGGAGCACTATATAAAGGCCTTGTTGCCTCATTTGTAATGGAGTAGTTCAAAAAGGATTAGAGGGTAGTTCAGTTGATAGTTTTGTAGGAGTAGAATAGCAGAGACTCTCGAAATTCTCTGAGAGGATTGGAGATTGTTGTAAATATTTTCAAGAGTAATGCAAAGACATTGGAGTTTATTATTTGGTGTTAAGTGTTGTCTTGTGGAATGGCATGATTTCTTGTATCTTGATGAAATGAAGAGATGTTTCAAATTAGAAATAAAGTAGATTAGAAGCTCTTTGATGTTATTATGTTGTACTGAATATTTGATCAACTCCTAGCTCATGCTTTTAACATTCATCGCTGGTGAAGTGTTGTGTGAAGCTAGTCTGAACCTTATCATTTGCTTGAGTTCGATTGTGAATGCTTGTTTGAGCTGCGCCGTTCAATGAGTGCTTGTATAAGCCTTCATGATTTGAAAACCATTCGTGTAACCTTAGGAGATTGCACCAACTTCATGTAGTTGTAGGCATCCTTGGTGAAGTGAAGTTAGGTTTATCCTGGAGTTTGTCTATTCAATACCTCATTGTTACTTCATTGACCTTAGATTAGCCTTTCTGAACCCTTACCCTTTTACTTTCCTTTATTAGTGAAGTCCTAAATACATCATCTACACTGAAGGAGGAATACGCCAACAAGTATGAAGAAGAATCTGCGTAAGTCCCTTTGTGATTATCAGCAAGATCACATGTAATCACTGAGTTAACCCATCATGAATCATAAAAAGGAACCTTGGAGTTACTTCACTGGATCACATAGTTCAGCCTTTGGAGAGCTTTATTCAAGAGAGAGTGGGATACTCTAGTGTTTTACTCTATTGTTGACTTGTCTAAAAACAATCATTAACAGTACGGTAGCTTGCAGTACTTGGCTTGCTATGTTCCTATCCGATTCTGACTGTAGGGTTGTGGTTGCCTTTTTGTGTGAGTTCTTTCGTTCGGTTTCCATGGTCATCTCCACTTCCCTTTTTGCATCGCGGAGCCTTTCTTTCTCCGTACGGGGATCTGGATAATGTGCCTTATTTGCTTGTGCTCAGGTGACAGCAAAGACTTCGTCATCCCCTTCTTCAATGTGGATGAGATTTACTGTGCCTTTCTGTTTTGGGCAATCGCTGTCTTCGTGGTCGCCCGGTCCACACCACTTACATAGTCTCCCCTTGGAGTTTTGACCATTCTGACATTCTCTGGTGAAGTGGCCCCATTCATTACACTTCCTGCACTGTATCATAGGCCTTCCCTTGCTGTCGTACTGTATTCTATTTCTGGGGCTATTGTTGCTACTCCTATTAATCTAATAACCTCCAAGGGATGCATTGGGATTATTCAGAGGTTTCAGAGGTGTAGTCGGTGGAGTTGACGACTCTCCTTGTGTGAAGAGCACCTGAGTACTTGCTTTTAGATTAAATGGGCATTCCTTGATTGAATGTCCCATCACTTGGCAGATATCACAGAAGAGCTTCTTTGGACAATTTGCTTTTGTGTCCTTCCCCATTGCAGTCAGTACACCATAGTTCTCGGCCCTCTTTGGCTGTTTCTTTATCAGCCTTCAATTCTTTCATCATGCGAACCATATCTTTCCTTAGTGTCTGGGTGGTCTTTGATTCTCCGTTACTACTGTCATCATCCGTACTCTCGTCATCCTCGGTCCTTCTCTTACTCCGGGAAGATGTCTTATTCTCACTTTCTATATCCATCACCCGATTGTACGCTTCAGCGTATGATGACAGAAGTACGACTTTCATTTTCTTCCTTAATGACGGGAGTAGTCCTTCGATGAACCATCTCTTCTTCAGTCCGTCGGCTAGTTGGGTTTCCAATTTTCCTAGCAATTCCTTGAGCCTCCTATTACATGCTCTCACATTCTCATTTTTTCCTTGTCTTGTGTTGTAGATTTCTGCTACAATTTCATTATCATCCCTCAGAAGTTTGAATTCATTCTGGAAGGCTTTCTTCAATTCATCCCATGAGGCCTTCTGTGCCGCCTCTAGATCTGTGTGCCAGTTGATGGCTATGTCTCTCAACGTGGCTGGAAACGCTTTTACCCAGTAATCTTCATCTTCTTGTCCATTTGCTATCCATATGGTTTCACATGTCTTACAATGCCGCACATGATCCTCTAACCCGTTCCCCATAAACTTTGGCAACTTTTGCCTCTCGCTTGCCGGTGGAGTCACCATCTTTCTCCCGGGATGCCCTCTTTGTGTCTTCGACCTGATTGGACTGGTTCTACCATGATGTTCCGGTGTCTTCCTTGCACTCTCGGTCATGTACGGTTCGTTCCCACGTCCGTTCTCAGCGTCCTCTACACTTTGAGTCTCCTCCTCTGGTTCCCTCTGGTGCTCCCTCTGTGCAGGGGTCTTGGGCTCAGGTCCTCTAATCCTCGGCCTTTCGTCTGAAATGGACAATGCTGAAATACGGAGTATGCTACCTTCAAGCTCTTCTGTCAATTTCTTTCCATTTTCTTTTTCTCTGTTTGTTATTGGTGTTCTGAAGTTTTGTTTATCAACTCCCTCACTGTGAAACTCGCCAATGTCTTGATTTATTTCTTCATGTTGTTCATTCCCTTTTTCAATAATCTATTTTAACCTTTTTCTACATTCTTCTTGTTCTCTTAATCTTCGCGATCTTCTCAATATTTCTTCAGATGTTTCTTGCCCACTCGGTATTTTATTCTTATCCTTGTTAAGCTGTATGGGCATGAATCAATACTTCGTCTATTGTCAATTGTGTGGTGTGCGACGGCGGCTCTCGTCGCGCTCTTCTTCTTCTTGTTTCATACGTTCTTCATACCTCCTGAGTATTTGTTGTGGACGTAATTCTCTGTCTCTTTCTTCCCAAAGGTCTTGGAAGATTATTAAATTTCTTGCCAAAAGTCGCGGGATGCGATTGAGAAGATTATCTACCTCACTGTTAACTCGTAAGTTCTCTCCAATGATGTCCTCCGGAATATCCCTACAGATGGATTCGTTTCTTATGTGCTGTCTGACTGACAACAACCACGGGAATACGAGGTCTTGGGTTAAATTATCTTCCCGATCGTTCCTTCCTTGTTCATTGTCTTCTCTTTCACTTCCCGCTCGTTCCTCTTGAATTTCTTCTTCTATTCTTTCCACTTGTCTTCTATTTTCTAATTCCTCGTCGGTGTGAATTGGTTGCCCCATTATATTTCCATCGCCATTGTCTCCTTCCTACTTCGCTGACTATCCTCTGACAGTTCGTCTCGTCAAGTCTTACTTGTCATTTGCTATTCGTCACCTTACCCTGACTCCGTATCGGCAATGGCGCCAAATTGTTTATTGCCGAATGATTCTACTAGTTTCATACAGAGTAAACAAGAAAGATATTTGCACTATCACATTGTACGAGAATGAATCACATTGTACGAGAATGGAAAATATCATTGATACTCAAAACTTCACTACATATATTGATTCAAAACAGCAAGTACAATTGAAATCCCAAAAACTCCATGTCCATACCATGGATTGACAAGTACATATAAAGTTTGTGGACGGTTGCCAACCGTCGCCAACCGACATACCGATCGGGAGTAACTACTCACCGATACAAACTAACAAACATAAACATACTTCCCGATGCAACTAATCAAAACATATTTTGCCGAAAGATACTAAAACTAACAAATATAAAGTATGCCTAACAGTATAATCTGGAATAGATCAATAATGTAAATAATAAAACTAAATTGCCAAAATACATGGTTGTTGGCTTTTAAGAGCTTGTCAACAGAAAGCTACATCCATGGATGTTTCCTCTTCCACTTCTGGAAGCATTTGAACTTCATTGGCTGGGTGAAACTACTTGGAGGGAATTATTAGAACATGTATTGTAGTTCGTATAAATAAACTTGTTATGTTTTGATTCATTGGTTGCACGAACTTTATATTAATTACTTGTTGGCTTGCAGGTAGTTGCTAGGAGTTGGTTGCCAACGGTTGGGTTCTATTTGGCAACTCTCCGATACTTTATATATGTTTCTCGTAGTCAGGGAAATTAGTTTGATTTTGGTAGATGGTCCTCCCTGGTCAACAATTCATTATAACACTGCCCTGAAATTTGAATAAAGCAATCAATGATCTTTGTGTACATATACTTGGTATGTTCTGTTATATTCTATTTAAATTGCAATTGGTAGCGTTATAGTTTGGCAGTAAACATTTGGCGCCATAGCCAATATGAAGTCAGGTCAGTTTCTTCAAGAATTAATATCGGTCAAAATACTTTTTGATGAAAGAGGAAAGATGGAAGCCTAAATGGGTAGGCTTACTGATGAAGCAGTAGAAAGAAATCAAGAGCTAGAGAATGATCTCATTAGAGATTTTCAATATCTTCGGGATCTTTTACTACGGGAACATATCCATGAAGAAACCGAGAGAAACCAAGTATCGTTCCATCCAATCTCAAACAACTTTGCTGTAACTGAAGATGTGGATACCCTACTGAACCGCATATCCCGATTCCTTGCAAGGCCTTACATTATATTGCAAGATCTTTAGGCCAAATGTGATTGCGGAGCGCATTGTCAACAAATACTCTAGTGGTATGAAGAAAGGAGTTGTCGAGAAGAAGAAAAATGAACTGAAGACTGGTGCCACTGAAACTTAAAAAATTAATGCCATTAAGCCTCAATAGAGGCAGGAAGAGACCACAAAGATAGTTGGGTATAACATACTAACAACATAGAATAATTGAATTTATACAAACTACATGTATTGGCTCCATGAAGAGCATCTACTGTTGTAGCAGCAGGATTGGTGGGCCTAGCAGATAGGAATCTAAGAAGTCCGATCTTTGGCAGTTTTTAGAAGAATTTTGTAAGAGGTCCAATTTGGTGTCCACTGTGGTTCTATTGCACCATTTAGAGCCACTCTTTGTAATTTGTGAAGCTAATTATGATTTTGCAACTAAGAAGACTGCAGCACAGCCATTTCCATATAGAATTTCCCATATTGGGTAACTATACTGTTTATGCGATGTTTTATTACTTTAGTTGCCGTTTTCTGATACATTTTGCATTCCAATATCCTTGTTTCATGTTTTCAAAGCAGTTGTATGGGGACAACAACTCTAAAGCTTGCAGTTCATTTTTGATTTCAGTCATAGGATAGCAGCAAATCTTATTTGTTTCAATCATAGTTTGAAAATGCAGATTCAGCAGCTCAAAAATTTGATTAGACTCAGGACTCAGCATGGACTTGGCAAAAAATGTGGCAAGAAAAACCATTACACAAAAAAAAGAAATTAAAACATTTAGAGAACATGAAAGTTTATTTTGATCATGAATTTGTCATAATTCAAACATTGCATATGCCATATGACCCACAATACTCAAAATTTGAAATTCCAAAGTTTCAAAGTCAAACAATACATTTCATTATTAAAATATTATTCATGATAGTATTAAAACTCTATTAAAATATAAATATTCTCCATTTATCTATTAGAATAAACTCAAAGGCACTAGAGACTACAAGCACCATATAGCTTTACATTTGTTGATAACAGAGAAATTATAATAGTTGAAAAGATTTTACAAAATCCCAAATTTGAAAAGAAAATATCTTTGGGTGTATAAGGGGGCAACTTGCACCCAAAGAGTAGAGAAAAGACAGAGGAGAAATCACCACTACACAGACAGAGAGCATTGATTTATCACATATAGCTTTTAAAAATATAGAAGCAAAGAGCATGGTATCTCTGACTTGCTGGGCAGGTGTGAGAGCATTGTCATTTTTGCACTTAAAGGGTTTGGGCAGCATCGTATCATCCATCATACTGATCAGGGGTCCAATTCCAACTGACAGCCTCTTCTTCAATTTGAGCCCAGGCATTGACATTCCATTTCTTTGTCAGTGGAGGGTAGTGAGGCAAAGGGAGATTCATTTTTGTGATGGCTCATTTAGCAACAAGTTGATGCTTACTGTGCTGAATCACTTCTCTCAGGGCGTTCTGTTGCTTGGCGGCAAAATACCTCACCTGCTGGTCAAAATGAGAGGACAATGTGAACAAATCAAATGTAGAAATGAAAAAAAGCTGAAGCTTTTTAGCATAGTTCCACGGAGTTTTTTGATGGGGGGACGGGGGATGGGTTTTGGGGATAGGGGGACCAAGGGCCTAAGTTTGGGGTTGGGGGAGGGGGACGGCGACGGTGAGGGGGTGGCGTAAATACATATAAAAAGATGTATAAGGAATAAGTATAAGGATTACAAATGAAACTTTCACATACTAAGTAAACTAGTAAGTAGTAACTACTAAACAATAAAGTTTAAACTTTAAACACATTGCAATGATCTCATTGAACATTAACAATGAAAATGTGACATGTCGAATTTTCAAAATTTCATAATGATGATTCATGATTACAATGTTCAAAAACAAAATACAAATGATTGTGAGTCATTGGCTAATGGCCTAATGCCTCTAATCATCCCCAAAGTCCTCACCAAGCTCCTCATCACTAGAACTACTAGACTCCACATGCTCAAGCTCCTTCAAACCGATACCAACCAACCCTACTTGTGTAGCATCATCATCAACTTGTGCTGGCTCCTCTGGCTCTACATCCCATCTAGCTGTTGGACTCTCCTTGTACATAAGTGTGTTGTGGTCAATGAGGCACAAGGCACTATGTACAGCCACAAGCTTCTCTACTCTCCTAGAGGTAAGCTTGTTCCTCTTAACGGAGTGGATGAAGCTATAAGTAGATCAGTTCCTCTTAGCAGCAGAAGAACTAGAAACTTGGGACAACAAATGAATATCATAGAAGTAGGCCCATGCATAGTCGACCATAAAATTGGGTCCTCCTGTGCCATAGTCTCCTTGTCTATCTTGGCCTCCTTCGAATATCCCCTAAGAGTGGCAAATTTTGTCCACTTAGTACGAATGATGACGGTGGCGTGATGGTGGTGGGTGGGGCTTTGGGGATGGAGCCCCCAACGGGGTCAAGGGGCAGTGCCCCCATCAGGGTCCAGGGGCAAAGCCCCTCGTGGGGGTTTGGGGGTAACGTCCCCAATGGGTTCCAGGGCGTGTTCCTTGTCGCGGTATAGGGTGGAGTCGAGGGGCGGAGTCCTCGCCGCCAAGCCCAAATTAAGGCCTTTGATACCACACAAACCTTCATGGCGCACGTTGTTTTCACAATTTTATCGCTATGTTTTATGCAATACCAAGTCCTTACTTTTCCTATCCTAATACTCTCAATCTTGTAGCCTTTAGCCTTTCTCATTTTGATTTTTTTCACTTTTGTGACTTCTTAGGGTGTGGATAGGGCCTATAGACCATTAGGGTTAGGGTTACTAGCATAAAGATCCAAAAAAAATTCTGATTTAAAAAAAAAATGAACTTTTTTCCTTAGTTTCCATGGGGGACATCTGGGAGCCTTGGGGATAGTTAGGAGACATTTGGGAGTCCCTTGGGCATCTTGGGGACGTCCTAAAGGCTCCAAGAAGACCAAAAATAAAAGTCACGTCCCAAAAATGTCCCCTCTTTGAGAGGACATCCCGAAAACGTCCCCAAGTCGTGGGCGGCGGTGGGGGGACGTTTCCCCCAAGTCCCCGTGTCCTCGAAACGTCTGTCTCAGAAACACGAGTTTTTTTGGGGGAGATGCGTCCTTGTGGAACACTACGTTTTAGGCACTTTTTGGTAGGCAAGTCCACATTTTTTGGCGTGCGAGTCAGGGGTAAAAACTCAACTGAGTTTCAGATGGTTACTTGGCTTGGACTCGGCGCACAAGTTGTTGGGTGACTCGTGAGTTGTGTTGAGTTTGCCAAGTTTCTGATAAGTTTTCAAAGTGGTTTCAATTATATAAACAAGTATCCTTGTTTGTTAATTGATCGTTGTTCTAACCAAGGAAATTATTGATCACCAAGAGCCATGAGAGCGAATGTTTCAAGACTATATGCTCCATATTTCACTCCTTTTTGAATTGCTGTAAAAGTCTTTGAGCTAGTTGCAATAAAGCTTGTTGTTTAGATGATAGATATTTTCTTGATATGGGTTTCCTCTAGAGTAAACACTTGCATGAACATTTGTATGATTTGCTGATTTTCCTTCCTTTGCATGGTTTATTAATATGTATTGCATTGCAAAGGAGAGTAACCATTGACATGCTTGTTAGATGCTTTGTCCAAGCACATGCACATGGTGTTTCAAGTTTTCAACAATGTGCATTGATCAACCATATTATTTTAATTATTTTGCATTAAGATATATGTGGATGAATTGCTGATTGAAATATCAAATGCAATTATGGATAATGTATAGCATGTGTTTTTTAATCAAATTTACCAGGAAATAAACACAAGGAATATGTTGTGCTATGATGTACTGAGGTTATGTGTCAGAAGTGTTATTTTAGTTTGTGTTATACAAATTGTGTCAATGGGGGTGGTTTGCTTTCCCATCATCCTAGGAAAAGAGGAAGGAAATTGTATTTTTTGCAGAACTCTTATTAAAAGGAACTAAAGGAAGGAAAAAAGATTACATTAGTTTCCATGGATGACCAAAGCAAGTCAACAGGACTCAAAAGAACATCTGGCCACGATAGCAGCAGGGATCGTAAAATGAGCTCAAACACATAAAAGAAACAAGAAGCTACAAGACAAAAGCTAGAAGTACAACAACAAAGTATTGTCACTATCTAGGTCTTAGAACCAAAATGTGTAAAATGTAAAAATGTTTGAAAGGACAATGTCATGTATTACAAACTTTACAAGTAACCAGTTTAGGGGAAGACCTGTTGCCAAAGAACACAAAGCTAATGGAGACCTGTTGATGATTGTTTTTAGACAACACAACAATAGAATAAAACACTAAGTATCCTATTCCCTCTTGAATAAAGTCTCTCAAAGGCTAAGCTATGTGATCCAATGAGACAACTTCAAGGTTCCTTATTCGTGATTGCAGTGGATAAACTCAGTGAATACATGTGATCTTGCTGATAATCACAAAGGGACTTATGCAGACTTCTTACTTCACTTAGCTTATTTCTCCTTTTAGTGTGGATGATATATGTACAATGTCTCAATAATAAAGAAAAGGAAAAAGATAAAGGTTTAGACGAACTAATCTTAAGGTCAATGAAGCAATGATGATGCATGAATAGACAAACTCCTTAATCAACCTAACTCCACTTCGCCAAGGATGCCTACAATTACATGGAGTTGGTGCAATCTCTTAAGGATAGCAAAAGGTTTTCAAATTATGAAAGCTCATATAAGCACCCATTAGACGGCACAGCTCAAACAAGCACCCACAATTGAACTTAAGCAAATTACAATGAAGCTCAGACTAGCTTTACACAACACTTCACCAACGATGAATGTCAAAAGCATGAGCTAGGAGTTGATCAAATATCCAATACATACATGCATAACATCAATGAACTTCTACTTTACTTTACTTTACTTTGAAATATCTCTCCATTTCATCAAGATACAAGAAATCGTGTCATTTCACAAGACAACACTTAACACCAAACAAGCTCCAATGTCTTTGCATTAATCTTGAGAAATATTTACAACAACTTCAAGCACTCTCAGATAATTTCGAGAGTCTCTTCTATTCTGCTCTACTAATCTACCTGCCTACTGATTACTACTATATATTTACAAATGAGGCAACAAGGCCTTTATATAGAGGTCCAGAATTACAATGAATGGCCTGGATCAATTCAAGTAGCCAAGGGCCAGGATCATGCCATCTCAGCAGGTAGTTACAACAAATTGCTATTTTTAGTACATAAGAGAGGCAATGAAGGCACGTTTTCCAAGAAGATAAGGATGAAATAGAATCTTTTAGAGCATCTTCCACATAGGCGTCCTCTTTGGCTTCTTGATTGTTTAATGATATGGCGAACTGTGATTGGTGGTGACGAAGCGCACTGCCACGTAGGTGCCATCTCAGCATATTCCCAAATTGCATCGTCTGTGTGATGTCTTCGAATGTGATTGCTTGAATGAAATTGCATGTTTGGGATGTATCTTTGTTGAACTTGCCTTGTTCTTTATAAGTAGGATATGTATGATGTATGTTGCTCATTTGCTTAACTTTGAGTATTTCTTCTCTTGCAAGATATATGTTGATCTTCTTTGATGCATCTTCATAGAGAGTAGTATGGATGATGATGATTCATTGATAACATGGAGTAGGGGACTCCTCTTATACTTGAAGATTCAGGAGGAAGATGAATGTCTTTGATGATGTAGATGATGAAGTATGCTTCATGGAATAAGAGAATTCTCGGAGACTTGAAGATTGAGAGAACTTGAAGTGATGGATGAATGTCTTCTTTGGATGTCATTGATAATGAAGTGTTCTGGCATGATGTTGCTTAAGTGTTCCTTTGGAGCAATAGCATGATGTCTTCTCCGACATGGCAACCTCTTGACTCCATTCCTCGGATGAGGGTGACTCCAAGCTCCTTGAATGATTTCTCAACTTTGTTGATGTTCCTGCAACACAAGAGAACCACCTATTAATCACTTTATAATATAAAGAAGTCACTTAAAACATGTGAATAACCTTTATTCAATCTAGGCACACATTTAGTGTTTTGGAGGTGCAAATTGCGCCTAAATTAAAATGACCTTATATTTGCTATTTTTGTGACTCCAAATGATTGTGAATGTCTTAGAATGACTCCCTGTAATGTCCCTTACCCGACTTGCCCTAGAATTCTCTTGTGGATTTTATTCTCTTTAAATATTCTCTTGGAATCGTACCTGTAACAATATATATATATATATATATATATATATATATATATATATATATATATATATATATATATATATATATATATATATATATATGTACAAATCCATATTGCCATACGTCAGTTCTAATATCAATTTCCCAACAATTCAACATAATCAACTTATAAATGAAAACACATAAGAAAGAAGAGTCACTCAGCATGCCAGGGAGGAGAAGTCATAAATCCTTAGTAGCCTAAGGCCTACCACAGTCCTATTGCCCGAACCCTTGACGAGGGCCTATGGGGGCTGGTCCTTTTGCCGAATCCCTCGTCCGGGCCTATGGGGGCATATTCCAATGTGGGACCCCCATCCCTCCATGGTCCAAACCTTTGACTCGGGCCTACGGGAGCATAATGCCCAAACCCTTGTCTCAGACCTATGGGGACGGAACCTTAGATGGGGTTTATAGGCAATCTACTAAGACTTATGCATTCACCCCTCCTGGCTGAATCACAAACAAAATATATGCAGTTTCCACACAGTTCCAATTTATACAATTTGCCTTTATCACTAGGAAATGAATCCTATAGTAGTATATGATGCAACATACGATATATCAGAGTGCAAACAGTTTCTAGCCAGTTTCAAATATGCAGTTATTCTTTTATCTATTTTCATTCTACTTCCATTATGCTATAAGAGATTCAAACATAAATGTAGATGATAGGACAAAAACAATAATCAGAGAAGTTATATTTATTCACAGTCATCCTTCTTATAGTTTTCTAGTTTTATGGCTTCATTCTGATACAAACTACTGTACAATATAATAGCCATCATTTATATACACCTGCAGATGGAAATTAGTGCCTAGACATATCATAATGATCTACATTTATTATCCTAATGAAAGTCACAATTGCCATGACATAATTCCCTTATTTCCGAGTCCCAATTTCCTCACAGCATATGAAATAATATTATTGTTGAATAGGGGGAACTAGATGCTAGGACTGAGTGAGGAATCTCACCTGAGCCTTGATGAACACATCATCAATTTCTTATGTGTCATATGAATATGCTGCAATTATTGTCTTTAATATATATATTCTAAACTCAAGAAAATATATATATCTTATTCTCTCTTGATGCTGGTATGCTTAGTTATGTACTTCACTTTAGAATATATATATTCTAAATTTTAGTAAAATATTTTATTCTCCTTTATCCTTTTCCTATTGAATGAATGATTGATGGTGATCTAACTTCCATTGCATTTCTGTTTTGTGTTTTTTTTTTTTATTCTGATGAGATATCTTCACAATGCCCACCAATATTCTCTTTATATCTTGATCGGTGCCTTTTTCATCAATAGTCACCACTTTATATGGTGATCGCTGACCTATTTGTTCATTCACTGCTTAGTTAATATTATTTAATAATAATCACTCCTTTATTAGAGTGTCTACTCTTGTATTCGCTACTTGTAAGAAATATTAATAGTTACTTAACAATTACTTCTTTATTCTCTTATATGAGATATTTGCTGCAAAAACTCAAGTCTTATAATATATATGTAAATATATTTATTTATATAAATTTATAATGTTATAATAATATTTATGCTTATATATATATTTATAATATAAAATAGTCATAATGATGTTATATTTATATGTTATAAATTTTATAATAGTATTATTATATTATATAATAATACTTAAATCAATAATACAATAAATATGTTGTATTTTCATAATATTAATTAATATTATAATATATGTTGATTAAATATATTTGACCAAAGTGATTTCTCTGTCCATGATGTTTAAATCTTTAATTTAAACAATGCCCTAATATGGGGACATGACAGCCCTCCCCACTCAAAATTGCTTGTCCTCAAGCAATCCCAATGAATTACCTTGTATTTTAATGCTTACCCTTAATGTGGAATAGTCATTTTTCAGAGCGATTAGAGTTTGCCTCTTTTGCCTGACTATTACTTAGGTTTTGAAGTAGAGCTTGGTTGGTTCTCATTCTGTTCTATTAATGCTTGGGTTTTCTTATCACTACTTTCCATGAAGGCCCTAAGTTCATCTCTGAGTGGGTCTTCCATGAGGTTGTTTCCTAGGGTACTATTCCTAGAGCCTCTTTGGTCATAGGTTTGCATATTTCCCACAGGATGGCAGGAAAGATGCTCTGATACCACTGTAATGTCCCTTACCCGACTTGCCCTAGAATTCTCTTGTTGATTTTATTCTCTTTAAATATTCTCTTGGAATCGTACCTGTAACAGTATATATATATATATATATGTACAAATCCATATTGCCATACGTCAGTTCTAATATCAATTTCCCAGCAATTCAACATAATCAACTTATAAATGAAAACACATAAGAAAGAAGAGTCACTCAGCATGCCAGGGAGGAGAAGTCATAAATCCTTAGTAGCCTAAGGCCTACCACAGTCCTATTGCCCGAACCCTTGACGAGGGCCTATGGGGGCTGGTCCTTTTGCCGAATCCCTCGTCTGGGCCTATGGGGGCATATTCCAATGTGGGACCCCCATCCCTCCATGGTCCAAACCTTTGACTCGGGCCTACGGGAGCATAATGCCCAAACCCTTGTCTCAGGCCTATGGGGACGGAACCTTAGATGGGGTTTATAGGCAATCTACTAAGACTTATGCATTCACCCCTCCTGGCTGAATCACAAACAAAATATATGCAGTTTCCACACAGTTCCAATTTATACAATTTGCCTTTATCACTAGGAAATGAATCCTATAGTAGTATATGATGCAACATACGATATATCAGAGTGCAAACAGTTTCTAGCCAGTTTCAAATATGCAGTTATTCTTTTATCTATTTTCATTCTACTTCCATTATGCTATAAGAGATTCAAACATAAATGTAGATGATAGGACAAAAACAATAATCAGAGAAGTTATATTTATTCACAGTCATCCTTCTTATAGTTTTCTAGTTTTATGGCTTCATTCTGATACAAACTACTGTACAATATAATAGCCATCATTTATATACACCTGCAGATGGAAATTAGTGCCTAGACATATCATAATGATCTACATTTATTATCCTAATGAAAGTCACAATTGCCATGACATAATTCCCTTATTTCCTAGTCCCAATTTCCTCACAGCATATGAAATAATATTATTGTTGAATAGAGGGAACTAGATGCTAGGATTGAGTGAGGAATCTCACCTGAGCCTTGATGAACACATCATCAATTTCTTATGTGTCATATGAATATGCTGCAATTATTGTCTTTAATATATATATTCTAAACTCAAGAAAATATTTATATCTTATTCTCTCTTGATGCTGGTATGCTTAGTTATGTACTTCACTTTAGACTATATATATTCTAAATTTTAGTAAAATATTTTATTCTCCTTTATCCTTTTCCTATTGAATGAATGATTGATGGTGATCTAACTTCCATTGCATTTCTGTTTTGTGTTTTTTTTTTTAATTCTGATGAGATATCTTCACAATGCCCACCAATATTCTCTTTATATCTTGATCGGTGCCTTTTTCATCAATAGTCACCACTTTATATGGTGATCGCTGACCTATTTGTTCATTCACTGCTTAGTTAATATTATTTAATAATAATCACTCCTTTATTAGAGTGTCTACTCTTGTATTCGCTACTTGTAAGGAATATTAATAGTTACTTAACAATTACTTCTTTATTCTCTTATATGAGATATTTGCTGCAAAAACTCAAGTCTTATAATATATATGTAAATATATTTATTTATATAAATTTATAATGTTATAATAATATTTATGCTTATATATATATTTATAATATAAAATAGTCATAATGATGTTATATTTATATGTTATAAATTTTATAATAGTATTATTATATTATATAATAATACTTAAATCAATAATACAATAAATATGTTGTATTTTCATAATATTAATTAATATTATAATATATGTTGATTAAATATATTTGACCAAAGTGATTTCTCTGTCCATGATGTTTAAATCTTTAATTTAAACAATGCCCTAATATGGGGACATGACACTCCTCTTATCTAGGTGCTCATTCAATGGTGTAAAATCATGCCTTTTCACTTGAGGCGCTAATTAAGGTTTCTTCAGAGGCTAAAGTGCGCCTTGGTTCTTAGCTTGCTTCTTGACATTTTAAGGCGTAATTTGATGTGTTTAGGACTCTACAATTGCTAGGCGCACTTTGAAGGTCATATGGATGTAAATTGGCACCTTGACATGAGTGAATGTCTTCTCCAAGTTGGGCGCTGATTTTGGTTTGTGAAAGTAGGAATATGTGCCTAGGAGACTTAGGCTATTTCTTCACTATTAAGCACTATTTTGGTGTCTTTGAACTCTATGATTACTAGGTGCTCATTTGGAGTTATACAAGTATAAATTAGCGACTTAGATTGGATGAGGTTTTCTTCAAAGCTAGGTGCAAATCTAAGGTAAAATGGGTTGAAAATTGCGCCTAAACCATTTTAGCTAGTTTCTTGGCACTTTAACACTTTCAAATTCACGTTCAAGCTCTAAGGAGACCTCCTTGCCTTTAGGCGCTAGAATTCATGATTTCAAACTTCTTTCATTACTAGGCACACTTTGTAGTTGTTCAAGAGGGATCTTGCGCCTAGATTTAGTTAGTGAATTTGCTCTAATGTGGCTTCATTTGAGGTGCCAATCTAAGATGGTGGGAGATGAAAAATGCGCCTTGATTACCTTAACTCCATTTTAAAGGTGTTCAAACCATTGTGAAGGCTCAAAAGGGAGTCTTAAAACTTCTTAAAAGATCATGAAATCAAGACATTTCACTTAGGCGCCCAAAGGTGGTTCTACAAGTGCAAATTGGCGCCTAGACTAGGGTGAATGAATTCTTTGGACTTTAAGCAATTGGGAGTGTTTGGGATGTCAAACTCCTCCAAGCACCCATTTTCTTGCAACTTCCAACATCATTCTCTCTAAGGCGCAAGTTTGAGGATTTCCAAATGATGAAATGCACCTTGACTCTCTGAGGTAACTATACTTCAACTTTAGGCGCACCTTTTGGTCAAAACAAAGAGTAAAGTGCGCCTAGACTTATTGTGGTACTTTCTTCCAAGATTTTCTAAGTTAAAGTCACAATGAGGGTGAAAACAACAATTTTTAGCAAGATTTTTCCTTAGGCGCTCATTTATCATTGATTTAAACTTCATTTGACATCAAGGCGCTAAAAGTGGATATTGCACATGCAAAAATGCGCCTAGACTTTAAGGTCATTTCTTTGTTAATTTTTCAATGTTTAAGGCTTTCCGACATCAATTTCAATCAAGGCGCCATAGTTTGGAGTGGTTCAAAGTTTGTTCTCCTCTAGGCGCAATATGATGTTTGCAGAGGTGAGAAATGCGCCTAGTTACTTAGAGCAAATTTGCGCCTAAAAAAATGGAAGTCCCCAGGGTTAGGTATATTGAAAAATATTTTAAGTATAAGTTCAGGATGTTTGAGATAGGTCTTGGATCCACCGGATTTAACATGTAGATTCTAGATTTTGAAGGATCGACCAGATTTCAAACTTAGCCAATTTTTAGGATTTTTAGGATATCAAACTTAGTCATTTTTAGGATCTCAGATCATCAGGGTATTATGGTTTCTACCACGAGGCTATAGACTCAAACACCACTGACTTCATCACGAAATAAACCTAAGACATCATCCAAAACTAAAGAAAAGCACTGGAGCTCAAAAAAAGGGGGTCCCCATTTGCAATGGGGCGATGTGTGATTTGGTCACAACAAGACCATGGCTGGAGGAGAATATGTCCCTAATTTATATCTGATTGTAGCAAAGATGAAGGACCACTATCCATGTCAATCACCATTGAGTAACTAATATAAGATCTGATAATTTCCATAGGAGAATAGCCTGCACTAAGTTGACCATGCTGGGAAATCTTGGAGGACATAAAGAACAGATCCTAGAAGCTCTCTGCTTCCATGACCAATAATACTTCATAATTAGAGATGAAGTTGGTAATATGTGACTGTCAAGATCTCCTGGAATGATCTTTCGGAAGTAAAGAGGACAGACTGTTAATGTGAAAGTTTTGTTTTGCTGACAGATTATTAGTGACTGGTTCAAGCTTTGCCACATATTGAAACTATACATCTAGAATTTGTTTATGCTGGCAATTGGTAGTGACCTTTTGCTTTTTTGATATAAGATATATATGACATTGAAATATGTGAAATAGAATTTTTTTGAAATAGCAAACTATTGCGTGCCTAGAAAAGTAATGTAACAATGGTTTTCTATATCAAACTTCTACATATTTCCGTTAACTCATTTTAACAAAATTTTTTACCTGAACAGTATTTAGGCTTTTAGCTCCTAGACTGGTTGTACATTAGGTTATAATTGAAAATTCAGGTCTACATTGATTGTTTGAAGTTTGTTCTTTGTGAATACAAGTGTTTAATGGATGCTAATTGTGTATGAAGGAAATGGCAATGACAGCAGTTCCATTGGACAGAATGACTGGCAAGGAGCATGGTGGCATGATTCCATTGATGAATCCTCTGGTATGAATTGCTTTCTAAATTTCTTTAAGAATAATAGACAACCCACTCTACTCTGTTTTACTGTAATACACTTGAAATGTGCTTTTTAGTCTTATATTTTGTCATTTCTGATTCTTTTGAACATCTCACTTAGTGCACTTGGATCAGTCATTGAGGAGTTAGCATTACAGCTGACAGTTGATTTACCTTAGGTTGATAGCTATAGAATTCTCTTGTCATTAATTTCTGCAAGTCAATCTTGAGAGAGAAATCTGTGGGGTCAAACTTTAAGATGATTGAATGCTGATTTAATTTTAAACTTGTTTGATAAAATGCTAGTTTATTTCCTTCGTCTAGTATAAATAACTTATGATGTGCGGAATGTGAAGTAAAAAATTGAAACACATAAGAGGAGAGAAAGAATTCCAAGCAAGGAGCACCATTGTTTTTTTTTTCATTTTTGAATATTTAAAGATTTCAAAACAATATTTTTGTATACGGCCAATACAGTTATGTATGCAATCTGTTTTCATAAGTATATAGTAATTTAATGTAGATTCTTGTAAACTTGTGAATGCAAATATCATTTGTTTTCTTAGCTTCCTTTGCCTGGGATGATTCATCCTTCCCCACAAGACAATAGAACATTCTGCCTGAAAGCAACCTGTAGATAACAGACATCTCCTGGAAATGAAACATTTTGCTTTTGGAAGCTATTGAGATCACACTTATACTCCTTCGACACATTTTTAAATATTCTCATTTCTAGATCATGAACCCCCAACATTCAGCAGCATCAACATGATAATAGTTTACATCCTTTTATTCCACAATAGTAATTTTATTGTACATCTGCTTGCTTTTGTCTTGTTGCTAGACAGTTACTTTTCTTTTTGCCTGCATACGTCCTTGTTCTCATGTGACATGGATAATTCTTAAACCAATTCACCTGCATATGTTTTACTACCATACATTGTCAACTACATTATTCACAAGCATCTGCTTCAATTTTTCAAGCTACTGACAGGCGGATAAGAGTAGATATATGCCATAAGAAAGATTGTAGTTTTTCCAAGAATGTGATGTGTAACAAACCTTTCAATAAGTTGTATATGGCATGTCATCCTTCACCCATATATTTTTCCCCTTGTATGCATAGCGTACGAGCATATATATTTTGTTTCATGGAATTAAGTCAAACATTAATGTGGCTAGAACTGTTTGTGTGTTAATTTAAATAAAATGCTACTTGACATGGAATTTAATTTATTTTTACAAATTTTCATTACTTGTAAATTTGCTACATGTGTGAGGACAAGTGAATTTAATCAAAGCATAAAAAATATTCAACTTTGTATGCAACTCTCATAACTGATATCTAAGGGCTATGATTTTTCATTTTTCAAGGGTGTTGCCCTAATTTTTGACAGTAAAAACTTTGAATTAGTTCAATGAGTTCTCATTTGATTCATTGTTTGTCTTGAACACTCCACTCCAGGTTTGAGTTGGCATATTTAATGGTCAAATTGTCTGAAAATCCTCTTTGAATCAAAGAAAGTTCACACAATCAAATCATTTACGATATAGATTGATGATGCATGCTCATTCTTTAGGATTTTGGAGCTTTGCTTGTGTTTCATTGACAACTCAAATCCCTTTTGTTTCTTTTAAATTTCTGAAATTATAGAAATGCTTTCAAAATCCAAAGTTATAAATTCTTCTTCCTCTATAAACTTTGGAGTTTGGAGCTTCAACGACTAATAAAAATTTCAAAGCACAAAATCCCAGTCTCCCAAAACTGCAAAAGCCAACTTTACATTGGAGTTTGCTCCAGATCCCCCTTGGGATAAGATATTTCCAATTGTGCTCATGCCTATGTTACACAATGTTTTGAGGACAGGGATGATGTGGGACGGTGGGACACATTTTGAGTAAGGCAATGTTTTTTCCCTAGGTTCAAGAAACAGGGACAACAAGTATTATATAAATTTAATTTTTGAAAATATGGAACTTTTATTATTTACAGCTGTTTTATAATCAAAATTCACTTTTGTTATAGCCTATAGGGCTAAAGCCTAAGAGTCTAAGAGTATGAACATTGAGACAATGAGCTACTTATGAAGTGAACTACAAAGCAAACGAACATTGAACATTCGAATGAATCTAGAAATTGAGAAATGAGATTGAGACTACAAATGTCAAAATGCAGGCTCAAGCATATTGAGAGACTAGAATACTTAATACACAATACAACTATGAAATTAGGTAATGAGTCATCACAAAATTGTAAAATGCTCAATAAAAAATTAGAATCCTACTCTGAACAGCCTCCTTGCTCTAACAAGTTGCTGGTTTTCTCAGAAGCTCACTCTTTTCTCTCCCTTTTTTCAAATGCACAAGAAGCCTCAGTTTAGGTTTTGGGGTGCACTCTCCACAACGTGCTCCTTTCCTCCTTCGGCCCTCTTACCCCCCACCCCTGTTTTTTTTCATGAACGTTTTTGGTTAGGGGCGTCTAGCCATCCTCAAGATGGCAGGTGCATGCTCGAACATCCCCTCTGCCATCCTAGGAATGCCTAGATGTCCTCAAGAAATAATTAGAAGCAATGGAAACATTTTGAAAATGTACCAAGGATGGGCCAATTTCCAAGTATCATTGGGGATGGATATGGATGCTTTTCCTAGCCATCTGTACACAGCAGAAATGCTGATACGGTACCTGTAGGACCAGGGGCGTGTCTCTGAGGTACGTAGTCTTGTGTGGAAGCATTTGGAATCGACATTGCTAGTTCAGAAAGCCACAAAGGCTCCACCAATCAATTAGTCTTCCCTAGGAGGGAAGTCATTGGAAGTCATTACCGATTGATAAGCCCTCACCTGGAGGCAATTCATTGCTTGCTGAGACTCATTCTCCTTGTTCCAAAGTCCAAGAGTTGGAAGGAGGCACTAATTGTTCATTTTGGATGGGGAAGGAGTATCAAAATAGTTCACAGTCAAAGGACAATGAAGAGTTCAGATGATGAGGATTAGTGAATGACAATCCCAATTGCTACTACCACCACACTATTTCAATTTACACCTTGGGAATTCTCTCTCCTTAAGGGATAATACCTTATATTCAATTATTTTTTGTGCAACTTCTGGGGAGTCTGTTAGTGAGTTATTGGATTTATATTATACACCTACTATCTTGCCCTTGTTGAGTTGTTCATGATAACACTCTTACTATTTCTTGCATCTATTGAGTCGTCTGGGAGTAGTGTACCTATTTAATTGGAAGTAGACTTCTATGTTCCTTGGTAGTTGATTAGTTTGCACACCTGTACACTTAGCACCTGTGATGGCTGAGTTAATTCTTGTTTCGTTCCCTCCATCTATACCTCATGACCCTTTATTTGACAACAAACTTTTTGATAGTGGTGATTGGCCATCAGTTTGGTACAAAATTACAGATTGTAAAGTTAGATAACTTTATATTGGACATAGTTTATATTCAAGACATATACTTATGACCTTAATTACCCAGAAGTTAGAGGAGGCCTATGCTGATGCTCTGGTGGAGTACCTAGAGTGTGCGATCCCCATGTTGATGCATAAATTTGGTGATTTAAAGCCACAGGGGAGTGATGATTTAGAGGTTTGTGTGAGCTTACTAAGGATGAGGAGAGTGGTGAGGTTTGTGAGCAGAGCACAACCAGAATGTAAAGTGGAGAGCAGTGGGACGAGGACAAGGGTGATGCCCACAACCATATTTCACAATCCAGCTAATGCAGCCAGTTGGATACATTGCATAATCTATCTACACAGATAGCACCAGCTTTACTTGAAGCAGGCAGTATGGTCCAAGTATTAAATTTGCTTGGATGGAAGAAGAGATCAGGGGGGTCAATTGTAGGGATTGGTACACTCAATCAGCTTGCCACAAAGCAGCAGAAGGTTCACTTTTTTGTAACTTGTTCAGATGGCTAAATGAAGTAGCTAGCCTTGGACCCAAGCATTGGAATCAATGGGTCATTTCACCTCCTTGATAAGTCATTCCACATCTATCCATTTAATCAATTGCAGTACTGGGATATAGAGTTAAGGTGTCTATAGTATATACATACAAGGTTGAGCAACAAGGAGGGACTTACATAGGCACACATTGGCTGGACACATACTTATTATGATCTGAGTGAGGTGAGGGACTAATTGAATGTTGAGGAAGAGAGTTGGAAGAAAGAGAGATACGAGAAATAGAGCTGGAAGAATGATACTTTAGGTGAAGAAACAACACCTCGAGGATTAGCTCCATTGACAGAAAACCAAGAATGCCAAGGACAGTGCCTTGTTGGAGTCCAAGACTGTAGACCTGGATAGAAATCAAGAGCTAGAATAGCTCATTGAGCAATTAGTGATGGGGAGAATGCACCAAGTACAAAGAAAAAAAATGACTTTAAAAGAAAGCATTACGAAGTGGTGAGCTTGCAAATGAAACTTAAAAGACTGAAGATTTTTGTGGAGGATCTACCCATGTCCAAGATAGGATCAACAAGCCAACCTTGTCAGCCAGAGCAGACTACTACTTCAGAGCCACTTCCAGAGCCAATTGAGGGCACCATACCTTACTATCTGTTGATGGTTGTTTTTCGACAAGTCAACAATAGAGTGAAATACTGAGTATCTGACTCTCTCTTGAGCAAAGCCTCTCGGATGCTGAACTAAGTGATCAAACGAGATAACTCCAAGGTTCCTTCTAATAATGTTTTAATTTCGGTAAGAGACAGCTCAATGATTTAAGTATGATTCTGCTGTTAATCAACAAAGGGACTTACATAGACTCTTATCCTTTCATTCGACTTATTCCTCCTTTGATGTGGATGACATATATACAGAGCTTCTATGATAAAGAAAATGAAAAAAAGGGGGTAAGGGTTTAGAAGGCTAATCTAAGGACAATGAGATAATGAAACATGTAAAGATAGACAAACTCCTCATGAAACCAGACTTCGCTTCGCCATGAGAACCAACAACTACACGAAGGCGGTGCAATCTTCTAAGGAAACTCAAGGATTTTCATGTTGTAAATCTCCATCCAAACACCCACAACTGGCGCAATTTGAACAAGCATTCACAACCGAACTAAAGAAAATGAAGGTTCAGTCTAACTTTGCAAAGTGGGTTGCCTTCGACAACACACGAAAAGTATGAACCAGAAGAGTCCATCAAATATCTTTACGCATATTCATTACATCAATGCACTTCTAATCTATTTCTAAACTATTTGAAACATCTCTTAATTCCATCAAGATTCAGGAAACCATGTTACTCCACAAGATAATACTTAACACCAAACAAGTAGCTCCAATGTCTTTGCATTAACTTTGAGGAATATTTACAACAATTTCAAGTTCTCTCAGAGAATTTTGAGAGTCTCTTCTATTCTACTCTTAAAATCTACTCTCTACTACTACTAATGATCTCCTTTCTAATCTATATCTCTAATTTATATTTCTAATGAATTACAAATGAGGCAACAAGGCCTTTATATAGTATCCATAATACAATGAAGGGCTAAGATTAATTCAATAGCCAAGGGCTTAGATCGTGCCACCTCAGAGGTAGTTACAACAACTTGCTATTTTTAGCAAAAAAGAGAGAGGCAATGAAGGCACGTTTTCCAATGTGATGAGGTAAGGTGAAAGCATTTAAAATATTCCTCCACATAGGAATCCCTTTGACTTCTTTTATTAAATGATACATTTAATGCATTAAATAATGCGGCTAATCAAAATTAAATGATGCGTACTCGCCACATAAGTGCCAACTCAGCATACTTTGAAAATTGTATCAACTAGTGATGATGTATTCAATGTGATTGTTTGAACTTGTATATTTAGGAATACATCCTGTGGATCTTGCCTTGTTCATTCTTCTTGTTAACTGGATGTATGATAGTTGTCGCCTCACTTGACTAACTTCATGATTCTTCTTCTTGTAGATAGATTGATATGAATCTTCTTCGATGTATCTTCATGTAGGCTAGAGAGTAGATGATGACACTTGATTTCTTCATGAAGAGTAGGAGACTCTCTTGGACTTGGAAATTTGAAGAGTCTTGAAGTTTGATGGATGAATGCTTTTGGAAGTTTCAATGAAGTGTTCCAACTCGATGATGTAGAAGATTTGAGGTATAATCCTTTAGAGTAGTGTTCCCTCCGCAAGGTGAAAGTGATTCAAACACTTGCTCTTGATGATCATGATATAGTTGATGAAATGATTCCTTGAAGATGATCTTGAAGCTCGAAGGAACTTGATGTAGGATCTTTCATGATGTCATTGATGAAGAGGACTTGAGATATATTTTGCTGTGACGTCTTGGAGCAGCTACCTCTTGAAGTGATGTAGATTTCTTAGAATGATGCTTCCTGGAAGATGATCTTGAATGAAGTAGAATATACGAAATGCTCCAACTTGATGATAACACTTTCCTTATGGTGGAGCAGCTACTTGATGTCTTCTTTACATGACAATTGGTTGACTTTACTCCTAGCATGAAGGTGGTTCCGGCTTCTTCTTCTTTGATGACTCTTTAGCATCATTGACATTCCTGCAAACTTGACGCGAATAAGTAATTGCAAACACAATCTTCACTTCAGCCACCTTAGTGGATTAAATTATGAAATTTTCCTTTATAATTATGAAATATTGCTATCTAGATTCAAGGAATCTATGAAAATCGACTTATCCTTCTTGAATTTTACCAATATTTGAACAATTTTAATGCATTAAATGAAGGAAAAATAAGAAAATCAGATCAGAAATATTCAGATCAGGCTTACTTGATGAGCTGTTTTGAATTGGATACCTTGCAATTTGATCCACCACTTGCTTAAATTTGATAAAATCAAATTTATACTTGTAAAACAACTTCTTGTTGCTGCTCCTTGAAGAAAAATCTGCCTTTGGAGAACAAATCTGCTCTTGAAAATGATAAAAATGAAAAGGAAATGAGGTATATATACATAATTTGCTTTTAAAACTTTTCCTTTTCTCTAGGCCGACCTCCTTTACTATTGTGCACAAACATTTAATTTAGATTTGATCTTTATTTAATAAATGCATTTTGCACGTTTCCCGAGGCAACAATCATTAAATGTTTCTAACTTCTCCTTGTTGGCACATTAGATAAAGGCTTGGTGATCTTCTTGTTGTTGGTTGACGTTTTCTTCTACTCAAGCGCATGGGATCAAGAATTTGAATCCTCTTGCCTTATATTTCGCATTAGATCAGCTTAGTGTAAATGTTTTCTCCATTGAAATAGCATTGGATCAGCATGTTGTTATCTTCTCCTAGTCGCATTAGATCAAAGATAGAGAACCTTCTTGTATTTCGCACTAGATCAGCTTTTAATTCCTCTTCACATTTCGCCTTGGATTTGGTCTTGATAATCGTCAAGTCTTGCTCTTAGAGATAGGCGCATTAGATCAAGTTTGTTGATTCCTCTTCATATCCTTTGGAGTTTGTATTTGGGTTTCTTATTGAATTTCGCATTAGATGGGCATAGCGGAGTCTCTTTCTTTGAAATGTCATGATCTTCCTTAGAATCCTCTTGTCTTGTTGCACCGGATGAAACTCTAAGACTTCCTTTCAACATTTCGCACTAGGTGAAGAATCGAAATCCTCTTGACTTGATATGTGTGGCGCTTTGGCTCATGAATTCAAATCTTCCAGCCTCTAGCGCATTAGATAGGCTTCTAGAATCCTCTGGAGTGTGGGCGCACTAGATGACCTTGTAGGATCCTGTGGAGTTCTCACTCTACCTTAGCGTTGCTTATTGAATGATCTTGTTATGGGCGCATTGGATAGCCTTGAAAAATTCGCTAGAGTGTTGGCGCCTTAGATGAAGTTTTTAAATCCTCTGGATTGCGCTTTGGTTAGGGTCCTTGAAAGCTTCACCTTTAAAATCACTTGGGCGCATTACTTCATGTTTTGAAATCCTCTAAACTTATCTCTCAAGAAGTCGCATTAGATAGGGTCTCAAGACTCCTTAAGGGAGTAGCGCACTAGATCAAAAGAAAAGATCCTTAGGTTTTGGCGCATCACTTCGCATTTCAAAACTTCAAACCTACCTCTCCCTTCTTGGTGGCGCATCACTTGAAAGTTTAAAATCCTCTGACTTCGATCATCGAAATTCTCTCCAAGATTTGCTCTGAGACTTGCTTTTTCACTTTCGCACTAGTTGAAGGTATTGAAATCTCCATTTTTTCCTTCGAAATGACACTTTTGGTTTGGGCGCACTAGTCGAGTGATCGAAATCCTCTTATATTTTTGCATTGGATGAAGGTTTTGATGGGCGCATTGGATAGAGTTTTCAAATCCTCTGGCTCAAGTGTCTTCTCCTTCGTGATTTTGCGCCCAGATTTGCGCCATCTAAGTGTCCAGTCGCATTAGATCAGGATTTTGAATCCTCTGACTTCGTCAAGTATTTTCAGGATCGCGTGAGTAAAGGTATATTGAAAAATATATTTAAGTATAAGTTTATTTAAATATACCTTTCAGGATGTTTGAGATAGGTCCCGAATCCACCGGATTTAAGATGCAAAATATAGAATTTGGAGGATTCACCAGATTTCAGACTTAGCCATTTTTTCAGGATTTTCAGGATTTCAGGCTCCAGGCTTAGTCTTTTCAGGGTCTCAAACATTCTTCAGGATTAACTTCAAAACTCAATATCTAGATAGGATTTGATCACAATTCTTCATTATTGCAAGTACATCTACCCTTAATCGTGGACCAAAGATCATAGGCAAGGAAATTGTTACCATATCGGCAGAGGAAAATGAGTCAAATCATCATTAAAATCTCGTTGAAAACTCATTGAAAACTCACTGAAAGCTCAGAGCTCAAAAAAAAAAGGGGGTCCCTATTCCTAATGGGGCGATGTGTGATTTGGTCACAACACTATCCAATAGTGTCTTCATGAATTTTGGCAAGGGTGTTGATCAGTTCTATGTGGTGGGGGGAGGCTGGGTGGCGGAGGGGTGTTGTGGGATGTATGTATTTGTTTTGTACTCAGGGATTTACCTTGTATTTTGTCACTTGACATTTTGTATTAAGTTAGCTACAGTCATAAACAAAGGTATATTATTGTTGTAAGGTTAGCTTTTTCATTTTGTATCATTGCATGAGATTTTTGGACAATCCCATGTAAATTTGAATGTATGAGTGCCCATCCAATTATATGTGTGAAACACCACCAAGTAGTGCTATATCTGCAAGTAGGTGTGCAAATTCAATCCGTTTGACACAGCCAACAGGATACATTGTGCAACTGCAACCTATTTGCACCAGTTTCAACTAGTGGCTGTTCTAGAATCTATATATCCAATTATATAAATATGAATGTTTGAATGTGCATACATCTACTACATCTCCATTAGAATTTGATTTACAACCTCTACTTCAAGTGCTATGCTTCAAGTGTTGTTCAACAGCCACAAGACTCAATTCATGAATCTAAGTTCACCACAACAAATATGAAAGGAAATGAGTACAATTGTACGCACAAAAAGGACAAGTTATATTGACTAGTATTTACCATCAACCTGCGCCAATGCTCTCTCTATGAACCTTGAATGCTGCACTTTCCAACCCTCCATCCTTGCTTACCTCAATCCGAAAGATCTGCAGGTAATCTCTTCTGTCTAACTGCTCTCCAAAACAACACCTAGAGGCGCCATTGCCTACTCCTCTCCCCCATTTCTAGCTAAAAAGATGGCATCTTTCAGTGCACCGGCAACATCCTTCGAATCCTTTCCCTTGTGTGGGAAGATCTGAAAGCCTTTACCCAACAACATGCTCAGAAAGCTATCACTAAGTCCTCCTTCCCTTTGAGAAAGGAAAATGGCTGCTATTTGCACATGTACAACCCACCAAGGTTCCGATTCAATGTGGGAGAAATGGAGAACAGGCTCTGGCTACTAAAAGAAAAGGTTCTCATTTTCAGGTTTATGGGAGCTTTACTTTGCCCTAAAATGCTGAGATTTTGGGTAGAAGAAAATTGGAATTTCATGGGGGAGGTAGATCTGATAATTATACCCAAATGATATTTTATGACCATCTTCTCCTCAAAACAAGAAAGGGACCAGGTTTTATAGGGATGACCTTGGTTCCTTAAGAAAGCAGGCTTATTCATGAAACATTGGTCTCCATCCTTTAACCTAACAGAGGAACTAGCAAGTAATGTGACTGGCATGAGTACTCCTTATAGACTATAAGTCTATAGCGAATAGGAGGGGCCATTGGGGAATACATTACAGCCTTAAAGCTAATGAAAAAACCAGGGGTGTTTAATTATTTTAGGATCCATGTGAATGTATAACTAGAAAAGTCTTTCCTAGACTGTATTATACCAGATCTGGGAGGGGTGGAATGGGAACAGCTAGTTGATTGTGTAAATATCCTCTTCAGATGCAGATACTGTCATGATTATGGACAATTGGCTCATGTATGCCCCCTTTACCCCACAACAACCGAAGACTACTACTAGTTAAAAGGTTCCCCAGGAGCAATTATACGCTAAGGAAGAAGGAACACAATGCCCATAGTAGTCTCAGGGAAATATATCTGGTGCCAAAAAAGCTCAAGTAAACAACAATCAATTCCAAAAAGCATACCAAAGAAAAAAGCAAAGCTAGTTCTATGGAAGGAACACAAATTCCCAAGCCTTTTACCATTCTGGCTGATCCACTCTCAGATATTGTGGTTGTGGATACGCAGGACAACAAAAGGCAGCAATAACAGCAAAAAGAGCTGGACAGGGGAGAAAAGGATAGTTCTTGAATTCAGCAAATACAGTTCACCTCCATAGCCGACATGTCAAAATCCTCCTACAGGCACAAAACGGCAAAAACATAGAAAACAAAGGTATCATAGCCCAAACTCTATTTACAAATGTGCGTCATCTAAAAATTAAAAGGAAGCCCTTGACAGATCTCTCAGATAATATTCCTGATCTGGTCCCCATCTCGCCTTTGAATAGTAGCAGGATGCCACCCAATTCTGATCTGCTAACAAGATCCTCAAAAAAGCAAGACTTGCTCAAGGACAAGAACAAACTGCTCAAGTTTTAATAGGTATCCTTTTATAGAATATTAGAGAATTGGGTAACCCCAACAAACACCTATTTCTTAAACAAACGCTTAAGCAAGACAAAGTGAATTTGATCATTCTTCAAGTGAAAAACAATCTCAAACTTTCAGTGACAATGCCATTACAATGGGGTTCGGGGACACAAACAAATCTGCCAATGCAATAGATCAAGAACTCTTATAGAATGGTAACTGTCTAGGTATTCATATCGAACTCACGTTTCTTTACTGTGGAGTCTTGTTATTCTTCTATTTTCATTGATTTTCAAGAAGAAACTGCTAGGCAAACATTTATATCCCCTCAGGGAACTAACAGAATTCTGCTAGTCAAGTTAGCCAGTGGGAAGCTGCTATGAACTTTTCCAAAGTTATTCTCATGGGAGATTTTAATATAGTCAAAACAGCCCAGCAAAAAAAGTTGAGGTAATCCTTTCAATAAAAGGACTTTAGAGGCTTTGTTGGATTCAATCACAAACTCTGATGCAATAGATGTGAACTACCACCATTGAAGTGGCTTAGGATTTAGAGCCGCAGGAACAAATGACGAGATATCTAAATGGGAAATCATTTTCCTTGTCAGAAAGGAATGTTCTTGAAAGATCTGTTGAAGTTCAGATGTAATGACTAACGATATTATGGAGTACATCCAAGAATATAATCAATATTATTAATTATTAATATGGACTAAAGAAGATGATAAACTCAGATGGGAAACAAGTTTTTGCAGAGACTGAGATAAATGATACAGTGAAATTACTAGCAAAAGACACAAGAATGGATAAGCTGAAGCTTGATGTTTTTCTGATAAGAAGATTAACAGTATTAATATTAAAAGGAATTACAAAAAGTAAAAAACACTTGGGACAATATTAGAAAATCTGAAAAACCGTTGAGAGGGGAAACAACAAGATACAGAACTTTACATCCAGAGAGAGAAGAGTAGATATTGATAGTCTATTTTAATTTTTAAGTTATTAACTGATACATTAACAATGGTTATGAGAGAGAATGATAACAAGATACTAGCTATATAACTAGAAACATGATAATCAACCCTCATAACATTTTAAAAGGGAGTGATTTCATTGTTAGTAGGTGCAGAGAGACGCAGCGTATCTTCAACCTGGACCATGGTGGTGACCTTGTTGTCTCTTGTTGTGGGAACACCCGAGATCCCTTGTATTCCTGATATTGTTATCATGGTGCATCCAAGTTACTCTCATAGCCATTCCTTCTTGTTGAGGAATGTGGTAGTGCATAGGTCTCCCTGAATTTCCAACATGTGAGGAACACCCATGATGCTGGCAGGAAAGTGTGCTGTGATTGGCTGGGGGTTGTGGTGCATAACATCTGCAAGCTGGTGTTTTGTCTTTCTATGGCGAGGATTTCTTCTGTGGCTTCAACCCTTCTGTGGGTTGTGATATAGTTTTACTGCAGCAAGCCAAGGCACTCATTCTGTTTAAGGATACATTTTTGGAGGATGATCTGGTCATCTTTCTGCTCCTGGATATAGGAATACTCTGAGACATTTTTGAAAAAAATCGTTTTCCTCGTGTAGCAGCCATTGCAGTCAGGAGACCTTGCAAGGGGTCATTTATGTTAGTGAGGGAGAGACGAGGAGAAGAGTGTTTGTGTTGGGATGATTTGGCACAGGTTTTGGACGTGTGTGGTGGTAAAGGATGGTTGGGGCTGACTGCATGGTCAACCACAGGTTCCTTTGCCAACTGATTGGTGAGAGAAGTGACATTAATTTCTGCAGGTGGTGGGGAGCTAACACTTGGCATGGTCAAAGGGGAGGTCCCTGAAGAGCTGGGAGGTGGGGCCCTTTGAACAGATCAGTTGATCAAAAGACACATGTTTGAAAACTAGGGACCATTTAACTACATGAGGCAGTGATAGTGAATGCAGATTTGACAGGACTGCTTTCTTTTTCTGTAGTTGTAAATGTATGAGAGCTGGGACCATCGCTGTCCAAATTGATGGGGTTACTGGCTGGCAGGGCGATTGTGAGATGTTGAAGTGGAGGAAGAGAAGGAGTTCCAACTTCTTTCCATTGCAGTGGCTGAAATTCCTGTTTGTACACCTGTGTAAGTCTTCAGCAGAGAGTTGCTAACATATAGACAATTGCACTTGCAGAACTGAATGTCACCATACATAATCTTGGCCAGCAACCTGGAGCTTCTTCTTATCGTCTTAGGTTCACCAACAACAATCTGGGAACCTAAGGAATGCATATCAATAAAAGATCTCTTTAATCTGGAGAATATTATGCTTATATAAAGTGTGGTTTTGGTACAAAATTGAAGTCAGAAAATTATTGAAATCTTTTTCATTTCACTGACAAGCCTCTGATGTTATGCTTCTGACTGGAATTAGTTGGAGGGGTTTCACCTCAGTGGAAAAATTAGGGGAGCATTGTTGGATTGCATAAATGAGAAGGTAATCTTCACTGGGCTGAACTGGCGCCCAGCTAACTCAAAGATCATTGTATAAAATTCCTTTTGCTGGATATGCTTATGCCTACTATCCTCTTGAGATTTCCTTGGCATGAATACTACCTGCTAGAAACCATGTCTGCGTTTATTGTGATTACTGATTCATGATGTAGAAAATTTGGACACTATTTTAGTATTTTTTTTTGTGATAGCCAGGCCAATGGCTTTGAGAAGGAGCTTTCTATTTTTGAGGGGCATTTGTAGATTGCTGTCCAGCTGTTGGCAATAAGAGTGGGGAGTATTTTTATAATTTTAAATATCCTTGACGCCTTATGATTGAACCCCTTGTCAGCCATGAGGGTTTCTTTGCTGTTAGAAATGCTTGATGGCAATTTGAATACTGTTCGTTCTTAGGGTCAAAATCTGTCCAAGTGATAGTAGAAATTCGAACCCCTTGAAAGCTGTGAGAGTCACTGTGATATGGAACCTGGTAGGAGGCAACTGAGGCTTTGATGTTATGTAGGTGGGTTTGATACTTGATCTATTCAACTATACCTGTGAACATTCTAGAACTTGATGAACTTTGACAGGAGTTTCCTTGAAGCATTGAAGATGACAAAAGTGCACACATGGAACTTGCTGTAACAGTCCTGGTCATGATCAAATTGAAGAGATTTTCAACTTCCAATTCAGCAGCAGATTCTGCTCACTTTAGGACAGATGGAAAAGCTAGTCAGTCAGTTGCCTAATTAAGTAACAGATAACCATTTTTGAGAAAACGGATTTTGTGAAGTACATATCGTATGAAAAGATTGTACGACTTTTTCATCAAAGGGATTGGTTTAGCTCAATGACTATTGCATTTTATTTTCTAGAGAATCAAAGAAGATAATCGAGGTGATTTTTTGCATTCCGAGTAAAGACTTTGTGTCTGTCTTTATATTTTGATGATTTAGTATTTCAAATTGACAAATACTACTGCAGTGGCATTGTTCTCCATATTCTTGTTGTACTGTGGTGTTTCGGTTGTCTGTCAAAAACATCATGGTTAGTGCTTTATTTCTATGCCACGTTTTAATGATGGTGGTTGATGCTGTTATGAATTTCCAGTTATTTCTATTCTATTTCCAGTTCTTTGTTTTTAAGCTGAAGAATGCCTTCAATACATCTTAAAATACTGGCAATCATTTTATCGTGATAGTGTATATGCTGTAAAATTTTTGTGTACAAATTTCGTTTCTGTTCGATTAAAACCTTTTGTGTAGAAATAGATCAAAGGATAATGCCTCTCATAGCAGAGTGGATAGAACCCCACATGCTGCCCTGAATGTCCTCGATAGATTTCCATGATAACATGTTGTAATGTCCCCTTGTTATATATATATATATATTTTCTGATTTTTCTGAACAAATAAATAACTGAAAGCAACCAAATAAAATAGATGCTAGGACTGGCAATTAATGAAAAACAATACCAAACCCTTATATACTCATCATGTGACCAAAATAAACTTAGATCTGAAAATATAAATGGTATAACAGCCAATTGGAGTTCTCACATAAATTCTAAAATTTTTATTTCAACTGCTTGAAGTGTAGTACAATGATATAAATTAGTAAATGCAACCACAACCCTAGATTTGCAGCTGTACGGCCTGTCAAAGGGCTGGAAATCAACATAGAAGCCATCCAATGAGAGTCACCCTTGCTCAGAAATTAGTGGCAGCAACTAATAAAGGGTATGGCCACCCTAAATGGTTGAAATCTTCTCCAAAAACCCTTGGATCTGCATTTGCCCTGCTCACATAAATATTTCTGATTTTTGTAGATGATGTATGGCCCTGGAAATCTCTTCAATCAGCAATAAATTAGTTATTTCTGAATTTTCTTGAAACTCTAGATGGTACTACGGCTGGCTAGAGATGTATGGCTGGCTGGTGAAGTCTGATCTGCCCTTGAAACCCTTGCAAAATTGTCACAATATGCTGGTAAAATTAGATTTGTCTTGGGAACATTGGCAACATGTCAAAATATGATTTTATTCTCTTTTTTGTTGATGAATGATGACCGAAACGATTAACTCAGATCTAGCTCCTAATGATGTGAAAATACATGCAAAATGCCCAAATCTGATTGCTGTATCCCTAGAAATGATGGTGCTTCACTACAATAGGCTGATTGTTTATGTTGGATTACTGAAATGATGTCACCAGCAGCTGGTATGACTGTAACAACTCAGATACGGCCCTTTAGGATGCCCACAAATTCGTCAAAAATCTGAAATTCAATATATAAACCCTCAAATATGCTTCGGTGATGAAATGATGATATTTGCTTGCCAAAAACACTGTAGCAGAACTGTAGCAAAATCCAAAATCCTCCACAAATCAGCACAATTGTTATTTTCGGATGGAATCACACAAGATTGGAAAATAGGGTTTTCATCCTTGATTCTAAATGTGGAATTCAAGAGGGTTTTTATCCTCTCAAACCCCAAACAAACCAAGGGTTTTCGTCCTTGGATGCCCTAGATTGAACAAACTGCTCAAATTTGAAAATTGGATGCAAAAAGGAAAACTTATAAAATTAAGATAGGTGCCTCCTTGATATACCTTTTCTAATTGGGCCCTTGGGTCCTAAATTTCTCTCCCAAGTATTTAAAATACTTGTTTAATTTTTATTTTTTAAGTATTTAAAGATACTTTTATTTTAGTACTAGTGTTTAAAAACGCCTTTTATTTTAACTATAATAATATTATTAAGTTGCCCTTAAAATTAGAAATCATTGGGTCCAATTTAAATAATATTATTAATTATTTTAATCCGAACAGGAGGACATGACACATGTTTAGAACCATTGTAAACCTGATGGGCTCCAAGTTTGCCATCAACATTCTGAAATACCTCTTTCAGAAACTTGGAATACAATCAAATTTTAGTAGTGACCACTGACCACCATTAACAAACCAATGGCTAGATATAGAAGGTAAATGAAATAATGGAATATACGCTTGACCACAAAAAAAATCCCTTATGAAAGAAAACTTACAATTTTTGGAGTTTTTATACATAGTAGCACACAAACCATTGGGATTTTGCTGGATGCATGTTTTCAACCTACTTATACTCAATTACTATGGATCTCCAAAATTTCAAAGAAAAATTCTAGATTTCATGGATCTTCAAATTTTCCTATGCAGTGTGGACACAAGGTGAAGCTTTTGTTTATGCAATCTAGAGTTAATTTTTATTGGTGTAAAATGTCAGCATGTTTTTTCGAAAAATTTCAGGTCTTTTGGAGAGTGCCAGTCCATATTCATCCTCTAGTGATGGGGTCTACACTTTTGAGTTTTCCAGGCCCTTGCGCACATTGGATCGTCTTAACCAGGTATAAATGTTTTTGTGCTGACTAACACATAGTTTCCTAGTTCTTATTGGTTACTTTCGGACAGATTAGAAAAGCAACATTTGAGACTTACACCATTTTTTTGGTGAATGGAGGATGTCCAATTTGCTATAGGGGAGTCGTACAAGTTTTCAGCAGCATTTTGGTACCCCGTAAATGGGAATCCTTGGACTGGAAGTGGTCACTATTCCGTGAACTGTGATTGGGTAACCTTGGAGATCATTCCAGCAGAAAAGCAATTGCGTGCACTCTCCTCAACCAGGGATTTCAATCCCCTGAATATTTTTTCATTCATTTTATCGCTTGCAGCTTTTGGCATCTCTCTTTTTATTGGTTGGACAATTAAGAAAGGCAAGACTATGCCGTTTACACCAATAGACCACCTTTAGGAATATAGAAGCCAATGCTAAAGATAAAGATTAGTCTTCCATTTCATGAGTCTTGTAAAATCATTCTTGATGTTTCTCACTGTAAGGGTTCAATAGCCTCCACATTGAGTTTTCATACGGATTTTGTAAAGTGTCTGATGAATTGATAGATATTTGTCTTCATTAGTGTTTCTGAAGCAGTCCACGAGTCTATAGAGATTGACCATCTCCTGTGATACGATAAAATGACAATGTGATTATTTGTGAGCAGGCCCTCAACATATCAATTAGTACAATGAAACAAAACAAGTTTGATATTTAAGATTGCTTTTCAATGTTCACATTTTGTGGAGGATTTGTGAGCCTTTTTGATGCAATCAAATTAGTGGAAATAGGTTTTCTGTACATCCATATTATTGATTTATTTGTTCGTGATTTATTTGCTTATTGTACTTTTCACAGTGTTTGTTTCTAATGCAACTTAAAACCTACAAACAGTATTTTCTTGGGCTTCAATTTGTTTGTATATTTCCATACAATAACGTACAAATTACAAAGCTAAAAATATGAAAATCAACCAGGGACAGCCATTTGTGGCTTGCACTGTTGGGTTATACTTAATGATTGCAATCCAGACTTGGACTTTCAAAAATCTGAGAGGTTTTAAACCAACAATTGAATTTACTCGTTTGGCTCCAGGATTTCAATCCATGTTCCTTGATTTAGTTGTTTTTTCTCTCAGTTTACATTTTGTAATGAAATAATTCAAGTAACATTATAGAGTGTGCCCCTATGTGTGGATTTGACCAAGGAAGGCAGAATGTATTTACCTATATACTAAATTAGTTGGAGACGTGTTCCCTGAAAAACATTTTTTGCAGTTCATGTGTTGTTCTGGAATGCATACGTTTAAGAAAGGTATGAGCTTTTATGGCATTTTGTGGCCGATATGATTGTAGATTTCCTTTCAATTGATATTGTTTGCAATCTGTCAGACTAAAGAACACACTATTTTGTGGTAGTATGGATCAAATCTATTTGTGTTTTTGGATTCCTTGCAAAACATTGTTAGAGGTCAATTTTTTACTCAATGAAAAATTCCTTCATATTCACATTCAAAATTGCCCATGAAGAATCTCAAGTTCTAGCCCCCTAGGGCTACGGAAGTAGTCACATATGCAATGCAGGGTACAGAGAAGAGCATTTAGTAGAAAAGGTGCAGCAACAAACTACATAAATTGGCAATGGCTCCCCTTAGGAGCATGGAGGTAGGTGCAACTCAATTAGTCATCCCCACTTGGTTAAGGTGTTACCTTTTGAGACAATGTGCATTACCTTATGAGATAACGTGTGTTCAATTCATGTGAGCGACTGCATTGGTTTTAGCAGTTGACGATGTCAGCATTTGAGGTGCCATATGGCACATTATGAATGGTACACCGGTGGAAAAACTACGAAAAAAATCCTCAACTTTGTGTTGAGCTGGCCCACCTGTGTTTGAGTGTCTAGTCAACATCCAATCATCAATCCAGGCAGTGCACAATTAGCAAATCAGTCTAGCCAGTGTGCAGTCAATAGAGAATCCAAGTCAGCAGCAGCAATCAAATCAGCACATAATAACCATCCAGCTAACAAGATTTGGAAATGCCACATGGTGCAAACAGGTTTTTACCCACTATTTTATGATTTTTTAAATTATTTTCTGCACGAGCTTAAATTTGACAACTGTTGAATATCATCTACTTATCCTTGATTCCTTGATCTTCCAGAGGTGATAATTTTTGCATATGGACTCTATCTGAGCTCATTTTGAAGTGTTGGAATTTTAGTTCCGAGCTCTACAGTAATGCATGATTTGTAACATGTAGCATTTTTCAAGGTCATGATATCTCGAAAAAATGGAGGAATCTTTTCTAGGGATCTCACTGCTTTTTAGGGTACAATTTTTGATTGTGGATATCTTCTATTGAGATTACATTGAAGATCAAGGGGCTGTGGTGGATAACATGTGGGGATGAATAAGTCCCATCTACTAAAGAAAAGAAAGAAAGAGCTCCTTGTACAATAGAGTTGATTAGGTTGGTGGTATTGTATTGAACCATATTACACTTGAATTATATTGTCATCTAAAAGAACAAAAAATTCCAAAGGATATGTTTCATAAGATGAAAAAAATGTTTTGAACAATTGATGAAGCAAAGATCTTCAAATTGAATGACAAGCTATTCAATCTTGATCATCATTTGAAGATTTAGGATTTATTTCTCATGTAAATGACCTATTTAAGAAATAGCCATGCAGCAAGGAGTATGGAAAGAATAATGATGTAATTGAGAGTGTTCTTGAAAGAAGGCAGCAATATGATGTATTTGTCCCTCATTCTTCTGTACTAATATGATGTATTTGCCCCTCATTCTTCTCTACTAGGACCATTAGGAGACAAGATGACAAACTCAATATGATGGGAGTGATTCATTTGAAGCAACAGGCTTATTTTAGTAAAGAGAATAGGAAATAGAAGTTCAGGGATAATTGCAATAGAGATTCACATGTAAGTGAAATCCAAGGAGATAATGATGTGGAGAATAAACTAGGGTGATCACAAGGGTCTTCAAAAGGAAGAGAAGTGGCAAAAGGATTGTACCTTTGAAGGAAAGCTTGGACGTGGAAGATATTTGCTATAAGAAGAAATTGTGGGATCTTATGGAGAAAATTAAATGACTCAAGGCAAGTCAAGGTAAGCACAATGAAATAGGTAAGAGTAGCCTTATTGGCTCGTACTTGTCATGATTTTAGGTACATAATTCAAGGTGCGAGTTTATTGTGTATTGTAGTTGTACTTGTCATATGGTGGCCAAGGATGGTAATTTGTTTCAAAAGATTGGCCATGTGGACAATGATAAGGTCTATCCAGGGAAAGGTTCTACTATTTTTATTATTGGCAGTGGTTACGTTGCACTAGACGATAGCAAGATTAGATGATTACAATGTACCTAATTTGAGTCTGAATCTCATATGTATCTATCAAATAACCCAGCAAGGCAACAAGTTGAATTTTAAGTTTGTTGTGAATAGTATAAGCAATAATTTTCAATTATTGCTTGTGGGAAGATTAATAAGGAAGCCAAGGCTCACATATTTTCAAGATTTAAGGACAAGGATTGTGGTAACAAGACTTCAAAATACAAGGATGAGATTGAGGAACCAATTTCCAAAATGAAGCTTGCTTCTAGTGTATTCCAACTAAGGGATGCATTAGAGGAGAGATATTTGAGTACTATAAATTTGCATATTCCAACAGTTAAACTCCTATGTCTAGGGAGGATATTGTCATATTGATTGGCCAAGCACATATATGTTTTGGGGGATGGAGATGGCATCATTATGCATGAGGAACTTGACTTTCATTAATGATGGTGTCTATTTATTATACTTTTTGGATAAGTAGCCTTACATATCTAGGACATTCGTGGGCTAAATATGAATTTTTTGGGAGAATATTGGAGGTCGTGCATGTCCAAAGACTGATTTTATTTGTTTCATTATTGTTGGTCATATGTCGATATAAAACTCTTTTCTCTCTTCCTTTCAAGTCATTTTTTCAATTTGTAGTATAATTGTGCTCAATTTTTCAATTTCTTTAGATGGTTGTTTATACCATTGGGACATATTCATGACATTAAAAGCTTGGATTGACGAAATCATTCTTTAAGTTCACAGTTGGCTTCATTAGTTGATTATCATTTTTCATTAAGGATCTCATATTTGAGAGCATGTTTTTGTGTTGATTAATAAGGTAAATGGCAATAAAAATATTAACAAAATAATAATTCAACCTGATTAAGCATGTAATTAGGCCAATAAAATTAATGTAGCAATGGAGAAACAAATATAAAAATGCAAACCATATGAACACTAGATTTATGTGAAAATCTTTGCAAGAAAAAAATCCACCACCAAAGAGATCCAAGCTTGTATTAAGCACAAAAGAGTACACCAATACAATCACTTATCCTTTGACAATAACCCGATGGGATAAGAGTACTTGCAAAAGAACTTTACAAATTTCTATCCCATGCCTCCAATATATAGAAAAGTTAGAAACTAGAAATCACAAAGTGGTATTTCAAAACTATGAGTCAATACCATGAGCCTCATAGTGGTCAAGCACTTTGGAATAATAAGTAACTCTTCTTACATCTTTGAGACATCTTACACCTCTCTTATGCATCATAGATTCTATCATAAAATTGACCACTTTTCCAAATCTAGGTGCTCAGGTATTCAATGGATTTGTCATAACCTTCAGATTGGAAGATACTTTATAACTTTCAATTTTGACCTTTTTAATGTAATCTTCCTATTCAATGTCTTTTTACATAATATCCCAAGTATTTTGAAGAATAAATAATAAATAATATTCTCTCTCACATGGACATCTCATTTTGCCCACTCTATCATGTTTGAAGATCATATGTTATTATCTACATAATTAAATACAATTTACAAGATATGATTTACAAGGTGAATTGCACTCCTAATTTTGATATTCTTCCACTTGACATTTACATCGCAAAGACATAATAGGAAACTAAAGAATGAATCAAGTGTTAGAAGAGGCAAGGCCCTTGGACTCTTTGCAGCAACATACTTTCTTCGTGCTCATTAGCTTAGTGAGAGAATCTACGATGTTAACTAAAGTTTCAACCTTTTATATCATGACTTTGTAACCACCAACCATCTCATGGACAAATTGATATTGAACATCAATATGCTTTGTACGAGCATGGTCCATTGAATTCTTTGCCAAACAAATAACATTGACTGTCACATTTGACATTGACCTATATTCACTCAAAGTCAATACCTAAACATAATCTTTGTAACCACATTGCCTTCTGATGAGTGTGTGTTGTAGCCATATACTTTGCATCTATAGTGGACAACACAATTGTAGGTTGTTGCTTACTCGTCCAACTAATAACTCCTCCAAATAGAGTGAACACATAATCATTTGTGGACCTCTTGCTATCCAAACCAAATGTCCAATTTAAATAAACAAAGCCTTGTATATCAAACAATTTGCCCATATAATCAAATCCCATAATAACAAATAAATTTATTAGAAATCCCTTGCAAATATCTAAAAGTCCTTTTCACATAATTTTAATGCTCTCTAATAGGGTTAGACATAAATTAACCGAGAACTCCCACTATTTGATCAATGTTTGGTCTTCTACAGACCACAGTATACATTATGCTACCTATGACACTTGCATAAGTAACATTATACATATCCTTCAAATCATTTGACTTAGGACATTGATCCAAGTGCAACTTGGTATTGGCAAGTAAATGAATACTCACTGACTTATAGTCCTACATAGTAAACCATTGTAAAATAGTCTAAACATATTTACTTTGACTATGCCAAGAATTTCTGCCAACCTAATCCTTATTGATCTCCATATCCAATATGTGCTTTACAGCGCCCAAATCCTTTATGTCAAAATCATAACATAATTGAGTTTTGAGCTTTTGAATTATACTCTTATTGTTTAAAATAAACATGCCATCAACATACATGACAATGATTAGTGATTGATCATCAATCAACTTGAAATAAACACAATGATTACATTCACTCCTAACAAACTAAAGTTCCAATGTGAAAGCATCAAACTTCTAATAACACATTCGAGGTGATTGCTTTATATCATATAATGACCATTGTTATTTGCAAAACATGTTTTTCTTCTCTTTTAACACAAACCCATTAGGCTATTTCATATAAATTTCTTTCACAAGATCGTCATGCAAAAATGGAGTTTTAACAATTATTTGCTTTACTTCTAAATCATAAGCAACAACAATAGAAAGTAGGAATATAATAGAAGTTAGTTTTGCAACAGGTGAGAAAATTTCACCGAAATCAACTCCCTCAATAGGTGAGTGACCTTTTGTCACCACTCTTGCCTTATATCTTTCCAACTATCCATTTGCTTTGAATTTCTTCATAAACACCCACTTGCAACCAATGAGCTTCCTTCCCTCGGGCAACTTAACTAGATCCCAAGTCTCATATCTATCTAAGACCATCATCTCCTCCTTCGCGGGCTCCATCCAAAACTCATGCTCCTTTGAAGAAAAAACTTCCTTCACAGATCTAAGTTCATCGTCAGTACAAAATAAAACAAATACATAATGGAAATTTGGTGGGCTATACTTGTCAACTAGTTTTTGTTGCCTTTTGGACCTTCTCAAGGGTGTAGTAAGAGACTCTTCTTCTTCTTTTAAACTCTTTGAATTTGAACCTTCTTCTTTCTTTACATCCTCATGTCCAAATTGTTCTTCTTCCATTTGTGCATCTTTTTGCTTCTCTATTTTGGTTTCAAAATGTACTATTCTCTTTTCTTTTTCTTTTGACTATACTTGATTAGACTTAACTCTAAGTTCCAAAAAATCATCACTAGAATATATCATTTTCAAGGTTATAGAATTCCAAAACTTGTAACCCTTAACATTATCACCATAACCAATGAAATTACATTTTTTAGCCTTGAAGTCTAACTTAGAGCATTTTTTTAAGCAAGTGAACAAAAACCTCACAACTAAAAACTCTAATATGCGAAATAGAGGGTTATTTTAATCTCTCCACACTTTATTTGGTGTATGAACTATAATAGAACACAAAAAGCTATTAATAAAATAACAAGTAGTACTTATAACCTTAATAAAAACATTGATCCAATTGAGTACTAATTAACATACTTTTGATTTTGTTTGTTAATGTCGTGTTCATCCTCTTTGCGGTGCCATTTTTTTTGGCGTATATAGAGTTGTTTTCTGTTTCACAATATTTGTATGTCTCTAGAAATCATCAAATTCTCTAGAACATTATTCCCCTCCATCATCCGACTTTAACACTTTTATTTTTCAATCCATTTGATTTTTAACAAGAATTAAAATATTGGAACTTGTTAATTTTTTTAGATTTATACCTTGGAAAATAAATAGAAGCATAATGTGGATAATCATCAATAAAGGGAACATAATAACAAAATTCATCAATTGAAGAAACATCTATATGACAAAAATATCACTATGAATACCCTCTAATAGTATATTTGTTGTAGTGCTACTAGAATTAAACTTAACTCCACCTATTTACGAAATGCTCACAACCAAAATTTGTAGAATAACTAGATGAACCATTCACCATTTTGATTAACTAGGATGTTAAGCCCCTTTTCACCAATGTGTCCCAACTTGTGGTGCCACAACATATATGAATTGGTGGTACTGCAGAGCACAAAATAGATGCCTTTGTTGTTCATTTGCGACCAATGTTCTTTGGATTTGTGTGGGAGATGAGGAAGTTGAGGATCAACATATTTTATTGAAGGCACATTAGATACCTTCCTTTGGATGTATACATATGGATACATTTCTTTCTACATTGTCAAGGTTGTTTGAGCCATTGGAAGTTGTCATTAGAGGGGATGTTGGAGCTTCTCTATCTTTTTTGTTATGAATTCCAACTTCCTATTGTCCCCACTAGGATAAATTTAAGGGGTAATGTTATAATATTTGAAAGCCATCTTATTGGGTCATATTAAGTTTTGCTTCTTGTGGTACATATTTGACTTATAATCATTTTGTTAGGGTATTGTATGCCTTGTATATGGAGGCTATATATGTTAGTGAGCTTACTTGTATAAAGTGGCCTACATGTGTAAAGTATACTATTACCTTATGTTGGAATATGTATCATTATTGGATCAACCAATCCTCATGTCATATGTATGAATGGTGTAAAAATTCCAATTGTATTATTACAAATTTGTCTCTTCTCTTTGGGATCTTTTGATGTATTCACATATTAGTATTCTTTCTCTCTTTTACTTATGGAGATTGTGTTTTCGTTTGATATTGAAATTGTTGCATAATCTATCAATGGTAACAAGATTCTCATTGGAAAAGCTCAAAATCCTTACTGAAAAGTTCGGAGAAAGTGTTGAAGGTTTGGACACTACTAATGTGGAAGGCAAAGTTGTGAAGGATGGACCCAGTGCAAGAATTAGTAGTAGGAAGAAAAACTACGAGGAGGAGAAGAAACAATTTCAAGACTTTGTGTAGCTACATGAAATATTTTATCAACAAAAGCTAGAAGCTGCAAAAATCCTAAAAAAGCTAGAGGGTTTGGTGGTGTTTTTTTTTTCGTTTGTTGTATGGTCTACTTCATAGTTTGGCTACTGTTTTGCTGTTGTTTCACTGTTGTTATGTTGTTGCTTAATTGTTTGTCAAGGGTTTCAGGGCCCCTTTAAAACCTATTTTACCCTATCTAATAAAAAACAAGATTCTCATAGGAGATTTTAAATAAAGGTTTTTGAAATGTGCGAGGATTAACTACAAAAGAAAGCCTTGTAAGAAAAACTCCTAAATTGTGTTTCAAATAGTTATTAATCAAGTTGATGTGATGATAATTGATAATAAAAAAGGGAAATCTCAAGTTCATTATGTGACAGAGGTTATTATTATTTAAGATCCAAACATCTACATGAAATGTTAACAACATAAAAAATCAAATCAAATAAAATATAATTGGCTACCCTTGCAATATATTTTGAACATAACACTATAGAAAATCCCAAGGTTGCTGGAAAATGTTATAAATGGAACTAAGAATGCACAAAATACAATAGTTGAAGAAATTAACCCTTGGAGATTCAAGAAGATGGTAAAATATTTATGGGCTATCATGGCATTCAATCCAAAATTCCATTCTACCAAAAAGCTCTCAACAAGGGCACAAGATAATGGTTTGATTAGAATTGATGAGAGCAATGAAGGTGTGGAGCACATTAGGTCATTTAGAAGTAATGTTTCTTCTTAGCTTATTTTTTCTATATTTGAAGGTGGTTAGGTAAATGTTTTGACTCTAGGGAATTATTTAGTGACAATTTGTCACCAATTGGTGAATTTTTCTTTTTAGGGTCTCAAAAATAGTAAACTATATGCATTTGAAAACCTATAATTTTGACCAAATTTGATACTATTTTCGTGTATGTAGCATACATTCACCATGGAATAGATTTTTTAATTTGTTAGAACATCATTAGATCACCATGCTATTTAATCCACTTTGGGCCCAATCACGTAGAAATGTTAGAGCCAATTTTTAATCTAGGTCTAATTGTATCTCATTTGAATTTTTATTTTTTAAAATTATGGTTCAATCAGCTACCATTTTACATTGATTTGTTCCCCATTTTGATGGTATCACCCTCACACTTATTGCTAATTTAGGGCAATGGGTGGTGCAATTACCAATGCAATTATAGGCAATTTAGGAAAACATGTATAATTGCCATGCAAGGTAATTATAGGAAATTTAGGGAAAATGTATATAATATGCATGTAATTATAGGCGTTATATAAAACGTGTTTAATCAACATGTAGTTGTAGACAATTTAGGGAAAATGTGTGCAATTTCCATTAAATTATTGGTAATTTAGGGTTAACATGTTTAATTGTCCATGCAAAACTTACTACATTTTTGTGGGCTACATGACCAAAAAAATTATCCATTCACTCATTATGCATTCACTTCATCTATTTCTCACGTTGTGAATTCGCAATTTCTAGATTTGCATTTGATTGATCCACTGTCAACTATGAGGCATGAGGGTACTTTCTCAAGAGTTGATGAAAAAATTGTAAACAAAGGTTGCAACTCAACTTCAATCTCCTATTCCTAATGAGTTTCACAGTAATATTATATACAATTTTTAATTTGCATTACATTTTATATTGAATATTGTTTGACTAATCTCTATAGCCATATTTCTCATGTGTTGATATTGATATGAATTTTATCATTGCATAGACTTGCGAAGTTTTTATTGCGTATTTCTCATGTGTTTCTATTAATATAAAAATTATCATTGCATATACCTACATAGTTTTTTTCCATTCTTCTATATTCTTTAGGTAGACTAAATCAATGGTATCAAGCTATTAGTGGAGTAAAGTCCCTCTTGTATTTACTTTAAATTGCATTCATCTAGGTGACTACTATGGGCTTTTGTTCTTTAGTATCAAATCCTTGTTTCAAGTCTAGATTTGCTTTGTTGCTTTGTCTCCATCTCAGTAGCCTACAAAACACCTTAAATTTCTTATACCTTTTGGAAATGCACTTTATGTTACAATTCACCATTGACTAGCTAGTGGTGGTGACTGAATCACTTTTATTGTTCCAGTTGCTTGGAAATAATTGGCAACTAACTCTGTGGACTAACCTATTCATTGCGGGTAACAACCCTTCCAGTGACTATTTTTAATCTCCTAGCCTGAAAACCTATAGCATAGAGCCTTTTATATTAAAGTTTTATTAAAGGGGTGCATTGGAATTCATGTGGCTACCTTTCATTAACTTAAGAGATCCAATGTGGAGCCCCATGGTGTCTACACGAATTGTTTCTATCTAGCATACAAATGTTATATGAGAAATGTTAAAGTATACCTTGCTACAAGTTTCCCTTAGACCATAGACCTACTTGCACTTGTGCTACAGGTGATCTACATGTTAGTACAAGTCATTTATAAGCTTCTTGAGGTGTATAGGTATTTTCTACATGTATAACACGACAAAGAAGACTTCAATTCCAAATCAATTTAACATATTACTCTAACTTGTATAATTTAAACCCTAGAAAACATTTCTATTTAGTGATGCAAACAAATCTTGATTCTTTATTCTACAAATTATTAAATCACTATTGATAAAGAATCAAACACAACAGATTGAAGAAGAATATAACATAAAAACATGCAACAATAATAATAACAATTTAAAACCAAACAAAAATGCAAAGAATCTCCATTTAACCTATTAGCCTCTTGCCAAAATTGTGCTAAAACTTCTTGTGTTCATGTTGGACTTTATCCAAATAGTGTAGGCTTAAAAAAATGTCTTAAGCCCTAAAAACCATTACAAAATTCCTTTTTTGCTTAATATTAGACCTTTGTTCCTGTGCCTTACACTTTATCTAATTCGTCAATGACTTATAGTCAATAGTTGTAATTTCCCTTAGGAACCTTTCTTGTACTACTTTATAACTAGAAACAAACCTTGTAGAATGAGTCCTTTGTAGGTTCTAGCCTAGCTAGTTTACCCTCACTTTCCTATAGTTTGCAAACAAGATTTATTGATACTTAACCTTTGAAAAAGTGCTTCTTTGTTATAATTCATCATTCACTTGGAATTGGTGGTTCCCATGTCATTTAATTTGTTCTTTGCCACTTTGAGATAAGGGTGAGTGTAGGATCATGATGGGCCAAACAATACCTCTAAGTGGCAATGAAAATATAAAAAATAGACTTCATCAAGTTCATGTGAAAATTTGAATGGATTATCTACACAATTTGAAAAATATGTAAGAATAAAAATTTGTAGAGAATTGAATCTAGTTTATGGGTGCTTATTTTTTTCAAAAATAACTAAATTTACTTGGTGAAAAATGAATATTTCAATGAACAACTATTAAATTTTTCAGAAAAAAATAAAAGTGTCAATTTAGCCAACAACAAAAAAATATATATTTTTTAAATCTTTAAGAGTAAGTAAAGGACTCATGTTCGGATGTGACGCATATTTTTTTGAATTTTTTTCCAAGAAAATAATTAGTTATGATATTTTTACTGTGACTTTTAAAAACTAAAAATTAATTTACCAGCCAACCTAACTCGATAAAAAAAATTGGAATTCAATTTTTTTAAACCTATAGCGAAAAAAACATAGTGTGACACATCTTTCGGATTTGAAAAAAGACAAATGGTTTGAAAGTTATTGATGTTTTTCAATCAGTCTGTCCATCAAGATTTCAGACACACTCTATATAGAAAATTATTAATATTTTTTTAATAATATGATAATCAAGCAAATCTTATATTTTTAGAAAGCTGACAATTTCTTCAATAAACCCTTTTCATTTTATCAAATTTGAATAAAAAAAGTTGTCAGCACAAAGGTTGAAGTTAAAAGAAGAGGGTGAAACCTGTAAACACATTAGCATTGTGAGAAAGTCAACTATGACAATCCCAAGCCTAAATCTAAGGCATTCCCAAGGCGTAACAAATATCCTTTTTGTAGAGCCAGGAATGGATATTTGTTCCTAGGAAATTGATATCTATTCCTAGGATATAGATATCCATTCCTGAAAGCCAAATTTTACATCTTCCTCTTCTATCAATCTTCCTCTCTATATATCTCTATAGCTCCCTCTACCCATCTCTTTATATATTCTTCTTCTCTCTCTCTCTCTATATATATATATATATACACTACGAGTTCTCTTTCTCTGTCAATCTCCCTCTCTCTATCTCTCTATTTTTTTAATCTCTTTGTGCATCTTTCTCTTTACTCCTACCACAATATGCATGTTCACTCCTCAATATATGTTAACCATGGCACAAGAACTTAATATCTTCACTCAAGATGACACCCTATGAAAATTCATGTAACTTGTATACTTTTTTGAAAAGCATATATCCACAATCCTAGAGTCGCCACTCAATTCTTATCACATTCTCACAAATGTGTTTTCAACTATGAAGTTAGAACTATTGCCTTCCTAAGGCTATGGCAATCATTAGACACATTCCATGGAAATTTGTTCCTTCAACTTAGTTGCTCCTTCTATGGGAACAATCTAGAGATCACAATCCTCCAATGTATCTCCTTCTTCAAGTATCACTTTTAAAGTTTCTAACCCTTAATGAAGATCGTATCTTCTTTCAACCAATCATGAGTCCTTTGGTTTTGTTCACCACCTTATTTCTTATTGATCCTTGAGCCTTATAATCTAAACCCTATTAGGTCATTATTCTCTCGAGCATCATTGATCTACTTAAAAAACCATTTTCAAATTTTCCACATCAACATCAAACCAATATCTTTCCTTAATCAATGACACTCGATTCATGGCATCTCACTCTCCAACTATTCAGAGTTGATTATCTAGCCACAACTCCATTGTTTCATGGAACAATCACCTGCTTCTTATAGGGAATCTATTCCTCCTCTTTACCTAATTTTGGTTGTGTCACCAAAAATCTATAGGCACAAAATATGTCATTATTCCCTTCAATCTACATCTTCTTATGGCCATTTTTTGTTACCTCTCTTGCCTTCTTACCCTTACTATTCCATCCTTCGATGGGTCTTTGTCCATTGTGTGTTGACTACAACCTCATAGATTTTCTTTTTTATTGGTTCATACATCTTTTATCCACGTATTTCCCATGCTATAATATTTTATCCTTTCAAGTGTCGTCATAGACTATGTCAATATCCTCTAATTTAGAATTTCTAGTCCATCTACACCTTGGTGAAATTCCTCTTCTTTCCTACACTTGGCCTCTTCCAACCAAGCAACTCTACTAGTCTCCGATACCCATACCAAGTATCATGATGCATTCCTTGATATGCATATTGTACATGATATTATATATGATCCCTATAAAAATTTCATAGGTTACACGAGTGCCTTTGCCACTTGAAATCTCTAGTGTTCCATCAACACCCTTGGCAATGTCTCCAATAGTCATCTGGAATGGTGTTCTTCTTCTAGATCCATCCTCTAGATTTTTAGTTCACACCAAGCTACTACCACAATATGCATGTTCACTCCTCAATTTATATGTTAACCATGGCACAAGAACTTAGTATCTTCACTCGAGATGACACCTTATGACAACTCATGTAACTTGTCTACTTTTTTGAAAAGCATATATCTACAATCCTAGAGTCGCTACTCAACTCTTATCACATTCTCACAAATGTGTTTTCAACTATGAAGTTAGAACTATTGCCTTCCCAAGGATATGTCAATCCATAGACACATTCCATGGAAAGTTGTTCCTTCAACTTAGTTGCTCCTTCTATGAGAACAATCTAGAGATCACAATCCTCCAATGTATCTCCATCTTAAGGTATCGCTTCTAAAGTTCCCAATCCTTAATGAAGATCACATCCTCTTCTTTCAACCACACATAAGTCCTTTGGTTTTGTTCACCACCTTATTTCTTATTGACCCTTGAGCCTTATAATATAAACCTTATTATGTCATTATTCTACTCAAAAAATCATTTTCAAATTTTCCACATTAACATCAAACAAATATCTTTCCTTAATCAATGACACTCCATTCACAACATCTCACTCTCCAATTATTCAGAGTCGATTATCTAGCCATGTAACTCCATTGCTCCATGGAACAATCACCTATTTCTTATAGGGAAACTATTCCTCCTTTTTACCTAATGTATGTTGTGTCACCAAAAATCAACTTACTCTTTGGCACCTCTTTCTACTAAATACCCTTATTGCAAATGGATTTCTAATCCATGTGAACTCCAACTTTATTTAGTAAGCAATTAATTCAAAGGGCCATGCCTCCTAATGACTTCATCAAGTCCTCCTTTCTCATGATTTTTTCCTCTAGTTTCTCCCAAAGTCTCTTTAAAGTCTAATCTAGGAACTATAACTCTACCTTTGGCAATCAATCCTTTGGTCCTCATATTGTTGACAAGGCCCACCAATTTACTTCTCAATTTAGATCTCTTTCACTTCTTATACTTTGCCTCAATTTAATAACATAGGCAAAACGAATATCTATTTTGTAGAACAGATACCCGTTACCTAGATATTCGTTGCCCAAAGAATTGGGCTTTAGGTAATAGATATCCATTTTGGGAACAAATATTCATTTTGAGAAGGGATATCCATTACCTAAAGGCCAAAAAAGGCAAAAAGAATATTGTTGGGCCCGACAACGGTGCCCACAAACCCTCTATTGTCAAGAAACCCATGATCTCTGCATGTTACAGTCAAAAAACACTTTTCTATACTTTTGGACACAAAATTTGCTTGTTTCAATCATTAGGGTGATATTTTGTTCCCCTAATGGGGAGCAATAGTCACCGTAAAGCAAAAAGGAGTAGGAAAGTTACATTGCAGGAAATTGAAGCAATTAGGGAAAATGATAGAGCAAGGAAGAGGATTGGAAGACCAAGTTTGGTGGATTCTCATCAAGGTGAAGCTTCTTCTTTACGATCTAATGAAATTCAAATTGAAGGTGTTAATGTTGAATATAATAAAATGTTAGATAAGAATGAAATTGACCATGATATTGTAAATGAAAATGTTACAAAATGTTATGAAATACCTATTGATAAGAGCAATATCATGGACAAAGAAGAATAAAAACATAGACATTTTCTTGAATATTGTGGACATGAACCTCATGATGTTGAATTTGCACTCCATAATCCATTTGTTGATAACATTGATGAGGTTGATAACATGGATGAAACAATGAAAATCAATGTATCTCCAAATTACATAAGAAGAGAGGATGTTTGTCAAGAAGAGAATGAGTGTGATAAAATTGTAAAACATCCAAGAACCCCAAAATGGTTACTTGAAATTGATGAGAACATAATGGAAAAACTTGAAAGCAAGAGGTCTTCACGAACTGTTCTGTTGTGGGCTTCAAAACTTTTCAATGAATACTTTGAAAATAAAACATTATCTGAACAATGCCAACTTTTTGTGTAATTAATAAAGATGTACAAAATTATACCTTTACTAAAGAAATTAAAGATTCGGGTAAATGAAGTGTCTGATTGGACTAAACTTATTGTTAGAAGCCTTTTTATTACACTCAATTCTATTGGAAAGACTAGCAAGGAGAAAGATAAAAGAGCTTCTTATAGAGTAATAACAACCTCAATAGTGAGAAAGCAATTAAAAAAGGCTTGATTAATGAGGCAAACTTGTGTTGACTTAAGCTTGAATCATAAAACATTTTTGAAAGGACTAGCATTAAGATCAAGACTAGATAGTGCTCTTGGAAATGATACTTGGGCTTTTAGTGGTAGGCTTCCACAAGTTGATAAGAAGCTAATCAATAGCACAAAGGATGAAATTGAATGATTTTAGCACACTAACTCTAGGGTATCACCCAATGTAAAAGATGTTTTAAAGTTAAGAATTGGTGATAAAGTCCACACACCACATCCTAAACATTACTTGGAATGTAGCCAAACAACATTGTACAAACAATATTGTGAAACACACCCAGGTATGACAATCTCACAAAGAGCATTTGAATATTATAAGCCAATTTATTGTGTGCCTCTTAAAATTCGTAATACATGTTGCAAATACCATGTAGATTTTTCTATGTATCATGAATTATTATGCAATATGCATTCTACTTTGCATAGTAATGAAATGTTAAAAGAGTGTGGTGCAATTCAACTACCAAAGTCATCTAGGGACTTATTGGATTTATTTTTATGTATTAGAGATGATGTTTGCATTTTCTACAAGAATGATTGTTTAAATGAAAAGTGTTTAAAATTTGGTGCGTTATCAAAGTTTATATCATATATTCATGAGCACAACAAGCATGATTTTGGAAAGAAAATGGTTGAGAAAAAGAGATATGAGATAGTGAAATACAATTTGAAAAGTGGAGGTGAAGGTTCTAGATGTGAGTTGATTGCAAGAGAAGTAAGTATTGCTAATTTTAAGAAAAATCTTTTTTACAAGTATGCTAGACACAACCACAGGTCTCGATGGTTAGTTCAATAGTTCAGGATGTGTAAAGACTTTTTCCCAATTGGAACTATTGTCTCTGTAGTTGATTTTGCATAAAAATACATGTTGTAACCACAAAATGAAGTGCAATCCCAGTCCAACAATTCTATTCAGATTGGTATTTTTGTTCACATCAGATATAGACATGCCCCTGAGAGTACAAAAGAGAATAGGAAGATTGTCAGAGAAACGATAAATAAAAACATATAAAGAAACGATAAAGTAATAATACAAAGGGATCTACCTGATTGGCATTAGTATATGAACAATTGTATAATAGGAGATATCTCAAGACTATATATATTTGGAACTGTCATCATCTGCCAGCTAGTATAACTTCAAAGATAAAGGAAGAAATATCATATGAAATCAGATAAAAACCCTTTGAGTTAACAAGGGAGAATGCGAAATCATACTACGCCTTGCATCGTCCCTAAAGGAAACAACAACAATGCAGCTTATAGAAGAATGATGATACAAATAGAGAGAATGTCACAACATATTTTGGTCCCTTTGCATATCCTTGCACCTATAAGGGTGTCAAGGGTCATCCGAAGAGAGCTTAACGACAATATCAATAACATCAATAAAGTATCAAGCAACACATTACGAGGGAAAACAATCACATGCATTCATAACATAATAAAAATAAGGGACCCTAGTTGCGAGTCAACCTAGAGCAAATCATCCTCCTCCCAATCTTTCTCATCACCAATTTGGATAGGTGGACAAGATGCAAGAGGAACTATAGAAAGTGAGGTATAAGGAACAAGAGCCATACATGTATCATTGTTATCTTTAGATTCACTATTGAAATATAGTAGAATAGGTTCCATAGTGGGTTGTGAAGCTTTATCCTTCTCTAGAGGAGATACAACATCAGTAGATATTTCTCTCACATCTGTCGGTGATAAATGCTTGCGAAGAGGGAGATTCTCCTCTCTTGCAGCAAGGCGAGCCATAGCACAACAATACTTCTTTCTTTCTCTTGCAATTTTATTTTGCTTAGCTTTATTTGTGATGTTTGTTAAGAGAACCATAGTATATTCCAATGTGGGTTCCTTTTCTTCCTTTGCTTCAAGAACATTAGAAGAAACAGGAGGAAGCACTGAAGGTTGGGAGACAATGGGGGAAGGGTTCCTCAATATGAGCTACTCTTCCTTCTCAACTTGTGGAGCAGGTGGAAGTACATGAACATCCTCAAGAAGTTGAGAAACCTAAATAAATAATGCATGCGCAATCGATTGATTTCCACTAGTCTCTGCAGAGGCGGGTGGTACACAAGTTATACTGTGATTGCGGGGAGGTCTGTTTTGTGCTTGACGGTTGCCTTGTCATTGAAGGGATGGTAGAGGGGGAACCTCAACATATCTACCAGATGCTCAGGGATAGATAAGAACTTTCGATCCAGGCTTAGCTTCATTCTCCACCTGTGGGACAGGGGGAACTACTATTGTAGCCTCAAAAGATTGAGGAGCTTCAGGGACATCACAAGGAGGTATGTTACTAAGCGATAACTTTGCTATTTTATTTTCTTTAAACTTTTGATATGACAAGATGAATAAATTCTCTCTAGCTCAAGCGACTCCAACTAGTTTTAGCTAGAAGTAGTCAAGTGTAAAGTGTCCATTGCGAGCAATGGCTTGGTACCGACTGTGATGTATAGCATGCACACATCCCTCAAATGGAAAATTTAAGCACTTATGAACCATTGAGGGGACCGCCTTCATGGAGCAGAGCCATGGGTGACCCAACTTCACATGAAATAAGTCTGATGTAGGAATGATGATAAAATTAACATCCAAGGTTCATGGCCCAACCTTAACTTCAAGAGTTAAGGCACCAAGAGTTGGAAGGATAGACCCATCATGTTCTCTAATTGCCATCTCTGATACATCATAGGTATCTCAATGTAATCCATGCATGTAGAGAAACTCTTTAGTTACTACATTTACCATGCAAATAGGATCGATCATAGCACATCGAATGGGTTTATCATTGATTCAAATAGTAATGTAAAGGGGTCCATCAAGAGCTTCAATACTAGCATCACGTGGAGTAAAAGATATAGATGGTTTAAGTTTAAATTGCTCTTTATGAGGGTGAACATCAACCATACAAACATCACCTTCATAGTCTTGTTCTTGAGATAGATTTACAACATTAGATTCATGATGAGGTAAAGGATCAATATATATTTGAAGATTTTGATTAGGAGTAACCATCAATTTATTCCCTTTGTCATTCACACCAGCAACCTGGATGACATTAGAATCAATGAGATCTTGAACTTCATGTTTAAGATGCATACATCTTTTAGTGTCATGACCGACGGTGTGGTGGAATTGACAAAAGGCCTTTGAATCAAAGGAAGATGCTTGCATCTTACTTGGATCGAGGGGTCTAATAGGTGGAAGCTTGATGATATTGTTGTTCAAAATTTGTGTCATTATAGAGAAAATAGACTTTGATAATGGTGTGAGATGTCTTGTTTTAGGTTTCAATTTATAACAGATGGGAGCAGGAGATGACACTGTTGCCACATGTTTTCTTATGTTACTAGCTGAAATTGCATTGATCTTGATAACATTTTTGTTGTGTTCTTTGAAGGAATGATTGTGAGAGGCTTCAGATTGACCAACTGGAGCTGATGAGGGATTATTCTCATACTAACTAACCAAAAGTTGGTAATCACGGAGATCTGTGCAAAGATGAGCGAAAGATTCATAACGCATCAACAATATCTTATCGTGGATGTGAGGTTGTAAGTTTTCAATAAAGATTCTTTGTACATCAACATTCATAATAGAATATTGAACTTGTAAGAAGAGGGCTTGATAACGGCCCATAAAATCTATAACTTTCTCTTTCATTCCTTGTTTGCAATGAGCCAAGTCTATCAAAGAGAATTAAAGTCCAATGTTTGTTTGAAAGTGCTCGAGGAACTTATTGATGAGTTGTGAAAAAGAAGTGATTGAATTAGGAGGTAAAGAGCAAAACCAATCCAAGGTTGGGTCTTTGAGTGACCTAGAAAAGAGTTTTTCCAAGATTGCATCTTCAAAGAAGAAATCACCACACATAGCGGTAAAGGCTTCCACATGGTTGTTAGGGTCTCCCTTCCCATTATATTTTTCAAAGTGAAGGGTTTCAAACTATTCAGGCATTTGTGTTCTTAGGATGGAATAAGACAAATGGCTACAGATATAATGTGTTGTCTTATTAGGTTTAGGTGGACTATTAATTATGCTAGCTAATTGTTGTTGGATGGATGTCATATTTTTCAACAATTGGTTTATGACAGGATTGGAAGATGAATCAAGTAGAGATTGGAATGGATTGGAAGGACTAGTTGTCAATGTATGAGTAGCCTTTTGCAAAGTTATAGGAGGTTTAGATGTAGGTGGAGTAACATTAGGTGTGGAATTTATGTAATTATATGGAATGGTACTATAATGGCGAATGAGATTCCTAGTAGGTAACCCAACACATGTGGTAGCACTATTACTTGGATGTGTAGTAGTGGTGAGAATGGTAGAAGTATATGTAGGAATAGGGGATGTCGATATGGGTGCCGACACTTGAGTCCCTATTTGTTTTGAATAAATAACATTAGTGACAATTTCAACGCAACTAGATGTAGATAGAATGTTGTTATGTACTATATGAGAAACGTCATGCAAGACTTCCAATCCTTCTTGACCTTCGAGCAAAAGACTTTTTAGACTCTCAACAAAAGGGATGGCCTCTTCGGCTATATGTTATGAGCTTACAAATTTCTAGAAATTAGCCAACTCAGTGTCTAATAACTGAATTTGATCTTCAGGAACATGAGCCACAAGGTCATCAATGTTGATGGATTCATGAAAAGTTGATGCTTCAGGAAGATGTGAAGTAGGGAGATCAGGAAGAAGTGATTGACCTTCTTGTGTGATAAGACTAAGGAATTGGGGTTTTGGTGTAGTGTTATCATCGTTATTCAAAGCATGAGAACCCATAATTCAAATACTTCTTCACACAAGAATGTTAGAATAAGGGCAATGGGTCACAAAGCTCATAAAGCGTCTATAAGTTTCAGTAACGCACAAGATGCACAAATAGAAGAAATGCATGATGTGGCAAAAGAAGGGTTTGATTTTTTGTTTAATTGAAGAAATGTTTAATTGAAATTTAAACAAACATACTGCACATAATATATCCTTGATCAAATTCAACACTACTCAAATCCACTTATATATCAATAATGTCAATGCTCAAATCAAACTCTAATTTCAATGTTTTTTTTTCAAAATGCAACAACTCAAAATTGTACCTAATTTAAAACTTCAATGCAAGATTACATTTGTAATGTAGTAGAGGAAAATAAAATCATATTTGAAATGAAAATGTCGATAGAAAAAATCTGAAACAAATAATCAATCACAAACTCTAGATTTCAACATTAACTAGGTTTTCACAAAAATTCAACTTTTTTGACAAATCTTAGCAATGAAAATATTCAAATGCACAATGTAACACTATGAAATGATTAAATGTTGTGATACCAATTAGATTTGATGCGAAAATCAGAAATTTAATTCATGGTATGATGATCTATCCTTACAAAATGCAAACAAAGTGAGAAATATGCTTTTTTCCAAATCTAGAATGAAGTGTTTATCTTTCAAATTTCAAATGCAAGTACGCAAGAATGTTTTAAACACCAAGGATGAGAAGGTAAAACAAATGAAACTATTTTAAAAAATGCAACAAGATTTGAAACAAATCACAAATCTATAAACCCTAGGTTCAAAACTAGCTAGATTTTCTAGGAATTCAAGGTTTTTACAAACCCTAGTTTTGAAACTATGCAAAATTTAACTATGTATGTATGCAAAATGATTAATGAATTCAATGCCAATAAGATCTAGGGAAACAAACAACTCAGATCTAAAAGAAGAAGGGTGCAAAAGTGAAAGACAATTCAGGTTCACCAAAATGTTTAGGGGGAAAAGAGTGACTTAGCCTAAGGGATTAAACTAGGTCAAAACTCTCTTCTACCAAACATTAGAACACAAACCGAGCTTGGCTACTACCCATGGAGGAAAGCCAAACTACAGGGATTTTGTTCTTTTGTTGTATAGAGGAGCATCAACCAAATTCAGTCAAGTTCTAGCAAGTAAACTAAGGTAAATAACTAAACCTTAAATGATAAAGATCTGCTAATAACTAACTGTCAAAAATAAAGATCAAAAATCTAAAAGTACAGTAGAGTTTAGGAAGCAGAGAAGAACCTAGATCTAGATTCAGAGGCATTAAAGACTATGGTTCTTGGGTGCCCTAGACCCTAATTGTGGTTAGGTAGAATTTCTTAGTTTCACCAAACTTGTACCTACAAATCCTTTCTTCTTCCTAGGTCTTGTCCTCCGAAACCTCTATCTTCAATCTGCACACAAGGAAAGAGGAAAAGGTTGTGTTGTGTATAAGGGATTGCCTTAGTCAAACCTTGTGTTGGTGTTTCCACCTCCACTATAGTGATGATTAAATCCAAGAGTGCGTTCCCTAGGAGGGCAGAGGCCAAATCTATAATATATGATGAAAGTATGAATGAAAATGATGAAGATTACCACAAGATGTAGAACCCTTAGTTGGAGTAGATACTCAAGATCATGCACCAACAAACAGAGTGATGGAGAAGGATTGAAACTTCCTTCAAGACCTACAAACAAACTTCATAACATCCACAAGTAGATAACAATTCCAAGCATGAATATCACTTTAGCATAAAAGATTGAAACATGTGAGCAATTCCAGTTGTTCTCTTGATAAGAAAGTAGTCATCAAGGTGTTCAATTAATTGTAAAACTCCTTTATATATGCATTCCCACCCACAAATGACAAATAAAACTAAATGGTGCCGACATGTACAAACTAGGGAGGTGTTCTAAGCCAACACCACAAGAAAGGGGCTAAAGGACTCATCTGGACTAGGGCACTCAGGTGCCTTGGTCCTTTAGCCCCACAAACTCTGGGGAGTGTCAAATGTCGTGGGCTTAGGCTAGTCCTAAGTTTATTCTACCAAGTTTATTCATCAGGATCGATATTTTATCATTTAATGCTAAAAAAGGTGTTAAAATAGGTCTTGATTAACAAGTGTAACATTTTAGGTCTAACCGGGTGCTAAATTAGGTGTAAAATGCTAGTGGACACTGTTGCAAGTATGGGCCTAACCGGTGTTGTCATTGGTGTCAACATACTCCTGTTACATTAATGATAAGGTTGGATGAGTTGTGTGCTGAGGATATTGAGAAAATTAGTCTCAATTAGGAACAGTGAAGAACAACGATGGCATAAGGTAAAAGTCCAAGACAGGATGAGGATCAGAGGATGCAGATTAAAGGGTTTGTAGATATGTGTCTTAAGTTGTTCTAGTAGAGATTTCAAAGGTCCGCATGAAGATTTGAAGAAGTTATGGCAGTTCAAGTGGAACCAGTTCTGGCAAGTGTTCAGTGATGACAGAGTGTTATAGATAGGTCTGGTGAGATCCAGAAATACATTCTCTAATTTTGTGGATTTGAGGAAGTGTTTGGGAAGTCTGTGTAGTGTGGCAACTCGATTGGTTCATGGTTTGAAGGTCTGGAAGTATCTATTCCTTTGTGACAGTAATGGCAGGCTGTGTTCTTGAGGTTCTGAATGAAGGAGAGAAGAGTTTCAGTAAGTAGAGGAAGTGCGGATGTTCCTGGTGTTTCAGGCAAGCTTGTGGAGGTCCTTGGATTGTGCTCAATTCATGTTTATGGTCTGCATTAGAATTAGAGTCCCAAAAATGAAGAATAACTTCCAGATGATGATGTTCTTTCTGTGACTGGCTGACTGGATGAATTATACATTTTGCGGATGTTCTTGTGGATGTGTACCGACTTAGATGTTTGTTCCTAAGTTGATGTCATGTATAAATAAGGGATTGCGAAGTCATTTCAATGTGTCACTTGTGGAGATGAGTGTGTGGTAGCAAAGAAAAGAGTGAAAGGTAGAGCAGAAGGTTTGGGCTTAAATGGAACTGACTCAAGCATAGTGAAGATGCTATTTTCTAGTTCAAGTATGTGATACTTATTCTTTTGTAGATAGTGTGTCTCTAGTAGGCAGTGAGCCTCTTGTGAGAAGTGTGCTCAGGCAGTGAGCCCTAATTGGCATGTGCCATTTTGTTCTTTCTATTCTTCTAACAGAGAATACAATCTTGGGTTAATCACCCCATGGTTTTTCCCTTAACCGGGTTTTCCACGTCAAAATCTTGGTGTCTCTTGTGTTGATGTGTTTCTAATCTTGATTAAATGCATTAAGTTTCATATTTGATTTATTGTTATACTGCTAAGTGAATATAAGTGTTGAAAGTAAAGAAAGTTTTGGACAACTGATTCACCCCCCCTCTCAGTTGTTTTCTCTAAGTCTAACAGACACATTTTACTCCATAACAGTATATAACAAAAAATCAATCTATAACATGTTATTGACCATAACTCAGCCATTGTAAAGTGATTATACATTAAACTTTTAAGTTTCAAAGTAGGAATACATACACATAAGGAATTTAAATTATATTTTATATCAAGGTGTATATATATATATTAAAATCTAGTCCATAATGGTAGACATACAAAAATTTGGCAAATATGCCAACTCAAAATAGTTTTTACAACATGTGGCATATGCCATCTCAAAATCTATATACAATCTACATGCCAAATAGATACATAAAATACTAAAGGTCCACTTGACCTTGTCTCTGGTGAATCCTCAACCTGTGACAGATCCTCAAAAAGTGTCCTCTTTGTGCCATTATGTCTAGTAGTTGATGGATGGAAAGTTGACTACATTAACAAGTCAAACCAAAAAATTGATTAATTAGTTCAATGGTAAATATAAATAAGTTAGAGTTAGTAAATAGAATCTTATCTACTACAATTTAGAAATTTTATTTATTAACATACATCTAAATGATTACAATCAACTATAAGACCTCTCTAAACTATCAATTATTAAAAAAAATTCAACTCAATTACCTCAACTCTTTCTTGTTATTCAGAGAGTCATTCTGCAAATGATTGTCTCTTAAGATGATCATGTGTCCTATTGAAGCATGATGGCAAAGGTACCACATCACTCACTTTAGCAATAGATTATAATAATAAAATAACATTGAAATAAATTAATATATAATTAATAACAAGAAAGGAAATGCATACATTAAAAAAGGTAGATGTGTTACAAATAAACAATCTAGATTGCACTAAACAAAGACTTATCTACTAGAAACCAAGCACATACCACCAATGAGGCCTCCTGCATTGATTGAGAAGGACTCATCATGGATGAACCAACTAATATATCCCATATGAAAGAAGACAAGAATGTAAGACTCTATGTATACATTTAATCATAATAACCTTTAAATTAATAGATCAATATAAACAAAACAAAAAAATGCTCACTAGCATTAGGGGAGAGGAGCTATTAGTCATTAGGGATAACTTTACAACCATGTAGAAGTTACATGGAATATTGTAGGACCTCTATTTTTTTAGAAATGTGATATGGACTCTTATCTATCTACAACTAAGATTTAGAGGTGTGACTCATCATGCAACTCTCCACATCAGCACATCTAGTGAAAAGTGTCCTTAAAATGAATTTTTAAAGATTCAACAAAAATGAGCTGTCATGGAATTTTTTACAACCTCTTACATTTCATGAGAAAATACAAGGTATTTATTGTACTCACCTTTTACATTTTTCATAGGATAAACATATAATATGAAGTATTCCAATGCATGTGTATTGCCACGCCAATAGTTCTACACATAAGAATAGTATTTGTCTACATATTTGGAGTGTTTTCATTATAAGTGGGTCCTCAAATAGTTTGTTATCTAGTAGGATGTTCCCCTAAAACCTCAAATATATAGGAGGCACCAAAACTCACCACTTAGGTCTTGGGAGATAGATAGACCATCATTTACCACTCAAGAATTTACTAATGACGATGATGGAGATGAGCCAATTAAAGTTGTAGTTAAGGATGATGCAGGGTCACAAATGCGTAGAGATTATTTCTAGAAGATGTGTCCCCACTATTATATCCATTATATGTAGGTAGAGGAGTGGGTTCAAGAGGATCAAAAGGAGAAGGAGGATTAGAAGGAGCAATTGAAAAGATACGATGGGCAAATAGGTGGGGACAAGACCATGGAGGTGGATAGAGGAGAGACAACATTGAATGTATTCCCAATGCAACAAAGAGGAGGGTACTAGGGTGATGATATAGGTATGAAATATATAACATTTAAGTTTCATTCCCTCACATTATAAATTATATGATATCTCAAGATAGATGACCTAACGTGATAGATAATGTGTAATATGTAGGTATCTTAGATGAGTGGTTGTATTGACCATAGACCATTTGACAAGTGGTGTTACTATGATATTGACAAAGTGGATAGTGAAATAATATAAATGTTTTAGTCAATTTTATCTACTATTCAATCTTATGAGCAAGGCTCATGGTAGCTTGGGAGGAGGGGAATGTAGCCTGATAAAGAGAGATGTGTCATTACTATAGCAAGTCATGCTTTCTTTGGAGCTAGAACATGTACAAGTGAGGGTAGTCATGTAGCCACATATTGGTGTCATTATTGGCACAATGATATTCTATAAGTTGATAGTAACAAAAGAAAATTATAGTGTAACAAGTAGATTATAGTGACATAAGTAGATTATAAAACAATATGGGTAGAGATTTCCAACCTCTGCAAGGAGGTGGGTAGGTTATCATGAGGCATGATAGACTTTCACAAGCAAGTCTAAATATAGGAGTAGAATTAGGAGTAGGGAAAAATCACCTACAAGGTCTAGTTTAATGGCCAATTTTAGGAGTAAGATGGGGGAGTGGTTCTCAATGCTACCTCCCCCAAATTGATATGTACCTGATCATGTTATGATTTTTGTTATGTTGATGACATTTGGTATTGGACACTTTGATATGTATGGTTGGTCTTCATATTTATTGGTTTATGGCATGAGCATCTATATGGCCTATATTTTTTATGGAATTTTAGTTTCCTTGTATGTTTATATGTTTTCTATCTGTTGATGCGTGTATGTAAATGATATAGCATCAATTTATCAATACACACAATTATCTTGGCGATCAATGAACATTGTATGTCATAATGGAATCCTCATAAGAGGAATCAATCAATGCACTAAAATGGATCATATAATCATTAGTTGAATCAATTGTAAAATATGTATGAATAAATGAATAATTGATGTGTTAGTAAAGCTCAAATCTATATGAATAATGAATAACACGTATTTATTTCTTTCTCATTTTCATTCTTTTAACCATTATTTTATATGATCAAACATGTAACAAACGCCATGATTCTCTATTTTACTATTTATCTAAATGACTATAATCAAATAATTAAGTTTTCTAAATTATCAATTAAATTACAGTTCAATTGAATTACCTCCTCCCTTTGTTGGCATTCTGAGAGTCTTTTAGTGAATGATGGTCCCTTGGGTCGATTAGGAGTTCGAATAAATAGTATTGGCAAAGGTGCCACACCATTCACATTTTGGATAGACTATAAAAGTCAAGTACATCAAGATATAAATTAATATATAATTACTCACAAAAAATGAAATGCATACAATAAAAAGTTAGATGTGTAGAAAAATTTATACCACAAGTCTAGGCCAAATTGGATGGTAGAAAGAGTTCCATGATGAACTTCTATCAACTCCTCCTCTATCATCAATTGTTATCCCCCTTAGATACATTACTACTAATATTTGTTTATATTATATTCAAATGGAATGCACCATGAAATCTAACTTTAAGTTTTACCTCTAAGAAAGATTAGCCTTGCTTGTGTCCTTCTTTACCCCTTGATGCCTGTGCTCGTGCTCTTGTCCTTGATCCCTCAACTTGAGTTTTGGACCCTACTTCCATATCTTGTAAAGGTGATGTATGAGGGACATCATACTTTGAAGTGTTAAGGGGTGTCTCAGTACTCTCCCCGAGAGGACCTAAGCATAATTGATTGGAAAAAATGCAATGATGAGGCACACAAACATGTGTGGACGAGGAGGGTCTAGTAATCCTAGGTGATCCAATCTCGTGGTTGTGCATGCTGAGAGGTTTGTGTAATCAAGTGCTCAGTCAAAGAGTGTATGGAAATGAAGCTATGTTGTGTTTCTTTTGCAACATCTAAGTGCTGAATTGGAGGGGGAATAAAAGGACCTTGCACTTGTCTCATTGCCCTAGGTCTATCTTGAGGCATTTCTTTACCTATTCCCTAGAACTCTCTAAAATTAAAATAATTCACATGGTGACCCATTACAAACTCTACATATAGTTTACTTTGAAGGAAATATAAAGGTACATCAAAATTGTTATTGGGTGGTTTATCAAAAACCATCCACCAACGATCCCAAAATTTTTGAGTAATGTTGTGATGTGTATACCATTTGATTGAATACTTAGGCTTACAGACATCAACACACAATCTGGTTTTACGGTTGACAAAATATTGGGCTAACATAGCTTTTGTAATGTCTAAATCTTTGACTTGGTTGTATGGTAAACCATTAGAATATCCTGCCTTCTTTGCTTCTTGCCAATGCCTAAATGGTTCATGTTGGCTTGTGAGGGCTCAAAAATGAGTAATAATTCCCTCTAAGCTCGATGTCATTGAAGAAAATTGACGATGGCAACGATAAATTTCTATAATCTTACTTATTTCATCAATATTTGTTTCAATTTGCTCTTCGATGGTTGGAGGGTTTGGTGGGAGATGGTTTGAGTTTTGATGTTCTTCATCCATTTTACCTATTTCAAACTTAAAACATATAAATTTAGGATTTAAAACAAAAAATTTTCATTTGATTTACAAAAAGAAACAAAAAGAGAAGAATTAGACCCTTACCTCTTCGAATTTGTCTCCTCCAAATCAAATATTTGTTCGTCTGCAATCAGATATTTGTTTCTCCTTCTTTGTGTTTTGCAAGCCATGGGTTTTGTAAAACATAAACCTTTTTTCTCTTTTTATGGTTTATGAAACAGATATCCGTTTTGCAAAATGATTATTATATTGATTATGCATCTTGTTCCTAGATCATGCTAGTCATAGATGATTTATAGTAAATGTGATGATTTTATATCATGTTATAATTTATGCCACGTTGTGGTGGATTATGCTTCTTTGACTATTTATGTGAAGAAAGTGAGGTTGATGTTTGACCTGAGTGTGTAGGTATAGGGTTATTTCCCCAACAATGGTTATATATTGGAGATGGTCATATTTGGTAAACATGTGTGTTAACCTGTATCTCATTTCATTTGAGTGTAAGATGAGTCTTGTGAATCCCTATGTTAACCTAGATCTGAATTAGTGGTGATTTTGGAGTCCACATGTTGTGGAAACTTGTAAAGAGTGTATGAGTCCTTTGCATGTGTTTCCTTTAGCTTTTTGCATCATATTTTAATTTATCTTGAAAATCATTTTTTGTGTGCTTTCAATATTTTATGTTGAGTTGAAAAAAGATTAATTTTACCTTAGCAAAAATGTCTAGTGTATTATTTTGTTCTAGTATAAGAAATTTTAAAAAAAAATTAATATTTTCTTTGAAATGAAATAAATTGCTTTTAAAAGGTAGAATTACATTATAATGGAAATTTAATTTATTTCCATTGGTTTTCATAAATTATTAAATGTGAGTTAAATTATGTGTATTGCCTTATGGTATTAATTGTATTAATTTAATTATTTAAATTTCCTATTTTTCTCAAAGTTATTTTTGAAAAGAAATTGGGAAATAAGAAAAAGAAATAAATAAATAAATAGAAAAAAAGGGAAAATGGATTTTGGAGTGCATATAAGGAAAATAGGCTTCTATTTCTTGTTTCACTTTGGTATTCTCTCCTCAAACACTCTTATTGCTCCATGGAAAAGAATTTTTGAGAAGTTTGAATGGAAACGATTCTTGATGGCTTGGAAAAGATTGGGTGTGTGTGGCAAGGGATTGTGAAGGTACTTTGGCCTCAAGAATATTCTTCATTTTTGTAAATATTGCATTGGAAGGTATTTCTCTCTTTGAAAATTGTTTTAAATTTAAATTTTAATTAGTTTCCTTCATTGCCATGCCACATTTGATGGCTTGCATATGGCCTATTTGATTGAAGGATTTAATTTGATTTAAATTGGAGGTTGTAATTATATGTTCTATTTTGTAGTTTTAAATTTTCAAAAGTGCCAAAACAACCATTAGTATGACAAAATTTTGTTTGAATGGTCTTTTCCAAATTTGAGTTGAGAATATGATTGTTGTGCATATTTGGGATAAGAGGGTATCATTAGATTTTTGAAAGTCTTTTTAATTTAGAAAATAAAAAAATGCAAGGTAGCAACCACTTCCATTAATGGATGATTTAGGGGTTTTATGATTTTTCTTGCATTTGCAAATGAGTGAAAATTACATTCTAGGATTTAAAATGATGTTCTATAATGCGGGATGAGTAGTCTCCCTATTATTTTAAGATTCTACATCTTTTAGAATATTGTTAATATATGTATGTATATTATATATACATACATATGTATATGTGTATATAGTATGTATATGTATATATTATATATACATACATATGTATTTATATATAATATATACATGCATATATACATATACATATATATACATACACACATATGTTTTAAAATTGTTGCATTGATTTCCATGCCACACCCAAATTGTCAATTTGGTGTGTTGGACATATAGGATTGATGGTGCAGTCACGGTCGGAGGGTTCATAGAATGAACTGTCCAAACCATGCAGTTAGAGTAAAACACAATAGAAACAACACAATTGTAGAATGCAGTGGAAGATTCATATATTTAGAATATCGAAGAATTACAATGGTCATATGTTGGCAACATGTGGGCTACAATCAAAGGGCTCACATGTCTGCTTTCTAGGTTACAACAGATATACAAGATATGGCATTGAAGTGCCTTCCAGAAAGAAGATCTGTATCTAAACTATCATAATCACTAACTGGCTTCCTAATACATCTTAGAGATCTATATATATTATCTTCAAGCTCATGAAATCCTCCACGTCAGCCACAAGAGGTTACAAACTCCAATAAAGGAATGTAATGTGTAGAAACAAGTAGGTTGGCCTACAACATTTGGTATTGCTTTGCAAATGCATGAAACTTGGTACGGAACTCAAGGAAGGTCTATCTGATCCATATGTGTCATGTATGATGTTTCATTTAGCTTCGCAAGTCACGAAAGTGCTCCACAAACCTTCTCCTTCAACTGACTATCTCTATGCTCTATTATGAGAAAAATGATAATCTTCTGATAGCGATAAATTTTAGCAAACAAGCCAAATGACCTGAAATTTAGGTAGAATGTAGATGATGATATGTAGGTGCTAAGTTTTGCTTTGCATGCTCTGATATGAAGATGCGGTGAAATGTGGTACAAAATGTTGAAAACTGCACTGACTGAACTTAATTGAAAATGAAAGAAAAGAAAGAATGCAAATGTTTTTTTGGTAGATGCAAGATTGCTTTGCAACTTGGGATGCTCCTACATCAAACACCCAGGGTTGTTGAAAAGTGAGTCCCTCACTTTGTTGGGGCTAAAGGAAAACCAAGGTAGTCTACCTTAGCTTGAGACATCCATGATGAATCTTCTTCTAGTCTACCTTTCCACTTCACCAAATATTATTTGTATTGCTTGCCTCTGGTAATGTGTCCAACTCTGCTATCCAAGATGTCCTCTATCTTCTTCGGTTGTTGTTGTGGTAACTAATTCTTCAAACCTTCTTCAATGCTGTTACTTGACTCTCCTTCATGATACTGATATAGGTCTATAATGTTGAATATAGGTGATATACCCAATGCCTCCGATAGCTCCACTTCATATGCATTTTCTGAATCAAACTTCCTAAGAATCTTACATCGTCCAAACTTTTTCATCTTCAGCATGTTGTATGTCCCTACTAGAAATCTCTCCTTTCTCAGATATACCGTAACTTCATCACCAAATAAAAATTCTTTGTGTCTCCTCTTCTCATCTGCTTGCTCCTTATACTTAGTATTCATCTCCTCCAAATGCTTCTTGACCTGATTATGAACTATCTCCATGTATCCTACAAATTCTTCTACCTCTCAGCTTCTCTTATTCTCCAAATTGATGTCTCTCAACTCTGCAACTCCTCTAGGTTCCATTCCAGTCACAATCTTAAATGGTGTCTTCCTTGTACTCCTATTCACTGAATTATTGTATTCAATCTCTACTTGCGGTAGAATTAGATCCCAATTTCCTGCCTTGTCTTCTACTAAACATCTCAACAAGTTACCCAAATTCCTATTTACCACTTCTGTTTGTCCATCTGTCTGTGGATGAAATGTTGAACTGAACTTTAGGTTTGCCTTCATCTTTCTCCATAATGTTCTCCAAAAGTATTAAATGAATCTTGTATCCCTATCTGAAATTATGCTCTTGGCTAATCCATGCAATCTCACAATCTCCTTGAAAAATAGGTCAGCAACATGTGTTGCATCATTTGTCAAGTCTTACAAAGTATGAAATGTGACATCTTTGAAAATCTATCCACCACTACAAATATAGAATCATATCCCCCTGTGTTCTTGGTAATCCTAATATGAAATCCATGCTTATATCCTACAAAGGTCTCTCTAATACTGTCAAAGATTTGTACAATCTAGTATCCTAACTAATCCCTTTTGCAACTTGACATACTGTGCAAATCTTCACAAACTTCCTTACATCCTTACATATATGAGGCCAAAAGTAATGTTTACTTACCAAATCCAATGTCTTGTCAATCCCAAAATGTCCTACCAATCCGCTATTGTGTTTTTCCTTTATCAAATTATCTCATCGAACTTCTAGGTATACACAACTGATTTCATTTAAACAACATATCCTCTTGAATGAAATAATCTAACCACTTACTTCTATCTGCCATAACAAGTTCCTTACATGCTTTCCATGGTTCTGTAAAATCAAGATCCTCTTTATACATGTGCTTCAATTCCTCAAAACCTAATACTTCTACTCTCATCTTTGTCAACAAATTTCTTCTTCTGCTCAATGCATCTGCAACTTTGTTTGACTTCCCACTCCTATGCTTCAATACAAATGTGTAACTCTGCTTGAACTCTACCCATCTCATATGTCTCTGATTCAACTTTCCTTAACTAAATTCAAATATTGCAAAGCTTGATGATCAGTGTACAACACCAATTCCTTAGGTAACAAATAATGTCTCCATTTCTTTAAAGCTTGAATTATGGCATAGAACTCCTAGTCATAAACTAAATATCTTCTCCTAGCATCATTCAACTTCTCACTAAAATATGCTACTAGTCTCCCTCTTGACTTAATACTTCTCCTATTACATTTCCACTAGCATCACAATCTACTTGAAATACTTTTTTAAAATTCGGTAATGCTAACACTGTTTGCTCTGTCACTTTCTGCTTCAACAATTCACAACTTTTATTTTCTCCTGATGTCCACTTAAAATCCTTTCTGTCACCTCTCATTGTCTCTGTCATTGGTGTGCATACTGAACTAAAATTTCTGATGAACTTTTGGTAGAAACTAGCTAGTCCATGGAATGATCTTACATCTCCAATGTTCTATGGTGTTGGCCATTCAACAATTGCTCTAACTTTCTCAGGGTCCATCTTCAATCCTTCCACAAAAATCACAAATCCCAAATATACCAATTCTTCTTTCATGAAACTATATTTCTTGATGTTTATCAATAACTTCTCTTCTCTCAACCTCTGCAATACTTGTCTAATATGCCACAAATGTTCTTTTGTCTTACTAAAAATCATAATATCATCCAAGTATACAATAGCAAACTTACCCAAGAATTTCTTCAAAACCTCATTCATCAACCTCATGAAAGTACTCAGTACATTAGTCAATCCAAAAGGAATCACTAACCATTCATACAATCCCTCATTTTTCTGAAATGCATTCTTCCATTCATCTCCTTCTCTGATCTTGATCTAATGGTATCCACTCTTCGAGTCTATCTTTGTGAAATACTTTGCTCCACTCAAACAGTGCATAATGTCATCCATCCTTGGCAATGGAAATCTATACTTAACAATGATCTTATTGATTACTCTAGAGTCTGTACACATCCTCCATTCTCCATCTTTCTTTGGTGCTAATACTATAGGTACCACAGATGGGCTCAAACTTTCTCTGATCAATCCTTTCCTCAACAGCTCCTGTATCTATCTATCCAGCAATGCATTTTCTGCTAGGGTCATCTAGTGTGCTGCTTTATTAGGCAAGTTAGCTCCAGGTATAATGTCCATATGATGGTTGATACTTTGGATTGGTGGAAATCCTTCAGGTACATTATTTGATATGATGTCTTCATACTCTATCAACAATTTAGTTATCTCCTCTAGCGGTTCTTTTTTTTTTCGGTAATAGTCTCTGTACTTAGGGTTCTGTACTTCATAGGAATCAAAGAAAAACACATACTCTCATGTCTTAAACCATCCAGAAATTTCCTTCCATCAACCAAACAGATTCTAGCATTCCCACATACTTTACTTTTAGGCTCATCTTCCAAAGGTATCAAGATATTTTTCTTCCCATTTAATGTTATAGTATAAGTATTCTTTCTACCATTATATATATCTTTTCTATCATACTGCCATGGTCTACCCAACAATATATGACATACATCCATCAACAAAATATCACATAGTACTTCCTCATTATAAGATCCTATATGAAATTTCACCAAACATTGTTCACTCACCAATACCTTGTGTTCATCCTAAATCCATGCTATCTTGTAGGGATTTGGGTGTTTCAATCTCTCCAAGTTTAGCTTAGTCACAATCTCCTCTGAAACCAAATTATTAGTATTGCCACTATCAATGATCACTTTACAACATATACCTCCTAATTTGCATCTGGTCCAGAACAAACTTTTCCTCTGCGGTGGTTCCTCAATTGTCTTTGCTTGAAATAGTGCTCTCCTCATGACTAATGATTCTGCTTTCTCTAGTTTTCCAATTGAACTAGGTGTTCCAATAGATTCTTCCTCCGCATAAGCTACTCTTGCACTATTCTATATCTTCTTACTTGTACTTCCTTGATGACATTCAAATGCTCTGTGTCCTTCAACTCCACACTTAAAACAGGTTCCTCTAAATGTTCTCTTATCAAATCCTCTTTCATCTCTCTTGTATCCTTCATTGCAGTAAGACTTATGATTCCCTCTATGGTAGAAATTTCTGTCATCTCTCTGGTATGAATTTCTTTGTCTTCCTTCTTGTATGGACTACTTTCTTTGTTTTGCTCCGCATAAGGTCTTTCTCCTCTGGAATATGTTCTACCTCTCTAAAATTTACCTCCTCTACCTCTTTGTCTTTGCTCATGTTTCTTATTCAACTTGTCTTCAACTTTCAATGCAAAATGATATGCTTCTTCTATGGTTGGCATTCTCACCAAACTTAGTTCTTCTTAAATATTCATCCTCAATCCATTTATGTATCTTGCCACTTTCTCCTTTCTTGCTTCACTATGTCTAGTCCTTATGATCATCTTATGAAATTGTTCAGTATATTCCTTCACAGATTTATCCTTTTGCCTCAAGTTTTGCAATCTCTTCAGAAATTCCAACTCATAGTTAGTAGGTATAAACTGATTCTTCAACTTTGTCACCATTCTATCCCATTTTATGATCTTTTATTTTCCTCTCCTATTTCTATCCAATTGAACTTCTTTCCACCAAATAGCAACATGTCCTTTCAACTTAGTTTTTGCAAATCTTACTTTCTCCAGATCTTCAATTTCTTCATATTCAAATTATTCTTCCAAGTCATTTATCCAGTCAATCAATTCCTCTAGATTGAAATTTCTAGTGTAGTTCAGTACATCCAATCTAGGTCTCTTACCAATCTTAGAAATAGCTTTCAACATCTTCATTTGATCTAATTCTTCTTCTTCTAGGGCTTCTTCATTTTGATTAGTAAATTGAAATTCATCATCACTTTCAACATCATGTCTAGGGTTTAGTCCTCTTCTTCTATCTTATTCTACAACATCCAATCTAATCTTCATTGTTCTCATCATCTCTATCATTTCTTCCATTCTTCTAGCAACATTGGCCATAGTAGGCATCCTCCTTGGCGACATCTCTTCGTAGGATCTGGTGCAATTGCCTCAATTCAAAAATCTGACTACAAGGTAACAATTGCCTCAGAATCGTCGCTCTATTGACAAACACAAGTAGATTGCCTCAGGTCAGTGATTTGTTCACCACAAGATCTTACAAAATGCCTTCACTTCCCATATGATTCAAACTTCACTTTGATACCACTTGGTGCAGTCATGGTTGAAGGGTTCACAGAATGAGCTGTCCAAACCATACAGCTAGAGTAAAATACAATAGAAACAAACAATGCTTGAATATGCCAGAAACATGAGGGCTACAATCAAAGGGCTCATAGACCTACTTTCTGGGTTATAATAGATATACAAGATATGGCATTGAAGTGCCTTCTGGAAAGAAAATCTATATCTAAACTATCATAATCGCTAACCAACTTCCTTATGCATCTTTAAAATCTATATATATCATCTTCAAGCTCATGAAATTCTCTGTGTCGGCCACAAGAGTTACAAACTCCAACGAAGGAATGAAATGTGTAGAAACAAGTAGGTCGGCCTACAACATAGGGTATTACTCCGCAAATGCATGAAACTTGGTGCAGACCTCAAGTAAGGGCTATAAGATCCATATGTGTCATGTATGATGTTTCATTTAGCTCCACCAGTCATGGAAGTGCTCAGCAAACCTTCTCCTTAAACTGACTGTTTGTATGCTTTGTTATGAGAAAACTGATGATCTTCTGATAGCGATAACTTTTAGCAGGCAAGTCCAAATGACCTAAAATTTGGATATGATTTAGATGATGATATGTAGATGCTACGTCCTTCTCTGCACTCTCTAATATGAAGATGTGGTGAAATCCAGTACAAAATGTTGAAAACTGCACAGATTGAACTGAACTGAAAATGAAAGAAAAGAAAGAATGCAAATGTTTTTTTGGTTGATGCAAGATTGCTCTGCAACCTAGGATGCTCTTGCATCAATTGAGCTATAGTATAGGTAGGGAGTGGGCTCTCATCATGTTCCATGATACAAAGGGATTGTTACAAATAATGGGGGAAGAGTTTAATAATCAAATGATAATGCAATGCAAACTAGGATAATAAAATGTATGATTAATTAAGATATCTATGCCATGACATGAATGCTCACAAAGGTTTGGTCTTGGGTGCAAAGGACATATCACAACTCTAGGATTTGGTGAATTTTAGAGTATTCCTCATGTGAGGATTAGTTTTTGAATCAAACTCTTCATAGCCACTGTGCTATTAAAATGACACTCCTTGGCCTACTTCTAGGATCCTTGTCCTATCCTTTCTTTGGATTTGGTATTCAAAATGTGTTTAGACAACCCACATGTATGTTGATGGGTTGTTGTAATCTCATATATGTATGTTTTTTGGTTTTTGATTTATGTCTGATGCAATGCTGGGGCTCAACTCAATCAAAATTCTTCAAGTTTCAAGAACTTCCTTCATAGACAATCTTTCTTCCACAAGGCAAAATTAAGGTTTCCAACACTCCCAACCTCACCAGGGTTACCAAGGGCCTATTTGTCCCTCATGGACTCAAACTCAAACAAACTAAACTCTTACCAAGCTCTGTTTACTTCAAACTTTGACCATTCCCTTATTGGTTGCCCCAATTCCTAGTAGTACAACAAATTGACAAAATCGGGCATAATTTCCAAGGCAGATGTGATCTCACCAAAAAAAAACACATTTTTTAGTACCCATTAATCCCTTTGTTAACATATTTCAAACTGGATAGGGGTTGTTTCAAAGACTGTCCCTTGAAAAATGACTCCTATTTTGCAACTAGGCCCAATTAGCCGTCCTAAACTGACTGTCAAAACTTTTCTCTAAGGGTAGGCACTGAAACCCAAAACTATTAACACTTTTAGATACCCTTTTGGCTTGTCTAAAACATATCTTCAAATGGGCATATGCCACTTTGGAAAGTATGGCTCAAAATAGGACTGTCACTATTCTAATTAGGCCTATTTTAGGCTTGGTCTCATGAGGGTTTATAGGTTCAGTGTATTCTAGGTCTTATTTCTCCCTGCCACCACTTCAGTCACATCTTAGATGACCTGCACATGCTTTATCATTCATCTCCCACACTTTTCCAACGTCTTTTTTCTACATCCTAACCCCTATGGTCTTCAAATGGTCAAAACAATGCAGGAAACAACCTAGACCATCATTGTATTTTCCCAAAACCACATCCTCAGATCTTGTAGCTTTATAATATGAAAAACATATGAAAAAAGGTATCCTTTCATCAAAAACTAGAATTTTTCATTGATTAGAATGAGAGAAACACAAATTTGTTTACCATTGTATACCCTAAAGGAGGGTTTCAACAGTCTGGGACCATTTTTAGGAACATGACCATAACTATCTTATTTCTCCATGAAATTGAATGCAATGAAAAACACTAGAAAGTAGATTCAACATTCTTTCACCTCTAATTAGTCTCAGACCCTGACATGTCCTTATAGGGCCGTACTATTCAAGGGAACAACAAGAAAACATTGAAAAACTTAGAAAACAGGGTATCTTAATGTTGTTTGAATTCAAAAATGTCTTCAGTACATCTTCCTTGAGGTTTGTGAGGCATATATCCTTCTTACAATGTTCATGACCTCTTTTTGAAACCAAAAGACTCTTCAAATTCCAAAATATGAAGATACAAAGCCACTTTTGAACCAAGTGACTGTTTAACTTCCATACTTTGTCCACATTTACAATGTTTTGACACTATTTACAAAATATGACTAATTGCATGATAAAAAATGGTCTATTATGACCTTATTGAACCTACAAGACTCAAACTACCCTAAACCAACCTATCAAAGACCTTGTTTGATCAAATTTGTACAAATGAACTTGCTGCCCCTGTACAAATGTCTTGTTTGGCGTGTATTGAAGGTGTGAGAATCCGTTATGCTTGAATGTGGTGATGGAATTATTTTATGCTTGTTAGGTCATGTGGGACATTAATACTTTGCATGCATTTGATTGGTAGTTTTGCCACATGTTATCTCTTATGCAGTGACTAGCATGAGATGCCACATGTATTTGTGTATGCTTTGATTGGCATGAGTGTTTCCATGTACTCTTTGATTGTGTTAGTGTGCTTGTATCAAATTCAACCATGTCCTAGGACACTGGGGTGGGCTTGAGGATACCACATGGTTGGGTGGTGCTAAATCACCATTATGGACATGCAATCTTGGAAGATGCTGCTTGGAGAGTGTGCTGGACTATTTGGTAGATTATTCTCTTGTATCATTTAATTGTTGTAATTTGGTAATCCTTGTAAATTGGGCCCATGTGACCATTGAAATAAGATTATAATTATGTTATGATGTATTGTTTCATGTAGATTATGATCCATCCATGTTTGTGATGAGGTTTATGACTTGTAATATTCTTTAGAAATCATTCAGCATGCTTCCACACTTCATCTTGTGAGGACACTGGCATGATTTATATGATGCAATCTTAATATTGTATCATGTTAGCAGGTGATAGAGTTAGCAGGAATGTTTTTTGTTGGCCTAGCAAGCTTCTCCTCTGTTTGTAGGATTTCCAAATCAACCTGGACAACACAAAGATGATAAATGCAAGTGTAATATCTGAGTATATGAATAAATCAAATAAACTGTAGATAATAGAATCAACCAAACAATAATCTTGATACTAGAAAACCTTCGTGTGAATAACCTCTTCCAAGTGGCCTATAGTAATGAATTGAGAAGAAATTTTGGGACTACAAAGGATTTTTTTGAGAGTGACCAAATGATGGAGTGAAATGTGTGTGTACACCTAAGTGTGTCTAGGATGTAGTGACAAAGTGTGCTAGGAGCACCTTCTTGGTCTATAGGGAGAATGTTAGGTCTAGATTTTGTAGATAGTAAGGGTGATAATAGGAATTGGGATCATAATAAAAGGAGAAAAGAGATATTTTGTAATGATTGTGTAGCAAAGGGAATGCTTAGTAGAGAAATAGAGTTTCTCCATAGGTTCACTTCTAGAACTTTTAGAGAAATAGATTCAAGAATGTAAAAGCCTTTACAAAGATTGATTCTTGTAATACATGAAAGAAAGATTTTAGAGAGAATACAAGCATGCACTAATTACCAAAATTCTTTTACAAGTGGTATCAATTCTTTAGAGATGAAAACAAGTAGATCAAAGGAATCTTTAGGGGAAACTCCATGCTTTAAGCTTCTTGAATGAGCTATTCTCTCCTTGTACGGAAACTTGCAAAATGGGATATGGAAATAGGAGTTTGCAACAACAATGCAAAACTATCTAAAACAATCCACAAACTACACTCTCAATGATGCAAGATTCGTATATACTATCATCCATGAAAGAATGCTCACAAACTCTAAATTTTCCTCTCTATATTGATCTATTTTTTCTTTAGAAGATCAATGCAAAAGTTTGTTCTAGAAGATCTTAAGTCCTCTTTATTTGATTTCAAGAAATTTACTAAGAATAGCCTAGTGCATTTGTGTGAGGTGTTACGATGGTCAGTGATCATGATGATGGTGGGTATATGGAAAGGAAATGCATAGAATGTGGTGTTGTATGGTATGGATGTTAATGCGTTGCGTAGATGTCTGCATGTCATGCCCTTATCCAAGGGAAACAATCCCAAAAGTACCATGGAAGATCTAAATAACAATTAACACAACTCTCCAAAATAGTTTCTATAGATGAAATGACTTAGGGGATATTTTTGCAAATTGAGTTATATGAAGGTACCTAGAGAGGGGACACAAGACATAACGTGAAATTGTAGACTATACAATTTTTTATGTTACACACTTATCATTACATTTATTTAAATATGGTGGGACATTATCTCATTTTTCAAATATCACTATCTTTCCTTACCATCTGGTAGGGGCATTTACTCATCTTCTCATTCTTGGGGGTATTTTACCTTCACATTATCTCCATTTCTTTCCTCCTCTCTCTTGAACCATCTTCGTCTTCTCTCTTGGGGGAATTGCATCTTACTCATCTTCTTATGCTTTGGTGTTTCCCCCTTCTCCTTATTGCTACTTCTCTTATCTCATTTCCTATCATGGATCATTATTTTCCTTTCTCACCCTGGGGGGCATGACCTTGATGTTTTGCTTTTCTCATCACCCTATCCTTATTTTCTCCTAATATATACTTCTCTATCTTTTATATTCCTAGTGGTATTTTTCTTTTATCATCATAGGCTTTGGCCACATTTGGGGCCATAACCTTGGGGCTCCTCTTTCTTTCTATGTTCCCATCACTGTGCTACTTGGTCACTGGGGGCATGAGATGCTTGATGCCCTTATGATGGCTCATCTTCTCATCTCTTTGGGGGCATGAGATTCTTGATGCCCTTATGATGGATCATCTTCTCATCTCTTTGGGGGCATGACATTAATGTTTCCCTCCTTCATTTCTCTTCTTCTCTCCTCCTCTCATGAAAATCATGGCAGTTCTTCCTTATTTCTCCTTTTCTCCTTTATCATTATCCTTAAATTGTTTGGCTCTCTTCATTCTTTTTTTCACTAGTCAAATTATGGAGGGAATATATTCTACATCACTTTATCTATCTCATTCTTATCCTTGATCCTTGATCTTGGTGATGATTATCCTTTCTCCTCACTTTGGGCCTAGCCAAGCCTCTTTATGCAATTAGGTGGTTACTTTATAGCAACTGACAACATCATTATTTTTGAGTTTCCTTGTTCAATTCTAGAAAACATTAATAGCTAGGGTGGAAACTACCAAATAGCCAAGGGTTATGACCTCAAATCTATTTTCTCTACTTATAATTTCCATTTGGGTGGCAAACTTATAGCTAGAGTGACAACTATCAAATAGCCAAAGGCAATAATGGAAACGTAATTTATCTACTTTCCTGTTTCTTTTTTCCTTATATTTATCATCATCATCAACACATTTCACCATCAAAATAGCATGACCTCATTTTTAGGTGGCTACCTTATAACCCTTGTCATTGTCTCCTATTTCTACTTTCCAATTTCCTCTTTCCTCTTTACAAAACTATTCCTCTATCAATTGTAGGTCATTGTCACTCTCTCTCCTTAGTTTGTTTTGTGGAGTGGATCTCCCTAGATCCCTCTCCCAAAAGCTAATGGTTAATTATTAATGTTTCCTTTCAATTATTTCCACATACATTTATTTTATGATGGAAAATAATATTTTCTAGTTGATGCTTATATTTAATGCTTTTTCATTGTGTAGATTTATTACACCTAGTTGTGTTTCCATTCTCCATGCGTGTTAGCCTAGTTTGATTTTGTTGGCATACATTGACTACTCTCTTTGATTCTTTGTAGGAACACGTACAAGAACAAGAATGAAGATCTAAAACAAGGTCAAAAATTGGTATCTCCCTTGTGGTAAAAGTATCCTTTATATTTCATGATTATATAGATGTTTATTGTACTCTTACTTTAGCATCCTTTCTCCTTTTAGCTCATCATAATCCTATTAAATTAGGGGGGAAATGTAATAACATAAGTTACACAATCTACAATTATATTATTATGGTTTTGTGCTCATTTTAGTCCTTCTCTTGTCTTGTGCATTCTGACCTTTTTTAACCCCTTTTTCTATCTCCTAGGATATTATTATCCTTCCCTTGATCCTTTCCTCTCTTAACCCCCTTTTGTTTATTGCATTCCTTTTCATTTATTTTTTCCCTATCATATAATTTCTTCACATTTTCCATGCTCCTTTAACCCTTATTTTAATTTTAATTTTTCCATTTTTTCCATTTTATTTAAACCTTTAAATGTTGACTTTATCCCTAACCTATCTCAAAATCCCTTCTTGTTCCTCAAAACTTTTCTTGACTTGAACCATGAACCGCTAGATTGCCCCCTTCTTGAACTTTATCTCTCTTTCAAAATTGAGCCTCCTAGGATCCTCAAGAACTCGCCACCTTCAATAAACCCAAGTTGGTGGCTAAGTATTTTTATCCTCCTACCAAAAAAGTTAAATTCTAAGCTCATTAATTAGAGGTGGTTCTAACCTACTATATTTCCCCTTCAAAATCCCTTTATAAAATAAAACCATCATTTTAACACGTGAAAAGAAAAAAATTCACTTGTTCGTGCTATTTGAATTATTATTTCTAATATTAAAGTATTATACAATGCTCTAAAAATTGTAGGGATGTTTTATCTTCCTCCCCAAGATCTAAAACAATTTTTATTGTTGGAGCAGCCAAGATCAGCTAATAAGAACCAAAATGAACTTCCACAAAAGGCAGTTGCACATAAAGTCCAAATTGATATATTCAATAGATAATTAGAATGTACATATATGCCTTCTATAAATAGGCATGAAAGAGGAGGTAGGGTGGTCAAACACAACTCCTGACTAACCTTCCTAAGATGTAATTCTTGTGAGCTCAAGTGACAAGTGCTCATGTAAGTGGCAAGTACACATGCAATAGGTGTCTCATAAGAATGAGAAGACATTTCTTCACCACATGTGGTGAGACAAAGTCTAAAAAATCTAAGTAAACTTAAGCTAAGTGTGAATAGGTCAATCCTAGTAAAGGTGTTATCCTAACTAGATACAATATGACCTTATTTACACTAACACCCCCTCTTAAGTGAAACTTAGGGACAAGAGATATAAAGATGATGGGTCCTAGCTACTAGGCCATGTTATTTACCCATGTACAAATGAATTTCTCAAAACAAGAGAAAAGGAGAAAACCCAGTGGGAAATAAAACTCCTCTTTGAAAGAGAAATGATACATATATAATGTAGAAGTGAAGAAGAAGAAGATAGAAGGAGGACTCAACATGAACCCCAAGGACTACTTCTAAGAATAATGTACAATATATGTCCCACCATAGGCGAGAAAAGATGAGATGGTCTATGTGACTCCCCAAAAAATGTGAAGGAATGAACTCCATGCTAAGAGATGGATCCTCCCAAAAATGATATGAGAAGAGAAACCATGCAACCTCCCCTCAAAATACCTCTTGTAGTGCTAGTAGAAGCTTGACACTGGATGCTGAAGATGATCCATGAATGTTGAACAACATTTCTCCCCCTAGGAAGAAAAAGAACCACATAAGTGTGCAAATGATCTTCCCATTTCTGATAGGAACATGTAGGAAGAAGAATGAAAGTCTCAAAATTTTGTACATCATTCAAAGATGAAGATGATGCCTATGATGTATTCATATGATGCTCAAGTATATCCAAGCTAATGCTGACATGTGATGAATGTTGATAACACAAATTAGGTACCATAAAAGATTCAGCAACAGGGACTATAGGGACATAGTTGTATGGTGATAAATAGACCGATGAGAATTTGATACTTCTATAGAAGATATCAAAATAAATGATGACCAAGTCAAATATGTGGACTCATAAATATCTATAGAATCTGTCATAATAGAAGTTGATGTAGGAAAAGAAAGAGCAATCACATCCGTAGAAGACAATGGTGATGTAACTTCATCGAAGCTGTCATCAAATAGAACTCGAATGTCCTTAATAGTGTCTCCTAAATCTGCAATGCGAGACTCTATGAAAAGACATGAAATTTTGGGTAGATATGCATCCCAAAGTGGTGGATCTAGAAAGATGATATCAATATCTTGGTGCATAGAATCGCTAGAAGCCATAAATGAGACAACTCTTGAGTCAAATGTAGCATTAGGTGATGGTGGAGATGAGATCAATTGACTAGATTGTTCATCCTCAAAAGATGGTGTCTCACAAGATGTTTGAGTGAGACTAGATGATTTTTCTACAAGTGCTTTATAATGATGTTGGAGTAGCCAAGATAATTCAACTAGAACCAAAATAAACTTCCACAAAAGACAATTGCACATAAAATCTAAATTGATATATTCAAGAGATAATTAGAATGTACATAGATTCCTTGTATAAATAGGCATGAGAGAGGAGGTAGGATGGTCGAACACAATGATTGACTAACTTTCCTAAGATGTGATACTTGTGAGCTAAAGTGACAAGTGCTCATGCAAGTGGAAAGTACACATGCAATAGGTGTCTCATAAGAATGAGAACACATGTCTTCACCACACGAGGTGAGACAAATTATAAAAAAGATAATTAAACTTAAGCTAAGTGTGAATAGGTCAATCCTAGTAAAGGTGATATCCTAACTAGATCCAATATGACCTTATTTACACTAACATTTATAAGGCCCTTGGACATTAATGCAAGCATATATTCATCATTAAGTGGCTGATTTCCATGGTTTATGGGTGAGATTGTTCCTTTGGTATTTTCATTGATTTTTTCATATATTTTCTTATTTTTAAAAAAATTATCCACCTTATTCTGTCCCTCTCTCCATCCCAATCATTCTCCTTCATTTCCATAGCAATTTGATCCTCCATTCTATCTCCCATCTTCATCTCCTCTCTTCTAAACCCTAATTTCTTCATAGATTTCATTTCTTCTCTATTTTCCTTTCACACCCTCTTCACCCTCTTTCCATTTTATTATTTCTACACCTTATTATAGTACCTTTCATCCCCACATAATTTTTCCTCATGCATATTGCTATTTTGTTTGCCTTTTTCCACTCTCACCTTGCCTCTTTCCTTTTAAACCCTCGTTTTGTATTCATTAGGTTTCCTTCCTAATTTTCCTTAAAAACCATACTATTTTCCCCTAAACCCATGATTTCTCTCCTTTATTTTAGTCTACTTTAGATCCATATTAGTCCTTTTTTTTAATCATTTTTCCATCTTGCCTTTCCAATCTTTCTCCCCATCCCTTCTTGTTTGCATTGTCCTCTTTAACAATCACTAGAGCACATTAAGGTTTTCAAATTTATGATTTAAATTTGTGTGATTTATTAGCATAGGTATGTTTTTAATTTTTTAAACATCATATAAGTCAATTTTTATTTTTGTTGGAAATCCCACAATGAGACAACAAAGGACGTTTCCCCTTTAACTATTGGCTTTTGCAAGGTTTCCATATATTTTGTCTGCAAGGATAGAACCAAGAAAATTTATAGAAGGAAAGTAGCATTAAAATCATTTGAAGTTCCTTACAAAATTTTAGAAAATTTTGTTATCTTGGATGAGGTCACCCCCCCTTGGGACTAGGCTATCCACTAGGCCACCTAATTTAGTCTAGATCAAGGGGTCTAAATAGAATACAATCTAGTCTAGTAGCCCACATAATCACACAATACACCTATATGGAAAAAAAAAATGTTAAACTTAATTAGTTTTATTAATCCTCATGTAGCACAACACAACCTACTCACAGTTGTATAATAAGCTACAATAATTTTATTAGCTACTTGTAGTAGCATACAACTTACAAAATATATTAATCTACAACAAACTATAATAATTTTTTTTGACCTATCTCTCTCTTTCTATAAGGGTCCTCGACTCCACCTTTCTCTTAATCCTCTCTACACTCTCAAGGGAATCTTCCCTTTCCTTAAATTTTTTTAATAGAGTTTCATTCCTCTTCTCTCATTCAACAAGGGTTCATCTTTCCCTTTTCTCCTACTAGAGATCCCTTCCTTTCTCATGAACAAAGAGATACTTCCTTATTCTCTTCAACATTTCACTACAAACTCTTCTTGCTATTCTATTAAGGAAAATAAAATATATCTAATGATAGTATCCTCAACCAAGAAGATGTTACAAATCTTGTCACTATCTTGCTACAAGTAAAAGTCATATACTAGATAAGTAACTACCTAATCAATAAGAATGAATTAATCATGAGAAGGGATAATAATTAGACCACACTAACCTAGAATAGAAAAAATATATTGACCAAGCATAGAGAAGATTAATGGCTAGGAAACACTACCCAGGTCATGTTTGTAGTAAAAAGGAACACAATCTAATAGTTGAGACTCCTACTCCAAAAAGAGAAAGTTTGATAAAGAAATGATATATCAATGCCATGCCATCAAGAGAATAGCCAAAAGCTCAATTCAATTAAGGGATGGTCAATTAGCCAAGAAAAGGTTAAAATATTGTCATGCTACCAAAGAAAAAACAAGGAAACATCCCATGTGAATAGATAAAGTAGTCACCAAAAGGGAATGCAAAGTCACAATAGGCAAGAGAAGAGCTATTTTTAATTAGCATGATACTTCAATCTGCCACTAGGTGTAAATAAATCAACAAGAAATACCTAGCTAATAGGAATTAATTTACCACAATAGGCATGTGAGATATCATCTACCCAAATAGAAGAAATGAAATCTAAACCTCCAAAATTAACTATCATATGTAATGAAGTCCACCACGAAATAAAGCATAATGATTAAATTGTTACAACAATAGGAATCATATGAAATAATTCCTCCTAATGCTCATGGTAAGGAAACACAATAAAAATATTCAACTTTGTAAAGACAACAATCAATAGGTGACAAAGTTTATAACATATTATTTGTATTGATTATATTGTATAGAGAAATAATAATCATTTTATCTAATCAACACTATATAAGTTTGACATTAGTATATATAGAAACCTTCTATGCATTAATTTCCTTTCACAACCTTGATAAATAAGAAGTCTTCACCAAGACACTATACTTTAAAATACATAGTCCTCCTACCACACTAATACACATCTTGCAAAACAAATATACATTCCCTCAATTTTTTGTAGCATCTGATAAACACATGAAACTTGTTACACATATGGTTCCTAGAGTTGTCATTGATGTCAACACTATCATGGTAGTGTGATGGTGTTCACGGTTGGATGTCATGTCCCATCCAACAAGAGAAGGGAGAAGATATAATTCATATTAATATGGGAATTAGAAGCAGAAAGATGATAAGATGTATTTCTGATGATACCAGTGGCCTAAAGCATGTATATTCCAAGTTCTATGATGATTGGTTTACCATAAGAGTGTTTTGTTGTTGACTATTTGAAGACAATGTTGTCTCTATGAAGGTGTTCTATGTAGGACAATGGAATGCTCCGCATTTGTAGATATAGCCATGTGGTTCTGGAACTATGTTCAGGGTACAATGAAGGTGATAACTCCAAGTTTTCAGATTATTGGACCTTCCGTTGTGAAAGTTATGCATGATAGAGTATTGACATGTGTTCTGGTAGAGTAAGCTAGTATCGAAGGCCTATTAGAATGCTCTGCATTCCTCCAAAAATGAATGATTTCCCTTGCGGTTTTGAGTACATGTTTATGGATGTATATTACATGCTTCCTTGCATTTTCAAGGTCCATGGTGGTCTGCAGCTTAGCTTTTCAAATGACAACATGTTGCAGTGTGTTTTGGATGACAGATTCTTCTCAAAGTTCATGATTGAAGTTGTGTGGCACAATTCTTTGATGTGCGGTGGAAAAGGAGTGTTTGGAGATGCTATATGAGTCATGTGGATTCATCTGGAAGCATTTTCATGAAGACCTTTCTTGTTTCTAGTACTTCACAAGGTTTTCAAGTTGATGTGGCCACTATGCTTCAAAGTTCATGTGTTTTTTTGTTAAAGCTGTCCTATTTTCAAATGAGCAGATTGTCCAGATGTAATTCCTTAGTGTTTGAAGCTATGAAGGATGTTTTGGACCTTGTTAAGCAAGTGTTGGTTTCTGCAAGGCATGGATCTTTTTCTTTTGTAACTTGTGGTTTCACTTAGGACCTATCTTCTACACATTTCATGTTGTGTGTTGTTTGGCTGACTTGTAAATGTATTTTTCATGTTATATCTAGCTGATAAGAAATACAATCAATGTAATATTTTGTATAAATTATAAATCAAATTGAGTGAGGTGTGGTGTGATTGCAAGTTGATTGAAAAGGTTCACAAACAGATAAAGAGCAGAATGAATGCATGTTTGATGTGTGACTGAAGGAGAAAGAGCATGAATTGTAGATGTTGTCCTGATTCATCTTGAAGACATATTTGTGACAGTGATCAAGTATAGAGTGTGCCTAACTAATTTGATCATCAGAAGAAAGTGTGAAGAGGTAGAATTGCAATCATCAAAGGTGTGAATTTCAATGTTAGTTTTTAGATAGTAGAAAGACTGCCATACTGTAATCTTTTGTAAGTGTGTTATCAATTCAAGGAGTAGTAGCTTCCTTGGGAGTGACCCTAAATCAAAGTCTTTAGGAATTAGTAGCTTTCTTGGGTTGTAGCCCTAAACCAAAGTTGTTATTTGAGCTTCATATATTGTGAGTTAATCCTCACCATGGTTTTTCCCTTCTAAGGTTTTCCATGTATATCTAGTGTTATGTGTTGATGTGCATTGTGTTAATATTTCATGCTTATGTTAATACTATGATGCTAAAGTTTTAATCTGCTCCAAATAAGTTGAAGTTGTTAACATTGAAGATTGTTTAGATATTGATTCACACCCCTCTGAGTATCTTTTTGTGTTCAACAATTGGTATCACAACCGCTTGTGGAAGGTCCATGATGGCACAAAATGGATCTAGAAAAATACCTAGGTTTGATGGAAAAAATTATGATTTTTGGAAGCTAAGGATGGAAGCTTATAATTATTCTATAGGGTGTGGTGTTTGGGACTCTATCAAGTCTAATTACATAGTTCCTGCTGCTATTCCTACTGATGCAGATGAAGTCAAGTTGTAGGATAACAATGCCAAGGCAAAGTTTGCTATTATGAGTGGGTTAGCTGATTCAGAACTTTCAAAGGTAATGAGTTGCAATTCTTCTCAAGAAGTTTGGGTTACAATTGAAACCATTTATGAAGGAGATAAGAAAGTAAAGCAAGCCAAGATGCAGATCTTCAAGAGAAAATTTGAGAACCTAAAAATGTCAGAGGATGAAGAAATTGTTGTGTATATGCTCTGGGTGAATGAAGCGGTCAATGGCATCACAGGTCTTGGTGGAGAAGTGAAATAGCATGAGATTGTGAAAAAGGTTCTGAGGTCTCTTCCCAAATCTTACAGCCATAAGGTATCTGCCATTGAGGAGAATGCAGACTTGGATACATACACTGTAGACAAACTATTTGGTTCCCTTACTACCTTTGAAATGAGAGAATTTGGTAGTGATGTTCCAAAGAAAGAAGCTATTTTCAAAGCCAATGTAAAGACAAAGGAAGAAGTTGTTGATGAAGATGAAATCTATGATGAATTTGAAGTAAATTTTGTGAGAAGACTGAAGAAAGGCACTGGGAAATACAAAGTCAAGTTACCCTTCAAATGTTCCAATTGTGGAAAGGTTGGTCACTTTGCTTCTAAATGTCCTTTTAAGGAATCAAGAGGTAGTTACAAGAGAGACAAGTTAAAAGGAAGTCTATATTCCATATAGAGCAATTATTCTTTGGAAGATGAGGATCATGATGATTCAGATGATGAAACACTTTTCATGGCCTTGAGTGTTGGTGACAAAAAGGATGATGTTGGAAAATGTGAGAAGACTGATGCCTTACAAACAAACCAAAACAATGAAAGATCAATGGTTGTATGGACTGCCTTTCATGAAAGAGAAGAAGCCAAGGATTGGGTAATTGAAAGTGGATGTTTAAATCATATCACTAATGACAAGGAGAAGTTTATCATCCTTGAGAAGTGGGATGGTGGTGCTGTCAAGTTTGGTGGTGATGAGTCAACACAAATTTGTGGAAAAGGTGCTATAACTATTGATGGGAAGAATAAGATTGGGGAGGTCCTCTATGTCAAAGGACTAAAACACAATCTTCTTAGTGTCAATCAGATGTGCAACAATGGGTATAATCTCACCTTTCATGCCAAGGGTTGTGAAATCAGGAAGGCAAGGTCCAAAAAACTAGTTGCAGAAGGTATCAAGATATATGGTGACATCTATCATCTGAAGGAGGTGAATGGAAGAACATGTTTGTTGGCCCAATTTAGTGAATGTTGGATGTGGCACAAGAGAATGGGACACAACAATTTTGATAATATGGTAAAGATTAGTTCTACTCATGCATTAAGAGATATGCCTAAGATAATCAAGCCTACAAATGTAGTATGCAGGGAATGTCAAATGGGAAAGCAGACAAAGAAAAACTTCAAAAGAAAGAAGTATTCTTCTTCAAAGCCATTGGAGCTGATTCACATTGATTTATGTGGCCCCACAAGAGTAAAGAGTCAATAAGGTGAGAGGTATGTCATCTTGCTTGTTGATGATTATTCTAGAATGACTTGGGTTACTTTCTTAAGAGAAAAATTAGATGCCCTTGATAAATTTAAAGTGTTCAAAGCTATGGTTGAAAATGAAGTAGATGCTAAGATCAAATGTTTGAGGTCTGATAGAGGAGGTGAGTTTACTTCAAATGAATTTGAAAATTTTTGTGAAGACAATGGTATTAGGAGACATCTGTCAGCCCCTAGGATCCCTCAGCAAAATGGGGTAGTGGAAAGAAAGAATAGGACTATGCAATCTAGATGTCTAGGACAATGTTGAAAGATGCAAATCTGCTTGATATGTGCTGGTAGGATGCAGTTCATACTACTGTCGATTTAATTAACAGAGTGAAACTAAGGGTCAACAACACTAAGACCCCTTATGAGATATGGTATGGAAGACTTCCCACAGTCAGATACTTCAGGATCTTTGGCAACAAATGCTATATCAAAAGAGATGAAGAAGACCTAGGAAAGTTTGATTCAAGAAGTGATGAAGAAATCTTTCTTGGCTACTCAACCAAAAGTAAGGCTTATAGATGCTACAACAAGAGGTTGGGAGAGATGATTGAAAGCACAAATGTGAAGGTAGATGAAGACCTATATTAGATCTCACATGAATCAGAGGACTCTAAATCTGATATCTTTCCAGGCATTATAGATGAAGAAGAATAAGTGAAAGAAGAAAAGGAACAAGAACCAGAGTAGATTCCTAAGACTCCAGCAAAGTATGTTCAGAAGAACCACTCAGTAGATCAGGTCATTGGAGATAAGTATGAAGGTGCCCAGACAAGGAGAAGGCTTGCTAAGACACATGAGGAAGTAAACTTGTGTTTGTTATCAAAAGTAGAATCCAAAAACTTTACTTCAATGCCAACAAGGATGGTGGATAGATAAAAGCCATGGAAGAAGAATTGGATCAGATTGAGAAGAATCAGACATGGGAATTAGTTCCCAAACTAGCAAATAAGAATGTTATAGGAACAAAATGGGTGTTCAAGAATAAATTGAATGAAGAAGGTGAAGTTGTAAGGAATAAGGCAAGACTAGTATGCAAAGGATACACACAAGTTGAAGCTATTGATTTTGAGAATACTTTTTCTCCAGTAGTAAGGATGGAGGCAATTAGAATGTTTCTTGCTCTTGTTGCTCATAAGAAATTCAAGGTATATTAGATGGATGTTAAGTCAACATTTCTGAATTGTGATCTAGAGGAAGAGGTTTATATTGAACAACCAGATGGTTTCCAGACATCAGAAGATTTGGACATGGTGTGCAGACTCAAGAAGGCTCTGTATGGTCTTAAGCAAGCACCTAGAGCTTGGTATTCTAGGTTGGACAAGTACTTACTTCAGCAGGGCTTCAAGAAAGGTACTACAAATAGCAATCTTTACATCAAGGAAGAAGGAGACATGATATTGATAGTTGCAGTATATGTTGATGACATCATCTTTTGTGGAGATGATGATATGTGTAAGAGGTTTGCAGAGGAGATCCAAAAAGAGTTTGAGATGTCTATGATTGGTGAGATGTATTTCTTCCTTGGACTTCAAATTACTTAGCTAGATGGTGGTATCTTTATTTCTCAAGCTAAGTATGTCAAAGAGTTGTTAAAGAAGTTTAGTATGGAGGATTCAAAACTAGTGAGTACTCCCATGGTCACTGGGTGTCACTTGAACAAAGATGATGATTCACTAGAGGTGGATCAGACTGTCTATAGATCTATGATTGGAGGATTGTTGTACTTGACTACTTCTAGACCTGATATTAGGCATTCACTATGTGTGGTTGCTAGGTATCAAGCCAATCCCAAGAAAACACATGAGAAGGTAGTGAAAAGGATATTCATATACTTGAAAGGAACTCTGGGCTATGGCCTATGGTATCCAAGAGGTAATGAATTTGATTTGAGTGCTTACACTGATGCTAACTGGGCTGGTTGTGTTGGTGATAGAAGAAGTACAAGTGGTGGTGCTTTCTTTTTAGGAAGAAGATTAGTTTCATGGCAGAGAAAGAAGCAAGATTTAGTGTGTTTATCTACTACAGAGGAAGAGTACATTGTAGCAGCATCCTAATATACACAAGTGTTGTGGATGAAGCAAACCTTGAAGGATATCAAGGTATTTTATTATGAGCCTATTCTTATCTTGTGTGATAATACAAGTGCTATCAAAATTTCCAAGAATCCAGTGATGCATTCTAGAACCAAGCATATAGCAATCAAGTATCACTTTTGAGAGAGAAGATTGCAGATAAGGAAGTGAAGTTGGAATATGTTCCAACAAAGGATCAGATAGCAGATATTTTCACAAAGGCTCTTGCAAAGGATACTTTTGAGGATCTTCGACAGAGGTTAGGGATAAATGCCCCTCCTTCTTGTTAGATGCATAGTGGTGCATCTGTTGAGGGGGAGTTCATGTTCATCTATTGCAAATATGTGCCTAGGATGTGTTGTCATTGATGTCAACATATCCCTTTGTCAGAAACAAGAGAAACAATGCAGATTAGTGAAGTAGATTGCTCCACATTTCTAGAGGAATGAAGATCAAAGTACATGGACCATATGGCTATGTAGAGGATTGTCTGAAGTAGCTCTAGTTAAGATTTGAGATGTCCACATGAAGATTTGAAGAAGCTATGGCCATCTGAGTAGAACCAGGTTTTCCAATTGTTCAGAGGAAATAAAGTGACAATAATTTGGTCCAAATTGCTCCGCATTGAAATATTACGGTCTGCGGTTCTAAAGGCATGTTTGGGAAGTCAATGTGTATTCTCAACTCAAGTGGTTCGTGGTTTGGAGGTCTGGAAGCAACCTTTCTAGTGTGACAGTCATGGCAGATAGTGTTCTTGTGGTTCCGGATCAGTGATTTTTTTAGTGGCTAATAGTTGAAATTGGGGATTCAAAAATTGGCTAATAGTACAAGCTATAAGGTGACTTGAATCGCTTCATTTTTACAAAATTTTATTTTAGTCCTAGTTAAATCGCCAGAATATTTATTTTATTAAAATTTTAAACTCAAAAATTTACCACGATATTCGATACCTAATTAGATCAAATTCACCTAAATTTTATAGGTTTTAGTAGAAAATGAAATTAATTCACCACTAATATTATATAATTATTTGTTACTTTAGGGCCATATCACCAATTTTTAATCACCATCATTGATTTTATTGATAATCTCACAGTTGCAATTGTATTCCATGGGTTAAAATGTACCCATGGAGCTCTAATGCCTATTGAGCCTTTTATTTGCGCTGTTGATCTCAATTTATAATCTAACAGCTAGGTTTAAATTCCATGGGCCAAAATGTACCCATGGAGGTCCATGCCCATGGGGCCCAAATGCAATTTCAGGCCCCGTGGGTATTGGAGCTCTACGGGCACATTTTGGTCTGAGGAATAGAACCCAAACCATTAAATTATAAATAAAATCAATGGCAGTGAAAAATAATTTAGGGCCAATTTAAAATATTCAATGTTTGATTTAAAATATTAAAGAATTAAGGAATTATAGACATGACCACTACACCATAAACTAGTCAATCACTGCCACCTTCATACCTTTACTTTTCCATAGGAATTTTTTTAAGGAAGGACTCGCCATGGTAATTAATGCATTTTCCTATTTTTTGTCAAGATTCGCTAGGATTTTCTACAAATTTCTAGTGATTTAAAAAATTCACCAATAAAATTAAATATTTTTTTCAAAAAAAGGAAAGATTTGCCAATACAAATTAATATTTTTTCCAAAAAATGGAAGATTCACTAGGATTTTATATCATTTTTCAGGAGGGGTTTCTTAAAGTTATCATTGTTCCGGACGAAGATGCAAGTGACTCTGATGATTTGAAGTAGTGCGAATGCTATTGTTGAATTCAATGTGCTTGTGGAGGTCTCTAGATCATGTACCTACTGTGTTGGTGTTCTGCGTTGAGATTTGAGCTTGTGGCTAAAGATTTCTTCTTAAGTGTTGTTGTCCATTCCAGTTTTGGCCGATTGGATGCTTTGTGCATGTTGTTGATGATCTAAGAGAGGTTCTATGAAGCGTGGTGTGTTGTTTGAGAAAGATTCAAGTCTGAGCTATGTTTGGCTGATAGTACAGTAATCCACATTGAGTCAAGCTGACCTTGATGTCCATTCCAAGGTTGACGAAGCGTATAAATACTTGTGGATGAGCTGTGGAAAGTTGTCCTTGTGCAAAAATGATAAAATCCTAAGAAAGGTACAGAGGCAGAGAAGAGAAGAGGAGGAGTAGAAGAACAAGAGCAATAAAGGATGAAGAGGTAGTGAAGAAGTGTTTGGGGGCAGAGTAGAAGTTTTGTGAGCTTTCAATGGGACTAAACCAGGCATGAAGAAAATGTTATTTCTCAGTTCATTCTTTCTATATTAAACATAAAATCTTGTAGGTAGTGAGCCTCTTTGAGCAGTGAGCTTTGGACAGTGCGTCCAAAGGAAAGTGCCTTCCCATTTCCTTTAAGTACTTTTAATAGGGTACGAATCTTATGGGTTAGCCCCCACCATGGTTTTCCCTTAACCGAGTTTCCACGTAAAAATTATGGTGTTGTGTTCATTTTGTTTTTGCTCATGTGTTGTTGATTCATGCTTTAATGCTTACATCATTAATCTGTTTGTAAGTTGTGAAAGAAGATTAAAAGTAGAAAAGGTTAAAATTGTGGGACAACTGATTCACCCCCCCTCTCAGTTGTTTGACCTAATTTCAACAATTGGTATCAGAGTCGGTTCCTCTAAAAGAAGCTTGACCGCTTGAGGAGATCCAAGATGTCGACTTACAAGAATGACAGTCTGAGATTTGATGGAACAAATTACTCCCTTTGGAAGATACGCATACAGTGTCATTTGCAATGTATGGGTGATGCCTATTGGTTGATAACTAAGGATGAGTATAAGATTTCAGAGAAAGACCCTTCAACTATAGATGAACTCAAGGAAGCTGAATACAACATTCAAGCTAAAGAAGTATTGTTGAGTGCCCTAACTAATACATAAATGACAAATGTCCTGGAATTAAAAACTACTCATGAAATCTAGAAAAAGTTGGAAACTCTGTATGAAGGTGATAAATATGTCAAATGTGCCAAGCTACAGAGCCTAAAGGGTAGATACGAAAGGTTGATGATGAGTGAAGATGAAAACATTACTTCCTACATGCAGAAGGTGAATGAACTTGTGAGCGATATCAAGAGTGCTAGTGGAATATTGGAAGAATCAAAGATTGTTGCCAAAGTGCTTAGATCCTTACCTACAGTATACAAGCATAAAGTTGCTGCCATTGAAGAGATCAGGACTGTGACAACTATTACAAAGGATCAGTTGGTTGGTCGGCTTTCAACATTTGAAATGAGTGAGTTTGGTGATTCTCTTCCTAAATATGAAACTACATTTATGGCCAATATTTCTGGAAAGCAAAGATATGATCTAGAAGAAAGCTCTTCAAGAAAGTTAACCAGATATCAGAAGGTAAAGAAGGAACTTGAAGAAGATGAAACTGAGTTTGATGAACTTGAAGCCCTTATTGCCAAAAGATTGCCAAGAGGATCTAGTAAGTATGAAGGAAAGTTACCTTTCAAATGTTTTACTTGTAATAAGATTGGTCATTTTGCCTCAAGGTGTCTAGAGAGGGTTTCAAAGCCAAACCCTAATAGATCAAGGGCTCAGAAGAAATGTTGCTATATCCAAGAAGCTGAAGAAGGTGTCACTAATGATGAATCTGATATGGGAAGTAACTTAGGAAATGAATGGGTGTTTATTGCCATCAAAGAAGAAGATCTAGTGTCTACTGAATCTACTAGCTATGTGAATGTGGAAAGTGCCTTAGCTGCTCAGATTGAAGAAAATGATGAATGGGTGATTGACAGTGGATGTTCTCATCATATGATTGGTGATAAAAGTAAGTTCATAAGTTTGGAAAGATATGAAGGTGGAATCGTCAAGTTTGGAGACAATTCAGCTAGTAGAATTCATGGCAGAGGATCCATCTCTTTTGATGGTAAGAATAACACTAATGATGTTTTGTATGTAGAAGAATTGCAGCATAATCTTCTTAGTGTTGGATAGTTGGTTGACAAAGGGTATGATCTCTGATTCAAGGATGGAAAATGCAAAAATTTAGCAAGCTCCGGAATTGTGATTGCATCAGGTACACAAACTAAAGGTAACATCTTTCATTTAAGTGGTACTGGAAAAAGTTGTTTGATTACTCAAATTGATCAGATATGGTTATGGCATAGAAGAATGTGTCATGTAAACTTTGATAACATTGTCAAGATAAGTACTACTTAGGTTGTGAGAGATCTTTCAAAGCTTATGAAACCTGCAAATAGCATGTGCAAGGAATGCCAATTGGGCAAACATATCAGAACTACATTCAAAATTAAGGAATAGTCTTCAAGTGGATTATTGGAACTTGTGCACACTGATTTGTGTGGTCCTACCAGAGTTAGGAGTCTGCAAGGAGACATGTACTTTATGTTGTTGATTAATGACTACTCTCGGATGATGTGGGCCAATTTATTAAGATAGAAATCAGAGGCTCTTGACAGATTTAAGTTATTCAAGGCTATGGTGGAGAATGAGATTGATGTGAAGATAAAATGTTTGAGATCTAATAGAGGTGGAGAGTTTACCTCCGATGAGTTCAATGCATTTTGTGAAAAGCATGGAATAAGAAGACAGTTATCTGCCCCTAGGACTCCTCAAAAGAATGGAGTTGTGGAAAGGAAGAACCAAAATATTCAAGAGGTTGCTAGAACCATGATGATGGAGGCAAACCTACCACATGTCTATTGGAAAGAGGTTGTGAGTACTACTATCTACACTCTCAATAGGGTGTAGATCAAAGGTAATACTGGTAAAACACCTTATGAATTATGGTTTGGTAATGCACCTACTATGAAATACTTTAGAGTTTTTGGTAGTAAATGCTATATCAAAAGAGATGAGGATCTAGGCAAGTTTGATGCAAGAAGTGATGAAGGAATATTTCTGGGATATTCTAACCATAGCAAGGCATACTAATGCTTTAACAAGAGATTGAAAAGGATTGTTGAAAGTACTAATGTTAGAGTTGATGAAAGCACGGAGAGACCTTCCAGGTCTTGTGGATATGAATCTGATGATGAAAGTCCAAACTCAACCTCAAATTCAGACTGGTCCAGAGAACCCAGTGACTCAAGAAGTTAGTGAAAATGTTGAGGAACAAACTCAAGAATCAGAAATTCAAGAAACTCCTAGAACCCCCAGGTATGTAAGGTTGAATCATTTTGAAGATCAAATCGTAGGAGACAAGAATAAATGTGTTCAAACTAGAAGAAGAATTGCTGAAGATCAAATGGAGTATTGTTTGATTTCAAAGATTGAACCAAAAATAGTGAATGAAGCTTGTAATGATGAAAATTAGGTAAAAGCAATGGAAGAATAATTAATACAAATTGAAAAGAATCGTACTTGGGATCTTGTTCCTAGACCTAAAAACAAAAATGTAATTGGAACTAAAAGGGGTCTTCTAGAATAAATTGAATGAAAATGGTGAAGTTGTGAGAAAGAAAGCAAGATTGGTATGCAAAGGATATTCTCAAGTAGAGGGAATTGATTTTGAAGAAACATTTGCTCTGGTGGCAAGAATTGAAGCAGTTAGTTTATTTCTTCCATTTGTTGCTTTCAGAGATTTCAAAGTTTACCAGATGGATCTCAAGTCAACATTCCTGAATGGAGAGTTAGAGGAAGAAGTCTACATTGAGCAACCAGAAGGATTCCAGTTGTTTGATCAAGAAGCTATGGTTTGCAGATTGAGGAAAGCTTTGTATGGACTTAAACAAGCCCCAAGAGTCTGGTATGCAAGATTAGATAAGTATCTGCTAAAGCTAGGATTTAGCCAAGGCACAGCTGACATCAATCTTTATTTCAAGATTTATAATGAGCACATCTTGATTGTTGAGCTATTTGTTGATGATATCATTTTTGGTGGAAATGGAAGCATGTGTAAGAAATTTGCTGATCAAATGCAAAGTGAATTTGAGATGTCCATGTTTGGTGAAATGAATTTCTTCTTAGGTCTGCAAATCACTTAGTCAGATAAAGGTATCTTCATATCTTAGTCTAAGTATGTGAGATAATTATTGAAAAAGTTTGGAATGGAAGATTCAAAACCAGTGAGTACACCTATGGTAACTGGATGCAAGTTGAGTAAAGATGATGTTTTCCCCAAGGCAAATTAGAAAAGGTATAGATCAATGATTGGAGGACTACTCTATCTGACTCAAACTAGATGTGATAATATGAATGCAGTTGGACTTGTTGCTAGATTTCAAGCCGATCCTAGAGAATTCCATGTTGTAGCAGTCAAAAGAATTTTTAGATATCTAAAGGGGACATCTGATTATGGCTTATGGTATACCAAGAATGATGACTTCACTCTTCATGCATATATAGATGCTAATTGGGCAGGGGATGTGGATGACAAGAAAATTACTTGTAGTGGTGCATTCTTCTTGGGAAAGAGATTGGTTTCTTGGTTGAGTAAAAAGCAGGAGGCAATATCTCTGTCTACTGCAGAGGCAGAGTATATAGCAGCAGTAAGCAATTGTACTCAAGTCTTGTGGATGAAGCAAATGCTGAAGGATATTAGAATTGTGTTTGAAGAGCATGTTAAAATCTTCTGTGATAATTCAAGTGCAATAAACATCTCCAAGAATCCAGTGTTGCATTCAAAGACAAAGCACATATCCATCAAGTTTCACTTCTTGAGAGAGAAGGTAAATGAGAATGAAGTCATATTGGATTTTATTTCTTCAAAGAATCAGATTGTGGATATATTCACCAAGCCTCTGCCTAAGGATACTTTTGAGTATCTCAGAGGGAAGCTAGGGGTTATTACCCCTCCTGTTCAAAACTAAGGTGCACTTGTGTGTATCAGTTCGGTGGAATTCACAGTCATATCTTGTGATCCAGATTGATGTTATGGAGATACTACTCAGGAGGAGGAGTCAGTATGCAAATTTTGAGATCACTCTAAAACAAAAAGGGGGAGAAAAGATTGCAAATATGTGCCCTTTTCCATTGATGTCAAAGGGGGAGAGAAGTCATGTGAAAAACTAGTTGCTGATGAAAGGGGGAGCAGTGAAGAAAGTGGTTGTAGAAGTGATAAGAGAAAGGGGGAGAAATTCTTGTCTTGATGGTTAAATTAGTTTTTCACATCATATGTTGCCATCAATGACAAAGGGGGATATTATTGCAAATATGTGCCTAGGATGTGTTGTCATTGATGTCAACATATCCCTTTGTCAGAAATAGGGGAAATAGTGCAGATCAGTGAAGTAGATTGCTCCGCATTTCTAGAGGAATGAAGATCAAAGTACGTGGACCATATGGCTATGTAGAGGATTGTTTGAAGTAGCGCCAATTAAGATTTGAGAGGTCCGCATGAAGATTTGAAGAAGCTATGGCCATCTGAGTAGAAGTAGGTTTTTCAATTGTTTAGAGGAAACAGAGTGACAATAAGTTGGTCTGGATTGCTCCGCATTGAAATATTATGGTTTGAGGTTCTAGAGGCATGTTTGGGAAGTTAGTGTGTATCCTCAACTCAAGTGGTTTATGGTTTAGAGGTCTGCAAGTAACCTTTCTAGTGTGACAGTCATGGCAGACAGTGTTCTTGAGGTTTCAGATGAAGATGCAAGTGATTCTAATGATTTGAAGTAGTACAGATGCTATTGTTGAATTTAATGTGCTTGTGGGGGTCTCTGGATCATTTCCCTACTGTGTTGGTGGTCTGCATTGAGATTTGAGCTTGTGGCTGAAGATTTCTTCTTGAGTGTTGCTGTACATTCCAGTTTTGGCCGACCGAATGCTTTGTGCATGTTACAGATGATCTAAGAGATGTTCTATGAAGCGTGGCGTGTTGTTTGAGGAAGATTCAAGTCCTAGCTATGTTTGGCTGATAATACAGTAATCTGCATTGAGTCAAGCTAACCTTGATGTTCATTCCAAGGTTGATGAAGTGTATAAATACTTGTGGATGAGTTGTGGAAAGTTGTCCTTGTGTGAAAATGATAAAATCCTAAGAAAGGTACAGAGGCAGAGAAGAGAAGAGGAGCAGAAGAACAAGAGTAGTAAAGGATGAAGAGATAGTGAAGAAGTGTTTGGGGGTAGAGCAGAAGTTTTGTGAGCTTTCAATGGGACTGAACCAGGCATGAAGAAGATGCTATTTCTCAGTTCATTCTTTCTGTATTAAACTTAAAATCCTATAGGCAGTGAGCCTCTTTGAGCAGTGTGCCTAAAGGCAAGTGCCTTCCCATTTCTTTTAATTACTTTTAACAGGGTATGAATCTTGTGGGTTAACCCCCACCATGGTTTTCCCTTAACCGAGTTTCCACATAAAAATTCTAATGTTATGTGTGTTCATTTTGTTTCTGCTAATGTGTTGTTGATTCATGCTTTAATGTTTACATCATTAATCTGTTTGTAAGTTGTGAAAGAAGATTAAAAGTAGAAAAGGTTAAAATTCTGGGACAACTGATTCACCCCCCCTCTCAATTGTCCAACCTAATTCCAACAATATCTTGTTCTTGGACTGATGGTGGCTACCTCTCAGGGGGAGTAGGTAGTGGTTTCTAGTGATAGGGGGGGTTTGTTTTCTACAAGAAGAACTCATGCCCTAAGAAATAATGTGCAGGTATGTGGTCTCTGATGAGCAGGTAGTGGTTGCCCTTTGTCCTTAATGTCAAAGGGGGAAGGAAGCAGAGATGTGTTGCCATCAATGCCAAAGGGGGAGATTGTTACACATATGGTTCCTAGGGTTGTCATTGATGTCAACACTATCAAGGTGGTGTGATGGTGTTCATGGTTGGATGTCATGTCCCATCCAACAAGAGAAGGGAGAAGATATAATTCATATTAATATGGGAATTAGAAGTACAAAGATGATCATATATATTTTTGATGATACTGATGGCCTAAAGCATGTATGTTCCAAGTTCTATGATGATTGGTTTACCAGAAGAGTGTTTTGTTGTTGACTTTTTTAAGACAGTGTTGTCTCTATGAAGGTGTTTTGTGTAGGACAATAGAATGATCCGCATTTGTAGATATGACCATGTGGTTATGGAACTATGTTTAGGGTGTAGTGAAGGTGATAAATCCAAGTTTTTAGATCATTAGTCCTTCTATTGTGAAATTTATACATGATAGAGTACCGACATGTGTTCTGACAGAGTAAGCTAGTGTTAAAGGCTTGTTAGAATGCTCTACATTCCTCTGGAAATGAATGATTTCCCTTGCATTTTTGAGGACATATTTATGGATGTGTATTACATGCTTCCTTGTAGTTTCAAGGTCCATGGTGGTCTGTAGCTCAATTTTTCAAATGACATGTTGCAGTGTGTTTTGGATGACAGGTTGTTCTCAGAGTTCATGATTGAAGTTGTGCGGCACAATTATTTGATGTGCAGTGGAAAAGGAGTGTTTGGAGATGTTGTATGAGTCATGTGGACTCATATAGAAGAGTTTTCATTAAGATCTTTCTTCTTTCTAGTATTGTACAAGGTTTTCAAGTTGATGTGGCCATTATGCTTCAAGGTTCATGTGTTTTTGGTTAAAGTTGTCCTATTTTCAAATGAGTGGAGTGTACAGATCTAATTCCTTGGTGTTTGAAGCTATGAAGGATGTTTTGGACCTAGTTAATCAAGTGTTGGTGTCTGCAAGGCATGGATCTTCTGTTGTTGTAATGTGTGGTTTTACTTAGGACCTATCTTCTACACATTTCATGTTGTGTGTTGTCTGGCCGACTTGTAAATGCATTTTTCATGTTATATCTGGTTGACAAGCAATGTAATCAATGTAGTATCTTATATAAATTGTAAATCAAATTAAGTGAGGTTTGGTATGATTGCATGTTGATTGAAAAGGTTCACAAGCAGATAAAGAGCAGAATGAATGCATTTTTGATGTGCAACTGAAGGAGAAAGAGCAGAAGTTGTAGATGTTGTCCTGATTCATCTTGAAGACATATTTGTGACAATGATCAAGTGTAGAGTGTGCCTAACTGATCTGATCATCAGAAGAAAGTGTGAAGAGGTAGAATTGCAATCATCAAATGTGTGAATTTCAATGTCAGTTTTTAGATAGTACAAGGATTATCATACTGTAATCTTTTGTAAGTGTGTTCTCAATTCAGGGAGTAGTAGCTTCCTTGGGAGTGACCCTAAATCAAAGTCTTCAGGGAGTAGTAGTGATGCAGAGTGCACGAAGGAAACTCAACCAACTGTAATCAGCCAGACCCGAGCTATGTCTTGGCGACCTCCTTCCTATCGGCCAAGCAAACTACTATCAGGCCACTTCCTATTTCTCTCGCCGACCTTTATACTCTTACCGACGACCAACCCCTTCTATCTTTGGATAGACTTCCTCTATTGGTAGTGTCCATTTTCTTCATGCCGACACTCCGATGGCCGTTGGCTTCTATTGACTTAACTGTAAGGTTAGTCACACTTCGTCAGTTAGACTTCCCTCTTCGACCACACTTCCTCTGCACTCACTGAAACCCTTATGCATGTCAGCCAAACATTTGTTATCGACCTCCTTTAGAAATGTCACCCTAACACCTATTATCTCTCCAACGTCCTTATCAGCTACACACTCTCCATCGGCAACCGCTTGCAAACTCCAACCGACACCCCGTCTTATGCCGATATACTCTTCATCGATGACACTTGCAGTTGTCACCCAATCGGTGAAAGTGTCTACTATTGGTCCAATGCAATTTTCTCAACCCGATGTCCCTTCTCACGCCGATGCTTGCACATACATTTCATTATGCAATGTGAGGGGTCCACCTTTCTTAGACTTCCAAAGGTTCTCCCAACGCCTACGTCCCACTGATAGCCTCACAGGTGCTTTGTTACGGCACAATTCCAAACCACTGACACAGAAGTGAAGGAAGCTATATACAGAGATGCCTAACTCCTTTGTAAACCCTTTGTCACTCTTCTCTCATCAATTCCATGACTAGTCACATAGAGATGCCTAGTCGAATCAGATCAAGTTTCTTGGATTCCTGGGTGATAACATGGAAAATACAAAACTTATGCAGCATTCCTCCATCACACTGATAATGAAGATGATTTCAGTGGACAGAGGAATGAGTTTCCATTTGTCTATCAAACCCTAACTTCTAGGTTACAAACCAGTCTTTGCAGAAACAACAATATTTCACCATCAATATATTATAGAAACACTAGGAACTACCAAGTAGAATCTAGTTTAGGGCATGAATGCTTGTGATCTGAACAGAGATACAATCTCAAAAAATACATAGACAAGATAATATGAAAACACATCCAAAAACCCCACTTATCATTCATTCAATCTTCATCAGCATGCCTCTATCCTCCTACTGCTTGTCTACAAAAAGGTTTAAGACAGTAGTTTTTAGTTTCCAACCGTGTAAACTGATTTACAAATCAGTTAGCTATTGGCTTTCCCCTCATACAAGAAAAACCACATGTTTTCCTTGCACAATTACATCAATGTGACAAAACTAACCCTTATTACAACATGAAATGGCTTAAGAGCCTTATGAAACAACAAAAGAAAATATGGCCCTACACTTCAGAGAAGGTGCTCCTGTGCCATACTCCCCCTGCAGGAAAAACTCAAGTCCCTTGAGTTGCTAACTACTGAAGTGTCTTCCTATGCTTCAGAATATTAGCTTCACTCATCGAGGTTGCCTCTAAATTAGGAAGATCCTGCCACTTGACCAAGTAGTCCTTGTACACACCCTTGTCTTCTTGACAACTTTGGAATCCAAAATGCATTCCAACTGTAAAGGCTTATTGGGAGGTAAATCTCTAATCTAGTCTTCATCTTCAATCACAGCATCTGATCCATCTTCAACATTAAATGGAGGTCTGAAAGGAAATAGGTCTGCAACATTGAAAATGGGAGACATACCAGGACCGGATGGTAATTCTATCTCATATGCATTTGGACCAAATTTATGCACTACCTTGCATGGTCCTATCTTCTTCATTAACAATTTGGTTGGCTGTCCTTTAGGCAACCTTTCCTTCCTGAGATACACCATCACCAAATCTCCTACCTTGAACTATACCGCTCTTCTTTTTAGATCTGCCCTATCCTTGTACTTGGAGACAGTTTTCTCCAACTGAACCTTGACCTGATCATGGACTGCTTTCATGGTGGCAGCAAAGTCTTCTCCTAGAGCACTCCTTTTGTCCCAACCTTGTAGGTCTTTGAGTTCAAGTGGTCCTCTTGGGTGGAAACCATAAACAATTTCAAAAGGACTTTTCCCAGTACTTCTATTCCTTGAATCATTATAAGCATATTCAGCTTGACTAATCACTAAATCCCATGCCAACCCATGCTGTTTGGTAAGGCATCTCAAAAGGTTTCCTAAGGACCTATTAACAACCTCAGTTTGACCATCATTTTGGGGATGGTAGGCTGATGAAAAAGACAACTGTGTGCCCAATTTTCTCCATAGGGTCCGCCAAAAATGACCAACAAACTTGGAGTCTCTATCAGTGACAATTGAAATGGGCAAACCATGAATTCTGACCACCTCTCTAAAAAAGAGACTAGCAATATGAGATGCATCATTCGTGCATTTGCATGGCACAAAATGACCCATCTTACTGAATCTATCCACAATGACAAAAACACTGTCTACACCCCTTGCTGTCTTAGGAAGACCAAGCACAAAGTCCATACTAATGCTTTCCCAAGCTTTGTTGGGAATAGGAAGTGGTTGGTACAAACCAGCATTAGAAGACATACCTTTAGCCTTTTGACATATAGTACAACTTGCAACATACCTCCTCACATCTGTTTGTACCTTTGGCCAATAGTAGAACCTGGTGACTTGTTCCAAAGTCTTGTCCAACCCAAAATGTTCTCCTTAGGTTCCATTATGCTTCTACTTGATGATATTGTCCCTCATTGAACATTTAGGAACACATAACAAACTTTCCTTGAATAGGAGACCTTCCTGCAACACAAAATCAGAGTATTTGCCATGAAAAGTGTTAGCCAAACTTGCACATACTTCATAGGCAGCCTTGAAATCTACATCTTCCTTGTACAACTCCTTCAGACATTCTATACCCATGCTTTCCATTTGTACTTCCTGTATGACCAACATCCTTCTACTTAAAGCATCTGCCACTTTGTTGGCAACACCTTTCTTATGCTTAATAGTGAAGGTATAGGCCTGCAATTGTTCCATCCACTTGACATGCCTATGATTCAACTTTTCCTGACTATTTAGGAAGCTAAGAGCATGGTTGTTAGTAAAAATAATGAACTCTTTTGGTAGTAAATAGTGTCTCCACTTTTTGAGAGCTTGCACCATTGCATACAGCTCTAGGTCATAGGTAGAATACCTTTGTTTAGCCTCATTCAACTTCTCTGAGAATAATGCCACTGGATGTCCATCCTGACTAAGAACAACACCTATTGCTTGCTGACTTGCATCGCATTCCACAACAAAAAAATTGTCAAAATTAGGGAGTACCAACGTCGATAACTCAGCCACTTTCTTTTTCAACAGTTCAAAACTATCATCAGCTTGCTTTATCCATTAGAATTTACACTTCACTCCACCCTTGATGGTATTGAGAATAGGAGCACTTATGTGACTGAACCGTCTAATGAACTTCTTGTAAAAAGTTGCCAAACCATGGAAACTTCTAACATCTCCTACTGTCTTAGGAGTAGGCCAATTGAGAATAGTCTCAACCTTTGTGGGATCCATTTTCAAACAACCATTGGAAATCACAAAGCCAAGATACACGAGTTTAGTTTTCATAAAATCACATTTATCTAAGTTGATCATCAACTTACTCTCATGTAATTTCTTCAACACCTGTCCAAGATGCTTTACATGCTCTTCCTTGGTCCTGCTGAAAATCAATATATCATCAAGATAAACAATAACCAATTTCCCAATAAATTTTACAGGTACCTCATTCATCAACCGCATGAATGTGCTTGGAGCATTGTTGAGGCCGAATGGCATGACAAGCCACTCATAGAGACCTTCATTTGTCTTGAAGGCAGTCTTCCATTCATCTCCTTGCCTAATTCTAATTTGGTGATAACCAGATTTCAAATCAATCTTGGAATAGTAGCATGAACCACCAAGGTAGTCCAACAGATCCTCAATCCTAGGCATAGAAAATCTATACCTTATGGTGATCTTATTAATAGCCCTTGAATCTATACATAGCCTCCACTTTCCATCCTTCTTAGGAGCAAGTACACTAGGGATTGCACATGGACTGAGACTCTTTCTAATCAATCCTTTCTCCAAGAGTTCTTGAATTTGTCTACCGATCTCTTCATTCTGCTATGGTGTCAACTTGTAGGCAGCTCTGTTGGGTAATGTGGCTTTGAGAATCAAGTCAATCTGATGACTTATGTCCCTCATAGGTGGTAAGGAGTTAGGAGTATCCTCTACCACAAGACCTTGGTATTTATCCAATAATTGTTGCACTTCCAATGGAATCTCCTTTTGCTTCTTGGTTTGCTGACCTGATACATCTGTAGGCTTCATCATCAGGGCATACCCTTGGGTATCCTCCTCCTTCATGAGTTGTAGGAACTCTTTACCACTAACTAACATGACCTCATTGTCACTGCTCTTATCTCCAACCTGCTCCGGTAAGGGATCCATCTTACTCTTCTGACCATTTTTGGTGATCATATATGTATTCTTTTCACCATCATGATGTGCCTTCACATCATACTACCAAGGTCATCCAAGAAGAAGGTGACAAGCATCCATAGGAATAATTTCACATAGTACCTTATCCCTATAATCACCTAGTTCAAACTCTACCCAAGTCTGTTCCTCTACCATGAAGTTCTGACTCTTATTCAACCAAGATATTTTGTGAGGACTAATATGGGGAAACCTTTTTAGTTTACATTTTTCTACCATTTTAGCAGACACTACATTTTTAGTAGAACTTGAATCAACAATGATTTTACAGAGCTTACCATATGCTACTCCTTGGGTTTTGAAGAGATTCTTCCTTTGCAGAGGCTCCTGCTTTAATGGCATCTTCACCAAGGTTCTCTTAATCATCATGCTCTCTCCTTCAAGCACTGATGTGACACTACCAATTGGTGAATTTATACTCTGGCAATCATAATCCTTCAATAGCTGGTTCCTTCTCCCACCATTATGGGAGCTAGATGCCTTCTCAGGGCATTTATTTGCAGTATGGCCTACTTGATTGCAGTTGTAGCATCTTCTAGTGAAGACTCCAGGCCTCTTCCTGCACCACCACCTCTGCCTCTGCCAATAGGTCTTCTCCAACCTCTAGAACCACCACCTCTCTATTCTGTATCAGAACAAGATTCTTGCTGACTTGAATTTTCACTTTTGTATGGCTGTCCTCTACCAAAACTACCTCTTCTTTTATTGTTTCTGCCACCTCTTCCTCTGTTATTTTGATCACCTCTCCTTTTCAGCTTATCCTCTGTCCTAGAGGCTAATTGGAAACATTCATCCATAGTCTTGGGAACCACCATACTAAATTCATCTTGTATATTATATCTTAGACGATCAAGATATCTGGCCACCATCTCTTTCTCCTCCTCCCTGTGATTGGTTCTCATGCTCAATTTGTGGAATTCTTCAGTGTATGTAGCCACGTCCATATCTTTTTGTCTAAGATGATTAAATTTTCTGATGGTCTGCAACTCATAGTCACATGGCATGAACTTGGTTCTCAGCATGGCCACCATTCTACTCCATTTGGTGATTGGACTCTTTCCAACCTTCTCCCTTTCACATTATGTGTAGTTCCACCAAACCAATGCAGAACCTCTCAATCTAGTTTTTGCAAATTTGACCTTCTTACTGTCACTGTACTCCTTAAAGTCAAAGTAATTACTTATGGCTTCAATCCAGTCCATAAGAGTATCCCCATCCAATTTCCCATTAAATGTGGGAACATCCATTTTTAGATCACCATCTCCATGACCCTTGAGTGCGTTTAGGAATGCCTTTTGATCAGCAGACATACCTTCTCCTTGAGTATTCTCCTCTGATTCTTCTTCTGACTCAGAAGTACTTCCATCTTTACTCTTACTCTTGGGTTTCTCTTCCTTCAGTCTCTCTTCGAGCATCTCTTCTACCATCTTCTGGGTGGCTGCTTTTCTCATCGACTTGGGAGGCATTATGCTAGCCTCTATTTCTATCTCCAACTCTTTATCTGACATAAATGGTTTTGATTCAGATATTGGCTCTGATACCAATATGATGCAGAGTGCACGGTAGAAACTCAACCAACTGGAATCGGCCAGACTCAAGCTATGTCTTGGCGACCTCCTTCCTATTGGCCAAGCAAACTACTATCATGCCACTTCCTATTTCTCTCACTGACCTTTATACTCTTATCGACGACCAACCCCTTCTATCTTTGGACAGACTTCCTCTATCGACAGTGTTTGTTTTCTTCACGCCGACACTCCGATGACCGTTGGCTTCTATTGACTTAACCGTAAAGGTCAGTCACACTTTGTCAGTTAGACTTCCCTCTTCGGCCACACTTCCTCCGCACTCACTGAAACCCTTATGCACGTCGGCCAAACATTTGTTATCGGCCTCCTTTAGAAATGTTACCCTGACACCTATTGTCTCTCTGACGTCCTTATCAGAAACACACTCTCCATCAACAACCACTTGCAAACTCCAACTGACACCCCATCTTATGCCGCTATACTCTTCATTGATGACACTTGCAGTTGTCACCCTGGTCAGTGAAAGTATCTACTGTCAGTCCAATGCAATTTTATCAACCTGACGTCCCTTCTCACGCTGATGCTTATACATACATTTCGTTATGCAATGTGAGGGGTCCACCTTCCTTAGTCTCCCGAAGGAACGTTTGTATGTGTCTCTGACATCATACTAATCATCGGCAAAAGGAGATTGTTTGTCACCGATGGCCGCTCATCGGGTAGACGTTATGATTCAGAGACACTTCCAAAGGTTCTCCCGATGCCTACGTCCCGCCGATATCCTCACAGGTGCTCTGTGATGGCACAATTCCAAACCACTGACACAAAAGTGAAGGAAGCTATATACAGAGATGCCTGACTCCTTTGCAAACCCTTCGTCAGTCTTCTCTCATCAATTCCATGACTAGTCACATAGAGATGCCTAGTCGAATCAGATCAGGTTTCTTGGATTCCTGGGTGATAACATGGAAAATACAAAACTTATGCAGCATTCCTCCATCACACTAATAAAGAAGATGATTTTAGTGGACAGAGGAATGAGTTTCCATTTGTCTGTCATACCCTAAATTCTAGGTTACAAACTAGTGTTTGCAGAAACAACAATATTTCACCATCAATATATTATAGAAACACTAGGAACTACCAAGTAGAATCTAGTTTAGGGCATGAATGCTTGTGATCTGAACAGAGATACACTCTCAGAAAATACACAGACAAGATAATATGAAAACACACCCAAAAACCCCACTTATCGTTCATTCAATCTTTATCAGCATGCCTCTATCCTCCTACTGCTTGTCTACAAAAAGGTTTAAGATAGAAGTTTTCAGTTTCCAACCATGCAAATTGACTTACAAATCAGTTAGCCGTTGGCTTTCCCCTCATACAAGCAAAACAACATGTTTTCCTTGCACAATTACATCAATGTGACAAAACTGACCCTTATTACAACATGCAATAGCTTAAGAGCCTTATGAAACAACAAAAGAAAATATGGCCCTACACTTCAGAGAAGGTGCTCCTACACCAAGTAGCTTCCTTGGGTTGTGGCCCTAAAACAAAGTTGTTATTTGAGCTTCATATATTGTGAGTTAATCATCACCGTGGTTTTTCCCTTCTAGGGTTTTCCATGTATATTTGGTGTTATGTGTTGATGTGCATTGTGTTAACCTTTCATGCTTATGTTAATACTGTGATGCTAAAGTTTTAATCTTCTCCAGATAAGTTGAAGTTGTTAAAATTGAAGATTGTTTAGATACTGATTCACCCCCCCTCTCAGTATCTTTTTGTGTTCAACAATTTACTATCTTGTAGCAAATTGAATTAGATCTAAAGCAACCTATAGGTATCCTCTAGCACAAATACAAGTAGATTGAAACATTTAATAAAATTTCATTCTTCCTACAACACTCCTAAGAAAGTAAGTAGACGTGAATATACCAAGCAATAAACAAAACGAAATTGAGTAAAATTATAAACACGACCTACTAATGTTTTTGGTGATTCAAGATTGCTTATGGACCCAGATGCTCTTGCATCACCACCACTTTTTTTTTATCCTCATATCTTCACTTTTTAGGCTCTATTTTTCCATGGTAGGTCTCTCTCAATGTCAAGGCCCCCTATCCACTTATAAACCAAAAAAAGTTAGATAAAATGTACCCATCACTTCTATTTATCTCTCTCCTTCCTATAGTCCAAGGATATAAGCTTTTTTGTTTTTTTTCCTATTATTCTTGTAGATCATTAGGATTTCACTTTGAGGATAATTCTATATTTGTTACCACCTTCCCATTATGTTTCAAGACACTATCCTTTAATTTGTAGGTGAAACTATTCCTAGTTTTTTCTCTTCATTGTCTTGTTTTAATACACTTGTATAAGTTTTCATTAGGCTTCACATATTCTCCTAATTTTTGATAGGAATCCACTTATAATGAGTCTCTATACATTGTCTAAGAGTTCCCTACAAAATTTCAAGTTCCCACCATCTTTTAGGGCCAAACGATTAGGGCTAGAGAAAGGTTAGGACCAAATAGTTAGATTGGAAGTATTCCCTTAGAAGACTAGGTCCTTTTTATCGGAGGGCTCCAAAAGTTACTAGGAAGCATCTATATAGCATTTTAATCATATTGTTGTTAGGAAATCTCTTTCTATAGGTGCTTATGGATCCTCTTACACACATTCCTTGTCTCTTTGGTGTTTATTTATTGATTTTCCTATTTTGGATTCACTTTTGTATGTCAATAAGTCTAATATTTTGGGAAACACTTATTTGTTTTCATCATCTATTATTCAAAGTTGTATCTTTTTAAAAACTAGGTGAAGTCATTCCTGATTCTCTTTATTTATTATCGTGTCTTATTGTATTCACACATCATTTTCTATTAGTTTCATATATTTTTCTAACTATTGATAGGTACTCACTTCTTAGGGGCCTCTACCTATAGTTACAAACCTCCCTATAATTTTTTAGTTTTGTACCTCCTTTCAGGATTAGACCACCCATATAGGATAGTGCCACAACATTAGGAGTAAGGTCAAGACATTACCACCAAGTTTGGGCTATATGATTTTGGATGACCAAGTTCTTTTTCTCAAAAAGCCCCAAAAACTTCTAGGAAGGTTTGTAACATCATTTTAAGAACTTTCTATTATGGCCACATCTCTATATAGGTTGATCTTAACCAACTTTTAATCCATTTTCTATCTCCTATTCGTATATTTTTAGTTCTCTATCTCCATTTCTAATCTAGTCTTGGTCATTTGTTAGTTCCAACTCCAAGTGTACTTTAAATAGATCAAATTGATGCATTCTAATGCACATTTATATTTCTTTGATTTGATCTTAATTCTACACACATTTTAAGAAAGATAAAATTATTTTTATCTTTCATCTAATTGTCACATATGATCTTGACTTTCCTGTTAGATTTAGGGCAGACAACTGAGAGGGGGGGTGAATCAGTTATCTAAAACTTTCAACACTTATATTCACTTAGTAGTATAACAATAATCAAATATTGAACTTAATGCATTTAATCAAGAGCATAAACATATCAACACATGAGACACCAAGATTTTGACGTGGAAAACCCAGTTAAGGGAAAAACCACGGGGTGACTAACCCAAGATTGTATTCTCTGTTAGAAGAATAGAAAGAATAAAATGGCACATGCCAAGTAGGGCTCACTGCCCAAGCACACTGCTCACAGGAGGCTCACTGCCTACAAGAGACACACTGTTTACAAAAGAATAAGTATCACATACTTGAATTGGTAAATAGCATCTTCATCATGCTTGAGTCAGTTCCATTTAAGCCCAAACCTTCTTCTCTGCCTTTCGCGCTTCTCCTCGCTATCACATACTCATCTCCACAAGCACTCCTTACAAATGACTTCGCAATCCCTTCTTTATACAAGACATCAACTTAGGAATGATCATCTAAGTCGGTAAGCATCCATAATAACATTCATATGATGTGTAACTTATCCTGTTGGCCTGTCTTAGAAAGAAAACCATCATCCGGAAGTTGTTCTTCGAATGTGAACTCCAACTTCTATGCGGACCACCAACATGATCTGGACATGAACCAAAGATCACCACAAGCTTTCCTGAATCACCAAGAACATTCACACTTTTTCTGCTTACTGAAACCCTTCTCTCCTTCATCCAGAACCTCAAGAACACAGTTTGCCATTACTTTCACAAAGGAATAGATACTTTTGGACCTTCAAACCACCAATCAATTGAGTTGACACACCACATAGACTTCCCCAACACTTCCTCAAATTCACAGAACTGGAGAGTGCATTTCTAGATCTCACCGGACCAATCTGTATCACTCTGTCACTACTGAACATCTGCCAGAACCAATTTCACTTGAACTACCAAAACTTCTTCATATCTTCATGTGGACCTCTAAAATCTCTACTAGAACATCTTAAGACACATATCTACAAACCCTTTAATCTGCATCCTTTGATCCACAACCTATCTTAGACTTTTACCTTGTTGTCATCATTGTTCTTCACTATTCCTGATTGAGACTAATTTTCTCAATATCTTCAGCATACAGCTCATCCAATCCTTCTCATTAATGCAACATGAGTATGTTGACATCAATGACAACACCAGTTAAACCCATACTTGTAACAATCTCCCCATTTGTCATTGATGGCAACATATGATGTGAAAAATCATCAAGACAAGAACTTCTCCTTACTGTCACAACTCCCCCTATCAACAACAACTATTCACATGTCTTCTCTTCTTGTGCTACTCCCCCTTTGGTCATCAACCACTTGTTTTTCATATGTCTTCTCCCCCCCTTTGACATCAATGGCAAAGGGCGCATACTTGCAACTTCAGAATCACACCTGCTGCTCCCCCTGAGTAGTAGCTCCCCATCATCAATCCGGATCACAAGATATGACTGTGATATCTACCAGATTGATGCACATTAGTGCATCTTAGTTCACCACCAGAGGGGCAATAACCCCTAACTTCTCCCTGAGATACTCAAAAGAGTCATTGGGAAGATGTTTAGTAAAGATATCTGCAATATGATCTTTAGAGGGCACATATTCCAGTCTGACTTCATCCTTGTTCACTTGCTCTCTCAAAAAGTGAAACTTGATAGATATATGCTTAGTCTTAGAATGCAACACCAGATTCTTAGAAATATTTATTGCACTTGAATTATCACAGAAAATTGTGATAGGCTCCTCATACTCTACTTTAATATCTCTTAGCATCTGCTTCATCCACAAAACTTGAGTGCAACTACCTGCTACTGCAATGTATTCTACTTTAGTTGTAGACAGGGATATTGCCTCTTGTTTCTTACTTAGCCAAGAAACCAATCTCTTCCCCAAAAAGAATGCTCCACCACTGGTACTTTTCCGGTCATCCACATCTCCTACCCAATCAACATCTATATATGCATGAAGAGAGAAATCATGATCTTTAGGATACCACAACCCATACTCAACTGTCCCCTTTAGATATCTAAAAATCCTCTTGATTGCCATAACATGAGATTCTCTAGGATCAGCTTGGAATCTAGCAATAAGACCAACAACCTGCATAATGTCTGGTCTAGTTTGAGTGAGATACAACAACCCTCCAATCATTGACCTATATTTTGTCTGATCAACCTTGGGAGAGTCATCATGTTTACTCAACTTGCATCTGGTTGCCATTGGAGTGTTCATTGGCTTTGAGTCTTCCATCCCAAATTTCCTCAACAATTCTTTCACATATTTTGACTAAGAAATGAAGATTCCTTTCTTTGTTTGAGTAATTTGTAGACCCAAAAAGAAATTCATTTCTCCAAGCATGGACATTTCAAACTCACTTTTCATTTGACTTGCAAAAGTTTTACACATACTATCTCTTCCTCCAAAAATGATATCATCAACAAATATTTCAACAATTAAGATATTTTCATGATCAATTTTGAAATACATGTTACTGTCAGCAGTACCTTTGTTGAAACCAATCTTCAAGAGATGCTTGTCCAATCTTTCATACCAGGCTCTTGGGGCTTGCTTCAGTCCATACAGTGCCTTTTTCAATTTGCAGACCATGTCACCATGATCAGACAATTGAAATCCATCCGGTTGCTCAATGTACACTTCTTCTTCCAAATTACCATTTAGGAAGGCAGATTTGACATCCATCTGATACACCTTGAAATCCTTAAAGGTAGCAAATGCAAGAAATAATCTGATTGCTTCAATTCTTGCCACCGGAGCAAAAGTCTCTTCAAAATCAACTCCTTCAATCTGAGAGTAACCCTTGCAGACCAATCTAGCTTTATTTTTGATTATTTCACCAGCTTCATTCAGTTTGTTCTAGAAGACCCATTTGGTTCCAATCACATTCTTGTTTCTAGGTCTAGGAACAAGATCCCAAGTGTGATTTTTTTCAATTTGCATTAGTTCTTCCTCCATTGCTTTTGACCAGTTTTCATCATTGCAAGCTTCATTCACTGTCTTAGGTTCAATCTTTGAAATTAGACAATACTCATCTGAATTTAGAGCAATTCTCCTCCTTGTTTGCACTCCTTTTCTTTTGTCACCTATGATCTGATCTTTAGAATGGTTTAGAGTTACATACCTTGGAACTTTGGGGGTTTCTTGCACCACTAACTCTTGATCAACCTCATTGAGATTTATCTCTTCTTCCTGACTTACCGGATGAACTTGACTTTGTTTCTCAGAAGAGCCTTGGATACTTTGAATCTAAACATCATTCTGAATATCTTCATCATATTCATGAATTCTTGAGGGTCTTTCAACTTCTTCATCAACCTTCACATTTACACTTTCTACAATCTTTCTCAGTCTCTTGTTGTAACACCGATATGCTTTGTTTTGAGTAGAGTAACCCAAGAATATTACTTCATCACTTCTAGCATCAAACTTTCCTAGATCTTCATCCCTTTTAATGTAACATCTACTGCCAAAAACTCTGAAATATCTCACAGTGGGAGTAATGCCATACCAAAGTTCATAAGGAGTCTTACCGGTATTGTTTCTAACTTGAACTCGATTGAGAGTGTAGACTGCAGTGTTGACAGCTTCTCTCCAATAGATCTGAGGAACATTTTCTTCCATCATCATGGTCCTGGATGCTTCATGGATGGTCCGGTTCTTTCTCTCAACTACTCCATTCTACTGTGGAGTTCTAGGGGCAGACAACTGTCTCTTTATTTCATGTTTATCACAGAAGTCTATGAACTCACCGGATGTGAATTCTCCACCTCTATCAGACCTCAGACATTTCAATTTTAATCTGGTTTCATTCTCCACCATGGCCTTGAATATTTTGAATTTCTCAAGTGCTTCTGATTTTTCTTTCAGAAAAGTTACCCACATCATTCGAGAATAGTCATCAATTAGCAACATGAAGTACCTATCACCTTGGATACTTCTAACTCTTGCCGGACCACAAAGATCAATATGAATTAAGTCCAACAGTCTAGTGGAAGACAATTCCTTACTTTTGAATGTGACTCTGCTTAATTTGCCCAACTGACATTCTTTGCACAAGCTATTAGTAGGTTTTACTAATTTTGAAAGATCTCTTATAGCCTGAGTATTGCTTATCTTGATGATATTATCAAAATTCACATGACACATCCTCCTATGCCATAACCAACTCTGATCAATTTGAGCAAATAAGCAACTTTTACTAGTACCAACCAAGTGGAAGATATTACCTTTAGTTTGAGTACCAGATGCAATCTCTGTTCTAGAACTTTCAAAGATCTTGCACTTTCTATTCCTGAATCTGAGATCATAGCCTTTGTCCACCAGCTGTCCAACACTGAGAAGATTGTGCTTTAATCCTTCAACATATAGTACATTACCGGTTTTGTTCTTTCCATGAAGAGAAATAGTTCCTCTACCTCTAATTCTGCCAGTAAAATTATCTCCAAACTTTACAATTACTCCTTCATACTTTTCCAAACTTAAGAACTTATTCTCTTCACCTGTCATATGGTGAGAGCATCCACTGTCAATGACCCAATCATCCTTTGTTTCAACTTGGGCAGCCAGAGCTCTTTCTTCAACTTTATGATTGATAGATACAGATGATATTTGTTCCTCTTCTTTGATGGCAATAAACACCCATTCATTACCGGATTTGTTTCCTGACTCTGATTCATCATCTGTTACTCCTTCATAGTCATCTTCTTCATAAACATAGTAACAATTCTTTTGAAACCTTGGTCTGTTAGGATTTGGTCTTGAAAATCTTTCCGGACATCTTGTGGCAAAATGACCAATTTTGTTGTAGTTAAAACACTTAAAAGGTAATTTCCCTTCATACTTATCAGAACCTCTTGGTAGCCTTTTTGCAATAAGAGCTTCAAGATGAGCAGTTTTAGCTTCTTCTTCTTCCAAGTCTTTTCTTGCTTTTTCATACCATGATGGGTTCCTTGAAGAATTTTCTCCCAAATCAAACCTTTGTTTTCCTTTTACAGAGGCACTGGCTTTGAATGTAGATTTAGTCTTTGGAGGATCATCTCCAAACTCAGCCATTTCAAAAGCAGCCAACTTACCAACCAATTGATCTCTTGTGACTGTTGTGTGAGCTCTAAATTCTTCGATTGCAAAAGCCTTGATTTTATATGACTCAGGAAGGGATCTAAGAACTTTGCCAATGATCTCATCTTCACTCAGGGTTCCACCTGCATTTCTAATTCCACAAACCAACTCGTTTACTCTTGGCATAAAAGAGGTAATATTTTCATCATTTCTCATCTTCAATTTTTCAAATTTCCCTTTTAGACTTTGTAACCTTGCACATTTAACATACTGGTCTCCTTCATGCAAAAGTTCCAGTTTATTCCAAATCTCAAAGGTAGTTGGTAGATCAATAACATTTGAGAGTTCTGAGTAAGATAATGCGCTTAAAAGAGCCTCCTTGGTCCGTAGATTGTTTTCAGCATCTGTGATTTCATTTAGGGTTGTTAGACCATGCTGTGGAGGTACATAAGCTTTTGTAACCATGGACCAGTAAGCAAATCCCATACACTGCAAGTGACATTTCATGCGACCTTTCCAAAGAGCAAAATTAGTTCCATCAAACTTTAGACTATCCTTCTTGTAGGACGACATCCTGGATCTCCTCAAGTGGTTAAGCTCCTTTCAAAGGAACTTGGCTCTGATACCAATTGTTAGATTTAGGGCAGACAACTGAGAGGGGGGGTGAATTAGTTGTCTAAAACTTTCAACACTTATATTCACTTAGCAGTATAACAATAATCAAATATGAAACTTAATGCATTTAATCAAGAGCAGAAACATATCAACACATGAGACACCAAGATTTTGATGTGGAAAACCTAGTTAAGGGAAAAACCATGGGGTGACTAACCCAAGATTATATTCTCTGTTAGAAGAATAGAAAGAACAAAATGGCACATGCCAATTAGGGCTCATTGCTTGAGCACACTGCTCATAGGAGGCTCACTGCCTACAAGAGACACACTGTCTACAAAAGAATAAGTATCACATACTTAAACTGGTAAATAGCATCTTCATCATGCATGAGTTAGTTCCATTTAAGCCCAAACCTTCTACTCTGCCTTTCGCTCTTCTTCTCGCTATCACATACTCATCTCCACAAGCACTCTTTACAAATGACTTTGCAATCCCTTCTTTATACAAGACATCAGCTTAGAAATGATCATCTAAGTCGGCAAGCATCCATAATAACATTCATATGATGTGTAACTTATCCGGTCGGCCTGTCTTAGGAAGAAAACCATCATCCAGAAGTTATTCTTCAAATGTGAACTCCAACTTCTATGCGGACCACCAACATGATCTGGACATGATCCAAAGATCATCACAAGCTTTCCTGAATCACCAAGAACATCCACACTTTTTCTGCTTACTGAAACCCTTCTCTCCTTCATCTAGAACCTCAAGAACACAGTTTGCCATTACTATCACAAAGGAATAGATACTTCCGGACCTTCAAACCACCAATCAATCGAGTTGACACACCACACAGACTTTCCCAACACTTCCTCAAATCCGCAAAACTAGAGAATGCATTTCTGGATCTCACCAGACCTATCTGTATCACTCTGTCACTACCGAACATCTACCGGAATCGGTTTCACTTGAACTACCAAAACTTCTTCATATCTTCATGCAGACCTCTGAAATCTCTACTAGAACATCTTAAGACACCTATCTATAAACCCTTTAATCCACATCCTCTAATCCGCAACCTGTCTTGGACTTTTACCTTGTTGTCATCACTGTTCTTGATTGAGACTAATTTTCTCAATATCTTTAGCATACAACTCATCCAATCCTTCTCATTAATGCAACATGAGTATGTTGACATCAATGACAACACCGGTTAAACCCATACTTGCAACATTTCCTACACTAAAATCCAATACCTAAACACAAACTCTATAACCAAACCGCCTCCTTACAATAATTTCTATTAGCCATGCACTTTTCTTCTATACTAGAAAATACAATTGTGTGTTTCCTCTTACTAATCTATCTAATTGCATCTCCAAATAGAGGGAACACATAACCGGTCATAGACCTCGTTTCATCCAAATTACCAGCCTAATGTGAATCAACAAAGCGCTATATATCAAGAACCTTGCCCACATTATCAATCCCATGATAATAAATGCAATAATTATAAGTCCCTCACAAATATTTTAAAACCATATTCACATAATTATAATGTTCTCTACCTCAGTTAGACATAAACTTGCTAAAAACTCCCATTGATTGGGTAATATCAAGTCTTGTGCAATCCATCGTAGACATTATACTTCCTACAAAAAAATAAGGTGCATTATACATATCATCAAAATTATCATCTTACTTTGGACACTAATCCAAAGATAACTAAGTATTGATAAGTAAAGGAATAATCAGTAGCTTACAATCTTGTATGGAAAATTGTTGCAAAATTGTCTCAACATACTTTATCTGACTAAGCCAAAGATTGTTGTTACCTTGATCTCTATTAATATTTATACCCAAGATTTATTTTTATCCCCTAAATCCTTCATATCAAAGGCACCAAAAAGTTATGTTTTGAGCTCCATAATCACCCCCTTGTTATTTCTCATGAACAACATGTCATTAATATAAAAGACAATGATTAGCAATTGATCATCAATTAATTTGAAATAAACACAATGATCAACCTCACTCCTAGCAAACCCATGCTAAAATATGAAATCATCAAACTTTTGATACCACATTTGAGGTGACTTCCTTAGACCATACAAAGACTACTATAACTTGCAGACCATGTTTCCTTTTATTTTACCACAAAACTATTAGGTTGCCTCATACAAATTTGTCCTTCAATATCCCCATGCATAAAAGTAGTTTAACATCCATTTTTTCTACTTCTAAATCATAATAAATAGTAATAAAAAGTAGTAATTTAATAGAGTTTAGTTTTGCAACATGAGAAAATTTTCACCAAAATCAACCCCATAAACTTGGAAATAACCTTTCACCACCAATCTTTCCTTGTATCTCTCTGACTATCTATCTAGCTCAAACTTTATTCTTTAAATACCCACTTGCATCTAATGGGCTTCCTTCCCTCAAGAAAATCTACTAAATCCCATGTCTCACATCTAGCCAAGTTCATTAGCTCCTTTTGCACGGACTACATCAAGACTCATGTTCCTTCAAAGAAAGAGCTTCCTTCATAGGTCTAGGATCATCATCATACAGGATAAATTAAATACACAATAGAAATATGGTGGGCTATTCCTATCAATTTGTTTTTTTATCCATGTGGATCTTATCAAGGGTGTAATAAGATGCTCCTACTATTCTTCTTCTAAGCTCTCTAAATCTCAACCTTCTTGTTCCTCTACATCCTCCCATCCAACTTGTTGTTCTTCATCACCTATATATTCCCACTTTTTAATGTTTATTTCAAATTTCTTTTTCTTCTTTTCTTTTTCCTATGTCTATTAATGTCAAAAATAACTCTAAGCTCCCTAAAAATCATATCTCTAGAATAAACCATTTTCTAGGTTAGAGGATTCCAAAGCTTATATCCATTAACATTATCACCATAACCAATGAAAAAATACTTTTTAGCGTTAAAATCTAATAGATCATTTATCTTTAGGCGTGTGAACAAAATCCTTACAACCAAAAAATCTAATGTACAAAACTAGGGGCCTTTTACTTGTCCACACTTCATATTGTGTCTTATCTACCAAAATAGAAAAAGAAGATCTGTCAATCAAATAACATGCATTACTTAGAGCCTAAACCTAGAAACATTGTCCAAGTCTACTACTCAACATGCTTCTAGATTTGTCTATCAAAGTCCCACTCATCCTTTCTATTGTGCCATTCTAATGTGGCATAAATGAAGTTATCTCCTATCTCGCAACACTTGCATATATTAAAAAAATTATCAAATTATTTAGAGAAATATTCCCCTCCATTATTTAATCTTAATACTTTTATTTTCCAATCCATCTAATTTTTAACAAGAACTTTGAAATCCTTAAACTTACTAAAAACCTTAGACATATGCTTCGGAAAATAAATCCAAGTCTAACTTGAGTAATTATTGATAAATGAAACATAATAAAAATATTTACCAATTAAATAAACACCCATAGGACCAAATACATCACTATGAATAACATTCAATAATATTTACTCATTACTACTAGAATTAAACTTAACTCTATTATGTTTTCTAAACACTATGCTCACAAAACTCAAAATTTGTAGAATATCTAGATAAACCATCTACAATATTTTTATTAATAATGGTCTTAAGACCTTTTTCACCAATATAGCCCAAACTATTATGCCATAACATACATGAATTGGAGTTCTAAGTTACATGGGTAGAGTTACAATATGTGTATGCATCTACCCTAAACACGGTACCACACCAAATGCCCTTAGCTAGCACCAAATTCCCTCTAGCCAACCTCCAACAACTTGTGTCAATTGTGACATGCACTCAAACATCATTCATCTTAGAAACTATTAGTAAATTTCATTCAAGGCTTGGAATATGCAACATATCTATGAGAGATTTTACTCCTATCACTAAACACAAGTTTTAACTTCCATTTGACAACAATCCTATGTGAACTATTCCCACCAAGGAAAACCTCACAATGATCATATTCTCTAGAAGAATAAAACCACTCTATTTTGGGATTCATGTGATATGAGGCACTTGAATTAATTAACCATGAATCGTCACTAGAAATGTTACCATAAATAAATAAAGCATCATTATCATCATCAAAGTATTTGTCAGTATAATCTTCATTTTGTTTCTTATTTCTATATTCATTCTTCAAGTTACCCTATTTCTTGTAGTTCCAAAACTTGAGCCTACTTTTACTAGGGTTTTAGACCATCCTATTAATTCGAATCTCTCCTTATCAACCTTTTTCTTACCACCCTTTTCCTTGGTTTTACTTGAATATGTAGTGCATCCTTGGAACCCTCATCGATGGATTTCCTCTTCATTTATTCACTAAGAAAAGTATAAATTAGGGAATCAATTTTGGGCTTTGTAGTACCACCACTAATTACAACTATTAGGTTCTCACAAGATTCAGGCAAAGAACACAGATAAAAAATTCATTATACTTCCCAACTAACTCAAAATAAGATTAAAAGAATTAAGATTCTCAACAATAGTTTTTATTTTAAATACAACTTATTTACCAAAATATTAGTTTGATATGTTTCACCTACTCTTCTCCACAAACTATATGCAGTAGTCTCCTATAAAACATTCAGAAGGATGGAGTTAGAGAAACATAATCAAATGAATCCCCAATCCTTTTCATCAAGCTTCTTCCAATCTTCATTTGACATTCTTGCAAGATTTTCCTTTTTTGTCACAACTCTCCATTATCACTTTCCTCTAAGATATCTTCCATTTTTAGTTTTCACAATTTGTAACCAGATCCATTGAATTTCTTAATCTCCAAAACATGTGCTTGCCATGATCTCAATCACTCATAGATTTGCAAAACCACCAAATTAAATTCTCCCACTATAATCACAATAAACCCACAACACTGTAGGAAAGTTGTCCCTCTCTCTAATCAAATCATAGTTCTAATAACAAATATTGATCATAGGGTAAACAGATATAGTGAAAACATAAACCAATAGTGTTCAAATCTGATTAACCAATCAAGGAACATATGATTAAACCATGAAGTGGAACATAGGAAAGCATGTAAAATTAGCAAACCATGATAAAAACCTAAAATATGTGAAGAAACCTTTTTGAAAAGAACTCCACCATGAAAGAGATGTCAAGCTTCTATTAATCTCAACAAAGCAAAAATATCAACACAATTCACTTTGACTCTTGGAAGCAACAATATTCTGGAAACATAATAGTACACCGATATAACACTATGAAACCTTTATCTCATGCCTCCAATATATAGAGCAATCAAAAAGTAGTAACCAAAAGTGGCATCCAAAACTAGAGAGGAAAACCATGGGCCCAAAACTAGGTACCCCTACCTCCACTAGCAAAAACCAACATTCCATGATGCCCACATATTTCATCAATCTTACCATTCAATCCTTCAAGTGTTGTCTAGATTACATTAGGTGTAGCGAGTGACTCAACATGAAACAAAATATCTAGAGATATTCATAAAAAACAATGTGCTAAATGCCTCATCGGATTTGTTAAGGAACTTTGTTTTTGTTATTCCATCTATTGGTTCAATTTGTATTCCTTCAATTATGCATCAATATCCTTTACTAAGCATTATGATATGCATTTTACTTTTCCAAAAAAATAATTAAATGGTATATGCATTAGATGAGATGGATTTGTTGTATTATTAGTGCACAAAGGGAACCAATATAAGAACAAGAAATCAAGAAACTCACAACACACCCTAATACTCACCCAAAATTAGAATCCCCCCAAAAATGTAGTTTGTAGCACTTTATTTTAGTGTGATTTGATAAAAAGAAATCTTGAATCACTCATTTATGGTCCATGGTGATTTTAAAACTTTTAGAAAAATAGTCTTTAATAAAATTAAATATTTAACTACAAGTCTATATTACTTGCAAAATTCTAATTAATTTTACAAAATTCTAAGTAATTTTAAAGAAAAGTTAATTTTTAACTTACTACTGAAAGCTATGGTCATTTGAAAAATTACTCCAAATATGGTAGAATAACACTATTGTAGTTGTCAATGGGCAATGTTTGAGTAACATGGATAGTGGTATGTATAGTAGGGGTAGAAAACCAATGAGGGGGCAATAGGGGAGCAACATAGCTAGTGGCACATGTAGCAGGGGTAGTAGAGTGACACAAGAGTGGAGTGGTCAATGACGTACATAAAAAAGGTTCATCTAGGATCTAATAGAACCACTCAAGTAGCATGGTTAGTGGTATGCATAGTAGAGGTGGTATCTTCTTGTAGAGTCTCTTCATCAGTGAATGAGCTATGAACCAATAGTCATGTATTGGTAATTGATTAGCGATGGTTGCATCATTATTGTGCAAGTTATAAGATGCTATATATTTTTTTGAAAACACACCTACAAAAAAATTTATCACTCAAGGTGTCTATTATGATTTTTGTCAATGAATAGTCAATTGATAGGTCTTGATGTTTATTAGATGCAATGATGAGGTCCCTTTTGTGCCAAATTGTCTCAAAAAGCATGTAATCTGTTAAATGTCCAATCAAACCCTATAGGAAAATATTTTGTAAGTTGACTTTATGGTGTCTAATTTTGATTAATGAAATCCTAATCTATAGCTAATTTGAACCTTTTGAATGTAATGGTATAGCTTGTTTCTTTGTTGAAGGCCTCTAATAATAAGTGATCTAAAACCCCTAAATTTGCAAGACTATAAACTCTAGGTAAAAGAAGCTAAAACTATAGCCTAGATGAATTAATTGACACCTAGACTATCATGCTCTAAAATCATGTTAGATTTAATGAAATATTAATTACAATCATAAATCTAGCCTAGAAACAAAAATAGCATTATGATGACATAATGTTAAAGGCATTCCAAATAAGAATAATAACATTTGAATAACTATATTCATAGTGAAAAATAAAGCAAATGAATGCATATATAGGCTCTCAAATGCAAAAGTTAAGGTGACAAGTATCCCAAAGGATTTGAGTTAGCCACAATAATCTAATAAACTAACTCAACATGTAGGAGCAATGGTGTCAATATTAGACTTAGGGCACACAACTGAGAGGGGGGGTGAATCAGTTGTGCAAAACTTTCTCTGATTACAAACTTAAATCCTCTTAGTGATTAGCAGTATATTAATCATGAAACATAATGCATTCAAATCAAAGGCAGAAACACATCAACACATAAGACACCAAGATTTAAATATGGAAAACCCGGTTAAGGGAAAAACCATGGGGTGATTAACCCAAGAAAGTATTCTCTGTTAGAAGAATAGAAGGAACAAAATGGCACTTGCCAATTAGGGCTCACTGCCCGAGCACACTGCTCACAAGAGGCTCATTGCCTACAAGAGACACACTGTCTACAAAGAAATAAGTATCACCTACATGAACTGGAGAATAGCATCTTCACCATGCTTGAATTAGTTCCATTTAAGCCCAAAAACTTCTACTCTACCTTTCGCTCTCTTCCTCGCTACCACACCCTCATATCCACAAGAACACCTTTCGAATGACTTCGCAATCCATTATTTATACAAGACATCAACTTAGGAATGATCATCTAAGTCGAAAAACATCCACAATAACATCCGCAAGATGTATAACTCATCCAGTCTGCCTATTTTAGGAAGAACACCATTATCCGGAAGCTTCTCTTCAAAAGCAAACTCCAACTTCAATAGGGACCACCAACATGAACTGAACATGATCCAAAGACCACCACAAGCTTGCTTGAATCACCAAGAACATCCATACTTCATCTGCTTACTTAAATCCTTCACTCCTTCATCCAGAACCTCAAGAACATAGTCTGTCATCACTGTCACAAAGGAATAGATGCTTGTGGACCTTCAAACCATGAACCAATCTAGTTGAAATTCCACAACGACATCCTCATAACTCCCTCAAATCCATAGAACTTTATAATGCAATTCCGGATCTCACCGGACTTATTTGTCTTACTCTGTCACCACTAAACACCTGCCGGAACCAGTTTTACTTGAACAGTCACAAATTCTTCAGATCCTCATGTGAACCTCTAAAATCTCTACTAGACCACCTTAAGACACATATCTACAAACCCTTTAAACCTCATCCTCTGATCCTCATCCTATCTTAGACTTTTACCTTACTGTCTTCCCTGTTCTTCTTTGTTTCTGATTGAGACTAATTTTCTCAATATCCTCAGCACACAACTCATCCAATCCTTATCATTAATGCAATAGGAGTATGTTAACATCAATGACAACACCAGTTAGGCCCATACTTGAAACAATCTCCCCCTTTGTCATTGATGGCAACATATGAAGTGAAAAACTATTTTAACCATCAGGACAAGAACTTCTCCTCACTGTCACAACTCCCCCTATCAGCAACAACCATTCACATGTCTTCTCTACCTTAACTGCTCCCCCTTTGATCAGCAACCACTTGTTTTTCACATGTCTTCTCTCCCCCTTTGACATCAATGGCAAAGGGCACATACTTGCAATTTTAACACTTCTGAATCATACCTGCTGCTCCCCCTGAGTAGCAGCTCCCCATCATCAATCCGGATCACAAGATATGACTGTGATAACCACCGGACTGATGCACCTCAGTGCACCTTAGTTCATCACTGGAGGGATAATGACCCCTAGCTTCTCCCTGAGATATTCAAAAGAATCCTTAGGAAGAGGTTTAGTAAATATGTCTGCAATCTAATCCTTGGAAGGCACAAACTCTAATCTGACTTCATTCTTGTTCACTTGCTCTCTCAAAAAGTGAAACTTGATGGATATATGCTTAGTATTTGAATGCAACACCAGATTCTTAGATATATTTATTGCACTTGAATTATCACAGAAGATTGTGATAGGTTCCTCATACTCTACTTTGATATCTCTTAGCATCTGTTTCATCCACAAAACTTGAGTGCAACTTCCTGCTACTGCAATATATTTAGCCTTAGTTGTAGACATAGACATTGCCTCTTGTTTCTTGCTTAGCCAAGAAACCAATCTCTTCCCCAAAAAGAATGCTCCACCACTGGTACTCTTCCGATCATCCACATCTCCTGCCAATCCGCATCTGTATATGCATGAAGAGAGAAATCATGATCTCTAGGATACCACAAACCATACTCAACTGTCCCTTTTAGATATCTAAAAATCCTCTTGATTGCCATGACATGAGATTCTCTAGGATCAGCTTGGAATCTAGCAACAAGACCAATAGCCTGCATATTATCTAGTCTAGTTTGAGTGAGATACAATAATCCTCCAATCATTGACCTGTACTTTGTCTGATCAAACTTGGGAGAGTCATCATCTTTACTCAACTTACATCTAGTTGCCATGGGAGTGTTCATTGGCTTTGAGTCTTCCATCCCAAATTTCTTCAATAATTCTTTCACATATTTGGTCTGAGAAATGAAGATTCCTTTCTTTGTTTGAGTGATTTGCAAACCCAAGAAGAAATTCATTTCACCAAGCATGGACATCTAAAACTCACTTTTCATTTGATTTGCAAAAGTTTTACACATACTATCTCTTCCTCCAAAAATGATATCATCAACAAACACTTCAACAATCAAGATGTTTTCATGATCAATTTTGAAATACAAGTTACTATTAGTAGTACCTTTGTTGAAACCAATCTTCAAAAGATGCTTATCCAATCTTTCATACCAGGCTCTTGGGGCTTACTTCAGTCCATACAGAGCTTTCTTCAATTTGCAAACCATATCACCATGATCAGACAATTGAAAACCATCTGGTTGTTCAATGTACACTTCTTCTTCCAAGTCACCATTCAGGAAGGCAGACTTGACATCCATCTAATACACGTTGAAATCTTTGAAGCAGAAAATGTAAGAAATAATCTAACTGCTTCAATTCTTGCCACCAGAGCAAAAGTTTCTTCAAAATCAACTCCTATTTGAGAATAGCCTTTGCAGACCAATCTGGTTTTGTTTCTGATTACTTCACCAAATTCATTCAGTTTGTTCTGGAAGACCCATTTGGTTCCAATCACATTCTTGTTTCTAGGTCTGGGAACAAGATCCCAAGTGTGATTTTTCTCAATTTGCATTAGTTCTTCCTCCATAGCTTTTGACCAATTTTCATCATTGCAAGCTTCATTCACTGTCTTAGGTTCAATCTTTGAAATTAGACCACTCTTCTGAATCTTGAGCAATTCTTCTTCTTGTTTGTACTCCTTTGCTTTTATCACCTATGATCTGATCTTTAGAGTGGTTCAATCTTACATACATGGGAACTTTGAGAGTTTCTTGCATTTCTGATTCTTGACTAGGCTTATTAAAGCTCAACTCTTCTTCCTGATTTGCCGGATCAGTTTGAATCTGAATTTCAGAAGGGGCTTGGGCTCTTTGAAACATAACACCATCCTGATCATCTTCATCATATTCATAAAACCTTGAGGGTTTTTCAATTCCTTCATCAATCTTCACATTTGTACTTTCTATAATCTTTCTCAGTCTCTTGTTATAACACCAGTATGCTTTGCTTTGAGTAGAGTAGCCCAAGAATATTCCTTCATCACTTCTAGCATCAAACTTTCCTAGATCTTCATCTCCTTTAATGTAACATTTGCTACCAAAAACTCTAAAATACCTCACAGTAGGAGTGATGCCAAACCAAAGTTCATAAGGAGTCTTACCAGTATTGCTTCTGATTTGAACTCGATTGAGGGTATAGACTGCAGTACTGACAACTCTCCAAAAGATCTGAGGAACATTTGCTTCTATCATAGTGGTCCTGGATGCTTCCTGGATGGTCTGGTTCTTCCTCTCAACTACTCCATTCTGCTGTGGAGTCCTGGGAGCAGACAACTACCTTTTTATTCCATGTTTATCACAGAAATCTATGAACTCTTCGGATGTGAATTCTCCACCTCTGTCAGACCTCAGACATTTCAATTTTAATCCGGTTTCATTTTTTACCATAGCCTTGAATATTTTGAATTTCTCAAGAGCTTCTGATTTCTCTTTCAGAAAGGTTACGCACACCATCTGGGAATAGTCATCAATTAGCAATATGAAGTATCTATCACCTTGCACACTTCTGATTCTTGCCGGACCACAAAGATCAGTATGAACTAAGTCCAATAAACTGGTAGAAGATTGTTCCTTTCTCTTAAATGAGACTCTGCTTTGTTTACCCAACTGACATTCTTTGCATAAACTATTTGTGGGTTTCACTAATTTTGGAAGATCTCTTACAACTTGAGTATTACTTATCTTGATGATATTATCAAAATTCACATGACACATTCTCCTATACCATAACCAACTCTGATCAACTTGCACAAATAGACAACTTTTACCAGTACCAACTAAATGGAAGATATTACCTTTTGTTTGGGTACTAGATGCAATCTCTGTTCTGGAACTCTTAAAGATCTTGAATTTTTTATTCTTGAATATGAGATCATAGCCTTTGTCAACCAAATGTCCAACACTGAGAAGATTGTGCTTCAATCCTTCAACATATAGTACATTTCTAGTTTTGTTCTTTCCATCAAAAGAAATAGTTCCTCTACCTCTGATTCTACCAGCAGAATTGTCACCAAACTTTACCACTCCTCCTTCATACCTTTCTAAATCTACAAACTTATTTTTGTCACCTGTCATATGGTGAGAGCATCCACTATCAATGACCCAATTGTCCTTTTCTTCAACTTGGGCAACCAGATCTCTTTCTACAACTTTATGATTGGTAGATTCAGAGGATATTGGTTCTTCTTCCTTGATAGAAATAAACACCCATTCACTTCTGGATTTGTTTCCTGTCTCTGATTCATCATCTATTACTCCTTCATTGTCATCTTCTTCATGAACATAGTAACAATTCTTTTGGAACCTTGATCTATTAGGGTTTGGCCTTGAAAATCTTTTCAGACACTTTGAGGCAAAATGACCAATCTTATTGCAATTAAAACACTTAATAGGCAGTTTCCCTTCATACTTACCAGATCTTCTTGCCAACCTTTTTGCAATAAGAGCTTCAAGGTGAGCAGTTTCAGCTTCTTCTTCTTCGAGGTCTTTTCTTGCTTTTTCATACCATGAAAGTTTCTTTGAAAAGTTCTCTCCCAGATCAAACCTTTGTTTACCTTTTACATAGGCACTAACTTTGAATGCAGATTCAGTATTGGGGGGGTCATCTCCAAACTCTATCATTTCAAATGCAGCCAGTTTCCTAGCTAGTTGATCTCTTATGACAGTTGTATGGGCTCTAAATTCTTCAATGGAAGTAGCCTTGATTTTGTAAGATTCAGGTAGAGATCTGAGAATTTTGCCAACAATCTCATTTTCATCCAAGACTCCACCAGCATTTCTAATTCCACAAACCAGCTCATTCACTCTTGGCATAAAAGTAGTAATATTTTCATCATCTCTCATCTTCAGTTTTTCAAATTTCCCTTTTAGACTTTGTAACCTTGCGCATTTAACATACTGGTCTCCTTCATGCAAAAGTTCCAGTTTATTCCAAATCTCAAAGGCAGTTGGTAGGTCAATAACATTTGAGAGCTTTGAGTCAGATAATGCACTTAGAAGAGCCTCTTTGGTGCTCAAATTGTTTTCATCATCTGTGATTTCATTTAGGGTTGTTAGACCACCCTGTGGAGGTACATACACTTTTGTAACCATGGACCAGTATGCCATTCCCATACATTGCAAGTGACATTTCATGCGACCTTTCCAAAGAGCAAAGTTGGTTCCATCAAACTTCGGACTATCCTTCTTGTAAGATGACATCTTGGATGTCCTCAAGCAGTTAAGCTCCTTTTAGAGGAACTTATCTCTGATACCAATTGTTAGACTTAGGGCACACAACTAAGAGGGGGGGTGAATCAATTGTGCAAAACTTTCTCCGATTACAAACTTAAATCCTCTTAGTGATTAGCAGTATATTAATCATGAAACATAATGCATTCAAATCAAAGGCAGAAACACATCAACACATAAGACACCAAGATTTTGACGTGGAAAACCCGGTCAAGGGAAAAACCATAGGGTGATTAACCCAAGAAAGTATTCTCTATTAGAAGAATAGAAGGAACAAAATGGCACTTGCCAATTAGGGCTCACTGCCCGAGCACACTACTCACAAGAGGCTCACTGCCTACAAGAGACACACTGTCTACAAAGAAATAAGTATCACCTACATGAACTGGAGAATAACATCTTCACCATGCTTGAATCAATTCCATTTAAGCCCAAAAACTTCTGCTCTACCTTTCACTCTCTTCCTCGCTACCACAACCTCATCTCCACAAGAACACCTTTTGAATGACTTTACAATCCCTTATTTATACAAGACATCAACTTAGGAATGATCATCTAAGTCGGCAAACATCCACAATAACATCCACAAGATGTATAACTCATCCGGTCGGCCTGTTTTAGGAAGAACACCATTATCCAGAAGTTGTTCTTCAAAAGTGAACTCCAACTTCAATGAGGACCACCAACATGAACTAAACATGATCCAAAGACCACCACAAGCTTACCTGAATCACCAAGAACATCCATACTTCATTTGCTTACTTAAATCCTTCTCTCCTTCATCCGGAACCTCAAGAACATAGTCTATCATCACTGTCACAAAGGAATAGATGCTTGCAGACCTTCAAACCATGTACCAATCTAGTTGACATTCCACAATGACATCCTCATAACTCCCTTAAATCCACAGAACTTTATAATGCAATTTCGAATCTCACCAGACCTATTTGTCTTACTCTGTCACCACTGAACACTTGCCAGAACCAGTTTTACTTGAATAGTCACAACTTCTTCAGATCTTCATGCGGACCTCTAAAATCTCTACTAGACCACCTTAAGACACATATCTACAAACCCTTTAAATCACATTCTCTGATCCTCATCCTATCTTGGACTTTTACCTTACTGTCTTCCCTGTTCTTCTCTGTTTCTGATTGAGACTAATTTTCTCAATATCCTCAGCACACAGCTCATCCAATCCTTATCATTAATGCAATAGGAGTATGTTGACATCAATGACAACACCGGTTAGGCCCATACTTGCAACAGTCAAGTGAATTTGTCTTGATAAGGAAGTGGTGGCACCTAACTACTATTGATCAAGGAATGAATGACATAGATGTGGCACAAGATTCCCATTAATCAAGTAGATGGGAGGTGCTCATTATTTCCTAATTCAACTAAGTAAATAAAATAAAATACTTAAGTAAACTTAACAAAAGGTTTAATATATAATTACACCAATACCTGTGCTTTTTGGTTTAGATGTTTATTCTACCATCTCTATGGGTCATTTTCACTTTTGGACTACTATAACGCAACACACACAATTAATTTCTGATTGCTTTACACAACTTACCTCTTTTAGGACTCAAGACACTTGCTCTAACTGACTAATGTAGTATCGGTAATAGGTCAAATGAACAACCAATTATCAATGTAGAGAGTACACAATGAAGGATAACACAAGATGCTTTAAAGAAAAAACACTTGATTATCATCAATATTTCATTATTATAGTAAACTACTCTCTACAATATGAACCCTGTGTACATGAAAAATTTGGATAAAATGAAAATGATAAAACAATACAATGCATTACCTCAATCCAAACCTTCAATACCTCGAATAGATGCAATGATGGATGCATGCATGATGAATTGTTTGATTGATTTGATATGTTGGTTGCTCAATTCAGCAGCATAACATTGATAGGAAGATGATGATTGATGGAAGATGATAGATGAAAGATGAGAAGATAAAAGATTGTAGAGAAATTTTGGCAATATAAGGATACTTGAAGAATAGATGATCCTAATGGCTTGGGAGAGGGTTGATTTATAGGCAAGGGGTTGGTTCAAATGGATGGTTGAGATTAAGAGGCTAAATGAATGATGTGGACGGCTAGGATTGATTAGTTATTCCCACTCTTCAAGGAAGTTGTAGTCATGTGACAAGTGTACAAATGAGGATAGAGCTCATGTGTGACCGTGTACACAAAAACTCTTATTTAATAAGTTTATGTGTGATTGTGTACATAAAAAGGATATTAAATGAAAGTTGTACTATCACACATGATTTAATTGAGAGGTGGACAAGTGTTAGAATATGGTGAGAGGTAAGGATCTAATTCAAATATTTTATTTCAATTAGTTGGGATATGAGTTGGAAATTAATTAAATAAATAAGATTTATTGAATTAATTGGAAAGTGGGTTAAGGAATGTGAAATTAATTAAATAAATAAAATTTATTTAATTAATTGGCTAAATGGGATTTTAACTAAATAAATAAAATTTATTTCATTAATTGGCTAAGTGATTAGGATGGGAAATTAATTAAATAAATAAAATTTATTTAATTAATTGGCTAATGGATTAGTTGGATTAAGAGTGGGATTAGGAGTGAGTTTAGGACAAAATTCTACATGATGTCTTAATAATGTTTTTGACTAGGTATTGTAAGACATGGACAATTTTGGGTGTCTAGATTTTGCCCCTCTTTGAGATGATGTTCGAGATGATGAGATTTGTGTCGAGTAACATCATTTCAAAGAAGTTAAGGTATGGATAGAGGAAAATGGAATGGGAAGATGATGGAAAGATAGGATGAGGATGCCCCCTCGAGAGGATAGGCGGGTTAAACAAACACGAGTAGGCTCTCGAAATGAAATGGATTGGCTAAGGAAGAATGATAAGGGAATTTATAGAAGAAATGAATGATGTGTTATGCTACAATGAAGTTGAGAAACCATGGTTTTTGATATAGCACTAGATGTTATGCACTAGGTTATAAAGACTAGGGTGACGATGTGTCATGTGCACCAGCATAATACAACCTTGTCTAACGTATGAGGAAGTAAACTTAAAGGATGAAAGTCCTAATGCACAAAAGGTATGATGTGACCTTAGACACAAAGGATAGTGCAAAAATCTATTCCAACATACACAAGATATGAATATTAGCTAGAATGATATGAATGTGATACAAATGCAAGATAAAATGATGACACACACAAGAAAGCAAGCAAGACTACACAAATGATTCAAAAGAAAACAAGGTATTGCCCCTATCAAGTTGTAAACCAATGATCAATTAATTGATTGATTGATGATGATGATAGATAGGAGTGTTGTCATGGTGGGGAATGATATATCCCTAGATCAACATAAGGATGATGATGATGATTGATTGATTTGGTTTATGACAAGATTAGGATCAAGACCAAGGATTGCATTTGAATAATTTGACGAGATTGATTAACTTGATTGGTATGGATAAAGGATTGACTTACATTTAGATCATTGCTTGTAATTTTGATGAATGAATTAAGATGGATTGAATAATTTGAATTAAGTGATGATTGAATTGAATTGATTTGGAAGCATTGATTTGAAGAATTGAATGAATTGGATTGATATGAATAAATGTGATTGATTAGTTTTTAGGTTTTTATTGATGATGTGGAAGATAGATTATAGAAGAAAGTAAGATGGATTAAGATGATGATTGATGAAGATTAGAAGAAGGATGAAAGATGGAAGTGGTTTATTGCTTATGCCTGAATCTAGGTACTTCCTTCGTATCCTAGATTGCCTACATACCCTATATCCACGGGATCAAGGCACTTAATGATAAAGATGAGATGTAGTTCTGATTTTGTGTTTATTGATGGTGATGATGAAAGGTGGATTGATTGATCGGGTTATGGATTGATTGGATGTTTGATGATATATGATGTGATTGATGGGATGATATGGATTGGATTGATGTGATTTTGATTGATTGATAGATTGGCTTGATTTGATGATTTGATTGGATTTGTTTTGATGTGATTGGATTTGATGGATTGTTTGATGATGATTTTTTTATTGCTTGGATTTTTGTTTAATATTTGATTTTTTTGTATTTTTGGGAATATTTGGATTTTTTTTCTTTTGAAATGTTTTGAGATGTCAATGGATTTACAATTTGGGTAGCCTTTGTGCTAAATACCATCAAGGGTAAAACCAAGTCTAGGTGTAAGAAGGTAGGATGGATGGATAAAATGGGTAGATAAATATGATAGAAGGCTCATGATAGATCGATGGGTAAGAGGATAGTTCATCGAATGGAAAGCTCATAATAAATGGATGGATACAAGAATAGGCTATGGTGGATGGATGTATTCCTCATAATGGAGCCAGCATGTGATCTCCAAAGACTATGTCGCATAGGAATAATATGCCCCATTCTAGGTAGAATACTTAGGATTTTTCATGACAAAGCTTATAACGAAAGGATGACATGATGGATTTTACATGACAAGGCTTATGATAGGTGGATAATGATGTGGATTGTTTGGAAAGGGTGAAGTATATCAAGAGATATCCAAAAACATGTTTCAACATTTTGCCCTCAATCTTTATCAAGATCAAAAGGAAGAAGGGAGGATGGATGGACTCAATATGATAGGTATGTGGGTGTAATGGCTAAGGATGGTAAGATAGGATATGATAATGGTATGATGGGATAGATAGTTTGGATGAGACAATGTGCCCCTAAGTTTAAGTGACATAGAAGATCAACCTACACATGATGCCTATTTGCTAGGTTTTCATCATGGTACTTATCCAAGGCACCTGTTCACCAGGTTTTCACCATTGGACGAAGGGATTTCTCTTTACTATTTTGATTTTTTTTTTGTGTTTGTTTGTTTTGTTTATTTGTTTGTTTGTTTTAGATGGGATGACAATTACACAAGTGCCTATTTGCTAGGTTTTCACCATGGTAATGAATAGGAGGGACTTAAGTGTCTAGTGCTATGAAAGGTGATAGTTCCACTAGAGAATGATGTTGCATGGACCATGTCAAATGTTATTATGCTCATAGATATTGGTAGGGGATTTCATGAGAGGGAGATGGATTAGGTGGATAGTGGATTATGTAGGGAAGATAGTGGATTATGATGTGGATTATGCATGGAAGGATAGTGGATTATGTATGGAAGGATAGTGATTTATGATGTGGATTAAAGAGGACTTATGCAAAAGTGGATGAAAGGCTTATGAAAAAGCATGGACCATAGGAAGGTGATGGGGTAGATATGTAGGATAATGGATGAAGGATGGGGAGATGGAGGTATGTGGGAATGTTGTGGAATGGAAGGGGATCATGACCAATTGTTGCGCACATTGTGATAAACATTGAAGCTTTTGATGAGAAGGTGGCATAAGAAGTCATGGCAATTTTTCCTTAGGGGATGGGTGATGGAGAAATTTAGGTACCCACATAGACTTAGTATTTTTATGATCTTTTCCTTGCTTGTGGGATTTAGAAAGTTGAAACTTCTATATGGATTAGAATTTTTGGATGGAAGGGGATGATTGGGATTTTTGAGAGGGGGATGCCTCATTTGACTTAAATTATTTTTGCTTAGGGACCCAAACCTTTTTGCTTTTGGACCTTTCTTTTGGAGGTATGGGCTTGGATAGCTTTTTAAATGGATTTTTCTTCGACTTTGATCCTTTGCATTGATGCCTTAAGGCATGAGGATTTTTAGGATTTTTGATAGGATTTTTGTCTTTATAGGTAGAGGCATCCAAATTTGTACTTTTGAATCCCATGGACATGATGGAAGTGGGGTTGGTTGAATGAGTGGAAGATTCATGTTTAGACAATGCATGCATTTGTTGGTCATGATTAGGATTGTTAGGGTATTTACGGATAAGTGGACAATTAGGCATTAGTAGAAGTGGAGGAAAATTGGATGGAGGGATATTTGGAGTTGGAAGCAATGGAGGTAAAGTTGATGGTGGAAGGTAAATGGTCACATGCTTTTGAAATTTGTAAGATGGTGGAGGTGGAATGACAACATCTGCTTTGGGTACATAATAGGATTAGCGATGGAAAGTGGACTTAGGATATATGGAGGAAGTACCAACATCTCTAGGTTGTTGTCCTTGGGGTGTATATCCAAGGCCATGTGAGCGTGTAGGGATTTTGACATGGATGGGCTCCAAAATACCTTGTTCATGAAGGCCTAGGCCTTTAACTTGGTAGTTCATGTTTTGGAGTATGCGATGAACAATGGGACTTGGTGTGCTTTGGGAACTAGACTTGAGTTTGTTATTGGGTGGAGAAGGTGAAGTGGAGGACAAAGGTTGTTGTTGTCCTAAAGAAGAACACTCATGGATGAGGGTAGTAAGGCCAATAGGACATGATGGTGGATTTGAAATGGGGTTGATATTGGATGTGGAAGGATCATTAGGATCTTGATTATGTTCATTGTGCTTACTAAGATCCAAGTTATTTGTTTGATCTTCTATGCTTGCTTGGGAGGTAATTGTCTCATCATGACAAGTGGATGTTGTGGAATCATGGATAGGTGAATAATTTTCTTTGCTTTGAAGGAAGGCCATGAAACGGGGTGAATGCTCAATTAGGTCAACAAGATTTTTATTAGATGGAGCATGTAGGTCTTGGGTGTCTTTCTCATGAATGGTTGTGGGGGTATGACTAGGATCAAGATTCTCATGGATAGGTTCTTCATTATGGATATCATCTTGATCATGGAAAAGATAAATGTTATGGATAGGGTGAATGGAAGTGCTTTGATCTTGACTTAGACAAAGGATTGATATTTCCACATGCTTAAGATTATGTTCTTGACATACCTCTTGATTTTGGATGGAAGTGGAAGGGGATGACTCTTGGATAAGATCTTGGTCAACAATATGAGGGTATGGTAGGTCTTGATTTGGTTTCATGATAGGCTTGATTTCTTGTGGGTCACATGATGGGCTTGAAGGGCTAAGAATGGTATTGGAGGACTCATTGTGAGGCTCAGGGATAGGTGGACTATGTGAAGGAGTTGTAGGAGTGGACATGGCATTTGGAAATTCTTTGATAGGCTCATGAATGGGTGTTTGACATGGAGATAGTTTATTCCTTTATAGTAGCCAATGGATCACATCCTTTGCAAGTTCATGGGTAAATGGGTAATATAATGGATGGATAATAAGGGTAGATTGTGTTGTACGCTTAGGATTAGGATTTGTGGGATGGATAATAGGATTAGACAGATTGGTTTTATCTAAAATAATCTTACTACAATCTTCTAGGTTCTTGACCAATCTTTTAAACTGTGTACAAGTGGATATGGCATGGCCCTTACACCTATGGTAAGCACAATATTCATCATCTTTATGCCAGTGGGGTTTAAAGTACATTTTTCCAAGGGGTGTTATTGGTGGTAGCTCAATCAGATCTGCTTAGACCAATTTTTCCAAAAGTACCTCCATGGAATCCTTTAGTGAAGGGTTGGTAGAACATGGGGATGAAGGTGATGAAGGTTGATGGATGAATGGACTAAGATTAGGATCACATGAAGGTGTTAGGAAGAGACTATTTGACTCATGTTTTGGCATGTGATTGGATGGTGGAGATGACTCATAGGATGCCTTGACTAGATTGGTGTCTCCCTTGTCAAAGGTAATTACGTCTTGCATAGGATAACTTGGGTTTGCTTGATTTATGTACAAGGGACCACTTGGACTTGGATATGCTTCTTGTTACAAAAGTGGACTTAGGTCTATAAATGGTGCTTCTTGTGAGGACACTCGGTTACCTTGTGAATGGGTTTCATAGTGTGTTGGAATGTTGGAATGAGGAATTGAATAATCTTGGGGTGAAGGTTGATATGGCATTGACTTGGTAGGTGTATGGATTAGGTTGATATGAAGTTGAGGGGGATAACACATAGGATTGTGGTTGCATGTGTTGGAAGTTATGATGGTGTTGTGGTGGAGGAATTATATAGGATAATGGTTGTGGATTAGGGTTGACATTAGAAGAAGTGTGATAGGTTGGTGAAGGATTGATGTGACATGTGGATGGATGAGGTTGATATGGAATGGATGGGGATGACATGTAAGGTTGAGGTGGCATTGGTTGATGTTGAATAGATAGAGGATGATGTGCTTGTTGGGTTTGTGATTGACAAGTGGCTATGAGGTGTTGGGCTTGTGCTATGAGGTGTCACATTTGAGGTGATTGGCTTGCTTGAGATTGAAGTTGTTGGATGATGCCTTGTAGTTCTTGAATGATTCCTTGGATTAGGGGTTGTGGTGCTTGGTAAAGTTTTTAGAATTTGGGTACTATGTCTTCTAATGTTGGCATGTTGTCACACAAGTGTTTAAGTCTTAAGACCTTTTTGGCAAGTGATTGGTTATTATTCAATGATGATGTGGATTATTTGAATGATGATTTGATGATTAGGATGAAGGTGATGAGGAATGATTAGGATGATTTGGCTTGGGATGATTGGGTGATGTGTATGGATCCGACTAGGATATGTTTAGGATGAAATTGATTTGGATATGATTAGGATGACTTGTTTATGTTTTTTGTGTTTATAGCTTGATTAGGCAATGTTCAAACAAATGATTATGCATGTACACACATGAATCACTCATGCAAGACACATAAGCAAATTTTGACTTTGAAATATGAAGAATGTAATGATGATTAAGCAATCACTTAAAGAAGACACATTAACAAGCCCTAAGACTAGTCAAGTGGGTATGGCCAATTAGGCCTTAGGCTAGATTAAAAAAGGTTGAATAAGGTGCAAAGAAAGCAAAATTCTACCACACAGCCCGGACAAAGGGGCAACCCGCCCTTCACCTTCACTTCCCAAAGGTATAAAGTTCTTTGGGGCTTAGCCAAGAGTGACAAGATTCCAACTCTCAAAGGAGGGGTCTTTCGATTCAGCCTCGGTTGAGGTCTTCCCTTGGAGTGGTGTGTCTCCAAGCAAGCCTCCTAAGAAGGGTATGATAAAAGCAAACCAAATGAGGTGTTGGCACACACTTGGTTCACACTCGTAGTTGTTAATTAAAACTTAGAAAAGGAAATATGTGGAAGACAATTCAAGCACTTGTTCTTTTTAGACCCAAAGCCAAATGTGTAAGGAAGCCACTTGTTTGTTTTAGCCTAATTTTTTATGTGATAGAAAACAATGTTCGTTTTAGTGCTCAATTTCAATTGTGTGATCAAACAATGATTAAGAGATAAAATATGGAATGTGTGCACTTGGTTGTTTTCACTTTCTAAGTTGCTTTTGTGACTGATCCAAACGCTGCTCCAACTCCTTAGATTCACCTACAAGTCACCAAATTGAAAAATGACCAAGTAAATTTGCACATGAAAGTGATATGCAAAAAATGAAGAATCTGATAAAAACTAATTAAAATGATTTAATACAGTAGAATGGATTGCATAAATAGATTCTTGGTGAAATTCTATGCACTTCAAAAAAAATTCACTGAGAAAGGATAAAAAATGCAAAAGTTATGTTCGTTTGAAGTTTTGAAAAGAAGCTAAACTTTGACTGAGAAAATTACTATTAATATGATTAAATCACCTAATAAAACCTCCACATCTATGAAGTTTGTCAATTTATCTTTCCAACGAGTGTTTGTTTGTGTGATTTTGATACTGTATGCAAAAGTTATGGCAAAAAGAAAAAACAATACCCCCTGCTATGCCAAATTGGACCTGCTACTGCCAAATGTGACTTACTGTGCTTCAATTGCATATGGATAAAGCCAATTACAATGATCTATACTTCAATTGTGTATGCGTTTGACCAAATGTGAGGATCTATGCTTCAATTGCTTCTAAGGATGACCAAATGCGCATACAGGGGTTTTAGCAGGAGAGTTTTTTTGGGGAAGACCAATTGTGAGCTAGAATAAGCCAATTGCGACAATGGATAGCTCAATTGCAACTAGGGATAAGCCAATTGCAATAGACTATTGTTCAATTGCGGCTGGGATTTTAACAGATGCGACAGGCTGCTATTCAAATACGCTAAGATCTGGACAAATTGCGGCGACAATCTGCACTTCAATTGTGCTCAGCTGTGGACAATTATGATGAACCTGCAAAACAAAAAACCCTAGATACCAATTGTAGCTGAAAAGACCAATTGTGATGTTCTACTGTGCAATTGCATTCAAATTATGACCAAATGCAATTTTGTTGTGGGTCAATTGCACTCAGTTTACAGCCAATTACAACAGTCTGTGGTGCAATTGCGATTTTCTATGGATCAATTGTTCTTGGAACCTTGCAAAATCCAACTTCACAAAAACAACTTGCTAAAAAGATGTTAAATCAAGGACGTGAGTCCCACCGGGCATGCCAGAAATGTGTACATGAAAAATTTGGATAAAATGAAAATGATAAAACAATACAATGCATTACCTCAATCTAAACCTTCAATACCTCGAATAGATGTAATGATGGATACATGGATGATGAATTGTTTGATTGATTTGATATGTTGGTTTCTCAATTCGGCAGCATAACATTGATAGGAAGATGATGATTGATGGAAGATGATAGATGAAAGATGAGAAGATGAAAGATTGTAGAGAAATTTTGGTAGCATAAGGATACTTGAAGAATAGACGATCCTAATGGCTTGGGAGTGGGTTGATTTATAGGCAAGGGTTGGTTCAAATGGATGGTTGAGATTAAGAGGCTAAATGAATGATGTGGACGGCTAGGATTGATTAGTTATTCCCACTCTTTAAGGAAGTTGTAGTCATGTGACAAGTGTACAAAAGAGGATAGAGCTCATGTGTGACCGTGTACACAAAAACTCGTATTTAATAGGATTACGGATGATTCTGTACATAAAAAGAATATTAAATGAAATTTGTACTACCACACATGATTTAATTGAGAGGTGGACAAGTGTTGGAATATGGTGAGAGGTGAGAACTTAATTCAAATATTTTATTTGAATTAGTTGGGATATGAGTTGGAAATTAATTAAATAAATAATATTTATTTAATTAATTGGAAAGTGGGATAAGGAATGTGAAATTAATTAAATAAATAAAATTTATTTAATTAATTGGCTAAATGGGATTAGGATGGGATTTAGATGGGATTTTAACTAAATAAATAAAATTTATTTAATTAATTGGCTAAGTGATTAGGATGGGAAATTAATTAAATAAATAAAATTTATTTAATTAATTGGCTAATGGATTAATTGGATTAAGAGTGGGATTAGGAGTGGGTTTAGGACAAAATGCTACATGATGTCTTAATAATATTTTTGACTAGGTGTTGTAAGACATGGACAAATTTGAGACAATTTTGGGTGTCTACAAACCCAACACTATCTATGACTTCACAAGCTTCAACATGTATGACCAAACCTTTCTTTGACAAACTCATGACATGATTACACTTGACTAAAAATCATTATCTATCAATTAGATCAAATTAATCCTATGATTCTTCAACTATTTTCCAACTTTGATTTACCAACCTTGCATCTACTTAGTGCTAATCAACTTCAACTAGAAAATCTTTCTAGTGGCAATATTAATGCAATCAATGCATGTACAAACCATCTACTTTATATTCTCAAGGCCTAATCTCCAATTCTAACAACCAATACAAACCCTTTGTTTTTTATTTTGGTGCATGTATACAAAATTTAGTATGATCATACATTATAACTTTCAAGGAAAAAGCCTATTACTATGCTTGAGGCAATTTAACTTCCAATGTGGCATTTCATTTACCCATTAACTAGTTAACATATTAATAATTTTTCTTGGATGGTTTCTTACTATGTTTTCAACATATTTGCAAGTGTGCATGGGAACATCTTTTGTGCAAATCTAAACTATGCATGTGGGCATTAAATCTTGTGCATAATATTTGAAGTCAATGCATGAGAAATACAAACTTGCATGTAGATAGCAATTCACAAAAGAATCTTTTATGAACCAAAACCACACATGTGCAACAACAAAACCTTATGCACAAAAACATAAATAAACAAACACAACATAAAGCATTCACACAATCAAATGACTTGCACACTAACATATTTTGGGTGATGCAAGATTGCACGACCCTAAGACGAGATCTTACATTATACATGCACATTATTCACAAGTACAATTCAAATAGGGGCAAACACAAATATTTGAAAAACTATGTACTTGGATTAGGCCTCACTACTTCTTCGATTGGTAGTGAAAGTGCTATTTGAATAGTTAGTCTGGGTCTTATTAAACAACCTTATTCTAAACCAACTTTGCTACAAAACTATGATCTAGTAGAAAAATCAAGAGTAGATGTTATCCTCCAACCTCCTACAAATTTCTTCCTACTCAACTTGGTTGATCTAGATGGTCATGTAGACCACAAAATGAACCATGAAACTCCTTGATAGTCTTGGCATATTCTCCAACATTAGTATGTTATGTGTTGTGTTTCCTCTACTAGAATGTGTTTCACTCCTCAATACAAATAATTTATACAATATATTGGGTATGACCAACAATGTACCCATTTACTAAGATAATTTGTGGTAGGAAAAATAAAAGAAAAAATATTAGTTTTAAAACTTTGATCTCCAACTTAAAATTTTCTATTAAACATATTGATCACTCAAATAAATATGAAACAAGGGATGCTCAGCAACTAAGTCCCTATCAAAGGTACATTGGTGCATTATAAGATAGGAAAGATGGCAAAATAAAAGGTGGAAGCACAACAAAATAGAAAGATGAATTCAACTATATTCTATAGTTCTTTTTTGCACCCAAATAACAAAAAAGTTGGTAAATATTCCCATGATTGGAGCAAGTCTATGTATGCTTCATTAAATTGTCATGAGTATGAAAAATCCCAAAATCTTCTTTTCTTTCCACTTACATACCTACCACATAAGAGTTACTCTCCATTATTATCAGACTCCTTGAGACTATCATAAAACTCATCATTCCAAGTGGTAATGGCCAAAACAAGTTAAAAGTGACTATGCATCCAAAACTATTGACACTATGTTATAGAGAGTCTTTCCAACTATGATTAAGAGACTCTACTTTCAAAGAGTCTTTCCAACTATGAGCATGATATTCTACTTTCTAAAGAAGAGCCATTTTTGCATGCTAGAAAATGTTGTCATCCAATTATTTTTCTAGGTTCAAGTGGAGTGGTGTATCAATAGAATAAATCTTTTCTTTCTTAGACTACCATGTAGGAAAAACACTAGACCATCAAAGGTGAGGAATCAAAATAAAAAACCATTCCCAAAAACTAGGAAAAGTCAACAAAATCATTACCGAACAACATATAATTATCCAAATTAAATTTACACCTCAAAAAACTAAAACAATCATACATAAGTAGATGTTTTTGATTATGGTAAGCAGCAAAACAAGGGTGTTGATCCCTTACAAAGCAACCCAGAGGGTAACCAAAACTAGCCTAGAACTGGCTAGATGCAGTGCATAGACAACACACTGATAAAACATTAACAACACATTAACAATAGTAGATTAAACCATAGATAATCAAAAACCAACAACAAAAGTAGAACATAGAAAGGAGAGAACTAATTAAACAACTGCTCCTAGTGATCAGTAAGGAAATTGTACATTTCCTAATAATTCTTCACATTATCCACTCCGGTCCCCTTCTTTCCTAACTCAGAATCCTTCAGAACAACCAAGGTGGTAGTAGAGCGATGCATAATCTTCATGGTAAAGTGAGTCAGGGTCCTGAACTTCTCCAACTCGGCCAGATTACTCTTTATACCAGTAACCTCAATGGCAATCTAGGAATAGGTAGTACAACCCTTCTTAATATCAGTCTGAGTATCAATAGGGTGATCATCAACCTCAGAATCCAAATCAAGAACATTTATTTTTGCAAACAGGCTAGGACCCTCCCCACCTTGTTTTGAGTTATCTAAGGAATCTTCAATGTTCACATTCTCTTCTTGCTCCTCACTTTTCTCAATTTCCTCACCATGTTGAGAATCACTAGTCTTAACAGATTCCTACGGAATAGTGGTAGGCATGCTAGCAAGCCTACTATACCTTCTTATGCTAGGCCTCCTAATCCCCCTATCCCCAATAGTACCCAGGTCCCCTTTCTCCATCTGACCAGAAACCCCTTTCTCAATTTGAACATAATCCTTATCACACCCTAAATTCTCAGTCCTAGTCTAAACCATTTTAGTAATGTTTTTCTCCTTAGGGATGAACATCCCAACATCAATAAATCTACACTCCCTTTCAACATACTACATGCTCCCTTTAGATTTTTTGTTTTTAGTATTCATAACCTCCTACAGGTTTCTTTTAGAGGAAGGTTTGGGTTCTTCCTCCTTTTGAGGGGTCTTCTTGAGGGAATAGAGGCTAGTTGCTACCTCTTTGTGGGATTTTCCCTTGGAGCCACCAGACTTAGAGGTTTTAGGGCCACCAGACTTAGGGGTTTTATGGGTCAACATCTTCAAAGTAGGTTTGGGTTTAGACCTCGAATCCTTGGGATGACCAACATTTTCCATCTCCACCGAGGGGTCCAATGGGATACTTTCCCTCATATAGACATGGTTCTTAAGCTTACCTTTAGAGGAAGAAGGTGACACAATAGTGGGCTTTCAATAAGACAAGATTTAATAGGCTTTGTGGGATAGAAGGGTAGGTGAAAGTGGTAAAGCCTTAGAATTAACCCTTGATGCAATAGAATAAGGGGTTTAGCAGGGTCATTAGCATGACTCTCTCTAGCTTCTTTGACAGAGGCTTCAATGGAAGAGAGTAGGTAGAAGGGAAAGTTGAGAAACACATTTCATCTAAAATGATTGAGAAACACAAAATGATAATGATAATAGCATTTGTAGTGACCTTCCAATGTAAAATACTTCATTATCATGTAACATACCTTATCCCAGGGGGTGGAAGTTTCTCCCTTTCAAATCCATCGTGCATTTTCCTCAGCTCCTCCCTCTCATTGAAGAAGATGGTCAAGCTCTCTATATCAGGGACCTTACTCTACTTTTTGAGCTTCTTCCTCTGGCAAGACATACCCATGGCCTAGCCAATGACCTCTTTGGAAGCCTCAAAGCCAACCCCAGCTAATTGCACCTGTCTATAGTCCTAAGAGTCTGCAAATTGAATGCACATTTTTTGGTCGTACCCATTAAAACACTAAAGGGAAGGAGCCACTCCCCCTTCACTACATATATGCCAAAGGGTGCCATCATTTTTTAATTTATCATAGGAAACTAGTTTGGTATGAAGCGTATCACCTCCCATGGTAGCAAAATAAATCTAGCAAGTCAGATAGGGAATAAGGATATTAAGGGTTTTGTTATTTTTGCTAGCAATTCTACAACCATGCAACTGGTGTCTAATTCTCTGAAATCCCCTCAACTGCATAAGGCGAAGACTAGAAATTTCCAAGTTGGTATTGTTGGGGGTGATGTTGTAATGATCAAAGTTCAAATAACATGAACTTAAAAATGATTGTACGAATCCAACTTGTCATTATTAGTTAGAAGCGTCATCGAGTAACCAAAATATCTTAGCCATCTCATATGCTTGTCACTGCCCACGTGACCATCATGCTAACTCATTAAATTAACCTTCATTTAGGGGTTAGTCCTCCTGCCACCATGTTGAGTCATTGCCTTTACCTCCATGTGACATTTAGAAGCACCGTCGAGCAACCAAAATATCTTGGTCATCTCATATACCTGTCACTGCCCACGTGAACATCATGACAACACATCAAATTGACCCCCATCATGGAGTTAGTCATCTGTCTCCATGATGACTCATTGCCTCAACATCAAGATCATAATTCATCATATTTCCACCTTAGCCTGAAATGGGAGTGAGGGAAAATTTGAATTCATCCCCAAGGTAGAAATTAATATTAAACTAGAGTCTAAGCTTCATTAGGTATGGAGATGATTTTGCATCTCCTTTTGAAGGAGTTCTTTAATAGGTCTAGGGAGATTTCCTAAGTGTCTCCATCATCTCCAATTATTAAAATTTAAACCAAGGTTAGCTAAAGCATCAACCACACCATTACCTTCATAATAAATGTGAGCTAAATCATATCTATCAAACCAATGAATCAGACCCTTGTCAATTTTCATTTTCTATGCTTTCTACTTCATCCCTAAGCATTTGATTCATCTATTTGTTGTAAATTGACCTTTCCCTAGTGTTTTTCACCCAACCCCACCCTTAGGAGCCCTCCAAGGGACCTCCCAAGCCATCTCCAACTTTCAGTTTTTAGTTATGTTTAACCAAGACAACTCTTCCCCCTATTATTTTAGGACCTCCCCTAGGAGATTTGACATTTGCAAGTGGAGATTTGGTTTTTGACCACTTTTTGACCTAGTTCCAAAGACAGTTCACATCTCCATCCCCTAACTAACAATCTCCAACCTTGTTTCTCAACCCAGTACCTCCCCTTTGTGGGTCGCCTATGGGTCACCCTTGGGATACCTAGGGTCACCCCCAGGTGATTTAGACTGGTAAAAGGGGTGACCAATGGGTGACCCTACCATCTTTTCCAGTTGTGGAAAAACTTCAAGTTTGGATGCATGAAAAAGTTGTGTTTTGACTATTTTTCTTCCTATTTGCATGAGTTTTTGGCCTAAACATAGAGTAAACTATTCCAAGCCTTCAAGCATGCCTAACTAGCTCCATTTGATGTAAAATTGTCACCTCTCGAACTCTTGATGACTCCATTTTTGCTTCTGTAATAATTTATCTTTGCTTCATCACTCCCTATAATGCCCAGTTCACTATCTAATCTAATGAGTTAACTCTCCAATCAAGGGAGTTAACTCTTCAATCTCTCCCACCTTTCATGTGCTCTTCAGACCTATAAATACCCCTCCCCTCTTCATTATTTTCCAAGTTGGAGAATGTTCTTCTCATCTTCACAAGGCTTTTCAAGCTTCTTCATAGGTCTTTGAGCCTCTTTCTTTATTTATTTATTTAGTTTTTCAAATCTTCTAATATTTCTACTCATTAGTTTCATCATTGCAAAGCTTCAAAGCATTTCCATAGGAGGCAATTTCATTTGTGCATCCAAGCTTCGTAGGTTTTTTCTCTCCACATAGCATTCTTATGCTCACGCTGGACTTATGTGCCTTTTATTTCATTGTTGTTATGCCAAGCTTTGCTAAAATATTCTCTTTACATCATTACACTACCCATATTGTAATCCATAGTTCTCATTAGCTCACATTGAGCTCACATCTCAAAGATTTCTTAATCTCTTTTGCATCCCTTCCCTGTTGTTGCTAAGAGGAGATCCCCGTTGTTGCAAGAGGACGAAGAGGTTGCCTACACAAGGGTTCCTAAGGGTAGTGGAGGCTCATGCGTCTCACATTCTAGGTTATTTAATTCTTTTTTTCATTGTGATATTAATTAGTTAATATAAATTTTCTCTTGGTAATAGTAAATTCATATTGCAATTTCCTTGATAGGTTAAATAGAATTTGCATTGATAAATTAGTTTATTTCCAAATTCTTTTGCATTCTTTTAAAATTAATTTTTTATTTCATTTTCTAGAATAATTAGATTCAAAATACCAAAAAGAATACAAAAACATGGATTAAGATTGCATTAGGTTTACACATTTAGAATTGCATTCATATTTAGATTAATTAAAAGCACTTTCTTTTCAAAAAATCATAAAAAGAACAAAAACACTATCTTGCATACATTTAGGTTGCATACATTCAAAAATAGAAAACAACAAAAACATAGGCATAACACAAAGTTCATAAACCCCTGATTTCATCACGAGGTCAACTAAGGTCAAAACAAAGTGAAAACTCAAGTAAATCCTCGATTTCATCACAAGATCAACACTAGTCAACCAAAGTCAACAAAGATCAACCAATGTAAAACAAAGAAAGTTAAACCTTAGGTCATAAATCCTAAGTCAAACACAAGTCAACTCAAGGTTAACTCTACCAACTCTCTCAATTCAGGCTCACGAATGTGCCCTGGGCTTAGGGGTGAGTGGGTGAGGGCGATCCATGAGGAGATCGAAGAATTGCACCAAGGCCTCAACACGATCAATTAACAATCCAAGAACAACATAGGCTAAGGTTACTTCAAAAACACATCATCATACAATGATTTGAAGAAAGACTCCAACTCAAAAATGCATCATCATACAACAATTTGAAGAAAGACTCCAACTTGACAGAAACATAAACGAAAACAATCAACAACCCACTCAATGTTGGAATATTCAGAATCCAAATAGGAGAATAGTAACTAGTGACACTTTGGGTTAAATAATTATCTCAACTACATTGGTCATTGAACACCATATATGAAACAACATCCAGGAAAGACCCCCAGGATTAGTCAACCACTCTTCACGAAGTCCAGCTCTCAAGAAAGTAGGATCTCCCTCGTGTCTCACCTCCTCTTGACTAGCTTCTACCATGAGAGCGAGAGTGACCTGGAGTTTCAACCCATGGTAAGAAGAGGGTCTTATGTGTTCTATCAAAGCTGAATCAACCACCCCGTGGAACTGAGTCACATTTTTTAGTGTACAGGACCTCAAGAGTTTTCAACTTGCAAATAGAAACATTCTCAACTAGGATTTTAGAGAAAGCAAAAAACACCTCCTTAGGACTCTTCGTAACATCACAAAATATATGGTTGTTTCTCTCTTTCCACAAACTCCAACCCATGATGTTGTATGACTAAGGGATGCCATTAGCAAACCCTTGATTTTAATCCTAATTCTCTTTTCTTCTTTGTGTTATTTTGACCTTTTAGGTGTGTCATTTAGTGGGAGTAGGCACCTAATTTAGAATGAGGATGTTACTAATATCAAATATCAAAGAGGAGTATCTCAATTGCATGATGTTGACCTTCCTTGTCTTCCCCTCTCCTAAGGTGTTAGACATTTTCTAACCACATGGACTAAATACACCATAGAGAGGTCAACCTAGTCACAAAAAATAACACTTTAGTGCATAAAGGGTGGATTTTGATTTTGAGCCCCACTAATTCCCTATTGAGAAATACCTTTGATGAACTAAATAATTGTAAGAAACTAAAATAGAATATACTTATCCCTAATGAGACTTCAAAACCAACACTACACAAAATGGGTATTAGACCATAAAAGAAAGTTTTAGAGAGGTTATCTTACAACATAGTAAATAGTATGTGAGAACATAGACCAATTATTTACTTATAGCTTTGACACTATACACTTGGTCAAATAGGGGTAATGATGTAGGACTGTAAATAAGAGTAAGAGAAGGCAATGAATTCCAAAAGGAGGAAAATATATACCAACCCACATATTTCAAATATATTTACTAAGTGATGCTAGTAAGTAATGGCATTGTAGTCAAAATTTATTACATTAAAAAAAGGATAGTAAAACCTAAGAAATCACTTTTCATCATGGTATCATCCATGGATCCTCATTCTTCTCTAGTTTATAAATTCCATCTACATTGTGACCACGACAACATAAAAAACATAAATATACAAAACCAAAAGAAATCCATTCCTTCAAGACAATTTAAATACAAAGCAATAACTTTTCATGGGCAACGGAATAAACTCCAACCAAGTTACAGGATAACAATGTCCAAGATGCATTGGGATTTCATGGTGCAAGCAACATGTACAACAACTTGTAGAGTGAAAATAAACACCTAATTTTTCATTAATGTCTATAGCCACATTTTACAAATCCACTTTCATTATATCTATACATGTTTCCTTCTATAGTTTCAATAAAGTAAAAAAATAGATTTTATTTCTTATATAATGTGGTATGATTATGATACCACCCACCAATGGAAGAAGAGTTGATGAATGAATACGTTATTTTTTCCTTTGGCAATATTATAGCCCCCCTAAACATCTAGAGTTCCTTTACAAATGGAATGGATCCAATTATAAGGTAGGTAAAATCCAAAAATGGTGAAATATCAATAGGAAAGGAACAAAAGATGATACCCTCACCACCCACAATAATAGTTAGAGTTTATGGATTATTAGGCCATTAGCTTCTACAAAAGACAACACCACATAAGAAACACTTGTAATCAAAGTAACAATTGTCCCCCTATTCAACTTTATGTAGCCCTTACTTTTGCCATATATTTCCAAATAACAAATAAAATCTCTATTTAGGATTCTATCATTTTTTTACTTTTCACTTAAAATTCATTGTGCCATGGAGAAAAACTCAGGCTCCCAATTAGAAAATAAGAAAACTTTATTGTTAGTAATTAAAAAATAGGCTTTGAATAAAATACAACTTTTTAAAAATGGATGTTTTTTAAAAAAATTTCCTAGAAATTAGTCAATTGGCCAAAGCAGTCAATAAATTTAAAAACAAACACATGTGAGTTCAATATTAATGGGAGGGTCTTACATAGCTCTTTAAGATTGGTGTCATCATTGGGAAGGAGCAAATCTTATGTTGGCAATGTTGCAAACCTTCATAGTAAAAATGTATATGCCTACATTTTTGGATGCTAAAAAAATAGTAGCATTAAAGTCTGAGAGACCAAAAGAGTATAATAATGTGGGAGTTGTAGATAAAGAAATATTAAACTCACACCAAGAAAGCATCACAATGTCCCCCTAAAATGATAGACATGTATGGTGCATAATGTCTAAATTCTAGAATCCACTATTGTAGGAGAATTAAGAGAAAGTAATTGATACAAATAAAGTGTGAATTATGAACTAATTAGGTGGTGGAGGTGAATGTGAATGTGAAGTTAGGGAACATTTACATCACAATACAGAAGGTGGTGTTGACATTAAAACCACAACCTAAGACAAGATGTTGTGCAAGTTCATTAAGTGCATAAAAATTACAATTTGGACTTAATGCCACAACACCACACCATGTTTATGATCATGATATGAACCACCATTCTAGTATTATATTCCATTCTTATTCTCCTATTTTTGTCAACAAACAAATAACATAAACTAATAAACTAGTTGAACTAATAATATTAACGATAAAATTATAAGTTACAAAGAGTAAAAAAAGAAAGAAAAAGGAAAATAATATTGAATATCTTGACATTTACCCTAGAGTAAGAGCTAAACCATCCAGGGTTTGATTCCCCACCATGGCATCATGTTGTGCTAGTTTTTCGTCTCCCTTACTATTGGAATAATGTGAGTAGGCAAGGGAAATTCTTAGATTCAAGAATTAAAAAATGAGGACAAAGAAGTTGATTTACATGCAATAGTATCAACTAGATGTAGAATTCTACATTGTGTAGCATGACGTGCTAGGTATTTGGACTATAGAGGCAAGATGTGGCAATTTTAATTCTTTAACAAAACATTAAAAACCCAAACACTTTTTAAATTCTAATATTTATTGTATTTAGTCTTCATAAACATGCAAATATTACAAGAGACAAGTGGCATGATGGACAAATAAGTGGCATCACTATTCATAATTTGTAGTTTGATTTAATTTTTTATGTTCACCATAGCTACTATTTCTTTTAATTTTACAAGTGAAAATCACAAATTCATCCAAGAAAATTCCAATGAACTAATCCAAAAATTACATTACTATTTCTTTAAAAAATCGAACTCAAACATTAAAAAATTGAAATAATTTTTACCTTGGCACAATTTTTAATGCAAACTAATTTACCCTAGTAAAATCATAAGTATGCCTATCATCTAGGAAAGTTGGTGGCAGATATAACAAAAAAAACTCCCAACAAGATCTAACAATGACACATAGGCACAAGCAATTGTGCTAGGACTCAAGATGTGCAAACTTTACAGCACAAAAATTTACAAAGTGAAGGAGACTCACAAATAGTAATAAACACATTGTAGAGAAGATAAATGCCAAATTGGAAAATTGAAAATATTATGCAATGGTGCTGGCCCATCCTCGATGAAATAAAGGAATATACCATCTGCCATGTATATAGGGAGGAAAACAAGGAAGCAGATTATCTAGCAAATGTGGTGATCAATAAGGATTTGGGTTGTGTCATTGATAACTCAACTTGTGTTTGGCAAAAGATAGTGCTTGATATACCATTCATCACAAGTGATACAAAGTAATAATAGTTCAGTGTGTGGCTTAAAGTTTGGCTCACTCCATGATAGGAAAGTACCACTGCATTCATTTGGGCAATTATGAAAATGCCTATACTCGAGTTAACATGGAGGTTTATAGTAGTTTTAGAAAATGGATGCCATAGTGTGATTGCTTTCTAAAAAGAGGCAAATTGCCTTCTTGGGCAAGATATCCAACCTGCAATTGAGGAAAGTGTTCAAAACTAGGGCATATATAATGCTCCATGCTATCCATATGGTATTAGGTGAGACCTTCCTAGTTGTGTCCACCATCGTTATAGAGTAAACACACATATTTCATCAATGTTTATTACAGTTTGGCTTAAAGTTGGGGAATTAAAAGCCATAATTTGGGATGTGGTTGAATCGTTGATTAGGCCTAGATGGAGGTGCAAGCTATGGAAGATACTTAATGATGTGGTGATAGGTCTTGGTTTTCATCTAGGGGTGGGGATGTGGCAAATGGTTAATCCTCCATACAGAATGCTATGGATTCTATTCATTATCATGGTGGTTGATCACAATGACACACAATGAAAGAATCAAGCTAAATTGGGGATAGAGTTCCTGAAATTAGCTTATTGTGTCTCTCAATCACAGGTGTTGGACATGTCCTTTGCTTTTGACAATGAGGATTCAGGGCCAAGTGATGGGGAGGATGCAAGATTGAAGCTACAAGGTTAATAACTAGGGTATAGTAGACTGTAAATATAAATATGCATGTGATATAGTATGGCTACAAATGAAATATTAGCATACAAAATAGAAGAAATAGTAAAGGAGTTAATGTATGCCTTGTGGGGAATTTTGTAGCCAAACTATTATAGAATTATAGTATACCCTATGGGGTTTTTGTTTAAGGCCCTCCATTGGAGCAGCCAGTTACAACAATTTTCTGGTTTTATAATCAAATATGGCCCCCTCTGGCCAAATTCACCTATAAAAAATCATAAGTATCCTTGCTGCAAGCAATGACTAACAATATAAATATATATTGCACAAAGGTTTCTAAAAGAACATAAACAACAAACCTTAAGGATTGAGCAAATTGCATTTACCAATTACATACTAGGGGAGAGGACCCAATAGATGATCATGCGCTAATAACAACTATAGTATGGTGCACTTAGGTCCCCAATTTTTTATTTTGTTATTATAGTCCCATTTTGGCTTTCCTTATTATAGTCCCAATTTATCATTTATTTTCTCGTTTAAATTATTCTTGGGCTTTGTGAAATCTTTCTTGTATGGAAGCACCTTGTACGATGCATGTTTTTGGTGCATTGCCAGTCTAATTGTAGTATTCTCAATATATTATTGTTTTGGTTCCAAGATTTGGACTTGTTAGTTGTCTCTAATTCAGATTTCTCCTCCATGAACCACTTGGCTAGTTCCCTCCTAAAGATACATATTCTATATATGGGTTGGCATATACAAACTATACACATGAGGTAACATATACACACTGTGTATGATCCAACTACTTATGGGTCTAGCATATAACCTAAACTCTTTCTCTATTGAACATCTCATGCCCATTCAACTACTAGGTACCCCCTAGTGGCTTCCCTACACATACACATTGTGTATATCTCAATCACCAAGTTGGGAGAAATGAGAAAACATAATCTAGAATCTTTGGACAAATAAGGTAGAAAATAGAATACCCACCAAAATAGACCCACACAAAATATTTCTTCCTCTGATTTAGCTACTACTTGACTCTACTCAACAGACATGTTCACATTCAAGACAAAATTTATTTGTTAAGTAATTCAACACACATTATTGTAAGAAAGATTAATCTTGGGATATGTTCCTAGTATGGATGGGAGAGGACCAACTAATGTATTATGTGAGATATTTAGATGAGTGATTTTCAAAAAATGAGATGTTTCATTTGGTACTAATCATGTAATCTAATTTGATTTATCTCAAGGCATCTATTTATTGTGAAAAAAGATTGGTGTGCATAGATTTACAATTTATCTCAAGGCATCTAGGCATACTCTACTTATATACTAAGCTTAAAACTACAAACAAGATTCATAATTGTAAGCATAATCTTTGAAATATGTAACATCTCCTCTAGTCACACATATCACTTTATGAAGTATCTTCTATAGTCACATTAATCACTTTCTATTTATAAGTCTACTTTCTACACCAATGACCAAACAAAGTATAAGAAGGCTCTAATAAACATGAATTATCATTTCAGCATTTGATATGGCCAAAATTTAAGATGCATATATTGTAGCCAAGAATTGTAGAAAATTTTAAATAAAACCAAGTTCCAATTATTAGTTTGAAAATAATGAGATCAAAGATTAAATGTTTAATTCATAAGACAAAGAATATACTTGTCTTAAACATGACATTTTCTTCCTAGGTGAAACCAAAGTGCTAATTGCTTGAGAAGCTATAAAGTACGCATTCCACAACAAAGGTTATTGAAGAAAATATTCCACTTAATTACATCAAATCAAGTAAAAAGATAGATCTCCATAATCATATCAACATTAACAAAATTACATCTTACATTGTACGTGATATACTAGGTGTTAGCACTATAAAAGAATATATAAGGTCCAATTTGGCTCACATGTCATAAGTTATCATAATGAACAATAAGTACAATAATCTGGTACAAGAAATAAATACAATCTGAATCAAAGTCTTCAGCTGCCACTAACCCACATGGTCATCCGCAAGCCGAGAGATGGGAATATGGCTTAGGTGCTCTTCCACCCAACCATGAAGCAATTACACTTCCCTGGATCCCTTCATCACACAAAGGAAACCCGGCCCTGCATGAAATGTCTACCAACTTGGAAAAAACTGGCAGGAGGGAACACCCAATGCAACCTGAAGTCTAAATGCAAATCTATATGATGATGTGCAAATGTCTCACAATAGGATGTGGTAGAAAAATATATAAATAAAGTTTTGCTAGACAATCTTTCATCTATTTCAATGAACATGGCTTGGCCTAAGCACTTAGAATAGTTACGGTCAAATCCTGATAAAGAGGAAAAGCCTTCTTTGTTTTCCCACATTTGACATCGTAGCCCAAAAGCAACCCAGTGCACATAACAAGTAGAAATTCTAACCCAGTGTGCCCATATTTGAGAATCTTATATATAATCAAGAAAGGAGAAAAAAAAGTCTATCTTCCCATGATACCCATAATCAGAAATTTTAGGCACTCAAAACATGCATAAATACTCCTTGCAAAGAAAAAATAATTCAATGCATATTCCACTGTGATTTCATTGGCATTACATCATCTACTTCACTCAAGCATTTAATAAACTTCCCTAACAAATCTCTCTTCAAAATATACATATATACATAATACAAACTTGATTTAACCTTTCACTTGAGTTTTAGGCTACAATAGTATATAGACGAACCAAGTTGGTTGTTAATTACACTTTCATATTGGTCATTTAAAACACATAACAACATGCTAAACATGTACAAGCAGTATTAAGGTAACGAGAGGTCAACAGAGAATAAGGAAACTTAGAAAGTGCAAGAATACAACAAAGCATAAGTTGAAAGACATGCAAATATAACATGGGTATAAAACTAAAGCAAGTAATTTAATCATATTGTAACTAAGCTACTATATACAGATAAATGATGAGCTGGTCGCAACAACCCACACAAGTTGATTTGAAAGAGGATGAGGCTATTTTAATACCATTTAAGCTGACCTTTTATTATTTTGACCAGGCCGCTTGAAAACTTAAAGAAAATTGGCCATTTGATCCCATGAAAAAGGCCAATCACCACACTCACGGGTAGTATCTAATTACAAAATTGGTTGAATATAAAACAAGGCTGAACTAGTTAAAGAAGAGGGCGCTAGGATAAGATCCATAGGCCATTAGATAAATAAGGTTGATCCCCTGTATATAGAGAGGATGTTACTAATCAAAAGAAGACTGTTACTAAACAAAAGAAGGCCAAAAGTTGTTATCAGGTATTTGTGCTACTACGTAGGCCGCTATAGTCCTTACGCTGGCCATTAAAGAATGCTAGGCCATATAAATACATATAGATATATGAGCTGTTGATAAATAAAACAAAAGAAACGTTTCAAAAATAAGAAGACCGTCTACAAGGAGGTGGGCATTTTACTTAGCATAGTGGAGGGTTTCAGTGTAGCAACAAAAGACTTTCAAAAACATACAAGATGCTACAGTGAGCCAAACAAGATAGCATGAGGACCGCAAGCTTACTATGATGGCCGACACACTCAGCACAGAGACCCATATATTAACATTTCTAAAGTGTTCATTTCTAAATAGGCCAATCTAATAGATAAGGAGGCCGCTTGCTATCACATAGAGAGCCATTTTACTATTAAAAGGTAGGTTGATATGGGGAGAAGAAAGTCGTTAAACAACCATTTAGTATAAAGAAAAATTATCTAAAGCGAAAGAAAAGCCAATCCAATAATTAGATAGGGGATTCAATATTACACATGCCACCTTATAATTTATGCAGGTCATGTTTAAACATAAGCAGTCCATTAAATAGTTAAATATGGCCATTTTACACATAAACCAGTCCATTTAAACAAAGTGTAGGCCATTTAAATATCAATAAACTAGCAGTTTTTTTAAGGGAAAGTCATTATAAGATGAGAGATGTTTACATGAATAGAAAACCAAGAAAGATTTATGAAGGCTGCTCCCTTTCATCAAGTGGTTGATTTGATACATAAACTCATATAGAGGATACAAGCATATATAAAAAAATTGATAGATTTATTTTCCATAGACAGGTGAAAGTAAGGAAATAATTATATGGCCGATTGAAGCATAGTTGTGAGGTCGATTCACAAAATTGTAGGTGGATTCAAGAGAAAAAATAAATAGACTACCATTTTGTTTTGAGAAGAAAACCTGATTTATTAAATCTCTGGCCTATTCCTTCTACTGTGAGTATTCCTGAGACTTCTTCTGCCCAAGCTTTCCTTCGTGCCTTTTCTTTTATTTTTTGTCTATGTACTAAGTCTTTTTGTCCTTTTTCTTTCCCTTGAATGAATGAATCATTTTCTTTTTGTTATGCTCTTTTAACATCTTCCATGCCATTAAAATCAGCATCCATCCGCTCTTTGAACTCTCAGTTTCCTTTAGATAACTTCAGTTAACTTCTCTTCTAGTTGCATGGTACTTGGCGCCCCCTTTGCATGTGGTACTAATAATATAGTTCGCTCTCCTTTTTCATTAAGACATGTGCTTTATCTTTATTTTAAGAATATAAAAAGACTATTATTTTTGGTTTCAACAAACGTCATTGCATGAATAATTGTTTTTATTATTAGATTTCCTTTTAAATAGACACATTTTTTTAAAATTAAGAACACAGTATAGATAAAATATAAAAGCCTACTTCTTTTGGTTTAACTAGTTTCAAGGTCTAATGTACTCAATGATACAATTTATTTCAATAATTACCCCGTGTATATATATATATACAAAACCTTTTAATCATAGCTCAATAATAATTAACCATTAAAGCTATAATTTTACTTTTTGGAATCAAACTACACAATTCTATCTATCCGATGATAAGGAAGTAATATAAAATCCAAGAAGATATTATGCTCACACAACATACTGGAGGCAATAAAATAAATACTTTAACTCATCTACTCAAGTCAAACACGCTAGTCAAAGCTCAGAAGATTATGCCATAGAAACTCAATGAATCATTCAAGAATGCAAAGTGATATGATCTACGTGTGTGTGTGTGTGTGTGTGTGTGTGTGTGTGTGTGTACATTAGGTTCCATCATATCAATTCTTACTGGGTGGCTAGAACATCTCTACCTCAGCCATGTTCTCATCTTCAACGAGTACCTGTGTTTAATCACACTTAGTCTCATATCAGTAGGTTAGTTCCCCAAAATCATAGCCAAAGATTGCAAAACATGATACATGATAACATACATTTTGATCCATCAAAATTAGGACAATTCACTAGTTAAGCTTACGAATTAACCACACAGTAAAACATTCAAAGTAATAATCAATAGTTCGAGTAGTAAAAGAGAGTCCAAATGATCAAGACGTGACATCCTTCCCACTAGGAAGAGACATCGTCCTAATGTATTATTACACAAACTGAAATAATAATGTAACTGTCTAATGTATCCAAAGTATCATCAAAACAAATAACAGTATCTCAAAGTATCATCAACTATGCATGAATAAAGAAACTATGCTATATCCTCAAATTAGGAAAAGATCTGTCAATCTCCTTAGTGTCCTCCCATGTGGCACTGTCCACAGAATATTGGTCCCACTGGACCTTGTATTGCACAATATCCCTATTATGCAACTTAACATTGCACCTCTCCAAAATTCAAATGGGCTCCACTAACACCACTCCTAGTTCCTATACTTGTAATGCATGCCAATCGAGAATATGCGAAGCATCAGGATGATAAGGCTTAAGTAAAGACACAAGAAAAACATTATAGATTCTAGAAAGAGTAGGTAGTAGAGCAAGTTGATAAGCTATAGGATTTATCACTTCTAGGACATCAAATGGTCCTACGAATCTAGAAGCAAGTTTGGACCTTTGCCAAATGAAACTGAACTCTTTTGAGGTTTAACCCTTAGAAAGATGTCCTATTTCTATTTGCATAACTCTTTTTATGATCTAAAGCTTGCTTTATTTTCTCTTTGATCAACCTCATCTGATTGTCCATCTCCCTAAGCATGTCTGGGCCAATTACTATTTTGTCCTCCACCTTGTCCCAACTAATAGGTGTTCGAAACCTACACCCATAAAGAGCTTCAAACGGTGCCATTCCCAATGATGCATGGTATGAATTGTTGTATGTGAACTCCACCAATGGAAGATACTCCTCCCATTTGTACTATTGATCCATACAATACATCCTGAGAAGGTCTTCTACTACCTGATTGACTCTTTCCGTCTAACCATCCATTTGAGGATGATATGCCAAACTAAAATTCAATTTAGTTCCCAAGGTTGCATTCAGAGTTGTCCAAAATATGGAAGTCATGCAAGTGTCTTGATCTGAAATGATCATCTCTAGAACTCCATGCAATCGAAAGATTTCCTAAACAAACTTCTTAGCTAATACCAACGAACCATCTAAAAGATTCCCTGGGACAAAATGTGCTACTTTAGTCAACTTGTCCACAACTACCAAGATGACATCATGTTGATTCTTGGACATGGGCAACCCCTGAATAGAATCCATACTTATCACTTGCCACTTATGTTCTGGAACACTATGTGGGTACAACAATCCTGCTAGATGCACATGCTTAGCCTTAACACGTTGGTACTCCAAACATCGAGCCACAAATTATGTTACATCTTTCTTAAGTCTAGGCCAAAAGTATAAAGGTCTTAAACCTTTGACCATTTGTGTAACTCTAGGGTGCCCTGAATATGGTGTGTTGTGGATCTCCTCAAGAACTAACTTTCTCAACTCCCCTGAGTCAGGAATATACATCCTTCCTTGATATCACAAAATCCCATCTGACTCGATCACATAACCATCAAATCGATGATCTAAGGGGTCTACTTCTAAAGCTTGATTTACTCTGTCATAATGCTCATCCCCCTAAATATTCTGAATTACTTTTTGTCTCAAATTGGATCTCATGGTAATCATGGAAGCCAGGTGTCTTCTTCTACTAAGAGCATCTGCTACTCTATTCTCCTTTCCTTTTATGTACTAAATTCCAAAGTCATACTCACTAAGGAATTCTAACCATCTTCTTTGTCGTGCATTAAGGTTAGATTGTGTAAAAATGTACTTGAGCCCTAAATGATCCATCTTTAACTCAAAGAGATTCCCTAGAAGATAATGGGCCTCCACATATGAAGTACATGAACTATGGCAACTAACTCAAGGCCATGCAATGCATAGTTTAACTCATATTGCTTCAACTTCCTCGATTCATATGCAACCACTTGCTCATTCTGCATCAACACCCCTCCTACTCCTTCTCCTGAAGCATCAGTTATAACTGTAAAATGACCATTAGGATCTGGTATGGTCAAGATAGGAGCAATTGTGAATTTTTCCTTTAATACTTGGAAACCTTGCTCACACTTTTCTGTCCATTCAAGCTTTTTACCTTTCTTTTGTAGTGATGTAATTGGTGCTACTATAGTTGAGAATCCTTCCACAAACTTTCTATAATATCATGCAAGTCCCATAAAACTTCTGACTTCCATCACATTCTAAGGTGCAGGCCCTTCCATTATCGCCTTAATCTTCTTAGGGTCAACTGCAATCCCTTTAGTTGAGATCACATGACCAAGATAGTGCACCTTTTCCTGATAGAATGTACACTTAGATAGCTTACCATAAAGTTTTCGCTTTCTTAGGCACTGTAAGACTATCATCAAATGCTTCTTGTGCTCTTCCACTGATTTAGAGTAAATCAATATATCATCAAGAAAGATCAAGACAAAATCATTTAAGCAATCACTGAATATGTTATTCATCAAATTCATTAAGGTTGCTTGAGAATTAGTCAACCTAAATGGTACCACTGTGAACTCGTAGTGACCATAGTGAGTTTTGAAAGTTGTCTTTGAGATGTCCTCATCCTTAATTAGTAATTGGTGGTAGCCAGATCTAAGGTCTATGTTCGAGAACACCTTAGCCCCTTCATTTGATCGAAGAGCTCATCTATTCTTGGGAGTGGGTACTTGTTCTTTATAGTAGCCTTGTTAAGCATCCTATAATCAATACATAAATGCAAAGTCCCATCCTTCTTTACAAAGATGATCGGTGTGCCCCATGGCGACATGCTAGGTCTTATGAACTCTTGGTTCAACAACTACTGTAATTGTGCCTTAAGCTCATACAATTCAATAGTAGTCATCCTATAGGGTGCCTTAGATTGAGGCTCAATCCTTGGTAGCAAATTAATTGAGAAATCAAATTCTCTCTTTGGTGGTAACTCTATTAACTCCACAGGAAACACATCTCAAAATTCTCTAAGGATTGGGTAGTCATTAAATGTTAACTTTCCTCATTGTCAAGGTCTTTTACTTGGACAACATATATGGTAGACCCTTTCCTCTTGGATTTCTTTAACTGGATAGCCGAGATTTTTCTAAGTTCTAAAGGTCTCTTAGATCCATTAATCTCCACCTGATTCCCTAGGTCATCCAAACATCTAACAACCTTGTCTTCACTATTTACTATTGAATTATGTTCAACTAACCAATTGATTCCCAATATCACATCATAAGACCCTAAAGGTGCTACGTACATATTGACTTGTGTTTGGAAACTTGGGAGCTCTAATTCATTGCATGCAATACATGAGTCTACTCTCTTCTCTACTCTATTGCCATACTGTACCATCCATGAGTTTGCCATATGTCTAGGTCTAATAGATAACTTAGTTACTCCTCTAGGATCTACAAAACATTCTATGGCTCTAGTATCAATCAAAATAGAAACAGAGTCCATAGAGCTTACCTTGAAACTGTATAAGTGTTGCCTGAAAGTTAGCTTGTCGATTGTCCATGGCTGCATGTATCTGGTGCTGAGGTGCTCCTTACTAATTCTTGTTTCCTCTTCTTGCTGATCTCTGAGGACAAGTGTTAGTGTAATGCTCTGCTCTACAAACATAGCATCCACCACGAGGTGCTCTGGGTCCCTCTGACGTATCCCTCTGGTTATTGTTGTGGCCACCTGTTTTGTTTCCTTTGTTCTGGTCCCCACCATTCCTATCCTGAGAGTTGTTACCTCTCTTCAAATTTTTGATTTGTTGATTGTTATTGCCTTATTGTTATTATTCTGATTATTGTTCTAATTGTTGTTCTAGGATCTCTTGTTTGCAAACTTTTCATCTCTAAACTTACAATAATTGGCCGCCTACTACAACTTCTACTCCTGCTTAATAGCTTTCTCAAAAACTGCATCCATAGTCAATGAATTGTGAATGTCTACATTTGCTCCAATCTGGGGCCTTAAGCCCATGATAAACTTCCTAATTCAAAATCTCTCATCCATCTAGTATTGTTAAACATACTTAAGTAAGTGAGAGAATCTTTCCAAATACTAGGTTATCGACATTCCTCCTTGATTCAAATTTTGAAACTCTATCATCTTCTTATCAAAGAAGAGTCGTGGTAACCATCTTTTCCTGAAGAGCTGTAGGAAAAGTTCCCAAGTGATTTTACTAGGCAACAATCTTTTATCTTCCTTCTCATTATCCCACCATGTCTCCGCTTCTCCAGTAAGCTAGGTTAGAAGAGCAAGGATTTGATCCAACCTTCCATCTTGTTCATTATTGGCTTCTCCATGATTCCTTTCATTTTGTCCCTTGTTTGAACCTCCACTATGGTTCGTATTTCTTGTATCCATGATGACTAATCTACATCAAAGTCACATCTTAGTGTAATAGTCCAGAAAGGCCCTAGTGTCAAACCTAGTGCTTTGATACCAAACGTAAAGTATGCATTCCACAACAAAAGTTACTAAAGAAAATATTCCACTTAATTACATCAAATCAAGTAAAAAGATAGATCTCCATAATCATATCAACATTAATGAAATTACATCTTACAATCTATGTGCCATACCAGGTGTTAGCACTATAAAAGAATATACAAGGTCCAATTTGGTTCACACGCCATAAGTTATCATAATGATTAATAAGTACAATAATCTAGTACAAGAAATAAATAACATCTGAATCAAAGTCTCCATCCGCCACTAACCCACATGGTCATCCACAAGCTAAGAGACGGGAACATAGCTCAGGTGCTTTTCCGCCCAACCATGAACCAATTACACTTCCTTGGATCCCTTTGATGAGTCTAGTTTATGACTCAAATTTTGTTAAACTTTATTGTCCATTTGCTATAGTTATCTTGGACTTTGATACTTTAATCTTGATCTTTCTATGTCATTACCCCAAAGCTATAACTTGTTGAGCATAGGTCATTTCTTATATCCTTTTATGGCAAAGACATGCTATTTGAACTATCTATGTTAATGTTACATATGGTTAATGAATAGTACTCCAAGGTAGTTACGAATGAGCAATTATTTGTGTGTACTAACATTATTATGCAAATATAATTAGCATCCATAAGGTGAGGAAGTATCTGCTGGTTGGTCGCTTACCATAAAAGTCAAACATGGTGATCGTTCAAATGTCAAATAGAGGGAAGGCAACCGCTTTGTAACTAATCTTAAATACTTGTTGAGCGAATTTAGGAGTTATTGTTATGTTAAATCTACGTTAAAGCAACTCGCTTGACCAGATTCCCCTGCATCTGTAACCTCCTTTCCACTTTCTATGTTTTCCATAATGTGGCATCCTCCTATTCTGTTGGAGTTGACCGCCCTGCTAGATAGTTAGTTTTGTAGTTTTCCTTCTATAAATAAGACTCTGATACTCCTTCTGTGGAAGTTGTTGATTATTTAGATATTGTACTTGTATTATCCAATTTTTGGTAATACAGTTATAATGTTCAGTTGTACTCATATTCTTGAATGACTAAAATGAAGTTTTAATTCTACATTTTTGAGTTTACATTTGTCTTAGGGAATACTCATCCAAGGGGGCCCACTTGGTGAGAATTCCACCCTCTAATTTAGTTACATTTTCTGTTAAGCATTTAGTTAAATTTGGCATTGAATGTTCCTGTAGCCACTAGAATTCTATTCTGTGTCTGTTCATGCAGTCAAAGCAGACAGAGTAGTTTCCTGTTTGTTTGCCCAGACTTTTACTTTCTATCATTTACTTGATTCTAGAATAGTTGTTGGTTAATGTTCAACATTCCTATTATTTCTTTTCTAGCAGTTTATCTTCAGCATTATGTCTTTCTTAGCTATAGAATGAACATGGCTACTTTGGAAGTTCTTAGTGCACATATTGTGCTAACCCATTTCAAGTTCACGTCCCTAGGTTGACAAGTGAAATGCATCTCCATAGTGATTAAGACAGTGACTCAGTTCAGATGTCCAATCTCTGAGTTACAGTTTTAAGAGCTCAATTGTTAAATCATTGTAAGAGACCAACATTTTTGGTGTCATTGCCAGGGATGGTGTCAAATTAAGAAGATCTTTGGAGTCATCTTTAGTATTGTTCCTTGTAGTTTTTCCTTAAAATATTTTTTAGTTAGGAAGAAACCATCTACAACCCATCAATATTTTTTTGTATGAGAAGTGATTGATACTGAGTATATTGCATGCATAGATGTAGGAGGAGAGATGCTTTAGGGAGATTCCTTCCTAATGATTTAACTCACCCAACAGAAGAAGTAGAAGTGAATCCTTTCCTTGATGCATTTCTTGATTTGAATAGCTCTGAAATCTCCTCTGAAGAACAAGATACCCCAAATTTAGTTAAAAATCCATTTGCCTTGATAGTAGGTCAAGTAGTCATGGCTGCCCAAAATGTACCTAATCAACCAACATTTCCATTTTTGATTGCTCTCCAAAATGAAGTACATAATCTCAAGAACATCCCTGCTTCAGCTCTCCCCAAGTTCTATGGACTTGCAACAAAGGACCCAGACACCTTCTTGTTTGAATTTGATTTCCTATACAGAAGCTATGACTACACTACTGCTGCTCATAAACTTAAGTTGTTTCCTACTACCATGAAGGAGGCTGCATTAAGGTGGTTTATGAGTCTAGGTAGTGATGTTGTCAATACCTTAGAAAAAATGAAAGATCAATTTCTTGAGAAATATAAAGACTATTGTAGGAGTAGGGATATGAGAGGAAATGATGTTTTTAGAATGTAGTAGAAAGAAGATGAAAGTTTGGAGGATTACATCTCAAGGTTCCTATTTTGTTTACAAAAGTCTCCCCATCATGCACTCACTGAGGATTCTCAGAAACTACTCTTCCTCAGGGGAATAAGTGAGCATTGCATAGATGCCTTGGATTTAGTGGGAGGAGGAGATATTACCCAAGTGTCTTGGGATGATATTTAGAAGTTGTGCCAGAATTATTCCAGAGCAGCCATGAAGAAAGGAAGAGTTTACCATTCCCTTACGAGCAAAACCTCTACCAATGGAATTTCAAGGATGGAGATAAGCCACTTGCTATTTGATTTTAAGCAAGATATTATAAATAATATGGCCACTTGGTTAGACACAATCCAAGCAAAGAAGAAGCATGAAGAGGTTGAGGCAATGTTGGCAGAATATTGTCCTCATTGCAGATAAAAGAAGAGGGACTGTAGATGCAAGCTGGTAGCTAACATTGATAGCAACCAGATTCCACCTGAGTTCAAGCCAATACAAGTTGAAGAGGATCAAGTCTTCTATGTTGCACAAAGGAGTCCATGGGCTCCAAGACAAGGTATGTCACCAGATCCATTATGATATGCTGGACAACATTTTAATACTTATGCATCTGGTAACCAATGACAATAGCCATTTCCATCTAGTTATGGAGGATATCCACCTCAACCTTGGAACAACCCTCAAAATGCTTGGCTAAATTACCAAAACCCTACACCCCAGTGGTAGTAGCCTCCAAGGAATTGGTAATCACCTCCAGGAAATTGGCAGCAAACATCTCAATGGAGAGGAGGACAACAATGGCCAAATCAGACCACTAATTAAATGCAGTCACCTCCTCAGCCCCAATAGCTTGCCATAATGCCTCCACTTACTAGCTCTAATTCAAATACACCTAAACCTACTCAGATACCAGGTCAACCCTCACCTAACCCAGATAATAGACCACAGCAAAAACCAGTATATTCTGCTGATCCAAATCAATTCCTTGCATATGCTGTGAATGTAAGTGATATACATCTGCATTCAGGAACTACCTTGGTAGCTCCTTCAAGACCTGTCATTACTGAGCTTTCTGAGGAAGAAGTGGAACCTAATAAAACCCCCATTCAGTCAGATGTACCTGAAAATCCTGAACCAATGGCAGTCAAATAGACTCCCCAAGAACCACCATTTCCACAATGGTTAGAAACTATGAAACAAAGGGTAGTAGAAGAGGAACCCACCTTTGATATTCTAGAGCAGTTGAAACATGTATGTGTCAAGATCCCTCTATTTCAAGCCATAAAAGATGTTCCTATATATGGCAAAGCAATCAAAGAAGTATGCCTTAAGAAGCCAAGTAGAAAAAGGAAAGACCCCACTATGGTCCATGTGGTGGGACAGTTCGCTGACATCATGCTTGGAAAAGTGACTGTTCCCAAATATAATGATCCAGGAAGTCCTATGGTAGGAGTTGTCATAAATGGAATCCAAATTAGAAATGCTCTGATTGATCTTGGAGCAGCCATAAATGTAATGACAAAGGATATCCTATAGCAACTGAATGTTGCAACTATGTGACCAACCCCTACTATCCTGCAGCTTGTTGATAGCTCTACTGTTAAACTTGATGGGATAGTTGAGGATCTTGTGGTATCCCTGGACTCATGGGAATATCCAGCTGATTTTATGATACTTCTCCTAAAGCTACATTGGGAGGATACCCCATCATTTTGGGAAGGCCGTGGTTAGCCGCAATAGATGCTTATATTGGGTGTCGGTCAGGAGACATGACCATGTATGATGGGAGAAGCACTAAAACACTTGTTCTTTACCCACCTGCATAGCCATCTCATGATAAGGATAATCATGTTTGGCCTCATATTGGTGAAGAGGCAGAGGAAGCTAACTTTGTGGAGTAGCTTATGATGATAGATAAAAGTTCTTTCCTACAGCTTCAAGAAGAGGGGGATGTGTTGTCTAATATAATTCAAAATCTTTGTGAAGTAGAGGAAGCATCATCCTCTCATTCTGCTGATCCAGCGAGGATGCTTGTTCCAGTTTTACCTGCAGTATCAGGTATGTTACATACATTGCTTCCACAAGAAATTAAGGTACCTAGCATTAATGAGATAACTATGGTTGACTTCACAACTCAAGTGGAAATTTTAGAACAAAGATATCTCAATATTAACAGCAACTTGACTCAAGCACAACAGCTGTCCTTGACAAATTTGTTAAAGAAACATAAAAATGCTTTTACATGGGGTTATCATGATATGAAAGGATTGGATCCTACATTATGCACCCATAGGATTTGCATAAAGGAAGACTGTACACCAGTAAGACTACCACAAAGGAGAATCAACCCTGCACTAAGAGAAATTGTCAAAGAGGAATTGCAGAAGCTATTAGATGTAGGATTTATCTACCCAATCTCAGATAGCCAATGGGTGTCCGCTCTGGTTCTTGTGCCCAAGAAGGGAGGAAAATGGAGAGTATGTATTAATTATAGAGAATTAAATTCTGCCACAAAAAAGGATCATTTTCCCCTTCCTTTTATAGACCAAGTATTGGACTCACTTGCAGGAAAGCAGTACTTTTCCTTTTTGGATGGATTCAATGGTTACAATCAGATTCATATTGTACCTGAAGATGAAGATAAAACAACATTTACCTATCCTTGGGGAACATATGCCTACTCAGTGCTTCCATTTGGCTTATGCAATGCACCTGCAACTTTCCAAAGAGCATTGATTAGAATATTTTCTGATATCTCACATGATTGTATGGAAATCTATATGGATGATTTCACTACTTATGGTGCTACTTTTGAAGAAGCATTAGCAAATTTAGGCAAGGTGTTGGAAAGATGTGAAGACCACAACCTATCATTAAATAGTACAAAGTGCTTCATGATGATGCAGGAAGGTGTAGTACTTGGTCACTACATTTCTCCAAAAGGAATACAGGTAGACCCAACAAAGATTGAAGTCATCATCAATCTGCCCATTCCTGCAAAGCAAAAGGATGTCAGGAGTTTCTTGGGTCATGCAGGGTATTATAGATGTTTCATCAAAGATTTCAGCAAAATGGCATCCCCATTATATACTCTTCTTACAAAAGATGTTGAATTTCAGTCGAATGAAGATTGTGACAAAGCATTTTCTGACTTAAAGGTAGCCTTAACCCATGCTCCTGTACTTAAAGGCCCCTATTGGGAACTTCCTTTCCATATTCATACTGATGCATTAGATTATGCCATAGGAGCAGTTTTAGGCCAGAAAGAAGGAGTCGTTGAGCATGCTATTTAGTTTGTAAGCAAAAACTTATAGGGTGCTAAATTCAACTATACAGTGACAGAGAAGGAAATGTTGGCAGTCATCTATGCACTTAATAAATTTAGGCACTACATAACTAGTTATCAAATCTTTGTGCACACAAATCATGCAACCATTAGGTATCTCATGAACAAACCTCTCATACATGGTCGATTAGCAAGATGGGTGTTGTTAATGCAGGAATTTGACATCACTATTGTGGATAATCTAGGAAAGGCCAATGTGGTTGTAGACTTTCTTTCAAGAATGACTACTTCAAAAAATAACCAGGTCATTGACGACTCTTTTCTTGATGAACATTTGTTTTCACTCATTGTGCAAACACCTTGGTATGCTGACACTGCCAATTACCTAGTCACAGGAAGAGTCTCTCCTCACTTCTCTCCTAAGGAAAGAAGGGTACTCATTGAAAAATCTTTTCCTTTTAAATTGATTGCTAGATGTTTGTTCTACACTGGACCAGACAATGTCATGAGGAGATGTGTGAGAGAAGATGAAACATATGACATTTTGCATGACTGTCACAATGAACCTTGTGGAGGACATTTTGCAGCAAAGCGAACTGCAATGAAGATTTTGAATGCAGGTTATTATTGGCCTACACTATACAAGGATGCAGCAAGATATACCAAGAAATGTGATAGTTGTCAAAAGATGGGACGGCTAACAAAGTCTGATGAGATTCCCTTTATCCTTAGCTTGTGATTACTCCATTTGATAAATGGGGATTAGATTTTGTAGGACCTATTGATCCTCCATCTAATGGTAAATCCTATATCTTAGTATGCACTGATTATGTAACTAAATGGGTAGAAGTTAAGGACATGAAACATGCAAGAGACAGTAAAGTTGTAGAATTTCTCTATGAAGAAATCTTTACACAGTATGGAGTTCCCAGAGAATTAGTGATTGATCAAGGAGTTCAGTTCACCTCAACTCTAATTGCAACACTAGTTCAGGAATACAACATAAGGCACAAGAGGTCTACTCCATATTACCCCTAGGCTAATGGCCAAGTTGAAGTGACTAACAGAGAAATAGAAGCCATCTTGACCAAAACTATGGCTATCCATAGGAAGGATTGGGAAAATAGGCTACCAGAAGTTATCTGGGCCTACAGGACAACTTGGAAAACAACTACTGGTTTTACTCCTTTCGAATTACTGTATGGAAAAATAGCCATGATGCCTATTGAGTTTGAACATAAAACTCTTAGGACTACACTTGACTTGGGGATGGATTTGTTGGCAAGAGACATGTTGTGACTTCATGAGTATTGTCATTGATGTCAACAAAGTCCATCCCACACATCCGTAGGACATGGTATGACCATATCGGAAGACAGACTGAAGTGTTTTTTGGTCCAGTAAGTAAGAACAGAGCATGCAGCAAGGTCCGACAGTCAGGTCCAGATCTCTCAGAGGAAGTATCTCAGTAAAGTACGGACTTGGGGAAGTCAAGAGGAGTACCCTGATTGATACATTCTAGGGATTGAGCCTCCGGTGATGAAAGAATGAAGAGATATGAGCACCTAAGCATTGGGTTCCTGTTTGATAGAGTAGACTGAGGAAGAACTGACCGACAGAGCATTAGACCTTAATCCAGACGAGATATTGATGGTAATAAAGCTTCTTAAGGGATCATTCATGATTAGCCAACATGATTGATGACTTCTATAAGAATCTCCTTGATACACATCACTTGGTAAGCAAGGATTTAGCCGACAGACCAGAGTTTGAGAAAATATTGAGTATTTCAGATGCTGACTAGAAAGATGTTGAAATCCTTTGTGCAGATATATATACTAGATTGATTTTGATGAGAAGGTGTGTGTGTGGTGGTGTGTTGTGCAAAGAAAAGTAGAGAGTAGTGTGGAAGCAGCAATAAAGGTCCAGTATGTGACAGAACAACAGCACTAAGGTAGAGGAAGAATGAAGTGTAGTAGATCAGTGTATTGAGCTTAACCAGAACTGAACTTAAGCACATGTGGATGCTTCTCATTAGTTCAAGTATCTAGTTTCCTTCTATAAACTATTGTAGGCAGTGAGCCTCTTGTGAGCAGTGTGCTTGGGTAGTGAGCCCTAATTGGCAAGTGCCATTTTGTACTACCTTATTCTTTTAATAGAGAATACAATCTTGGGTTAATCACCCCATGGTTTTTTCCCTTAACAGGGTTTTCCACGTCAAAAATATTGTGTCATGTGTGTTGAGTTTATTTCTATTTCCATTATTATGTATGCTGATATGATTTGATATTGCTCTAATTGTTAAAGAAGAAAAGAAAGTCAAATAATTAAGATAATTGATTCACCCCCCCTCTCAGTTATCAACAATTGGTATTAGAGCCAAGTTCCTCCTAACAGAGCCTAACAGCTTGAGGAAGATCTAGGAATCTCAATAAATATGTATGGAATGAGGGAACAACTTCAGTCTGCCCTAGATGATCTTGAGCAATCTCATTCCGAAGTCAATGAATTGAAGGAAAGACTCAAACAAGCTGATGATTTCATAAATGAACTAAAAGAGAAACTAATTATCTCTATGAAAAAGAGAAAGGAGCTACTTCAACAGTTAGCAAGTCAAAGTGAAGCCAATTATACTGATGAAGATCTGAATGAGAAGAACAAGTTATGTGAGAAGCTATCAAAAGAGGTCATTATGGTAAGACGTGAAATGGAAGGAGTTATAGAATTCACTCAAGAAATTGAAGAGAAAAGAAAGACTGAAGATAATCTAAAACAATCTCTCAAGGAGAAGTTAGAAGACTGCCACAAAATGGATAGAATAATCAGGCATTTGGAATTTGATCTTCAAGAAGCTAGAGATAATGAAGAACAACTTGAGAATCAGATTGACACTCTTAAAAGGGATCTTCAAACAACAAATGAATACAAAGAGAAATTCAAGATAAGGTCTAATCAACTTGAAGTTTTTCTTGAAAGACAAAAGAGGGTAGGTGATAAACAAGGCTTGGGGTATGAGAAAGGCGAAATCTCTGGATCCGGTCAGAAGAACTTTGGATCAGGAAATCCAAGGAACAAGCCTAGAAGACCTCCGATAAGGCAACCTAATGCTCAAAGATATCCATCCTTCAATGGATATTGCCACAACTACAATAACTTTGGTCACAAAGCAAATTAGTGCAGAAGAAGAATGAATTAGACTAATCCATCCTTCTCCAGACAGTGTTTCAATTACAAAAGGTATGGTCACAAATCTCATGAGTGTAGAAATATGCAAATAAACAGTTCATTCAATGGTAGATGCTTTGCATGCAATAGAATGGGACATATGGCTAATCAGTGTAGATCAAGAGGATATCAATCAAATATGCAAAGAAATGTTGTTTGCTACAATTGCAATAGATCCGGTCATATTGCCAAATTCTGCAGAAGCAAGAATTAGGACAAAAAGGGTCTGGTACATCATAATCAAAACCAAGACAAAGGAAAAGGAAAAGTGAATGTGGATGAAATCCAAAGGGAAATGAACAAGATTTGGGTGAAGAGGAGTATAGAAAATGTTGAGGATGGATCCGCACTAGAATCTGGTGCTGATATTCCTTTCGAAAACTAAATAGATGAGCTCTGGCTCAAGGGGAGTCACAAAAGAAAACAATTTCCCCTAGCTAGTCAATTGGTGCCTAAAATTGGCACATGGAAGGTTGCGGATTAAAAGGGATCTTAGAGAAACATCTAAATAACCCTTGGTAAAGATATGGAAGATCTGCAAGAAGCTTAGAAGAGGTTAATCTTCCAAGATTGATCTAGTTTAATAGTCATCCGGTAAGAAGCAGGATTTTCATAGTTAGATCCGGCATGATTCAAAATTGAGGAATCTTGATCTACAGATAGATCAAATGATTGGGGAAAGGAAGATAGATTGTCATTAATCACTAAGAATAACTCTAAGTGTATCTCAGTGATCTAGAAAAGATCTTTCTTAGAATAAGGAGAACAAGGCAACTAGAATGACTTAAGTTGCACCTTTATTGCAATGTGGAATTAGGGTTTGCTCAAAGATAAAAGGGTTCATTTTCTCGTCATTTGCACGTTTGCATTAGTGAAAAAGATAAGAAGAGCTTTGCAAACAAGTTTGCTTCATCTCTCTCAAGGATCAATCATAGAATTCAAGACAACCGGTGATCTTTTGGGCTCATTTTGTGAACCCTAAAAGTGTAAAAGGTATTTTCCATTCTTGAAATCTCTCTTTGAATCTTTTAAAAGATGAGTACTCTGAATGTTGTGAAAATCACTGATAGGCTGCATCCTAAATTCAAGAAACATCTATACAAATCCCTAGAAGTTGATCCCCTTGGTGCATTTTCAAGCATTCCGCATGGGGTTTTGCATGTTGAAGACGTTAGGGCATACATTCATGCAAATATTGAGGAATTCAAGGAATCCAAGTTGATGGATATATATCATAAGCAGCTAATAGATGAATCATTTGAACTCAAACCTCAGTACAAAGCCATCTGAGACAAGCATTTTGGACAGTGCATTCATTTCCCCTATTTTGCAGAAGATGAATGGATCCGGTATATTTTGAGTAGAATGCATGATAACTTTATGTGGTTGATGAGGCCATTCAAGATAACCAAGGATGCCATTAAGGTAGTTACCGGATTACACTCATCCGGTGAGTTACCTGCTCTCAAATCCATCAAGAATTAGACAGTGAGTGAGGCAACAAGATCTAAATTTGATAAAAGAGCAATGACAATTGAGGATATCACAGATCCGGATATCAAGTTTGCTGCCATGATAATTGGCTACAAGATATATCACTCCAGCAGAGAGAATTCTGTATCTGGAATAGCAATTTACACTGCTTATGAAATGTTAAGGAAGAATGCTGACTAAGATCTCTGTGAGCTCCTTTTGAACCAACTTTTGGAGAATCTGTAGAAGATAAAGAAGGACAAGAAGAACTCTTTCAAATACGGTGGCTTGATACTCCGTCTTTTCTTCTATTACATGAATGAGCTACCCCGATCTAGTGGTTGGATATGGCAAAATGACAGACCTGTTGCCATACAAATCAGGGATTATTTGCATGGGCTTGGTGATGCCAAGGCACAAAACACAACACTCTGGGGCTACTTCAAGAACTTTCAGAATACGATGCAAGCTAGAGAGAGAATCCCCTGATCTCTAGTTGAAAAGTATAAGGATACAATATGCTTTATGGTAGAAACTGATCAATGCCTAATAGAGGCAATGGAGCCAAGGATAGTTTGGATCATGCCAATGGGGTATGAAGTAGATGAGAAAATTGTAGATCTACATATTCAACACATGCTAAGTCAACCCAAGGATCCTAAGGCAGAAAGGTTTGAAACCTTTGAATAGTACTGCCTTGGGGAATTTCAATTTCATTACAGAACAGTTTGGAATCTTGGGTTACAAATTGGTGGAATACTGGTCAATCAAATTTTTTTTTTGACTATTTACAAGAAGAAAACGCTCTAGGAAAATTTGAGAAAATAGAAGAGCTATTCCTGTTAGAAATAATGGTGGAAGATTCTTCAGAAACGCATTCACAAAATCTTCATGTAGAGATGTAGAAAAAAATGATTCAATTGGTCAAAATATATAATCAAGATTGTATCCAAATAATCTCACATTTATTAGCAAATCTAATAGGTTTTGTTGTTCTAAGTGTTTATCTCATTCTGGGTAGGAAGAAACTTGGCATTCTAAATTCTTGGATCCAAGAAGTCTTCTACAACCTAAGTGATACAATGAAAGCTTTTTCTATTCTTTTAGTAACCGATCTATGTATTGGGTTTCATTCGCCCCATGGTTGGGAACTTATTATCGATTTGATCTTCAAAAATTATGGATTTGCCCATAACGAACGAATAATATCTGGTCTCGTTTCAACTTTTCCAGTCATCTTAGACACAATTTTTAAATATTGGATCTTCTGTCGTTTGAATCGTATATCTCCTTCACTTGTAGTAATTTATCACTCGATGAATGAATAACAAATAGGTTTATCCCTCATTTAACCCCCCCTTTTTTTAACTTTTTTAGGGTGATACTTCTTATTTTTTATCTTTAGGTTTAATATAGTAGCAGAATTGTAGACAGGTCACTATGATAGTTACCTACTACCATTTATTTAAAATAAAAGATTTGGAACCAAAAATTGAACCATGCAAAATAGAAAAACTTATGATAACTGGGTAAAAAAGTGGATAACTCAATCAATTTCCATCTTAATCATGATAGATATAACGACTCAGACATCTATTGCGAATGCATATCCCATTTTCGCACAGCAAGGTTATGAAAATCCTCGCCCTGACCAAATCCTCCAAGAGCTCTGCACCTGCCACCTCTAAGAGCCAAAAGGCATCAAAACTGAAAGTCAGGACATCCAGAAAGGGAGAGAAAAGAACTAAGACAAAGGCCACAAGGTCTTATACCAGTCAAAAAGATGATGAAGAGAATGAGTTAGATGAGGAGGTAAAGAAAATGAAGAAGAAAAAGAAAGTATCCGGTGAATCCTCTATAGGTCAAGACAAGGAAGAAGAGGCAGAAGAATTCATTGAAAGACCTACTCTCTGCATTGATGATATCATCAAATCAGTTACTGTGGATGGGAACCTGCAACCAATGGTTGAATTTTATGATGAATATAGTGAAGCTAATAAGAAGATATTGCAAGATGCCACAGTTAGGTATCTAAACATCTACAACAAAGTATTCATTGAAATTATATCTCTGATTCCCAAAAGCTTAGGGAAGGAACTTGAAATAAGAAAGAAAAATGCCCAAGAAAAAGATCTAGAAATCTGAGAGCAAATTGTTATTTAGCTCTATCCGTCCATTACCCCTAAACAAATAAACATTATCTTCAAGGATTGCAAGGATGAGTTTTGGAGCAAAGCTAGAATGAATCAGCTTATGCTTGGAGAAACTGACAAAGTGGCAAAGGAAACAGAAGATATCCTCCGAAATGCTTTTAAAAGATTCAATCTTCCTATTATAGAGGACTTAGGTGATGAACCCTCTGTCATGGATGACAAAGGAGAATCTACTGAGACAGTGGCAAAAGAGGCAAAGGAGTCAAGTGAAGAGAAATCTAAGAACTTAGATTCCTCTGCTCCAGAAGAGGAAATCCATGAAGAAGAAAACATCTCTCCTCTAGTTTCCCCTGTAGACTCCGAATCTAAAGGAGAAGAAAGAATAGAGGAGAAAACTAGTCAAAAAGAAGAAGTAAAGGAAAAAGAAAAAGACCAAATAGAGAAGACCCCAAGAGACAGTTCTAAGACTGCAGAAGGGAAGAAGACTCTGTCTCTAGCAAGAGACACTGCATAAACTGTCAAAGATTTCTTAACCAAAGAGATGATGGAAATTGATGAACCGGAACTGCTTCAAGAACCATTCAATTTTGATTCCCTCTCCCTGGTTCAGACTATGAAGATAGCATCCTTTGCCCATGCAAAGGCAAAAGAAAAACTTTTGAAGTCTCACATGGAAGACTGTGAGCTAATTGAGATTACATCCGGTGCATTGGAGAAAATCATGCCATCCTTCCAAAAGGATCCTTCGGCCTCCACATCTGGTAATCTAAAGTCTCTTGTAAATTTTGTTCATACACATTTTGATTTCTTAGAGAAGTCAGCAGAAGAAAAGGTCCAGAAGGAGTTTTTGGGAAAGAGATTCTCTGAAGTACAAGGACTAATAACCAATGATAGGAGAAATATGGATATTGGGATAAAGAGCTTAGAAAATGCTCTTAAAGATGGCAGAGAAATGTATAAATTTTGTCTATCTTGGTCCAAAGTAACAATGGATATTGAGAAGAAAGTGAAAGAACAGGAGGATAAACTGTCAAGACTATCTCATAATTTTGATCCTCTTACCACATCCATAATAAATCAAGAGTGTCAAACTATTGCAGTCTTAAATGAAATTGAGAAGCTTGAAAAAGAAAAGAAAAATAGAATAAGCAGGTTGAGTGAACTTAGAGGGATAATTATCCCTAAGTTAGAGGCCATGCATGAGGCCCTAAGTGATGCTTAGACCACAGCCCGGACCGGTTATCTGACAGTTCTAAAAAGGGCAAACACTTTTGCATTCCTGTTGAGTGGTCACATCTCAATTTTAGACAGGATGAAGAAGAGTTGGGCAATAGAAGTGGTACGGTTGAAGACCACCTTTGCTAATATACTTCAATATATGTAAGTATAGCATGTATATATACTTATGCGGCTAAGTATAGTTGGATTTTTGGAAATTTTGGTGTGCGGATCCTACCCTTTGCCATTGATGTCAAAGGGGGAGTGAGGAGCAGTGAAAAATGTGGAATACAGCTAAGGGGGAGCTCCAAAAAAGTGTATAGTAGAATAGAGCATCAGCCAAGGGGGAGTACAGTGTGACACTTAGTCATTTTTCACTAAGTGTTGCCATCAATGCCAAAGGGGGAGATTGTTGGCAAGAGACACGTTGTGATTTCATGAGTATTGTCATTGATGGCAACAAAGTCCATCCCATACATCCGCAGGACATTGCATACCGGAAGATAGACTGAAGTGTATTTTGGTCCAGTAAGCAAGAACAGAGCATGCAGCAAGGTCTGACAGTCAGGTTTGGATCTCTTAGAGGATGTATCTCAGTAAAGTACAGAATTGGAGAAGTCAAGAGGAGTACCCTGACTAATACATTCCAGGGATTGAGCCTCTGGTGATGAAAGAATGAAGAGATATGAGCACCTAAGCATTGGGTTCCTGTTTAACAGAGTAGACTAAGGAAGAACTGACCGGCAGAGAATCAGACCTTAATCTGAATGAGATATTGATGGTAATAAAGTTTCTTAAGGGATCATTCATGATTGGCCAACATGATTGATGACTTCTATAAGCATCTCCTTGATACACATCACTTGGTAAGCAAGGATTCAGCTGACAGACCAGAGTTTGGGAAAACATTGAGTATTCCGGATGCCAACTAGAAAGATGTTGAAATCCTTTGTACGGATATATATACCAGAAGGGATTTCGTTGAGAAGGTGTGTGTGTGGTGTTGTGTTGTGTGAAGAAAAGTAGAGAGTAGTGTGGAAGCAGCAATAAAGGTTCGTAGTATGTGACAGAATAGCAGCACTAAGGCAGAGGAAGAATGAAGTGCAGTAGATCAATGTATTGAGCTTAACCAGAACTGAACCTAAGCACATGTGGATGCTTCTCATCAGTTCAAGTATCTAGTTTCCTTCTATAAACTATTTTAGGCAGTGAGCCTCTTGTGAGTAGTGAGCTCAGGCAGTGAGCCCTAATTGGCAAGTGCCATTTTGTACTACCTTATTCTTTTAATAGAGAATACAATCTTGGGTTAATCACCCCGTGGTTTTTTCCTTTAACAGGGTTTTCCACGTCAAAAATATTGTGTCATGTGTGTTGAGTTTATTTTTGTTTCCATTGTTATGTATGCTGATATGATTTGATATTGCTGTAATTGTTAAAGAAGAAAAGAAAGTCAAATAATTAAGATAATTGATTCACCCCCCCTCTCAGTTATCAATAGGATCTATCTAAGGCACAAACAGAAAGAATTATGTAGCTCAATGCTTTGGATGAGATGAGAAAAGAAGCTTTACATCATATAGAAGTGGTGCAGAATCAGAGAATCAGGTGGCATGGCAAATACATCAAAGATAAGAAGTTCTAGCCTGGTGATTGGGCTTTGCTTTATGACTCAAGGTATCAGGAGAATGTAAGAAAATTACAGACAAGGTGGCTAGGACCATATGAGGTTGCTAAAGTGTTTTCCAATGGTGTTATTCAGCTTACTGCTATTGACCCTGTCAAATTTAAACTATTAGTCAATTGTCATCGACTCAGGTTATATCACATGCCAGCCTCCAAAGAAGACTTCCTGCAACAATTCACTCAACATGCAACTCCAGAACTTCCTGCAGCCAAAGGTAGTGGACTTAGTGTCCCTCCTTCTGGCTAACCAAGGTACAAAACTTGTCATAATAAAGATTTCCACATTCGTGGGAGTCCACTCTTTCACTTCTTTGCCCATCCACCCACCCATATTCATTCTTCTCTCTTCCATCACGTGTATTGATTACACTTCATCCCATCTCGCTTCAGCCCACTCCACCTTTATTCATTGCTCAATAAATTATTAAGCATTACCTATTACTTTCTCCATGATTTTTACAACCAATCTTCCACAAATAAAGGTACATACACTTTAATAATTCTCTCTTAATTATCTTGTGGTTCATTCATTTAATTATTGTACATTAATATCGATATTTCTCGTAGCATGTCATTATTCCCTTCCTTGTCCTGTCATGCATCAAATTTGCATGTGTGGACACATGCCTAAATTAAGGTTGGGGAGGGAGTATTAATATGATGTCCACGTGTCAGTCCATCCATATGTTTTATGCCTGAATGTCAGTAAAGTTTTGAAATTGAATGATTTGAATCTTAAGTGAGGTGATGGCTCACAAGTGTGAGATGACAACCTTCATTGATCATTCATTAATGCTTATACCACCCTTTTTTCTTGCATTCCCAAGAAAAGAAGCTGTAAAGGAAAATGCAGATAGCATGAGTTATTAAAAATTTAACAGGATTGCAGGAAGGTGAAGCTAGTTTTCAAACTTTTTGCAGAAAAAAACTTTACAATGTGATTGTTTTCAGCAGCTAAGTCATGGGAGGATGATTAATTCAGAATGAACCCACAGTTCATGATGTATTATTGCAAGATGCACTTAGCGAGGCTGAATTTAGAAAATGTGGATGGATGGACTATTTCTTGAATTTAAATGGTTTTGATGAAAATATTGCGCTAGAATTTGCTCATACATTATCTGATGGTAAATCCATGGTAAGAGGATTGGAGGTGTTGGCCATTGAGGAGAGAATTGTAGAAGTTACAGGTCTGCTTGTTGATGGCAAAGAATACCCCGTTGCCAGAGATGCCAAGTCAGCTAGGGCCAAGTTTATAGAACCTAGTGATCCACCATTGACTATAGACAAGCAGGGAGCCAAAAGGACCTCTCTGCCTAAATTGTGGAAATAGGTAGCTGTCCATGTGGTGAAGTACATTACTTGCGAAGGTCGGCAGTCGAACATTCACTCTGTGCATTTCAAATTGTTGAATCATATGAGACATGGAAGAAGAATAAACGTGCCAAATGTGCTTTACCACCTTCTCTCGATTATGGCCATTGAAACCCAAAAAGGTAGGCCTAATTTTGTCTCTCACCACTGTTTAATCAAATTGCTTGTTGAGAAGTCTCTGCATAATGTATCCGATATGACTTGGGAGGAATTTTTGAATATTGATCAAATAAGACCTAGTCATTTGCGACCTGTGGCTGTGCCGCAACATCATAGAACTAGGAGAAGGGTATGTTCTGTTGAAGCTACTCCGGGAACTTCAACTTCCAGTGCAAACCCTCTTGCAACAAAACAAGCTATTGAGATTAGCTCTTCTGAAGCAAAGCATGCAGACAAAGAAAATTCTTTAGATTCTGACAATGAGGATACTCCTCTTAGCAATTTAATTCAAACTAGGGCACAGAGGAGAAGGGTAGAAATAAAGAAGGGCAAAACCAAAAAGAAAACCGCAGAAAGGAAGGTGCTACACTCTAGGAAATGAAAAAGATGATACTATTCTTCCTACAGTCGAAGAGCAACATGAGAGCCCTTCTAGTAAATCAAGACTTGTTGAGCCTGCCTCTGGTGCATCTATGCAGACAAGCCCTAGGGTTGATGAAATGACAGTTGAAGATACAGAGGCCCCAGTGGGGCATGAGAATGATGTAGAAAAAGACATAATTGAAGAAGCAATAGATGTAACTCTGGCAGACCTTGTCGCCGTTGCTGAGCATATTGAGAGACAGGAACATGAAGATAAATAGGAGTTCCTACAGCAAGATACCTTGCAGCCTATGTTACATGAAGATCTACCATCTGTGCCAGGAAAGACTTTGCTAGGCATACACAGACCTCCTAATTTTTTAATGCACATGGTTGCCATGAATTTGTGAAATGAAATACAGAGGAGAGAAAAGGAATGGAAGATGGAAAAATGCAGATTGAAGGATGAAATTCAAAAGAAGGATGAAGAGATTAAAGAAAAGGATGCAGAAATTGCAACTTTAAAAGAGAGAGTGGATAGTATGGCAGCTTTGGTGCCTCAGGTATTAGAATGCAGGACTCCCCCAAGAGTCTATGCTCTGCATTTAAAGGAAAGGTACCTCTCTTTTAAAGTGGCAAGAATTGTTTCTGGTTTGAACCCTACCATTGAAACTCCTCTTAAATTTTTCAATGCTTATAGGATTGCTCCTCTAGAAATAAAGAATTTGTTGTGTGAATTTTATTTGCATAATTTTGCTGTGTCCCAAGACCATGAGTGGAACCCCTTGTTGTATGTTGGGGATGTTCAGTTGAGGGCATTTATGTCCTGGATGCGAAATGAGGTTAGTTGGGGACAACAATTCAGGGCTTATAAGCAATTAGAATTCAACACTCCATTGCCTGTTAGAGCAAAATTTGGAAATCTAGGAGGCATTTTCAATGATTGGCATAGAATGCTTTATAGGCCAAGTTATGGTAACAGAATCCTTCCTGAAAGAGAAGCAGCTTACAGAGGATATGAGAAGATGGCACACACTGTTGGAGACTTTGTGAAAGGACATTTGACACAAAGGTGGAATGGTTTATCTGATGAGCTAAAACAAGCAGAGCCTCACTCTCTGCAGAATTATGTTGCAGCATGTAAAAGAGTGGACATATATATTTAGATTGTAAGGATAAAGGGACAATTCTGGCTTCCCTTAATCTTTCAACCACCTATCCTATTGTGGCCAGTGCCAAATTACATATTTTACCAATATGATATTGCTGAAGAGCGACAAAGATGGAGTAGGTTGGATAGGCAACAAGGGTTCTATTGGGATCCTACCTCACGCACCAGAGAGACTGATATTGGACAACTGGCAGTTGCTAACTTCAGAACATTAACCAAACAAAAGAACAACCCTTCCTCTGTTGGAGGACCAACAAAGTCTTAGGTTGGGGAGAGTGATGAGTCTAGTTTATGACTCAAATTTTGTTAAACTTTATTGTCCATTTGTTGTAGTTATCTTGGACTTTGATACTTTAATCTTGATCTTTCTATGTCATTACCCCAAAGCTATAACTTGTTGAGCATAGGTCATTTCTTATATCCTTTTATGACAAAGACATGCTATTTGAACTATCTACGTTAATGTTACATATGGTTAATGAATATTACTTCAATGTAGTTACGAATGTGCAATTATTTGTGTGTACTAACATTATTATGTAGATATAATTGACATCCATAAAGTGAGGAAGATTCTGTTGGTTGGTCGCTTACCATAAAAGTCAAACATGGTGATCGTTCAAATGTCAAATGGAGGGAAGGCAACCGCTTTGTAACTAATCTTAAATACCTGTTGAGCGAATTTAGGAGTTATTGTTATGCTAAATCTACATTAAAGCAACTCGCTTGACTAGATTCCCCTGCATGCATAACCTCCTTTCCACTTTCTATGTTTTCCATAATGTGCCGTCCTCCTATTTTGTTGGAGTTGACCGCCCTGCTGGATAGTTAGTTTTGTAGTTTTCCTTCTATAAATAAGACTCTGATACTCCTTCTGTGGAAGTTGTTGATTATTTAGATATTGTACTTGCATTATCCAATTTTTGGTAATACAGTTATAATGTTCAGTTGTACTCATATTCTTGAATGACTAAAATGAAGTTGTAATTCTGCATTTCTGAGTTTACATTTGTCTTAGGGAATACTCATCCAAGGGGGCCCACTTGGTGAGAATTCCACCCTCTAATTTAGTTACATTTTCTGTTAAGCAAATAGTTAAATTTGGCATTGAATGTTCCTGTAGCCACTAGAATTCTATTCTGTGTCTGTTCATGCAGTCAAAGCAGACAGAGTAGTTTCCTGTTTGTTTGCCCAGACTTTTATTTTCTGTCATGTACTTGATTCTAGAATAGCTGTTGGTTAATGTTCAACATTCCTGTTATTTCCATTCTAGCAGTTTATCTTCAACATTATGTCTTTCTTAGCTATAGAATGAACATGGCTACTTTGGAAGTTCTTAGTGCACATATCGTGCTGATCCATTTCAAGTTCACGTCCCTGGGTTGACAAGTTAAATGCATCTCCATAGTGATTAAGACATCTACTCAATTCAGATGTCTAATTTCTGAGTTACAGTTTTAAGAGCTCGGTTGTTAAATCATTGTAAGAGACCAACACCCTTCATAACACGAAGGAAACCTAGCCTTGCACAAAATGCCTAGCAACCTATAAACAATTAGAAAGAGGGAACACCCGAAATCCATATGATGATGTGCAAATGTCTCACAATAGGATGTAGCAGAGAAATATATAAATAAAGTTTTACTAGACAATCTTTCATCTATTTCAATGAACATGGCTTGGGCCAAGCACTTAGAATAGTTACGGTCAAATCCTGATAAAGAGGAAAAGCCTTCTCTGTTTGCCCACATTTAGCATCCTAGCCCAAAAGAAACCCAATGCACATAACAAATAGTAATTCTAACCCAGTGTGCCCATATTCGAGAATCTTATATATAATCAAGAAAGGAGAAAAAAATAGTCTATCTTACCAATAAAAAATTTCAAGCACTCAAAACACGCATAAATACTCCTTGCAAAGAAAAAATAATTCAATGCATATTCCACTATGATTTCATTGGCATTACATCATCTACTTCACTCAAGCATTTAATAAACTTCCCTAACAAATCTCTCTTGAAAATATACATACATACATAATACAAACTTGATTTAACAACACTTTCATATCGGTCATTTAAAACACATAACAATGTGCTAAACATGTACAAGCAGTATTAAGGTAACAAGAGGTCGGCAGAGAATAAGGAAACTCAAAAAGTGCAAGAATACAACAAAGCCTCATAAGTCAAGACATGCAGATATAACATGGGTATAAAGCTAAAGGAAGTAATTTCATCATATCGTAACTAAGCTGCTATATACATATAAAAGATGAGTCGACTGCAAGAGCCCACACAGGTTGAATTGAAAGAGGATGAGGCTGTTTTAATACCCTTTAATCTGACCTTTTATTATTTTGACCATGCCACTTGAAAACTTAAAGAAAACTGGCCATTTGATCCCATGAAAAAGGCTGATCACCACACTCATAGGTAGTATTTAATTACAAAACTAGCCAAATATAAAACAAGGCCGAACTAGTTAAAGAAGAGGGTGCTAGGATAAGAGCTAGAGGCCATTAGATAAATAAGGCTGATCCCCTGTACACAGAGAGGTTGTTACTAATCAAAAGAAGACCATTACTAAACAAAAGAAGCTCAAAATTGTTATTAGGTATTTGTGCTGCTATGCAGGTTGCTATAGTCCTTACACTAGCTATTAAAATAATGCTAGGACATATAAATACATATAGATATACGAGCTACTGATAAATAAAACAAAAGAAACATTTCAAAAATAATAAGATCATCTACGAGGAGGTGGGTGTTTTACTTAGCATAGTGGATGGTTTTGGTACAACAACAAAAGACTTTCAAAAACATGCAAGATGCTACAGTGAGCCAAACAAGATAGTAAGAGGACTGTAAGAGTACTATGATGGCCGATGCACTCAACGAAGAGACCCATATATTAACATTTCTGAAATGTTCATCTCGAAACATGCCAATCTAATAAATAAGGAGGTGGCTTGCTATCACACAGAGAGACATTTTACTATTAAAAGGTAGGCCAATATGGGGAGAAGAAAGTCATTAAACAACCATTTAGTATAAAGAAGAACTGTTTAAAGCGAAAGAAAGGCCAAGCCAATATTTAGATAGGGGAATTAATATTTACACAGGCTGCCTTATAATTTATGCACGCCGTGTTTAAACATAAACAATCCATTAAATAGTTAAAGTTGGTCATTTTACACATAAACCAGTCTGTTTAAACAAAGTGTAGGCCATTTAAATATCAATACATAGGCATAATTTTTTTTAAAGGGAAAGTCATTATAAGATGAGAGATGTTGTTTACATGAATAGAAAACCAATACAGCTTTATGAAGGCCGCTCCCTTTCATCAAGTGGTCAATTCAATATGTAAACTCATTCAGCGGATACAATTGTATATAAAAAAATGATAGATTTATTTTCCATAGATAGGTGAAAGGAAGGAAAGAATTATATGGCCGATTGAAACATAGCTGTGAGGTTGATTCACAAAATTGTAGGTGGATTTAAGAGAAAAATATAAATAGACTAACATTTTTTGAGAAGAAAACCTGATTTATTAAATCTTTGGCCCATTCCTTCTACTATGAGTATTCCTGAGACTTCTTCTGTGCAAGCTTTCCTTCGTGCCTTTTCTTTTCTTTTTTGTCTATGTGCTAACTTTTTCTCCTTTTTCTTTCCCTTGAACGAATGAATCCTTTTCTTTTTCTTTTGCTCTTTTAACATCTTCCATGCCATTAAAATCAACATCTATATGCTCTTTGAACTCCTGGTTTCCTTTAGATAACTTCAATTAACTTCTCTTCTAGTTGCGTGGCACTTGGCGCCCCCTTTGCGTGCGGTAGCAATAATATAGTTCGCTCTCCTTTTTCATTAAGACATGTGCTTTATCTTTATTTTAAGAATATAAAAAGACTATTATTTTTGGTTTCAACAAACATCATTGTATGAATAATTGTTTTTATTATTAGATTTCATTTTAAATAGACACATGTTTTTAAAATTAAGAACACAGTATAGATAAAATATATATATACAAAATATTTTAATCATAGCTCAATAATAATTAACCATTAAAGCTATATTTTTGCTTTTTGGAATCAAACTACACAATTCTATCTATCCAATGATAAGGAAGTAATATAAAATCCAAGAAGATATTATGCTCACACAACATACTGGAGGCAACAAAATAAATAATTTAACTCATCTACTCAAGTCAAACACGTGAGTCAAATCTCAGAAGATTATGCCATAGAAACTCAATGAATCATTCAAGAATGCAAAGTGATATGATCTACATGTGTGTGTGTGTGAACATCAGGTTCCATCCTATTAGTTCATGTTAGGTGACTATAAGATCTCTACCTCAGCCATGTTCTCACCCTTGACGAGTACCTGCGTTTAGTCGCACTCAGTCTCACATCAGTAGGTTAGTTCCCCAAAATCACAGTCGAAGCTTGCAAAACATGATACATGATAACATACATTTTAATCCATCAAAATCAGGACAATTCACCAGTTAAGCTTACGAATTAACCACGCAGTAAAAAATTCAAAGTAACAATCAATAGTTTGAGTAGTAAAAGAGAGTGGACAAACGATTGAGATGTGACAGAAGGTTGGGCCTTCATTTTCCAAGAAAAGAGTTTTAAGTTAGCTAATCCTTCTAAATAACTATAATACTTCATTAAGACATTCTATTATTTGATAAACAAATAAGATACAAGGCACAAACACCAAAAAAAACTCATTTCACGTTCATAATCTATTTGATACTATTTTAAGAATGAAAATCCTAGGAGCAATCTATTTATTGTGAAAAAAGATGTTCATAAAATAATCTTATTCTTGACTAATAACTTAAGAAACCTAATCCTCCCACCTTTTCTAAATCTTGTCCTAAGCCTAATGTTAAACATGTTGATCCCTCTTCTGCCTCCACTAATTTCATCACCTGCAAACCCCAAAATTTACAATAAATTATCTTGCCTTCTCCATCCTATTTTATTATCATTAACCAAATTATCTTAGCCAACCTTATTACTCTCCCCCATTCCTGCTCTTGATGTATATATTACCTTACCTTGTGGCTATATGATCATAATCATTTTTATAGATACCATCAGGTGAAAGGCCATGAAAATGACAATTGCATGGGTATCATTCATGTTGAGGAACACGATGATCATGGAATTAAACATGTTACATTTCTCCCATCAAAATCTACATATTTACACTAATCCATTCCCTCAACATCTTTAACTCAATCATGTTGATTCTATCGAAGAGACCAAGTTGTTCTTGATCCATCTTCCATTCTTGAGGCTTCTACCAATTATGATATTCTTCCCCCTGCGGATACCCCTCCTTGTCTTTCAATGACTTTGTTGGTGCTCTTGATGCACAACCTTCATCTTCTCATCTTCCTCCTACCACATTTTCTTCTTATGAGATCCCTAATAATGGCTACCATGGACCTCTCTATGTGGAAAGTTGTGTCGTTGTCTAAGTTGGTGCAAGATTCTCATTGAATCTAACTTCTTATTCAATAGTTATATTGAAGAATTAATCTTCAACCACCATCTCTAATAGAATTATTATGTTACTTCAAGTGTTGCACTTAAATGTTTTAATGTCACTTTTATTGACAAATTAGGTGGCATTTTCCTCTCCATTCAAATTAGGTTGTAAGAACTACTCACTTTATGCCATATTACTCCCACCTTTAACCAATTTGGAGTTCATTTGGGACACCCTTGGCTCACACGAACTCAAAATATCCTCTAAAATATCTAACAATGTGTCAAATTTATGTATGATAATGAGATGATAATCATTATTCATTATGACTACCAAACCTTCCCTAAGCTTGGTAACTTTACCATTGATTTATTTGCTCATATGCCCACGAGACAACCATACAAGTGTCGTGAAACTCTCTTCTATCTCTTGCTTCAAAGAACAACATTCCTATATTCCTAAGAGCAACCCCTCCCTTACTTGCTCTCCTCCATAGCCACTCAATATTCACTCCATTGTAGTGTATGTTAACCAAACACATATTAAATCAAACTCAAAGTCAACTAATCAATTTATGAAGACTATTTACTAATCATTTCTTCATCAATACTAAACAAATATTTAATCAAAAACAAATTTCAACTACAAAACACATACTATTATTGAACACTCAATATAACAAACCCCATATTCCTCAAGTCAATTAAATGTTAAGAAAGCCATTGAATTGCCAAATCCAGCGCAACAATTTGTTCGGGCAAAACAATTTTTAGGCGCCTTGGTACGAGGCAATAAAAATAGTCAATGAAAACACGAGTCAGAAATTATTTGCGACAAGAGCCATACTAGAAGGCGGATATAGTAGACTGTGGCGACTCCATTATTTTGCACACATTATTTTGCACACAAACGATAGGAATAAAACTACTAACTTCAACTTATATACGATGTAATAATCCTAACAGAAGAAGCGGAAGTTGCAGAACCTGTCGAATGACACTCTGTATACAAGCCCATAAAAGATCTAATCCACGTTTTATTTATTTTTGTTTGGTTTTCACTGATGCTTTTAGGCTGTGTATTTAATCAAAGAATGTTCGAGCGTGTCATCGATTACCCTCATATTTAATACATTCTATCAAGGATGAGTGTTGAACTTCTATTTTCATTAATTTGTGTTTGATATGAAGAAGCTTCACAAATTCACATTTACCACTGTTCTCAAACTGTTCACACCCCACAATTTACAAAACCGTAATGCCAACACGTATTTGGTGGGTGGTCAGAGCAGGGCAGTTGGCACATCCACTGTGGCTTTCAATTCATTCAGTATTGATGAACAAGTTGAAGTGTATGCTTGTCTCTTAAAATCCTGTAGTCGTGATAAAACCCTTGCAGAGGGAAAGGGGTTTCATACCCACATCCTTAAAACTGGATTTGAATGCCATTTATTTCTTACAAATCACCTCATTACCATGTATGCTAAGTGTGGGAGTGTGTTTGATGCACGCCAAGTGTTTGATAAAATGTCTCAACGAGATGCCGTATCTTGGACTGCACTGATTGCTGGGTATGTTCAGAATGGTGATGGGATAGAAGCCTTTCATTTGTTTCGCCAAATGCACAAAGAGGGCATAAAGGTGGATCGTTTTAGTCTGTGCAGCGTCCTAAGAGGAAGTGCTAGTATGGCTGGTTTAGAACCGGGTCAGCAGTTTCATGCCCATGTTATCAAATTGCTACTTGAAGAAGATATTATTGTAGGCAGTGCCCTTGTTGATATGTATGCAAAATGTGCAAGTTTAGAGAATGCACAGAAAGTTTTTGACAAAATGCCCGAACGAAATGTGGTCACCTGGACTGCAATGGTCTGTGGATATGCTCAGAATGGCCAATCTGAGGAATTCTTTCGCCTCTTTGGACAAATGCGAAGACTGAGAGTGCAGTTGAACTTTGTTACATATGTTGGTGTCCTTACAGCATTTTCCAACTCAGGATATCCAGAATATGGGAGACAGGTCCATGGATGCATTGTCAAAGCTGGACTTGCAGAAGATGTTTATGTGGCTAATGCCCTTGTTTCCATGTATGTAAAATGTGGGAGACTGGAGGATGCATTCATTGTGTTTGATACATTGCCTAATCCAAATGTGGTTTCGTGGACTGCAATGATTGCCGGATATGCCCAGCACGAACATGGTAAAGAGGCTCTCAAACTCTTTATTCAAATGTGCAATGCAAACCAAAATCCAAATCAATTCACTTATGCCAGTGTTATCAAAGCTTGTGCCACTGATGCAGCCATAGAACAAGGCAGGCAGATGCATTCCCATGTCATCAAAAGTGGAACTGAGAGGCATGTGTATGTGGGGAATGCCCTTGTTTCCTTGTACGGCAAATGTGAGAGTATGCAATCTGCACAGAAGGCATTTGAGGAAATACTTAGGCCAGATGTGATCTCATATACCACATTGCTTGCTGGATTTGCTCAAAATGAGCATTGTATGCAGGCTTTCAATCTGTTCTGCAAAATGCATCAGTCAGGCATGGAAATAGACAACTTTGTCTTTGCCACCGTTCTTAGTGCATCTGCTAGCGTGGGAGCTGTAGAAACGGGCATTCAGTTACACACCCATGCCGTCAAAGCTGGATTTGAATATGATTTATTTATTCAGAATGCTCTTCTTGACATGTATGTTAAATGCAGGAGCATAAAAGATGCACAAAAGGTTTTTGACAAGATGATTCACAAAGACGTAGCCTCATGGAACGCTATGATTTCAGGGTATAGTCAGAGTGGACATGGGGAGGATGCTCTGAAACTCTTTTTCCAAATGCAAGGAAGGGGTATAGATAAAGAGCGCTTTACCTTCACCAGCGTCCTCAGCGCATCTGCCAGCCTAGCTGTTGTGGAGCAGGGAAGACAGGTCCATGGCCTCATCATTAAAACTGGGCATGAATCGGATATTTCTGTGGGGAATGCACTTGCTGACATGTATGCAAAGAGTGGCAGCATACATGCAGCTCACAAGGTGTTTGATAACATGCCTAAGAAGGATTTTGTAACATATAATGTGATAATTTCAGGATATTCCCAGCATGGGCATGGAAAGAAGGCACTTCAATTCTTTGAGCAGATGCAGTTGGCTCACATGCCACCAGATGACATCACCTTTATTTGTGTTCTATCTGCTTGTAGTCATGTAGGTCTAGTTAATGAAGGTCGCAACTACTTCAATTCCATGACTCAAGATCATAACATTAAACCGAGAATGGAGCATTATGCTTGTATGGTTGATCTACTTAGCCGAGCTGGGTGCTTCAATGAGGTAGAGAATTTTATTAGAGAGATGCCATTTCAACCTGCGGCAGTAATTTGGAGGACTTTGCTTGGTGCATGTCGAATTCATAGCAACATAGAGCTGGGAAAACATGCAGCAAAATGTGCTCTTGAATTGGAACCACAGGATTCTTCAACCTATGTGTTGCTGTCAAATATGTTTGTAGTGGCTAACTTGCAGATTGATGCAGTAAATGTGAGAAAATTGATGAAGGGTAGGAGGGTGAGAAAGGAGCCTGGGCAAAGTTGGATACAGTTAAAGGATGAGGTGCATTCATTCATAGTTGGAGATGGATTTCACTTACAAACTGTTTGACTTGTCAAATGAAGGAAGCGGGATATATCCCAGACACTAGTTTTGTGCTTAATGACTCTGATTAGGAACCAATGCTGGATGTTGCCTTCAGGATAACTTGAAATAGTCAGTAGCCAATGTCAAGTCAGATTCAAACGCACCTTACAATAGAACATGAATTTTATCTCGGATGAAAAATGTGAGTAGACATGCTTGCTCTATGCCTTATATGCTTTTGATGAAGATCAAAATGTAATTGTCAAACAGAGGACTATGAATAAATTAAAATATTCATAACAAAATGGTGATGAGGGAGCTTGGAAATGGCAGTTGCCGATTAATTCTACACAATGCCAATTAGCCAAACATTTTGAAGCTCTCTAAATTGGGTGAAAAAAATCTTGTAAAAATGAAGTCAGTCAAATGTGTCATAGTCTACCAGTTTTGTTGCTTACCGACTATGATTAGAAACAAAAGCTGGGTGTTGTCTTAGGTATAACTGAAACGGCCAGAGGTGAATGTTGTTGGAATGTGAAGTCAGTTTTACTTATTCCAGCAGTGAAGAGCAGTCGACAATGAGTACCACGGTAGTCTCTCAGATACCCTCCTGGCGGGGAAGGGGAAGGCCAAGGAACTGAAACTGAAGGTTGTTGGATAAGGGGTTGCAGGGAGCTGGGTAACTTGATTGTTTGAAAAGGTAAGGAAGAAGACCCCATAGTTGAGAGGGGTTTGAATAATTGTAAGCATATAGAATATCATAGAACTATTTTTTAAAATTTAGTTGTGACTTCAAATCTATGAATAGTTACTTTCATTATAACAATTAAATAAAAAGTGCTCTTGAAAACAAGTTATATTGAAAAAATACATGAGGACATAATGCACAAATTATGGACTAATAATTTAATTCATCAACTAAGGACTATCTTTTTTTAAATTTGTAACATCAACCAAAATGTGCACCAATAACAATTAACTTACCAAATAAACAAATAAAATTTTAAAAATTACTCCAATAATCAAATATTTGAAGGGTGCAAAATTAATCCTAATAACTAATACTAGGGGGAAAGACCCAATAGTTGAGATAGTTCCAATGGCTGAGATAGTATTTGTGCATTTAAGGTCCAATATTTTTAAAAGTTTAGCACTAGTAGTTGTGACTTTAAGATTGTTGACTATAAGTACTAATAATTGAATGAAATGCACCCTTTAGATTTAAAAAGCAAGCAATCATGTGATGCCACATCAGCCCACCAACAAAACATGATTTAATGCACACCTATTGGTCCACCCTAATTTTTGGGGAACTATTTGACACCTCAACAGAAAGCATGCTGATGTGGCATCGTATTTGATGATGCGGCCCTGAAACCTTGCCAAGTAAACTAGTGTAAAATTTTTGGAGTGATTCGAAATTGCCACGAATGGTTTTGAGAGGCCTGAAGTTAGGGTGCTCAACTACTGGGTCCTCTCCCCTATTGAACTTCATAAATGTCTAACTTATTATCTGTGATTTTTTTTTTTTTTTAAATTTTCCGTTTCTTTTTTAAATGGTGTTACAATACAGAAATTTAAAAGAAAAAGATCATAAATTCTCATAAGTCAACTGATTCCGCGTATGTGAAGCTCAAAGGCCGCATTATACGACTTTCTTCCAAAGCAATTTGGACCAAGCTGTTTGCTAACACTACAATCACACGGTAAGCCATTATCTTCTGCTTTCTAGTGAGGGTGCGTTGATTTTGTTTATACTGACATGTCTGCAGAATTCAATTGAATGGGGCCTCTGAATATGTTGGGGTGAAACCCCGATCATAAGTAGACACAGAGCTGGTTCAAAACCAGGCTGATTTGAACTTGAGTCATATGCATGAACTCTTGAGACTTCTCTTTCCTTAGATACACACAGGTCTCTAAGACCTGATGGATCTGATGCTGGGTTACTTGCATGTAAGACACCCCATATGGACGTAGTAAGCCGTTAGTGAAACTACCCCTGTTTCAGGGAGAGTAATGATGGCTTCTTCCATTTCCAACGAGAAATACGATGTCTTCCTGAGTTTCAGAGGACGAGACTTAAGAAGAGGTTTTGTGGATCATTTACATTCTTCACTTACAACAACTGCAAAATTAAATGTTTTTCTAGACACTGACGAAATCCAGCCAGGTGATGACATTGCTTATGTTATAAAAAGGGCTATTCAGTGCAGTCGTATCCGAATCCCTATTTTCTCTGTCAACTATGCAGAGTCTGCTTGGTGTCTTAGGGAGCTTGCCTTTATGTGTAGTTCTCCTGAATTGCTAATCATTCCTTTATTTTATGACGTGAGTCCCTCAGATGTTCGATATCCTGATAAAGGTCTATTTGCTCAGGCCTTTCAGAAGCACAAAGACAGATATCCAGAAAATACAATCACAGAGTGGAAGAGTGCTCTGTTTAGAGTCTCCTCCCTGTCTGGCTGGTCCCTTGACATGACACAGAGGTAATGAAACTCATACTATTTATATATATTTTATTTTTGTGGCATTTAAACTGTGTTTCACATTCAATGCTCAAGTCCTTTTTGGTTTCCATGAGTAGTCATATCTTCCAATTCCATGGCAGTGTATGAGTAATAACCACAAACCAAGGGAATCCTCATAGCACACAAACACCTTATATTCAAAAGAATCCATTCAAACCCATGACAGAGTGTGTGGATATATTTGCAGATATGAAGGCAAACTGGTGAAGCTTGTGGTCCAGGACATAGTCAACAAGTTAAACAATGTGCCATTAGATGTTGCAGAATTTGTTGTTGGAATGGAAGAGCGGAAGGCTGAGGTGATCAAAATGATTGGAATCAATTCGCAAGAGAGATTGAGAACAGTTGGAATTTGTGGTATGGGAGGTGTAGGGAAAACCAGCCTTGCAAAGACGGTATATAATGATATTTATCTCAAATTCGAAGCTGCCTGTTTCGTGTCTGATGTTCGCCTCAAATCACAGCAAATCAATGGGATAAGTCAATTACAAGGTCAAGTACTCAAGGATCTATTGAAGGTAGAATACCAAGTAAATGATGATGCCCATGGCAAGGCTCTAATTAAAGATCGCTTAAGATATCTCCGTTCACTTGTTATTCTTGATGATGTCGATAATCCTGCACAGTTGGATGCAATTAGAGGAGACTGGTTTGGGCCAGGCAGCAGAATTATTATCACAACCCGTGATAGGAATGTATTGAGTAATAAAAAAACTGATGAGATCTATTATATGAAGGGAATTCCTGACGATCAAGCTCTTGAATTATTCAGTTGGCATGCTTTTCTTCAGACAAGTCCTGATAAAACATTTGAAGATCTTTCTCTCATGGTTGTACAGTGCTGTGGTGGATTACCACTTTCACTAGAGGTGCTTGGGGGCTTCCTATATGATAAACGAGAGAGAAACCTTTGGCTGGAAGCATTAAAGCAGTTGGAGAATGCCATGTACGATAACATCCATGGAAGGCTCAAAATTAGCTATGAAGGTCTTAATCCTAATGAGAAGGAAATATTCCTGGATATAGCCTGCATATTTATTGGTAAAGAAACTGAAACTGCGATCACATTTTGGGAAGCTTCAGACTTGGCTCCAAATATAACAGTGATGAATTTGGTACTAAAGTCCCTTATCAGAATAAGCGATGATGGAAAATTCTTGATGCATGATCACCTACGGGACATGGGAAGGGCTATAGTTGCAAGCGAATCCAAAGAGCCTGGCAAACGCAGCCGCCTATGGAAGCTGGAAGAAGTGCAGCAAGTGCTAAAGAGTCATCAGGTAAAGAAATCTAGTTGGATACTAAATACTCTTTAGATATCTTTGAAGAACATAAACAAGCATAACTATTCTTGTGCTAATTCTAGTTGGATACTTGATCAGGAAATCAAAAGTGTTAGATGTCTTATATTAGATGGAGAACTGGATGTGGAAGATGCTGTCTTGGACACAGAATGCTTGGAATCAATGCAGAATCTGCAACTACTATGGATAACTGGCGTGACCATCGTTGGTGGCTTCGAAAAATTATCTCCTCATTTAAGATGGCTGAAAATGGAACTGTGTACTGGTTTGGATTGCCTGGGCCTGGACTGGAATATGGAACATCTAGCCATATTAGATTTGAGTGGGAGTGATATCAAATCACTGTGGAGACAAGGTTCACGTCCAAAGGTAACTTTTGCATCTTGCAGGTATGCTTTGTGGTTGATTTGCTGCTTTCTTCACAAAATGGTTAAACATTTTAATTGTCTCAACAGGTTTCCAAGAATCTCAAGGTGCTGAACCTTAACCGCTGCCAACATCTCAAGGAATTTCCAGATCTATCACACCACACTTCTCTTATAGCCCTCCACCTAAATGATTGCAAGAAATTGTCAAGGATACCAACCTATTTTGATCTAATGAAACAGCTGAAATACCTAGATCTCTCCTGTACAGAGGACTTAGGGCTTTTGCACAGCATAACAAAACTCATTTCACTTAAGCATCTTCTTCTGTCTTGCTGTTATAGTATTAAAGTCTTGCCTAGTCATCTTAGAGAGCTTAAATCCCTTGAAACACTTGATCTGTCCTCAACTGGAATACAAGAGCTGCCTGATCTTCCTTCTGCAAATTTGAAAAATTTGATTTTGTTGAGATGCTTTAGGTTAAAGTGTTTGCCTGAGTCTGTAAAGTGCTTGAAATATTTAACGTATTTGGAAATCAGCGAATGTCATGGCCTTACTGTTTTGCCGCCATCAATAGGTGAACTAAAAAGCTTGTCTAATTTGCACATGAAAGAATGCACAAATATCTCTCGTTTGCCAGAAGAAATTAGAAATCTGATCTATCTGAAAGAATTAGTGATGAACAATTGCTGGAGCCTAATGGAACTTCCTCAAATTGGGAGCCTCGTAAACTTGGAATATCTGCTTCTGAATGGCTGCAGCAAGCTAAAGACGTTACCTCGGGATATTGGAGATCTTGAATCTTTAATCTTTTTGGATTTGGCGTATTGCAGTAGTTTGACAAGTTTGCCTAGGTCAATAGGTGAACTGAAATCCTTACTCTCTCTGGACATGCGTTACTGCATAAGCATAAAGAAGCTGCCAGAAGAGCTAGGTAATATTGTAACTCTGGAGAACCTTATTCTTAGGCACTGCTACAACCTGGTTGAACTTCCAAATCTAGGAAATCTTTCACATCTGCGAATTCTGAATTTGTTTAAATGCTCTTGCATATCTAATCTTCAGGAAAAGTTCTCAGGACTTAAATCGTTAGTGAGCTTAGAAGCAGGAGAATGCAAAGTTCAGGAAGGTGATCTCACAGAAAATATTGGAGATTTGCAGTCACTGGAATACCTGAATATGGAACACAATATATTTTACACACTACCAGCAAGTATCAGCTTTCTTCTTAGACTGACAAAGTTGATTCTACATCACTGTCAAAATCTACTGGAGATGCCAATTCTTCCACAAGGACTGGTAAAAGTGGATGTTGGTGACTGTCCTCAATTAAGAAAAGTAGAAAAATTATCCCATTTGGAAAAGCTGGAGGTCCTGGTTATATGCAACTGTGGACAGCTATTTGAGTTACCAGGACTTGGGTGTTTGAAATCATTAAAACAACTGAATTTAGCTGGGTGTAACAATCTCAAAGGCCTGGAGGATATTGAACAGCTGCAATCCTTGGAAAAATTGTATCTGAATGGTTGTCCTGCCTCTGTAATAAATTTTAATTGCTGGACCAAGGTATGCCATTGTCTGAGATCCCTCTTTAATTTTTTATGAATTTTGTAAAATGAACTGTTAGATTTCTATACAAATGTTTTCAATCAGATAAACTCTGGAATACAGGAAATTCCCAGCTTGCAGGAAATTAGCCTTGGCGCCAACAAAGTTCCAAAGTGCTTAAAATATATAATGGAGTCTAAAATGGTAGGGCAAAGTGAAGAAGCAGAGTATGTTCAGATTTCTCTTCCTCCAAATAAGTGTGGAATCAGGTACACGGGAATTTTATTGTGCCTGCATCTCAAGTTTTACAAGCGTATGTTTGACTTCTTGTCGGATGATGGATCTGTGGTAATCAGCATAATAAGAGATGATGAAGAGATTTTTCGCCATATGATTTTTGGCAACAGGCAGAACAGTTTAGGTGATCGTCTGTGTGTATTTATATATAGAGAAAATCATCCGTTTGTGATGAATCTCAGGGATGGTGATAGGATACGCATAAAGTCAACATTCAAGAGGTGGATTGTAATAAAAAATGGTGCCATGCAACTTCTATGTGAAAATGAAATAAATGGGGAAAGGGACGAGTACACAGTGTTGGAGTCGTTGTCCTTGGAATTGAATTCCCTCCTCTCAACCAATCCAAATGTTGATGCAGATGCAGATAGCGACATTGGTCCAGTCCACCATAATCAAATTGGTGGGGAGCATGATACAGATAATAAGTCTGCTTCAAAAGTCAGCACATGGTAAAGTTATTAAGTTTTAAAGCTTTAAATGAATCAAATCTATGGTGCATTATTATTGAAGTGCTAACATAAATCTGTGCAGGTTGAGGAAGAGATCCAAAAAACTTTGTTGCATTTCCAACACTATCTATTAGACATCTCGTAGCCGCCCCCGCAAATGAAAGAGCACGAAGTGTGCTTTGGATGATTCAGAAACTAATGCAAGTGGACACTTTTCAGCTTCCTATGCAGATAGAATATGCTCAAGCAAGATTGCCAGTTGACCAGATTCAGCAGACACCTGGACTATTCAAATCTTTACAAAGATCTTATCTTCCCAGAATATTTGGGATAAGAAAAGCATAAGTTGAAGTTGCATCTATAGTCAATAGTAATACCTATAAAATTGGTTTTCTTAATCAAGTTACGAACTTGTTTAAACTAGATCATTCTCTAGAGTCTAGACTTTCAAGTCTAATAGCATTTTAAGATTTAAAGCTTCTTGACTTGCCTCAAGACGTACAAGCATTCTTCAAGTGATGGTCTACCACCATAGATCTATTGATAAGTCATTAGCAATTTAATTTTTAAAGCTTCTTGACTTGCCTCAAGACGTACAAGCATTCTTCAAGTGATGGTCTACCAGCATAGATCTATTGATACAAGTCATTAGCCTCACACAAAATATATAACAGTCACACAACACTCTTGTCTAGAGTAGGTGAGCAATCACATAAAAGCAAATCAACATTCCATATGAATTGTGTCAAGGCATTCTCACTACTACAAATCAAAACAACCGAAGAAAACACAAGTTTATAACAACTTCATTTGCATAAATGATCATCTGATGCGAAGCATCTTCCTTAAATGTCTCCTCCATGTTCTGTTTGTTGAGTCCACTGTTAGGATTTTTGTTTTACTAAAAAATAGTAATTGGTTGAACTGTTATGTTTTTGACCATTCTAAACAGCCCAGATGTCAACTATTTTCTATTTTTAGTTTTTGAAGAGTTTGATTAGTTTTAAATCTCTAATTGGCTGTAGGAGATAGTGGTTTGTAGTTTTTTGGGAGTGAGTCTTAGAGGAGAATTGGAAATTAGAGGAGTTTTCCAGCTCAGAGGAGACTCAGACTAGCAGTGGTTGAATGTTATATGGTCAATATTTCAATTTTCCCGCTGCTGTGACTCTTCTGGTATTTTCTGGTTACTGATATAATATTAGAAAAACTGGTTGTGTATTTCTTCTGGTAATAGAATGGATGTGTTTATGCCTTCTTAATTTTTTACTGTTGAAATTGCTTATTCTTAAGATTTAAGGCAGAACAGAGTACACGTTGGAGTTTCATTTACAGGTTCCTAGAATCAGGTCTGCATCATCAACGCTCTTATGGAGTCTTACACTTTGGCACAATAAATCTCCTTGAATAATTGTATGTGTTGATGTGTTTTTTATGACAGCGTCAACCTTAGAATAAAATACTGAGTATTCTATCATCTCTTGAACAAAGTGACCTCAAATGCTAAACAATGTGATTAAATGCGATTACTCCAAGGTTCCTTGAATGTCAGGTCTTGACATGCACATGGATAGACTCAGTGGAATGATGTGATTTTGCTGGTAATCACAAAGGGACTTACGCTAAATTACTCCTTACTTATGGATGAAATCTACCCCTCCTTGGATTTGTGAGTGAATGGAACCTTCTTCAAACTATCTAAAAGAAATAATAAAAGGAAGGAGTTAGGAGAAATCTAATCTACTCTTAAGGACAATGAGATAATGAATAATGCTTTGATAGACAAATTCCTTCGAACCAAGCTTCGTTTCGCCACGAGAGCAACAATTACACGAAACTAGTGCAATCTTCAAAGGTAATGAAGGATTTTCATATTGCAAATATGCATTCAAATACCCACAGCTGGCGCAACTTAAACAAATATCCACAATCGAACTATTGCAAAATGAGGTTCAGGCTAACTTTGCATTGTAGCTTACCATTACCAAACCACAAAAAGTATGAACCAAGGAATTCATCAAATATCTTCGCATTAATCCACCATATCAATGAACTTCAACTAAAATTTATCTAATTTGCTTTGAATCATCTTTGAGAAATCGGAAACTATGCTAACATCCTGAAATAATACAATATTGACCAGGTTTCAATGAGTATGTATTGATTTTGGTAGTATCTTTACAACAATTTCACAATAGTCTCTCCAACTCTTCAAAAGCTCCTACTCTAAAGAGAAGATCCTCCTTTACAAATGAAGAGAATGAGCCTTATATAGAGCTCAAAATTACAATCAAGGGCCTAGATTGATTTTAGAAATCAATGGCCGAGATTATAACAACAAAACCCTAATGGAAGGTAGTTACAACTACCACCACTTTCGACCAATGAAATATCAACAACACATACTAAGGCGTCCCGTGCTGACTAGGATTCCAATAAAGCATCTTCTAGAAGGGCGCCTCCCTTATCTCTTTCCTTGGTGGCCAGGTTCAATGAATCTGGACATGTTGACGTAGCATACTTTGATTGGTTGATGATGACTAGATGCCACCTCAACATATTTCGAACAATTATCTCTTGAGTGTACTTTGAACTTGGGAATTTCATCTTTGTGTTGTACTCCCTTTGGATTCTTGCATTGACTTGGATTTCTTGGCGTAATCTTGTCTTTGTGATGTTAGGCTCGATCTTCTTCTCATTCTTGGACTTCTGTGAACTGATCTTCCTTTGGGTACTGGAATCCTTGATGTTGGATTGTTGAAGCATATCTTCTCCTTCGGTTGATGACCTTGATGCTAGCTTTCCTTGTGTCATTGAGATGTCTTTGGAAGGAATTCATCTTCTAGATTTTTGTGAAGTCTCCTTGACGTGAGATAGTCTCCTTCTCCAGCCTTTGAAACTCTTTGCATTCGTCTTGAACGTCTTGGATCACCAACAAACATCTTCTTCATTGAAGTGATCTTTGTCTTCAACTCCTGCAAAAGTAAGGAAAACCTTGAACAATAATGGTGGATAGAATCCTTAATGCAAAGTAATATTAAGATAAAACATGAATAATTTTGCATAATTCAAGAAAAATACACCATCTTGATCAATTTCATTCACAAATTCTTGAATAAACAAAGGATTTTCACCATTTCTTTTGCATTTTCCACATTTAGACTAAGCCTTTGAAACTCTTTGCATTCGTCTTGAACGTCTTGGATCACCAACAAACATCTTCTTCATTGAAGTGATCTTTGTCTTCAACTCCTGCAAAAGTAAGGAAAACCTTGAACAATAATGGTGGATAGAATCCTTAATGCAAAGTAATATTAAGATAAAACATGAATAATTTTGCATAATTCAAGAAAAATACACCATCTTGATCAATTTCATTCACAAATTCTTGAATAAACAAAGGATTTTCACCATTTCTTTTGCATTTTCCACATTTAGACTAAGCCTTTGAAACTCTTTGCATTCGTCTTGAACGTCTTGGATCACCAACAAACATCTTCTTCATTGAAGTGATCTTTGTCTTCAACTCCTGCAAAAGTAAGGAAAACCTTGAACAATAATGGTGGATAGAATCCTTAATGCAAAGTAATATTAAGATAAAACATGAATAATTTTGCATAATTCAAGAAAAATACACCATCTTGATCAATTTCATTCACAAATTCTTGAATAAACAAAGGATTTTCACCATTTCTTTTGCATTTTCCACATTTAGACTAACTTTTCTTTCATTCCAAGACTATTAGGCAGAGACTAGGTGGATTTAGGAGCTAGAGGTGTAATTTCTTCTGTTTGGGTGCACTTGCAGGAGGATACATGATTTTCTAGGAGGGTGCAAATCAAGGGTTGAACTGGATTTCTTATTAGGAGTGCAATTCCTAGGTTGAACAAGATTCCTATCCTAAAGACAGATTTTCATGAGGCAAATGGATTCTTCCTTGAGGAGGGAGCATTTTCCATGTTCAATTAGATTTTCCTATTAGGAGCACATTTGGAGGTGAGTGGAGGATTTTCACTTAGGCGCAAATCCTTGAGGGATCTGGAATCCACTCTAGGAGGGCACATTTTCCATGGAGGCATGGATTTTGCACCCTAATCTAGCAAGACTCAATTTCATGGAATTTCAATTGGATTTCATTGTGTTTCAAGGCTTTGACAAAGAATTTCCATTCCAAAAACAAGAATCCACACTTTCAACAAGGATTTCCCAATTTGACAAGGAGTTTTTACCATTTTGGCAAGAAATTCTATCAAGGAATGAAGGAATTCTTCTAGTTTCGAGTCAAGACTTTAGGAATTTTACCAAGGAATGACGAAGGAATGATTGAATTTTGACAAGTTTCAAAGGTTCTTTTCCAGGGCACATTTTCCAAGTGATGGTGGATTCTGTGCTTAGGAAGGGCGCACTTTCCATGTGGTGATGGATTTTGCACTTGGGAAGGGCGCAACATCACATGGAAAGTGCGCCCTTCCCACTTCCTTAGGAAATTCTTTACAATTTTGCTTGGATTTAACATTTCGAAATCAATCCATAGCCAAGTGTTTCTCATCCTTAGTCATTTTTCAATCTCCATAGAGATTTTGAGCAAGAACTCGGCGAGACTTGGGCAAATTCATACTACCAAACCAACAAACTCAAAGAAAAACCCAAACCCTAAAGCAAAAGGACGACAACAAGCGAGAAAAAGGGGGGATCCCCATTTGCAATGGGGTGATTGTAATGTCCCCTTCTAGCAAGCCAAAATTTTCCTTAACCTTGCACAAAATTTCAACTTACAAAAGAGAACATTAGTATTCAATTCTCCTTTTCATATCATAATTAGGGTTAATGATCAATAATCAAATCCATATATTTTCCACAATTGTACTTAAGGCTTGTAACCTTATAATCATAATCATACCATTTCTCTTAACATAATAAACATATGCCTTATACATTCATATTATTATAAACATATACATCACACATTCACATTATTTCTCTTTACATTATAAACATATGCATAACATATTATATACTTTCTCATAATCTATATTTGATTTAATGATGATATTTCTATATTCAATTTCTATGATTCTATAATCTTAATTCCATGTTAGAATAGTAAACAATATTATGAAATTGTATACATTTTGATATGATTGAATAGCATACCTGACTGGGTCTGAATTTGCCTTACCTCTTCACTGATTTTTTTCTAATTATTTCTGCAGACTTAAACTTCAGAAATTGATGATGTATTTGCTATCTTCCATTGTTGACTCTCCATATTCTTTATTAATGATCCACATTGAGAACCCCTGCCCTTTCTCTCTTCGCTAACTTGTTATAATCAAATATATATATATAAATCAGAAATATCTATATTTTCCTATCCTCATGGGCAGATTTGTAGATGTGAATATGATTTAATCTTCTTATTTCTTCCTCTTGATGCCCCTATTCCTCACACCAATCTACTTTTTATATCTTATGAGGAGAGGCATCCTAAAAGATCATGACCTTTCAATAGTCGTAACCCCTTGCTGACCGCAGTCTTTAATCTATTAATACAAACGCTTGCCTTTATATTATTCATCGCTGCTTTTATGCTTTCTCTTATTTATGAGAACAAGTCACTCTCTTAATAACCGTAGGACTTACTTTTAATAAGACTTTTGTCTTATGTGGTTACTTTTATAATTATTATAATCTTTAAATATTTATATTTGTATTTATATAATATATATTATATTATTATAATATTACATGTATTCATAATAATATTTAGTATTTATTATTATATAATAATATTTAATATTTATTTTCAATATTAGTAATTATATTAATAACAATATAATACTTGTATTTATATTATTAATACTTATATAATTATATTCATTATTTCTATATAATGATATATATTGTATTTATATTTAATAGTATATTATAATAATATTTAAGTTGATAATATTTATATATCCTTAATTATTTAAATAATTAACTTGATTTAAAATATATAAGATTTGTATATAATATTTAATTTATCATTTAATATATTATTTAATATATTTGGCTTACAATATGGTTACTAATGTTATTCATATCTTTAATTTGAATGAATAATATAATCGATTTAGTTATGAATTAGCGATACAAGGACATGACAACCCTCCCCACTCAAGATTGCTTGTCCTCAAGCAATCACAACGAATCTTTCATTACCTTGTACCTTTTAATGTCTTCCTTCCGATGCATTGAGACGAAATCGTGGTTTTGGGTTTAGATTGAACATGCTTTAGTGAAGAGAGATTGATTGTGATTCCATGAAAGAGAATTTGTGATCAAAGAGCATTTGTTTGATGTCTTGAATAACAATGATGTGATGCGAGTATCATAGATTAAGATATGGTTTTAGATAATGAAAATATTCCAATGCTTGAGATTCCAAGATTCCAATGGATGATGAGGGCATCTTGATCTTTGATTATGAGATTCGTTCTTGTACTTGTCATCTTGTAGTTTTACCTTTTGATGTGTTATTGATCTCAAAATTACGAAGAGTTATGTTCTTGAGGCACAATTAAAATTTTATGATCAAAGAAGATTTGGTAAGCTTTTATTGGAATAGCAATGTGATTGATGAAATATAAGTGTTATAGATGCTTATGAAGAATGATCCTAGAAATTAGTGGGTTATGGGCCCATAATATAACTTAGTATCAAGAGAAGAACTCAAAGAGACTCTTGGAAGAATTGGTCTAATATAGAAATGAATTTGATTCATGTGTTTTTGTGATTAATAAAATTAACCTTTTATGTTCTATACTTCCCTAATGTCTCTTTGAAGGATATACTGATTTTTCCTAGGTCTTAGGGTGGATAAACCATCCCTCCCTAGTCTCCATGTGGCGCATGCCATTCATATGGAGTGTCATAGTCCTTATGTGGCGCATGCCATTCATATAAGGTCCTTTCGATCTAATGTGGCACATGCCATTCATAATAGATCGCCTCAAACTCGTGGTGCATGCCATTCATATGAAGTTCGCTATTTCTTCTTACTTTATGTGGCGCATGCCATTCATATAAGGTACCTTCGATCTAACATGGCGCATGCCATTCATGATAGATCGCCTTGGAATCATGTGGCGCATGCCATTCATATAAGGTACCTTCGATCTAACATGGTGCATGCCATTCATGATAGATCGCCTTAGACTCATGTGGCGCATGCCATTCATATGAAGTCTGCCATTTGTTCTTACCGTATGTGGTGCATGCCATTCATATAAGGTACCTTTGATCTAATGTGGCACATGCCATTCATAATAGATCGCCTCAGACTCATGTGGCGCATGCCATTCATATGAAGTCCATTATTCTCATGATTGCCCTCTCTACATATGCCATGCTAGGAGAGTGATATTACTAAGGCGTCCTGGTAGCCACTCCCTAAGCCTAGAGGCACTACCCTTCATACTGAAGGTAGAACCCCTCTGGCCCATGTGGGCTCATTACGTCCCCCCCGGGTGGCATACCTAGAAGAGGGCCCTCATGCTATTTCCTTTGTACTTCTTCTTCTCCATCATAACAAAGGTATATGTAGAATAGTGCAATCAAAATCGCATCAATATTAACTTACAAATATAGGTAGTATATTATACTCTCATATGAGTATCCTCTTTATTATTTTGCTTCACTCCATATTTTCCCTTTTGCATTACATCCGTCCATAGGATGGCAGGTCGTAAGCTCAATCAAGCAAGCAACTATCTCAAGCAAGTAGGCAAGTAGCTCAAGTAGACAAGCAAGTACCTCAGGCAAGTAGGCGAGTAGCTCAAGCAAGTAGGCAAGTAGCTCAAGTTAGACAAGCAAGTAGCTCAAGCAAGTAGGCAAGTAGCTTAAGTAGACAAGCAAGTAGGTAAGTAGCTCAAGTAAGTAGGCAAGTAGCTCAAGTAGACAAGAAAGTAGCTTAAGCAAGTAGGCGAGTAGCTTAAGAAAGTAAGCAAGTAGCTCAAGTAGACAAGCAAGTAGCTCAAGCAAGTAGGCAAGTAGCTTAAGTAGACAAGCAAGTAGGCAAGTAGCTTAAGTAAGTAGGCAAGTAGCTCAAGTAGACAAGCAAGTAGCTTAAGCAAGTAGGCAAGTAGCTCAAGCAAGTAAGCAAGTAGCTCAAGTAGACAAGCAAGTGGCTCAAGCAAGTAGGCAAGTAGCTCAAGTAGACAAGCAAGTAGCTTAAGCAAGTAGGCGAGTAGCTCAAGCAAGTAAGCAAGTAGCTCAAGCAAGTAAGCAAGTAGCTCAAGTAGACAAGCAAGTAGCTTAAGCAAGTAGGCAAGTAGCTCAAGCAAGTAGGCAAGTAGCTTAAGTAGACAAGCAAGTAGCTCAAGCAAGTAGGCAAGTAGCTTAAGTAAGTAGGCAAGCAAGTAGCTCAAGCATGCAACTTCACGCAGTACAAAGTATTTACATGAGTGCATAAGTCACAAGTATCCAAAACAAGTATGAAGCATGAATACAAAGCATAAGTCACAAAGTATACATAGGATGGCAGGATGATTTCTCTGATACCAATTGTAATGTCCCCTTCTAGCAAGCCAAAATTTTCCTTAACCTTGCACAAAATTTTAACTTACAAAAGAGAACATTAGTATTCAATTCTCCTTTTCATAACATAATTAGGGTTAATGATCAATAATCAAATCCATATATTTTCCACAATTGTACTTAAGGCTTGTAACCTTATAATCATAATCATATCATTTCTCTTAACATAATAAACATATGCCTTATACATTCATATTATTATAAACACATACATCACACATTCACATTATTTCTCTTTACATTGTAAACATATGCATAACATATTCTATACTTTCTCATAATCTATATCTAATTTAATGATGATATTTCTATATTCAATTTCTATGATTCTATAATCTTAATTCCATGTTAGAATAGTAAACAATATTATGAAATTGTATACATTTTGATATGATTGAATAGCATACTTCATCGGATCTGAATTTACCTTACCTCTTCACTGGTTTTTTTCTAATTATTTCTGCAGACTTAAACTTCAGAAATTGATGATGTATTTGCTATCTTCCATCGTTGACTCTCCATATTCTTTATTAATGATCCACATTTAGAACTCCTACCCTTTCTCTCTTTGTTGACTTGTTATAATCAAATATATATATATATAAATCAGAAATATCTATATTTTCCTATCCTCATGGCCAGATCTGTAGGTGTGAATCTAATTTAATCTTCTTATTTCTTCCTCTTAATGCCCCTATTCCTCACACCAATCTGCTTTTTATATCTTATGAGGAGAGGCATCCTAAAAGATCATGACCTTTCAATAGTTGTAACCCATTGTTGATCACAACCTTTAATCTATTAATACAAATGCTTGCCTTTATATTATTCATTGCTGCCTTTATGCTTTCTCTTATTTATGAGAACAAGTCACTCTCTTAATATTAACCGTAGGACTTACTTTAAATAAGACTTTTGTCTTATATGGTTACTTTTATAATTATTATAATATTTAAATATTTATATTTGTATTTAGGGTAAGTCCAAAAAGATGGGGGGCCAAAAAGTGGCCACATTGTTTTAAAAAAAAAAAATGCATAACGCGCTCGCGTTATGGTTTGGTAATGACGAGCTTAAGGCTCGTCAAAACCAAACCATAATGCGAGCATGTTATTACTTCTTATAAATAAATAAAAAAATCTTCACACCTCATTTCATTTCTTTTTTCTCCTATATACTCGTGACCTGCAAACCCTAGGAAGCGCGCTCGCGTTTTGGAAAACTCAATTCAACACAAAAATCTTTGCAATTCGTCGCAAAAACGCCGCCACGACGTCGAGCATGCCAAAGGAGTGAGTTTTATTTATTTATTTGTTTGAATTTATTTCTAAATAGGTAGGTTTGAGTTGATTTTTGATGTAAATTACGTTAATTGTTAGGAAATGTTAATGCACCTCCTCCTCCTCCTCCTCAAAATCCACCAAATCTTGCGGAACGACCTCCTCCATCCATTCCTTGACATGCCCCTGGAACACAAGAAAATATAATGGGGCAAATTGAAAATAACAAAAAAATAATTGAAGATATAATTGCAAGGTTGAAAGATCCTTCCACTTCAACCTTGCATAGGTCCACGCTTGTTGAATCTCTTGAATCTATGTTATCAAATGTAGATTCAATTAGCAAACAAATATCTAATTGGACAGATAAGAGGAGAGAGTTTAGAGACTATTATGTAGACAAGCTGTCATACCAAGATGTGAAAAATTACAAATTACAAAATTAGACTTGTGTTCGATTTTTACAAACCCACAAACAAATCAACCTCCACCCATTACATGCAAGAGGTTCCCTATCCATTGGTGCAACAACCAAGCAATAAGGGACAATTTTGGGCAGAGGTGGTGGATGGTTTTTGACCATCCTCCATGCAATAATAATGAGGTCCCACAATACTTTTTGAGGAAACTCTACTACGAGTTTGTCCTCAATAAAGTGCCAAACTATTTTGATATGCGGGACTTCTAGGGTAGAGGTAGGGGGTCAGCACAAGATAGACCAGGGGCACGTGTTGACCCACAGCAGGCAATGAGATGAGTAATCAGCAGACCAGCCCATGAGCATGTTTCTATCCCTTCCATTGTGAAGGAGAGTGTTGAGGTCGATACACTTCAGTCCATTAGTGCCTTAACTCGAAGCATCATAGAGCATCCCAGTCCTGCAACACAGAGTGGGTTGGGAGATAGTGCGAGGAGTAGGGTCCCACCCCATGCTTGTCAGACTTGCGAGTCAGCCTGGGTTATGACCCCATGGATAGTCAAGATGCAGGTGCACATGCTACATCTACAGCTGAGTAGATGGTGATGACAGATACCCTCCTGAGTGAGACTTTCAACCTTGATACTCAGGTAAATATTAGCAAGTTTATTGAATTTAATTTATTAAATTTTATTTTTGAAATGCAAGATTAACTAATTTAGTTTCATGATTTTAATGAAATTTCAGGGTCATAGCATTGATGCAGTTTTCAGTGGTTCTCCACCTGCATATTACACTAGATCATCTACTGTCGAGGTATATAACTAGTAAACAATTATAAATATTACATGTGAATAGCATCATTATATGAATGGTATTCTAATATCTGATTTTGGATGTTGAATAGGTTAATATTAGAGATTTCACGGCAACCCCTGCCAGCGGTGGTGGACTTCAAAGCTTCACGGAGGTAATAAAATAAATAGTTTAATGAATGAATTGTACTTACTAGATTTTTGTATGTGACTTGTGTGCTTTATTGTGTGTACTTCTATGTTTAGATGAACGTGTGTGTATGTTAGGAGCCATGATTTGCATCACTATTATAGTTTTCGTAATTGAATAATGTTGTTTTATTTCCAGATGATGCAGGCTGCAGAGACACCTCCCGAAGTTCATAGGGCAATGATGCATTGTGTGACCTCTACGATTCATAGCTCCATGGCATTGACAGGGGTATGAGGCAGATTAGTAAATTTTAAATTACATTCATTATTATAGTTGTTTATTTTTAAAAAATCAAAAGATTATTGATTTGAAGTTTAATTTCTATCTAGATGGTTTCTATAGGACATGACATCACCACGACCTATTCCTGTTACTGAGGCAAGTGACGAGACATGTTATATGGTAGTGGTAAGTGATTATTTTGTTAAATGTTTTATTTTTTATAACATGTAATTTCTATATATTAATGTCTATACTTTTTATTATAACAACTAAAGATGCAGGAAGAATTAAATAGGAGGAGCAACCTTCAGGTTCGTAGTAGACCACCCACATGCACGTCTCCATCCCCTAGAAGATCAAAGGCTACCCGTGATCTATTCTCTTCACCAGCTAGAGGGGAATGACTTTTTTATTGTGTTCCTTTGTTGTATGTCTATATGGCATTTGTGGACATATATTTTGTATTGAATATAGTTGACATTGTATGCCTATATGGCATTCTTGTAAGCCTATATGGCTATTTTGTATATATGTTATACTTATATCGACAGATATTGATGTATGCCTATATGGATATTTGGTTAATACAAATCTTTTTTATTGATGGGGTCCATACTTGCATTATAAATCCATGTTTGAATGGATATTTGTAGATGGCTACTTCAAATATTTAAAGTCCAATTGTATTACATAGGATGTTTGTTGATCTAATAAGCTAGCTATTGTTATTCAAGTACCACCTAAACCTCATTTTAGAACTAAAAGATAAAAGTTGTATTTAAAAAAAAATGAATCATCATGTTGAACATAAAATATTAATATTCTTTATGAGTAGCATACAATGTCAACTATATGCAATACAAAAAAATGAATCATCATGTTATTCTTTATGTTTGAGATCCTGAAAATGACTAAGTCTGGTAGCCTGATATCCTGAAACACTAAAAATTGATTAAGTCTGAAATCTAGTGGATCCTCTAAATTCTATAATCTACATGTTAAATCCGGTGGATTTGAGACCTATCTCAAACATCCTGAAAGGTATATTGAAAAATATTTAAAGTATATTCAATATACCTTATCCTCTGGGACTTACACTTCTAGGCGCAAAATTACTCTTGGGAGTTAGGCACGCTTTCCCACCTCTGTAGACTCAAATCAACGCCTAAGATTAAGACATCAAAGTGCACCTAGACAAGAAAACAAACCTTTGATCATCCCAAGTTATGGCACCTTGAACGGAATTGATACAAATGACCTTAAGAATTGAAAATTTGACAAGGAAAACACATTATGAGTTTAGGTGCCCTTCATGCTTCATATCACCAATTTTGGCGCCTTGGCAACATAGTAGATGAATAACACCTCAAAATGAGTGCCTAAGGTGATGTAGTCATACAAGGGTGCAAACAAGTGTTAAAAGCCTTAAAATATCAAGGAATAATCCAAATTCAAGTAAGGCACATTTTCACACCTTGATCATCATCTAAGGTGCCTTACAAAGGAGGTCTTGAGCAACATAAACCTTAGGCACAATTTTTTGCTTCTACAATCAAATTTGAGCGCCTAAGGAGTGGATTGGTGATGGACATCACTTTGAGCGCCTTAAAAGTGTTTGAAGGTTTGAATTGGTGAATGATAGTGCCTAAAGGTCTTAGAACCAACTAGAATAAGGAATTGAAGAATGAGTTAACCACTTTGAGCGCCTTGAAGGAGAGAAGTATGTATATGAAGATTGATTGAATGTTTGGAGTTTAGGTGCACTTTCCTTGTCATCTAATCACACATTGGCGCCTAGGAAGAGTTAACATGAAACAATCCTTTGAGTGGACTCCTTGATGAGATCTCTCCCATTGCTTAAACTTGTTGAAATGTTAAAAGCTAAGTCAAATGGATTCTAGGCCCTCTTTGCCTTCAGAATGACCTTGAATTGGCACCTAAGCATAACAAGAGAGTTTAAATCCCTTGTAAGAGGAGAGCTTAAGAGCATGAGACTAGATGGCATTTAAGAGTCAAGATCATCAAAATCCAAAGAAATGGGCTAAGTAAGCTAAGGCGCCTTTGCTTGTCATTCAATACCTCCATGAGCACCTAGACTGAAATTGCATCCAAGGACATCTAAGAGTAGGCGCCTAGAGGGGAAAAGTCATCCTAAGACCTTCATAATTATTTAAAGCATAAAAAATGCCAAGTATAAAGCTTCATGATGTTGGGCGCTCTTTCACCTCCATATAGATCTAGATTGGCGCCTTAGATAAAGTATCACAAATCTATATCATTGAGTAAGTTCCAAGAGAGAAAGGCTTACTTCAAGCATGTTTAATCATTCAAGGTCTTACAAATAATGAATAGAGCCTAAATTGATGCTAGGCACATCCTCTTGTCTCTACTATCTAGTTTTGGTGCCTAAGGAGAAATTACATCTAGTGAACTCATTAATTGGCGCCTAGGAGGAAAAGACCTTAAACTTACATTATTGAGTCAGCACTTTAGAAATTGAGTCATTCCTAGTCAATTGGAGTCATAAAATATCAAATACAAAGTCAAATTGGACTTAGGCACCCCTTCATGTAATTTCCCACCATCATGAGCGCCTAGATCTAGGAAGATCATCCAATTGCGCCTAGGAATAAGATACATGTCCAAGACCTCAAATTTGAGTGCCTAGAAGTGTGATGGATTGAAGAAGCTACATTGGCACCTAAGGGTAAGTTGTATCTAATGACATCACCTAATTGAGCACCTAGGAGGTATAAAGCTTAACATTGACATGAGGACAAGTGCTTAGTAAAGGAGAGTTTCTCAAATATTTAAACATGTGAATGAAGTCATAGAAATGCACTAAGTCATCTAGGCGCCATTTTCCCCTTGTGTACCCTTACATTTGTGCCTAAGAAGAAGTTGCTTTAGTTTGGCCACACGAGGAGAAGAACGAAAGTTACACCCCTTTGCAACTTTACACTACCTTCTTTTGACAATTTTTGGGGTAGCAGAAAACCTTTCAGCATGGGCAAACACCTCAGAGATATAAAAAATTGAGAGAGGTTATTGTAGAGGCACTCTACATGATCGCGTTGCCTTAGATGAAATGTTTCTAAGTGACACGGTTTTTGAATAACATCTCATCAAAGATTGCTGCCTTTTTTCACTTTGGACTCTTTGGGGATATCGTCGGTACAATGTAGCTCAGATTGTTTCAACATGTTTGGGTGAAAAAAAGGACCATGCCTAGTGTAAATGTACCCATCCAGATGCGTTGGAATAGTCAGTTTGGTCGCATCAGGAGCAGGATGAAAGTTACACCCCTTTGCAACTTTACACTGCCTCCTTCTAACGATTTTTGGGGCAGCAGAAAACCTTTCACCGCGGGCAAATGCCTCAGAGATATAAAAAACTGAGAGAGTTTATTGTAGAGGCACTCTACGTGATCGTGTTTCCTCATACGTAATGTTTCTAAGTGAAATGATTTTTGAGTAACATTTCGTCAAAGATTGCTACCTTTTTGCACTTTGGACTCTTCAGGGATATTGTCGGTACAATGTAGCTCAGACTATTTTAACATGTTTGGATGAAAAATAGGACCATGCCTAACATAAATGTTCCCATCTGGACGCGTTGGAATAGTCAGTTTGGTCGCATTAGAAGCAGGACGAAAGTTACACCCCTTTGCAACTTTACACTACCTCCTTCTGATGATTTTTGGGGTAGCAGAAAACCTTTCACCACGGGCAAATGCCTCAGAGATATAAAAAACTGAGAGAGGTTATTGTAGAGGCACTCTACATGATCGTGTTTCCTTAGACAAAATGTTTCTAAGTGACACAATTTTTGAGTAACATCTTGTCAAAGATTGTTGCCTTTTTGCACTTTGGACTCTTCAGGGATATTGTCAGTACAATGTAACTCAAACTGTTTCGACATGTTTGGGTGAAAAATAGAACAATGCCTAGCCTAAACGTACCCATCCAGATGCGTTGGAACTATCAGTTTGGTTGCATCAGGAGCAGGACACCAAAAATGCATAACATGATGATGTAAAAATGTGTATATGTGTAAAAATGCAGCAAGAAATAAAAAAAGACAAACCTTACAAATTAATGTGCATACTTACAACTCAATGTCACATGACTTTACAAAATCAATGTGAATACTTACAAATTAATCCAATGAACTATCCAGGTCTGCTCTACTCTTTATTGTGTCAAGTATTGCTTCATGGTCAGACTCACGCACCTTCCACAAGATTTTGTTCAAAGGTCTACCCTGATATTTTATCAAATGAACATTGAATGTCACGACAAGGTTCAAGTAATGAAGAATCTTCTGATGTATGTCAAAGTCCTAAAACAACCAAACATTAACACTCTTATGTGGGTACCTTCTAAGCCATGTTCCAGTAATAACCACTAAGCCTGTAGGGTATTCGATGTTTTCTCCATCTATAACAGGGGCCTCCAATTTTTTTTTGGCCTCAACACAACAACATAAGTAATAATCTATTCCCTCTTCATTATCTTATCTGCAATAACTACATATACGTGCCCTACATTGATATGTGTAGCAAATTAGATGAAATTAGTCAACATTACAAAAACACTACAAAGTAAGATGACATTATGTGGTTGAACTAGATGAAATTAGATGCATTTACGTGCCCTATATTACCTGGTTGAACTAAATTTGATATGTGGTCAAAGTCAACTGATCATTCCATCTGTGTTAGTTCCAGTGCCGTCAGGGGTCGATACATGTCAAGTGGGCTAAAATAACTTAACTGCCATTCGTCAACCCACTCCTTTGACTCGCACTCATCCCAGACTTGAATTGTATAAGAAGAACAAAAGCATGACATGTTTCCCGTATGGATACTCCATGAACCTGCAATTGAGCTTCTGAAAGAGTGCATCTCATTTGATCCTGTCAGTGTAGAACAGTCCTCATATGGTGCAATGTTAGTATCATCTATCAACCAAAAAAATCTACGAATTGAAGACTTACCTTCATTACCTGGACCCATGGAAGCATTACACCACTCGACAATCAATTTTGTATGTGTCAACTTTGCATTGTCTTTATACTTTAACTCTTCTCGTGCTATAGCTCTTTTGATACATGCTCCTGCACCATCATGCTCCCCCTTTCCATGCCCAACCTCACAAAAGTTCCACATATGCTGAATACCTGTAAAATTATGCCTCCTACTCAGCCAATAGAAATTCCATGAGTTCTTGAATTATGACGCATAGTTATCTGACCATATCATATGCTGACTAAACGATATGCCCCTTCTAGCCAAATCATTGTAGAACACCTGAAAGCAACCTTGCGCGAACTCCATAGAATGCATGCAATCATCACTAATATAGAAATTATACTCCCTTATGATCTTTCTGTCATCCTCTGTACTATCATTCACATGAATGAATGCGATGTGCACAAATATAGAAACCTGTGTGGAGTTGTAATATTGTGATTGCACCTCATGCTGTGGTTGTAGATTGTAGTTCTCTGCAAAGTCAACGACTGAAACAATGCTACCAACCAGAAATGTGTCCTTGCATAACTTGAATCGCAAGTCCAACTATCAAACTCTATGGGCATGTCTTGCATACTCATACACTATGCTGTCACGAAATATAGGCATAAACTGATACACTGGAATCTTTTCAATAACTAATTCACACCTCTTTGCTTCTTTACCATCTTTTATATTGTATGCCATTGTTTTATACTTGCCAAACTCTACTAGTTTGATTCCAACTGCATGTGTTCTTTCCATGTGTTCACATATTGGCAAATGTTGCAAGCCACCACAATGATGACATGTGCTATTCAAGCATAATTTCTTGTAGAATATTTGACCTTCCTCTCTTTCACATAAAATTATTGATATGAAGTCTCTTGAAGATGTTGGTGGGGCACATATGGCACAACCCTGCAAAACCTTGTTAGTATGCATATCTAAACATATAGACCTATAAACATCAAAATGGTTAGAAAATTCAATATGTAATCTGCAACAACAAGTAGTGCGTGTGTGATTTATCTTGACATAGAAAGGTTTTAGCATTTCAAAATATCTTTGACAAATTTTAATTTGAGGATACTTCTCTAGAAATTTACCATAAAACTATGTTTGAGTCTCATCCAAAAAATGCTTTGGATGTGGCTCACAGTTCTGACTACCGATTCTCCTTCTTACCACATCCCTTTGATTCAGAGATACCCTTGTGTTATTCTTCCAAAAGTTTTCAATTAGTGATCTCAATGCTTCAACAATTGGTTTATCTTTTCGTGGTAGTCTCCCCGAGAACGCCCATAATTCATTGGCATTAGTGTCCTTAATTCTTTGGCATCTTCCAACGGCTCTTGATAAATTTTTCTTATTAATTCTCAATTCTTGACTCATCTTTCTAATGAGACGAGCTTTCCTCATTTGACTACTTACTATAGTCGATGTAATCACATGTTGTGTTGCATTACTATCTTTTGTGCGTGAGGTGTTACCCACACTCTCATACGCACTCATTAGATTCTTGACAATAGATTTTTCACTTGAAGCCTTTGATGTTCTCAACCCAAGAATCTTCATGATGGACCTATACTTTATACTTTGCATCATTTCAAAGAATAGTTGACATCTTGTAGTCTCATTTAACTTTTTAAAGAACAATGTCTAAATCTTATGAGCATATCTTCTACAAGCGTGTTTTGGAATCTTACTTTCCATTGGCTACAAAATATTCTCATCAATATCAATCAAATACTTTGGATTTCTATGCAAAATTCAAGGTGGTGTTAAGTTAGATAAATTCATCTCAACATTAGGAATTTCATCAATATTTAAATGAGATTGGCTCTATGGCATACCTTCAATTGAAGATGGAATAGATGACATACCTTGAGGTTGAGGTGGGAACGATGGCGTACCTCCTTCATCACATGTGAGTGATGATGTACTCTCAACTTGAGATGTGGTAGATGGTGTCCCTACATGTTGACTTGTGGTAGAGGATGTGTTTCCAACTATGGTATTCAAATTTCTCATAATACGAAGTTTTTGCATTCGTTCTCTTTGTACCACCAATACCATATCTCTTTGTGATGGTTGTGGTTCCTCTTCAATTGGCATGTCTTCATTTATCGTGTCTAATTTCCTCTTCTCACAAAGTTCCCTCATAGCCACTGCTTTCTTTGCATTCTTAGCTTCTATCTCTTCTTGTGTTGGTTTAATTATTGATCGTTTCCTCGGCATGATAGAGAATTTGTTTGTAGCATGATAAAGAGACCAATATTAGTTCCTAGGAAATGAATACAAGATAATAGTGGGATTGTATTTTTATTATGTTGTAAGGATTTATTCTTGTTAGTTTGACATCATGGTATGTTAAGGTCTGTTTATTACACATAATTATTAAAGAACCCAAGTGTAGAAAATATACATGGCATCATGTGAGATTGTAGGCTGCTTTCTTGATTGGGAATGTGTCTATTTTAAACATGTATGATAAATCATAATAAAGTAATTCAAATAAAATTAAGGAAAATGTAAAGAACATGCATGTAAAGACTTGACATACCTAAAAAATGAAGATTTGAATGGAGAGAGTACCCAATTATGTAGTGTTTTTTTCTTCTTACATCAAACTCCTCAACAATTTGAGTTTTTCACCACTTGCTTCCTTTTCAATGTTAAATTGAATAACACTCAAATATAATTAGTAACAACAATACTATTAACCAATCTATAATGTTAAATTCCTAAATTTGAATCAAAATTAACATTGCAACACTACAAAAATTGAAACTTGAATAGATATATATCAAACTTGGTGTGAAAACTATGTTATTTCCTCCTTCTCAAGTTGGCAAAGCAAAAAAGGTGGTGGAAAGATCATGCAAAGGTGGTAGAATGTGTAAAATGTGCATGTGAACTTCCCAACAACATATGAAAGCACTTCCTTTTTATCGGAGCACGCGCAGAATCAGTATGAAAAGAGAGCATGTGGGCCTGGATCATGGGGGTCAACACTTTTTTACTGTTTCTATAGCAGGGCAAATGCGAGTGCGTTATAACGCGCTCACGTTATAATGTGCTCGCATTTTGTCCTGCTATAGATTGATCCATAAATATTTTACCTATCTCACTTTCGATAGCACCTTTACTATATCTCACCTCTAGTTCCATTAGCTCATGTTCTATATCTCACTTATCTCTCCCCCTCACCTCTCTACCTCTCCCCTCTCTATGTCTCTTAGTCTCTCCTTGTCTACCTTAACCCTAATCCCTCGACCCTCAACCCTATACCTTAAACCCTAATCCCTTATCCCTAAACCCTCCAACCCTATCCCTAATCCTTATACCCTTGACACTCTACTTTAACCCTAATCCTTTGACCCTCAACCCTATCCCAAAACCTTAACCCTCAAACCTTAATGTACTCCACCCTCAATGTCAAACCCTAATCCCTCAACCCTTAACTCTGATCCCTCGACCCTCAACCCTATCCCTAAACCCTAATCCCTAAAGCCTCAACCCTCAACCCTCAATGTCAAATCCTAATCCCTCGATCCTTCACTCTAATCCCTCAACCCTAAACTCTATCCCTAAACCCTCAACACTATACCTTAAACCCTAATCCCTCAACCCTCAACCCTAAACCCTAATCTCTCAACCTTAACCCTAATCCATCATCCCTCAACTCTAATCCCTCATCCCTAAACCCTAAAATGCTATGCCTATTCCTAAACCCTCAACAAGCTAGATACTATACCTTAAACCCTAATCCCTTATCCCTAAACCCTCCAACCCTATCCCTAATCCTTATACCCTCCACACTCTACTTTAACCCTAATCCCTCGACCTTAAACCCTATCCCTAAACCCTCGACCCTTGAACCTCAACCCTCAACCCTCAACGTCAAACCCTAATCCCTCAACCCTTAAATTTGATCCCTCGACCCTCAACCCTATCCCTAAAGCCTCAACCCTCAAGCCTCAACCCTCAACCCTCAATGTCAAATCCTAATCCCTCAACCCTTCATTCTAATCTCTCAACCCTAAACCTTAGCCCTAAACCCTCAACACTATACCTTAAACCCTAATCCCTCAACCCTCAACCCTAAACCTTATCCCTAAACACTAATCCCTCAACCCTCAACCCTAATCCGTCATCCCTCAACTCTAGTCCCTCATCTCTAAACCCTAAATGCTATCTCTATTCCTAAACCCTCAATGGGCTCGATACTATACCTTAAACCCTAATCCCTTATCCCTGAACCCTCCAACCCTATCCCTAATCCTTATACCCTCCACACTCTACTTTAACCCTAATCCCTTGACCCTCAACCCTATTCCAAAACCCTTAACCCTCAAACTTCAATGTACTCAACCCTCAATGTCAAACCCTAATCCCTCAACCCTTAACTTTGATCCCTCAACCCTCAACCCTATCCCTAAACCCTAAAGCCTCAACCCTCAACGTCAAATCCTAATCCCTCAACCCTTCACTCCAATCCCTCAACCCTAAACCCTATCCCTAAACCCTCAACACTATACCTTAAATACTAATCCCTCAACCCTCAACCCTAAACCTTATCCCTAAACCCTAATCCCTCAACCCTCAACCCTAACCCTAAACCTTATCCCTAAACCCTAATCCCTCAACCCTCAACCCTAATTCGTCATCCCTCAACTCTAATTCCTCATCCCTAAACCCTAAATGGTATCCCTATTCCTAAACCCTCAACGGGCTCGATACTATACCTTAAACCCTAATCCCTTATCCCTAAACCCTCCAACCCTATCCCTAATCCTTATACCCTCCACACTCTACTTTAACCCTAATCCCTTGACCCTCAACCCTATCCCAAAACCCTTAACCCTCAAACTTCAATGTACTCAACCCTCAATGTCAAACCCTAATCCCTCAACCCTTAACTCTGATCCCTCGACCCTCAACCCTATCCCTAAAGCCTAAACCCTAAAGCCTCAACCCTTAACTCTCAACGTCAAATCTTAATCCCTCAACCCTTCACTCTAATCCCTCAACCCTAAACCCTATCCCTAAACCCCCAACACTATACCTTAAACCCTAATCCCTCAACCCTCAACCCTAAACCTTATCCCTAAACCCTAATCCCTCAACCCTCAACCCTAATCTATCATCCTTCAACTCTAATCCCTCATCCCTAAACCCTAAATGCTATCCCTATTCCTAAACCTTTAATGGGCTTGATACTATACCTTAAACCCTAATCCCTTATCCCTAAACCCTCCAACCCTATCCCTAAACCTTATACCCTCAACACTCTACTTTAACCCTAATCCATCGACCCTCAACCCTATCCCAAAACCTTTAACCCTTGAACTTCAATGTACTCAACCCTCAACGTCAAACTCTAATCCCTCAACTCTTAACGCTGATCCCTCAAGCCTTAACCCTTAAAACTTGAACCCTAAAACCTATCCCTACATGCTCGACACTCGACACTATATCTTAAACCCTAATCCCTTAACCTTCATCCCTAAAGCCTCAACCCTAAATCCTTAAACCTTCAACCCTAAACCCTATCCCTAATCCCTCTACCCTCGACACTCTTATTTAACCCTAATCCCTTGACCATTAACCCTATCCCTCAACCCTCAACCCTCACCCCTCAACCCTCAACCCTGAACATTAAACCGTAATTCATCAACCCTAAACCCTAATCCCTCAAACCTAAACCCTATCCCTAAACCATCAACCCTCAACACTATACCTTAAACCCTAATCCCTATCCCTCAACCATTAACCCTTAAAACTTAAACCCTATCCCTACACCCTCAACACTTGACACTATATCTTAAGCCTTAAACCCTCATCCCTAAAGTCTCAACCCTCAATCCTTAAACCTTCAACCCTAAACCCTATCCCTAATCCCTCTACCCTCGACACTCTAACCCTAACCTCAATATTAAATGCTAATTCGTCAACCCTAAACCCTATCCCTAAACCCTCAACCCTCAACACTATACCTTAAACCCTAATCCATCAACCCTAAAACCTAATCCCTCAACCCTCAACCCTAAACACTATCAATAAACCCTCAATCCTTGACACTATACCTTAAACCCTAATCCCTCAACCCTCAACCCTAATCCCTCATCCCTAAACCCTAAACACTATCCCTATTCCTAAACCCTCAACCCTCGACACTATACCTTAAAACCTAATCCCTTATCCCTAAACCCTAAACCCTAAACTCTATCCCTCAACCCTTAACCCTTAAAAATTAAACCCTAAAACCTATCCATAAACCCTCGATGCTCAACATTATATTTTAAACCCCAATCCCTTATCCCTCAGCCCTAAAGCCTTAACCCTCAATCGTTAAACCTTCAACCCTAAACCCTATCCCTAATCCCTCTACCCTCAACACTCTACTTTAACCCTAATCCCTTGACCATCAACCCTATCCCTCAACCCTCAACCCTCAACCCTCAACTCTCAACATTAAACCCTAATCCGTCAACCCTAAACCCTAATCCCTAAACCCTAAACCCTATCGCTAAACCCTCATCCCTTAACACTATACCTTAAACCATAATCCCTCAACCCTAAACCCTATTCCTAAACCCAACAAAACTGCTTTGCCTTATGTTAGGTTGTTAAACCCATCATTTTTGACACTATTCTCTTAAAGATATTTGAGTTACAAGAATATGTCAGAAAAATGGCTATGAACTTTTTTAATGTTAGTAATGTTATATGGCATGTTTTTCTGGGCCATCTGGGGTTCATTATGCCAATAGGTGTACACACTATGAGAAAAACTTTGCGTATGGTACATCCACAATGAGTAATTAACAGTTGAAATCATAAGGATGATCATTATGAGAAAAGATTTGCATTGGGGTACATCTATGTTTCTTGCTGTCCACCCTACACTTAGGGGAGGTATATTGTTATGAAACAGGGAAATAATCTCCCATTGTTTACTGGATCTATCCACAAGAACTACTAAACTATGCCTTAAACCCTAATCCCTCAACCCTAAACTTTCAACCCTAAACCCTATCCCTAATCCCTCTACCCTCAACACTCAACCTTAACCCTAATCCCTCGATCCTTAACCCTAAACGCTATCCCTAAAGCCTCAACCCTAAACCCTAATCCCTCAAGGTCCTAAACTCTAATCCCTTATCCCTAAACTCTAAATCCTATCCCTAAATGCTCAACCCTCAACCTTAAACCTTAATCACTCAATCCTTAACCACCCCTCTCCTCCCCTATCTGGCTCACTCCCATATCTCCCTCCTCTACCCTCGACACTATACATACATACATATAGGCATACATAGATACATACATACATATAAGCATACATACATACATACATATAGGCATACATACATACATACATACATACATACATACATACATACAGGCATACATACATACATTCATGATTAATAGCCTTGAACATAAAAAAATTTAAGGGGAACATAACATAAGCGCATTATAACATGCTCGCGTTATGTCAAACATGACAAACAACACAAACTTTTGCAGAAAAGGAAAAATGCAAAGCAAAAACTAATGTGAGCACGTTATAACACACTCGTGTTATGTTTTGCTTTGGGAATCCCAAGCCTTGGGATTGGGATTTGCTTTGGATTTCCAACCCAAAGGCTTGGAGTGCCTTTTCAACATCCACAGACGTGTTTTTCTATTTTCTTCAAGATTTCACATAATTTCATTCGTGCTAACCCTCAGATTTACACGTGTTTCAAGGTCAAACAAATTGAACACCTGGTTAATGTTAGGCTTTCTCTTAGCTATTTGACGATGTGATTTTTTTCACATTTTAACAATGTTAAGCCTTTCAGCTTTAATTTATTTTGTTTGTGTGTTCGTTTTTGGGCAAAAACCACTGTTTGGTCTTTTTTTCATTGTAAATTAACTATTCCTTAAAATTTCAAAAAAATTACATATTTAGAAACTAGACTCCATTATACAAATATTAAAAAAATAAAAAAATAATTTTCAATTACTTTTCAAAATTTATAGGGGTAGCATGGCCAAAATTCTATTTTTTAGGATGTGTCCATTTTGAAAATTAGTAAAAAATCAAATATTCATCAAAAAATTATTAGAAAAATTAGACATAAACTACATGCTATTAACTAATTTCTCATTGAAGTGATTTTAAAAATACCAAAAAAAGTTGACCTTCTGAGGGAGCCACAAAACATGCTATGCTATGTTGTTTTGACAGAAACAACACCAATTTCTGTGGCTCCCTCTTTTGAACCCCTTAATCGATGCCATTTTCAAAAAAAATAGTAGTTTAGAAAGTAGACTCGGAGCACTACAAACATTGTTTTGGTTGCATCTCCAAATTTTGAGTGTCACTATGCTCAATTTCTCATCCAAGGCCAACATTTCCTGATTTCAGAAAAAAAGTGGCCACTTAAGACCCTTTTTGGCCTCCCATCTTCTTGCACTTACCCTTTATATAATATATATTATATTATTATAATATTACATGTATTCATAATAATAATTAGTATTTATTATTATATAATAATATTTAATATTTATTTTCAATATTAGTAATTATATTAATAACAATATAATACTTGTATTTATATTATTAATACTTATATAATTATATTCGTTATTTCTATATAATGATATATATTATATTTCTATTTAATATTATATTATAATAATATTTAAGTTGATAATAATTATATATCCTTAATTATTTAAATAATTAACTTGATTTAAAATATATAAGATTTGTATATAATGTTTAATTTATCATTTAATATATTATTTATTATATTTGGCTTACAATATGGTTACTAATGTTATTCATATCTTTAATTTGAATGAATAATATAATCGATTTAGTTATGAATTAGCAATACGGGGACATGACATCGATGTGTGAAAATGTCACAATAGTATGAATATAACACAGATTGTCTAGCAACTTTAGTCCCTGCCATACAGGTGAATTTACAAATTGGTAGCATCAGTGTAGATGAAAAAGAAACTGAGCACTATAGTGTCAAGAGAAATCAAGCAATGGATAAGATGAAAGAAAAAGGTTGGAACCTCAGTGTGCTCATAACAATGTATATAGATGCACATTGCACAGAATGAATGGTGGAAGAGAGCTTAAAAATACTTAAAAAAAACATTTGCGAAGTGATTAACCTCTAATTTTGCAACTTACCGCTCTATCCTCAACAAATTATGTACAGATGGGAGAGTTTGATGTACACCCGTCAAGCTCACTCTGAGATTTATGGAAGTGTTCAACTAAAACATAACAATTTGTAATCACACTCTTTCTTTGAGTGGTTTAAGTAAACGTAGCTAGCAGAGAGTCTATTTTTATATAATTAAAATATTTTTATTAGGAGCAGTTGACTACCACTAGAAGGGTTGGGTTTTAGTAGTATTCTTTTCAAATTTGGTTTTTGGAGGTATGATAAGAATAGGAAAAATACAAAAAGAGGTTATTGGTTTTGGTTCGAAGTTATTTTGGGTGTTAAAAATTGGACCTGGCTATCCCTGTATGAAAACAGAGTTGCAGGTATATGATTTTTTATCAGTATTATTTTCTGCAGTAAACCTTTCTATATACTGTATTCTTTTTTTGTTTATAAGTTTGATATTTGATTTAATGAGTCAAAACCATCACTGCATTTTTCCCTTGGCATAAGTTTGATGTGATATTTCCTCTATCTTCTGCTATTTTGATGTATTGTTCATAGTTCATGAGTAACAATTTTCATTTGGAGTTCAACTTGCATGTTCAAGAAGGTGACTGCATCATTTTGATATCAAAGCACCATCTCCCAAAGGGGATTACATCTAAAATGGGCAAGAATAGGTAGGAGGAATGCAAGACAAAGGGAAAACATAGGTGAAAAATTATTCAGAAGGTTAGAGGCACTTGAGGCTAGGTTGCTTCATGAGGATTCAGAGGAAAAAATGAAAGTTCAAAGGGGCTAAGTTGGGGCCATAGATCCCCTGGAAAGGCTTATTGAGGCTGTAGCAAAACAAGGAACCAGGGTTAAGGTTAAAGTCCCTAATTTTAAAGGTGAACTAAATCCAGAAGTGTTCATGGATTAGATTCAAAAGTTAGATAAATACTATGAGATTGAAGGAATTGAGGAAACTGATTCACAAAGGGTCAAAATCACAAAATCAAAAATGAAATCTCATGTTGCCATATGGTGGGAGAATCTTCAGCATGTTAGCAGAAGACAAGGGAAAGAGAAAATTAGAAATTGGCCAAAGATGCTAAAATATTTAAAAGCTAAGTTTATGCTTGAGATGATCAGCAAAAGCTTTTTAGGGAGTTTCAAAATCTAAGCCAAAAAGAGGCATCAACACAAGCTTATACTAAACAATTCCTAGGCTACAAATTAGGACTGATTTGTAAAAAGATGATGAGCTTGCAACAACAAGATACATCAATGGGCTTAGATTTCAAATCCGAGACAAGCTAGCTCTGCTCAAAGTGAACACTGTGGATGAGGCATATCAGTTTGCCTTGAAAGTAGAGGAAAAATTAAATAGGTGGGGCAAAGTGGTTAGCAAAAGGGGGTGGCAGCAATTTGAATAGAGGAAGAGTAAATGCCTCTAAAACCACAAGGGAAGAAGAGCTAGAGGAAGGTAAGGAACCAAAGACTGATTATGGTGGAAGAGGTGCTTTTAGAGGTTGGGGTAAAGGTAGAGGTCAACAAAGGTGCTGTTTGAGCCTCTACTTTGAAGCACAATTAGTATTCTTGTTGAAAATATGTCAGGGTTTAGATTCTTAAAAGTTAAGTGGACTATAAGGTCTAAAGTAGGTGTACACTCAAACTTAAAGCTATATCTTGATTGGGCTATACTTTTATATTATGAATATTTTGTTATAACTAAAATGTACCTTAACAAATGTCTTATTATTATTGTAATGAGAATTACTTATCTAGTTATTATTTTTTTGTCCCATCATATCAATAGTAAATTTTTATTTTTTTATTTATTTTTGTTTTCTTAACGTTAAGAAATAAAAGATATTGACTGAAAAATTATTAAAATATCATTTAAAATGATAAAAATGTCATTTATCTTAGATATTATTGATTGAATGTTTTGGGCTTCACATCAACCAAAAAATTTAATAAATTTGTATTAATTGAGTATCCAACCTGCCAAATATGTTATAGATACAATACATAAACCTGACAGCAGCAGTTAATTAATTTGTAATGGAAGATATGACATAGAGACCTATACTACAACTGACCGCAACAGTTAATAAAATTTTAATGGCATATACAATACATAAATGTTATACAAAAACCATTCAATAGAGAAAATAGTTTATTGCACTGGTGTTATGTACAGTTCGTATTCTGCACATTTAGTGAGGAATAAATTCACTATAAATTTATTGAACCCTCCATGAGCAATCTGGTAGAGTCCTCCTCTTTCCTTGGAATGCCTTCTTGTTAAGTATTTACAGTATTTGTCTTCTTTGTTTTCATGATGTCTTCGATCAATCTTATTAATCTATTTTGTAGTTTTTGTGTGTCATTTGTTTTTGTGGGGGGAATAGATTTTAAAATAAAAAAGGATAGAATAATTTCAAATTAAAAAGGATAAAATAATTTCAAATTTCTATTCCTGCCCTAAAACCATAGGGCATTTAAGGCTATCACGATCCAGTTTCCTATGCTTGGGTGCCGCCTAGGAGTTGGTAATCCTCTGGCTATAGCAATAACTACTTTGTCATAAGGGGAGATAGACAATAAAACAAATATTGAAGTTGAAAAAATAAATGAAAATAGCATAACTTAATGGGAAGCGCTGCGTGTGGAAGATGCCGAAGCTCTATTGGAAGATGCAAACTTCAAGGTCCAGTGTGCACTTGGAGCCCACGGTGGAGTTGCCGACCGTAGAGGAGAAAGCGTTGAGGGAGGAGAAGGAAAAGAAGGTAAGAATCTCCTTTCGCATAGGATACTCTCTCTATGCCCTAATGAAGATATGAAGAAAGATTTGAGATTGGAAGAAAATAGATTGAGAAATGTTGCAATCTTTTTTGTTTGCCTTAATATGGATAATCTGTCTTCTAGAAAATTCTTTGATAACTGGCTTACTTCTATTTGGAGGAGAAAATTAGGGATTCATTTCTCATTCTGTAGCATTGTACATCATGGGCTTTTTGTAATTTTCTCAAGGAGCCATGAAATGCAAAAAAGAGTATTAGAAAGGAATTACTCAAACATAGGGCAAACACTATTTAAAACCTTCCCTTGGGCCCCTGAGGTTTCGCATAAAGAAGTTTTGTTTTGTTCAATACTAAGATGGTTGCACTTATTAAGATTGTTCTTGAACAAATGTGGAGTTTTTTTGCCTCAATTGATTAAATCAGTCGACAACATAATCAAAATAGATGAAACTAAGTCGACCCTGCCCCATATGGATGCTAGGGTTCTGGTAGCCCTAAAAACATGGGTTCATATTCCCAAAGTGATAGAAATTAAAATGGATGATAAAACCATCAAATGTGAAATAGTGGGGTTGGGGGCTCTCAATTCATGTTTTCTATGCAAAGTTGATGGGCACCAAAAGAAAGATTGTCCTGTGGTCAATAGAAAAAAGAATAAGGAAGGTTTAGGATTTAACGCCAGAGTTTCAAGTGCTAACCTTGAAAATGGAAGTCTTAAAACTAATTCAGGATTATCAAATGAGGACCAAACTGATACAAATGTAAGCATAACTGAACTTGAGAATTTGGGCTCTAATAGTAATTTGAGGGACATTGCTAAGTCTAGTAATGAAGACATTGCTAAAAATGTTGTACAAGAAATAAAAGAAGGTTTTTCTAAGATAAACCAGTGAGATCCCAAGAATTATTGAAGACAGTTCAGTCCCTTTAGATAACAAGAAGTTACATGGGGATAATACCCCTTTTGAAGAAGTTGAGATCCCTAGTTTAGAAAAAATGCAAGACTTTGTTTCAAGACAAGTCCTGGAATCTTAAGGGGAGTTGGGAGTTCTAAACTTTGAGAGTCCTATTTTTGAGAAACTTGAAAATGGTAGTTCAACTAAATCTCCTCATGAGGTTATCAGTGTGAATGTAGAGTAAAAAATCATCCCTTCTAATAATGACGAAGCTAATGTTGTTGTGGTGCTCAAAGGGAAACAACTTGATCCATATGTGTGTTTAGAGCCCCTAGGTGGCCCTAAAATAAGTGGGTTCAAGAAAAATGCTCAAGAACTGGTCCTAGATAAACTAAAAGGAAAAATTTTAGAAGGGGGCAAGGAGAAGGTTAAAAAGTCTAATGATGCTTTTATTCTAAAAAAATTAGCAGATCCCAAGGAGTTTGTCTTAGATAACCGAAGTAGAAATGGTGAGAGGTTAGGAGAAGGAGATAATGCCAAGCTGCCCAGGAGTAATGATTTGGCTCTTGTTGTCAAAGAAAGAGGTATTATTACAAAAAAGGAACATGAAAAAAAGAAATAGGTTAGCAGGAGTGATAGTACCCTTAAACTAGGGAAAAATGGGAAATGAGATAAAATCCCTAAATGTTCTGATAGACTTTACAATGGGAATAAAGTTGACTCTACCTAAATTATATTATCAATGAAAGAGTTGAATTGTTATAGCTAGAATGTAAGGGGTTTAGAATCCCCTGATAGAAAATATATTGTAAAGGATTTTTGTAACAAAAATAGGAATATGGACTGTTTGTTTCTTCAAGAAGTTAAAGCTGTGGGCTTCCAAATGGAGAATAATTTAAGGCTTATTTGGAGAGATGCTTTAGCCTTTACCTCTAAACATGAAAAAGGGAAAGGTGGAAATGCTAATCTCATTAACATAAAATGGGTACAATGTATTAACCAGAAAGGTTGCTCTCCATGCAATAGATGTTTGTGGGTTATCATTGAGAAATGAGATACTAAAATTGGCTTATGCTCTATCTATACTCCAAATGAGTGTAGAAATAGAATAGAGTTGTGGAATTGGATGGCTAATGAACTCCCTAGAGTGCCTTGGGTAGTTGGGGGAATTTTAATATGATTGAGCAGAGAGGATAAATCAGGAGGAAATCGACATGAGTGGAGACGAAATGAGAATTTTTTTTGGGAAAGAATGAAGAAAATGCTAAAATTGTTTGATCCATTGGAAGGAAAGAAAAATAATAGCAAGAGCGTATGGTTTTCCTGGTGAACCAGTCAGAAAGACAACAAAAGGATTTATTGTAGATTAGATAGGTTTTATGCAAATAAAGATGTATTGCAGTTTCAGAATAGTGATGATAGTAATGAGGTGCAAGTCATTCCGGCACACTATCAGACCACCACCCACTTAAGGCTACAATTGTGATGAATCACCAGAGTAGAAGTAGTAGTTTAAGGAGAGAAAGCATCTTTAAACTTAATTGTGATTTGCTATTGGATAGGGATTGCATAGATGGCATCCATAACCTGAGAAAAATTTGTAAATCAATGTTAGTCAATCTAACTGCGACACAATATTGGAATAAAATGATCAAATCTTGCAAAACCATATTTCAAGCTATGGGGAAAAAATATGCTCTAGATAGAAGAAAGGAAGAATGTTATCTTCAAGATGAATTTTAAGGACAGAGGACCTAATTTAGAAAGATCATAGCAATGATGAGTTAGTGCAAAAAATTAGAGAGATAAAACACAAATTAAGAAAAAGTTCCAAATCAAAAAGGCTCAGGGAGATAGAATCAGAGCAAAACTAAATTGGCTGAATAAAGGTGATAGGGGTACAAAATATTTTTTTGATCTCCTAAAATTTAAGAATAATAAGGAAAAAATAGGACCCATCTCTGAGGAAGGAGTAAGTTTTCAAGACAATAAGGATATAAAAGAAAATTTTAGAAAATTTTATGAAAAAAGTATTTAAAGCAGAAGACAACAATGTTGGGTGTAGGAATGCTCAGGAGCTCTGTCTGAAAATTTGCAAAAAAAAAATTGATGCAGAGATGGAAGATAAACTAAAGGCTGAGATCTCAAAACAAGAGATTAAAGATGCAATCCAATCAATGGATAATGGTAAATCTCTAGGTGCTGATGGCCTACCAGTGGAGTTTTACAAACTTAATTTAGATTGGATTGTAGATGATCTATTTGACCTATACCAAGATGCTTTGAGACAAGGGACTTTGGGGAAGGAAATAAACAGAGGAATTGTCAAATTGTTACCTAAAGATGGAGATAAAACCAATAGTAGGAATTAGAGGCCTATCACTCTATTGAATGTGTTTTATAAGATCATAGCTAAAGTTTTAGCCTTGCAATTAAAAGAAATCCTTCCTACGATTATCAATCATATCCAAATTGGTTTTATTAAAGGAAGATACATTTTGGAAAACCTAATCATGAGTTGGGAAGCTTTGCATTATGCCAATGTTACTGATCAAAAGGCAAGAATTTTACTACTAGATTTTGAAAAAGACTATGATAGAGTTGAATGGTCCTTTGTAATAATGGTCCTAAGAGCTATTGGATTCCCTGATCAATACTATGATATGGTTAAGATGCTTTTTAAGGATGCTTCAACTCAAGTTGAGGTAAATGGGTCATTATTAGAACCATTTGAGATGGAAAGATAAATTAGGCAAGGTTGCCCTCTTGCTCCTGCACTCTTTGTAATTGTTTTTGAAGCACTCTACTACCTGCTAAGAACATACCTTATTAAAGGTGAGATAAAATGTATCAAGTTGCCCAATGAAGACATGTTGCTTAATGTACAATTTGCTGATGATACAACATTATTTCCATGGATAGAAAAAGAAAACTTAAAAAAATTGGAAGAAAGATTGAATATATTTTTCTTAGCATCAGGAGCAAAAATTTCTGCTTCTAAATCTATTCTTGTTGGCTGGACAGAAGAGCCAACTGATTGGCTAGATGTAAATAAATGGCAATGGGGTGGCCCACATAAACAAGTTAAATTTCTCAGTATCCCCTTTGTTGTGAGTCCCTCTCAAAAAAAAATGTGGGAATGGATGTTCTCAAAAATTGAAAGAAAACTCAAAGGTTGGAATAATCATTATTTATCCCTTGCAGGAAGAGTTCAAGCCCGCTAGAAAATTCTATCAACCTATTCTATCTATTATGCATCATTGTGACTATTCTCAAACTATCAGATTGATAACATTCAAAAGGTGATTAGAGAATTCTTGTGGTCAGATGGCAAGGGAAAAAAAGACATTCAGTTAAATGGGAATGGTGTTGTTTAGGGAAAGTCAAGAAGGATTGGGACTTAAGGATCTGAGAATTCAGGGTGTAGTATTGGCTACAAAGTGGTTTCTCAAATCTTTGGAAAGAAATGAGCCATGGAAAATCCTTGTTAGGAATAATATTAAAAATGCAGTGCTAAATAAAGCAAAGAGCTGGAAGAGCCTGCATACTCATGATTTCTTGTTTGGGATGTTTCAAGCTAAACCCTTGGGATCTGCTATTTTTTCCAGCATATGGAAGGCATGGGAGCAAGTTAAAAATCTCATTGCTAATAGAGAGGTAATTGATAAAAGGAAGAAATTGGTTATGGGGCATAGATCAATTTGGTGGAATATAAATCACGAAGGTAAGATTTTAGCCCTTTTGTAAGGGTGTTCTACAAGAAAAATAGAATGATTCTGGAATATCAATTATTAAGCATATTCTAGAGAATAATAATCTAAAAAGCTGGAATCAAATAAAAGGAGAATATGGGCTACCAGAATCCCATAAAAGGACTTACTCCACAATATGTAAGTCTTTGTTAGGCAACCTGTCTCAAGAAGAGATGAAGATCATATGGAAGGATGGTACTAAGTTCTTGGAAATGAATTCAAAGAAAGTGTACAAGATGTTTACTAACTCTCAGGTGATGTTTGAGCATATAAACTCTGTTTGGAAATATAAAATAAAATAGAATTTGTTGTCTAAAACCTTTATTGTCATTTGGTCCAGATACCTTGAACCCCAAAAAAGTTGTTTTAGATGGCTTCTCATTCAAAAGAAATTGGCTTTAGGTTTTGAAAATATTTTTTTTTCTATTTGTAAGCTTGTGGAAACCTGTGAACATGTATTTTTTGAATGTGCATTTGCTAACAAAATATGGTCTATGTTTATGGGGAATATTTCCAATTGGAGTCCTAACAACTGTTTGAACTGGAAAGAAATTCTTTGTAGTTTGTTAGTGGATTGAGTTTAAAATCCAATATATTTTGGTTGATTTTGTCTATTGAAATTCTTTGGTTCTTGTGAAAAATAAGAAATGAAGAGCATTTCCTAGGCAAGAGTGTTGAAATTAGCCCAAACAACTGAGAGGGGGGGGTGAATCAATTGTCCCCAAAATTAATCTTTTATTTTCTTTTAATCTTCTTTCACAATTGGCAAATTGATTAATGATGCAAACATTAAAGCATATAACATCAACACATAAGTAGAAAAATATCAACACATTTGACACCAAGATTTTTGATGTGGAAACCCGGTTAAGGGAAAAACCACGGTGGGTGTTAGCCCACAAGATTTGTACCCTATTAAAAGTACTTAAAAGAATGGGAAGGAATTTGCCTTTAGGCTCACTGCCCAGAGCTCACTGCTCAAAAGAAAGGCTCACTGCCTACAAGAAATTTGAGTTTAACATAGAAAGAACTAATTGATAATTAGCATCTTTTCATGCCTGGTTCAGTTTCATTAATGCTCACAAAATCCTCTGCTTCTATATCCAAATTCTTCTTCTCTCACTCTTCACTTTATACTTCTTTCTCTCCTCTTCTTCTCTACTCTACTTTTGATCCTTTCTTCAGATTTAATTCATTTTGTTTAAGGATAATTTTCAACAACTCTTTAACAAGTATGTGTATGCTTTATCAATCTTGGAATGATCAACAAGGTCATCTAGACTTGACGCGGATCATTATACTGTTGGCCAAAAACAACCGAGACTTGAATCTTCCTCTACAAATGCGCCATGCTTCATAAAATGCTCTTAGATCATCCGCAACATACTAGGATCATCCGGTCAGCCAAGACTAGGAAGAACATCAACAATAAAAAGGAAAATCTTCAAAAGCAAGCTCAAACTTCAATGCGGACCTCCAACACATCAGCTACATGATCCAGAGATCTTCACAAGTACATTGAATTCAATAGAAACATCCGCACTCCTCCAACTCATTAGAATCACTTGCATCTTTATCTGGAAACTCAAGAACACTATCTGCCATGACTGTCAAACTAGAAGGATTGCTTGCAGACCTCCAAACCATGAACCACTTGTATTGATGATACACACTAACTTCCCAAACATGCCTCTAGATCTGCAGATCATCATTTTACGTTACCAGAGCAATCCAGACCACTTTCCTGTCACCCTGTCTCTCTTGAGTATTACAGGAACCGATTCTACTCAGATGGCCATAACTTCCTCAAATCTTAATGCGAACTTCTCAAATCATAACTGGAGCTTCTTTAGGTAAACCTCTACACATCCATATGGTCTGCATACATTGATGAATATCCTCAACAATCTGATCTTCTATACAAACAACAAAATAGGATACAGTTGACACCAATGGCAACAAGGATATGTTGACATCAATGACAACACCACTTAGGCACATATTTGCAACAATCTCCCCCTTTGTCATTGATGGCAACATATGATGTGAAAAACTAAATTCAACCATCAAGACAAGAACTTCTCCCCCTTTCTCTTATCACACCAACCACTTTCTTCACTGCTCCCCCTTTCACCAGCAACTATTCACTTCCAAGTTTTTCACATGAATTCTCTCCCCCTTTGACATCAATGGCAAAGGGCACATATTTTCTATCTTTTCTCCCTTTTTTCTTTAGACTGATCCCAAAATTTGTATACTAACTACTCCCCCTTGAGTAGTAACTTCTTAACATCAATCTAGATCACAAGATATGAATGTGAATTCCACTGGACTGATGCACCTTAGTGCATCTTAATTTTGATCAGGAGAGGTAATAACCCCTAACTTTTTTCTAAGATACTCAAAAGTATCCTTGGGAAGAGGCTTAGTGAAGATAGCCACATTCTGATCTTTGGAAGACACAAACTCTAACTTGACTTCATTCTCATTTACTTTCTCTCTCAAGAAATGAAACTTGATAGATATATGCTTTGTCTTTGAGTGCAATACCAGATTCTTTGAAATGCTTATAGCACTTGAATTATCATAGAAAATTGTGACTGGCTCCTCAAACACAATTATGATGTCCTTCAGTATTTGCTTCATCCATAGAACTTAAGAAAAATTATTTGTTGCTGCTATATACTCTGCCTCAGTAGTAGACAGAGATATTGCCTCTTGATTTTTGCTCATTCAAGAGACCAATCTTCTTCCCAAGAAGAATGCACCACCACTAGTACTTTTTCTATCATCCACATCTCCTGCCCAATCAACATCTGTATATGCATTAAGAGTGAAGTCATTGTCCTTTGGATACCATAGTCTATAATCAATTGTCCCCTTGAGATATCTAAAAATTCTTTTGACTTCCACAACATGGGATTCTTTTGGATCAACTTGAAATCTGGCAATAAGTCCAACTGCATTCATGATGTCAGGTCTGGTCTAAGTCAGATAGAGCAATCCTCCAATCATTGATCTATACCTTTTCTGATTTGCCTTGGGGGAGTCATCTTCTTTGCTTATCTTGCATCTGGTTTCCATAGGTGTACCTACTAGCTTTAAATATTTCATTCCAAACTTCTTCAATAATTCTTTCACATACTTGGATTGAGATATGAAGATACCTTTATCTGTCTGAATAATTTGTAGACCTAAGAAGAAATTCATCTCACCAAATATTGACATCTCAAACTCACTTTTCATTTGATCAGTAAATGCTTTGCACATACATTCATTCCCACCAAAAATGATATCATTGCAAAGACTTCAACAATTAGAATGTCCTCATGATTAATCTTGAAGTATAGATTATTATCAGTGGTACCTTTGCTAAATCCTAGCTTAAGCAAATGCTTATCCAATCTTACATACTAGGCTCTTGGGGCTTGCTTGAGTCCATACAATGTTTTTCTTAGTCTGTAAACCATATCTCTCTGATCAAACAACTGAAATCCTTCTGGTTTTTCAATGTAGACTTCTTCCTCCAACTCTCCATTTAGGAATATTGATTTGACATCCATCTAATAAAATTTAAAATCTCTGAAAGCAACAAAAGCAAGAAATAATTTGATTGCCTCTATCCTTGCCACCGGATCAAAAGTTTCTTCAAAATTAATTCCTTCCACTTGAGAATATCCTTTACATACCAACCTTGCCTTATTTCTTACAACCTCACCATCTTCATTTAGTTTATTCCGGAAGACCCATTTGGTTCCAATCACATTTTTGTCCTCAGGTCTAGGAACAAGATCCCAAGTGTGATTCTTTTCAATTTGCATCAATTCTTCTTCCATTTTTTTAACCCAATTTTCATCATTGCAAGCTTCACTTACTGATTCAGGTTCAATCTTTGAAATCAAACAAATCTCCTCTTGATCTTCAAAAAAATTTCTCCTAGTTCGAACACCTTTACTCTTATCTCCTATGATCTGATCTTCAGGATGATTCAACCTTACATACCTGGGAGTTTTGGAAATTGTTTAAACTTCTGTTTCTTGAACTTGTTCCTCGTCATTTGCACAAACCTCTTGAGTTACTGGAGTTATTAGATCAATCTGGATTTGAGTCTGAATTTGAACTTGCCTTCCTTGACTTTGACTTTCATCTTGATTATTTGAATCATATCTGCAGTACCTGGAATGTCCTTTGATTTCATCAACTTTAACATTAACGCTTTCAACGATCTTTTTCAACCTCATGTTGAAGCACCGGTAAGCCTTACTTTGAGTAGAGTATCCCAAAAATATTCCTTCATCACTTCTTGCATCAAACTTGCCTAAATCCTCATCTCTTTAGATATAGCATTTACTACCAAAAACTCTGAAATATCTCATAGTAGGAGGATGACCAAACCATAGTTCATAAGGAGTCTTACCAGAATTTTGTTTGATCTACACCCAGTTGAGAGTGTAGATACAAGTAATCACGGCTTCTCTCCAATAAACTTAAGGAACATTTTTTTCCATCATCATGGTCCTGGCAACTTCTTAAATGGTCTGGTTCTTCCTTTCCACAACTCCATTTTGCTGAGGAGTCCTAGGAGCGGATAACTGTCTTTTTATTCCATGCTTTTCACATAATGCATCAAACTCACCAGAAGTAAATTCTCCACCTTTGTTAGATCTCAGACACTTCAGTTTCCCACCAATCTCATTTTCAACCATCATCTTGAACACTTTAAACTTATCAAGAGCTTCTGATTTTTCTTTTAGGAAAGTTACCCACATCATCCGAGAGTAATCATCAATCAACAACATGAAATATCTATCTCCTTGCACACTCCTAATTCTAGCAGGACCATAGAGATCAGTATGTACCAGTTCCAATCGCCCACTAGAAGATTGTTCCTTACTTTTGAATGTGATTTTGTTCTATTTACCCAATTAACATTCTCTACATATGCTATCAGGTTTCACAAGTCTTGGAAGATTTCTTACAGCCTGAGTGGAACTTATTTTGATAATGTTATCAAAATTCACATGATACATCCTCCTATGCCATAACCAACTTTGATCTGTCTGAGCAATCAAACAACTTTTACCAGAACTACTTAAATGAAAGATGTTACCTTTAGTTTGAGTACTAGATGCAATTTTAGTTCCAGAGCTCTCCAAGATCTACATTTTCCATCCTTGAATCAAAGATCATAACCCTTGTCAACCAACTGTCCAACATTGAGAAGATTATGTTTTAGTTCTTCCACATACATAACATCATTGGTGCACTTCTTACCATCAAAAGAGATGGATCCTTTGTCACGGATTCTACCAGCTGAGTTGTCTCCAAATTTCACAAGCCCACCTTCATATTTTTCAAAACTCACAAACTTATTCTTGTCACCAGTCATATGATGAGAACATCCACTATCAATCACCCATTCATCCTTTTCAACAACTTGAGCAACCAAGGCACTTTCCACATTTGCACAGCTAGTAGATTCAGTAGACATTGGATCTTCTTCTTTAATAGCAATGAACACCCAATCACCTTCTCCATGATCAGATTCATCAGCTGTGACTCCTTCTTCTCCAGCTTCTTGGACATAGTAGCAATTTTTCTAACTTTTGTATTTGTTAGGGTTTGGTTTTGAAAACCTCTTCGTACACCTTGAGGTAAAATGATCAATCTTATTACAAGAAAAACAATTTAATGGCAACTTTCCTTCATACTTACTAGATCCTCTTAGCATTCTTTTGGCAATAAGAGCTTCAAGATATGCAGTCTCAATTTCATCATCTTCAATATCCTTCCTTGTCTTCACAAATATGTTTGATCTTCCTGAAGAACTTTCACCCGGATCATATCTTTGCTTTCTATATACACTGGCCTTGAATGCAGATTTAGACTTATGGAGAGAATTACCTAACTCACTCATTTCAAATGCTGAAAGCTTACCAACTAACTGATCCCTTGTGACAGTTGTTACTGTCCTGATTTTTTCAATGGCTACAGCTTTATGCTTGTAAGCTGCAGGTAAGGATCTGAGCACTTTGGCAACAATTTCTAATTCTTCCAATACTCCACCTACATTTCTGATACCGGTCACAAGTTCATTTACTTTCTGCATGTAGGAAGTAATGTTTTCATCTTCACTCATTACCAATCTTTCATATTTACCCTTCAAGCTTTGTAGCTTGGCACATTTAACATATTTGTCACCTTCATACAGATTTTCCAACTTAATCTAGATTTCATGAACAGTTTTCAAATCTAGGACATTTGCCAATTTGGTATCAGACAGGACACTCAACAATGCTTCTTTGGATCGAATGTTGTGTTCAACATATCTGATATCGTCTATAGTTGTAGGTCCATTCTTAGGAATCTTATACTCATTCTTGGTTATTAACCAAAAGACATCACCCATACATTCCAGATGACACTGCATGCATACCTTCTAGAGGGAGTAATTTGTTCCATCGAATCTCAGACTTTCCTTCTTGTAAAATGACATCTTTGATCTCCTCAAGCGCTCAAGCTTCTTTTAGAGGTACTTGGCTTTGATACCAATTGTTGGAATTATCCTGGACAAGTGAGAGGGGGGTGAATCAGTTGTCCCCAAAACTAATCTTTTCTTTTCTTTTAATCTTCTTTCACAATTGGAAAATTGATTAATGATACAAACATTAAAGCATATAACATCAACACATAAGCAGAAACATAATCAACACATTTGACACCAAGATTTTTGACGTGGAAACCCGGTTAAGGGAAAAACCACGGTGGGTGTTAGCCCACAAGATTCATACCCTGTTAAAAGTACTTAAAAGAATGGGAAGGAACTTTCCTTTAGGCTCACTACCTAGAGCTCACTGCTCAAAAGAGAGGCTCACTGCCTACAAGAAATTTGAGTTTAACATAGAAAGAACTAACTGATAATTAGCATCTTTTCATACCTAGTTCAGTTTTATTAATGCTCACAAAATCCTCTGCTTCTATATCCAAATTCTTCTTTTATGACTCTTCACTTTATACTACTTTCGCTCTTCTTCTCTGCTCTGCTTTTGATCCTTTCTTCAAATTTAATTCATTTTGTTCAAGGATGATTTTCAACAACTCTTTAACAAGTATTTGTATGCTTTATCAACCTTGGAATGATCAACAAGGTTGGCTAGACTTGACGCGGATCATTACACTATCGGCCATACACAACTGGGACTTGAATCTTTCTCTACAAACATGCCATGCTTCATAAAATTCTCTTAGATCATCCGCAACACGCTAGGATCATCCGGTCAGCCAAGACTAGGAAGAACATCAACAACGAAAAGGAAAATCTTCAAAAGCAAGCTCAAACTTCAATGCAGACCTCCAACACAGCAGCTACATGATCCAAAGATCTTCACAAGCACATTGAATTCAACATAAACATCCGCACTCCTCCAACTCAACAGAATCACTTGCATCTTTATCCAGAACCTCAAGAACACTATCTGCCATGACTATCACACTAGAAGGATTTCTTGCAGACCTCTAAACCATGAACCACTTGTATTGATGATACACTCTGACTTCCCAAAAATTCCTCTAGATCCGTAGATCATCATTTTACGTTACCAGAGCAATTTAGACCACTTTCCTGTCACCCTGTCTCTCCTGAGTATTTCAGGAACTGATTTTACTCAGATGGCCATAACTTCCTCAGATCTCAATGCAAACTTCTCAAATCATAACTGGAGCTTCTTTAGGTAAACCTCTACAGATCCATATGGTCCACATACATTGATTGTCATTAATTTTCTCAATATCCTCATCAATCCGTTCTTCTACATAGACAACAAAATAGGATACAGTTGACACTAATGGCAACAAGGATATGTTGACATCAATGACAACACCACTTAGGCACATATTTGCAACAAAGAGGAGAGTGCTTACTAAGTTTATTAGTAGACTCATAAATTCTAACATGATTGAATAGGTAGTTATGACTATGGAGCTTCCAATTGATAAGTTCATGGAAATCATGGATGGGGGAACAATGATATATAGGGAAGATATCAAGAATGTTGACTTTTGGCCATAGGATTTGAGGAGAGTAAATGAGAAATTTCAAAATGAGTATATAAACTTCCAAAATCTCTACTGCAAGAAACATCAGATTGAAAGGCTAAGCAAGAACTCAGAAATATCTTGAGATAACCTTCTAGAACTAAAGTATGGATAGTAGTCAATTGAGGGTGTCACCTCCTATTGTCATTTACAAAGGATTCGATTCTTATAAAGGTAGTGATAATAGGGAATATGTGATGTCACAAGGAAGATAGGATCAAGAGGAACACCAGGATGGGAATATGGGTAAACAAAAGGTAAATGAGATATATGCTGGAACTGACAGAGATGACAACAATGTTGAAGATGAAGGAGACGATGAGGAACAAAAGATGCTAGAGGAACAACAAAATGTGAATTCATGGATACAAAAATACAATGAAGAATATGTTGAAACTGACAGTGATGACAACAATGTTGAAGAAGAAGGAAATGATGAGGAGTAGTAGAGGCTGGAAGAGGACAGAGCTACTCAAAGGGTAGAGAATGGAAACTAGATGGGAGTTTAAATAGAGGGTACAAAGTGTTAGATCTGAGCAATGAGACTCATAATGAAGTTTATTTTGATGTAGTTATGGACTTATATACATGATAGACCTATTATACATAGATAAAATATTATATGTAATAGGTTTTTCCTTTTTGAATTGATAGATATTATACTTAGTATATGTTGAGGTGGCCTTCTTGACCAATAATTTTGTAACATGAATCTTTAATGAATATATTAGTAAAAGATCTTCAATTCAAAAAAATAAATTCACAATAAATCTTATTGATTAATATATTGATATTTACAATTTCTTGTAGTCATCATCAAGGTTTGTAGTTGCTATGATCACTATGGATTTCTTGTTGGTGAAGCTCTACAAGAGTTCTTGCCTAGCCTAGACAATGGATGTTTGAAATAGGCATTTCTTTTTTGTTCTAATATCTTCTAATTATAATATGTTACAACAAAACTAAACCGATTTATTTTGTATGCCTTTGGTATGTAGTATATCTCTGGTTTTAATGTCTGGACTTTGTATGGTTATAACTAGGATTCATTCTCTGATGTGGGAACATGAGATAGTCCGTCATGATAAGGAGATAAGGCTCTTACTTTGGATATTTGAAAAAAGTCAAGAGTATCCATGTTGAAAACTCTTGGAAGGATCCCCTTACTGTGTTATCAAATTTCTTTGTTATACAAAAGCAAAGGAAAATTCAGATAGACAAATGCTAGAAAAAAATTATTCACAATGGAAGTCGAGAGTATTTATAACCCAAAAAGAACTCTAAAAGTCTCCCACCCAAAGCAATTTTCAATGATTCTAAATAGGGATTACATAAAAACAAGGATCCAACAGTTGTAATGGATGTTGTGCCTTTCTCCAAACTAAATCACGTTTATAACAAATTAGATTGACAAAGCTCAAATTTGTTTTTATTTTTTAAATATTGGAGGACAAATTTATATTTAGAAAAAAGCTTATGTGATTGTCTAGTAATTAGTAAACATCTCCTTAATGTCCCTATTGTCCAACATTTCACAAACAACAGGGGTTCTATTATTTCAATGATAGCATCCATTGTTTTGTAATTGTTATCAACTATAAATCTGATTTTCTGAGTCTTCCCTCAATATTTTTAATGCCTTATGGAAACCATGGTGAAACTTAGTGGAACATTCTCACATGCCATATGCCATATTAGGTAGGTAATATTTAGGTCACAGCCTAGTTGGTATGGGATTATGAGATGCCCTTTTGAGAGCAAGTAAAATCTAAGCTTTACTTTGTGTATATTGTTCAAATTTGTACCTATACCATATCAAGCAGGTAATCTTTTAGGTCATAGTCTAGCCAACATGGCTCATGGGCACATGATACACCCTTGTGAGAACAAGGAAAATTTATGCTTTGCCTTATGTCTATTGTTCAACCCTTGGACAAAACTCATGATAAATCAAGCCTTGCCATCCCTTCTAAACCCAAGGGACATGTGTATATGGGTTAGTTGATAAGCATAAGACTTTCTTGGTTGCCAAAGGATTCTCCCAAGTTCCTAGGACTGACTACTTTGAGACTTTTGCGCCAATTTCTAGAATGAACTCCATCTAATTTGTCCTTGCTATTGCTATAGCCCATTAGTGGGAAGTTCATCAGATGGATGTGAAGAATGCTTTTGTTCATGTTGACCTTCAGGAGGAGATATATATGGAGTAGTCATAGGGCTTCATATAGGATCCTTCTATGGCCTTAAATAGGCCCATTAGCCCTAGTATGCCAAGATGGACTCCTTCCTTCTATCAATTGGGTTCACTCGGTGTCATTCTAATCAAAATTTTTATATTTTGTAGCAATATGATACTCTCACCTTACTTTTTCTCTATGTTAATGACTTGTTCCTAACAAGGAGTCACTCATCCACCATCAAGGCAGTGAAAACTACCCTTCATGATTATTTATTGATGTCAGACTTGGGCTTCTGTACTACTTATTAGGGGTTGAGATCACTCAATGTTTATCTTGTATCTTCATTAAACATCCCAAGTACACTCTTTATATGCTCTCTAGAATTCACATGACTAATTGTAAGCTTGCACCGACTCCATTTCTGCCAAGGGTCAAACTTGAGGCTCACTGTACTTCACCATTAGTGGATGCTACTTTGTATTGCCAATTTGTTGGGAGTCTCATGTACTTGAATCACATGAGGCTTGATCTGTAATATGTTTTGGGCTTGGTCTCTAGGTTCATAAAAGAGCCACATGAGATGCATTGGAAAGTAGCTAAGTAGATTCTTCACTATGTACAGGGCACTCATAGTTATGGGATTTAATATGCAGGGTGTAGATATTGACTTGGTGGGACATATAAATTTAATTTGGGTAGGTGATCATCAAGATCACAAGTCTACTTTAGGGTATTGCTTCTCACTTGGTTCCAGTCCCATTTCATGGTCAAGTAAGAAGCAGTCTGCAATCACTCTTTCATTTAGAGAGGATGAGTATCAAGGAGCAGTGGATGCTACTACTAAGGCCATTTGACTTTAGAACATACTCATTGATTTTGGTATTCCCATCAATAAGCCTACAATCATCTTTTGTGACAAGCACAGTGCGATACAAATCTTTCACAATCCAGTCCATCACCAACAAACCAAACACATTAAGATCCACATGCACTACATTTAGGAGTTGATTCATGAGCAAGTCATTGATTTCAAGTATTATCTAACATCAGAGTAGATCACATACATCTTCACAAAACCCTTCATTCAAAGCAAGTTCCTTCATTTGTAAGCTTTGATGGGGTTGTAGAAGGTGCCCACCTTGGGGTGCTTCTTAGCTTTCATTTCTCTCTTTATTCTGGGGGTGTTCTCTCTCCATTTGTGGGGGGCACTTCTTTTCTTTCGGGAAATTTTTTTGTACATGGATACCTCATCAAGCTTTGTTTTTTGAGACCCATTTTTCACCCACCTAAGCTATGCTTAAGGTGGGTGTTAGTGTAGTTTTTTACTTTCTTATTTCCTAGGTTTTTCCTACACTTTTATTAAGCTTCCTTAGGATAATAAAGTGAGTTGAATTAGGTGAGTGGGTCATTTTAGGTGTCACCATCCTATGAGGGAGTTACATTTGACTGTTTGGTAGTCTCTCCCTAGTGGTCACTTTTTCCACCTCAACCCCTCTCCCTAGTCTATATAAACTCACTACCTAGCGTGTTTTTTGCATCTTAGATGGTAATGTTTTTCCAATCTTTTTTGTAGATTATTCTTTGATCTCTTAATGCGATTCTATCATCCTAACATTTGCATATCTCTTAGAATTGCTTGTTTTCTTTTGTTCATGAATTTTCATTTTTTGGTATCTTAGAATCTCTCAAAAATTTCTTGGGTTATGCAGTTGGTTTAGATTTCTAACATGGTGGAGTGGGCACTAACATTAAGTTTAGTTGGAGACATGTGCCTCTTGCAAGCATAGCAGGGATCTAGTTATCTCCAGGAGTAGACCATAAAAGGAAAAATAAGATAAGGGAAAAACAAATCGGTGTATATGCAACAACAATGAGAATATATAGAAGGCAACAATCATAGCCAATGGCATGAAGGCACAAATAAAATGAAAGGATGGTTGTAAATGAATTTTAACACACTTATAGTTCATACCCTACAAAGATGACCCATGGCACAAGTCCAAAGATATATTGTTGCACATCACTTGCCTCTATCAAAGACAATATGAATGAAGGAGATGATCTCCCTCAAATATAAGCTACATTCACCACCCAACTACAACAAATTATGTCTTTTACCTGCATGCATCAATTTGTGAACAATGCCCCTGAAGTGAAGACTAACTCCACTATCAACATTACTATCACAAGGCAACCATAAATAACATGTGCATGATGTATTAAATACCATATCATGCACCTTGTCAGTAGTAGGGGTGAAACACTAAAAGCTAGGTCAACATCAAAAGAATTGAAGCTCATGGAAGAAGACAAACTTCCACCATTAGTGAATGCAAAGTTGTCATACCTACTAACTTCCATGTGTGAATCAAGGAAAAAAGAAAATTCCTCCAATTCAGATGACAAAAGGAAGTATGTTTAACTATATTGCTGATTTGCAAAAAGAAAAGCTTCTCCTTGCAAGTTAAACTATTTTTTTCAATCTCTGGCATACCTTCAAGTTGAGCTACAACATGTTGATCTTCAATTTGTCACATGTGATGCTACTCAAAATCTTCTTCATACATATGTTGGACCCATACAAAAGACTCCAAATCAAATGCACTACTATCATCCACAATGATAGAAACTTGACCCCCATCACAAATTAAAGATTCATGGTCCATGGTGTTCTCAACAAACTATTGAATGATAGGTGGCTACCATACATCACTATTACTTGTGTCGGTACACTCTTCAATGCCTAAATCACAAGCATATTTCAAGTTGTAATTCAAACCATCATCACAACAATTATCATCATAAGACATCTCAATTGAAGAACCAAGTTCTTGTAATTGTCTCTCTGTTTCACGCACCATTTGACAACTTGTGTCACCTCTACTAGTATACACAAAATGTTAACACATTTCTTCTTTATCATTTAGTCCAACAATAGAATCCCTTTGTGACCCACTTGAAGCACATTTAGTGTGGGGAAGAAAAACAAATTCACCAAAGAAATAGGTTCTCATATGTGTCCACATGATCACCACCTTCAAAATCATCATGGGCAAATTCTTCAAATTGAATTAAGATCCATGTCTACACTATCATTTTTCTCAAATTGGTTATCATTAAGTGTAGGCAAGACCATGTCACCCACATACAAACTATCACATCCCTAATTTTGACTATGTTTTAGTTTTTACTTGTATGTAATTAGTAGATAATTTTACATGGATTAATGATTTGACATTGTGTGAAAATGTTAGGATAAATCAATGATATCATGAGTTTAAGTTTATATGATTAGAAATTAAGACATGTGATTATAAGATGTTATTTATTCACAAGGTTTATGAAATGATTAATGATACACTAATCCCAGTTTGGTGATTGTAAGCTGTAACTAGGAAATAAGTTTTCCACCCTTTGAGAAAGAGAGGGAGAGCATCATTAGAGAGAAGTGAATAGACATATGGATAAGAACAGTTTGTTGCTATCTAAGTCTTGTGCTTGTATAGTTTAGTGAACTCTCGTCAAATTTGGTAAGTTGTGTTTGACCTATTTGGTTTGAGTTTAGGTTTCGACTTGACAATCGTCGATTTGTCGACAAGATCCATTAAGCATAGGTTTGTCAAAAATTAAGTCAGACTAGTATGTCACCATTGACAAGAAATGGTCGATTGTTTTTAAATTATTTTTATTATTGGAAGTTACCGATTGGGAGTCTATCTTGTTATTTTGTTTATGTTGGCGTTTACGCAAGATAGAGGGGGAGAATACCTCAACCCCATTCTCTTATCTTGGTGAATGCTTGAAACAACGTGACTAGACGTTGTATACATAAATAATATATTTTCTTATATATATTTATCTATTCAATATGGTTTAAAGTTTGGACTCATACTATGTATTCGTGGAGTTTAATGAAGATGTGGTAAAGTTTTCATTTATTGCAAACCACTTTTATAGTTATGCTGGCTCGACACCTTTACTCCATAGATAATTCAAAGATTATGGAGGAACTTTATAGCTAGTATGTGGAGTGGTCCTCATGACCATTATCTCCACCAATTCTGCATGCTTGTGTGGGATTTTTAATAGCAATGTTTTAGGAGTTGATTCCAGCGATTATAAAGAGTGAACTCTATTGATCACTGTAGGACATTCACTGAGAAACAGACTGGCGGTGGACACAAAACTCTATTTTTATGTTCTTGAGAATGCTTTGCATCTGAAGATACTTAATTATTCTCCAAGGAACGTACAGGGGAAAGGACATAACACTTAGGAAGAAAAGTGGAGAGCTTGAAGTTCTATTAAATCTAAGAGAGTTTACAGGGAAGAGTACTTTGGTCTCTGGTTTGTATTATATTAGTTCTTTTGAAATATGTTTTAAGGAACAGTAAGTATGAATTGACTAAGTCTATATATATATATGAAATCATTTGGATTTGATTAGTGTTTTTATATCCACTTTGTTGAACAAATCAAGTTTTATGTTATGTTTTTCTCTCGACAGAATATAAGAATACACAGTTGATAAACCTTAGTATGATTTTGTTTTTCAACATAGATTCTTATATTAGTAAGAGACTAGCATAGATAATAGCAGATTTCTTATTTTAATTATTTAATTAGCTATGTGTTAGTTTTTATGAGGCTCATAAACACAGTAAACCACTGTGTTAGTTTATATTGAGGTTGATAAACAATAGTAACCCACTATGTTAGTTTGTATGAGGCCAATAAAATAGTAAACCTCTATGTTTTGTTTGAGGCTGAATAGTCTCTTTTATTCAGAGAATCCTCAGAGTATATGTATAAGATGTATCTTTTATATAGAAACCAATAATATCATTGTTTAGCCTGTTCCTAATTGGTGTAAACAATACTATTTTTATTACCCTTGTAAGGCCAACAGTTTGGTAAGAATTAATACTATTGAAAGTCGTTAGACTGGTATACTTTTTAAATCTAGAAACCAACATTGTAATGTGGTTTAAACTGTATGAAGGCCAAGTCAATGCATGAAATGTTATCTCTGCATAAGGGCATAGTAAGGCCAAGATATGTAGGAATGTATTCCTTTAGCAACTGCTAGTTATATATATATCATGCAAAGATATAATTTATTTTAAAAAAAAAACTCTGATGTAGATAAACCTTACTATGATATTCAAGGATGATATGCACGAGTTCAAAACTTATCCCTTTTTAGAGAGTCGGTGGACTCGAGAAGGCCAAGAGGTTGATAATGATATGTTTGAGGAATCAAATTTATTTAGGTTGAAAAATTAACTTAGTCAAGAGTTAGTTATGAAAATGATAGTACTTTATACCAAGAGGCTACACCTCGTGTGCTATAATTTTATATGTTACAAGATATGTGAATTCAAACAAATTCCTAGGTAGTCGAGAGAAGACTAGAGGTTTTGTAATCATGTTATATTATTATAAACTTCTACTTTTTGTAAAAAAGAGTATTAGAGATATAATGAGTATGGGATAGAGAAGTTAAACTCTAAAATCAACCCAAAAGGGTTTAGAAAACTTTAACTCTCTAGTCAGTTATGACATTGATTTAGTCTTTTATATGTTATGGTCAACAGTAAAAGGTAGAGAAACCATAGATTAAGATATTATAAATTAGAAAGAGTCTAAGAAGCTTTTTGATAAACTTTAATGATTTCTTATTGGAGTCGAAACATGACTTATAGCACAAGAATGCTTAATCTTTGAGTTGATGAGTCAAATAATAGGAAGTCATAGACTTTGATGTTACAAGAAAGCAACTAGGGACTCTCTAAGGAATTAATATCATCTAAACTTACACATTGTGCATATATATACTAGATTAAGGATTAAATTCTAAGTCAGGTTGACTAGGATTGGAATTTAGTCAAGAAAGTTCATGTCTAGATATACTAGTGAAACAAGTTAAAATTGTAGGATGAGATAGTTTCCAAGTTGAGTTAGAGGTGTGTGAACACATGACTATGTTTATTGCAAATGTTTATTCATATAGACACTTTGGCCAAAGTGATACATTTGTCTCTACATGCATTAGTCAGTTCACAGTGTCTAGATGGCGTAACCTGTCAGAATGATCATACTTAGCTAGAAGATTGTCAAAGTCATTTGGTTGATTGAGTTACGTAGGACACAACACTAGGACTTTGATGGAAACCTATTGGTTCCTTATTTCTATACTCTTCATGAAGGGTAGGGCCACTTTCAGGAAGGAAGGTGTATGGGGGAGCGCCAGTCTGTGGTTGGAGGTAAAGCACTCGGATGATGCTCTACCTCTATAGTAGAAGACTCGCTGAGACTTGTGAGACAAATATCAAGATTCTAGATTGCAGTAATCTTTATGTTATAATTAATGCTATGACTTATGATGTAAAATTATTCTATTTTCCAATTGTAACATATTTGTAAATGTAAAGTGAAATGTTTTCACTATGATTTATCTTTGAATATATTGAATTTCAAGGTTGAAAAATATTCAGAAAAGATATGCTTTTACTTCTTGTAATTGTGCTAATGTTGAAAACAAATATTTCACTCATGATTATCATGTTCTTTTACTTTCTTAGTAAATTGTGTGTGTAAAATTTCTGAGTAATATGAGAAGGCATGTTACATATGGTATTAGAGCTACCAGGTTCATTACATGGACCTAGGAGCTCACTACGAGAAAAACTTGTCAACATTTTGTAGATTGGATAATGTTTGAAATTGGTTTTTTGCTAGAATGACATGGAGAAGAACCAAGAAAACTGCTAGAAACTCTGTTCCCCAAAATTTACCCAAGTTAGTGGTTAAGAAAGAACCTACCAAAGAGGTAAAACTCAAAGAGCATTTTAGCTATGCTGAGGGGGTATGGACGGAAGAGTCTGAGACTTTGGTTAACACTCTCAAGCATATTTGTCTAGAAAGGAAACAATGAAACAAACTGGCTAAGAAACCTATTGTTCCTACTTGTGTAGTTAAACCAAGTAAACCTTCTGCTAGACATGATATTTCATTTCTGGATCTCACTAGACCTATCTGTGTCACTCTGTCACCTCTAAACACTTGCCAGAACTAGTTTTACTTAAGTGGCCATAACTTCTTTAGATCTTCATGTGGACCTCTGAAATCTTGATTGAGTCATCTTAAGACACATATCTACAAACCCTTTGATGTGCATCCTCTAATCTTCATCTTAGCTGGGATCTTTATCTTACTGTCTTCACTGTTCTTCTCTGTTCCTGATTAGGACTAATTTTCTCAATATCCTTAGCACACGGCTCATCCAATCCTTATCATCAATACAATAGGGGTATGTTGACATCAATGACAACACCGGTTAGGCACATACTTGCAACAATCTCCCCCTTTGTCATTCATGGCAACATATGATGTGGAAAACTATTTTGATCATCAAGACAAGAACTTCTCCTCACTATCACAACTTCTCTTCCTTTCCTGCTCCCCCTTTGATCAGAAACCACTTATTTTTCACATGTCTTCTCTCCCCCTTTGACATCAATGGAAAAGGGCACATACTTGCAACTCCACCACTTCAGAATCATACCAGCTGCTCCTCCTGAGTAGTAGCTCCCTATCATCAATCCAAACCACAAGATATGACTATGATATCTACCAGATTGATGCACATCAGTGCACCTTAGTTCATCACCGGAGGGGTAATAACCCCTAAATTCTCCCTAAGATACTCAAAAGAGTCCTTAGGTAGAGGTTTGGTAAAGATATATGCAATCTGATCCTTGGAAGGCACAAACTCCAATCTGACTTCATTCTTGTTCACTTGCTCTCTCAAAAAGTGAAACTTGATGGATATATGTTTAGTCTTTGAATGCAACACCGGATTCTTAGATATATTTATTGCACTTGAATTATCACAGAAGATTGTGATAGGCTCCTCATACTCCACTCTTATGTCTCTTAGAATTTGCTTAATCCACAAAACTTGAGTGCAACTACCTGCTGCTGCACAATATATTCTACTTCTGGAGTGTACATATATATTGCCTCTTGTTTCTTGCTTAGCCAAGAAACGAATCTCTTCCCTAAAAAGAATGCTCCACCACTGGTACTCTTTTGGTCATCCACATCTCCTGGTCAATCCGCATCTGTATATGCATGAAGAGAGAAATTATGATCTCTAGGATACCACAAACCATACTCAACTATCCCTTTTAGATACCTAAAAATCCTCTTGATTGCCATGACATGAGATTCTCTAGGATCAACTTGGAATCTAGCAACAAGACCAACAAAATTCATAATATTAGGTCTAGTTTGAGTGAGATATAACAATCCTCCAATCATTGAACTATACTTTTTCTAATCAGTTTTAGGAGAGTCATCATCTTTGCTCAATTTACATCTAGTTGCCATGAGAGTACTCATTGGTTTTGACTCTTCTATCCCAAATTTCTTCAACAATTCTTTCACATATTTGGTCTGAGAAATGAAGATTCCTTTCTTAGTTTGAATGATTTGTAGACCCAAGAAGAAATTCATTTCCCCAAGCATGGACATCTCAAATTCACTTTTCATTTGATTTGCAAAGGTTTTGCACATACTGTCTTTTCCTCCAAAAATGATAGCATCAACAAATACTTCAACAATTAAGATATTTTCATGATCAATTTTGAAGTACAAATTACTATCAGCAATACCTTTGTTAAAACCAATCTTCAAAAGATGCTTATCCAATCTTTCATACCAAGCTCTTGGGGCTTGCTTGAGTCAATACAATGCTTTCTTCAACTTGCAGACCATATCACCATGATCAGACAATTGAAATTCGTCTAGTTGCTCAATGTATACTTCTTCTTCCAAGTCACCATTTAGGAAGGCAGACTTGACATCCATCTGATATACTTTGAAATCCTTTAAGGCAGCAAAAGCAATAAATAATCTAACTGCTTCAATTCTTGCCATCAGAGCAAAATTTTCTTCAAAATCAACTCCTTCAATTTGAGAGTAACCCTTGTAGACCAATCTGGCTTTATTTCTGATTACTTCACCAACTTCATTCAGTTTATTCCAGAAGACCCATTTGGTTCCAATCACATTCTTGTTTTTAGGTTTGGGAACAAGATCCCATGTGTGATTCTTCTCAATTTGCATTAGTTCTCCTCCATTGCCTTAGTCCAGTTTTCATCATTGCAAGGTTCATTCACTGTCCTAAGTTCAACTTTTGAAATCAGACAATACTCTTCTAGATCTTGAGCAATCCTTCTTCTTGTTTATACACCTTTGCTTTTATCACCTATGATCTGATCTTCAGAGTGATTCAGTCTTACATACCTGGGAAATTTGGGAGTTTCTTGCACTTCTGATTCTTGAACAGGTTCATTCAAACTTATCTCTTCTTCCTAATTTACCGGATTAGTTTGAATCTAAATTTCAGAGGGAGCTTGGACTTCTTGAACAAAAACATCATTTTGATCATCTTCATCATATTCATAAAACCTTGAGGGTTTTTCAATTCCTTCATCAACCTTCACATTTGTACTTTCCACAATCTTCCTTAATCTCTTGTTATAACACCGGTATGCTTTGCTTTGAGTAGAATAACCCAAGAATATTCCTTCATCACTTCTAGCATAAAATTTTCCTAGATCTTCATCTCTTTTAATGTAACATTTGCTACCAAAGACTCTGAAATACCTCACAGTAGAAGTGATGCCAAACCAAAGTTCATAAGGAGTCTTACCGGTATTGCTTCTGATTTGTACTTGATTGAGAGTGTAGACTGCAGTGTTGACAACTTCTCTCCAATAGATCTAAGGAACATTTGCTTCCATCATCATGGTCCTAGATGCTTCCTGGATGGTCCGATTCTTTCTCTCCACTACTCCATTCTACTGTGGAGTCTTAGGAGCAAATAACTATCTCTTTATTCCATGTTTCTCACAGAATTCTATGAAATCACTGGATCTGAATTCTCCACCTCTATCAGACCTTAGACATTTTAATTTTAACCCAATTTCATTTTCTACCATAGCCTTGAATATTTTGAATTTCTCAAGAGCTCCTAATTTCTCTTTCAGAAAAGTAACCCACATCATCTGGGAATGGATATCAATTAATAACATGAAGTATCTATCACCTTGCACACTCCTTATTCTTACCAGACCACATAGATCAGTATGAACTAAGTCCAATAATCTGGTAGAGGATTGTGCCTTGCTTTTGAATGAGACTCTGCTTTGTTTCCTCAACTGACATTCTTTGCACAAACTATTTATAGGTTTCACCAGTTTTGGAAGATCTCTTATAGCCTGAGTGTTGCTTATTTTGATGATATTATCAAAATTCACATGACACATCCTCCTATGCCATAACCAACTCTGATCTGCACAAATAGACAACTTTTACCAGTACCAACTAAATAGAAGATATTACCTTTTGTTTGAGTACCAGATGCAATCTCTATTCCAGAACTTTCAAACATCTTCCATTTTCCATTCTTGAATTAGAGATCATAGCCTTTGTCCACCAACTCTCCAACATTGAGAAGATTGTGCTTTAATCCTTCAACATACGGTACATTACCAGTTTTGTTCTTTCCATCAAAAGAAATAGTTCCTCTACCTCTGATTCTACTAGCAGAATTATCACCAAACTTTACCACTCCTCCTTCATACCTTTCCAAATCTATGAACTTACTTTTGTCACCTGTCATATGGTGAGAGAATCCACTGTCAATGACCCAATCATCCTTTTCTTCAACTTGGGCAGCCAGAGCTCTTTCTACAACTTTATGATTGACAAATTCAGAGGGCATTGGATCTTCTTCCTTGATGGTAATAAATACCCAATCACTTTTGGATTTGTTTCCTATCTCTGATTCATCATCTGTTACTCCTTCATTATCGTCCTCTTCATGAACATAGTAACAATTCTTTTGGAACCTTGAACTGTTAGGATTTGGCCTTGAAAATATTTCCAGACACCTTGAGGCAAAATGACCAATCTTATTGTAGTTAAAACACTTAAAAGGTAATTTCCCTTCATACTTACTGGATCCTCTTGGCAGTCTTTTTGCAAAAAAGGCTTCAAGTTGAGCAGTTTCTGCTTCTTCTTCTTCCAGGTCTTTTCTTGCTTTTTCATACCATGATAGTTTCCTTGAGGAGTTCTCTCCCGAATCAAACCTTTGTTTACCTTTTACAGAGGCACTGGATTTGAATGTAGATTCAGTTTTGGGGGGGGGGGGCATCTCCAAACTTGATCAATTCAAATGCAGCCAATTTATCGACCAATTGATCTCTTGTGACACCTAAATGGGCTCTGAATTCTTCAATGGAAACAACCTTGTATTTATAAGAAGAAGGAAGGGATCTGAGAACTTTACCAACAATCTCATCTTCATCCAAGACTCCACTAGCACATCTAATGCCACAAACAAGCTCATTTACTCTTGGCATAAAAGTAGTGATATTTTTATCTTCTCTCATCTTCAAATTTTTGAATTTTCCTTTTAGACTCTGTAGCCTTGCACATTTAACATACTTGTCTCCTTCATGCAGAAGTTTCAGTTTTTCCCAAATCTTAAAAGTAGTTTCTAGGTCAACAACATTTGTCATCTTTGAATCAGACAAGGAACTTAGAAGAGCTTCTTTAGTTTGTAGATTGTTTTCAACATCTGTGATTCATTTGCGGTTTTTAGGCCATTCTGTGGAGGAGTATACTTCGTTGAAGCCATGGTCCAGTACTGCATTCCCATACATTGTAAGTGACATTGCATGCAACTTTTCGAAAGATTAAAATTGGTTCCATCAAACTTCAGACTATCCTTCTTTTAGGATGACATCCTAGATCACCTCAAGTGGTTAAGCTCTTTTAGAGGAACTTAGCTCTGATACCAATTATTAGATTCAGGACAAACAACTAAGAGGGGGGTGAATCAGTTGTCCAAAACTTTCTTTCAATTAAATCCACTTTGTAATTCAGTAGCATAATAATAAGTCAATCATGGAAACATAAAGCATTAAATTAGGAGTAGAAACACATCAACACATAAGACACCAAGATTTTGACGTGGAAAACCTAGTTAAGGGAAAAACCACGGGGTGATTAACCCAAGATTGTATTCTCTGTTAGAAGAATAGAAAGAACAAAATGGCACATGCCAATTAGGGCTCACTACCTGAGCACACTACTCACAAGAGGCCCACTGCCTACAAGAGACACACTATCTACAGAATAATAAGTATCACATACTTGAATTGAAGAATAACATCTTCATCATGCTTGAGTCAGTTCCATTTAAGCCCAATACTTCTGCTCTGTCTTTCTCTCCTTTCCTCTCTACCACACTCTCATCACCTTCATTCACACCTTGAAATGACTTTACAACTCTCTATTTATACAAGACATCGACTTAGGAATTATCATCCAAGTCAGCATACATTACAGAGAAAGTATATACGTACGACATGACTAATTACAAAAGACTTCATGCAGAACAACATACTATTGGCCACATAGATCTGAGACTTCAATCTTCTTCTAGGAGCATGCCAATCTTCACATAACATCTTCAAGATCATCCGCAGGATGTGTAACTCATCTGGTCGGCCAGATTTAGGAAGAACACCATCATCCGGAAGTAATTCTTCAATTACAAGATCAATCTTCAATGCGGACCCCCAACATGAACTAATTGAGTTGTTACTTCACATGGAGAACACTCCACAAAATCTGCAGAACAAGATATTTCATTTTTGGATCTCACCGGACCTATCTGTGTCACTCTGTCACCTCTGAACACCTGCTAGAACCAGTTTTACTTAAGTGGCCATAACTTCTTTAGATCTTCATGCGGACCTCTGAAATCTTGACTGAATCATCTTAAGACACATATCTACAAACCCTTTGATGTGCATCCTTTGATCTTCATCTTAGCTGGGATCTTTAGCTTACTATCTTCACTGTTCTTCTCTATTCCTTATTAGGACTAATTTTCTCAATATCCTCAACACATGACTCATCCCATCCTTATCATCAATGCAACAGGGGTATGTTGACATCAATGACAATACTAGTTAGGTCCATACTTGCAATAGAATATCCTTTAACTGACAGTGACAAGTAGTCTTGTTGAGTTATCTATTTAAATAAGGATTTAATTGTACCCAGAATAAACTATAATAAAGATGAGATTGTTTTGCACAAATATGAGTTTTGATGAATTTTGAATTAATGAGATGCATTATTTATGAAATCTAATCTTTAAATTGATATGAATATCAGGTGTGCTATAGAATATCATGATGGTTCGAACTCAAAGAATCTTGAAGATAGTCAAGGAGAGTCAAATCCTTCTAAAAACCCAATGGCTAAGCTGGATCAGATATTGACTATGCTGAATGAAACCAAGGAGAGGCTTAGAAACTTGGAATAGGAAGTGAGAGGCTACAGCATATCCGAAGGAGAAAAAGAGGACTCGCATCAAGGAGATGATGATTATGTCCATGAATCCAGTATTCATAGTGAGTGAAGTGAGGATGTTGATAAAACTAAGTCTCAAGAAGAGAAGAGAAGTAGATTTGCCTTTGAGTTGTCAAGAGACATGAAGAAAGTGAACCCACCCAAGTTCGATGGAGCCATAAGTGGTTATGCTATAGAAGCTTGGCTGTCAGAGATGGAAAAGTATTTCAAGATCAGAAATTACTTTGAGATAACCAAGATAGTTTTGGGTGCCTACTAATTGGCAGGTGAAGCACCCACTTGGTGGATGAACAAGAAAATGGAATTGGGGTTGAGTTGTCTGAGCTTAACCTAGGATCAATTTGTGGTCATATTTTTCCAGAGGTGGTTACCACAACTTTTCTTCAACCAAAAGCTAACAAATTTTTAGAATTAGTGACAAGGGGATATGTCAATGGTAGAATATTGGGAAAAGTTCACCCGTCTCTTGAAGTATGTGCCACAATATTAGAAAGATGAAAGGTTCAGATTTAGGAAATTCATCATGGGTTTGAATGCCTAGATAGGTGGAGAAGTGGATGTGCATGGTCTTACCACTATGGATAAAGTTTTTGAGAAGGCAATCAAGCAAGAGCAAAAAATGAAGCCAATTTTTGCATACCACGAGAAGAATCACAAGAGGTTTAATAAGTCACCAGCCTCTCAAACTTTCAAGAAAATGAATGGCAATTAGGATAAGAATAAGAAAAGTGATAAGGGCTCTAGAAATAACAGGAATGGATCCAGAAATGAGAAGAAGAACAATACCAATTTTTGGAAGAATGATAATAATTTGGGTAAACCTGCTGAGAAGTGAGGACCTCCTGGAGTGGAATTCAACAGTGTAGTAATGCATTACCTACCCAACAAGCATGTTTTTTATAGAGGATCCATGCAACATTGGATAATCACCAGGTGAAGTACCAGATTGCTCCTATCGAGATGATAGGTACTTTGTTTGGTGTTCCTATTTCTATTTTGATTGATATTGGAGAAAATGAAAGTTTTATTTCTTCGAGAGTATTAAGTAAATTTCCTAGAAGAGCTAGATATATGGTTAAACCCTAGTTAGTTGAATATGCTAACCAGACTAAAGCTTAGGTAGAGCAATGCCTGTTTGAAGTCAAGATTGAACTCCCTAGTTTTTTGATTAAGGTGAATTTGTTTGTAGCACCCTAGGTTCCTATGATGTTATCTTATGAATAAATTGGCTATGGAGGCATAGGGCCAATGTCGACTATTTTGCAAAAATGGTTGAGTGTCTAGACGATTTAGGGAACAAAGTCTTTGTGCAAGGCACACAAAGAGAGGTCAAGATTAGAGCAATATCTGCTATGCAACTAAAGAGGGCTAGGCAAAAAGGTTGTCAACGTTTTGTAGTCAAAATGGAGCAAGTAGAAGAGGATCCTAGTAAACAAAGTAGAACCATGGAGAACTATCCTTTCCTACAAGATTTTTAGGATGTTTTCCCAGATGAACTTCCAAGAATACCTTTGAAGAGAGCTTTTGATTTCTTATTGATATAATACCTAGATCTTAGCTGATTTCAAAGATGTTGTACAGTATGACTACTACGGAGTTGATGGAATTGAAAGCCCAACTTCAGGAGCTGTTGGCTAAAGGGTTGATTAGACCCAGTGTTTCCCCCTAGGGAACACATGTGATCTTTGTCAAAAAGAAGGATGGAACCTTGCATCTGTGTATAGACTATCATATGCTCAAAAAAGCAATGATAAAGAATAAGTATCCTCTACTATGATGATCTTTTTGATCAAATGCATGGCGCAATAGTAATCTCTAAGATCAATTTGTGATCCAGATATCACCAGTTGAAAATAAAAGATGAAGACATTCATAAAATAGTTTTTAGAACAAGGTATGGACATTATGGGTTCACAATTTTACCTTTTGGACTTATGAATGCCCCTACAACATTCATGAATTTGATGAATAATGTTTTTTGAGATTGCTTGGATAAATTTGTTCTAGTGTTTCTAGATGACATTCTTATTTATTCTAAGAATGAGGAAGAGCACTTGCAGCATCTGCGCTTAGTTCTGCAGCAGTTGAGAAAACATAAGTTGTTTGGGAATCTTTCTAAGTGTACTTTCTTTTAGAGAGAGATATAATATTTGGGACTGTAAGCACCAAAATCATGCACAACCTCCACGAGGACTCCTATGATGAGTCATAATCCTTGTCACGTACATTTAAGTGAAATAAAATCATCTCAGTAGCAATGAACTCTTGGTGATGTGTCTTTTCTTCCTCTTTGTGTTGTTTCCCCTTTGTCATTTTCTCTCTCTACTTTTCAACACTTGTCAATTTGCGTTTCCTGTGCTTGCGACCCTATTCCTAAGCCTTGTATACATATTGTAGGTGTGTTTTCACCTTTCCCTAGTGTTTTTCATCCATTCCCACCCCTAGAGGCCTTCTAGAGGTCCTCCCTAGCCATCTCCAACTTTTGGTTTTCGATTTCACTCAACCAATCCAAATCTGCCCCTATTGTTTCCAGATCTCCCCTAGGAGATCCTACTTTTGCAAGTGGAGATTTGGATTTTCACACATGACTGACCTATTTCTGGAGGTAGATCCCCTCCTTTTCATCTCCTCTACCATCTCCCACCATGGACTTTCACCCAGGTGCCATCCTCTAAGGATCGCCCATGGGTCACCCTTGGGTGACCCTAACTGGTGGAAGGGGCAAGCCATAAGTGACCTTGTCATATTTTCAGCCACGAAAAAACTCAAGTTTCTAACTCAAAATAGCTCCATTTTTGCCCATTTTTTTCCCTGTTTGCATGGATTTTTGTGCCAAATATGGAGCTAACTATTTCATGCACCCACACATGCATAATTAGCTCTATTTCATCTTTAGTTAAAAATTCATGCATTCCCTCACATTCTCATGCACTTCTTTTTCTTGACTCCTTGAATGATAAGCTTTTATTGGGTAGATCACTCCAATTTTAGCCCAAATCACTCTTGAGTCTTCTAAGTTAACTCTCCAATCAAATTGAGTTAACTCTTCTTCTTCTTCACCTCTCATCCCTTCTTCTAACCTATAAATACCCCCTCCCTCAAGCACAAATGGAGGCAATTTCATTTGTGCACACAGCTCTTGCAAGTTATTGCTCTCCAAATCAAGTATTCTCATGCTCATACAGGACATAGGAGCCTTTTTCTTTCAATTGTTATCTTGTTTAGCTTTCCTAAAATCTCATTCATGTCCATAAACTGCTCACATCACAAGCCATAGTGCTCATCAAGCTCTCATTGAGCTCTTTTCAAATCTTCAAATATTCTTTTGCTTCCATTTTCTCCTTATCGCTAAGAGGATCACCCCACTGCTACAAGAGGATTCGAGGTTGCCACTACAAGGATTTCTAGCCTTTACATTGTTGAATTAGTTTCCCTTTCCAAATTTCATAGATTAAAAGAAATTTCTTTTTTTAGATTAGATTGATCTGTCTATTCAAAAAATAAACAAAAACATAGGTTACATTGCATTAGATAACTTCATCATAGCTTGCATACATTTTCTAATTCCTAGATTAAGAAAAAGTACTTTTGATTTCCAAAAACCTAAAAAAGCATGTAATATCCCTTGACAATTCGGACCTCAATTTGTTGATTAGAGGCTCAAGGAATATCATCAAACACTTTGCACACAACCTCTTAATTTGTTGTCTCTATATTTTTTCAGTTTGCTTGCTTGCTTGGAATGGTTTCAATTGAAGTTAAATTGCTTGCAAATTAAAGCTACAATGTCTAGGCAATGGTCTAAGGTGAAAATGCAATTCTTTTTGACCTTTCTAAAATAAATACTTGAACTCTATATGAAGAATGTGCACCTACAGTCAAATAGCATTTTTACAAACACTCGGCATGCAATCTTCAAGACTCCAAGTGATTGAAAATGAAATTCATGTACAACTACATCCATATGACATTATATCAAACAATTGACATGCGACCTTTCAACTTCAACTTGATATTTAGTACTGAAATTCTGATTTGCATACAATTGATTACGGTGCTCAATAATCTGATTACAATGATTTGGCATTCAAGAACATTTACATCAAACGACCATAACAATACAACATTAATGACAACAATTATACCTCAAACCTTTGACTGCAATTTGGCATGACAAATGCTGATGTAGATGGCACAGTACTGTAGCGTGACACTATTCACGCACACTGTAGCATTTCACTATTCACGGGTACTGTAGCGCAACACTATTCATGCCACTGTAGCATTTCACTATTCACGGGTACTGTAGCAATTTACTATTCATGGGTACTATAGCAGCCAACAATAAATATGTTCCACAATGAATCATTCATACTCTTACAATCTGTAGATAGATATGCATCAACCCCTTGTATTCTTTATATTTCTTCTCCAATTTAAGCACAGATTGGACTCCTAGATGAAGCCCACAATGAAGCAATAATTCAGCTGATATTTCACAACCTCAAAATTGCATAACCAATGAGAGTTTTCGTTCCCAATGGCTCAATGGCAGAAACCCTTGCTGGCTCCTTCACCAAACAATCACATCAAAGCAAATATCAATTCCTGGATGATATGAAGCTTGGCTTGATCTTCTTTTATACCTTTTCAATCCATCTCCAAGAAACTTCTAGAAAAATAATATTATTATTTTATTTTAGTGACTTTATGTTATAATATTGTATTTAAGTCACTTTATTAAATTAATTAAATATAAGGTCATTTTATAATATTTATTTATTTAATAACCTTACAAATAATTAATTTAATTATTATATCCCTTAATTTTTCCAATCCAACTAAATACCAGAATCGACACTGCCAACATGTCATAATTAGGTGCCCTGCTATAAATAGTAAACTTGTCTAAGTGACTTACTATAAATAGTAAGTATGAGAAACTGAGTTCTAAAACCTTTGCAAAGGCCAAGCCTGAAACTTATTGAACTCTGGAGAAGAAATAAACCATCCATTGACTAGGATTTTGTCACAAAAGACCCCCTAACCATCTGAGTTAGCCTACGAGGGCCAGTGATAGGCTAAACCATCATAAAATAGGATCACGCTAAAAAGGGGACATTACAGTCCACCCTCCCTAAAATTGCTTGTCCCCAAGCAATCTCAACAACAAAGTTAACACCACTCCACCTGGATCCCAAGGAAAGTGTTGTGTAATGTCCCTCATGTCACCAATTAACTCCTGTAACACCATCACAAGTACAACTGATAGATCCTATCGAATCAAATCAACCCCAACACCAGGTGTCGCATGAGCATAAGCATTAAGTGGAAGCAACTCTGAATACCAACAATGTTTGCTTCCCATAACTGCGTAAGCCAAGCTATCATACACACTATCTAGCATATGCGCAATTGAGCTATGCATCTAAAACAAATCATATACATAAAGATCAAAAGTGTAACTGTAAGTAATCACCCTCATATACATGCTGTAAAACTCAACAGTGAACCCTGATTGGAACCCTGATGCACACAAAGGATTCCTCAACATATTGGAGAGTATCTCACAACTAATGCCTAGATCCCAAATGAATCTATAAGGAACTGCATCAGAATCTCGCTAAAAATAGCTGCAGCCATAGAACCTACCAAAACTCAGCAAACTGTGTAATTCTGTAGCTGAAATACGCATATCACTTTTGATGTCAATCCCTGGGTCCCAGTGCCAAACTGGAAGTTTGTCACAAAGCGCTCCTGTTGACTTCCACTGTACCATTCTACATAAACCACTAACATAGTACCAAGAGTGCTGGAACACCTCATCAGGACCAAAATAGAGTGATGAATTAAACACGTCACCACCAGGATCCCAAAATAGAATCAACAATCCACTACTAATGACAACTGGTGACACCTGCTGCACCATACTGTCTACAACTGAATCACTAATCTGCCAAGAGGCTACTCCCTGATACTGAGACTTGTGGGTTATGGACCCAAACAACTATCAGAAAAGATGAGTATCTCCTAACTCATCTACAAATGTTGGTGTCCCCACAATACTCCATCTGCCAAAGCTAGAAGAAGAGTGCTCCTGACACCAACTCATAAAGCTAGTTACACTAATCAATGCAACTGTGGAGGGTTGATCCCTCTCAGCATCAACGGAAGTGGATATTTGTGCATCTTCCCTCACGAGTGCACCATACAACTGCCTAGCAAGCATGAAAGCACAACCTCTATCCTCTGCCTAATTCTGATGGACATGCTGACTAACCAAGCCATCATACCTACTACCCCCATAATCATCCTGTAACCATGTATCTGTGTGAAATCTCTGTGACATAGAAGTAGCAAACCTTGTCAGATACACAATAGCATGATGGATAACTGACTGCTGTCCCTGCAAGTAATTCCTCATACACAACTAAGTCAGGTACTTGTAGGCTCTAGTTCCATTTTCTATAGATGGCAACTCTTCATCCCACAATGGATGGTATAAGCCCACCGTCAATCCACATAGATGCATCAACCAATCCTCTGCATGTGAACTAAAAGAAAGGTGATGAACTCTCCTCACTATGTAGTCATGGTAAAAAGCACCAACCTCCATCAATAGTTGACCATCATAGTCCTGCTTTCTATCACCTGACATGGAACTAACCTTAGGGGAATCAAGTGTATTTTCAGATTCATCCCTAATTTGAATAAAGAGTCTTTTAATGTTATCTATCCTTTTTTGTCTTGCTATGTTGACGAGATTGATCTTTTCTTTCACTTTTTGAAGATGCTGTCTTGCATTGACAGCCACTAATCTAGCCTCTTTGGCTTTTTGCAACCATTCTTTGTTAATCTTTTTGGACTTCTTTACCTCTTTGATGCCAAAATATACAAAATCAGTCCTCTTATCCTTGATATCTTCATGTCTACCAAATGGTGTAGGGCTGCCATCAATGGGTGATATCATATCATTAGCTTTCTCATGATCACAAGCTCTTATCTCATGAGAATGATGGGACATAATGCTGCTGTCCTCAAACAAATCAGTGATGACATCATGCCATTGTAAAATGTCTCCTTCATCATGTGTATTCAAAACACTAGTGGCTGCTCCACTAAGCAAAGGATCAACTTTCACATCCACCTTAATAACTTGGACCTTCAATGGACTTTCATATGTATGAATAACATTCATGGAAGCACCATCTGATTCTTTACCACGGTAGGATGAAGCAATGCTAGACTCACCTAATGAAGCATCACAAGAAACCTTATCTTCATGTAGCTGCTCTAATGTAACTGGTTTGTCTTCACCCATCACTTGCTTTTCTTTTCCCTCATTTCCTTGTCCTTCAATCACATGCATAACATAAGATTCTTGCCCATCCAAAGAGGCTGCAATAGAAGACTGATTTTCTAATTTCTTTGGTGAAGCATGAGCCAAACTCAACTCCACATTCAACTCCTCAATCTGATTTTCCGCCATAAGGAGAGCCATTTGAGAGTCTTCCAAGTATTTTCTGGTCTTCACTAGCTCCGTGGTGAGTTGATCAAACTCTTCCTCTTTCCTCTTCAATGCATCTGAATATATGACACCCAATTCAAGTAGGTGATCTCTATCAGAAAGAAGAGTTAAATAGTTATTTTTCATAATCTCCATGGCTATCTTAAATGCTTGCAAATCAGAGATTGATGAAGCCTCTTCAACACTTCTATGTCTCCCCTCAAGCTGGACCTTCCATCGATGAATTTCCACCATCTTGTGGGAACGATCAAAATGGGACAGCGCTGTAACAATCTTATGTTCACCAACCTTTAGTTGGTTCTCCAAATTAGACTTAGGGACCAAGGAAAATTCATTAGTTGAAGTTGTGGGCTGCCAATGGAGAGCTTGACTCTCATCAAAATATTCTTCTGAAGTGTCCTCATGCTGGTTTAGAACTAGAGCAGCAGTAGTTCCCAACCCTAACTCCTTATCATCCCTCAAAAAAATAGACTCAATGGATGATGAATCGCTAACCTTATGCAGAGAGGTAAGATCACTCTTAGGACTATCAAAAGAGTCACCAACTAGGAGAATCGTGCAACCCTGTCCTATAGGATCCACTGTTTCTTCCTCTCTGCCTTCTGTAACATCAACTGGGTGAAGATCAACTGAAATAGACCCGATCTCAATACTATTGGTCCATACTTCACCTGTTAGTTTTCCCTCTGGATTTTTGTGAGTGCATTTAACATCAGCCCCAAAGGAATCATTAAAAGAATCCATACCATTTCTATCCTCCTGAAGAGAAGATGAAACCTGTAACCCAAAAGAAGGCATCTCCTGCTCATCACCTTTGTCCATTTTGTTCTCCATAGGATTAGCTAAATACTGGTCACTAATTGCTGAAAATTCATTGTAGAGGTTTCTAGATACTTCACATGTAGAGACCTTTTGTTCCTCCTTTTTGTTTTGTGATGTAGACCCCTTAAAAATGGATGCCATAAACTGAGCTACTTTGTCTATGCTTGCAGGGTGTGAAAACAATTCATTCATCCTCTTCTAGTTTTCATCCAACTTATTCAAACTTTGTTTAATCTTCTCCATATTCCTATCCCACTGCTTCTGAGTACTTGAAGTAACCATGATTAACTAGTTGATTCAATGTCTAATCTACCCAACAGGGTGGCAGGACAAAAGCTCTGATACCACTGTAATATCCCTTGACAATTCGGACCTCAATTTGCTGATTAGAGGCTCAAGGAATATCGTCAAACACTTTGCACACAATCTCTTAATTTGCTGTTTTTGTATTTTTTCAGTTTGCTTGCTTTCTTGGAATGGTTTTAATTGAAGTTAAATTGCTTGCAAATTAAAGCTATAATGTCTAGGCAATGGTCTAAGGTGAAAATGCAATTCTTTTTGACCTTTCTAAAACAAATACTTGAACTCTATATGAAGAATGTGCACCTACAACCAAATAGCATTTTTACAAACACTCGGCATGCAATCTTCAAGACTCCAAGTGACTGAAAATGAAATGCATGTACAACTACATCCATATGACATTATATCAAACAATTGACATGCGACCTTTCAACTTCAACTTGATATTTAGTACTGAAATTCTGATTTGCATACAACTGATTACGGTGCTCAATAATCTGATTACAATGATTTGGCATTCAAGAATATTTACATCAAATGACCATAACAATACAACATTAATGGCAGCAATTATACCTCAGACCTTTGACTGCAATTTGGCATGACAAATGCTGATGTAGATGGCATGGTACTGTAGCGCAACACTATTCACACCACTGTAGCATTTCACTATTCACAGGTACTGTAGCGTGACACTATTCACGTCACTGTAGCATTTCACTATTCACGGGGGTACTGTAGCAATTTACTATTCACGAGTACTGTAGCAACCAGCAATAAATATGTTCCACAATGAATCCTTCATACCCTCACAATCTGCAAATAGATATGCATCAACCTCTTGTATTCTTTATATTTCTTCTCCAATTTAAGCACAGATTGGACTCCTGGATGAAGCCCACAATGAAACAATAATTCAGCTGATATTTCACAACTTCAAAATTGCATAACCAATGAGAGTTTTCATTCCCAATGGCTCAATGGCAGAAACCCTTGTTGGCTCCTTCACCAAACAATCACATCAAAGAAAATATCAATTCCTGGATGATATGAAGCTTGGCTTGATATTCTTTTATACCTTTTCAATCCATCTCCAAGAAGCTTCTAGAAAAATAATATTATTATTTTATTTTAGTGACTTTATGTTATAATATTGTATTTAAGTCACTTTATTAAATTAATTAAATATAAGGTCACTTTATAATATTATTTATTTAATAACCTTACAAATAATTAATTTAATTATTATCTCCCTTAATTTTTCCAATCCAACTGAATACCAGAATTGACACTGCCCACATGTCATAATCAGGTGCCCTGCTATAAATAGTAAACCTGTCTAAGTGACGTACTATAAATAGTAAGTATGAGAAACTGAGTTCTAAAACCTCTACAAAGGCCAAGCCTGAAACTTACTGAACTCTGGAGAAGAAATAAACCATCCATTGACTAGGTTTTTGTCACAAAAGACCCTCTAACCATCTGAGTTAGCCTATGAGGGCCAGTGATAGGCTAAACCATCATAAAATAGGATCACACTAAAAAGGGGACATTACAAAGCACAAAAAAGTTTTGCATTCATAAAATCTAAAAAAACAAAAAAATTAGTAGCGTAGAAGGATTACAAACCCTTGGTATCAACACAATGTCAAGATTAGTCAACGTGAGTCATAACCCTTGGTTTCATAACAATGTCAAACCTTAGATCACACAAACCCTAAGTCAAAACCCTAGGTCAAGTCAAGGTTAGCTTAAACTACCTCTCTCTTGTCTTGGATCATGAATGTGCCCTGGACTTGGAGGTGAGTGGGTGAGGGCAATCCTCAATGAGATAGAGGAGATCCACCCTAGGAAACAACAAGATCAACTAGTCATTCAATAAAAATGAGAAGCATTTAGATAACTCCTAGTACAGAAAGCATTCATCCAACAACACGAATGATAGTTGAACATCAACAAGAACAACAACCTACCCACACAACAATGGAACATTAGAAACTCCAATAGGAGAATAATGACTAGTGACCCTACGGGTCATATAGTTATCTTTACAACCATGATCATAGAACACCGCATACAAATAAATGCACAACAACACAGGCCCCAAAACTGGCCAACCCCTCTCTACGAATTCCAACTCTCCAATGAGCTAGACCACCCCCATGTCTTGCCTCCTCTTGACTAGGTACTTCCACGAGAGTGAGAGTGACGTGGCAGTTCACCCGTGGAAAGGAGAGAGGGTCCATGTGCGTGCCAACGCCAACTCAACCGCCCTCGAGGCCACCGAGTCATGATTTTGAGCGTACAGGGACATATAATATCAGCTGAAGGGATTTCAACAGATCTTGTAAAGATCAAAGCTATACTTGAGTGGTCTATGCCACAAGGAATGCGCATGAAGTGTGCAATTTTATAGGGTTAGCTAGCTATTATCGAAAGTTTGTTTTGAACGTTTCTAAGATTTCAAACCCAATCACTTCACTTTAGAGAAAAGGAAAGCATTTTGACTGGTTAGAAAAATGTTAGGAGGCATTTAATCAGATAAAAGAGAGGTTAACAACAACACCAATATTGAAAGTTCCTGATCCAGAAAGTTAATTTGTTGTAATCATTGATATCTCAGGAGAAGGTTTAGGTGGAGTGCTTATGAAGAATGGGTGAGTGGTAGCCTTTAAATCTAGGAAGTTAGGAACATATGAGCATAATTATGCTTCTCACGACTTAGAGTTAGTAGTAGTTGTGCAGCTTTGCAAGTGTGGTGACACTATTTGCTAGGAAAGCCCTTTGAAGTAAAGTCAGACCATCAAGGACTTAAGTATATAGTTTCCCAACCTCATCTAAATGCTCGACAAAGAAGATGGTTGGAATTAATATCCAACTATGACTTTGAGATAAGTTATATCAAAGGCAAGGAGGACCGATTAGTGGATGCTCCATGTCGATGGAGGCATATCTCTTCAATTATCTCTGTCCACTCAAATTTCAAGGATTTAGTATTGCAAAATTCTGCAGGTGATGAGTATTATGAGCAAGTTAAGTAGGCTCTCATAGTAAATCATCAAGATTCAAGGTATGATGGGTTCTATTTTGAACCAGATGGGCTTTTAAGATACATAGGAAGGATGTATGTTCCAAATTCAGTAGAATTAAGAAACCTTGTGTGGAAGGAGGTCCATTCCACACCATATTCAAGACATCTTAGAGTAACTAAACTCCTAGCTGATGTGAAGTCTCTTTATTTTTCGAAAGGAATGAAGAATGACACTGCAAGATTTGTAGTAAGTTTCTTAGAATGCTAGAGAGTCAAGGCTAAGTATCAGTATCCAGCATGACTTCTGTATCTAGATGATATTCCAGAGTGGAAATGGCAGGTCAGTAGCATGGACTTTGTGCAAGTTCTTCCAATGTCTCAAAATAGACATGATGCTATTTTAGTGGTGGTGGAGAAACTTGCCAAGGTAGCTCACTTTATACCTAGGAATTTAATGGATGGATCACCAGTTTTAGCACATAAGTTTGTGCAATAAGTATTTAGATTGCAAGGAGTTCCTAAGAAGATTATCTTAGATAGAGATGTGCACATGACATCAAGATTTTGGCAAACTTTATTCTCAGTTCTAGGAAATCAACTCAATATAAGATTGGCTTCTCACCCTTAGACAGATGGTCAGACTAAGAGGGTAAATCAAGTTCTAGAAGATTTGTTGAGGATGTATTGCATGGATTAGCAATACAAGTGGGAAGAGTATCTACCGCTTGTAGATTTTTCTTATAATAACTCCTATCATTCTACTATTAAGATGGCTCCATTTAAAGCATTATATAGAAGAAGATGTTGAAATCCTATAAGCTGGGATAAGCTAGAAGATAGGATTAGCATTGGTCTAGAAATGCTATCAGAAATGGAAGAATAGATCAAGCTAATCAGAAATAGATTGGCATAAGCAAATGATAGAAAAGTTACGTTGATGCCAAGTGTACACCAAGGCAATTATTGGTTAGAGAAAATGCTCTTTTGAGGGTCAAGCCTTAGAAAAGTTCCATAAAGTTTGGAAAGTCTTCCAAACTAACTCTTGTAGGACCCTTTGAAGTTCCCAAAGTAATCAATCTGGTTGCCTACAAAATCTCTCTACCACCAGCTCTTGCCAGGATGCATAATATCTTTCATGTTTCATATTTAAAAAATTATATAACAAGTGATAATCATATTCCTGATTGGAATGCTTTACAGGTATAGGACCCAGGAGTGGTCATGATCGAGCCTCTCAAAGTACTCAAAGTTTGCAAGCTTCACTTGCGTAATAAAGAGGTTACTCAGTTCAAGGTCTAGTGGGACTAGTATGCAGAGGATAGTGCCACACAGGAAGATTACCATGATTTTTATCAAAGATTTCCTCATTTATTTTGTGCTTTTCAAAGTTGAACAAAAAACTTTATTATATTATTATTTTGGATAAACTGGATCATCGAGGACGGTGATTCTTATAGGGGGAGATATGTCACATCCCTAATTTTGACTATGTTTTACTTTTTACTTGTATGTAATTAGTAGATAATTTTGCATGGATTAATGATTTGATGTTGTGTGAAAATGTCAGGATAAATTAATGGTATCATGAGTTTAGGTTTATATGATTAGAAATTAAGACATGTGACTATAATGTTGGGAATTAAGGTGTCTCAATGTTGGTAATTCCTTACATTATTAATGTTTGTATTTATTATTTAATTGCCTATGTTGTAAATATTTGTAAATTCCATATTGTCATATTGTGGGATGTGGCACGATGATGTGTCGATCCTACATGGAATTTGACAACTTGTAATTTTGTCCTCACATGAGGAGATAGGCATCCCACTTTGTGGTAGGAGCATTTTTCCATGTGTCGGCATCTTCCATGTTGTGTAAGGGAATATTGACCGAAATGGTTATGACGGGTTCCTGTGACAGATTCTATGACATGTAAGAGTCGGAAATAGAAGTTTGTAAGATAGGTGATGACATGTGTCATGAAGCATCTTTGAATAAGGAATATTTGGGTGCCCCAAGGTGGAATATGACATGTTGTAAGAGAATATGCTATTTATAGCATGTGCATGACAGATTCTCTTACAACTGTAAGTTGTAACCGCTATGACAAATTCTATGACAGTCGTAAGTGTCGTAAGAGCATCTGGCATAGCCCATGTTGGGAATAGGCAACCTCTTTGGGATGGGAGTTATGGACAAGTGTCAAGAAAATTCTCCAATATTGACCAAGTGTCCTTAGGCATGGGTTTTGGTCCGTGAAGCCAAGTTGGATGCCCATCCCAAGATAGGTCCAATATTGCCTTGTATTTCCTATATAAATAGGTGCTTGGATTGGAGTTTGTATCACAGGTTTACAAGTACTATTATGCTTCCAGATTGACTCCAGAAATGAGTGTCGAAGACTATTGAAGCTTGCATTGCAAGTGTATTGTAAACTGCTTTACGATTTGTTAATACATTTTGCAGGTTTCTAAGTGTGGGGTTTTTCACCCGATAAGGGTTTTCCCCACCGTATATCTTTGTCTCTCTTCTTCTATCTTCTTTGTGGTTCTTGTGTACTCCTATAATAACTCTGTTAGGTGTTGTATGTTGCTATAGTGATAAGGAATAAATTGAATTTGTATAGCTCTCCTCTCATTAGATTAGTGTAGGAAGCAATTTGTGCACACCTAGCTTCCTTTCAGTTGGTATCAGAGCCTGGCCAGTTTTGGACTTAGCTGTTGGGTAGGGTTTTTTTGAGCTAATCTTAAGTTGAGTGGGAGTCTGTGCAGAGTATTTTGTTTTCTATTGCAAGAAAGAAATGGCAAGCACATTAGGAAGGTTTGAAGTGGAAAAGTTTAATGGCAGTAATTTCGAGCTGTGGAAGCTCAAGATGGAAGACATGCTTGTTGACTGAGACATTTGGGAAAGTGTTAATGGAACTAAACTAGCTTCAATGTCACAAGATGACTAGGATCTCAGGGATCGGAAGGCTAAGGGTCTCATAAGACCTAGTCTTGCTAATTCTGTGTTGTTAAATGTCCATGAGGAGACTACTGTAAAACTACTTTTGAAGAAGTTGGGAGATGTGTATCAAACAAAATACCTAGTTAATAAACTTTTTCTAAGAAAGTAGTTGTATTCTCTTTGAATGGAAGATGGAGGATCTGTTGCTGAACATATGAATGCTTTTAACATGCTGGTTGCACAATTGACATCTATTGGTGTAAAGATGGAGGAGGAGGATTGATGTATGACCTTGCTTTGTTCTTTGCCAGACTCGTGGGATCATCTTGTCATGGCTATTGGAAGCACGACATCCACATTCAAAATGGAAGAAGTGGTTTCTTCGCTGTTGTCTGAAGAGATGCGGAGAAAGTCTTCTGAGGCAGCCAAAGATGCCCTTGTAGTTTGTGGAAGACCCAAGGAGAAAGGGAAGAAGAAGGACAAGAAAGCTGAGAAGGGTAGATCCAAATCCCGTGGGAGATCCAAATCTCCTAGAAAGTCCAAGGCTCTTTGTTGGAACTATGGAAAAATTGGACATTTCTGAAAGAAATGCAAAGAGAAGAAGAAGAAGAAGAAGAAAGCTCCTGATTCAGATTCCAATAAATCACAAGATGTGGTGATGCCTTCATCGTAGCCCTAGCAACCCATGCATCTAATGATGTGTGGCTGATCGACTCTGGTGCATCATTCCACATGACCTCGCATCGAGACTAGTTCACTAAGTATGAGGAGTTTGATGGTGGAAAGGTGTACTTGGGTGATGACTCTCATTTGAAGATTGTTGGTCGTGGAAGAGTCTCTATCTGATTCCCTAATGGTCGAGTGAAGGGGATCTCTAGGGTTATGTACATCCCAGGCTTAGCACAGAACCTACTTTCTGTAAGTAGTTTGAATGTTGCAGGTGTGTAGGTTGTCTTTTAGAAAGAAGGATGCAAGATGATCAGAGGAGCTATGGTGCTTGCTAAGGGTACTAGGAGAGGTACTCTGTTTCAGCTGGAGGCATGAATTTCACAATGCAATAGTTCTTCTGACTCAAGGAAGAGGGCAGCAGTCACTTCATCCCCACCATCTGAACGAGCAGTGAAGAAATCTGTTGTTTCTAATCTTGATGGTTGTAATCGTGCATTGGAAATTAAACTTCCTGCTGAAAAAATAATGTTATGGCATAAGAGATTTGACCACGTTGGTGAGAAGGGTCTGCGTACCCTAAAAAATAAAAACCTCATTAAGGGGTTAGATGATTGTAATCTTGAGTTTGACTTTTGTGAACATTGCATTTATGGAAAGCAAAACCGTGTTCAATTTTATTTGAGTTCTCACAAGTCTTCTGGTGTGTTGGACCTTGTTCATTCTGATGTATTTGGTCCTGTTAATGTTCCTTCATTATCAAAATTTGTATACTTTGTATCATTTATAGATGATTACAGTAGAAGGACATGGATTTATTTTCTTAGAAGCAAATTGAAGTCTATAGCAAGTATAAGGAGTTTAAGGCCTTTGCTGAAAATCAGACTGGTAAAAAGATTAAATGTTTGAGAACTGGCAATGGTGGTGAGTTCTATTCTACGTAATTTGATAAGTATTGCAAGGAACTTGGGATTGAAATACATAAGACAACTCCATACATCCCGCAGCAAAATGGAGTTGCAGAAAGGATGAACATGACATTGATGGAGAAGGCTAGGAGTATGCTTAGTGGCGCTTTCCTAGAACAAAAGTTTTGGGTTGAACCTGTTGCAACTACTTGCTATCTTGTTAATAGATCTCCTACATCAGCTCTTGTTGGAAAGACACCCATGGAGGTGTGGTCTGGTAGAAAGCCTTCAATAAGGCATCTTTATGTTTTTGGTTGTGAGGCATATGCACATGTGCCTAGGGAGAAGCGATCAAAATTGGAACAAGGCTATTAAGTGTATCTTCATTGGCTATGGTGTCGGTGTGAAAGGATACAAGCTTTGGGAACCTATAGCTGAAAAAGTGTTGTATAGCAGAAGTGTCATCTTCAAAGAGCTTACACCTTCCACTGTTTTGCAGCTAGAAGAAATAGTAAAGAAAGAGGATGTTGTTCAGTTTCTTGCTACCCCTGAGAAGACTAAACAGAAAGACAATGTTGGACCTGATGATGAGGACAACTCTAGCAGCTCTGAAATCTCAGATGAAGAAGCTGAACCTCAACATCAGCTCTTGAGGAGGTCTACACGGATAAGAAAGCAACCTAAAAGGTTTAGTTTTACATTGCTTGATTCTAGTTGTGCTTATGCTTTGGTTACTAATAGTGATGAACCTAGAACTGTATCAAAGGCTATGGACATGAAAGATGCAGGTTCCTGGAAGGAGGCCATGGAGGATGAAATGACTTCTTTGGAAAAAAATCAAACTTGGGACTTTGTGCCTTTACCTCTTGGATGAAAACTTGTTGGATGCAAATGGGTGTTCAAGAAGAAATTTGGTATAGATGGCAGTGTTGAGAAGTATAAGGCCATATTGGTTGCGAAAGGGGTATTCACAAGTGGATGTTATAAATTATGGTGAGATCTTCTCTCTCGTTGCAAAGATGACATCCATTAGATCCCTATTGTCTCTCGCAGCAACTTATGACTTGGAGGTATAACAGATGGATGTGAAGACAACTTTCCTTCATGGTGACTTGGAGGAAGAAATCTACATGTCACAACTAGAGCATTACATGGTGAAAGGTAAAGAAAATTTGGTTTGCAAACTTAAAAAGTCTTTGTATGGTTTTAAACTATCCCCTAGGAGATGGTACTTGAAGTTTGATGCCTTTCTATTTTCAATTGGATTTGTGAGATCAAAATTAGTCACTATGTGTATTATAAATTTGATGGTGATCGTATTCTCATTGTTGCACTGTATGTTGATGATATGTTGCTCACTGGGAATGGTAAAAATATGATTTCTGATTTTAAATCTCAGTTGTCAGCATAGTTTGAAATGAAAGATTTAGGGGCAGCCAGGTACATTCTAGGAATGGAAATCAGAAGAGACAGAACCAACATAAAACTTTGGTTAAGCTAGAGTAAGTATGTGAAGACTGTGTTGGACAGGTTCAACATGGCAGATTGCAGACCATTGTTTGTTTCCGTTTCTTTGGGGACAAAGTTGTTTGTTGAGGATTGTCCAAAATCTCCTAGTGAGGTGGAGGACATGATCATAGTACCTTATGCTAGTGCTATTGGCAGCTTGATGTATGCTATGGTCTACACAAGACCAAACATTGCCCAAGCAGTGGGAATCCTTAGTTGATTTATGGCTAATCCTGGACGAGTTCATTCGAATGCAGTTAAGTGAGTATTCAGATATTTGAGGGGAACTTCTGAGTATTCCATTTGCTATCATGGCAATGTTTCAGGACCTTTGCATTCTATTGATATTCACGGATTTGTGGATTCATATTGGGTAGGTGACATTGCCAATAGGAGATCCACCAGTGCTTATGTGCTTACATTGTTTGGTGGTGCTATTAGTTGGATGAGTAAGCATCAACCTGTTGTTGCTTTTTCCATGATATAAGCTGAGTATATGGCAGAAACTCATGCTTGTAAGGAAGCCATTTGGCTTAAGAGATTGTGTTCAGATATTGGTGTTGATGTAGGTCAGATCACGATCAGTTGTGACAGTGAGAGTGCAATTTGCCTTGCGAAGAATCTGACTTTCCATGCTAGAAAAAAACACATTGATGTTCAATTTCACTTCATTTGAGACATGGTTGAGGATGGAAAGGTAAATTTGGAGAAGGTAGATACTTTGTAGAATGTTACAGATGCATTGACGAAACCAGTGGGCACAGAGAAGTTCAGATGGTGTTCGGAGTCTATGGGCCTCTCAGCCTATAGCAGTTAAATCATGTTTTTCTATTGGCTCTTACAAGGTGTTTGACAAGTGGGAGAATGTTGGGAATTAAGGTGTCTCAACCTTGGTAATTCCTTACATTATTAATGTTTGCATTTATTATTTAATTGCCTATGTTGTAAATATTTGTAAATTCCATATTGTCATATTGTGGGATGTGGCACAGTGATGTGTCAATCCTACATGGAATATGACAACTTGTAATTTTGTCCTCACATGAGGAGATAGGCATCCCACTTTGTGGTAGGAGCATTTTGCCATGTGTCGGCATCTTCCATGTTGTGTAAGGGAATATTGACTGAAATGGTTATGACGGATTCCTATGACATAATCTATGACATGTAAGAGTCAGAAATAGAAGTTTGTAAGACAGGTGATGACATGTGTCATGAAGCATCTTTGAATAAGGAATATTTGGGTGCCCCAAGGTGGAATATGACATGTTGTAAGATAATATGCTATTTATAGCATGTGTATGATAGATTCTCTTACAACTGTAAGTTGTAACCGCTATGACAGATTCTATGACGGTCGTAAGTGTCGTAAGTGCATCTGTCATAGACCATTTTAGAAATAGACAACCTCTTTGGGATGGGAGTTATGGACAAGTGTTAGACACATTCTACAATGTTGACAAAGTGTCCTTAGGCATGGGTTTTGGTACATGAAGCCAAGTTGGATGCCCATCCCAAGATAGGTCCAATATTGCCTTGTATTTCCTATATAAACAGGTGCTTGGAGATGGAGTTTGTATCACATGTTTACAAGTACTATTATGCTACCGGATTGACTCCAGACATGAGTGTCGAAGACCATTGAAGCTTGCATTGTAGGTGTATTGTAAACAACTTTCAGATTTGTTAATACATTGTGCAGGTTTCTGAGTGGGGTTTTTCACCCGATAAGGGTTTTCCCCACCGTATATCTTTGTCTCTCTTCTTCTGTATTCTTTCTGGTTCTTGTGTATTGCTATAATAACTTTGTTAGGTGTTGTATGTTGCTATAGTGATAAGGAATAAATTAAATTTGTATAGCTCTCCCCTCATTAGATTAGTGTAGGAAGCGATTTCCACACACCTAGCTTCCTTTCATATAAGATGTTATTTATTCACAAGGTTTATGAAATGATTAATGATACACTAATCCCAATTTAGTGACTGTAAGTTGTAACCAGGAAACATGTTTTCCACCCTCTGAGAAAGAGAGGGAGAGCATCATTGGAGAGAAGTGAATAGATGTATGGATAAGAACAAGTTGTTGCCATCTAAGTCTCGTGCTTGTACAGTTTAGTGAACCCTCGTCGGATTTGGTAAGTTGTGTTCAAACCATTTGGTCTGAGTTTGGGATTTGACTCAACAATTGTCGATTTGTTGACAAGATCCTTTAAGCATAGGTTTGTCAAAGATTAAGTTAGGTTAGTATGTGACCATCGATAAGAAATGGTCAATTGTTAAATTATTTTTATTATTGGAAGTTCCCAATTGGGATTCTATCTTGTTATTTTGTCTATGTTGGCGTTTACGCAAGATAGAGAGGGGGAGAATACCTTGACCCCATTCTATATATATTGTATACATAGATAATATATTGTATTATATATATATATATATATATATATATATATATATATTCAATATGGTTTAAAGTTTGGACTCATACTATGTATTCATGGAGTTTAATGAATATGTGGCTAAGTTTTATTTATTGCAAACTACTTTTATAGTTATGTTGGCTCAACACATTTACTCCATACCTAATTTGGAGATTATGGAAGAAATTTATAGCCAGTATGTGGAGTGGTCTTTATGACCATTATCTCCACAAATTCTACATGCCTACGTGGGATTTTTAATAGGCAATTTTTTAGGAGGTGAGTTTGGCGGTTATAAAGAATGGACTCTATTAATCACTGCAAAACATTCACTAAGAAAGGGACTGGCAATGGACAAAAAACTCTAGTTTTATGTGCTTGAGAATGCTTTGCATTTGAAGATACTTAATTCTTCTCCAAGGAACATATAGGGGAGAGGACATAACACTTAGGAAAAAAAGTGGAGAGCATGAAGTTCTATTGAATCTAAGAGAGTTTATAGGTAAGAGTACTTTGGTCTTTGGTTTGTATTATATTAGTTAGATTTTAAACTATGTTTTAAGGAATAGTAAGGATGAACCAACCAGTTCTATATATATATGAAATCATTTGGATTTCATTAGTGTTTTTATATCCACTTCATTGAACAAATCAAGTTTTATGTTATGATTTTCTCTTGACAACATATAAGAATCCACGGCTGATAAACCTTGGTATGATTTAGTTTTTCAACAAATATTCTTATATTAGTAAGAGACTTGCATAGATAATAGTAGATTGATTATTTTTATTATTCAATAAGCTTTGTGTTAGTTTATATGAGGCTGATAAACATGGTAAACTGTTGTGTTAGTTTATATGAGGCTGATAAACATAGTAAGCCAATGTGTTAGTTTATATGAGGCTGATAAAATAATAAACCTCTATGTTTTGTTTGAGACCGAATAGTCTCTTGTATTCGGAGAATCCTCATAGTATATGTATAAGACACATCTTTTATATAGAAACTAGTAATATCATTGTTTAGCCCATTCCTAACTAGTGTAGGGCGGATGCAAAAAGATGGGGGGCCAAAAAGTGGCCAATTCTTAAAACTTTTTAAAAAGCCATAACGCGCTTGTGTTATGGCTTGGTGTTGCCAAGCCTTTGGCTTGGCAACACAAAACCATAATGCGCTCGTGCTATAACGCGAGTGTGTTATTGTTTTCTTTGCATTTTTTTCTCTTTTACAAAAGTTTACCCAATGTTTAAGGGTCGATGGTTTAATGGTTGAAGGATTAGGGTTTAAGGCATACTGTCGAGGGTAGAGGGTTTAGGGTTGAAGGTTTAAGGGATGAGGGTTGAGGATTTAGGGATGAGGGTTGAGGATTTAGGGTTTAAGGTATAGTGTCAAGGGTAGAGGGTTTAGGGTTTAAGGTTTAAGGGTTGAGGATTGAGGCTTTAGGGATAGGGTTTAGGGTTTAAGTTATATTGTCAAGGGTTGAGGGTTTAGGGATAGGGTTTAGGATTTAAGTTTTAACGGTTGAGGATTTAGGGATAAGGTTTAGGGTTTAAGGTTAAATGAGAGACCTAGATGGCTAAGGATGGATGGAGAGGTAGACAAGGAGTGACTAAGAAACTTAGAGAGGGGAGAGGTAGAGGTGAGGGGGAGATAGAAGTGAGAGATAGAGAGGTGAGGGGAGAGATAGAATAAAATGAGAGAGTGAAGTTGACAACTTGAGGGAAATGTGGGTAAGGAGGAGGGAGAGAGGTGGAGAGGAAGGGAAATATTTAGAGATCCCTGAGAGATATACAAGTGAGAGACCTATGACCTAGGGAGAGAGGGGTGAGAGAGATAGGGGAGAGATGGGAGTGAGGTAGATAGGGGAGGAGAGGGGTGGATAAGGGTTGAGGTTTTAAGGGTCAAGGGTTTAGGGTTTAAGGGTTGAGTGTTTAAGGGTTGAGGTAGTAAGGGTCTAAGGGTTGAGGGATTAGGGTTTAGGGTTGAGGGATGAGGGTTTAAGGTATAGTGTTGAGGGTTGAACCCTAATCCCTCAACCCTCGACACTATACCTTAAACCCCAAGGTTGAGGGATTAGGGTTCAACCCTTGACACTATACCTTAAACCCTAATCCCTCAACCCTTAGACCCTTAATACCTCAACCCTTAAACCCTCAACCCTTAAACCCTAAACTCTTGACCCTTAAACCCTAAAGCCTTAAACCCTTAACCCTTATCCACCCCTCTCCTCCCCTATCTGCCTCACCCCCATCTCTCCCCTATCTCTCTCACCCCTCTCTCCCTAGGTTGTAGGTCTCTCACTTGTATATCTCTTAGGGCTCTCTAGATATTTCCCTTCCTCTCCACCTCTCTCCCTCATCCTTACCCATCTTTCCCTCAAGTTGTCAACTTCACTCTCTCATTTTATTCTATCTCTCCCCTCACCTCTCTATCTCTCACCTCTATCTCCCACTCATCTCTCTACCTCTCCCCTCTCCAGGTCTCTCAGTCATTCCTTGTGTGCTTCTTCATCTGTCCTTAGTCATCTAGGTGTCTCACTTAACCTAAACACTAAACCCTATCCCTAAAGCCTTAACCCTCAACCCTCAACCCTTAAACCTTAAATCCTAAACCCTCTACCCTCAACACCATACCTTATACCCTAATCCCTTAACCCTCAGCCCTAAGGCCTTAACCCTCAACCCATAAACCTTCAACCATAAACCTTGTCTCTAAACCCTCTACACTCGATACTATGCCTTAAACCCTAATCCCTCAAATCTTAAACCCTTAATCCCTCAAACCTTAAACTCTTAAACCCTATATACCCTTTACACTTAACCTTGGACACTCAACCTTGAACATTATCCCTCAACCTTCAAACCTCTACCCTCTACCCTATACCCTAAACCCTAATCCCTCAACCCTCAACCCTCAACCCTAATCCCTCAGCCCTCAACCCTAATTTTGATTTTCTTCCATTGATTCAACATCATTGCTGTTTTCCCCATCAGAAACCAATTCATTCAGCAACTTGCTACCCATTGGTTGACTTGAACTACATACTCTGTTAGAAAAAGGGCATCTTTTATTTGTATCAATGTTGGTATTCATAAGCTGAAGAGCATTGATATTTTTCACACACCCTATTCTTTGAAATATCTTAACCTTAAAATATGACTTGGATATGTACTTGAACACAGCAAAATCTCCAATCTCCAACCCATGATGATTCACAAAATTTTCCCAACCCTGCCTAAATTCTAGTTTATTTATTGTATACACTCAACCCTAATCCCTCACCCCTAAACCCTAAACACTATCCCTATTCCTAAACCCTCAACTCTCAACATTAAACCCTAATTTGTTAACCCTAAACCCTAATCCCTCAACCCTAAACCCTAATCCATCAACCCTAAACCCTAAACCCTAAACCCTATCCCTAAACCCAACAAAACTACTTTGCCTTATGTGAGGTTGTTAAACCCATCATTTTTGACACTCTTCTCTTAAAGATATCTAAGTTGCAAGAATATGTCAGAAAAATGGCTATGAACTTTTTTAATGTTAGTAATGTTATATGGCATGTTTTTCTGGCCCATCTGGGGTTCATTATGCCAATAGGTGTATGTTGATGCTTAAAATTGTGCTGATTCCAACACCAACATGGGAAGTTTCAGGGATATGGGACTTGTAACCTGAAACAACCTCCAAATTTTAAAGAAGCTGGCTCTTCTCTTTCTCAAATGCATTTTAGGGAAAAGGGCAGGGACTAAACAAAATTACAAATGCAATGAAAGTAAATCCAACTATGGCAATGCGCCTGAATATGATTTGTTTCTCACTACCAAGCATAGTGAAACTATCTTTAAGATTCAATTACATTAAAGAGCAGATACTGCATGATTAATATAATAGATAAAACAAACAGAATCAAAGGCTCAGAATCAGACAATTTTGCAATGACATAGGAGATATTAGCAAAGGCACAGAACTCAGTCTTCTCATTAATTTTCTAGCCACATAAAAGGTACAAACACATGCACAGTCACACAAACCTTCTGAATCAAGAAAACAGAAACAAAGGCAAATGATATCACTGGTCAGAGTAAAAAGATCTCAAACTTCTCTCTCTAAAGAAAACTCTTCTCTAAATTTCAAAAAATACTTTCTCTGATGATACTCATTACAAATGTTACATATTTATAGTATCGAATCATCCTTAGATTGTCTACAACAACTGGATCTCAACGGTCTAATGGAACTGGAGATGACTCGAAGTCTCTGACAGAAGATATTTTTTTGGATCTAAAACGGTTACCTCTTCTGCAAGCTCGTTGGTTAGAACAAATACATGTGGTGCTCCTCTCTGGAACAGGTAGAAACACTTAGCAGCTTCTACTTCTGTACAATCACAAACCTTGAAACCCTTCCACTTTGCTGGAAAAATAAGAAACCAACACAGGGCGACTTCTGCTTCAACTGAAACATATACGTGGCAACTTCCGCCTCTTGATACTCCACTATGTTTATATACTCAGGAGAGTTCCACCTGTGACATCTGTCATGATCCATAGCAACTATAACTTTAAAACTTATAAGAAATGGGACCCACAACAACTTACCGCTCAGTAGCTTCAAAAAGGAAATAGGGACAGGTGGCACCTTTCGTGTTCTCAACAAGCCGGTGCGTGGCGTGTTCCGTGCTCTTCTTTGAATTATTAGAGACTCTTTGAAACTTCGGCGGATGTTGACACATGGCATCTTCCGCCCAACTTGAAACTCTTAAACTGGGGCCTGCCCGATCCTTCACTTATCATTGAAACCAAAAGGGACAACCTTCGGAAGCTGACACTTGTCGCGCTCCACATATATCACAAGGGACACATGACACTTTCCGCTCAACCTTTTTGAAACATATTGAAACTCTCTGCAGCTGACACGTCATCTTTTGTGAGACTGAGAAACTTTGAAAAGGGTCTTTTGAAACTTTGACAGAAACTGCCACTTGGCGCTCTCCGCACACAGTGTAACTTAAAAGTAGTGTCCCACCTTCAGCCTTCTTAGAAATGAAACTTATGAGAAACAATAATGTGGATGTCGACACTTGTCGCCTTCCGCTATAGCATAAAGGACACATGGCTTTGTCTGCAACTCATACGGAAACTTATAAAATGCGTCTCAACTGATAACACGTGGCATTCTCCACATGAAAGTTATATCAAAGAAACAAAAGTGTGGCTTAAATTGGGGCTTGACACTCGGCAAGCTCCGTGTTACTCTGAGACTTAAACAAAATAAAATCCTTACGGAAACCCTTGCGATGCTACAAAAATATCCACGGCTACTCAAATCTTTCACAAGAAATGCCCGCGGAGGCAAAACTGATGCACTATAGCAAAAACAAAATGTAGAGTATTTTACTCTACAGTTCTTGGTGACCCTGAGGACTTTTGAGCCTGCTAAAAAAGAATCCAAAATAATGGCGGCAAAAGAATATGTATAAATGACAAGAATCATAGATTTTGCAAAGCTGTCTGATAAACAAACCATTCAGCATCAGAGAGCCCCTGCTTATTTTGTAGATCCTAGAAAGCCAAATCAAGGTTAATAATGTCCCTGTGTGAGAACCTCTACAAACCCTAAACCATGGCCTTCAATTGGAACTTGAGATGGGTCATTGGGATCAATACAGCTTCAACTTCTTGCAAAGATGAAGAATCTGTTAAACCTTGAAAAACTGACTGATCATTTGGCCTGGTAATCAGTAGAGTTTTAATCTCATCAATCATTAATACAGTGTTATTATCAAGGAAAGGGGAGGGGAGACCCAATTGTACCAGATCTTCTATATGTTTTTTCATATCTTTAACTCCCTCCTTGACAAATTCCAGGAGCTCTTGACAATTTATTGCAGCAGAATTGCAACTGAGAACTTCATTTACCCTTTTTACAGCAACCATTCTATCACTGATTCCTACTGTTGACAATGTTTCATCAGTTGTATCATATAGTTTCTTTAGCAACAGTTGAGAATCAGAAACTCTCAAAGAGATAGTGGATAGAGTGGCTTGAATTGAAGTCTCAACTTTTTCACACAATTGCTGAGCATTTAACAGGAAAGTTAAAGAGGGTCTGAGCTAGATAATCTCTTTAGAGATTCTTTTCCATATTGACACATTTAGCTCCTTGACCAGGTTTAAAACCCCAGCATTCTTAGGCCTATTAGTCAACTCAAGTGTCAACTGTTTTGTCGTTTGTTGCTCGGCTTGGAGTTGGGCTTGTATTGTAGCAGCATTGTTTTGCTCATTCAACAACTGATGCTGAAACTATGTGACTTGTTGCAATTTATCCTGGTACCTTTTCTCTAGTGTAGCCTTTTCTTGCCTTAGGACAGTCACTGCAGCTTTTTCTTGTGCTAACTCTACTTTCAAAGAAGCATTTTGGGCCTATGTAGCTTGATGAATCTAACAAGAAACAGTATCTTGCAACTGTTTATTGAGACTCTCTATTTCATCATTTTTAGATTTTAGTTCTATAGCAAGGTTGCTACAATTTACCTTTTCTTGAGCCAGATCAACTTCTACCTTCTGCAGCTTCTTTGATACTTTCAAATAATCATTCGCCACAACAGAAGTAGTTTCATTCAATAGCTCGACCCTATCTTGTGGTCTGAAAAGTGACATGTCCATAGCCACTGCATTCATTGTAAAATCCTGCGACTGCATCTGCTCATTTGGTTTGACCACAGTAGGTGACAAATGTGTCACAGTGAGCTGCTATTGAATTGGATCAAAGAGTGACCTCATGTGTGGCACAACCAAAGCTTTATTATCTTTCTTTCTTTTCTTATCCATCCGGGCTTCTCTAGCCTTCTTAGCAGTATCGGCTTGAGCTTGGAAGGTAGGGGGAGAGGTAATATAACCACCAGCAAAAGGATGTCCTTGTGGCAAGCCATAGGGAATAGCCAAATGTTGGCTAGGAGAAATTTAAGGAGGGATTCTCTTTGGAATAGAGGGAGAAAAAGGGGGCAAGGATGTGGCCTGTGATGACATTGCCTAGGATTGATAAGTGGGGCTAATTGTGATATTGGCATAGCAGAGGTGGCAGGGGATAATAATGTTTGGCCAGTTGGGATTGCCACCCTATAGTAGAAGAAAAAGACTAAGAAGAAGAAGGAGAAGCAAAACGTACCTGAGGAGTGATAGATGTGATCGGTGGTTGCTATCGTGAGGGCTCTACATCCTCATCTAAATTTGGCTACAGGTTTAGCTTCCTATTCTTCCTTGGCCTTTCTTCTTTTTTCTTTTGTTCCCTTCTCTTCAACATTTACCACTACTGATGGTGGTAATGATTCAAAACTAGAAACCCTAGTGCCTGAAATGGATGGAGTCCCCCTAGGTGGTGATGATACCACACTCTTTTGTTTCTCCAAAGTACTGAGAGATTGGGGCCAAGTGGAAACAGGGGTAGTTGTTGAGGCTTGTCCTGTTGCTTGTACTGCATGGGTTGATTCTGCTTCTTCTCCTGACTCTTCACCCTTATGTTGGATTTTGTTTGTGTCAGAGCTAGAAACTGCTAACGGATGCCATTCATCCCAGATAGACTCCCATTTTTCATCAGTATCCACATTGCCAAAAGAGTGTGTCAACTCAAAAATTTCTTGCCTATATTTCCAATGGGCCTCTTTTTTCTCAGGTTTCCATTCATTATTTTTTAACAAAGCTTTCTTCAATCCAGTACCCATTCTGATCTTAGGGTCATAGGCTTTTTTCTTAACATAAAAAGTCTCCCATGGCTTGGGCCCCTCAAAGGGCAAATCTGTCAATTCTACATATAGGGCAGGGGCATCTTCTTTAGGGTTTCTCTTGTCCTCCCAAAAAGGATGACCCTCATGAGCAATTTTAGCCCCAACTTTGTTGCTCCTAACCCAAGAGGCTATGAAACTGCTTGGGTCATATCTCCATTTGTATTCTATAAGAAAGAAACCCAACACAACGAGTTTCCTGAGTAGCAAGTGCTCAACATCTCTGACTTCCAGGGCCATGTTTTTCCTTACCCATGGGATATCATACATTTTCTTTTTCTTCTTCTTAGTTCCATATTCATTATCAACCACAGACACTTGCCGGGTGACCTCCAGAAACACTACCCTAGGGTCAAAATTTTAGGGAGCAGCATTGGTTCTTCATTAAAGCCATGAACCCTAATGATAGTGTGACGGGACCCAAAGAAATAGTCACAGGGGATGGGGCAATTTGCCATGAAGCCTCTGATACTTGGTGTTAACCTATTTTCTATAGGTTCAGGGCTTAGGTGGCAAAAGGCAGGGGCAACAAAAAGTTCCCAAAATTCATACAGGTTTGATGCCTCAGATAAGACATGTGTCCATGCAGACACAGGAATAGTCCTATTATGACCGAAATTTGGGTCATACATATTCAGCTGCATATACTGTGAAAAAATACTAGGGTTTTGATATAGCATAAGGTGAAACAAATAAGCAGAATACCTGAAAACCCCCTTAGACCTAAAGTGGGTGAGTTGATCGACCATTGAAAAAGCAATCTGCTCTGAGAAATCCAGCTGAAACTCTTGAGACTTGTCCACGGTTTTTAATCTGAACAAAATGGCAATTTGCCAGTCATAGACAGTAATGTCTTCTTTCATCCCGAAGATAAATGCCATCATAGACAATGCTTCCTGGCTAGCTTGAGTGAATTGTGCCCTTCCTATAGGTAATATGGGCATCTATGTGTTCTCCTCTTCTAACTTCTACTCTAAATTGAGAAACCTCAGCTGATTATTCACATTTGCCCATGTCTTCTACATTTTGGCAATGGTGGGGAATGTGGCCGTTCTGTCATGATATAGGGCCAACATGTCTCTAATAGCTTTAGGTGTGATTTGCACCATAAATGAACCCTGTTGTATGGTGCTTGAAGGTGCATGAAACAATTCTGCACACATATCTACTAGGTTGGGGCATAGATGTACGCTTGGGACAACAAATTGTGCCAATTGTGAGGTCCAAATCCTCATACCAAATGTTTCTAATTGCCCAGCCTTTGCCTTTTGGAGACATCTCTGGAGTGCCCCTTCACGGAGGGTTTTGGTAGGTTTTTGAAGAGCCGGGTCAAAGATACCATCTGTGAAATCTCTAACTTTTGCTGGGTCCACTGCATATCCAACCTTGGGGACCCTCCTCCTTGGATAGGTTCTCAAGGGTTGTGTAGGTGCTGAGGCATATGATTTGCTGCCTAGAAGCTTGTCAATGGACTCGTAAATTCCAAGCCCCTGTTGAGAAGATTGTGCCTTCGACATATCTGTGTCTATGTTGATAAGGTAGTGTGCTCGATGTAACAAGGATAGAGACTTTGCAATGGAAAAGACACTTTGCTAAATAGGGTTTACTAGGAAATAGAGTTGCAGGTGATAGCATTTTTTAGTAGACACAGAAGCAAATGAGAGACATAGTTTAAGGTTCAACTCTAAATATTGGGGCATTAGATGACACATTAAGTTGAATAAATGGCATTAAAGCCAAAAAACTGTTAGTGTATCTTATGAAATCTGCATGGGACAGAGTGTTAGATACGTCATGAAAGTGGCTGCGTAAAGTGGTACTTTCAGGAATTTTGGGGATTGGAGAGAAACTTGGCGAATATGGGAGTTCCAAAAAGAGAAGAGACTTGAGTTGCTGCCATGTGTTCACAGAACACTTATTTGAAAGAAAAGGAGGAAAAGAAAGCGGGAAAACAGAGAAACAAAAAGGGAAACTAACTAACTATAGTACATAGGAGACACTGCTTAATTGAAATGTTTCAGGTAGATCCCATTCACAGGAATCTCTTCAAGTTCGCCCTCCATTGTTTCCAGCTCAAATGAATTTTGTTGTTTACATGAACAAATCTTATAGGGGCCAGTCCACAATGACTCAAATTTGTTGTGTTGACCTGACTTGGTAGCTCTCTGGTCCCACTTCAGAACTACTAAGCCTACTTCAAAATGGGAATTTGAAGTCCTATTATCAAAACATTCTTTAATTATTTTTTGATGTTTCATTAATGATTCATGTGCTCTTTCTCTTTTTTCTTGTACTTCCAGGAGCTCAGCAAGTCAGACCTACATGGGACCATTTTCCTCTATCTCAATCTATTTCAACAACTGTAGAGCAGGGATCTCCAGGCTCAGGGGCATTATCGTTGGCTTTTTATAGACCAATTCATATGGGGACATCTTTGTTACTTGCTTAGGTGTAATTCTATCAGGCCACAGTACTATGTTAAGCACTTTATGCCACTCTTGGTGATGATCAGCCCCTATTCTTTTAATGAGTCTAATCAGGTTCTTATTAGTGGACTCTGCCAGACCATTTCCCTAAGGGTAATAATTTGAAGAGGTTTTCAAATAGATTCCATATTTCAATGCAAACTCTGATATTTTTGCCCCTAAAAATGCCTTAGCATTGTTTGAAATTATGGTACGAGGGGGCCCAAAGTGAGCGATAATGCCTTCCAGAAAATCTAGGATCACCTTTTTTGTTGCTTCTTTGAGTGGCACTGCTTCACTCCATCTGGTGAAGTAATCTATTGCAGTTAGGATCCATTTATGCCCCATATTTGACACCAGATTGATCATTCCAATGAAATCTAGACCCCATTGGGCAAAGGGTTCATCTACAATTATTTGACTAAGGGGCATTGCTGCATTTCTTCTTTTTCCTACGTAGAACTGACAAGACTGGCACTCTTTGACCAACTGATAACAATCTGTAATTAAAGTGGGCTAGAAGTAACCTACTTGAGTTATCTTTATGGCAGTAGTTCTTGTAGAAAAGTGTCCACCCGAGGCTCCATGGTGCATTTCATGTAGTATTCTTTGAGCCTCATTTTTCTCTATACATCTTAGAAGAATACCATCAGTGTTCCTTCTGAAAAGAACTTGGTCAATTAAAACAAAATGGACCCCTTGCTGCCTATAGTATCTCATTTTGTCATGAGAGAGTTCTTTTGGGAAAATCCCATGTTTCATAAACTGAATTCTATTTGTGACCCAGGAATTCTGATCAATCTCTTGTATCCTCAACACACTCACTTTCTTTTTCTGCAGTCTCCATTCTTTCCATGTCTTGGGCCAGGTATTGGCACAGTCCCTTCCCCCTGACTAGCTTAGTGGGTTTGACCTCTACATCGTACTCAAGGATCTTTGTTATCCAGTTTGCTCTTTTTTCAGTGATCTCACCTTCCATAATGTATTCTCTAACACTCGGATGAGCTACTAGAATTAGAATCTTATTTCCTGTCACCATATGCCTAAACTTCTTGAGGGCTTTTACCATAGCATATGCCTGTTTTTCCACAAAATTATATCTGGCTTCATACTCTCTAAGAGTCCTTGAGAAAAAGGCTATTGGATGCTCTCCTTCTTGTTGATCATCTTTCTGTGTTAGGACAGCAGTGACACTGAACTCTCCTCCATAGACATACATTATAAAAGATCTAGAGAAGTCTGGGTTCCTAAGTACTGGGGCTGTTGAAATTGCTTTCTTGGCCTCCTCAAAAGCTTGTCTCCCTTCTATACTCCACTTGAACACTAGGTCTTTCTTCAACAAAAGTGTCATTGGTCTTATTAGGCCTGCAAAGTCTAATATGAAATGACTAACAAAATTTATCTTTCCCAAAAAGGACTGAACTGCCTTCTTATTGACTGGCAGAGACAAGTTCATTATGGTTGTGACTCTCTCTAGATCTATAGAGACTCCTTTGGATACTATATGCCCTAACAGTTTGCCCTGAGGTACTGCAAAGATGCATTTCTTAGGATTTAGGGATATTCCAAACTCTTGGCATTTCTTAAAAATAGCTTCTAGATGGTCAAAATGATCTGTAGCACTTTTAGAGAAAATAGTGAGATCATCTAGATAAATCAGAATGATTTTATTTATAAGATCTCCAAATGCTACATCCATTGCCCTCTGAAATGTAGCTCTAGCATTTGAAAGACTAAAAGGCATCTTTGCGTATGCAAATGTTCCCCATTTTGTGGTGAAAGCAGTCTTATACTGATCTTTGTCAGCCAACCAAATTTGATTGTATCCAGAGAAACCATCCAACAAGGAGAATCTCTCTGATCCAGCCACAGTTTGCAAAATCTATTCCATAGAAGGCAAGGGATAGTGATCTTTCAAAGATGCCCTATTTAGATCTCTGAAATCTACACCGAGCCTTATGTCACCATTCTTTTTTCTGACTGGCACTAAATTTGATACCTAGGTCGAGTGCTTGATTGGAAAAATGATCTTTGATTCTAAAAGCTTTTGTAACTCATCCACCATTAGAGGTTCTATTCTAGGATTCACTGGCCTCTGCTTCTGTCTGACTAGTTTAGATCCTTCAATCAGCTCTATAGTGTGTTGGATGATGTTCCTATCATAGCCATGGAGATGTTCATAGGTCCAGGCTATGACCCTATCATATTTCTCACATAAATTGATTAACCTCTTTCTTTCTTGTTGAGTAGCAGAATTCCCAACCTTCAATTTTCTCCCCTCACTAACTTGTATTTCAGAGTAATCTTCTTTGTTTACTTGAAACCTCTTCTTTTCTAGGCTAGCATCTTTTGGGTCAAACAAGTTTTCCAGGGTAATCAATCCTTTAGGAAGCTTGTTTGACTTCAGTTGAATAATTTGGTCACCATATGTTTCTTCAATTTTAGGTTGCAACCGATCAGCAAATTCTCCTGACTGTTGCAAAAATGAGAGTACTTGAAAGTCATTTTTAAAGACTTGCCAATTTTCATCATTGTCTGGGATTGTTGGCCTCACAATAACTTTGACCGACTCATTATTGACCAGTAGATCAGTTGCTGGATCAAACTATGAACCAATTTGTGCCATTCTATCTGCCTTAGAATTTTGGGCTCTAGGGACTACTTCAATATTGAAAGCTTCAAAACTATCTATTAAGTCCCAGATTCTGTGCCTATAGGATCTCATTCTTACATTCTTGGCCACTGGCTTTTCTCTAATTTGCTTCACTACTAGTTCAGAATCTCCTTTCACTATAAGACTCTTTACTCCTTTCTTCTTTGCCAATATGAGTCCATGCACTAAAGATTCATATTCAGAATCATTATTGGTACAAGCAAAATGAAAGCGAATGGCTCTTAAGATCTTCTCACCATTAGGGACAGTAAGACAAATTCCTACTCTAGCTCCATTTTTACTTCTAGCCCAATCAAAATTTAGGGTCCAGATTCCTGAATCTTTTATAGATTCTTGGGTTTGTGATGTTTCTTTCCTTATGACATTTGGGATCTCATGGTCTTCCTCAGATATGACATAAGTGCCTAAACTAGTAGAGTCATAATTCCCATAGGGATCACTTTGCATCATAGTTAACAACTAATTATTCTCTTCCTCCTATTGGTCATGTTCAGTCCAGTCCCCTATCTCTTCAGCAAAGATTCTTTCATCTTTGTTTAGCATAGCATGAGCTGCCTCTAATTTTGGGGTTGGTTCATTTGTGATATGATCTTTTGATAATGGTTCAGACAATACCTTCATTTTTATCCCATATTTGGTTCTTAGGATGAGATGTGACCAATCAAGTGACATGTAACCTCCTATCTTAGCTATAAAATCTCTAGATAAACATAAGCCAAATACCGGGGGGATATCTATGACTACAACATCCTGATTCACAATTATGTTAGGGCAGGTGTATAGTTGCACTGGGAGTTGTTTAATTTTCCCTATTGTTTGCATGGATTTCCCATCCAACTGCATAACTCCTCTTGCAAGTGGTTCATATTTTATTTTCAAAGCACCTGCTATTTACTTTGGCATCACTGTAGTACTTGTTGATAACTGAGAGGGGGGGTGAATCAGTTATCTTAACTAATTTATCTTTCAGAATAGTGAATTAGATAATCAAGCACAAGCATGAAATAGAAATAGCATCAATACATATGACACAATATTTTTGACGTGGAAACCCTGTTAAGGGAGAAAACCACGGGGTGATTAACCCAAGAAAGTATTCTCTGTTAAAAGAATATGATGATACAAAATGGCACTTGCCAATTAGGGCTCACTGCCCGAGCACACTACTCACAAGAGGCTCACTGCCTACAAGAGACTCACTGTCTACTAGAAAAGAAGATTACACAATGTTTGAACTGATGAGAAGCATCTGCACATGCTGAGGTTCAGTTCCGATTAAGGTCAATAAACTGATCTGTTGCACTTCATTCTTACTCTCTCTTGATGCAGCCGTACTGTTACATTCCGGACCTCTTCTACTATCTTCACTCTGCTCTTCTACCTTTTTCACTCCACATGACACACCACACACGCCTTCACATCTAAATCAATCATGTATATATATCCGCATAAGTGATTTCATCATCTTTCTAGTCGGCATCTGGAGCAGTCAATAATTTCCTCAAACTTTGATCTATTAGCTGAATCCTTGCATGCGAAGTAATGCGGATCAAGCATATACTTGTAGAAGTCATCAATCATGTCAGCCAAACATAACTTATGCCTTAGGAACCTTTTCCATCATCAGTAACTTATCCAAAATAATGTCTGATGTTTTGCTAGTCAGTTCTTCCTCTATTCACACTGTCACTTGGGAACCTGACACTCAAGTATTCATATATCTTTATCCTTTCCACACCGGAGGCTCAAACCCTGGAATCTATCAGTCAAGATACTCCTCTTGACTTCCCCAAATCCACACTTCACTGAGATACTTCTTTTGAGAGATCCAGACTTGACTGTCTGACCTTGCTGCTTGCTCTATTCTTTCTTACTGGACCACAACATCTCTTCAATCTGACTTCCGATATAGACACACCATGTCCTGCGGATGTGTGGAATGATCTTTGTTGCCATCAATGACAAAAATCATGAAGCCACACAGTGTCTCTTGCCAACAATCTCCCCCTTTGGCATTGATGGCAACACTTAGTGAAAAATGACTAAGTGTGATACTACAACCTACTACACTCCCCCTTGGTTGATGCTCTGTTCTATTGTACATTTTACCGGAGCTCCCCCTTGGCTGAAGTCCACATTTTTCACTGTTTCTCACTCCCCCTTTGACATCAATGGCAAAGGGTGGGGTCCACACACCAAAATTCTCAAAAATTCAACTATACTTAGTCACATAAGTATATTTTCCGGTTATACTTTACATAAACTTTAGTATATCTGCAAAAGTATTTGTCAATTGTACAACTTCTATCGCCCAACTCACCTTCATCCTGTCCAAAATTGAGATGTGACTACTCAACAGGAATGTAAAAGCTTCTGCCCTCTTAAGATCTGTTGGATCATTGGTTCGAATGGTAGTCTGAGCATCACTTATGGCCTCATGCATGGCCTCTAACTTAGGGATAATGATCCCTCTAAGTTCACCCATCTGGCTAATTATGTTCTTCCTTTCCTTCTCAAATTTCTTTATTGTATTTGTGATTGCAATAGTCTGACACTCTTGATTTACTATGGAGGATGAGAGAGGATCAAAACTTTGAGACAAACTTAGTAGTTTATCCTCTTGCTCTTTTACTTTCTTCTCAATATCTTTGGTCACTGTGGGCCAAGATAAGCAAAATTTATACATATTTCCACCATCTTTAAGAGCATTTTCCAAGCTCTTTATCCCAATATCCATAACTCTCCTATCATTTGTTATCAGACCCTGTACTTCACAGAATCTCTTATCCAAAAATTCCTTCCGGACCTTTTCTTCAGTTGACTTCTCTAGAGAATCAAAATGTGTGCTAACACTATTGACTAGAGTTTTGAGATTACCGAAAGAGGAGGCTGTGGGATCCTTCTGAAAAGATGGCATGATCTTTTCCAACACTCTGGATGTTACCTCTATAAGCTCACAGTCTTCCATGTGAGATTTCAGTAGTTTCTCTTTGGCCTTCGCATTTGCAAATGAAGTTATCTTCATTGTTTGTACCGGAGATAGAGAGTCAAAATCTAATGGCCCTTTTAGTAATTCTGGTTCATCCATCTCATTAGTTTCTTTTGTCAAGAAGTCCTTGACAGATTCTATAGTGTCTCTTACCGGAGATAGATTCTTCTTCTCTTTTGCAGTGTCACTTAAGTTCTTTTCAGCTTGACTTCCTTCTTTACTTTTCACCTCTTTCTTTTTCCTTTATTATTTCTTCTTCTTTAGATCCAGAGTCAACAGGGGAAACCAGAGGAGAAATGTTAGTCTATTCATGGGCCACCTCTTTCGGAGCAGAGGATTCCAAGTCCTTAGCTGTTTCTGCACTAGTATTCATTACCTCTTCTGTCATTTTCTCAATAGACTCTTCTGCAACACTTGTGGTTGAGGGATCAGTACCTAAGTCCTCTATAATTGGAATGTTGAATCTTTTGAATGCATTCCAGAGGATCTCTTCTGTCTCTTTTGCAACTTTGTCAGTCTCTCCGAGCATAAGTTGATTCATCCTTGCTTTGCTCCTGAACTCATCCTTACAATCTTTGAAGATCATATTCATTTTCTTGGGATTGATTGAAGGATATGGCTGAATTGCTATCTATTCCCAAATTTCTAGGTCTTTGGCTTGGGCATTGTTCTTTCTTATTTCTAGTTCCTTCTCTAAGCTTTTGGGGATCAAAGATATAATTTCAATAAATGCTTTGTTGTAGATATTTAGGTACCTGACTGTGGCATCTTGCAATATCTTCTGATCTTCTTCACCATAATCATCATTGAACTCAACCATTGGCTGAAGATTTCCATCCACTGTGACTGATTTGATTATGTCATCAATGAGAAGCATGGGTTTTTCAACATATTCCTTTGTCTTTTCTTCTTCCTCTTGACCGGTAGAGGGTTCACCGAATGTTTTCTTCTTTTTCTTCATTTTCCTGATTTCTTCATCAGATTCAGTCTCCTCTTCATCCCTTTGACTAGCATAAGCCCTTGTGGCTTTTGTCTTTGTTCTTTTCTCTCCTTTGCCAGATGATTGTGCTTCTGGTTTTGATGGCCTTGAGCTTTTGGCAGGGATAGGTGCAGATCTCTTTGATGATTTGGTCCGGGTGGAAGATTTTGTCGGAACACTTTCCTCACTTTTCTTTTCTACCTTCTTCTTCTCTTCCTCAGCCCTTTCCATCTTTTCCCTATTGGCATCAAGTGCCTCCTTTGAGATCCCAAAGCCTTTGGCAACATATTCAACTTCTTTTCTCACCTTTCTTTTGATCTCTGGTTGTCTGAGTTCCACATGAATCTTTACACTTAGCTCCTCAAATGTTCCAAACCTTTCTGCCTTGGGATCTTTTGGCTGACTTAGCATGTGTTCAACATGCAACTCAACAATTTTCTTATCAACTACATACCCCATCGGCATGATCCATACTATTCTTGGTTCTACTTCCTCCATAAGGCACTGATCAGTTTCTACCATGAAGCAAACAGTATCCTTATACTTTTCAACTAGAGCTTGGGGGATTCTTTCTCTTGCTTGCATCATACTCTGAAAGTTCTTGAAATAACCCCAGAGTGCTGTATTTTGTGCCTTAACATCACCAAGTCCATGCAGATAATCCCTGATTTGTATGGCAATCGGTCTATCATTTTGCCATATCCAGCCATTAGATCCAGGTAACTCAATCATAAAATAGAAAAACAAACAAAGTATCAAGCCACAGTATTTGAAGGAGTTCTTGTCTTTCTTTATCTTCTATAGATTTTCTAGAAGTTGGTTCAGAAGGAGTTCACAGAGATCATAATCAACATTCTTTTTCAACATTTCATAGGCAGTGTAGATAGCAGTTCTAGGTACTAAATTCTCTTTGCTAGAATGATATATTTTGTAGACAATGATCATGGATGCAAACTTGACATCCGGATCAGTGATATCCTCAATTGTCATTGCTCTCTTATCAAACCTTGATTCGGTAGCCTCACTCATAGTTTGATTTTTAACAAATTTAAGAACAGGTATCCCACTGGATGAGTGTAATCTGGTAACTACCTTAATGGCATCTTTTGTGATTTTGAACGGTCCATTTAACCATATGAAGTTATCATGTATTCTGCTCAATACGTACCGGACCCATTCGTCTTCTTCAAAACAGGGGAAATGAATGTACTATGCAAAATGCTTCTCCTGGATGGCTTTATACTGAGGTTTGATTTCAAAGGAATCATCTATTAACTGCTTATGATAAATATCCATTAACTTTGAATCCACAAATTATTCAATGTTTACATGAATGTAAACCCTAACATCTTCTATATGCAGAACCCCATGCAGAATGCTTGAAAAGGCGCCTAGAGGATCAACTTCTAGAGATTTATATGGGTGCTTCTTAAATTTAGGACAAGGTCTATCAGAGATCTTCACAACATTTGGAGTAGCGATTTCCAAAAAGGTTTTACAGTGAGAAATTCAGTAATGAAAAATACCTTTTTCGTATCAAGGGTTCGCTGAAGGAGTCAGATTTGATAATCTAAATGAAACGATTTTAATGGCTGATCCTTGGGAGTTGAGATGACTTGATGTAGAGCTCCTGTTTCTTTTCTTCTTGAGCGTAAATGTGCAAATGACGAACGAATGAACCTTTTTATTTCTGAGAAGCCCTAATTTTCATCTTGCAATAAATGCGCAACCTAATTCATTCCGGTTTGCCTTGTTTATCTTATTCGGAGACATAACCTTTTCGGATCATTGAGATAGATTTTGAAGAACCGAATCAATCTAGATCTGAATATCTTGTGGATCTTCCAAATCTTAACCATAGTTTATTTAGATGTTTCTCTTATGAACCCTTTAATCTGCAACTCTCCTCGTGCCAGTTCCGGCACCAATTGACTGGCTGGGGGAAAATGGTTTTCTCTGTGTCTCCCCCTGAGCCAAAGCTCACCTTTTAATTTCTGGAAGGAATATCAACACCAGAGTTTGGTGCGGATCCATCCCTTACATTCTCTGTACTTTTCTTCACCCAAATCTTGTTCATCTCACTTTGAACTTCATCCGCATTTACTTTTTGTTTTCCCTTATCTTGATTCTGATTATGATGTTGCGGACCTCTTTTATCCTGATTTTTGCTTCAACAGAATTTTGCAATATGACTGGATCTATTGTAAATTTGGCAAACAACATTTCTTTGCATATTTGATTGATATCCTCTTGATCTGCATTGATTCGCCATATGACCCATTCTATTGCATGCAAAGCATCTACCATTGAATGAATTGTTCATTTGCATATTTTTGCATTCATGAGATTTGTGACCATACCTTTTGTAGTTGAAGCACTGTCCAGAGAAAGATGTATTAGTCTGATTCATTCTCTTTCTGCACTGATTAGCTTTATGACCAAAGTTATTGCAGTTGTGGCAGTATCCATTGAAGGATGAATATCTTTGAGCATTAGGCTGCCTTACCGGAGGTCTTCTAGGCTTGTTCCTTGGATTTTCTGATATAAAGTTCTTCTGACCGGATCTAGAGCTTTCACCTTTTTCATACCCCAGGCCACACTTGTCATCTACCCTCTTTTGGCTTTCAAGGAGAACTTCAAGTTGAGTAGAGCTTATCTTGAATTTCTCTTTGTATTCATTTGCTATTTGAAGATCCCTTTTGAGAGAGACAATTTGATCCTTAAGTTTTTCTTCATTATCTTTAGCATCTTCAAGATCAGATTCAAGATGTCTGATTATTCTATCCATCTTGTGGTAGTCTTCTGATTTTTCTTTGAGAGATTGTCTTAGGTCATCTTCAGATTTTCTTCTTTCTTCAATTTCTTGAGTAAACTTCATAACTCCTGATTCCATTTCATGTCTTACCATGATGATTTCTTTTGATAACTTTTCACATAACTTGGTTTTCTCTTCCAAATCTTCACTTGTATTATTTGATTCACTTTGACTTGCCAATTGCTGAAGTAGTTCCTTTCTCTTTTTCATAGAGATACTCAATTTCTCTTTTAGCTCATTTATGAAATCATCAGCCTGTTTGATCTTTCCTTTAAGTCATTGACTTCGGAATGAGATTGCTCAAGATCATCTAGGGCAGACTTAAGTTGTTCCCTCATACCATACATATCCATTGGAATTCCCAGATCTTCCTCAAGTTGTTAGGATTTGTTTGGAGGAACTTGGCTCTGATACCAATTGTTGATAACTGAGAGGGGGGGTGAATCAGTTATCTTAACTAATTTAACTTTCAGAACAGTGAATCAGATAATCAAGCACAACCATGAAATAGAAATAGCATCAATACATACGACACAATATTTTTGACGTGGAAACCCTATTAAGGGAGAAAACCACGGGGTGATTAACCCAAGAAAGTATTCTCTGTTAAAAGAATATGATGATACAAAATGGCACTTGCCAATTAGGGCTCACCGCCTGAGCACACTCCTCACAAGAGGCTCACTGCCTACAAGAGACTCACTGTCTACTAGAAAAGAAGATTACATAATGTTTGAACTGATGAGAAGCATCCACACATGCTGAGGTTCAGTTCCGGTTAAGGTCAATAAACTGATCTGCTGCACTTCATTCTTTCTCTCTCTTGATGCAGCTGTACTGTTACATTCTGGACCTCTTCTACTATCTTCACTCTGCTCTTCTACCTTTTTTTCTCCACATGACACACCACACACGCCTTCACATCTAAATCAATCATGTATATATATCTGCATAAGTGATTTCATCATCTTTCTAGTCGGCATCTAGAGCAGTCAATAATTTCCTCAAACTCTGATCTGTCGGCTGAATCCTTGCATGCAAAGTAATGTGGATCAAACATATATTTGTAGAAGTCATCAATCATGTCAACCAAACATAACTTATGCCTTAGGAACCTTTTCCATCATCAGTAACTCATCCAGAATAATGTCTGATGTTTTGCCAGTCAGTTCTTCCTCTGTTCACATTGTCACTTGGGAACCTGACACTCAAGTATTCATATATCTTTATCCTTTCCACACCGGAGGCTCAAACCCTAGAATCTATCAGTCAAGATACTCCTCTTGACTTCCCCAAATCCATACTTCACTAAGATACTTCTTCTGAGAGATCCGGACTTGACTGTTTGACCTTGCTTCCTGCTCTGTTCTTTCTTACCGGACCACAACATCTCTTCAATCTGACTTCTGGTATAGACACACCATATCCTACGGATGTGTGGAATGATCTTTGTTGCCATCAATGACAACAATAATGAAGCCACACAGTGTCTCTTGCCAACAGTACTAGCTCCAGAGTCTATCATTGCATTATGCAACAGTTTCTTCCCAACTATTAGAGTTAAATAAAAGGGATCTGGCTTAGATCTACCTACCTCAGGTGCTTTATTCAACAGAGCTACTGTCTACAGAGGGACAAAACCTTTGAGCTGTGTCTTCTCTTTATCAACAGATCCTCCTTTAGCTTCAGTATGTTTAGGGGCTTCTTGACCTTGTAGAGCCTCTTGCAACAATGTCTTCTGCTCAGGGATAGCTAGCATGTCCCATATTGACACATGTGCTAGGGTCCTCTTCAGCTGATCCACCACATTTACAGGTCCTAGTGTTTGGGTTCTTGGATAATAAGGGTATCTTGACTTGTCAAGAACTTGTCCTGAAGCCATTTGATTTTGCATTGGTTGTGGCACTTCTTATCTAGAAACTGTATTCTGATGACTCATAATCTCATTATTTGTGACCTCAGGCTATTCCATCATCCTCCTCTTTGCTCTGGTATAATAATCTAATTGTATTAGTGGTTTCTTGGAAGTAGATGCTTCATTCAAGAATACTGACTCTTCATCTTTGATCCATGAAAACAAAGCATGCTCAGGGGCTATTTCCTCTTCTTGCTGTAAAGACATGCCTTGCATCTGGGCCACTAGAACTACATTTTGTAGACCAGGAGACTGATATGCGGATGTGTCAGAAGCTGCAAATTGTCCCTCCAATCCTCTCTGTTCAGCTATCTTTTGTTACAGATTCCCTCTAGGACAGTCTCTGGGCATGTGAGAGTTATTGCAAGGGAAACACCAAGCATTGGTGCCATCTACATAATTATTTTGCCCAGGAACTATTTCTCTGTTGGAATTAGTAGGAACAGCCTATAGAGGGGTAAGAACTGTGACTAATTGGTTTGATGGTTGAGAATTAGCCTGCCTCTGAGGGCCTTGGTATTGGTTTGGCTGAAAGGAAGGTCTATTCCCTTGATAGCCTTGGTAAGAGGGTTTTGGATATGGATTTTGCTGTCTCTTTAGGTTAATTATCTCATTAGAGAATGTCCTTAAGATGTTCTTGACATCATCCATCTCATTGGACTGGACAAGGGCAATTGTTTTAGCAGGTTGTTGAGGAAATGTATACATAGACACTGGTGGGGTAATGGAATTAGGGACTTCTTGAGGCAAAGGTAAGCTAATCTCTGGGAACATAGGCATAGGAGGTCTTGGGGGCAACTTTCTAGCATCTATCAAGTTATTCTCAGCCTTGACTGCCAACTCATAAGCTTGTGGTAGGGTCTGACCTCCAAGTGATTGAATCATTACTGATATATTTGAATTTAGAGCCTTAAGATAGAACACTATAGCCATACCTGGTAATGGCCTTGCTGTGGCATGAATTCTCTCCCAAGTCTTTTGAAACCTTGAATTGAAATCCGTCATTGCTTCTTGTGGTGCCCTTTTGATGGTGATCAATTGTTGTAGCAAAGAAGATTTATCACCCTTTTCTTTGAATCTATCAAAGAAAGAATCACCAAGCTGGTCCCATGTAGATATTATGTTAGGGGTTAAGGATCTGTACCAGTCAAGGGCCTTTCCTTTGAAAGAGGCAGCCAACAGCCTTATAACCACATTTTGTTGAGTGATCACATGCACTACACAAACATCAAAAACATCTTGTAGATGTTCTTCAGGTGTCTTGAAGTCTTCCCCATTGAACTTGGGTAGGGCCTTCAGAGCGTTGGCTGGGATGGGATCCCAAGTGGCTGGTGGTACTAGGAGAATCAGAGGGCTACCAGTGTTCTAATTTGCATAATTCCTCAGGGCTACAGGTGCTCCCATATTTGCTCTTGGTGCTGCTGCAAACTGATTCACTCTTCTTCTTGAATTAGCTATCAGTGGTGGTGAAAGAATACCTGGGTTAGTAGTAGATTGAGCTCTGGTTACACATCCACATCTTCGACTCCTTGTAACTCTCTAGTTCATACATTCTTGACAGAAACTTCAAGAATGGTCCCACCGGGCGTACCAAAAACTGTTAATGCTTAAAATTGCGCTGATTCCAACACCAACATGGGAAGTTTCAGGGATATGGGACTTGTAACCTTAAACAACATCCAGATTTTAAAGAAGCGGGCTCTTCTCTTTCTCAAATGCGTTTTAGGGAAAAGGGCAGGGACTAAATAGAATTACAAATGCAATGAAAGTAAATCCAACTATGGTGATGTGCCTGAATATGATTTGTTTCTCACTACCAAGAACAATGAAACTATATTTAAGATTCAATTACATTAAAGAGTAGATACTGCATGATTAATATAACAGATAAAATAAATAGAATCAAAGGCTCACAATCAGACAATTTTGCAATGACACAGGAGATATTAGTAAAGGCATAGAACTCAGTCTTCTCATTAATTTTCCAGCCATTTAAAAGGCACAAACACATGCACAGTTGCACAAACCTTCTGAATCAAGAAAATAGAAACAAAGGCAAATGATATTACTGGTCAAAGCAAAAAAATCTCAAACTTCTCTCTCTAAAGAAAACTCTTCTCCGAATTTCAAAAAAAACTTTCTCTAATGATACTCATTACAAATGTTACATATTTATAGTATCGAATCATCCTTAGATCATCTACAACAACTGGATCTCAATGGTCTAATGGAACTGGAGATGACTGGAAGTCTCTGACAGAAGATATTTTTTTGGATCTGAAATGGTTACCTCTTCTGCAAGCTCGTTAGTTAGAACAGATACATGTGGCGCTCCTCTCTAGAATAGGTAGAAACACTTAGCAGCTTCTTCTTCTGTGTAATCACAAACCTTGAAACCCTTCCACTTTGCCAGAAAAACAAGAAACCAACACATGGCGGCTTCCACTTCAACTTAAACATATACGTGGCAACTTCTGCCTCTTGATAATCCACTATGTTTATATAGTCAGGAGAGTTTTGCTTGTGACATCTGTCACGATCCGCAATAACTATAACTTTAAAACTTATAAGAAATGGGACCTACAACTTACCGCTCAGTAGCTTCAAAAAGGAAACAGGGACAGGTGGTACCTTCCGCGTTCTCAACAAGCCAGTGCGTGGCGTGTTCCACGCTCTTCTTTGAAATATTAGAGACTCTTTGAAACTTTGGCAGATGTTGACACATGGCGTCTTCCACCCAACTTGAAACTCTTAAACTGGGGCCCACCCGATCCTTCACTTATCATTGAAACCAAAAGGGACAACCTGCGGAAGCTGACACTTGTTGCACTCCGCATATATCACAAGGGACACATGGCACTTTCCGCTCAACCTTTTTGAAACATATTAAAATTCTCTGCAGTTGACACATGTCATCTTCCACGAGACTGAGAAACTTTGAAAAGGGTCTTTTGAAACTTTGACGGAAACTACCACTTGGCGCCCTCCGCGCACAGTGTAACTTAAAAGTAGGGTCCCACCTTCAACTTTCTTAACAATGAAACTTATGAGAAACAATAACACAGATGTCAACACTTGTCGTGTTTCGCTATAGCATAAAGGACACATGGCTTTGTCCGTAATTCATACAGAAACTTATAAAATGCTTCTCGGCTGATAACACGTGGCATTCTCCGCATGAAAGTTGTATCAAATAAACAAAAGTGCGGCTTAAATTGGGGCTCGACACTTGGCAAGCTCCATGTTACTCTGAGACATAAGCAAAATAAAACCCTTATGGAAACCCTTGCGATGCTGCAAAAATATCCACAGCTACTCAGATCTTTCACAAGAAACGTTCGCAGAAGCAAAACTGACGCACTGTAGCAAAAACAAAATGTAGAGTATTTTACTCTACAGTGTACACACTATGAGAAAATATTTGAGTATGGTACATCCACAGTGAGTAATTAACAGTTGAAATCAGAAGGATGATCATTATGAGAAAAGCTTTGTGTTGGGGTACATCCACAGTGGGCAATGAATGATTGAAATCATAACCCCTGATCAACATTAAGTGAACATTTTTTTATTAAGATTAGCGTACTCTCTCCACCTATTTTCTTGAATTTAAATTGGGGCCATAAAAATGTGCACACATATGAGCTCCCAATGTGTAACCTGGGTGTAATTAAAACTATCAACTAGATAAAATAAACAACTTTGGCCATAAAAATCAACCAGTCTTTTAAAAATAGATATTAGTAACTATACATTTTAGTACCGTTTCTTTCTTGATTTTCTATTTTTAATTAACTAATTTTTGTTTGTTTTAGACAAAATATTACAATCCTCATGAAGATCTTTTCTTGTATAATTTTCTCCTTTTATCTTTGATCTGTATTTTCCCTCCTAGAAGTTCTTTCAGAAGGATCCTTATTTTATCTTTCGATCTATATGAACTCTAAACATAAATCTATGTTTCTTGCTATCCACCCTGCACTTAGGGGATGTATATTGTTATGAAACAGACAAACAATCTCCCATTATTTACTGGCTCTATCCACAAAAACTACTAAACTTTTTTCTCTTGGTAATTGTAGAGGACATTTACCTATTTTTGGCAACTCCTACATTACAAAAACTAAGTTATTTTAACCCAATAAATAACTGATTGCATTGATTTAATACTCTACTATATTAAAGCTTAGCATTCACACAAATGTAGATGTTCATATTATAGAAGACTGCATTATATTAGACTATTAGAGATCCCTCAGAAAAATGTAATAACAAAACTGCTTTGCCTTATGTTAGCTTACAATTAAACCCATTCTTTTTGACACTCTTCTCTTAATAAAGTAAGAGTAATAAGAATAGAAGGCAGATAATTTGATCTTACTAGTATGCATGGTCGGTTTACATTCTGTGACTTCATTTTCATTGAATAAAAAGGTAAATATCTGATTTGAAAGGTGGGGCAAAGTTCACTATCATGTGCTTTTCTAGATGATAGGGTCCATAATGTCTAGGGTTCTTCAAAGAAAGGCTTATAACATAATTAAGTTTTTGTTATACCAATCCTCTAGGTAAAGCTACAATTCAAATGCCTGCTTTGAAAGTTGAAATAAATTAAATTAGACTTACAATTTTGATTTTCTTCCATTGCTTCAACAACATTATTGTTTTCTTCATCAGAAACCAATTCAAGATCAGCAACTTACTGCCCATTGGTTGACTTGAATTGCATCCTTTGTTAGAAGAAGGGCATTTTTTATCTGTATCAATGTTGGTATTCATAAGTTGAAGAGCATTGATATTTTTCACACACCTTGTTCTTTGAAATATCTTAACCTTAAAATATGACTTGGATATGTACTTGAACACAGCAAAATCTCCAATCTCAAGCCCATGATGATTCACAAAATTTTCCCAACCCTGTCTATATTCCAATTTATTTATGGTACCCCCTAATTGTACATCCCACTCTTTCCCACCTGGGCCTTGCAACAACATATGTTCATCTATGTTGTCTATAAACCATGAAACAAATGTAGGAGGAATGCGCTACCATAAACACATTACACAATTAGATTTTACAAGTTCTTAACAGTGTAAAGGAAATAAAATAATGAAAAATAATGTATAGAGAACCACCAGTTTTTGTGTAAAGTCCCCAAGCATAACTTTGAAGGAGGCATGCCCATTAAACCAATTCAATCAGTAATTTGCTACCCATTGGTTGACTTGAACTGCATCCTCTGTTAGAAGAAGGGCATCTTTTATCTATATCAATGCTGGTATTCATAAGATGAACATTGATATTTTTCACACACCCTATTCTTTGAAATATCTTAACCTTAAAATATGACTTGGATATGTACTTGAACACAACAATGTCTCCAATCTCTAGCCCATGATGATTCACAAAATTTTCCCAACCCTGTGTAAATTCCAGTTTATTTATGGTACCCCTTAATTGTACATCCCACTCCTACCCACCTGGGCCTTGCAACAACATATGTTCGTCTGTTTTGTCTATAAACTGTGAAACAAATGCAGGACGAATGTTCTTCCATAAACACATTACACAATTAGATTATATAAGTTTTTAACAGTGTACATGAAATAAAAGAATGAAAAATAATGTATAGAGTTACCAGTTTTTGTGTAAAGTCTCCAAGCATAACTTTGAAGGAGGCACGCCCATTAAACCAACTCATTCACCAACTTGCTGCCCATCAGTTGACTTGAACTGCATACTCTATTAGAAGAAGGGCATCTTTTATTTGTATCAATATTGGTATTCATAAGCTAAAGAGCATTGATATTTTTCACACCTTGTTCTTTGAAATATCTTAACCTTAAAATATGACTTGGATATGTACTTGAACATGTAACAAAATATCCAATCTCCAGCCCATGATGATTCACAAAATTTTCCCAACCCTACCTAAATTCCAATTTATTTATGGTACCCCCTAATTGTACATCCCACTCTTGTCCACCTGGGCCTTGCAACACCATATGTTCATCTGTGTTGTCTATAAACTGTGAAACAAATGCAGGAGGAATGCGCTGCCATAAACACATTACACAATTAGATTTTACAAGTTCTTAACAATGTACAGAAAATAAAAAAATAAAAAATAATGTATAGAGTTACCAATTTTTGTGTAAAGTCTCCAAGCATAACTTTGAAGAAGGAGGCACGCCAATTAAACCAACTCATTCGATAACTTGCTTCCCATTGGTTGACTTGAATTGCATACTCTGTTAGAAGAAGGGCATCTTTTATCTGTATCAATGTTGGTATTCATAAGCCGAAGAGCACTGATGTTTTTCACACACCTTGTTCTTTGAAATATCTTAACCTTAAATTATGACTTGGATATGTACTTGAACACAACAAAATCTCTAATCTCCAGCCCATGATGATTCACAAAACTTTCCCAACCCTTCCTAAATTCCAGTTTATTTATGGTACCCCTTAATTGTACATCCCTAAACCCTACACCCTAATCCCTAGTCCCTAAACCATAAACCTGTTGCAAGTATGAGGTGAGCCATTGTTGTCATTGATGTCAACATACTCATATTGCATTGACAAGAAGGATTTGATGAGCTGTGTGCTGAGGATATTGAGAAAATTAGCCTCAGTCAGGAACAGTGAAGAACAGTGATGAGAAGAAGGTAAATGTACTGTATAGGATGAGAACCGGAGGATGCAGATTAAAGGGTTAGTAGATATGAGTCTTGAGATTCTACAGTTAAGATTTCAGAGGTCCGCATGAAGATCTGAAGGAGTTGTGGCTGCCGGTATAGAACCGGGTCCGGCAAGTATCCAGAGGTGACAGAGGATCACAAAAAGGTCCGGTGAGGTCCGGAATTGTATCATCCTAATCTGCGGATTGGACGGAGTGTTTGGGATGTCCTTTTGATGTGTCATCCTGATTTGTGTATGATTTGGAGGTCCGGAAGTACCTCTTGCATTATGACAGTGGCGACAGACTGTGTTCTTGAAGTTCCGGATGAGGAAGACAAGAGATCCCAGTAAGTAGAGGAAGTGCGGATGTATCCGGACATTCAGACAGGCTTGTGAAGGTTCTTGAATCATGTTTAGGTTATGTTGTTGGTCCGCATTGATGGTAGAGCCCGGAATTGAAGTTATTCTTCCGGATGAAGTTCTTGCTCTGTTTAGCCAACCGGATGAGTTGTTCATCCTGCAAATGTTCTTGTGATGGCCGACCGGATGTGTTATTCATCTTGCGGATACTCCTATGGTTGTTTGCCGACTTAGATGTTTGTTCCTAAGTCGATGTCTTGTATAAATAACGGTTTGTGAGTTCATTTCAAAGTGTGGTGTGTGGATGAGTGTGGCATAGCGAAGAAACGTGCGAAGGGCAGAGCAGAGATGTTGGGCTTAATTGGAACTGATCCGGACATGGTAGAGATGTCATTCTCCAGTTCAAGACTGTGATTTTCATCACTTTGTAGACAGTGTGTCTCCTTGTAGGCAGTGGGCCTCTTTGTGAGCAGTGTGCTCAGGCAGTGAGCCCTTATTGGCATGTGCCATTCATTTTTCTTTATTCTTCTAACAGAGAATAATTCTTGGGTTAATCACCCCGTGGTTTTTCCCTTAACCGGGTTTTCCATGTCAAAATCTTGGTGTTCAATGTGTTGATGCTTATCTGCTCTTGTGTTTATGTATTATGCTTCCATGGATGAGTATTTGATATGCTGCTAACTAACAACAGAGAATTAAGTGTTTGAAAGAAGAAGAAATTTTATACAACTGATTCACCCCCCCCCTCTCAGTTGTATGCCCTAGATCCAACAAAACCCTAATCCCTAATTATAATTTACTTAAGACCCCTTTTTGGCCCCCCATCTTTTTGCACTTGCCCTGTAAATGATACTATTTTTCTTACCTTTATAAGGCTGACAATTTGGTAAGAATTCATACTATTGAAATCTGTCAGATTGGTATAGTTTTTAACTTTAGAAACTAACATTGTAATGTGGTTTAAACTGTATGAAGGCCATGTCAATGCATGAAATGTTATCTCTGCATAAGGCCATAGTAAGGTCGAGATATGTAGGAATGTATTCCTTTAGCAACTGTGAGTTCTATATATATCATGCAAGGATGTAATTTGTTTTTAAAAAAAACTTTGATGTTGATAAACCTTACTATGATTTTCAATGATGATATGCATGATTTCAAAACTTATCTCTTTTTAGAGAGTCAGTGGACTTAAGAAGTCCAAGAGGTCGATAATGTTATGTTTGAGGAATCAAATTTATTTAAGTTGAAAAATTAACTTAGTTAAGAGTTAGTTATGAAAATCATAGTACTTTATGCCAAGAGGATACACCTCATGTACTATATTTTTATATGTTACAAGATATGTGAATTCAAGCATATGTCTAGGTAGTTGAGAGAGGACTAGAGGTTTTAATTGTTAGATTTAAGGCACACAATTGAGAGCGGGGGTGAATCAGTTGCACAAAACTTTCTCTACTTTAAACACTTAACTCCACATCGTTAATTAGCAACATAATAGAAGATCAACCATGAAATCACAATGCAACAAATCAAGAGTAGAAACACATCAACACATGAGACACCAAGATTTTTGACATGGAAAACCTAGTTAAGGGAAAAACCACGGGGTGATTAACCCAAGAATGTATTCTCTGTTAGAAGAATAGAAAGAACAAAATGACACATGCCAATTAGGGCTCACTGCCCGAGCACACTGTTCACAAGAGGCTCACTGCCTACAAGAGACACACTATCTACAAAAGAATAAGTATCACATACTTGAACTAGTAAATAGCATCTTCACCATGCTTGAGTCAGTTCCATTTAAGCCCAAACCTTCTGCTCTGCTTTTTGCTCTCTTCCTTACTACCACATCCTCATCACCACAAGTCACACTTTGAAATGACTTCGCAATCCTTATTTATACATGACATCAACTTAGGAACAAACATCTAAGTCGGCAATCATCCACAAGAACATCTGCAAGTTGAGTAAATCATCCGATCGGCCAGCCTAAGGAAGAACACCTTCATCCGGAAGTATTTCTTCAATTCTGGGCTCCAACTCTAATGCGGATCGTCAACATGAACTGAACGTGATCCAAGAACCTCCACAAGCTTGCTTGAATCACCAAGAACATCCGCACTTCCTCTACTTACTGAAATCCTTCTCTCCTTCATCTGAAACCTCAAGAACACAGTCTGCCATTACTGTCACAAAGGAATAGATGCTTGCGGACCTTTAAACCACAAACCAATCGAGTTGACACATCATAAGTACTTCCCAAACACTCCTTCAAATCCGCAGAACAGGACAATGCATTTCCGGATCTCACCAGACCTTTCTGTAACACTCTGTCACCTCTGAACATCTACCGAAACCAGTTCTACTTGAGCGATTCACAACTTCTTCATATCTTCATGCAAACCTCTAAAATCTCTACTGCAACATCTTAAGACTCATATCTTCGAACCCTTTAATCCGCATCCTCTGATCTTCAACTTGTCTTGGACTTTTTACCTTATGATATCACTGTTCTTCACTGTTCCTGATTGAGACTAATTTTCTCAATATCCTCAACACATAACTCATCCAATCCTTATGATTAATGCAACAAGAGTATGTTGACATCAATGACAACACCGGTTAGGCCCATACTTGCAACAGATAAACCTTACTATGATTTTCAATGATGCTATGCATGATTTCAAAACTTATCTCTTTTTAGAGAGTCGGTGGACTTAAGAAGTCCAAGAGGTTGATAATGTTATGTTTGAGGAATCAAATTTATTTAAGTTGAAAAATTAACTTAGTTAAGAGTTAGTTATGAAAATCATAGTACTTTATACCAAGAGGGTATACCTCATGTACTATATTTTTATATGTTACAAGATATGTGAATTCAAGCATATGTCTAGGTAGTTGAGAGAGGACTAGAGGTTTTATTATCATGTTATATTATTATAAAATTATACTTTTTGTAAAAAAGAGTAATAGGGATACAATGAGTATGAGATAGAGAAGTTATACTCTAAAATCAACCCAGAAGGGTTTAGAAAACTTTAATTCTCTAGTTGGTTATGACATTGATTTAGTCTTTTATATGTTATGGTCAATAATAAAAGGTTGAGAAACCATAAGTTAAGATATTATAAATTAGAAAGAGTCTAAGAAGCATTTTGATAAATTTTAATGATTTCTTGTTGAAGTCGAAACATGACTTATAACACAAGAATGCTTAATCTTTGAGTCGATGAGTCAAATGATAGGAAGTCATAGACTCTAATGTTGCAAGAAAGAAACTAGGGTCTCTTTGAAGAGTTAATATCATCTACACTTACAAATTGTGCATATATATCCTAGATTAAGGATTAAATTCTAAGTTAGGTTGACTAGGATTCAAATTTAGTCAAGACAATTCATGTCTAGAGTTACTAGTCAAACAAGTTAAAATTGTAGGATGAGATAGTTTCCAAGTTGAGTTAGAGGTGTGTGAACACACAACTATGTTTATTGCAAACATCTATTCATATAGAAACTTTAGCCAAAGTGATACATTTGTCTCTGCATGCATTAGTCGGTTCACAGTGTGAAGATGGCGTAACTTGTCTAAATGATCATATGTAGCTAGAAGATTGTCTAGAGTTGTATGGTCGATTGAGTTACATAGGACACAACACTAGGAATTATATGGGAACCTATTGGTTCCTTATTTCTATACTCTTTGTGAAGGGTAGGGCCACTTCCAAGAAGGAAGGTGTGTCGGGGATCGCCGATTTGTGGTTGGAGGTAAAGCACTCAGATGATGCTCTCCCTCTATAGTAGAAGACTCGCCAAGACTTGTGAGATAGATATCAAGATTCCAAATTGCAGTACTCTTTATGTTATACTTCATGTTATGACTTATGATGTAAAATTATTCTTTTTGCCAAGTGCAACATATTTGTAAATGTAAAGTGAAATGTTTTCACTATGATTTATCTTTGAATATATTGAATTTCAAGGTTGAAAAATATTCAGAAAATATATGCTTTTACTTCTTGTAATTGTGCAAATGATAAAAAAATATTTCAGTCATGATTATCATGTTCTTTTACTTTCTTAGTAAATTGTGTGTATAATTCTGAGTAATATGAGATGGCATGTTACACAAACAAACATCATTAGATTCATCATCACTAATAGGAACAAAGGAGGGAAACATATTGAACAAGAAAGTAGCTTCTTGTTCACATTTTGTATCATAGACATGTACACATTAAACATAATTAGTTTCATGAACTGATCCATCTGGCTACTCATTTGTTCACACATCTTCCTCATTGTTCACCCAACTACATACCTTAATTTAAGGATAAATTTCTTCATGTATTTCATCATTATCATCTCCAACTGATGACCTATCCAACTAAAGGTAGGTGCATACACTTCCTTCATTATTTGTATCATTGTCATATGATGCACCATCACCAACTTCTAACCATATGACCACATAATCATATTCATCTACTATCATAATCACCCAAGGAATTACATCCACTTGTTTTCTACTCATATCAACTTGTTCATTACTAGTAGAACTTGTATTTTGAGGTCAATTATTTTGTAATGTGATAATCCCTCATGTTTTCTACATAGGCTAAGCATTTGAAATGCTATTGCATGCTTATCAACTTCAAATCCTCCTACATTGAACCTAAACCATTTTCATATGATTCAAAAAACATATCATTATAGGTAGGTGTATTAGGTTTGCAAGCATCTAGATTTCTAGAAAGGGCAAAAATAAACATGTGACTAAAGTCCACACTAGACTCTCCTCCTTTCCTTTTGATATTTCCTATTTCTTGGACAAGAGAAACATGGTCTATACCATATGCAAATTCTTCATCAAATGTAGCCACAAGAACTTTCCAAGAAGTAAAATACTTCTTTGAAAAACTTTCAATCCATCCTCTTACCTTTCCATTTAAGGATCTAAGGAAAAATCTCATCAACATGTCTCCATTTTCAAACTAAAACTTCTCCATAAAACTTGAAAACTCATCAACATGTGTGCTCCCTTCCCAAATATCATAGCCATAAAACCTAGGCATTTGGTTGAAGACCTTGACTATCATGATTTGCATTTTGTAGTCAACCCAAGATAGGTCTAGCTATTTATAAATAGTGTCTAGGGGAATTATAGGGGATTTAACAACTTGATTTTTTATAGAATCAAGGTGAGCATTGATTGTAACCTACACTCAAGCATATTAATTTGATTTTCAATTTCCTTCTCCTACTCAACAAGTTCATTTATCTTTTGTATGGATGCCTATAGATTGACGCATGGGTTCACAAAGGATGCAAGGCTACTAGAGCATAATGAAGATGCATCACTAGAATAATTGCAAGCACCAATTCCAATATAATTTATAGGGTTTGAAACATAAGATTATGCATATGAAGGAACATACCTAGAGTAATCATATCCATAACTAGGACCCATGACTAGAACACTCTACCATGTAGGAAAAGGAACAAAGTTATTACAAATTATATTTCTTTACCATGAAGGGAACTCTGTCTCAAAGATAGGATGAAAAAATCATGTGTACCTACAATACATGTTGTTGCAAGTTTGAAATGTGTTCTTGAAACACCAACACCAAATATGTAGCAGCATAATTCCTTTCCTAACAGTAGAGTTACCACCTCTTCCCAAAGAGGAATATCTTGGAGCACAAGTCAGTATCCAAAGCAATAAACTAATTATGGGTTCAACTCACTAGTAGAGTCTTTGATTCAATTTCAACCCATAACCTTCTTGAACTAGTAGCCCATCAACTTACACCAAGAATAATCCCAAAACCATAAGTCCACAATCCTAGAGTATGTTCTCACCTTCAAGGCCAAGGGGTGTCATCAAGAAGGTAAAATAGGGGCTCATCAATAGATTGGGGATGGGTAAAGGCTAATTGATAATAGTGGGTATGCTCTCCTAAACTACAATCTTAGCTATACCATGGAGAGTATTCCTAAAGGTATCCTTAATAGGGTTTTGAACTGTTAATGATGAAGCATGAATAAACAATAGTAACCATACCCAATGTATGCTTGGACCCTATTTATAACTAGGTCAAATACTAACTACCTACATAAGACCTCTAATTAAGACTATTACTACACCTTATGGATGCACCCATAGTTGATAGAATTATGATATCGCCACAAGATGAATCCACTTAACATTTCATACATAAACTATAGGGTTCAGGCATGCAAGAAAATGATTCTCTTGGATAAACAATTCGGTAGCTCACTTACAATGTTCTTCCCTAGTTTTTAACATTGAATCATGAAATGCATGTGAAACCTAATCTACTCTAACAACTACTAGGATATAGGACTGATTAAAAAGACTATTAGCCCTTCACCAATCTAGATTAGTGCCTAGTCCACTAGGAGATAGAGTTATAAAATGCAAAGTAGGAGGAGATATAGTTGCAAAACATCAACAAAACTAGATGTGCATTCACATACAAATCTTAGATAACATTGCATATAATAGGAATACTTAACAATCCAAAACATAAATACAACAACCCATGTGGAATGAAGAAAATACCATTACAAAAATTTTGCAATGCTTTAGATGTTTTCACACATACATCAAATCTTCATTACAGTCATGCCAACAAATCTGATAAGAGAAAATATGTAACTATGATTAAACACAATCCTAAATCACCACAAACTCGCTTGGAGACATCCCATTACATATGAATTCTTATTGAAAACTCTTCCTCTAATTTGAAAAATATATTCCCCCTTTTATAGACTAATCTTAGCAAGATTTGTTGCCCTAGACACTCCTAAAGCTCTTGTAGGCTTGAAACTAGCTCAACAACCAACTCCTATGATGAATAACAAGCCAATATTTATATCTTCTTCATATTCTCATATGCTAGGCCCTTCAAGTAAGAAACTTAACTCCATCCAACATTGAATGCTCACCCAAAACATCCTAAAATCTATTTCCACACTCAAAATGGATAGCTTTAAGGGTGAAAATAGTCATAAATGGTCCCTGGCGTTGGGATTGATGAGGATGAACAAGCAATAGTAAAATCACAAAGCTATTTTGCAAACAATAACCAAAATTAAATTGCCAAAAGACATAAAAGATGTCCATAAGATCCTTGCATAGATAGGAAAGGTAGAGGAGGTGAGAAGGTTACACACAATGACTGAGAAACCCTCCATAGGTGAGTACACATGTCTTCACCACATGAGGTGAGATAGAAAGGTAAGAACCCCAAAGTTGGACTTAAGGTAGTGTGAACAGAAATATCCTAGACATGCTAAAAGCTAACTAGATAGATAACATATCACTTTTCACACTAACACCCCCCTTAAGTGCAATTTAGGGAGTAGTGAATCAAAGATTGGTCCCGACAACTAGGCCATGTTAGGTATGCATGTACAAATGCATCTCTCATAAGTTGGAGAAAGAAAGAAAACCCTGTGGGAAAAAAATTTCTCCAAAAGAGAGAAAACAACAAAGTGTACTAGACATTATAAAAAATACCCAAAGGTGATAATCTTTCTATGAAGAATCTCTCCAAAATCCTTCTATGGAGCAACTCTGAACTCTGATGTAGCAATAGGTGATGATGATGGTGATGTCAGGTTTTGAAATCAAGAATCCATGTTCCAGACCCAGAGACTGCAGATGCAAAAAGAGCATCACCCTTAAATGTTTTTGATGATGTATCTAGTGTTGATGATGAATCTTGGTTAGATTCAGGATCCTTTAAATTATGCTTTTCATGAAGATTGGTAAGATGATTGATCTTCTTCTTCAAACATTTCTGCTCACTGTGCCTAGTTTTATTGCAGTATGTACACATAGCTTTTTCTTTGCCTTGATCTGAAAAGCCTTGAGTGTTTGATTTTGAGGATTCAACTTTCTTATCTTTACTGATTTCTTTGTCCTTTTGTTTTTCTGCTTTGTTATTTTTCCAATTTCCAACAACAAGAGCACATGGTTTATAATTCTTCATGGAGCCCATTTGTATCAATTTATCCTGTTCCCTTGTTAAGTCAATAATAAATTCATGCAAAGTAGGCATTTTGCATGTAGCACCAAAAGCCCTTTTGGTGGTATAAAAAGAAGATACAAAGACAAAATATTTAGGACCTAGTTTGGAAAGCATAGAAAGTATGAGTTGATCTTCTTTTTTATCTATCCCACATTCCTTAAGTTGCAATCTCAATTATTTGAACTTTGTGAAATAATCTTCTAAGGTGTCAAAATATCTAGGGCTCAAACTAATGAGCTCATTTTCTAACTCATGACTTTTTAATTCATCAACCTTCCCAAAGAGTTATTCTAAGGCTTGCCATACCTCATTGGGTGTTTTCAAGGTTTCAACATGGAACAAAAGTTTAGGAGATAGATTTAGTCATAAGAAACTGAAGGCTTGATCACACTTATTGAACCATTTTTCTATATTTTTGATAGCATTTGGCTCTTTTTCTATGCCCATAGTCACTCTATATAACCCTTTATCCTTTAGCATAAGTTGACTATTGAGTTTCCACTCATGATAGTTAAAGGGTGTTAGAGGTTTGATAGGATGATTGGGCTCCATGCTTTACTTAGATTGAACTTGCAGATTTGTTTTGAAATGCAGAAAGAAATATTGAGGGAAAATGGAAGTGTAAACAAGACACGACTCTAGATACCCCCCTGTGACTCAATATTTTTATCCACCCTAAATTTTGACACTTTATAACAGTAGTGTGTTAAGCAAGTCTAACTGGAATGAAAAATTAAACTTTATAACAATAGTGTGAAATCATTTCTAATAGATTATTCTCAAAAAATTATCCACTTTCTAAAAAAATGGCACTCAATTTCGAATTGCCAATCAAAAGATACAATTGTTTTACGAGTTGCTTAAGTTGCTATACAAACAAGGGAAAAAAAGTTTGAGAAAAAGGGACAATTCCCAAATCATCTTAATGTAGCTTTGTGGGTGTTGGAACCAACATCCTGTCAACTATAAATATTCCTAATTGTGCCTCCTTGGACGAAAGTTACGACAAAATGAAAAAAAACCCTCTTTGCACACACCATGTGAGATTAGGGTCTTTTCAGGCAATTTTTTTTAGCAAATTCAACTTTCTCTCGATAGTTTATGTAGCATAAAATGTTTTGTCTAGTAGCTAGCATAAACTGCTGGTGTGCAAGGTGTACAACAAATGTTACATGTAACTATGAAATAAAATGCTAATGTAATCGGTAGGGGTTACATACAATGCTAACCATAGCAGTGTAGAAGCTGCTTGTTACAATAAATGCAAACAATAAACATTTACAAAGTAATTGCAACAATGAGTGACCAAAAGAGAAGACCATTTGCCATGAAGAAAAATAGAAACCCTAGCTACCTTGACAAAAACTTGGCTTGGAGAAGATCTGTGAACCAAGAATGTGGATGTTGATCTAGCTTTCTAGTGACTTTGACCTTGAATCAAGGGCAAACCTACAAACATAAAACAAATTCTATTGGTGGAGACTAACAAATGTGGCTGAGATCAAACTACAACCCAAAAAGACAATGATACCTACAACAATGACGTCTGCAAGTCTTGAGATCTTTGAGATCTCAACCCTTGAGTGGCCATGAGTATTAAACAATGCCCCTTGACCATAGATGTTGCATAAAGACTACAACATGCAATCTTTGAAGTGTATGTGGGAGACTCAGTAGTGATGTTGAAGCCAATGACCTCAAACAATGACCTTGAAGGTTGAAAGAAGGAAAAGTGGATAACCGACGACCCTGTGGAATATCTGTGACCTGTAAAAACATTTAGATATATCGACAAAGGCTTCGACCTTGAATGGTATTTCATAGAGATTAGAACCAGAGAGGGCAGATTATATGGATCGATCCCACAAAAAGGCTGATGAAGATGAGAGTAGGGCCAATGAACTAGGCCTGAGAGGCTGACCAAAGAAGTAGATTCGACCAATGTAATGGAGGCTGATGGAGCCTTCTAAGGGCCAACCGACTGGAAGGAGCCTGATCTGGGATGATGTCAAGTGAAAAACCCTCCAAATAGAAAACAACAAAATCTCTAGGGCACAAAGGCGTGAGACAAAGAACAAAGCTAAAATTGACCAAACTATGCAAGACTTTTTATGACAACTTTTGAAAAAATGCAACCTTGCCTGAGACAAAGACTGGTGAGAGAAAGGTGACTACACTTTTGCTTGGCCATCACTCAAAACCTAGGTGATGCCAAGAAAAAAATGCCCAAATCTTCAAAGAAAGCAACAAAAACTAAAAAAAATGCAAATAAATCTTGCCCAAAGTCAAAATTTTCTAACTTTTTTTTTGGCTTTTTCGGCAAAAATTCCTAGCTCTATGAGGATCTTTCAACTTGGCTAGGTGTGAGATTTGTTATAACAGGAATAATTTTGCATGTAAATCTTTGATACCATGTTAGGATTGGCAAGGACCAATAAACAATAATAAAACCACAAAGATATTTTGCACACAATAACCAAAATTACATTGCCAAAAGATAGAAAATATATACATAAGATCCTTGCATATATAGGAAAGGTAGAGGAGGTGAGAAGGTTGTACACAACAACTAAGCAACCCTCCATAGGTACAACACTTGACTTGCTCAAGTGACATGTGTTGGAGCAAGTGGCAAGTTTGCATGGAATAGGTGTCTCACAAAGGTGAGTACACATGTCTTCACCATATGAGGTGAGATAAAAAGGTAAGAAGCTGAAAGTTGGACTTAAGTTAGTGTGAATAGAAATCTCCTAGACATGCTAAAAGATAACTAGGTAGATAATGTCACTTTTCACACTAACACCTGGGTCATGCAAGAGGAGTAGGTGAGGCATCCTAGAAAATCATTTGTTGCATCCCCAACTTATGATTTAGTTTAATATTGCCTTTGTGTGGTAAACATGATGATTAATCATAGTTTAATGATTTTATGTTTGTGGAAAATATCAAATAGAATCATTGATTATATGAATATTGATTAATGTTTAGTTTATATACCTGATTACATGATGATACAATTATTTAATTATAATGATTTGTGAATCAAATGATGATACACTAATCATGTTTATATGGTTGTGAGTGTAATAAGGAAAAAAATCTTCTTCCAAGGATAGAAGGAGAGTATCATTCAGGAGGAGAAGATAGATGTGGGGAAAAGGTTAGATTGCCATATGAGTATCGAAATTAGTCCTTGTGAACCTGTTGTCACAAAGGATTGCGCCCTAAATGCTAAGCCTCTACAAGCTTGGCAATTCCATGTAACATGGGAACATTCTTAGATTATGGGTTTGTCTATTTCAAGAATGAACCTTTGGAAGAGCTGGCTCCCTTTAAATGCCCTTTAGATCTGTAAATTGATGGAGGAAAAAGATAGAAGAAAACTTGAATAAACTAAAAATCTATCTAAAGGGGTGATGCACCAAATATTTTAAATTTAATTTGCAACATAACTCACAAACATTCTCCAATACGCCTGTTTTTACAATCCAAACTGATCAAATTCGTCACATAAGTAATCACAGAAAGGCATGAGAAATTTTGCACAAGCTATGACCTGTAATAAATTGAGATTTGTATACTTGCATCCAATAAATGAAACAAAGAATTCAGAGGTTTTGAAGCAAAACATAGAAAATTCCTATCAAATCACTCACAAAATAACAAGACACCTAGAATTGGATAGAAGAACCCCTTATTGTATTAGAAAATGGAAGGAATCTTTGCAAAACAATAATAAACTACTGGAAAAATGAACTGCTACTGAAAATTGCAAAAAAAATGGCTGAGTTACAAGACAATCTCCTCTCTGCAATATGCAAAGGCAAAAAAGCAAGAACTGAGGAAAAAAGAGCCTAAGATTTTTTTTATATAATACAAAAACTATCCCAAAAAAAATCAATGGGAAGTCAACTCTCGCTCAATTGAACTCGAAAATATGCATGAAAGAGTTTGAAAAAGTAACTCCAAGTTGATGGGCAAGCACAAGTGAAAAGCCTAAAATTGAGGCCCCAAAACTCCTCCAAGATGAGCAAAAATAGATCAAAACTCCAAGTCTCAAAGTCCTTGACCAAGAAACTGCCAAAAATAGTCATGTCAAAAATAGAACTCCAAATATCTCTCCCTACATGACCTTGCACTTTAGTTTGTCTCCTCTCCTATTTTTGTGTACCTTGAAAGATTTTTGATCAAGTCCAGAATGGTATTTTTGGGAAAATACCGGAAATATAATTTTTTTTCTCGATATTTTCTACATCTTAGTAAATTGCATTTTTAGAGGCCTTCGGAGTGGAATCAGGGCAAAACACCCTGAGGTAGCATTGGTGTTAGTCTTAGAAACTTGTAACTCAAACTAGATAATTGGTTTATCTTTCTAACGAGTCCAAAAACTTTGAATTCTGATACAGTAGAGAGGAGTTATGACCTTGCCATTTTTTTTGTAAATAATTTTCACTTTCCATAGCTCTTTTTTGAATTCCAAGGGTAATGTGACCCTTCATATTATATGTAAGCCTTTATATTTTGAATGAAAATGGCATAGATGAATGGTCTTCAGGTACTTGTGTCTTCACAGTGAACAAACATGTTAGATAAATTGTAGATGTTGAAGCCTCTCTCTTGACTATTTTGATTTGATATTCTCTTCCTTCTTGCTTCATTTGAAGTCACTTGCTTCTTGAAATCATTAGAAAATAATTGGTACAGACCAATTTGGTAACATAACCCATGCAAGGTAGAGTGATTTTGCATCTTTCCCTTGTTAGTCATTTTCATTTCTATGTCAGCATGACAATTTGAGTTATCTCGACGTCATCTACATCGATTCGACTAGACAATGTTCTTAGAATGTCAATTCTAGCCGATAGGTAATCTCGTCAACTTATCAATTATTTCCTTGTTTCCTTATTAAGTTTTTGGTGATTATCATTTTCTTTTTATATAATACTTATGGTTATTATTGCGAAGAAGGAGGAGTTGAACTCAAGCCCAAAGTCACATTTTGTTGTTGTGCCACCCTAACAATGATGTTATCATTTGATGACACCTTGGATTATTTTGATAACCCTTAAACATCATTTAGATGCAAGGAAAACTTTATGTTATATAATTATTCTTGTTCCTTGTGATTGGGAATCTTTAATATTATTAATGTATATGACTTATGATAAGTAGGCTGGCTTCTATCCATGATGAGTGGAGTGAGTTAGAGGCCAATTTTAAACCTATCATAATCTCTATCTTTGCTTCCCACTCCATAATGGAGATGGTGGACTGTTTGGAGCCCGAAGACCCACGGGGTGGCAGAGGTTAGTAAACTATTTTCACCACTATCTTGAGAAAAAGGTGGTGGATCTTGTTGCATGGAATGCATGCAAGAGTATCGAGAGGGTGTCTTTGTTTTGAGTTATGTTTTTGTATGTGTATGCTGAGGAACAAAAAGTTCTAATCAAGGTTTTTTAAGAAAGGAATGCTATAGAAGTAGCATGGTGGTGGGTGCAAGTAAGCTCGGGGATAGAGCCATTGTTAGGCACACAAAAGTTATCCTTTGATAGGCCAAACTTGATTGTGTATTCCATATATAGGTTCATATTGAACTTGAACTTGGTATTGGAAGTAAGATATCATTACTGCATTCTTTATGATGTCGACTGTGTCAACTTATGGTTGCAAATGTGCTACTATGTTATCATTAAAAAGGCCTTTGAGGCCGTAGACATTCACTGTGTTAAAATTATGCTAACAGTTGTGCTATTGAGCTATCTTTAAAAGGCCTTCGAGGGCATAAATGCATCCTCTATTTTGAAACTTGTAAACATTGTTTTAGTTTTTAACTCAGCTGAGGCCATGAGGCCGAACCCTGTGCATAGATATTGCATGCAAGTAATCTTGAATGTTGATATGGTAAGGTCTGTAAGCTATATCATATACTCATGATACTGTCATTATTTATTATTCGAGTCAACTGTGTTCAATACTAAGAGAGTATTGTATCATAATGACTATTTTAAGTGTGTTATGAAGTTGGTAATGGAGTAGGCTGAGAGTCTTATTGTGAATCTTAAACCTTCGACCATGCCTAGGGCACTTAATATACTGGTCTCAAGGACTATGGATAATAGTGCTCGACTATTTATGATAAATATTATGATAACTATGGTGCATCCTATGTGTTTAAAAGGATATTATGACTCCTCATTGATGAAGAAGAAATTGTAAGAGTTGGTAATGATAATCTTATTGTTAATCGTAAACCTTCAATTGTGCCTAGGGCACTTAATATACTAGTCTCAAGGACTGTGGGTAACAATGCTCGACTATTTATGATAAATATTACGATAACTATGGTGCATCCTATGTGTTTAAAAGGATATTATGACTCCTCGTTGATGAAGAAGAAATTGTAAGAGGTAACTAATATTGTTATCTAGGCAACATTAAGTGCGTGCCTTGTTTGTTGGAGAAGTAAACCCTCCTTGATATTTATTTTCTTATGGGAATGAATACTATGTCTAGTATGAAACTCTTGTGTTTAAATGTATATGAATGCCATCTCTTTTCAAATGGCAATACTTCATGAATGAAGTATAAGATATCAAGAACTCATGTGGATTCTTTGAGTGAGGGTCTTTTTAATAAGACTGACCTATTAGACTATTATAATATAAGTCTTAGATGATATGAATTTGAATTTAAACCTTGTGATAAGTCAAACATGAAATCCTAAACTGGGAAAGGCCATAAGTTTAAAAACATGAATGTGTAATTGCCATTATGAAAGGACAGGAATAGAGTGATGTGGAGTCATAGGTTCCCTGTTTCAAAAGCAATGAAACATTAATGAATGTACTCCCAAGATAGGAGTCAAATGTCCTAGAAATGGACTAAGAATGAATTGAACTTACCTTCCCTAGACCTAGAGAGGTCGAACTATAATTACTTTAGGATGGGACAACTTCTAAGTCGAGTCGAGGTGGACATATGACTACATTCATTATGAAACATATATGTATGTAAATCTTTGGCCAAAGTAATGCATCCGTCTTTGCATGCATTAGTCGGTCCACTATGCTCTGGATGGCATAATGTTTCTAGTAGTGTCATACATAGTTAAAGTGGATCTATAGTTGTATGACCGAGAGACATTATGAAGGACACAACACCAGATACTCAGATTGCAAACCTAACGGTTCCTTATATCTATACCCTCCATGAAGGATAGGGCCACTTCTAGGTAGGGAGTTGTGCAGGGGACTACTAGTCTGTGGTTGGAGGAAAAGCACTTGACTGATTCTCTCCTTCCCAAGCAAAAGATAAGTCGAGACTTATGAAGAAGATGTCAAAGTTCCAGATACAGTGCATTTTTTATATGACTTGATAGTTAGTTATTATGTATATTTTTATAAATGATGCCATGAGCATAGATTTGTATATGTATAGTGAAGGTTATTCACTAATAAGTTATCCATGGATGTTGTAAATGTAAATTTTCGAAATATTCAAAAAAGAATAGCATGTTTAATTATCATGATGATATTGATTCATTCTTGCTTAGCTGTGATTATGTTAATCATGATGTATTCTTAACCTTAATTAAGATGGTTAATTATGGTTGATTATGGGTAATGTGAAATGTCATGTTACATCATTGAAATGTACCTAGGTGGTTGGGTGTCTAAATATTCATCTCCACTACATTCCATTTCTTCGAGCTCCATTTTGTTAGGCTAATTTTATTTTGGCAGCCTTGCCTTGCATTTTGGGCTCTTTCTGAGCAATGTCAAAGGTTTTAGGCCTAGTCAAAACATTGTTAGAGGTTTCAGTGGTTCCAAGAACCACTAGAACTACTGAAACCTTTACTTTCTTCTTCCTCCTTTCTTCTTTCTATTCTTCATTCCTTTCCTTTTTAATTTTCTTTTTGTTGCTTCATAGCCAATTCAAAACTATGTCAGATGTTTTGGTGGTTCTAGGAACCATCAGAACCACCAACATCCTTTTCATGATCGCTTTAATTGATTATTTATATCTCTTCACCCATTTGAATTTTATTTTTTCTTTCTCCTTCATGCCTTGTTCATGTATGTCAGAGGTTCCAGACCATCCTCAAACCATGTCAAGGGTTCTAGTGGTTCTGGGAACCACTAGAACCATGTCGAAGTGTCCAGTGGTTTCAATAACCAATGGAACCACTAACATAACCTCTCTTCTTATTTTCTTTCTTTTATTTTTGTATTCATATTTCTCTTTGTTCCTTTGTTAGAGGTTTAGATTAGACTAGGAACCATGTTGGAGGTTCCATTAGTTCTAAGAACCAATGGAACTATCGACACCAAAGATTGAAAACCAAGATTAATGCACTTGCCAGTGATTCAGGGCTAAGAGGAAACCCCAGAACCATGATGGGGGTTCTAGTGGTTTTGGGAAGCATCAAAAACTCTAACAAATTGAAGAATCCCAAGTTGTCAGAGCTTTCAAGGTTCCTGAGAACTTAGAAACCACCAACAAAGGCTTAAACTTAGAAATTTTAGGATTTTTTTGAGGCTTTCAAGCAAGATAAGACATAGGGGGAACTTAGCATTTTTTTAGGTTTTTGGGGAATCATGGAGTGAGGCACTAATAGCATGCATGCATGAAAAGGACATGCATGAGTGTATGAAGAATGCATGCATGCATGAAAAAAATGTGTACATGTAGAGAGCGTGCATGAGTAAGGAAGGGCTTGAATTAAGTCCTTAAAATCCAAATTAGTTTCTTTTAGAAAGATTTTAGGAGATAATTCTCTAGAAGGCACCAAAGTAGAGCATTCATGGAGGAGAAACTTAAGCCCACTTAAGTTCTAGGAAAGGAACTTTGTTAATCATTATTAGATTTTATGGTGCCTGCTAAGACATGTTCTAGTTGAGACTATTCCTTGTTGCATTTATAGGTTTTTATACCTATTGGGACATCTAATCTTATTGATCTCAATAACTCCTTTCCTCTTACAAGGAGGTGAATGCACAATTGTTACTTTCTTTGAACTTAATACAAAAAATTCTAGGAATTCCCAATATTCCTTATTCATATCCTACATCAATCCCTTAGTAATAGAAGAATGAGGAAAAAATTTCTTCTTAAATCTTTTTCTAGGGCTTTGGATCGTAGAAGTATCCACAAGACCCTCTAAAATATTTTCCATATCCCCCTTAAAATTATAATCTACAAGCATTTCTTGGTTTTTCATCCCCTTATTCAAAGGAAGTGGGGTTTCCTTTACTACCTCCTCATTAACTAGATTATTTTTCTCATCCTCTATCGCCTTGCTTCTCACATATCATAGATTTGTGTCTCTATTTGTTTGCTTCTTCTTATGTTTGATGAAACCCTTTGTATAACTGCTCCCTTCAACATCTTTTTTTATCATTCTAGGTCTTCTATTGAAAATAAAAAATTCACAAATGAGATGGTCCCATATTTTTGGCATCCCCTACATCTAAAGGGAATACAATTCATAATCTAGAGCTTGAGACCATTAAAAATCCCTAGCATTTAGGGTTATACTTTTTTATAAGGGGGAGGTTAGGTCAAGCTTCACACATTGCCAAGCATAAATCGAGGAGCCTTTTTTATGACAAGGTCAAGAGATATCAATGGTAACCCCCAAAAATTTGGTAGTCATCTCAAAAAATAAAGTGACTATAATTGTTGGGGGAGGACATACATAAATATCCAAATAAGGGTTGTAAAAGTATTTCATCTATATAATTGAATCTCATGTGCTATTTCTTCATAGACATACCTACGTTTCTAAATAAATAAGGACCACCCCCAAAACCCATCCCTATTGGATTCATTCACAAAGTGGCTATAAAATAGCCCTTAATGCAAGACTGAATCTCAAATTCTCCATTAGTATTCCTATTTTTTTGAACTAGAGATGAATTTCTTCCAAATAAAGTTGAGAGGCTATGAAATGATAGATCAAACTCCTACCTTGGATGGTGGAGATGTTGAAGGCATAAGACAACTAAGGTGGGGGAGGGGTGAATCAGTTGTATCAAAAACTTTAACTTCATTCACTTATTTTAACCCCTTAATCTATTATGAAGATTAAACATGAAGTGAATAATCAAAACATAAACACATCAAAACCATACACACATGAACATCAAATTTTTATATGGAAAACCTTGAAAGGGAAAAACCACGGTGAGTGTTAGCTTACAATATAATGTAGTAACAATACTGAATAACAAAAGAGGCTCACTACCAAAGGGCTCACTGTCCAAAAGAATGCTCACTACAAAAAGGCTCACTTCCGAAGGGTGGCTCACTTCCAAGGGGTGGTTCACTGCCAAGAGGGGTGGTTCACTACCATGAACTGATATAATAGTATCTATAACATGCCTAAGTTTAGTTCCATTGAAGCACAATACATATCACCTTCATTGCCTTTACAACACAAACACTTTCATCTTCAAATCGACACTCACTACACATAGATTCATTACATTTATTTATACCAATCATCAACCTTGAAACATACATCAAGGTCGGCAATATAATCTACAACCTTTGGAACAATCTCCAAGGTCGACAAATATACATAATTCAAATTAGATCTGGACCTAAACAAACTTGCAAATCAAATGAATGAAAGAAGAACACTTCATGCCTTAGCTCAGACCCAAATACATCTTTACATGCTTCAACATGCTTCTACAATCCATGAAACACATCCACAAAGAGTGTTAGCACCCAAGTTGGCCAAATTTGTGCAAACACCAGAATACTTAGGCACATGCTTCCAAGAACTCAATCATGGTTTGTGGACCAAGAAAAAGCCTTTAACATGATCTAGAGACATCCACAAACAACATAAAATCACTTGGGAGCCAACAAATCTAGTCGCAATAGATCTCACTTGAAGACAATAAAATCACTTGAGGACAGATCACAGACTGCTCACAACAAACACTGTCAAACTCTGCTAATTAATAACTTTATTTTTGGAGTACCAAATCACAAATCCTTTGGAATGAAGATAGATAAGGACCTTATAAACATATGTCCAAAACCACAAGACCAAAAACTAAACTGCAGAGAAATACAGAGCAAAATACTTTCTCCCTATCACACTGTAAATGCTGCCAGGCACAATCTTCAAACTGGTGAATATAACTTCTACTATACAGTGATTCGAACCACCAAATTCTAGATTTAGAATCTTCAAACACTTCTTTAAAACAAATCCAAATCTCATATTTTGGTCTTCAACACAAAATAAATACGGAGCAAAAACTTAGACCGTATCCTATAAGCTAGAATACATCTTCACAACTCTGTCTTCATTATGAACCAAATTTTCTCAAAAGCACTTGGAAACTCAATATTAGGAACATATTATTATCATCTTCAATACTTATAAAACACAATACAAATCAACTAATGCATCACAATCAAGTAAAAAAATAAGAGCAAAGTTGACACTAATGACAACACAAACATGTTGACATCAATGACAACATCGATTATCACATACTTGCAATAGGAGACATTTTTCCTAAATTCTCCCACATCCAAATAATAAGTAGAGAATCTTCAAGGGATAGGATGCAAAAATTTGACCTATTGTTTTCTTAAACTATCTTCTTTTTCATTGTTGTTGCTATCAAAATTTGATCCATTATTTTCTTGAACTATCTTCTTTTTCATTGTTGTTTCTATCATGACATCAATTTTCTTCTCTTGAATCCAAAATCTAGATCCATCTACAATGTCCCTAAAAAAATATGAGGTGAGGCCACTACAAGACATTGGAGGTGAAACTAGAGATCAAAATCCCAAAAAATCTATAAAAGACATGTAAAAAAAGCCAAACAAAAATAAACAATCACCAAATTCTAGCAAAGCTCATTTCTCCATGAAGAAAGGTAGATCCTTCATATTACCAATTAGCATCTCTTTCATTTAGTATTTCATATAAGATTCTCAATCTATTACTTAATTTTCATGTTCTTTATTTATAACCTCAAAATATAATTATCGTCCTTAAAATCTCATAAATCAATAACATTGTCGAATAAAAAAGGTTTCACCAAGATTTCCACATGTTCTAAGTGTTGATTACCCCCACCCCTTAGTATTAAACATGCATCAATTTGGTCATAGAGTTATCACTCCTATAAGGTAGTTCCCCTCTAGTTAGAACCTCTTTTTAGATCTGCCTTAAGCATCTTTGTCAACGACATTATCATTTTGAACTCCTTGTTTTATTGGAGTTCTATAAGTTTAAAAGTTTGAGTTATATCAGTTTGATTTTGTGACTTGGGCTCAATGGTAACAGATTATCCATGAATCAAATAAGTTTGTAAGACTTTAGAAATCTTAGCTATTTTTAGTATGATGGTTATCAAAATACAAAATTTATCGATTAAACTTGATGCTTATGTTTATTAAAGATAAAAATAAATATTGATATTTTATTTTAGAATATCATACATAATATGTCATGATCCTATCTAGTTTATGCGATGGTCATATAGACTATTTGATAACCAATCATGAGTTCTATAATTGAATCATGAGTTTTATACAATGAAATGATAGTTGTAAATGAATTTAGCATGCTTATAGTTCAGACCCTATAAAGATGACCCATGGCACTAGTCCAAAGATATATTATTGCACATCACTTGCCTCTATCAAAGAAAATATGAATGAAGGAGATGATATCCCTCAAATCGAAGCTACATTCACCACCCAACTACACCAAATGATGTCTTTTACCTACATGCATCAATATGTGAACAATACCCCTAAAGTGAAGAGTAACTCCACTATCAACATTACTATCACATGGAAATCATAAATAATATGTTCATGATGTATTAAATACCATATCATGCACATTCTTAGTAGTAGGGGTGAAACACTAAAAACTAGGTTAGGATCAAAGGAATTGAAGCTCATGGAAGAAGACAAACTTCCACCATTAGTGAATGTGAAGTTGTCATACCTACTAACCTCAACGTGTGAATCAAGGAAAAAGTAAAATTCCTCCAATTCATATGGCAAAAGGAAATATGTTTGACTATAATTCTGATCCGCTAAAATAAAATCTTCTCCTTGCAAGTCAAACTAAATTTTTTCAAGCTCTGGCATACCTTCAAGTTGAGCTACAACATATTGATCTTCAATTTGTCACACGTGATGCTACTCAAAATCTTCTTAATACATATGTTGGACCCATACAAAGGGGTCCAAATCAAATGCACTACTATCATCCACAGTGGTAGAAACTTGATCCCCATCACAAATTAAATCTTCATGGTCCATGGTGTTCTCAACAAACCCTTGAATGATAGGTGGCTACCATACATCACTAGTACTTGTGTCAGTACACTCTTCAATGCATAAATCTAAGCATAATTTAGGTTGTAATTCAAACCATCAGCAGAACAATTATCTTCATGAGACACTTCAATTGAAGAACCAAGTTCTTGTAATTGTCTCTCTATTTCATGCTCCATTTGGTAAAATGTTGTGTCACCTCTACTACTATATGCAAACTGTTAACACATTTATTCTTTCTCATTCAATCCAACAATAGAATCCCTTTATGACCCACTTGAAGCACATTTATTGTGGGGAAGAAAAAAAATTCACAAAATAAATAGGTTCTCATATGTGTCCACATGATCACCACCCTCAAAATAATCATGGGCAAATTTTTCAAATTGAAGATTCATGTCTGCACTATCATTTTTCTTAGATTGGTTATCATTAAGTGTAGGTACTCCCATGTCACTCACATACAAACAAACATCATTGGATTTGTCATCACCAATAGGAACAAAGGAGGGAAACATATTGATCAAGAAATTAGCTTCTTGCTCAACTTTTGTATCATAGACATGTACAAATTAAACATAATTAGTTTCATGAACTAATCCATCTATTCCTCATTGTTCACCCAACCACATACCTTATTTTTAGGATAAAATTTATCATGTATTTCATCATTATCATCTCTAACTGATGACCTATCCAACTGAAGCTAGGTTCATACAGTTCCTTTATTATTTACATCATTGTCATATGATGCACCATCACCAACTTCTAACCATCTGACTACATAATCATATTCATCTACTATTATAGTCACCTAAGGAATTATAGTCATATTATTGTAATGCTATTGCATGCTTATCAACTTGAAATCCTCCTACATTGAACCTAAACCATTTTCATATGATTCAAAAAACATATCAATGCAGGTAGGTGTGTTAGGTTTGCAAGCATCTAGAATTCTAGAAAGGGAAACAATGAACATGTGATTGAATTCCATACTATACTCTCCTTATTTCCTTTTGATATTTTATAATTCATGGACAAGAGCAACATGGTTTATACCATATGCAAATTCTTCATCAAATGTAGCCACAAGAACTTTCCAAGAAGTAAAATATTTATTTAGAAAAATTTCAATCCACCGTCTTACCTTTCCATTTAAGGATCTAATGAAAAATCGCATCCACATGTCTTCATTTTAAAACTCAAACTTCTCCATAAAACTTGAAAACTCATAAACATGTGTGCTCCCTTCCCAGATATCATAGCCATCAAGCCTAGGCATTTGGTTGAAGACCTTGGCTATCATGCTTTGGATTTTATAGTCAACCCAAGATAGGTCTAGCTATTTATGAATGGTGTCTAGGGGAATTATAGGGGAATTAACAACTTGATTTTTGATAGCAGCAAGGTGGGCATTAGATTGCAACCTAGACTCAAGCATCTTAACCTAATTTTCAATTTCCTTCTCCTACTCAACAAGTTCATTTATCCTTTGTATGGATGCCTATATGTTGTTGCATGGGTTCACATAGGATGCAAGGCTATTAGAATAGTATGAAGATGCATCACTAGAATAATGACAGGCACATATTCTAATATAATTTATAAGGTTTGAAACATAAGACGATGCATATGAAGGAGCATCCCTAGAGTAATCATATCCATACATGGGACCCATGACTAGAACAGTCTACCATGTAGGACAAGGAACAAAGTTATTACAAATTATATTTCTTTACCATGAAGGGAACTCTGTCTCAAAGATAGGAAGAAAAGATCATGTGTACCTGCAATGCATGTTGTTATAAGTTTGAAATGTGTTCTTGAAAAACCAACACCAAATATGTAGCAACATAAATCCTTTCCTAACATTAGAGTTACCACATCTTCCCAAAGAGGAATATCTTGGAGCACAAGTCAGTCTCCAAAGCAATAAACTAATTATGGGTTCAACTCACTAGTAGAGTCTTTGATTCAATTCCAACCCATAACCTTCTTGAACTAGTAGCTCATTAACTTACACCAAGAATAATCCTAAAACCATAAGTCCACAATCCTAGAGTATATTCTCTCCTTCAAGGCCAAGGGGTGTCATCAAGAAGGTAAAATAGGGGCTCATCAATATATTGAGAATGGTTAAAAGCTAATTGATGATAGTGGGTATGCTCTACTACACTTCAATCTTAGCTATAGCCAGGAGGGTATTCCTAGAGGTATCCTTAATAGGGTTTTGAATTGTTAATGATGAAGCATGAATGAACAATAGCAGCCATACCCAATGTATACTTGACCCCTATATCTATCACTAGTTCAAATACTAACTAGCTACATAATACCTCTAATTGATCTTATTACTACACCTTATGGATGCACCCATAGTTGATAGAATTATGATATTGCCACAAGATGAATCCACTTAACATTTCATACACAAAGTATAGGGTTCAGGAACACAATAAAATGATTCTCTTGGATAAACCATTTGGTAGTTCACTTACAATGTTCTTCCCTAGTTTGTAACATTGAATCATGAAATGCATGTGAAACCTAATCTACTCCTACAATTACTAGGATAGAGGACTGATTAAAAAGACTGTTGACCCTTCACCAATCTAGACTAGTGCCTAATCCACTAGGTAATAGAGTTATAAAATGAAAAGCAGGAGGAGATATAGTTGCAAAACATCAACAAAACTAGATGTGCATTCACATACAAATCTTAGATAACATTGCATATAATAGGAATACTTAACAATCCAAAACAGAAATACAACAACCCATGTGGAATGAAGAAAATACCATTACAAAAGTTTTGCAATGTGTTAGATGTTGTCACACATACATCAAATCTTCATTACAGTCATACTAGCAAATGTGATAAGAGAAAATATGTAACTATGATTAAACAAAATCCTAAATCACCACAAAATCCCTTGGAGACATCCCATTACATATGAATGCTTATTGAAAACTCTTCCTCTAATTTGAATAATGTAGTTCCCCTTTTACAGACTAAACTTAGCAAGATTTGTTGCCCTAGACACTCTTGAAGCACTTGTATGCTTGAAAATAGCTCAGCAACCAAGTCTTATTATGAATAACAAGCCAATATTTACATCTTCTTCATATTCTCATATGCTAGGCCCTTCAAGTAGGAAACTTACCTTCGCTGAGCATTGAATGCTCACCCTAAAACATCCTCAAAATTGTTTCCACACTCAAAATGGGTAGCTTTAAGTATGACAATAGTCATAAATGGTCTTTGGTGTTGGGATTGATGAGGATTAACAAGCAATAATAAAACCATAAAGCTATTTTGCACACAATAACCAAAATAACATTTCCAAAAGATAGAAATGATGTACATAAGAGCCTTGCATATATAGGCAAGGTAGAGGAGGTGAGAAGGTTGTACACAATGACTAAGAAACCCTCCATAGGTGCAACACTTGTCTTGTTCAAGTGACACATGTTGGACCAAGTGGCAAGTTTGCATAAAATAGGTGTCTCACAAAGGTGAGTACACATGTCTTCACCACATGAGGTGAGAGAAAAAGGTAAGAAGCCCAAAGTTGGACTTAAGCTAGTTTGAATAGAAATCTCCTAGAGATGCTAAAAGCTAAATAGATAGATAATATCACTTTTCAAACTAACACACCTCTTAAGTACAACTTAGGGAGTAGTGAATCAAAGATGGGTCCTGAAAACTAGGCCATGGTAGGTACCCATGTACAAATGCATCTCTCATAAGGTGGAGAAAGAAAGAAAACCTTGTGGGAAAAACTTTTCTCCAAAAGGGAGAAAATAAGAAAGTGTACTAGACACTATACAAAATACCTGAAGGTGATAATCCTGCTATGAAGAATCTCTGGAAGCCTTCTGTGAAGAAACTCTAAACTCTAATGTAGCAATAAGTGATGATGGTGGTGATGTCAGGTTCTAGAATCAAGAATCCATGTTCCAGACCCAGAGACTACAGATGCAAAAAGAACACGGCCCTTAAATGTTTCTGGTGTTGATGACGACTCTTGGTTAGATTCAAGATCCTTTATATTATGCTTTTCAATAAGATTGGTAAGATGATTGATCTTCTTCTTCAAACATGTCCACTCACTGTCCCTAGTTTTATTGTGTAATGTCCCACCCCTTTCTAGCTATAATGTTAATTTATCATTGGGTTCTCGTAGACTAACAGTTTGGTTAGGGAACCATGGTGATTTGGTCTTGGTTTGGGTAATTTAGAGGTGAAGGTGTGGTTTGGATCTAGTTGGCAGTTGTCAGTGTTAGTTGGGTGTCTTGTGGCATACTTACTATTTTTAGTAAGTTCAGATTTGATGCTAGATTGGGAGTTTTAGATTTGGAATAGATTCATCTCATCGAGACCTATCCGGTGATCTATAGATCATTGTATTTTGACATCATCTGGGCATTTATTTTAAAGTCCAAAAGTTATATTATTCATTTAATGGGACTTTAGAATTATTGAGCAGTGACTTAGAAAAAATAAAATATTAAAAAGTCACTTATGTCTTGTGCTTGGGCGCCCATCCCTAGGAGATTAAAAAGTGATTTTAAATTGTAATATTTCCCCCCTATAATCCCAATGCCCAAGTTGAGGAAATAAAAGAGGAAAAGTGGAGTTCATTTGATATGCTATGTTTATGATATTCTCTTATACTTGGCTCTTCTAGGGTTTTGGATTGTGAGGGTTTAAGGATTCTAACCAAAGGCTCTTGAAGACAAAAATCTCCCTGAGTAATGGTATTCTAAAAGTGTGCAAGATCACCCAAAGGTGCCATTAAAGGTGGATACATCTAGTGTTCATAGATGGGCTTCAATGAAGTTAGTTGGATGAGACTTTGGAGTTGATTGTTCATATATTCTATAGTTTGTTAATACTCAGCTGATGTCAAGGGTTTAATGACTAATTTTAGAGGATTTTGAGCAACATTTGTAGAGGTTGGAGACTATATTGCTGGCCGTACTATTGCTGCAATGAGGCTGTACCATTCATGGAGATATTTACTAGTTTTTGTGGGCTATTTTGTACTTCCTCCTAGGCATTTGGAGAGGGAATATGTGTGCAGAGATTTTCTAAGTTATTGTAGGCTTTTTTAGGTTGATTTCAATGAGGACTTCTCTCCTTGGTGGCTATACTTCATGCCTTGGGATGTGGGGATTCTATAGAGCATTCATCCCTTCTTATTTGCAGCCTTTGTAACCTTCATGGGAGGTGTCTAGGGTCTTTCCTATTGCTAACAATTAGTTGTATTGAACTCTCTTGTATTTCTTGGAGATTTGAGGCATTTTTAGCCATACCCACTTGCTGGTCCAGTCCCAGCATTTGTACCAAGTTACAAAACTAAATATGGGTATGTCATAGTAATTCATATTTGGCCTATTTATGATCTCTGTATCTGTTATTTCCTTAATATTTGTTGTATAGTTTTTGGGTTTGCATTATATGCTATCTATTATATGCTTTAGCAACACACATCTACAGGAAAACTAAAACCCCTTCTGCATCTTCTCTCTAGTCTAAAAGAATACCTTAAAAATTTAAAAATAGCTCATAAAAAGATCTTAAAAATATACAAATAGGTGTGTCACGTTACAGTGGTATCAGAGCATAGCTTTGCCTACCATCCTATGAGGTTAGATTCAGACATGCAGAAGTGAAAATGAGACATATAGCCGGGTACTAGTAGATATTATCTCAGAAAGAATAGGTCAAGGCCCAATTTACAAGTTTCATAGACATATCCCTTTGATATAGATACAAAGGTAGTAGCCACAGAGGAACAACCAATGGTCATTTACAATGAGGAAGATATTGAAGTACCGAGGACATATCCCTTTTCAGGTGTGGTTCCAACATGGGTTGAGGAGATGGGTGATCGAGATGTTGACGAACCTGGCTTGCGGTATATTCTAAACTCATTGGCAAGGGGACAACAAAATATAGAGAGAGGACTCTTGCAGATAGATGATACTTTAAGAGAGTCACAGGAAAAACTGAACCGTACCCTTGGCCAGTTGGTACTTCTAGAAAATAGAAATAATAGGAACAAGAATAATAGTGGAGGAAACAAGGACAACTTTGGGGAAAGAAATAGAGAAGATAATGGTGGTGATAGGCATATGGGTGACAGGAACAATATAGACAGGTAGAATGGTGATTGACATAATGCAGATCGACACAAAGATAGAGATGATGAAGGTGAAGCCTCAGTCACGAATAGAGGAGCTACCTAGCTAACAGCTGGGGATAGACTTGGTATTCCTACATTTGCACCCAGGAACAATGTTCCTGAATAGGACACCACACATGTTGAGTTCCAGGATGAGATCCTGAGAGATTAGAGAGCATCCAGTGTAGAGTTTATGGTTGAGATGATATTTAGCAAATACTTTGACATCAGGATGAGAAATAGACCTCGTAGGGGAAACATACCACAAAGCTAGGAGTTATAGTAAAAGGTTAGCAAGATGACTCTCCCATATTTTGATGGTTCTAGTAAAACCACCACGAGAGATGGGTCTAGAAATTGGATAGTTAACTATAGATTAGCCCCATGCCTGAGGAAGATGCTATTACTTATGCCGCTTTACATTTAGAGGGAAGTGTGCATAAGTGGTGGAGCAATGACAAGGTCACTCTGGGACATGATCAGATTACCTCCTATGTGGAGTTTACAGCCAGACTCATAAACAAATTTAACAAGAATGATCCTAAAATGCAATTCAAAGAGTTGGCTAAGTTGAAATAGGTGGGTTCTATAGATTCTTACATATTGGAGTTTTAGGACCTTTCAGTGATGGTTTCTGACATTTCTGAGCAGAGATTGATCATGCTCTTTATTGATGGGTTGTTAGATCCAATTCAGGGTTGGATTAAGGGTTTGGACCCCCTTCATTATAGGAGGCCATGAAGAAGGCCCGTGACATGGAGTCTTATGTGTGGAGAAATAAGTTTCAATCCAAGGGTTTTCAACATAGGAGAGGTAAGGAGAAAGACATAAGATATTTCCAGAGAGATTCTAGATAGCAGCACAAGAGTTCTTCTAGGTTGGATAGTGACCAGTTGAATAAACTCAGGAGGAAGAAGCTCTATTTTCACTGCAGAGAGCCTTGGGATCCTAAGCACAAGTGTGCTACCCAAGGAAAGGCAAAATAGTTAGAATACTTCTTAGCAGATGAGTCCATAGAATCAGAGACACATTCAAAGAAGCAATCTGAAGATAATGATTCAGTTATAGATAGTGCATCTAAAGCATCAAATAAGGAGGAGGAGACCGCCCTACCTACAACACATATCTTGAGTATTCAGAGAGAAGGGTCATTCAGGATAAGAGGAGTAGTCGGTGGACAATGAGTGATCACTTTACTAGATACTAGTGCCACTCATAACTTCATAGATGAGGGCTTGGTTGTGAAGAGAGGGCTGAAGACTGAAGAGTTTGAAGGGTTTAAGGTGAAAGTGGTAGATGAGTTTGTTCTCACCTGTACCAGGAGGATACCCAACTTGTCGATCCTGCTGAATGATTATACTTGCCAGTCAGAATTTTATGTAGTCACCATGTGTGATATGGATGTGGTGTTGGGTATGAAATGGTTGCATGAGATTGGAGAGTTCACCATCAACTTGTGAGCTATGGAGATTAAGTTTGAGGTGAATAGGAGATGACATGTGCTCAAGGGCATTTTAGATGGTGGGTTGAGAGTGGTTTCACTCAAGCATATGGAGAGGTTGATTCCTCATGATCAAGTGCAGTGGGAAGTAGAGGTGATGGTGATGCCTATAGTATTAGAACAATAGAAACATGAATATCCACATGACATACAGGCTCTCTTGACTAAACACACCAAAGTGTTTAGTGACATACCACTAGGTAAACCCCCTAATAGGGGTATTGAGCATGTTATTGAGTTGGAGGAGGGTGCCAAGCCAGTGACTACTACCCCTTACAGGCATCTGAAGAGATACAAGGATGAGATCAAGAAGGCTATCAAATAACTTCTTGAGATGGGGCACATTAGGCCAAGTAAAAGCCCATTCACATCATCAGTGGTCTTGGTGAAAAAGATAGATGGAACTCTTAGAATGTGCATTGATTATAGAGAGTTAAATAAGAGGACCATTAAGAACATGAACCCTATACCCCACATTGATGAGCTGATAAATGAGTTGCATGGGGCTTGTTACTTCTCCAAGATAGATTTGAGATCCAGATATCACCAGATTTGGGTCAGGGATGAGGATGTGGAGGAGACAAATTTTAGGTGCCACTATGGGTACTTTGAGTTCCTGGTCATGCCATTTAGTTTGACCAATGTACCAGCCACCTTCTAATCCTATATGAACAGGGTGTTCAAAGAGTAGTTGAGGAGATTTGTGCTGAAATTTTTTGATGACATATTGATTTACAATAGGACTTGGGAGGAACATCTGAAGCACATTGACATTGTTCTGAGCATTTTAGAGCAGGAGTCATTGTATGCAAAAATGTCAAAGTGTGAGTTTGGGATGACCGCGTTGCTATACCTGAGTCATATTATCAGTGCTGGTAGTGTGAAGGTGGACCTGGAGAAGATTGGGGCAATTGTTGACTAGCCACTGCCAAAGAATCTCTCTCATCTTAAGGGATTCCTTGGTCTTTGTGGGTATTACCGCCATTTTGTGAAGGGGTTTTCACAGTGAGCTGCCTCCCTCACAGATTTGACTCAGAAGGATGCTTTCAGTTGGTTAGGTAGTACACAGGAGTGCTTTGATAGGTTCAAGGAGATTATAAGTACATGTCCTATGTTGGCTACTCCAAATTTGAGCAAACCTTTGAGTTATAGTGTGATGCCTCAGGAGAAGGCATTGGTGTGGTAATCATGCAGGATAAACACCCCATAGCATTTGAGAGTAGGAAGTTGATGGGTGTGGAACAGAGCTACAATATACATGACAAGGAGATGTTAGCCATCATGCATGCGTTGGTTAAATTCAGACAGTATCTAGTGGGTAGCAAGTTTGTGGTGAAGACAGATCACAACAATCTAAAACATTTCCTTGGTCAGAAGGACCTAAATGAGAGGAAATAGAAGTGGGTCAACAAACTTCAAGCTTATGACTTTGACATTGTTTATGTAAAAGGCAAGAAAAACATAGTTACTGATGCTTTGTCCAGGAGACCCCATTTGTGTGCACTAGGTTCTATTTCAGATGATTGGAGGGAGATGATATCCACAGAATATACTAAGGACAAATGGGCTATTGGGATAATAGATGGCACTATCTGGGATGATAGGTACACAGTGGTAAATGATCTAATCATTTACAAGGACATGATTTTCTAAGTGCTAAGGTCAAATATGAAGCAAAAGGTTTTGAGGGCATTCCATGACTTAACTATGGTAGGGCATCTAGGGTACTTTAAAACATATAGGCAGGTCAGAGAGAGGTTCACTTGGAAGGGCCTCAAAACAAAAGTTATGCAATATGTGAGAGAGTGTCTGATATGCTAGAAGAACAAATAGGAGCACTCTTTCCTAGGGGGATTATTATAGCCCCTGCCCATTCCTGAGAGGAAGTGGGATAGAATTTCTATGGACTTTATCACATGTCTACCTAAAGTCCAAGGCAAGGATTGTATTTATGTGGTGGTGGATAGATTGACAAAGTATGCACACTTCTTTACCATTCCTACCACCTATACTGCAGCTTAGGTTGCAGAGTTATTTTTTAGAGAGGTATTCCACCTTCACGGGTTGCCATAGAGAATTGTGAGTGATAGGGACAGTAGCTTCGTATGCAATTTTTGGCAGGAGCTCTTTAGGTTGACAGGGACAGATCTCACCCCCAGCATGAGCTACCATCCACAGATAGATGGCCAGAAAAAGATTGTCAATAAATGGGTGGAAGGATACCTTAGAAATTATGTGGTAGGACAAAAAAAGGCATGGATTAAGTGGCTTCAGATGGGAGAGTATTTCTATAATTTCACTTATCACATGTCCATCCAGATGTCACCCTTCATGGATTTATATGGGTATGAGGCATCGAGATTTATCAATTTATTGTTTAGTGATAGCAGAGTGCCTAAGGCCAAAGACCTTCTATAGGAGAGTCAGGATATCATGAGGTCTTTGAAGGAGAACATATAGAAGGCTTAGAATCAACAGAAACAATATATAGATCAGTAGAGGACTGAGCAATCATTTGAGGTAGGTGACATGGTATACTTAATGCTGCAACCCTATAGGCAGTCCACTCTCAAGAAGAGTGGAGTAGAGAAGATGAAACCATGGTACTATGGACCCTTCAAAATCTCCAAGAAGATTGGAGAAGTGGCTTATGAGCTAGATTTGCCAGTAGGTAGTAGGGTACACAATGTGTTCCATGTATCTCACCTTAAGAAGGCATTGGGGCATAATGTGACACCATCAGTAGAGTTACCTCCTCTTGATGAAGAGGGGAAATTGATTTTGGCACCTGAGGCTATTATCGATACCAAGGAATGCACCTTGAGGAGGAGGACTATTAGGGAATACTTGGTGAAATGGAAAAACTTGTCTGTGGAGGACGCTACTTGGGAAAATGAACAGATATTGGAGCATACTGATCTGAGATTGCTTGAGGAAAGCAATCTTAGGGAGGGCAGACTATAATGTCCCCTTTCTAGCTACAATGTTAGTCTATCATTGAGTTCATGTAGACTAACAGTTTGGTTAGGGAACCATGGTGATTTGGCCTTGGTTTAGGTAATTCAGAGGTGAAGCTGTGGTTTGGATCCAATTGGCAGTTGTCAGTGTCAGTTGGGTACCTTGTGGCATACTTACTATTTTTAGTAAGTTTAGGTTCGGTGCCGGATTGGGAGTTTCAGAGTTAGAATAGATTTGTCTCGTCGAGACCTTTTTAGTGAGCTATAGATCATTGCATTTTGACATCATCTTGGCATTTATTTTAAAGTCTAAAAGTTATATTATTTATTTAATGGGACTTTAGAATTATTGAGCAGTGACTCAGGAAAAATAAAATATTAAAAAGTCACTTATGTCTTGTGCTTGGACGCCCAAGCCTAGGGGATCAAAAAGTGATTTTAAATTGTAATATTTCCCCACTATAATCCCAATGTACAACTTGAGGAAATAAAAGAGGAAAAGTGGAGTTCATTTGATATGCTATGTTTTATGATATTCTTTTATACTTGGCTCTGCTAGGGTTTTGGATTGTGAGGGTTTGAGGATTCAAACCAGAGGCTCTTGGAGACAAAAACCTCCCTAAGTAACGACATTCTATAGGTGTGCAAGATCACCCAAAGGTGTCATTAGAGGTGGATACATCCAGTGTTCGCAGATGGGCTTCAATGGAGTTAGTTGGATTAGAATTTAGAGCTGATTGTTCATATATTCTACAATTTGTTAATGCTTAGCTGATGTCAAGGGTTTAGTGACTAATTTTAGAGGAGTTTGAGTAGCATTTGAAGAGGTTGGAGACTATATTGCTAGCCATACTATTGCAACAGTGAGGCCATACCATTCAAGGAGATATTTACTGGTTTTTGTGGGTTGTTTTGTACTTCCTCCTAGGCATTTGGAGAGGGAATATGTGTGTAGAGATTTTTTGATTTATTGCAGGCTTTTTAGGTAGATTTTAGTGAGGAGTTCTCTCCTTGGTGGCCGTACTTCATGCCTTGGGATGTGAGGATTCTATAGAGCATTCATCCCTTCTTATTTACAGCCTTTGTAACATTCATGGGAGGCGTCTAGGGTCCTTTCTATTGCTGAAAATTAGTTGTATTGCACTCTCTTGTATTTCTTAGAGATTTGAGGCATTTTCAGCCATACCCACTTATTGGACTAGTCCCAGGATATGTAGCAAGTTGTAAAACTAAACATGGGTATGTCATAGTAATTTATATTTGGCCTATTTATGATCTGGGTATCTGTTATTTCCTTAATATCTATTGTATATTTTTTGGGTTTGTATTATATGCTATCTATTGTATGCTCCGGCAACACACATCTACAGGAAAACTAAAACCCCTTCTGCATCTTCTCTCTAGTCTGAAAGAACACCTTAAAAAATTAAAAATAACACATAAAAATATCTTAAAAATATACAAATAGGTGTGGCACATTACATATTGCAATATGTACACTTACCTTTTTCTTTGCCTTGATCTGAAAATCTTTGAGTGTTTGATTTTGAGGATTCAACCTTCTTATCTTTCTTGATTTCGTTGTCCTTTTGTTTTCTCCTTTGTTATTTTTCTAATTTCCAACAACAAGATCATGTGGTTTATAATTCTTCATGGCACCCATTTCTATAAATTTATCCTGTTCCCTTGTTAAGTCAATAATGAATTCATCCAGAGTAGGCATTCTCCATGTAGAACTAAAAGCCCTTTTGGTGGTATAAAAAGAAGATACAAAGATAGAATATTCAGGACCTAGTTTGGAAAGCATAAAAGTATGAGTTGATCTTATTTTTTATCTATCCCACATTCCTTTAACTGCAATCTCAATGATTTGAACTTTGTGAAATAATCTTCTAAGGTATCAAAATCTCTAGGGCTCAAACTAATGAGCTCATTTTCTAACTCATGACTTTTTAATTCATTAGCCTTCCCAAAGAGTTTTTCTAAGGCTTGCCATACCTCATTGGGTGTTTTCAAGATTTCAACATAGAACAAAAGTTCAAGAGATAGATTTAGACATAAGAATCTGAAGGCTTGATCACACTTATTGAACCTTTTTTTTAATCTTTGATAGCATTTGGCTCTTTTTCTGTGCCCATAGTCACTCTATATAACCTTTTATCCTTTAGAATAAGTTGATTATTGAGTTTCCACTCATGATAGTTAAATGGTGTTAGAAGTTTGATAGGATGATTTGACTCCATGCTTTACTTAGATTGTCTATCTAGATTTGTTTTGAAATGTAGAAATAAATATTGAAGAAGAAATTGAAGTGCACACAAGACATGACTCTAGATACCCACTATGAATCTATAATTTATCCCCCCTAAATTTTGGCACTTTATAATAGTAGTGCATTAACCAAGTATAATTGGAACGAAAAATGACACTATAATTTAAGTAGTGTGAAATCATTTCCAATAGACTAGTCTAAAAAAATTATTCAATTTCTAAAAAAATGACACTCAATTTCGAGTTGCCAATCAAAAGATACAATTGTTTATGAGTTGGTTAACTTGCTATACAAAGTAGGGAAAAAAGTTTGAGAAAGTGAGACAATTCCCAAATCATCTCTATGCACTTTTATGGATGTTGGAACCAGCTTCCTATCAACTATAAATATGCCCAATTGTGCCTCCTTGGACGAAAGTTACGACAACATGAAAAAACCCCTCTTTGCACACACCATGCAAGATCAATGTCTTTTCAAGCAATCTTTTTTACAAAATTCAACTTTCTCTAGATGGTTTATGTAGCATAAAAATGTTTTGTCTAGTAGCTAGCATAAACTACTGGTGTGCAAGGTGTACAACAAATGTTACATGTAATTGTGAAATAAAATGCTAATGTAACTGCTAGGGGTTACATACAATACTAACCATAGAAATGTAGAAGCCACTTGTTACAATAAATGCAAAGAATAAACAGTTACAAAGCAATTGCAACAATGAGTGACCAAAAGAGAAGACCATTCGCCAAAGAAAAATAGAAACCCTAGATGCCTTGGCAAAAACTCAACTTGGAGAAGATCTATGAACTAAGAATGTGGATGTCGATCTGGCTTTCTGGTGGCTTTGACCTTGAATCAAGGGTGACCCTGCAAAAATAAAATAAATTCTATTGGTGGAGACTAATAAATGCAACTGAGATCAAACTATGACCCAAAATGGCAATGCTACCTGTAACAATGATGTCTACAAATCTAGAGAGATTTGAGATCTCAACCCTTGAGTGGCCACGAGTATTAATGTAACATGCCACTTGTTCTACCAGCTAAGATTTTCTAAGTTAATTCTAAAGTAAATGATTAAGATACGGATAGCGAAAACAATAAATTTTTTCCTTAAATCCATTTGATAAGATGCACATTTGAAACATATTTCAAACTCCCATTGTATAATCAAAATTACATTTTCTCAATAAAAGAATTGAATATTTCTAATTACAACTTTTTCATAAAGTAGATACATACAAGCTTCAAGAGATTAACTAAAAATAGAGATATATGATTGCATTTTGTATGTCTTCAATTCCTGGCTTCCAACTGCATGAGGGGAAGCATCACTCAAGCACTTTTCCTCCAACACAGACTAACTGCGGTCCCTCACACATTTACCAAATTGGTAAACAACCCTACCCTTCAATGAAGGGATTGGTTTGGTAATCGCAAAGATAAGACTAAATTGAGCAAGGTGTTGTGTCCTACATTAACTAGTACTATCATAATATGCCTACAACCATCAAATATGATATCCATACCTAGTAATACAATCCTGGATCACAGTGAAACCGACAATGCAAACGTTGGCTATTTACACTACTTTGGCCAAAGTTTCATCACTCCTAACTCGAAATGGATGTCACACATTCACCCACCCTTCTATCTTGATTGGGAAAGACAACAATCTCTATTCAAAAGTTATTCCCTTACCCATGGATCAACAAACCCCAGGAATAACCCCACTTAACTATTGGAATTAGGGCAGACAACTGAGAGGGGGGGTGAATTAGTTGTCACCAAAACTTTAATATTTTCTACAGTTAATTCTTTCTTTTACCTTTCAAAAATAGATTAATAATTTAACCATGAAAAATAGGAATCATAAACATATGAGTAGGAACATAGTAACACACTTGACACCAAGATTTTTAACATGGAAACCCGGTTAAGGGAAAAAACCATGATGGGAGTTAACCAACAAAGATTAATACTTTGTTAAAAGTATTTTACAAATGGGAATGCACATGCATTTGGGCTCACTACCCAGAGCTCACTACTCAAAAGAAGGGTCACTGCCTACAGAAAGAAGATTACAATGAGTTTGAACTGATAATTAGCATCTACCAATGCAAGGATTTAGTTCTGATTAAGCACATAATACTGGCTTGATACACTTCATCCTCACTCAGCCCTGTTTATTGTTCTGCTAACATTTGAACCTTAAATCTCTGCTCTTTTCACACTTATTCCATAGTCGAATCACACACACACAAATCACTTAAATCCATCAGCTATATATATCCACATCATGATATTCAATTGCTTTTCAGTTGGCTTCAAGAACACTTAGAACTTTGTTGAAGACTCTGCTCTGTCAGCTAAATCCATGCATAACTTGTAATGTGGACCAAAACTTGCATTCACAAATCATTAATCATGTCAGCCACTATCATTAATCATCACAAATCATCCAATTGACAACTTCCATTTATCTGGAACCAAGATCAATTACAAGGTCGGCCTGTTCTTCTGTTGTCTGCACTGTCAAACTGTAATCCCATACTCAGATGCAAATAACTTTTGAATCCTTCATCACTAGATGTTAAAATTCTAGATTTAGATTGACCTGACAATCCTGATGACTCCTTCAGATCCACAACATACTCTGGTTTACCACTGGAGAGATCCGGACCAAGATACTAGACCCTGTCACATGCTCTGTCTCTGGCTACCTAGACTTAGATAAATTCTGATTCTGACTTCCGGTATGAACAAATTATATTATGCGGATGAGTGGAATAGTCTTAGTTGCCATCAATGACAACACTTGTCATGTGAAGTAGTGTCTCTTGCCAACAATCTCCCCCTTTGGCATTGATGGCAACACTCAGTGAAAAATGACTAAGTGTTACTCCCCCTTACTCTATACTCTTATGCTCTCCACTGATTTTGGAGCTTCCCCTTTGCTAGATTCCTCATTCTTCAATGTTCTTCACTCTCCCTTTGACATCAATGGCAAAGGATGGGGTCCACAAGCCAAACAAAAATCTCAAAAATTCTGTATACAGTGCTGCATATGTACACCCAATCATTAAGTTATATTTTCATGAACTTGAGAATATCTACAAAACTACTTTTCAATTGCTCAAGTTCAGAGGCCCAACTTCTCTTCATGCCATCCAAAATTGAGATGTGTCCACTCAGAAGAAATGCATATGCTTCTGCCTTTGTCAGATCTAGAGGATCATTTGTCTAAACTACAATTTGAGCTTCTGATAATGGATTAAACATTGTTTTTAACTTGGGGGCAATCAATCCCTAGAGCTCACACATTCTCTTCACAATATTTCTTGTTTCTTTAACAAGCTTCTTTATTTCATTGATCAAGCTGATTACTTGACATTCCTGACTTGTAGGAGAAACTGTTAGAGGATTAAAATTTTGAGATAGATTTGACAATTTTTGTTCTTGCTCCTTTATCTTCTTCTCAATATCCTTATTGACTTTGGGCCAGGATAGACAAAATTTGTATATATCACCTCCATCACTTAGAGCATTTTGAATACTCTTTATACTAATACCAAGTATCATCCTATCATTCCTTATTAGGCTCTTTTCACTAAATTTCTCATCCAAAAATTCATTTTTGACTTTAGTCTCTGCAGACTTCTCAAAAGACTCAAAATGTGTACTTACAAAATTTACAAGATTCTTCAGATGACCGGAGGGAGAGTCAGATGGATTCTTCTGGAGGGTTGGTATTATCTTCTCCAATACTTCAATTGCAAGGCCTAGCAGCTCACTATCCTCAATGTGAGATCCCAACATCTTTTCTCTTGCCTTGGCTTGTGTGAAGGATGCTATCTTCATTACTTGAACCAGAGAGAAAGCATCTAGATTGATCGGTCCTTGAAACAACTCTGGTTCATCAAACTCAAACATTTCTTTACTCAAGAGACTTCTTACTACATCTACAATGTTTCTTGCCACAATTCCTGAACCACCTTCCTTACCTTGAGATTTGTCAATGTTAGTATCAGGACTAACTTGTTTAGATGCATCAACATTTGCACCATCTTCTTCTATTTTATCTTCCTTACCTTCTTTCTCTTCCTCTGCTTTACCTGTCTCTGTGCCATCTATAGGGGAATTCTTTCCTGTGTCCTTAACATCTGTAATGTATTCAGAAGGATTTTGTGTAGCAGCAGTAATCTCAACACTATCTTCTTTTCCAGATTGATCAGGGGGAGTTAGAGTATCTCCTGCATCAATAGTTTTATCCACCATCTCTGTGTCTTCTTTGTTTATTTTCTCCTCTTCTGAAATAGAGGAGTCATCAACTTTAGTTTGTTGCTCACTGATGTTTACTTTTTCAACATTTGAAATTGACGAATCAATCCCATCATCTGTCTCCTCATAGGTTTGCTCTGGAGGATCTAGATTATCATCTTGGTAATCATTTCCTTTTCTAGTTTCTTCTTTTAAGGTTTCTAGTTCTGGAACTATAGGATTACCTTCCTCAACTTGTTCCTCAGAGACAACATAATATTTATCTTTATCCAGGGCCTTCCTCAAAATTTCCTCTATTTCTTTTGCAATTTGCTCAGTTTCACCAAGCATTAGCTTGTTCATCCTTACTTTGCTTCTGAAATCATCTTTTACTTTCTTGAGTATTTTATCTACTTCCTTTTTGGACATTACTGGACACAAAGTGGAGAGGACATATTCTCTGAGTTCTAGATCTTTAACCTTGGCTACTTCCTTCCTCATCTCCAGTATTTTCCTTAAACTTTTAGGAAGTTATTGTAAAATTTTCAATAGAGCTCTATTGAATTTATTCAAGTACATGATGGTGGCATCTTCCAAAATTTTCTTATTTGCTTGATCAAAATTATCATAATAATCTTTGATAGGCCTTAGATTTCCATGAACAGTAATTGTTTTTACAATTTCATCAACTGTCATAGCAACCTTACCAGTTTCTTGCCTTTTACTTGCCTTTTTGCTTCCGGAAGGCTGGTCCTCAGAAGCCTTTGAAGTCTTGGCTTTCTTGGATCTCATCTCTTTAAATTCTTCATCTGTCGCTATCTCTTCATCATCTTTTGTGCCCACATACATTCTTGTGGCCTTTGTTTTCTTTCTCTTACTTCCTTCACCGGATGGTCTGTCTTATGGTTTGGTAGGTTTAGGGGGAATAGAAGCAACAATAGAGCTCTTGGTAGTCCTTAAAGTGGAGGATGGTTCCATTGAAGCATATTCTTGTTTCTTTTCCTTCCTTTCCTTTTTAGCCTTTTCAATTCTTTCTCTGTTTTGCTTCACTGCTTCCTTGGTTAGTCCAATGCTCTCAGCATACTTTTCAACTTGCTTCTACACTTTCCTTTTGGTCTCTGGCTATCTGAGCTCCACATGCAATTTTAGGCTTAGCTCCTTGTATGTTCCAAACCTTTCTACAGATGTGTCTTTTGATTTGCTCAGGAGGTGTTGAGCATACATTTCCAAAACTTTCTCATCAACCTCATAGCCTATTGGAATAATCCATATGGTTCTAGGTTCCATAGCCTCCATCAAGCACTGATCAATGTCAACCATAAAGCATATTTCATTCTCATATTTCTCCACAACTGACTTAGGGATTATCTCTCTTGCATGCATCATACTTTGAAATTTTTTGAAGTAACCCCAAATGGCTTTTTTCTGAGCTTGGGAATCACCAAGGCTGAGTAGATATTTTATTTACCATGCAACTAACCTATCATTTGTCTAGTGCACACCTTGAACTCCAGGCACTTCATTCATAAAATAGAAGAACAAACATAATCAAGGAACCATACTTGAAGGTATTTTTCTTATCTTTCTTTATTTTTCTTAGATTTTCAATCAATTGATTTTGTAGCAGTTCACATAGGTCATAATCATCATTCTCCTTCAACAGTTGATAGGTTGCATATATTGCAGTTCTGGAGACAAAATTTTCCCTACTGGAGTGATAGACCTTGTAGACAATCACCATGGATGCAAACTTGACATCTGGTTCTATAATGTCATTAATGGTCATTGCTCTCTTGTGAAACTTCACACCGGTTGCATTGGTAACAATTTGGTTTTTCATGGCTTTCAGCATGGGTAATCCACCAGTTGAATTTAACCTAGTTACAATCTTGATAACATCCTTTGTAATCTTGAATGGTTTCAATAGCCATATGAACTCATCATGTATTCAGCTCAAGATATATTGAACCCACTCATTCTCATCAAATGTTAGAAATTTAATGACTTGTAGAAAGTGTTTGCTTTCTAGGGCTTTGTATTTTGGTTTCAATTTATAGCTATCATCCCTTAGGTAGTTGTTAAACAAATCCAAGAGTTTCAGGTTTCCAAATTCATCAATGCTACAATGGATGTATGCCATAATATACTCAACATGCAATACGCCATATGGGACATCATAAAATGCACCTAACGGTTCAACTTCAACTGACTTGTATGGGTGCTTCTTAAATATTGGTCAGGGCCTTTCAGTTACATCAGCAACAAGAGGTGTAGCCATTTGTAGAGATTGAAATTTCAAGAGATTTCACAGAAAATAGAAGTACCTTGTTCCACAGGTTAGGGTTTTGGTTGGAAATCCTCTTTGCACTTCAAGTCTTGAAAATTCTTAGCTTAGAACTCATTCATTTTCTTTCTTTTTACTTTATTCTAATGCAAAGTGATTCAAATGAAGAATGAGAAACCCTTTTATGATCCACAAGACCTAATTTGTCTTTGTAATAAATGCTCTATTTCTGTACACAGTTGACTTTTAATTGCTCCACAAATCATTAAATTCACTTCTTTTCTTCTGGAAATTCTTTTAAATGATTTGTAGTGACCCAAATTATCTTTTCCCTTCGTGCCAAATTTAGGCATCCACTTACTGGCTGGGGGAATTTGATTTTCAATGCAGCTCCCCCTGAGCCAGAGCTCCTAATTCAATTCCTAGAGGAATTATTAGCACCGGATTCCAGTGCAGACCCATTATTAACGTTCACAATTGTTTTCTTGACCCATATCTTGCTCATTTCATTCTAGATCTCATTCACATCAATTTTTATTTTGCCTTTGTCTTGTCTTTGCTCATCTAGTTTTCTGTTTACCGGACCTCTTCTTTCACTATTCCTAATTCTGCAAAATCTTGCAATATGACTAGATCTATTGCAATTAAAGCATACAACATTTCTTTTCTTATATACTTGATTTCCTCTTGATCTACACTGATTAGCCATGTGTTCATATCCATTGCAAGTAAAGCAATAACCATTGAAAGAGTTGCCATTTTCTCTAGAGTTATTCATTATCATACTTCTGCATTCATTTGATCTATGACCATACCTCTTACACTTGAAGCATTGTCCGAAGAAGGATGGACTATTTTGATTTACTTTGCTTCTGCACTGAGTAGCTCTATGACCAAATTTATTGCAATTAAAACAATTTCCATTGAATGATGGATATCTTTGAGTATTAGGCTGTCTTACCAGAGGTCTTCTAGGTCTATTTCTCCCATTCCTTGGTTGAAAGTTTCTTTGTCTGGATCCAAAGCTTTCACCTTTCTCATATCCAAGACCATGCTTGTCATCAGCCTTTTTATGTCCTTCAAGCAGTGCTTGAAGTTTAGCTGAGCTTATCTTGAACTTCTCCTTGTATTCATTTGTAACTTCTAGGTCATGTTTGAGAATGACAATTTGTCTTTCAAGTTCTCTTTCATTGTCTCTACTTTCTTGTAGGTGAGAATCTAGATGGCTAGCTACTTTGTCCAATCTACAACATTCTTCAGTTCTTTCTTTTAGAGTTTGATTTAAGTCTTCTTCCTTTTCTCAATTTCTTTGGTTAGCCTTGTTACCCTAGATTCCATCTCAACTTTCAAAATAGCAACTTCTTTTGATAGCTTCTCACACTCCTTTACCTTTTCTTCCAAGGCCTCATTCATGCCATTTTCTTCAGTTAAACTGGATAACTGCAGAAGTAGCTCCTTTCTCTTTTCCATAGATTTCTTTAATTTATCTTTTAACATTTCAATGGTATCATTAGCATCTTTAAGCTCATCTTTCAGATTAGATACTTTTGCTTTGGACTGACCAAGATCTTCTAGGGCCAACAAAAGTTGATCTTTGAGTGAACCCATTGAAACCCCTTCCAAGATCTTTCCTCAAGCTGTTAGGTTTCTTTCAAGGAACCTTGCTCTGATACCAATTGTTGGAATTAGGGAAGATAACTGGGGGGGTGAATCAGTTGTAACCAAAACTTTAATATTTTTTGTAGTTAATTCTTTCTTTTACCTTTCAACAATAGATTAATAATTTAACCATGAAAAACAAGAATCATAAACATATGAGAAGCAACATAGTAACACAATTGACACCAGGATTTTTAACGTGGAAATCTAGTTAAGGGAAAAACCATGGTGGGGGTTAACCCACAAAGATTAATACTCTATTAAAAGTATTTTACAAATGGAATTGCACATGCATTTATGATCACTACCCAGAGCTCACTGCTCAAAAGAAGGCTCACTGTCTACAGAAAGAAGATTACAATGAGTTTGAACTGATAATTAGCATCTATCAATGCCAGGATTCAGTTCTGGTTAAGTACAGAATACTAACTTGATACACTTCATCCTCACTCTGCCCTGTTTACTATTCTGTTAACATCTAAACCTTAGATCTCTGCTCTTTTCACACTTATTCCATAGTTACATCACACACATAAATCACTTAAATCCATCAGCTATATATATCTACATCATGATATTAAATTGCTTTTTAGTCAGCTTCAAGAACACTTAAAACTTTGTTGAAGACTCTGCTCTGTCAGCTAAATCCATGCATAACTTGTAATGCAGACCAAAACTTGCATTCACAAATCATTAATCATGTTGGCCACTATCACTGATCATCACAAATCATCCAATTGACAAATTCCATTTATTCAGAACCAAGATCAATTACAAGGTCAGCCTGTTCTTCTACTGTCTACACTATCAAACTGTAATCCCATACTCAGATGCAAATAACTTTTGAATCCTTCATCACTGGAGGTTAAAATTCTAGATTTAGATTGGCTTGACAATCCTTATGACTCCTTCAGATCCGCAACATACTCTGATTTACCACCGGAGAGATCCAAACCAAGATACCGGACCCTATCACATGCTCTGTCTCTGGCTACCCGGACTTAGAGAAATTCTGATTCTAACTTCTAGTATGAACAAATTATGTTATGCAGATGAGTGGAATAGTCTTAGTTGCCATTAATGACAACACCTGTTATGCGAAGTAGTGTCTCTTGCCAACATTAACAATCACATCATTCTCTATACATAGGATATTCCCTTTCCCATGGATTAGAAAATCCCAAGAATATTCCCACATAACAATTACATCCAACTTTGTTCTAGGTTATCTCCCTCTTCCATGGATAACATATCCCAAGGTTAACCTATTCCAAGTTTTACTATGACACCTATGTTGAAGTAACCCTATTGCAAGTTACGGTTTACTATCCTTTCCCATTATACAAGCATCTAATCATACTCAAACTAAAAATTATACATAAAATCCCATATATGCACAAATCTCTATTACTTAGATTAATTTCACATTCACAATACAAATCACTTACTAGATATACATATACTTTATATAATCAAATAGACATTCACATTGATAAATGCACTCACAAAACAAACAACACAAAATGCCTTAAAAACAAAAAAATCATAATGAAAGAGAAATCCTCATGCATGTGGTTATAGCTCCAAACAAATCAAAGAAATCCCTTGCTTAAGTTCCTTCCAACACACTAGACCTCCCTTACAAGTAAAGCAACTCTCCAAAACAAAATGACAAGAATCTCACAACACTAGCTCAAAATCACAATAGCAAAAATAAGAAAGCTCTTGGCTGAAAACTTGTGTGTAATAGAATGAGAGAGCACCTCTTTATATACAATAAATCAAAGAGAACTTGGGCTACAAACTAGCTTGAAAAAGTGCCACAACTCCACCTTCTCCAAAACTGAATTAGAGGTGGCAAAAAGGAAATTAAAAGAAATGAGACATAAGTGTACACCCAAGCAACAACAAATAAATCAGACTTCTGAAGTATACAAACCTCTTCACAAAATTGCCACATAAAAGACCACATTCCCTAATACATAGCAAAAATTGTTTTTAAAGAAATAGTCAAATGTATGTTGGTAAACAATGAAAAGCTTCTTTTAAATCTAATAATTGATTTTCAACTTCCACATGTGTCCAAAGACAAAGTCAAAATAGCTTAAGAGTTTGTTTTAAAACTCTTTTAAAAATGAATATAGTGCTCATACTCATGCACTTGCATAGCCTTAAACATAGGCTTAACTTTATAACAAACATAACCTCCGAACACTTAATAACATGTGCTCTTAAATCTTGAGTGCTTAATGTTGTTCCTCCTTGTCTATAGGTCGTGTGCCCTTTATGGTAGTGCTCCTAAATCCTTTATAAACTATATATATATATATTACATTCAAACATATTAAATTGATAATAGAATTCACATAATTTCATTACACCATAAACGTAATAATTACATAATTACAATATACAAATTTAATAATAATAACTTACTATATATATATCAATATACAACTTATCATTCATAAAAATTATTTATTGATATAAAATCCACATTTACATAATTGACATAAAGTTCACATTCACATAAGTGATAGTAACTTTACATGGTCCAATTCAATATCCTCATACCTATGAACAATATGCTCATGAGTGTGCATTGGTATGTCTACCTATGTACACTCATGCTCGTATTGACTCATATGTATGAATTTATCGTGGACTTGCATGAGTTATGATCAAACCACATAAGACCTAGCCTATGCAACCAAAAACTTACCAACATGCAGGTTAAATCACAATTCTCACTCAAACATCCAAACATGCAATCAAGATTCACAACCTAGATCACTTACCGCTACCCATACCAATTTGACATAATTTAGGTCAAAATAGAATTGTGTGTATGCTTTCTTAGTCTAGGTTTCTCTAGGGTTGCTAGACCAAGTCCTTCTCCTAAGTGATACTTCCTCTCCTTTCTGGAGGAGCAACCTATTCATGCATCTACTTAGAACATCACCACAGTAGTTAGCTAATCAAACATATAATCATTTAAAATACAAGACATTGCATTATTCCAATTTTCTTCATATTCCAATCAAGATTCATAATACACACAAATGCAAAGATTTCATAATCATACATTATTCAAACAAATTAAACACTCTAGATAAATAGTAAATGGATAGAAACACATGGGGTGTAACATACTTCCCCCCTTGTGAATCATCGTCCTCAATGATTTTTGAGTATCAAGTATTATCACAACATAATAAGTCATAAAAAGGTATCATACTGCAAAGTATATTGATATCAAGAGTTTTCATAAATAAGTTTGTGGAAACTTTTGCTTCATCTCAGCATAATCTTTCCAATAGGCAGAATCTTTTGTATACTGATCCCATTGGATCTTGTACTACATAACCCTTCTATTATGCAAGCAAAGGTTGCGAACTTCAAGTATTTTAAGAATCTTGATCAAAACCATTCCTAGTTTCTGTACTTGTAAAACATTCTAAGAATACAATAATCATCAATTAAAAAAAATATATATTTCAAATTTGAATCATTAAAAGCATTGTGCCTCCTGGCAATAGCTGTTATAATAATGATTCTAAAATCAATTGAATTGTTAACTTAGAGAATTTTGAAGATCTCTTTATATCTAGGAGTTGGTTTGGAATACATTCCTTACTTAATGAAACTTTTTCTCGGGTTGGACCCTCAAAAGAACTTTTATTCTCTAATCGAGAATTGTCTTAGTATACATTTAGTATCAGCGTAACTTTTTTACTCCTTATTAGTTTTCCTCCAATCTTTTTTAATCAACATGACATGTTCATCCATTTCTGATAACATTTATGGACTAATGCTAATTCTATCTTCTAGCTTAAGCAACCTATAGGCATTCAACATCTTCTTTTATCTAATGTTTCAAGCAGAATGATTGGAATTTTTATAAGCAAATCCCACCAATGGTAGATACTCTTCCCACTTATAATGTTGATCCATGCAATATATTTAAATAGTTCCTCCAAAACCTGGTTAACTATCTCAGTTTAACCATCTGTTCTCAGGATTATAAGTTGTACTTACATTAAGTTTAGTTTCTAGTGATGCAAATAAGGTTTACCCCAAACCTTGTTGTCACGTGTGCATCTCTATCTGAGATAATCTTCTTAGAAACTTTGTGTAATCTAAACACTTTCTGGATAATATGCGAGTTAACATTGGTGCTCCACCAGATGAATTCTTTGGTATAAAAGGTGCTACCTTTATTCTTTAACATTTTAAACAACTTGCCACTAATCTTGCGCATCCCCTTTCAATTTCTTCCAGAAATATAACAGCTTTACATCTGCTAACATCTTAGTGACACCATGATGTCCTGAATATGGTGCATTATGTACTTCCTTCCATACCAAATTCCTTAATTCACCAGAATTAGGTACATAAATTCTTCCTTCATCCCTTAATAACCCATTGGGTTTGAAATAGAAACCTTCATACCTCTTATCTTGCAAATTATCCGAGAGTGCTTGCTTAACTTGTTCATAGAACTCGTCACCCTTGGATCCTTGTATTACTCGACTTTTGAAATCAGTTTGGATAGTTACCATTGAAGATATATTCCTTCCTCGACTTATAGCACTGGAAACTCTATTCTTGTTTCCCTTGATATAGCTAATGTTGAAATCATAGTCCGATATTGGTTCTAACCACCTCCTTTGCCTTGTATTTAGACTGGGTTGAGTAAATCATTACTTTAAACCATGATGGTCTATTTTCAATTCAAAAGGTTTTTCGAATAGATAGTGTCTCCATATCTGTAATGCATGAACTACTGGTGCTAACTCCAAATCATGCAAAGCATAATTTTGTTCATAAGGTTTTTGCTTTCTTGATTCATAGGCTATGACTCGCCCTTCCTGCATTAACACACCACCCAAACCTTTACCTGATGCATTTGGTACTACCTTTAAATCTCAGAGGTGTAATTTTCCTCATATCTTGGTATAACTCTTTTTCCATTCTCCTCCTCTTTATCCTTTCAGAATGTGATTGAAATGAGGACTGAGTTTGAGATTGTGTTCCTACATCCTCATGTTCACTAGCTTGAGAATTTTCTTCTTTTTTTCTACTCTATCCTTTCCTTGTTCCAATATCTTGACTCTCTTTCTTGTCTCAATCAACATCTCTATGATTTGATCTGACCTAGTATCCATATTCTCAACTCCTTTTGCTACTTCTTGACTTCCCCCAAGGTGAATTCTTGTTCTTACCATCTTAACAAGAAAATTCACTCTGTGGTTTTCCATAAAGATTCAAATTCTATGAATGTTACCCAATGTTCTAAAAACATTTAACATTTACAAATAGAATCACTCATTCATATTCAAAACTTTTACCCAAGAAAAAATACATATGCATAAGTTTTTGATAAAACACTTTTCTTTATATCCAAAAGGATTTGAATACCCTTTCAGCTACATGACTGAGTGAACTATATCCCTCATATTCTAGTTTATGATTATTCTTGAATGGGTAATAACCCTCAGATTTATCCTCAGATACATATTTTTGGGGAACATATTCCTCTGAATCATCACTTAAAGAAATTACAATTACTTTTTCCAAAGGAGGAACACGAGGATTCCTAAACAACATGGCGAAACTCACACTATACTCTAAGGGCATATCCCTAGAAAGTTGTAAGGCTTTCAATTTGGTTGGAGAGACCAAAAGCAGATAGTTGAAGTTGACAGCCTCTCTTAGAGTGTTAAGATGAGTTAAGATAAGTTCCTAGCACTGAAGACCTTGCACAAAGTTCAGGCTAAAGATCTGTTGCTTCCATTCTTGGAATATCATATAGATACCAATCCCCTACAGGGGGATTTTAATCATCCTTGACTCTCTCACATTTTAGACAACTTGATATCACTCTTCATTCTTTTTCAAAAATAAAGAGATTTCACATCGACTAGGAGTTTAGTTACTCCTAGATGCCCCAATTATGATTTAGAATGAATTTCCTACCTCACAAGGTTTCTTAAATCTATAGAGTTAGGAATATACGAAGTGCATTTTCTACAATTTACTCCCTCACACAATCCATCAGAGGCCCATCCAAGACATGATAGAGGTGAACATTGCACAAAACATAGTGAACAACCAAAATATTCTAGTATAGCCACCATAATATTTTAAATCAATATCAAACTATAAGCAATTTCATTTTCAACAATAAGTCAAAAGATTGAGCTTAATAAATCAAATTTTGACCAACTGGTCATAAAACAAATAATCATCAAAATTTGGTGGCTAGACCATTCCAAAAATAAAGGAAGAAAACAATGAAAATTCATTCAAGTATTTAAAAAGAAATTTTACCAAAAATTCAAGAAGTGTCAAAATCCAAAGACACACTAACTATGCACTACGTGACTGAGTGAGTCACTAACAAGGGAGTAGATTGTTGTACTGCACTCGAGTTTTTTTTCTAAAACTTACAGTGGGTTTAAAGATCATGCTTCTAGCACAATAAATAAATAAGTCCCTTAAGACTTCCATCAAGCACAAAAATTTTGCAAATCAAAAGGTTATAACACATCAATTCTTATATTGTGGAATATCTATCATTCATCACATAGATAATATTCTAAGATGCTAATACAACAACATGCACAAACTTCAGTTGGAACACACACTTCTTCCCTTCGTTTACAAAACTCTATTCCCTACCTCCCGGAATAGTTTAGTTAATCAAAACTTGTCTAAATATCTCAGTAATGATCACATTTATCATTGCAATTATACTTTCTTTCTCTACCAAGAGACAAAATACATAGCTCTCAACTTTTGTCCAAAATGCTATGAAAATAACTAATAACTTCTCCTTACAATTGCTATGAATTATCTTGCAAACTTCATGCAGACTATTATCAAAAGAATATTACTAATCCCAATCTTTATTCATCAAAATATTTCCCAAGATGATCCTCTTTATTTACGTCCTCTACCACACATTGACACCTTTTTCCAATAGGCTTCATGAGTTATTAAGGAACTCTTATTCTCCTCTATTTATGCATGATTCTTTGTATATGACAATTGGTTTTCTCATGAATCTTAGAAATCAAAAGCATTTCCAAGTCTTGTATTATTTTTCCAAGCATTTTAAGCCAATGAATCACTACTTATCCTTTATTGATCCTTTTATCCCTCAAGTGACTTATTCCAATCCATCTAGGGTTTAGAAAAGAACCCAACTTATCTACGTATCGTTGATACAATTTCTAGAATCTTTAATACCTGGTTGCTTTTGCAGCTGGTTGATTACTTTTGAATCTTCCTATCCCTAAGTTCTTGAGAAATATAAGTGATCTTGAATTCATATAGACACTGCTCTACCTGAGCTTCTTAGTCTAATTAGCAATTGACCAAGGTTTTACCTTTCTAGTTAAAATCTTGGAATCTTTCTATTATATATCCTCAATAGAGTTAAATTGACTCTTGGATTTCTTAACTCCATAGTTGGTTCTCTCTTAACTACTGACTTGGACACTTGTTGGTAAATAGTCTTCCTAACAATTTTCTTGGTTAATCTTCTATGCCATTCTCACATAAAACCAGTTTCAACTTTAGACTCTCATAGCATAGTGAGCACATAGGTTCTAGAGATAAACTTGGTAGCTCTAATACCACGTGTAACATGCCACTTGTTCTACCAACTAAGATTTACTAAGTTAACTCTAGAGTAAATGATTAAGATATGGATAGAAAATACAATAAAATTTTTCCTTCAATCCATTCGATAAGATGCACATTTGAAACATATTTCAAACTCCCAATGCATAATCAAAATTACATTTTCTCAATAAAAGAATTGAATATTTCTAATTACAACTTTTTCATAAAGTAGATACATACAAGCTTCAAGAGCTTAACTGAAAATAGAGATATATGATTGTATTTTGTCTATCTTCAATTCTTGGCTGCCAAATGCATGAAGGGAAGCATCACTCAAGCGCTTTTCCTCCAACCATAGACTAACTACGGTCCCCCGTACATTTAACAAATTGTTAAATGACCCCACCCTTCGACGAAGGGATTGGTTTGGTAACCCCAAAGATAAGCCTAAATTGAGGAAGGTGTTGTGTCCTACATTAACTAGTACTATCATACTATACCTACAACCATCAAATATGATATCCCTACCTAGTAATGCAAACCTGGATCATAGTGAAACTGATGATGAAAACGTTGGCTCTTTACACTACTTTGGCCAAAGTTTCATCACTCCTAACTTGGAATGGATGTCAAACATTCACCCACCCTTCTATCTCGATTGGGAAAGACAAAAATATCTATTCAAAAGTTATTCCCTTACCCATGGATCAACAAACCCTAGGAATAACCCCCACTTAACAATCGCATCATTCTCTATACATAGGATATTCCCTTTCCCATGGATCAGCAAATCCCAGGAATATCCCCACCTAACAATTACATCCAACTTTGTTCTAGGTTTTCACCCTCTTCGGTGGATCACATATCCCAAGATTAACCTATTCCAAGTTTTACTATGACACCTATGTCAAAGTAACCCTAGTGCAAGATACGATTTACTATCCTTTCCCATTATACAAGTATCTAATCATACTTAAACAAATAATTATACATAAAGTCCCATATAGGCACAAATCTCTATTACTTAGATTAATTTCACAATCACAATACAAATCACTTACTATATATATATATATAATCAAATAGAAAATCACATTGATAAATGTACTCACAAAACAAACAACGCAAAATTCTTTAAAAATAGAAAAACATAAAGAAAGAGAAATCCTCATGCCTATGATTATAGCTCCAAACAAATCAACAAAATCCCTTTCTTAAGTTCCTTCCAACACACTAGACCTCCCTTCCAAGTAAAGCAATTCTCCAAAACAAAATGGCAAGAATCTCACAACACTAGATCAAAATCACAATAGAAAAACTAAGAAAGCTCTTGGCTGAAAGCTTGTGTGTAATAGAATGAGAGAGCACCTCTTTATATACAAGAAATCAAAGAGAACTTGGGCTACAAACTAGCTTGGAAAAGTGCCATTGCTCCACCTTCTCCAAAACTGAATTAGAGGTGGCTAAAAGGAAATTAAAAGAAATGAGACATAAGTGTACACCCAAGCAACAACAAATAAATTAGACTTCTAAAGTATACAAACCTCTTCACAAAATTGCCACATAAAAGACCACATTCCCTAATGCATAGCAAAAATTGTTTTTAAGGAAATAGTCAAGTGTACGTTGGTAAAAAATGAAAACCTTCTTTTAAATCTCATAACTGATTTTCAACTTCCACATGCATCCAAAGACAAAGTCAAAACAACTTAGGAGTTTGTTTTAAAACTCTTTTAAAAATGAATATAGTGCTCATACTCATGCACTTGCATAGCCTTAAACATAGGCTTAACTTTATAACAAACATAACCTCCCAACACTTAATAACATGTGGTCTTAAATCTTGAGTGCTTAATGTTGTTCCTCCTTGTCTATAAGCTGCGTGCCCTTTATGGCAATAGTTCTCAAGCCTTTATAAATTATATACATTGATTATATATACATATACATATACATATACATATACATATACACAACTTGTCATTCATAAAATTCATTTATTGACATAAAATTCACATTCACATAAGTGATAATATCTTTACATGGTCCAATTTGATATCCTCGTACCTATGAACAATATGCTCATGAGTGTGCATTGGTACATCTACCTATGTATACTCATGCTTGTATCGACTCATATGTATGAACTTATCGTGGACTTACACAAGTTATGATCAAACCACATAAGATCTTGCCTATGCAACCAAAAACTTACCAACATGTAGGTTAAATCACAATTCTCACTCAAACATCCAAACATGCAATCAAGATTCACAACCTAGATCACTTACTGCTACCCATACCGACTTGACATAACTGAGGTCAAAATAGAATTGTGTGTGTGTTTTCTCAGTCTAGGTTTCTCTAGGGTTACTAGACCAAGTCCTCCTAAGTGATACTTTCCCTCCCTTCTGGAGGAGCAACCTGTTCCTGCATCCAGTTAGAACATCACCATAGTAGTTAGCTGATCATTTACATATAATCATTTAAAATACAAAGCATTGCAAATTATTCTAATTTTCTTCATATTCCAATCAAGATTTATAATACACATAAATGCAAAGATTTCATAATCATACATTATTCAAACAAATTAACCAATCTAGATAAATAGTAAATGGATAGAAACACATAGGGTTTAACATACTTCCCCCTTGTGAATCATTGTCCCTGATGATTTTTGAGTATCATGCATTATCACAACATAATAAGTTATAAAATGTATCATACTACAAAGTTTTTTGATATCAAGTGCTTTCATAAATAAGTTTGTGGAAACTTTTGCTTCATCTCAACATAATATTTCCAAGAGGTAGAATCTTCTGCATATTGATCCCATTGGATCTTATATTGCATAACCATTCTATTATGCAAGTAGAGCTTACAAACTTCAAGCATTTTAAGAAGCTTCATCAAAACCGTTCCTACTTTTTGTACTTGTAAAACATTCTAAGAATATAATAATCATCAGTTGAATATATATATATATATATATATATATATATATATATATATATATATATATATATATATATATATATTTCAAATTTGAATCATTAAAAGCATTGTGCCTCCTGGCAATAGCTGTTATAAGAATGATTTTGAAATCAATTGAATTGTTAACTTCAAGGATTTCAAAGAGTTCTTTATATCTAGGAGCTAGTTTGGAATACAATCCTTAATGAAACTTTTTCTGGGGTTGGACCCTCAAAAGAACTTTTATTCTCTAATCAAGAATTGTCTTAGTATACACTTAGCATTAGCATAACTTTTCTATACCTTATTAGTTTTTTGCCAATCGTTTTTAATCAGCATGACCTATTCATCCATTTCTGACAACATTTCTGGACTAATGCTAATCCTATCTTCTACCTTACCCAATGTATAGGAGTTTGGCATCTAATTCTATTCAATGTTTCATGCAGAATGTTAGGAATTTTTATAAGAAAATCCCACCAGTGGTAGATACTCTTCCCACTTATAATGTTGATCCATGCAATATATTCGAACAATTCCTCCAAAACCAGGTTAACTATCTCAGTTTAACCATCTGTTCTTAGGATGATACATTGTACTTAAACATTAAGTTTAGTTTCTAGCACTGCAAATAAGGTTTACCCCAAACCTTGTTGTCACGTACGCATCTCTATTTGAGATAATCTTCTCAGAAACTCTATGTAATCTAAACACTTTCTGCACAATTTGTGAGCTAACACTGGTGCTCCACTAGATAAATTCTCAAGTATAAAAGGTGCTACCTTTATTCTTTAACATTCTAAACAACTTGCCACAAATCTTGCGGCATCCCCTTTCAATTTCTTCCATAAATATAATGGCTTTACATTCGATAACATCTTAGTGACACCAGGATGTCCTAAATATGGTGCATTATGTACTTCCTTCCATACCAAATTCCTTAATTCACTAGAATCAAGTACATAAATTCTTCCTTTATCCCTTAATAACCCATTGGGTTTGAAATAGAAACCTTCATAGCTCTTATCTCACAAATTATCCAAGAGTGCTTGCTTAACTTGTTCATAGAACTTGTCACCCTTGGATGCTTGCAATACTTGATTTTTGAAATCAGTTTGGATAGTTACCATTGAAGATATATTCCTTCCTCAACTTATAGCACTGGCAACTCTACTATTGTTTCCCTTGATATAGTTAATGTTAAAATCATAGTTCGATATTGGTTCTAACCACCTCCTTTGCCTTGTATTTAGATTGGGTTGAGTAAATAGTTACTTTAAACCATGATGGTTTGTTTTCAATTCAAAAGGTCTTTCTAATAGATAGTGTCTCCATATTTGTAATGCATGAACTATTGGTGCTAATTCCAAATCATGTGAAGCATAATTTTGTTCATAAGGTTTTTGCTTCCTTGATTCATAGGCTATGATTTGCCCTTCCTACATTAACACACCACCCAAACCTTCACCTGAGGCATATGGTACTACCTTTGAACCTCAGAGGTGTAATTTTCCTCATATCCTGGTATAACTCTTTTTCCATTCTCCTCCTCTTAATCCTTTCAGAATGTGATTGAAATGAGGATTGAGTTTGAGATTGTGTTCCTACATCCTCATGTTCACTAGTTTGAGAATTTTCTTTTTTTCTACTCTATTCTTTCCTTGTTCCAATATCCCGACTCTCTTTCTTGTCTTGATCAACATTGCTAGGATTTGATCTAACTTAATATCCATATTCTCAACTTCTTGTGCTACTTCTTGGCTTCCCCCAAGGTTAATTCTAGTGAAAAACCCTCCAAACATAAAATAACAAATCTCTAGGGCACTAAGGTGTGGGAGAATGGAAAAGGCAAGGAACAAAGCTTAGATTGACCAATCTCTACAAGACTTTGTATGGGAACTTTCAAAAAATGCAACCTTGCATGAGATAGAGATTTGTGAGAGAAAGGTGACTACACTTTTGCTTGGCTAGCAATTAAACCCTAGGCGATGCCAGGAAAAAAAATGCCCAAATCTTCAATGTGAGCCACAAAAACTAAAAAAATTATCAATAAATCTTGCTTAAAGTCAAATTTTTCTAATTTTTTTTCTTTTTTGGCAAAAATTCCTAGCTCTATGAGGATCTTTCAACTCAAGGTTAGGTGTGGGATTTCCTATAATGGGTAGAATTTTGCATGCAAATCTCTAATACCATGTTGGGATTGGCGAGGATCAACAAGCAATAATAAAACCACAAAGCTATTATGCACACAATAACCAAAATTATATTGCCAAAAGATAGAAAAGATGTACATAAGAGCCTTGCATTTATAGGAAAGGTAGAGAAGGTGAGAAGGTTGTACACAATGACTGAGCAACCCTCCATAGGTGCAACACTTGTCTTGATCAAGTGACATATGTTGGAGCAAGTGGCAAGTTTGCATGAAATAGGTGTCTCACAAAAGTGAGTACACATGTCTTCACCGTGCATGAGGTGAGGAAAAAGGTAATAACCCCAAAGTTGCACTTAAGCTAGTGTGAATAGAAATCTCCCAGACATGCTAAAAGTTAACTAGATAGATAATGTCACTTTTCACACTAACACCTGGGTCATGCAAGAAGAGTAGGTGAGGCATCCTAGAAAATAATTGAAGTGTACCTAGGTGGTTGGGAGTCTAAATATTCATTTCCACCACATTCCATTTCTTCGAGCTCCATTATGTTAGGCTAATTTTATTTTGGCAACCCTTCCTTGTATTTTGGGCTCTTTTTGAACAATGTCAAAGGTTTTATGCCAAGTCAAAACTTTGTTAGAGGTTTCGGTGGCTCCAAGAACCACTAGAACTATTGAAACCCTTTCTTTACTCTTCCTTGTTTCTTCTTTCTATTCTTGGTTCCTTCACTTTTTAATTTTATTTTTGGTGCTTCATAGCCAATTCAAAACTATGTCAGAGGTTTTGGTGGTTCTAGGAACCATCAAAACTTCCAACATCCTTTTCATTATTGCTTTCCTTATTTATTTCCATCTCTTCACCCATTTGAATTTTCTTTTCTCTTTCTCCTTCATGCCTTATTCCTATATTTCAGAAGTTCCAAACCATCCTCAAACCATGTCAAGGGTTCTAGTGGTTCCAGGAACCACTAGAACCATGTCAGAGTTTCTAGTGGTTTCGATAACCAATGGAACCACTAACAACACCTCTCTTCTTATTTTATTTCTTTTATTTTTGTCTTCATCTTTCTCTTTGTTCCTTTGTTAGAGGTTTAGACTATACTAGGAACCATGTTGGAGGTTCCATTATTTCCAAGAACCAATGGAACCATCCACACCAAAGATTGAAAACCAAGATTAATGCACTTGTTGGTGATTCAAGGCTAAGAGGGAACCATAGAACCATGTTGGGGGTTCTAGTGTTTTTGGGAAGAATCAGAACCTCTAACAAATTGGAGAATCCCAAGTTGTTAGAGCTTTCACGATTCTCAAGAACCTTGAAGCCACCAACAAAGGCATAAACTTAGAAATTCTAGGATTTTTTTGAGGCTTTCAAGCAAGGTAAGATATAGGGGGCCACTTAACATTTTTGTAGGTTTTTTGGGAATCGTGGAGTGAGGCACTAATAGCATGCATGCATGAAAAGTCCATGCATGAATGTATGAAGAATGCATGCATGAATGAAAAAAATGTGTACATGTAGGGAGCATGCATGAGTAAGGAAGGCTTGAATTGAGGCCTTAAAATGTAAATTAGTTTCTTGTAGAAAATTTTAGGAAATAACTCTCCAGAAGGTACCAAAGTAGAGTATTCATGGAGGGGAAATTTAAGCCTACTTAAGTTCTATGAAAGGAACTTTGTTTATCATTATTAGATTTTATGGTGCATGCTAAGACATATTCTAGTTGAGACTATTCCTTGTTGCATTTTATAGGTTTTTATACCTATTGGGACATCCCATCTTTTTGATCTCAATAATTCCTTTCCTCTTACAAGGAGGTGAATGCACAATTACTATTTTCTTTGAACATAATCCAAAAAATTCTAGGAATTCATAATATTCCTTATTCGTATCCTACATCAATCCCTTAGTAATAGAAGAATGAGGAAAAATTTTCTACTTAAATCTTTTTGTAGGGCTTTGGATTGTAGAAGTATCCACAAGACCCTCTAAAAGATTTTCCATATGCCCCTTAAAATTATAATCTACAAGCATTTCTTGATTTTTCATCCCCTCATTCAAAGGAAGTGGGGTTTCCTTTACTACCTCCTCATTAGCTAGATTATTTTTCTCATCCTCTATGGCCTTGCTTCTCACATATCATAGATTCATGTCTCTATTTGTTTGCTTCTTCTTAGGTTTGATGAAACCCTTTATATAATTACTCCCTTCAACATCTTTTTTATCATTCTAGGTCTTCTATTGAAAATGGAAAATTAACAAATGAGATGACCATATTTTTGGCATCCCCTGCATCTAAAGGGAATACAATTCATACTCTAGAGGTTGAGACCATTCAAAATCCCTAGCATTTGGGGTTATACTTTTTTAGAAGGGGGAGGTTAGATCAAGTTCCACACATTTCCAAGCATAAATCGAGAAGCCTTTTTTATGATTTAAGATCGAGAGATATCAATGGTAACCCCAAAATATTTGGCAGTCATCTCAAAAACATAAGGAGACTAGAATTGTGTGGGGAGGACATACATAAATATCCAAATAAGGGTTGTAAAAGGGATTTCATCTAAAGAATTGAATCTCACGTGCTACTACTTCATAAATATACCTACATTTCTAAAGAAATAAGGACCACCCCTAAACCCCATCCCTATTGGATTCATTCACAAAGTGTCTATAAATTATCCCTCAATACAATACTGAAGCTCAATTTCTCCATTAGTCTTCCTATTTTTTTGGACTAGAGATGAATCTTTTCCAAAGAAAGTTTGGAGCCTAAGAAATGATAGATCAAACTTCTACCTTGGATGATGGAGACACTTTTCCTAAATTCATCCACATCTAGATAATAAGTGGAGAATCTTCAAGGGATAGCATGCAAAAATTTGATCCATTTTTTTCTTGAATTATCTTCTTTTTTTGTTGATGTTGCTATCATGACATCAATTTTCTTCTCTTGGATTAGAAATCTAGATCCATCTACAATGTCCCTAAACAAATAGGAGGGGAGGCCACTAGAAACCATTGGAGGTGAAACTAGAGATCAAAATCCCCAAAAAACTATAAAAGACATGTAAAAATAGCCAAACAAAAATAAACAATCACTAAACTCTAGGAAAGCCCATTTTCCCATGAAGAAAGGTGGATCCTTCATATTACCCATTAACATCTCTTTTATATATTATTTCATATAAGATTCTCAATCTATTACTTAATGTTCTTTATTCATAACCTCAAAATATAATTATTGTCCTTAAAATTTCATAAATCAATAATATTTTCCAATACAAAAGGTCTCATCAAGATTTCCACATGTTCTAAGTGTTAATTGCCCCCACCCCTTAGTATTAAACACACATCAATTTGGTCATAGAGTTATCACTCCTATAAGGTAGTTCCCCTCTAGGTAGCACCTCTTTTTAGATCTGCCTAAAGCATCTTTGTCAACGACATTATTATTTTGGACTCCTTGTTTTATTAGAGTTCTATAAGTTTAAAAGTTTGAGTTATATCAGTTTGCTTTTATGACTTGAGCTTAATGGTGATAGATTATCTATGAATTAAACAAGTTTGTAAGACTTTAGAAATCTTAACTATTTTTAGTATGATGGTTATCTAAATGCAGAATTTATTAATTAAACTAGATGCTTATATTTATTAAATATAAATATAAATATTGATATTTTATTTTATTATATCATACATGATATATCATGATCCTATCAAGTTTATGTGATGGTCATATAGACTATATGATAACCAACTATAAGTTCTATAAAAAAATAATTACAATTCTATAAAATGAAAGTAATTTTTGAAAATGTGTTCTTTATACGAATGATTGTCAATCAACAAAATATGACTATTTATAATAAGTATGTCTGTTCATCAACAAAATATGGTTATATTTATAATGTTGTATAGTAATAAGTTGGTACAGTTGAAACTTTTATTCAGAAGAAACAAGGTCACAAGTGCTTAAACAGTTCATATAAGCATATACAAATCAGTTGGTGAAGTCTTGTTATAGAGAAGGGGTCGAAGGGTCGAAACCTGGTGATAATTTACAGCCAACGCCAGCTGCAAATTATCTCTTCGCACAAGCTATTAATTCCTGTGATTTTCTTCCGGAGGGTTTCGTCGAAGCAACGGTTCCATGGATGGGTGCCTCAGCTGCTAATTCTGCCCCATCCTTCGACTGCGGTTTTTATGACTCACTGTGGATGGAATTCCACATTAGAGAGTATAAGCGCTGGAGGGCCAATGGTGGTTTGGCCCATTGCGTTCGATCAATTTGCTAACGCCAAATTTGTAATTGAGCAGTTGAGGCTTGGATTGCAGATCTGCGAGGGATTGGATGCCATTCCCAGTAGTGATATTGTGGAAAACACAGTGAAGGCAGCCATGGCAATGGAAATTGGAAAAGATATGCGTCAACGCGCACTGAAAATTAATAATCCGTTAACGCGCAGTTCTATAATAATTAGATGGACCTATCAAATGTTTGAATCCTTACCCATTTAGTATGAATCCTTACCCATTTACAGACATCTCTATGAAATAATAGATGTTAAGGGGTGCACAAAAAAATATCTAATCTTCGTAATCAAATCAAAATCAGTAAAACGGATTACTTCAATGTACTTCTAAAAGCTCCACATTTAGTTCAAAGGTTCCATTTGGCTGCAATCAAACATAGAGATGTGAGAACAATTATTGATCAATACAAGCATCCACATGCTTTCTAGAGATGTGAGAACAATTATTGATCAATACAAGCATCCACGTGCTTCTAGCAATAAATCATCAGCTTCTCGTACTAGAATTTCATTCACACCTTTTAGCATAGCCCACCTTACGTATCATAATTATAGTCCGCTACAAGATTGCAGAGAGTAAAATCAACATAAGGACAAGATTTGTCCATTATAAATGGTAGCACAAGATAAGATAAGATAAGAAACAATATAGAGTCTCTTTAGACTTTCTTGATTTGAAAGCATGGCGCTAGCCTTCCATAAAACTTGTTTTTAAATGTATTATAGTAAAAACATGAATAATTATGTGAAAGAATCACATTTTCCTTCCTACATGTGTACACCCTTTGTTATTGTATATAAAGTAGTTGGGGGTGTTTAGTGCTATTTGAGCAAAGAAAAGACATCTTTGCCACATGCAAGGACTCAAAATAATAAATATGATTCAAGAAGAAAAATAAAATCCTTTAGATTTAGAAATTCACTCTATTAGAAGAATCAACAAACAATTGAAGTATAACAATTCATGTGATAGGCATGTTTTTTATGGTTATTTCAAGAGCTAAGTAATGTTTGCTATTAATAGATAATGTAATCATTGAGAACAAGAACCTAAACTGTGATTCCCTTATTATTATTTTTAGATTTTTGTTGATTCCTTACTTTAGCATAAACCCATACTTTATGATAGCCAAGAGCCTAAAGGTTTTCACGAAAAAAATCACATAAGCTAACATAATGTAACTAGATACTTTGCAATCATCTAAAAAAGGAACAAGTAGAATATGCTTATCCAAGTAAATTATTAGGTCACTTAAGGTAATGTGTTGATGCTATTTATTGTACAATCCATCATAGAAAACACAAGAACTCAAGAGGAATGAAAGCATGGAATTTCAATATGAATTGAAAATCTATACCATGGTCATCCCTTTCATCATAAAAGGTGTTGCATCCACTCATGATTTTATAGTAGCTTTGTAGTCCTCCATATTAGCTAGATTAATAGTCAATAGAATGCACACTCACCAAAACTACCACTATCTACATTATTGGTGCTTCCATTGAAGTGTTAAATCCACAAATAAAAATAGAGCCACTAGTGTGGCTATGAAAAGATGAAAAATAGAAAGTTAGAAACATGAACAAAAAAAAATATGTTGAGACATGCATAAATAAATAGGTAATAAAAAATATTCCAAATGAAAAAAATGTGTGTGATACATTGAGGTGAACTTAATTGCTTCTAGTTTCTAATTTTTTAATGCTCTTTCTAGTAAGAAAAAAGAGAACGTTACAAATGTCTTTAATTTTTGCTTCACATGATGTGTGATTAGATGAAGTCTTTTGTTTTTTTTTTGAACAAATTAAAAAATTATAAAATTCCCAAGAAAAAGGTTTAGAGAAATTATAAAAATAGAAACTAATAATTTCTTCTATGGGAAAAATTGAAGAAATAAAAAACATTAGCCACACATTCAATTTTCCCCTTGGTACAACTTACAAAGTAAACAAATATGCTATGGTGAAAACATAATTATCTTTCCAAGAGAAACATTGTTCGCATCTTATAAAGGAGATGACCTAATAGATGAGTGTGCTTCAATAACCATTGCATTGTTCCACTTAGGCCTTTAGTTAAATATATTAAAAGAACTATTATTTAAAAAATTAGACTTTAGTAAAAATATAGTAAGGCACCAACACATGTGCACATCTACATGTTTTACTATACCATTTAAGGTGTATAAAATAAAGACAATGTGATTGCAATAGAGGGCCACTTGCACAAATTATTAGATTATTTGAAAATAAAAACATTGATTTTCTATAAATTACATGTACAAATGTTACAAAATTCACCCTACATTCAAAGGCATATAAGTCAAATTGCTTTAAGATATACTTTGACATGACCACTTATTGGTCCCTAAGGTATCATAAATTATATATGTACATTTCCAATGCTTGGGCCTTCATGTGCATAGCTATCCAAACTTGCTCTCACTTCCACTAGACATCTCCCATTTAATCAAGGCACTTGCATGAACATTGATTGGTGTAAGGATTCTTTACCAAATTTAAATAAAAATTAACATCAAAATTTATAGCAAATCAATCAAAAAATTTACAAATATTTAATATTAAAATTTGACCAATAAAAATAAATGCTTAGCAATAAAAGCTTCACCTATCAATCTAACATATTTAATAGATTTTCCAAGAAAATCCAATATTTACATATACATAAAAAGGAGAGAAAACATAGTCATATGATGCTTATTGCATATGTTTAAGAAAACAAGTAATTCTACTTAGCCCTATAAACTAAGCAGTTGTTATTATCATTGTTGTATGTCATGCTAATAGATGGATGATGAAAATATTTGAGGTCTCATATAAGTTACAAAAGAGAACATCAAAATGAAGATGCATAGATAATATAATCATACAACAAAGCCCAAATATAATATTCCCTCTAGCTTTTAATACAAATGAGACTAACTGAGATGAACTCATTCCTAGCCCCTAGCCATCATGAACCTCTCTAGTGGTAAAATGGACTACATTTGGGTGATCTCATAATAGTGTGTCCCAGTTATGGAATGGGGTAAAAAATGAATCCAACGTGACAAAAATTGTAAAAACACCTTTGAATGAGCATATATTGTCGAATGAAGTGCCTTCCATCAAAGGTGATGCCCTCATGACCCTTGAATGAATGAGGGTTCAAATGAAGGTGGACACCTTCGAATGGAGGCCTTTTTTTCATTTTTGAATGTTTCATTTTCAAAATCCTTTATACAAAGGAACTTTGAGTAAAGGCACCTTCAAATAAAGGCAATGTCTTCATTTGAAGGTCTTTTGATGCCATCCTCCTACTCACAAAATTTTTAGAAGAAATTTGTGTTTTGATGCAAGAGTTTGGCCATCAAATAGAGTCACCATGACATGAGATTATGAAAGAATATAGTTGTTCAATATTTTTGAAAAGTCTAATTTCTAATATGTTTTATTTAATTTTATGTTATTTTTTTTTTTGGTTCATAAGAGGAGCTATTTCTAGCCCCAAGCCAGAGGTCATAAGGGGGACCTCCTCCCCATCAACATACTCAACATAGAATCCACTTAATCAACTCATTCAACTTAGAATCTAGATAGAAACCACATAGATGTTACTTGGGGGATTCAAACTTGGATCTCCATCTTGAGAACCTTATGGCCTTGCCATTTAAGCACAACCCCTTTCACAATTATTACGTTAATTTTTTATTTTCTAGTGAACATACACTTTTTACCAAACATAAATGTCTTTGTTTGATACATGTAGAATTTTTTTAAAAAGTAGAACATTTATAAAAATATTTATGCACACCATATTGATTTCCTTGTTTCAATATATATATATATATGCATTATGGAAAATATTACTTTAAATTATAATTAATCTAAATAAAAAATTAATAAAAAATAAAATATGCAACAAAAAATATGAAAAATACGCATGCATGCATTGGATATAAATGTTAATGATGCGTGTTTAAGAAATTATGAATTTATCTTATTTCTATAAAAAATTATGCGTTATGGAATAATATAACTCATTAGAAATACTATATAGTATGAAAAATAAGTTATTACAAAATGCTTAAAAAATGAGATAATTTTTTTTTTTTTTTTTAAAGAATGTTTTTAGAATATATACAGAAATTCTCAAAAATCATTATTTCACATTATCTTCAAATTCAGAATGGTTTGCTTTCTATAAGTGACAAAAAGCAAAATTTTAGTTAAAAATACTAATTCCAATGTCCCACTTAGGCCAAATAGAGGGCCACATTATAGTGTGATCACTCATTTCAATAGTATAATTAAAATATTCTATAAATGAAGATCATTTTAGCTTCTAAGAACAATTCTTTCCCATATTAGAGGTCAATTTGCATATATTGGAGAATTATCCATTTCATTGAAACTCAAGAATTTATTATGTTAATCTTAATGGGAGGAGAAAAATTATAACATTATCATCATTATCTTTAATAAATAGCTAAAATGCCAAGACTACATTGGTATTTAACTACCATCATATAAATGGAAGAATGAGGTAGCAGTAGTTCAATGGACAAGAATTTATCTTTTTTTCATGACCATATTATTTCCACCATTTTTTGATCCATTAAGCATGGTATTTCTTGGACCGCTCCTTTTCAATAAATAATTTTAAAAAAAGATTTGTGTATCAACGGGCTACAAATAGGGGTGTTGAAGAGAACCAACTAATCAACCATGCTAAGAAAGTTAAGTAATATAGGGTAAATGCAAGAAGATGAGTCCACTTTTAGTGGAATTTAGGTAGGGTAAAAAAATCCTAACTAGAATGGGTACATGTTTTGAAAAAATAGGTACCCATTTAGGAATGGGCACTTGAGCCTAAACTCATACCCATATGGAATAGGTACTTGTTATGGATTGGGAGCCCATTCCTAAATAGATACCCATTAGAAATGCATACCCATTAGAAATGCATACCCATTTAATAACATGTATGCATTCATAAAATAAATGGGTACCTGTTTATAAATGGGTACCCATTTATAAACGGGTACCCATTCTTGAAATATATTAATTATTGTTTTGGGTCTGTAACAAATTTATTTTTCACTTATTCGCATGGCACACCCAATTGCAAAAAGATCTCTAGAATGTGTACCCACATCAAGTGACCTCCCTAGCACTTCTCTTCGACCTCTAGCCTTCACAAGGGTTGATTTATTGTGTTTGTAGATAAGTGGCTTTCACATTTACACATTTTTGTCTTATTATTAATTTTCCTATTTTTAAATTTAGATTTAAAACCTAAAACCATAAAACAAATTACATTCACTAGAAAAGAAAACCCTAGGAGCTAGTCTAAACCCTAGAACCTATTTTAAACCTTGGGACCTTTAAATTGTAATTTGAAAACCCAAAATTTAGGGTTTAGATTTTGTAAACTGAAAATGAAAACACATTTTACCTTTAAACATGAATAAAATGAAATAAAATGAAAGACAATGAAATAAAAATAGTCAAAAACAATTTAAACAAAACAAAAAAATGTTCACTAGAATTAGGGGAGAGGAGCCAATAGTCGTTATGACTAACTTTGTGACCATGTAGTAGTTACAGGGAATATCATAGGACCTTTGGTTTTTTAGAAATGTGATATGGACTCTTATATATCTAAAAATAAGGTTTTGAGGTGTGACTCATCATGCAACTCACCACATTAACACATCTAGTGAGAAGTGTCCTTAAAACAAATTTTTAAAGATTCAACGAAAACTCTATCATGGAATCCCTAGTAGTTGAACAAAAAATATCATTTATATTTAGAACAATTGATCATAATTATTATTTACAATATAGCTTATATGCAACCTAAATGATCTCAATACCTTTTGATAACCATGAATTTTGTTATCTCTAACCTTTATATCCAACACAAATGACTCAATAATTGAACATAAAATACTATTTATTGTTATAAAAACATCACATGGACTTATTTAAAATACAGATTATATTCCTTTAAATGATCATAAAACTTTTTGAAAACCTTTTGCATTTCAATACTTGGTTGTCCACTTAACAAAATAATTGTTTAGATGAACATCTTAATTTATAAATGATACACTTTTAGTGGATAGTTATGATATTTTATTTAAAACAGAGACACTTGTAGTGGATAGTTATGAACACCTTCGTTGGGCCAACAAGCTTACGGGTTTGAACTTGTCAATAATGCCTTGGGAACCAAGACCCCCTAGTAGTGGTCTTGGTATTAAATCCATGGAAAGAGATCCCCCGTAAGGGTCTCTATGGGATCGGACCAAGCTAAAAACTTGAGTTACTCCAACAAAAAAAAACAAGTACAAATGTTACAAAATTCACCCTATGTACAAAGGAATCTATAAGTCAAATTGTTTTAAGTTATACAAGTCCACATGACCACTTTTAATAGTCACTAAGGTATCATAAATTATAAGTGTACATTCCCACTACTTGGGCCTACATGTGCATAGTTATCCATACAATTGGTTTGATGTTGTTGCTATAATAGTACGCTTTTTATATATCAACACCTATAGGTTGACTCAACACTTCCAACAAGTTAAAATTATTTTCCTATAGAAAAATTCTAAGAAATAACTCTCTAAAAGGTAAACAATAGAGGATTCATGGAGGGGGGTTAATTTAAGTTCTCAAAAAGGAACTTCATTGATAATTATTGGATTCCATGGTGCCTACTAATAAATCTTCTAGTTAAGATTGAACTCTACTACAACATCAGTTACAGCCACATTTTATAGGGTTGCATACCTATTGGGACATCCCACTTTATTGCTCTCAAAAACTGCTTCTCTTATAAAGAGGTGAATGCACAATGCCTACTTTCTTTGAAATTAATTTTAAAAACTAGGAATTCTTGATATTATTTACTCTTATCGCAATTCATTCCCTTAGAAATAGAATAATGAGGAATAATATTCTCCTTCAATCTTTTTCTAGGGCTTTGTATTGTAGAAGGATCCACAAGACCTTCAAAAATATTTTCTAGCCCCCCCTTAAAATTACAATCTACTAGCATTTCTTGATTGTTCATCCTATCATTGAAAGGAATTTGGGTTTCCTTTAGCACCTCATCATTAGTTGGTTTATTTTTCTTGCCCTCTATGGTCTTGCTACTTGTAGATCATGTTGGAATTAGTATTACATCTTAGTATAGTTTAGCGTATAGGTTAGATTAAATAATAAATAAACGTTAGTTTATAATAGTTAATAATAAATAAGTTATAATGTTATTTTTGGTAGTTACTTTTCCATAAATAGGTTTGGGTAGTTAGTATGGGAAATAAATATTTATAAGTAATTGCAATGTAATGTAACAATCAATGAGTATGAAACCCTGAATCAATCAAATAATATTACATATTATTCTATATTTTTCTTATGTGAAATAATGGTGTAATTTGTATATGCAATCTACTCATCATTTCAATATGGTATTAGAGAATTTATCCTTCTTATACCTATGAGTAGTGTAGCCCATTATTCTCTTGAAGTCTTTATAAGGGAAAATTAATATTTTAATACACTGCGTTGGAATTGTGTAATAGATTAAAAGATGCCATGGAGATTGGATTAAAAAATGTGTAAGACTCAATTCATTCCAAATATCCTCAAGTACATTACTCATTATCCTTGAGCATAATTATGTTGTTATAGATTGTTTTAAATTTAAAATGACATGTTTTAATACTAATCTAACATAGTGTCACTCAAACTATGCTATCTTTCTCATTTTCTAACGAAATTTAGAAATTTAAAAATGTTCTAGAAAGAAGATGAAGAGAAGAATGAAACTCATAAATGTTTTGAAGATGTTATTGGTATTTAATGAGAAGTTTTATGTAGAAGATAGTGGTGTGAGTCTTATATATAGTTTCATTGAAAAATAGCATTTAACCTTTGTCCTTGCATCCCATTATTGGTGGTTCATTTTTTAAGGATTCAATAAGAGTGTATGAATAAAATAAGAATTAAATATACATTATATTTGTCTTTATTTCTATGTCAACATTTGATTTTGAATGCAACTAGAGTAGTTGAAGATTGTTGCTAGAAAAAAAGAAGATAAATTTTAATGTTGCTATCACCTACTATCTTCTTCATACATGATGAATGCATAGCATTACAAATATCACTTTAATCATGCCAAAGTGCAAAAGTAATAAAAGCAAAGAATGAAACTATTAAATACTAGAGAGTCTCACAAAAAGGGCATATTTTATGTGATACATGGTGTATCATATGTGTAGCGGAAGTTAGGATGCTTGGTAGTTGAAGGTTTGGTAATCAATTTCAAGTTGGAGGTTATAGTTTCAAATATCATATAATTACTTTTATTTTAAATGGAGTTATAAGTTTTTTTTGTATTAATTGGTGCAATATTGATGGAATATGACGCCTTGTGATTTTTATTTTTGGTCATGGCCACATATCACATACATATAATATATAATTCTTGTATTCTTGGGACTATCCATGCTACACCTTATGTGGATTTCAAAGGCTCATATGTGGCATCAAGTGAATAAAGTGTAGTAGGTTCAAATTGGAGGCTGGAGGCATTAGAGGCCAGAGGTGTATTATCATCTCAAGCTAGCTTCTCATTTAGAGGTGATACTTTGCATGAGAAGAACTGGTTTCATTTTGAATCCCTTCATGGAGAAAGGGGACATGGTAGTTTTGTTTTGATTTGTGGATAATTAAGTATGTCTCAATCCATAGACTTGGTGAGTTGTACCTATGAATAGTTGAGTATGTATCAATTCATAGATATGTAGGTTTATAGTTATAGATAATTGAGTTTGTCTCAATCCATAAAAGGAGGAGTGTTACTATGGATAGTTGAGTAAGTCTTGATTCATAGTTGGTTGGTGTTATTTTTTGTGGATAGTTTAGTGTGTCTCGATTCACAAAAGGGTGTGGTGTACTTGTGAATAATTGAGTATGCCTTTTTAAAGGTTTGATAGTCAAGACATCCACTCTTGGGATTAGTTTGATGGGGATTTGGTTGAGGTGCTTTATCAAGTTTCTAGATGGGATGCACTGCTTCATCCTTTGTTCGAATTGATGTAATACAAGGGGAATGTTGGAATTAGTATTACATATTAGTATATTTTAGTGTATAGGTTGGATCAAATATTAAATAAATGTCAATAATTTTGGGTAGTTAGTGTAAGAAAATAAAGACTTTATAAGCCATTACTATGTAATGTAAAAATCAATGAGTATGAAACCCCCTATTGTTCAAATAATATTACATATTATTCTATGTTTTTATGTGTGCAATAATGGTGTAATTTGTATATGCAATCTACTCACCATTTCAATAGATCATAGATTCTTGTCTCTAGTTATCTACTTCTTAGGTTTGATGGAACCCATGTATCCTTATTCCCTTCAAGTTATTTTTTTTATCATTCTAGTTCTTCTATTAAAAATGAACCATTCATGAATGAGATTACCATATATTTGGCATCCCCCACATCTAAAGGTACTTACTTTCACACTCTAGGGCTTGAGACCATGCAAAATCCTTGACTTTTGAGGTTATACATTTTTGGAAGGGGAGGTTAGATGAAGTTACAAACCCATCCAAGCGTAAACTAGGAAGCTTTTTCCATGACAAGGCTAAGAGATTTCAATGGCCATCCTTAAATGTTTGGAAACCATCTCAAAAATATAAGGAGACTATAATTCTTGGTGGAAGGCATACATATGTATCCAAATAGGGACTGTAGAAGGGATTTCTTCTAAATAATTGAATCTCATGTGCTAATGCTTCATAAATAGACTTAATTTATAAATAAATAAGGCCCACTCTAAAAACTCCATCCCTAGAAGATCCATTCATTAAAATGTCTATAAGATAGCCCTTCACATAAGGATAAATAAGATTCATTCATTAAAATGTCTATAAGATAGCCCTTCACATAAGGATAAATATCAAATTCTCCATTAGTCTTCCTATTTTTTGGCTTAGAGATAGAGTTATTCTAAAGATAGTTGGGATCTTAAGAAATGAGATATCAAAATCCTACTTTGGAAGGTGGAGATGTTTTTCCTTAATTCATCCATATCTAGATTAATAAGTGGAGAATCTTGAAGCACTGGCATGCAAGAATTCTATCCATTGTTTGACTGAACCATCTTCTTTATGGTTGTTACTACTATCACAATGTCAATTTTCTTCTCTTAGATTGAAAATCTAGATCCATCTATAGTATCCCTAATCAAATAGGAGGCAAGGCTACCAGGAGCCACTAGAGGTGAAAATAGAGATCAAAATTAAAAAAAAACCTATGAAAGACATGAAATAAAAATCGAACAAAAATAGAAAATCACCAAACCCTACCATATCTCATTTTCACATGAAGAAAGGTGATTCTTTCATATTAATAATTAACATTCCCTTCATATATATTATTTTCACATAAGATTCTCAACATATTACATAATTTTCATGCTCGTCTTTATTCTTAACCTCAAAATATAATTATCATCCTTAATTTTTTGTAAATGGATAACATTGTCCAAAACAAAAGGTTTCATCAAGATTTTCACATTCTAAGTGTACAATGCCCCAACCCCTTAGTATTAAATAGACATCAATTTGTCCATAGAGTTATCACTCCTATTAGGTAGTTCCCCTCTAGGTAGCACCCATTTTTAGATATGTCTAAAGCATCTTTGTATATGCCATTAGCATTTTGGCCTCCTTGTTTTATTGGAGCTATATAATGTTTTAAAGTTTGAGTTATATAAAATTTCTTTTGTAACTTTGGTTCAATGGTGATAGATTATTTATGAATCAAACAAGTTTGTAAAACTTTAGAAATCTTAACTATTTTTAGTATGATGGTTATCCAAATGCAAAATTTATCAATTAAACTTGATAATTATGTTTATTAAATATAAACATAAATATTGATATTTTATTTTATCATATCATACATAATATGTCATTATCCTATCTAGTTCATGTGATGGTCATATAGACTATATGATAACCAATCACAAGTTCTATAAAAAACTAATTGAATCAAACTCATAATGAGATAATTCTAAAAAGTGACAAGAAATTTAAATTGAAAATGTGTTCTTTATAAGCTTAGTTGTCCATCAACAAAATATGATTATATTAGAAAAAACCAAAATAAAAACAAAACAAAAGCTCTTCATAAACTTTATATTAAAAGAAAAAATTTAAGAAAAAATATTCCAATATTATTAAGAGGAAAATTCAAGAAAATCTAAAAGTTAGATATTTGAAAGTTTAAAATAAAATGAAAATCTATAAATATGATTCTTATATGATTCTTGATTAAATTAATTAATTAATTAATGTAAAAAAAAGAAAATTGTAACATAAATATAGAGAAAAGAGACTAAAATAAAAAAAAATAATAGAAGATGTATGCAGAACTAAAGCTCATAAATTAAGGTAGAAGTAGATTCTCTATAAGGGAAGGTGTGTCATAAAATGAGAAAAATTTATTAGAAAACAAAAATTGAAGAAAATTTGGAGGAACTGAGGGAATTTAAATTTGAAATGTAAGGTTATGATAATTTAAGAGTGAAACTAGAATCCCATTTCCTTAGTTTTGAAAAATGCATTAAGATATTTGGTTAAATCTTATATATGGTTGTTTTGAAATTATTGTGTATTTGATTGTTGTATTGGCAAATCTATTGTTTATTTATCCTTTCTTTTGTTTATTGTTTACAGTATATATATATATATATATATATATGCAATGAGGGAGTCGGCCAGCTTCGTGGAGTAATTAATAAGTACACTGCACCTTGGCTTTCACTGTAAATGACTTTTTTTCTTTTATCATGTTTGTTGTGTATCTTTTATTGTCAGTAGGTTCTGAAATCGGCATAGTATTTTGTGATTTATTGCAATAGAAATAAGATGATGTTGGTGGTGGGCCGAAATTTTAAATTCTCTATATTCTATGGAGAAATTTTTGACGATTCAAAATTGTGGATACGTTCTAAGCCTGGAATTTCAAACTGACCATGCCTGTCAATTAGAAATTGATCAATGGTTGTAAAATTTTCATTGCTTGAAAATGTATATAATTTTTTTGAGTGTCAAAGGCTTACTTTGCTCATATTTGTATCTCCTGTGTTCCTTTTCCTTGGCCAATTTGCTCTCCAGGGTTCAACCCCAACACAGGAGTTAAAAAAAAAAAAAAGACATTAAGAAGTCTGTGACATTTAAAGAAGTAAAAGGTGAAGTTCCATTTGAAAGGGAAAGAGTAGGGTTTAAATTTGATGGCCGTATACCTATATTTAAAGATTTTAACCATAAAATACAATGAAAACAAGTGCCACGTAGTGGCTAGTACCTGCCTTGTAGTGTTATTATAGTATTTGTTTAGTTGTAATTTTTTTGTTGAATCCCTATTGGTTGTATATAGTATTTGTTTAGTTGTAATCTTTTTGTTGATTAGATATTGGTTGTATAGACAAATTGCATTCCAATAATTAAAAAAATAAATTTTGAAGAGTGTTGAAATGTTTTGGGTAAATAAAAATCTCACAAATAATCTAAAACTAAAATATTTCCTTAACTATAAAACTAAACTTTACAAAGCCTATTAAATAACACAAATATTTCTTTAAAATGTAATAATACTAATACTTTTATAATTTAAAATGCATTAAAATATTATAAGTTTGAAAAATAAAATAAAAATTTAATAACATGGCAAAATATTTTTCATGATACTAGATTTTTAACTTTTGACTAAATAAAATTGAAATCCTAGATTTTTAACTCTTGAATAAATAAAATTGAAATCCCTAAAATAATTTAATTTCATAAAATAAAATGTGTAGAACTCTAACCCTAGTTGGGTGTGGAGAGATTTGAAATGTCTGCCTAACATATTAAAATGTAATAATATTGAATACTGGTACAATTTAAAATGTATTCAAATATTGCAAGTTTGAAGAATTACTACACAATATAATAACAATAACATATTCATATTTAGATCACTACACTTAGTCACTTAATTTTTTGTTTAAATAATAATAATAAGTACTTTTAGAGAACTTTTGACTAAATAAAATTAAAATCTTAGATTTTTAACTCTTGAATAAGGGCAGGGGCCCTGACTCGATTGGTTAAGTAATTTCGTTGTGGTAAAGATGGTCATGAGGTCCAGTCTCCCCCTGCCCACCTGATAATTGTAACCGGTTTATAGCTCCAGTCAAAAGCGTTTACCCATGAATTAAAAAAAAAAAAAACTCTTAATAAATAAAATTGAAATCCCCCAAAATAATCCAATTTCATCAAATAAAATGTGTAAAACCCTAACCCCAGTTGGGTGTGGAAAGATTTGAAATGTCTACCTAACATATTAAAATGTAATAATATTGAATACTATTACAATTTAAAATGCATTGAAATATTGTAAGTTTGAAGAATAATTACACAATATAATAACAATAGCATATTCATATTTAGATCACTACACTTAGTCACTTAATTTTTAGTTTAAGTAATAATAATAAGTACTTTTAGAGAACATGATTTTAATAATTTTAATTAATCTAATATTGTGGTTGTGGTTTAGTAATAATTTAATTTGGTAAAAATAAATAACACTAAAATATTTACTCAGCTATGAAACTAAACTTTACAAAGCCTATTAAATAACACAAATATTAATACTATTAAAAAATATAGGGTTCTACACATTTTATTTTATGAAATTAGTTTTTTTAAGATTTTAATTTTATTTACTCAGGAGTTAAAATCTAGTATTTCAATTTTATTTATTAAAAATTTAAAAATTTATAGTATCATGAAAAATATTTCTACATATTATTACATTTTTTCTTTTATTCTTCAAACATACAATATTTTAATGTAATTTAAATTATCATAATATTAATATTATTACATTATAATATCCTAAGTAGACATTTCAAATCTCCACATAATACAAATATGCAGGCTTTGTAAAGTTTAGTTTTATAGTTAAGGAAATATTTGTGTTATTTAATAGGCTTTGTAAAGTTTTGTTTTATAGCTAAGTAAATATTTTAGTGTTATTTAATTTTTACCAAATTAATTTTTTTTTGAGATTTCAATTTTATTTTACCCAAGATATTTCAAAAGGAGTTCACATAAATTTTTCTTTATTTTGCAAATAGAATAGTTACAAATTTAAAATTGATAAACAATTTTTTATTTTAGAAAAAAATATTACTAAACCACAATATTAGATTAATTAAAATAATTAAAATCATGTTCTCTAGAGTACTTACTATTATTACTAAAACAAAAAATTAAATGACTAAGTGTAGTGATCTAAATATGAATATGTTTTTGATAAAATAAGGCGGCTAAAACCAGGGGCCGAACCCTTATACAAAACCAAGCCCAGGGGGCAAGGAAATAGCGTACTGACAGAACTCAGCCAGCACAAAAAAAGACCAGCAGCAAAGGCACAATAGCCTTACTAAAAAAGAAACAACAACAAAGCCTAACAGACTAAGCAACAAAGTTGCAAGGAGCAACAACCTAAACAATAGCAGAACCAGACCTAACAGGTCGAACACCCTTGGCACGCGTGCGGTTCAAAGAAACATGCTTGGGAAGACCTCGTTTCCTCCTTTGGACAATAGTCCAAAGAACATCTCTCCATCCCTAGAAATAGGAGAAGAAGGAGAAACTCTCTCCAAATCCATGGAAAGGGGCGAAGCTTGGGGCACAACAACATCAGCCCCAGCAACATGTGTACCTATATTAACAGTGCGAGACATATCAACAGCTGAGATTTCTGCAGCAGAACCACCAGCAATCCTAACAGCAGAACCACCAGCAACACTAGCGATAGAACCACCAGCAATCCCAATAGCAAACCCACCAGCAATCCCAACAGTAGACCCACCAGCAACCCCAGTAATCCCAGTATCAGAACGATCAGCAACACCAGTAATTCCAGCCGCAGAACCACCAGCAATACTAGCAATCCCAGCAGCAGAACCACCAACAACACCAGCAATCCCAGTAGCAGAACCACCAGCAGTAAAATACATAGCTATAAAATCTAGAAACTACACAATATCAGGAGTAGACCCATCATCATCAGAGGAAGAATCAACTGCCTTTGACCTAGAAATATCCTCAGTAGCACCAACTGTAAGATGTTCATGTAAAGAATTCTTCCACCATGAGGAAGAACGAGGGATCTTTAAGCGAGGACACCCAGAAGCCAGATGACCTATAGCAAAGCATCTATGACACCAGAAGGGAATACCTTCATAGTCTAAAATCTACCTCCAAGAATTATCAGCAACCTGCAGTATAATCTCAGCTGGGAGAGGCTTAGAGAGATCGAGACCCATAAGAACACAAGAGTATGTGGTATGAGAAAATAAGGTAGTCACTTGATCGACCATAATAAAAGAGCCCAAAGAATTACCAGTACCCTCATAACAAGATTTGCACCAAAGATGCAGTGGAAGATTCAGGAGATGAATCCAAACAGGCATTCTATTGAAAGACTCAGTCAATGGGTTAAAGGAGGGAACCCAAGGCTTGAGAAGGAGGGCATGATTGCCCCAAAACTAGGCTTGAGTATGAAGGATAGCATTCTGATCAGAAACTGAAGCAAAAACAACTACAAAGAAACCCTTTGCACAAGGGTAAATTTCTATTTTCCCCTCTGTGAGAGGGCACCAATGCTCTGAAATCTAGAGGTTCAAATCACCCAGCCGAGGCCACCAACGGTCAAATCTACAAATCAAACCCTGCTTAGAGAAATAGTCAATATTTTTTAAAACCTCATCCCCAAGGACCACTACAGGGGGAGGCAAGTTTGACTGAGAAATAGATCTCCTAGATACTAGAATATGTTCTTGATGATCTAAATATGAATATGTTATTGTTATTATATTGTGTAATTATTTTTCAAACTTACAATATTTTAATATATTTTAAATTGTAATAGTATTCTATATTATTACATTTTAATATGTTAGGTAGACATTTGAAATCTCTCCACACCCAACTGGGGTTAGGGTTCTACACATTTTATTTTATAAAATTAGATTATTTTAGGATTTCAATTTTATTACTCAAGAGTTAAAAATCTAAGATTTTAATTTTATTTAGTCAAAAGTTAAAAATCTAGTATCACGAAAAATATTTCGCCATGTTATTACATTTTTATTTTATTTTTCAAACTTACAATATTTTAATATATTTTAAATTGTAATAGTATTCAATATTATTACATTTTAATATGTTAGGTAGACATTTGAAATCTCTCCACACCCAACTAGGGTTAGGGTTCTACACATTTTATTTTATAAAATTAGATTATTTTAGGATTTCAATTTTATTAGTCAAGAGTTAGTATCACAAAAAATATTTCGCCATGTTATTACATTTTTTATTTTATTTTTCAAACTTACAATATTTTAATGCATTTAATGCATTTTAAATTATAAAAGTATTAGTATTATTACATTTTAAAGAAATATTTTGAGATTTCAATTTTATTTACCCAAGACATCTCAACACTCTTCAAAAATTAATTTTTTAATTATTGAAATGTAATTTGTCTATACAACAAATACCTAATCAACCAAAAAAAATTACAACTAAACAAATACTATATACAACCAATAGCTAATCAACAAAAAAATTACAACTAAACAAATACTATTATAACAACAGTAAAGTTTAGTTTTATAGTTAAAGAAATATTTGTGTTATTTAATAGGCTTCGTAAAGTTTAGTTTTATAGCTAAGTAAATATTTTATTGCTATTTTATTTTTACCAAATTAAATTATTTTTAAGATTTCAATTGAATGCAATTTGTCTATACAACAATACTTAATCAACAAAAAAAATTTACAACTAAACAAATACTATATACAACCGATAGTTAATCAATAAAAAAATTACAACTAAACAAATACTATAATAACAACAGTAAAGTTTAGTTTTATAGTTAAAGTGATATTTGTGTTATTTAATAGGCTTTGTAAAGTTTAGTAAATAAATATTTTAGTGCTATTTTATTTTTATCAAATTAAATTATTTTTAAGATTTCAATTTTATTTACCCAAGACATTTCAAAATGAGTTCATATAAAATTTTCCTTATAAATTTGGTTTTGGAAATATAATAGTTACAAATTTGAAATGATAAACAATTATTTATCTTAAACCACAATATTAGATTAATTAAAATAACTAAAATCATTTTTCTAAAAGTACTTACTATTAAAACTTAAACAAAAAATTAAGTGACTAAGATAAAATACTGTAGTGATATGAATATGTTATTGTTATTATATTGTGTAATTATTCTTCAAACTTACAATATTTTAATGCATTTTAAATTGTAATAGTATTCAATATTATTACATTTTAAATCTTAGGCAAACATTTCAAATCTCTTCACACCCAACTAAGGTTAGGGTTCTAAACATTTTATTTTATGAAATTAGATTATTTTTGGGATTTCAATTTTATTTACATCAAGAGTTAAAAATCTAGGATATCAATTTTATTTAGTGAAAAGTTAAAAATTTATAGTATCACGAAAAATATTTCTCCATGTTATTACATTTTTTATTTTATTCTTCAAACTTACAATATTTTAATATTTTAATACATTTTAAATTATAAAAGTATTAGTCATTTTAAATTATAAAAGTATTAGTATTATTACATTTTAAGGAAATATTTGTGTTATATAATAGGCTTTATAAAGTTTAGTTTTATGGTTAAGGAAATATTTTAGTCCTATTTTATTTTTACCAAATTAGATTATTTTTTATATTTCAATTTTATTTACCCGAGACATTTCAACACTCTTAAAAAATTAATTTTTCAATTACTGGAATTCAATTTGTCTATACAACCAATACCTAATAAAAAAATTACAACTAAACAAATATAATATACAACCAATAGCTAATCAACAAAAAAATTACAACTAAACAAATACTATAATAACACTACAAGGCAGGTACTAGCCACTATGTGGCACTTGTTAATTCAAAAAATTAAATTCATAAAAACTAATGATTTTTCCCTCTCATAATTATCGTCAATTTGTGTTCATAATTTGTTTACTTGCCACATCCTCCCTTCAAACCAAAATTCTCTCCGCATTTATAGTTTTTTGTTTCACTCTCCAACAATCTGCAAAGAAAAGGTCATTTTTTTTCATCCAATGACAATATAGATAAATCATTTTTCAATAATTTTTTGTTAAAAATTTATCATGTTGACATAGGAAAAATACAAATTTAAATCAAATTTGCCCGACAAGAAAAATAATCCTATCTTTTAATTGGTTTGCAATCAATAGATTAATAACTAGATAAGTGTGAACTCATTGCAATAGATTAATAACTAGATAAGTGTGAACAACAGAAGGCAAGTACTAATAAAAGTATGTAGTTTAGCCCCATTTAATGAGACATCAATGGTTAAGATCAAATGAATAGTTAAGAAATATTTTAGTGAAATTAGGTTATTTATGTGTAGAACCCTAAAGTATAGTAATAATACTAATACTTTTATAATTTAAAATGCATGAAAATATTGGAAGTTTGAAGAATAGAATAAAAAATATAATTAAATTCATGACTAAATAAAATAAATAATCTAATTACATAAAATAAAATCTGTAGAATACTAAAAACTAAATTAAAATTATATTACTTTTAGCTAATGAAGCAAAAAATTAATCGCCATCCATTTAGGCATGACTTAACTAGTGGGAGACAAAATTTGTGTTCATAATTTGTTTACTTGCCACTACTCCCTTCAAATCAAAATTCTCTCCGCATTTATAGTTTTTTGTTGCACTCTCTTGACAAACCGGCAATCCGCAGAGAAGAGGTCATTTTTTTTCAGCCAATCACAATACATTTAAATCATTTCTAAATAATTTTTTGTTAAAAATTTATCATGTTCACATAGGAAAAGTACAAATTTAAATCAAATTTGTCCGACAAGAAAAATAATCCTATCTTTTGATTGGTTTGCAATCAACAAATTAATAACTAGATAAGTTGAACTCATTGCAATAGTACCAGCTGAAGGCAGGTACTAATAAATATTTGACTGTATGTTAATACATGTAATTTTTTTTAGAAACTGTAAAAAAACAATTAATATTAAAATTTGAGTATAGATATATACATTAGAAACTTTATATATAAATAAGTGTTTTTTCCTTTTATTTTTAATTTTTTTAATAGAGACTTCTTATATATATACATGTGTGTTAAAAACAATACAAATATATGTTTTTTACTTTTATTTTTAATTTTTTTAATAGAAACTTCATCAACTTCTATTATTTTAATTTTTTTCTGAGATTTTTAAAAGATATTCAAAATATTCTTTGAGTTTTTTTTTTATATTATAATTTTATAATAGAAACTTCTTCAACTTTTATTATTTTAATCTTTTTCCTAGATTTTTTAAATATATTCTAAATATTCTTTGAGTTTTTGTTTATATTATTAACCTATAAATAATATTTTATATTATATATTTTTTAAAAGTGAAACTGTACAGTCCACCTCTTTTGCATTGTGTTACAACTTGCAAGAATCCTCTTCTCAGCACACTATCAATTTCTTTTTTTTGAACCTCATTGGGCTGAATCTTTAATTGATGGAGCTAATGCAATTGTACTATACCAAGAATAATTTCTTAATTTTTTCTATTTCTAAGTTACAGCATGACTTGGCCTCTCCCTTAGATATAAAGGATGAAATTCATGGAGTATCTGAACAAAAAGAAGTAGATTTGATCAATCCCCACTTGAAAGAAAAGAAGATTCTCATTGTTCTGGATGATGTGTGGAAGCCCATTAAAGAGCACAATCTGATAGAAAGACTTGGCTTGACAATTAGCCCTAACTGCAAACTTGTGATCACAACTAGAAATAAAGAAGTTTACAGAAATGTGAAGGCAGAAATTTATGATATGGAATGTTTGTGTGAATAAGATAGTTGGAAATTGTTTTATATTTATGGCTTTCACATTGTGAGGAAAATATACCACCTGAGCACCTTGTGGATGTCATTCGCAACATTGTAAAGAAATGTGGAAACTTGTTGTTGGCCATCAAGACAACAACATCTCTGAGAGACACCACACTCTGAAGGGAATGAGACTTCAAATTAAGTCATCTTAGAAAGGTATCTACTCTCAAAAAACCCATGGAAGTTTTGAAATTGAGTTATGATTGCTTGGCTGCACATCTTAGGGCTTATTTTTCTTATCTCTCTTTCTTCCATGAGGATGAGAAAATAGATTTTGAGTACCTCTAGATAGGAGAAGGGATCATTCTAGACGAAGAATTTTTTGTCATCTTTATTCTCACTTTCAATTGCATAGAAGGTATAAATTATAATTTCACGGATCAATATATTAAAATCATTTGTAATTTTATATATTTATTATAGAAAATTTGACTTGTATTAAAAAAAAAATTGTCATGAAGGTCAATAATGAAGATGAAACTGTAGAAAAAAATATTTCTTAACACGCAAGGTGGACCAAATTTAAGTCCCAGGAAAGAGAACCAAGTATGTATTTTGTACCATTTTATATTTTTCTTAAATAGATATTTGATAATTTGATATATTTGATAATTTGATGTAAGCACATACTATTATGTTTTTAAATCCCAAACAAATATAGTTGATTTCCCATCACATTAATTTTTAGAAGAAAAATAATGTAGCTTACAGATTTAAATAAATTTTGACAGCATATCAATATGTAAATCAACACTTTAAAAACATGAAAGAAAAAGAATAGAGGAAAGATAGACAGAAGAGAAGAGACACCAATATAGGTGGAAAAATCCAACCAATGTATTAATTTGCAACAACAAACATGTTACAATACACTTGGAGGTTAAAAGCCTTAACATGGAGATATTTATAGAGGAAAACTAACAACATAACTCTAGATATAACTCTCCCTCAATGGGAAAAACCACAAATCACCAATGGTTTCTAAAAACATATGCTAGAAACCACTAGTTAATTTAGGCATTCTTATCCATGCAAAAATCACAACACCCAATCAAGAGGAATTAAATAATAAACTTCCTCTTCCAACTCATGATTTTATTTGCCTTTTTAATGTGTAGTGCAAACTAAAAGATATTCCTTATTTTATCCAAATTTTCATTTATCTTTCCCTTTTTTCATGATCTTTCTAATCTAACTACTGAAAAACATCTTACAAGTTGTCATAATTGCTTTTAGCAAATTTCATGACAATTAAGTGATAATTACAAATTGTCAAAATATAATTAAATACAAATATGTTAAAGCAAGCTTGAGACATTTTCCCAACATTATTCAAGAGAAATAAGGTTGTTTAGTTTAAACTTTTATTTAGGAGAAATAAGGTTAGAAGTGCTTAAACAATTGATATGTTGTAAGTTTGAATTAAGTGGAAATAAAACAAATTTAAATGTAGAAGTATTTTATGCAAGTATATACCAACCAGATGGTGAAATATAAAGACACCTTACATACTGTCAAACTTTACCTTATAAAAAGAAAGAGAGAGAGATTAGGGTTGAAGAGGATGAATGTAATTCACCTCATTAATTAAAGACCAAAGAAAAATATAAAATATAAAACCAGGAGAACCTAAAAATATTTAATATTGTATTATAATAAGTAACAATGTAAATAAAGCAATATATATAATATATCATACATCATCTTTATATAATATTTATTTATTTTTTAACGTCTTAAACTAAGAAAGAAAGCCTCGTTGTATTTGTTTCTACAATTGAAAAGGAAATGTTAAGAATATGTGATATATTTGATAGATTCTCACTCGCTAACAGACGGTGTTATTCATTAAATACCAAAGAAAAAAAACGATACGGGCACTTAACAGAGTGTCGGATCAACAAAAAGGATAGAGCATAGTTGAATGGATAGCATGGCCAGCTAACACGTCAAAAAAATGATTGTTTTATGTGTCCCCTTCCACATTGTTACTACGATGAGGCGCAAATAAAAGCATATTTGACGGACGACTCGACATCTATTTGGCCTTTAACTCGGGTTTCTTAGCTAAAAAGAGATTGGAATTATCGTTGTGTGATGTTTACGCGGCTCGATGTTCCAAAATATAGATCATACGCCAACACGCAACGGTATCTTGCGTGCTAAAATCCCTTTGTTATCTCAGACAATGCTTTCAAACCCCTTCAACTTATTATTCCGAGAAGCCCAAACACCAGCTGTTTAGGTATTGATAAAGACACCTTACATAACTTTGCCCGATTCTCAGATCAAAATTTTGTTTTAAAAAAATTGATATATCAGTCTGGAGAATCTGGCTTTCTATAAAGGAGGCACGGCTGGTCCGACACTTTCTGCTTACGTGAGAGAAAAGAGCTGTTGGCCGTACCATTATCCATAGCATATCAATTTGCTAACGCCAAATTGGTAATTGAGCAGCTGAGGCTTGGATTGCAGATCTGCGAGGGATTAGATGCCATTCCCAGTAGTGATATTGTGGAAAACACAGTGAAGGCAGCCATGACAATGGAAATTGGAAAAGATATGCGTCAACGCGCACTGAAAATCAAAGAATCCATCAATGAAGCGTCCTGCAAGTTAAGCATTAAAGCTTTTGTATCTTACATCCTCAGCCTCGGCTTGGATGAAGATAAGTGAAAATGTTTTATTGATCAGATGTAATGCTTTGTAATCTCGTAGGCTTGGATTTTTACGTGATCACACGTATCAATCCACAATAAACAAGGGCTGCGCTGCCGCTCAAGTTCCTTTCAATGGTTTGGAGAAATGACCAGCAGATTGAGGTCATGGACCCACCTGTGCTGAAGCTGTCATTAGTTTTGGCTGGCTCCTCAACCCAATCATTGTTTCTTTTTTATTGTTTTTGAATTTTTTCTTTAGCCAGAAACAACCTTCATGGTATTGTAGTGTGGGACTAGTGAAAGGAAATTTTCCGTGGTTGAACATTTTCCTAGTTAATCTAGATCTCAATTGCATTCCATTTCTGTATGTGATGTCTGTTATTTGTTAATTTGAAGCGGCAGATCAACCAAAAACAGGTAGAATATCACAACATGATAACCATTAATACGGTGTTCAAAATAACATAATTCAAAATATTCACATAAATAAAATTTCAAAAATATGAACATTTAAGAGTTTGTTTAAAAGTATCACAACAAAAAGGACGATCAAATAACTTAAAAACTTTAAATTATTTGTTAATATAACACAAACGAATATAGTCTTGTCACATTTACTTGATCCAAAAATTAGACACAATCACCATTTTTCTTAATTAAAAAAAGTCTTGTTTTATAATAATTACATGGACCTATCAAATGCACAAATGTTTACATATTTATAGACATTTCTATAAAACAATGGATGTTAAGGGGTGTCAAACCCTCATAATCAAATCAAAATCAGTGAAATGAATCACTTCAATCTACTTTTAAAAGCTCCACATTTAGTTTAAAGGTTTTATTTGGCTGCAATCAAACATAGAGATGTAAGTACAATTATTGATCAATGCAAACATCCACATGCTTCCTAGCAATAAAGCATAAACTTCTCTTACCAGAATTTCATTCAAGCCACTTTTAACATAGCCCACCTCAAGTGTCACAATTATTCTCCACTACAAGATTAGAGAGGGAAAAATCAACATAAGGACAATTTGTCCATTATAAATGGTAGCACAAGATAAGATAAGAAACAATATATTCTCCTTAGAATTTCTTGAATTGAAACCATGGCCTTAGCCTCCCATAAAACTTGTTTTGGTGTTTTCATTGAACTGCTAAATCCATGAAGAAGAGAAAGAGAGCCACTACCATGGTTGTGAAAAGATGAAAAATAGAAAGTTGAAATGTGGACAAAGAAAAAGATGTTGAGACATGCATAAATGCATGGGTAATAAAAAAGATTCCAAATGAAAAATATGCATGTGTGACACATTGCAAGTAAACTTAATTGCTTCTAGTTTCTAATTATTTTTAATACCCTTTGCAGTAGAAAAAAATATATCATTACAAACCTCTTTGAATTTTACCTCACTTCAGAAAGGATGTGTCTTTTGGTGTAACAACTAATCTACTCAATTCAATTAAAACATTAAATTAAGAGATAAATTCTTTTAAAGTACAAATAAATAAACATATAAGTAACAATGATAAAGATAATAATGAAATGAAACCATCATTGCGACTTAGTTTATCCATTACATAGAAAGTCAAAAGTTGACTATATTTTTTTAAAGATATTTGCAAATGATTCAAAAATAATACAAATAAGGATTGTGTATTTATCAACCATTAAGGTTTGGAAGTTTTCAATCACAGTGCAAAAGTCAAATCTCAACTCATGAAACACAGAGATTCCCTGTGCTTACTTATGAATTGGAGGAACCTTGACCCTTCAACAAAAGTTATAGAAGTTTGAAGCTGGCTTGAGAGAGAGAATCTGTGCAGCATGTTCCACTAACATACTCCAAGCACTTACATGAAAACTATACTAACATGTTAAATATAAGCTTAATACATAGCTCACTATTCCTTGGTATTCCATATTTAGCATCATCTCCAACACCACCATACCAGGTAGTCTTTGACAAAGGTAGTTCATTTAACTAGTTATAGATTGCAATGTAAATTCGTCAATGAACTCTATATCTTTCTGACTTTTTAACTCTATTTATTTATATTGAAAAGAAACATGTATCTTGTCACATCATCTAGGTTGCATGTAACGTTAAGGAATAATTGATTTCAAGCAATCCACTGTGAATCATTGTCACAATTTTCCCATTATTTTTTTTAATGGAAAGAAGGCTACTCTTTTTTCCAAGGTCATTAAACAAATGAAGAAAGAAAAAATAATGTTATATAGATTGAGATGGTGTACAAGTCTCCTAGTTTCATTAATTTCCATAAAGATTAAAACTATAATTATCAACACCATTTACCACATCAAAATTAAAAAAAATTATAAAATAATAATAACTATTAAATAAATAATGAATAAATATTATTTAATAACACTTGAAACTTTAAATATATGTATATAATATATAATAAAAGTTACAATATATATATATATATATATATATATATATATATATATATATATATATATATATATATATATATATGTTAAGTAAAATTCTTTCGAATCATTATATATAATATATCATATTATCAACATAAAAATATTAATAGCTTCCTTCCGTAAACTTTTGAACCAAATATTATAAATATGAATATTTTATAACTTTATAATATGTCTTTGTCAATTTCTTTAATAAACAAACATCATTTCTAAGACATAGTCATGACTACAAAATCTTGGTAGATGTGCATATAAAATGTAGTAGCAAGACAAGACATGTGGACTGTTTGCAGTTTTGACAAATGGTTGTTAAAAAAAATTCTGAAACTATCGAGTTATGCAAAAGATGATAACATAGAAAGGCATGTGAACTGTTGACGAAGAGCCTCAAGAACCTTAGCTCATGGTTTTGCAAATATTGCACAACACACGATAGGTTTAATAAAATCGCATTTAGACTTCCATGCCATTGCTGCAATAAATTTTAAAGCTAAACTAAACCTTTGGCTCGACTTCTTTATCGCTGATAGTAAATAATAAAATAGGTTTCGTAATAACAAATAAAACAAGTGTCATGTAGTGGTGAATACTTGCCTTGTAGCATTGTAAAAATAGCTTATGTTTTGTAGTTGAATTTTTTTTCTTAGATTAAATATTTGTTTAATATTGATGTGGAACTCATTTATTGGTAAATACTCTTCATGAATTGATTAGTTGATTTTGAGTTTGATTTAATAATTGTTTGGTTAGCATACACTAGAATGGAGTTTGCATTGGGAAATGTAAAAAAAATGTGAATTCTAGTCTAATATTACCAATTCTTGAGTCTCATTTTCATTAATTATAGCATTTCATTACTTGTTACATAAAATAGCTAAACTATCAAGTTGCAAATTTAGAGAGATATCTTATTTTGCAATCCAATATCTCACATCCCTTCGTAGATTTAATTCAATTTATGTTGTGTAATACTATTTTGCTATTGATTGTTGAATCTTATTTGCATGTAAAAGGTTTTAGGATCTCTTCAAAACCTATTTTACCCGTTTTTAATAAAAAAACAATGAAATTACATAAAATAAATAATTATGTTGTGTAATATTCCTATTAATATAAAATTGATATTAATATGATTATTTATATTGTCCTTTATTATATATATATATATATATATATATATATATATATATATATATATATATATATATATATAATTACAATGAAGAAAATTAAATTATGAATATAACTAAAAATATATTAATATTTAATACTTATACACAAATATATATCAATATTTCATTTTACTATAATATAATATATTTCATTATACGCTGAGAGATATCTTCCAAGTTGCTGGCATTTATAAATTACTTGCAATTAGAATATTTGATATGCTCACATGAGTTAATTTAAAGAGACAATGTTGCAAGACTTTTCATATTCTTCAAACATAATAAAGATTTCATTCCATAACTACCCAAGTTTTTCTATTTTTCTATACATTTGGCTTCCACGAATTTATTTATTTTTTGTTTAACGTGATAAAGATTTCACTCCATAACTGCCCAAGTTTTTCTATATTTCTATCCATTTGGCTTCCACAAATTTATTTATTTACACATTTTATGAATTTTGTTTACATGGAATCTGAAACTTAATTATTTACAGGAATCTGAATCTTTCAGCCCTAGCTGTGAGTGTAGAACACCTCTTGGTGTAATAAATATTATCGTTAATATATTATGAATTATATTATTCTATTGATATTTAAAATAAGAATTTTATATCAGGTAAGAAGGGTAAATTTAAGCATTGCCATGAGTTCACTACCAATTTCACCAGAAATTAGGGTTTTCAATCATTTTGCAGGTTCACAAGGAAATTTGGCACCTAAACCTTGGATATATCCTTCAGCATAGACGAAAGATTTCTCCTCCACTTCTCCATGGCTGGCTGTCAAGTCTCGTGCGTAGCCTATCCTTAATAGTGGTCACCTTGGTGTAGGGATTGCGAGTCTGGCCAAGGCAAAGTCTCACTTGAGGGATGGATTTAGGGGTGCTCTTCTATGAAACATTTCGAAGGAAAACCTATACTCTATGATGGAATTTGGAAAATGATCTTATCAAAATTTGAGGACTACAAAGGCTCAGTGGCCAGAAGCTACTCCTCCCACCTTTGTCACTTGCTTGATCTCTGGCAGCCCTGTATTCTATATGGTAAGATGGGTGGTATTCTCGATGCTAGGGCTGAATGTCTAGGCTAACCTACTTGCTAGTTTAGCCTCATCTAGGAGCATTACCCATGCTAAGATTAGGGAACAATCAGACTCAGGAAAACCTATCTGATGTTTGGGAAAGCCCATCGAAATATTGTTAACCGAGGAAGTTAAAAAACAAATAGTTGAAAATAAAGAATACTTTGCGAAGAACAGACTTATTGGAAGATTCAACTACTTTTGGCCAAGCCTCCCAGAATTCCATCTATGGATCTCTGAGTCCTAGAGGCCCATTTTAAAAGAAAATCTAGAAATCTATCCTTGCGTAGGCAACTTTTTTGTGGTAGTTTTTTCTAGTGTTGAAGATTTCAATACTATTTTTCATTCCCTCTGGGCTTGGGTGAAACATCTGTTATTGTTAAAACCCTGACACCCTTCATTCAATCCTTCAACAAAATCATTTGATATCATGCCAATTTGGGTTTATCTCCTGAACTTGCCACTTCATTTCTGGGCTCTCTTGTTTCCAAACAATTAGCGATTCTATTAGAAACTTCATAGCAACAAATAATGATTGATCTGACTTCATACATACAACATTCACTTGCATTTTGGTGGACTTGGATATTTCAAAAGAACTATCAACAAAAAATATTTTAAACATTCATGGTCATAGCTAGGCCCAACCTTTGGACTATGAAAGGCTTGCCTTTTTGCTATAGAAGATGCTACAAAATTGGTCACATAGCCAGAGACTGCCCCAGCTCCAAAATGAAATTATATCACCAAGCCACATGGTGGAAAGATGTTTCTCCCCATCACTACATAGTTGAGTGTGCAACAGGTGCACATGAGACACCTTTGGAGCATCAGAATCAATAGGTTTCTTCTCAAGCCAGGAATAAATCAGAAGGACAACCACCATCCACACCTGAGAACAATCAGTAGCTACCCATTGATAGGGGTAGGAGCCCCACAATAATTACTAAAAAATCTCAACCTCCCCATCCTGAGATTCACATTGAAAATGGAAGCTTGGCAAATTGGAAAGTGGTACAAAAGAAAAAGAATACTTCTCATAAAGGTGACGATAATGGGAATATTCATACTCATCCATAACACATTATTAATTTTTCTAACTGTTGATATGATTTGGGTTCCTTGGGATCTATGGACCCCAGAGGTGATTTGGGACTGAACTTATTTGTTTCTCTCGCACCCCTATTAAAAGGCATGCTTGTTATGATTTGGTTTGGATCTATTTTAGTGGGAGGGTTTCCCTTAAATGGCACTTATTCATAACAAAATAAAATTATAATTAACATACAAATATATTAATATTTAAATCAATATAATATTTCAATATTTAATATTTAGCCAATATGCTTATAGTGGGAGCTTTTAGCTCCTGGAAATTGTCAGATGCCGAAAATATTGGACGCCAAAAATGTTTGACGTTGGAAATGTTAGACATCAAAAATGTCTAACACTGGAAATGTCTGGACGCAAAAAAAAGTTATTTTTTCGTCATCCTACTTGCTATCGTCAGGAACTTCTGCCTTTTTTTTCAAGACAGGTACATGAATAACGAAACACTAATTATCTTTAGAGTATACTATTTTGTATGTAATGTATTTCCTACTTTTTTTTTTTTTCCCAGAAAAAGGTGAGGACACCCATAGATATTGAAATTTAGGAAGAGATTACAGATAAGAGGAAAGCGCCAAGTCTGATGAACAATAAAATACCAAAAAGACCCATATACAGGCCTAGAAAAACATAATAACATAAAAAAGTCCCTTAACGGACCAGCTGAAACAGTTAAAGACAGACAAACCCCACAGACACTACCACCCCCGAACACAGAGGTCATGAAAACAAACCCGTAGAAGCCAACTGCATCAGCAAAATAGAGGAAAACATCTAAAAACTGGACCACCCATAGAAGCCATTTACGTCAGCCAAACAGAGGACAAAAACTGAAAACCGAACCACCTGCAAGAGCATCTACCGCTAACTAAACACGAGCTGTAGGGAGGACTGAGGCCGCAGACGAAGCTTAAGCCGCTGGCGGAGCCTCCAGTAGGTCCCTTGCCTCCATATCCACAGTGGCCAGTGACTGACCCCCGTCATCCAAGTCTGCCAAGGCGTATTGAGGCATCCCAAGAGCCATGTCAGAAGCATGGACTCTGAGAAAATGAATAGCCATGAACACGTCCCTGATTCGCTCGCATTTTTTCTTTGAGAAAATAAAACAGTAGGCTCGTAAGGCATCCTCCAGATCCTCACCACATAAAGATTTGATACTAGACTGAAGGGCTCTGTAAATAGCCTGCTGTGGAGGAGAATTCCGTAGAACTGTCAGATTGAAAAGCCCCCCGATCAGGGCGTCACCTTGTTCCATACAATAGTTAGACACTGCCGCCTCCCAACGCTCCACAGTATAAATGTTCTTGAAGAATAAACCTGCCGCCAGGGAATGCACATAATCTCCATCTACGACCAGGTCCATTATATTGGAAAGGAGTTGTGAGACTATGTCTGAAAAATTCAACACACGACCTTCAAAGCCTCTAATCCAGGCATGACCCACTATATTCCGAACAGCAAACTGAATGAGAGTGCAGTCAGAATCTATAAGCGTCATAAGATCAATCGCCTTCACACGCCCCCGTATCTCTGGTTCCCAGTCGAGGGAAGGGAAGAACAATCTTTGATTCAAACGTGTATCCGCCATCGTCGAAAGAAGACAAGAACGCGCAAAACGCAGAGAAAAGTAATGCGGCATATCAAGAAAACCACACATGAGGGAGCCAAATAAGGAAGAAGCCTGAAGGAAGACATAAATGAAGAGAGATCTGGCGGAGACATAAAGATGCTCACGTCAGCCGCACCACTGAAGAAAAGGGTACTCTGCCAGTCCATATGGGAGCGAGAAAGAGGGGCAACGTGTCCACTGCCAATAGGGGAATACTGAAATGAATAGCCGTTACGCCGTCAAAGGATAAACAAGGAGTCCTATCACGGCAAAGACTATAAATACACATAAGGCAAGAGCAGATACGCTATCAGCCCCTTGCAGGCGGGACATCTGACTAACTATCATTCAGCTAACAACATTAATCACACCAAGATTTCGAAAAGCGCTCCTGGGTATTATCAGAGATCCTTAGATGAGTGTAAAAGAGGAAGAAAATGAGAAAATAAATGCTACGGCTTCCAAATCCCAACGCGAGACCAGTGAGAGATCATCTGGTTATACAACAGACATGTCAGCAACTTCACGCCGGTCCAGATACAAAGTTACTCATCTGCCATGTCAGTAGACAGGAGAGAGGTCAGTTGGCAAGACAAAGGAAGATCGTCACGAGAGAAGGAAACAATATCTTTATCACTGTCAATTGCCACATTGGCTAGGAAATCCGCCACCCTGTTGCCTTCCCGTAGAGTATGGGATATGAAAAAGTTGTCTAGTCTGATCAGGAGGGCTTTGGCCTGAGAAAGAATGTAGGTCAATTTCTAGTTATCTAAACCTTTCCCCTTTATTGCATTGATAACTAACAAGGAATCTCCCTCTATCCACACGTTCTTTAAACCATAATCGATCACCAGATTAAGTCCATGTACCAGAGCCCACGCTTCTACCTCATTGTTGGTGCCTGGAGGCAGTTTGGATGACTTGGCTGCCAGCAACTCTCCATGAATGTCCCTAATGACACATCCCGTTCCAGAGAGGCCAGGATTCCCTCGACAAGCCCCGTCAATGTTGAGCTTACAAAATGGAGAAGAGGGTGGAGTCCATCTGACATTATCTCTAGATGTGGAGTCCTTAGGAGTTCCTATATTTAAACCAATCCCCAACGATCTGACTGAGGGCCAGAGGGATATAACTTCCTCATCCCATTTAGTCCAAACCAACTTAGATGAATTAAAAGATCTAAGAAAGGCCACTGCCTGATCCGAAATGGCAGCATCTAGCTTGGTGCAGACCTGAAACACTGAACAAGCTTCCTTCCTAAAAATACGCTTATTCCTTTCCCACCAGAGGTTCCAAATAATCAAGGAAGGACCCAACTCCCATAGACATGCTAAAGTTGAGGAAGCAAACGGAAGAGGCCAGTTTCTAAACATAAGAGATAAAGATTTGGAGAAAGGGCTTGACCATTTTAACTTCCTGAGAAACCATGTCCAGCATACTCTGCTAAAGGGGCAGTGAAGCAAGATGTGATCTAGAGATTCTTCCTCCAAACCACAAAGCACACAAAGGAAATTTGAGCCCAAACCTAACCTTCGGAGTCGGTCACCTGTAAGGATTTTATTATGAAGGGTGCACCAAGCGAAAGCTCCAGCCCTAGGGAGAATTGACGTGCCCCAGCACAACTTCGAGGGCCACTTTGACATCGCTTTCTGCACTCCTAAATTATAACCATCTTTAACTGAATAACGTCCTGAGCTTGCCACTGTCCAGACCACTTCATCCTCTATGTTGGAGATGAAAACTGTCCTTCTACGAAGGAGACTGCTGAGAAGAGCTTTTTGGGAGACAGAAAAATTGCAGTCTAGAAAGCCTTTCCATTCAACTGAAACTGAACTTCCTACCCTGACCACCTTCCAGTAATCTTTAACCTTATGCCCCCAGTGTGATTGAAGAAAAGAACATGCCTCGGAGAGTTCAGAATACGTAGACAGTGGCGCTTCCTTGCCCCAAGAGTCGAACCAGAAGTCTGCCTTTTCACCATTGTGTATAATCCAAGTGAGGTTGGGCTGGAGGAGGTCCCTGCATCTTAATAAGAAATTCCATATAGTGGAGCCCTTGGGAGGGTTTTGCACTGTAAAGATTCTTTCATTATCCAACGAATCAAGATACTTGGCTTTCATTAGCTTAACCCACATGGCATTAGGTTTGTAGTACATGTTCCACGCCAATTTAGCCCCAAGTGCCTGGTTTTGAGCTTAGATATTCAGGATTCCCGATCCTCCTTCCGCCTTAGGTTTGCACACTTTATCCCAAGCGAGTAGATGTATTTTCTTCTCTTCAAGGGAGCCTTGCCAAAGAAATTTTCTGCAGAGGCCATCAATTTTAGATACGATGCCTTTAGGGACTTGAAAAACTGACATCATATAAACTGGCACCATAGATAACACAGCTTTAATCAACACTATTCGTCTGGCTAATGATAAATGATGCCCTTTCCATTTAGCCAGTCTTGTGTTCAACTTCTGTAAAACCTTGCTCCATAAGAAATTTTTATATCTGCCTGTGAAGAGAGGTAATCCGAGATAGCTCCCTGGAAGGGCCTGAGATTCGAGGTTGAGGGTAACTTTTATCAACTTTTGAAGAAGCAATGGTACATTTTGGAAAGACACCATAGATTTACTGAAATTCACTTCTTGCCCTGAAACACAGCAATAAGACTTGACTGTATCCATCATAACTTTAGCTTCCCGCAGGGACGCTTGACCAAAGAGTATTGTATCATCAGCAAACAAAGCATGAGTAAAGGGCTCATGGATACCTTTTAGTTTGATTCCTTGCCAGGCTGACCTTCTCTTTGCCTCCTTTATGGACCAGGTGAGAGCTTCCGTCATGATTATGAAGAGATAAGGAGAAAGAGGGTCTCCTTGTTTTAGACCCCGTGAAGGTTCAAAGGGGCCAGTCTCCTTTCCATTTATTAAGACTGAAGCTCGGAACCCTGAGATACATGAATTAATCCATTTGATCACTTCTTTGGAGAACCCCATTTGACTCATAATATCAAACAGGAAGCACCAGTTCACTCTGTCGTAGGCCTTTGACATATCAAGTTTCACAACCATAGCTTTCTGCTTTTCCTTATTCACTGAATGCAAGATTTCATGGGTGAGGATGGCACCCTCCATAGTCTCTTTCCCTGGTACAAAACCCCCTTGCTCACTGGAAATCAACACCTTCATCAAGGGTGACAATCTAATCGCTATGGCCTTTGAAATTATCTTATATATGAAATTGCACAAAGAAATAGGCCGGAAGTCTTCAAAAGTTTGGGGAAATTTTGATTTGGGAATAAGCATTAAACATGTCGATTTAAATTCCTTTAACACATTCTTAGCCTTTCGAGATTCTTCGACTGCCAGAAAAACATCTCTCCCAACCGTGTCCCAGCACTTCTGAAAGAAAATACCCATCCATCCATCTGGGCCCGGCGCTTTCTCTCCCGCCAAAGAGAACACCGCAGACTTAACTTCTTCTAAGGAGAATGGTTTCAAGATTTCCTTGTTATGATGAGCGTTGATTAGCTTTGGGATGAAATTACATACCTCTAAAGCTTTATTCTGAGGGTAAGGTGGGCTGGATAGAAGAGTTGCAAAGTAATTTTGTGCTGCATGCATGATATCTGCCTGATCAGTGCAAGTCTGCCCATTGCCCAACTGAATGGATTTGATAGAATTAGCCCCAGCTCTTACCTTGACCGACAAATGAAAAAAGGAGGTATTTTTGTCTCCTTCTTTCAACCATAGTTCCTTGGAGCGTTGCCTCCAATATAGCTCCTCCCTTTTCAAAATTTCTTCCAAGTCTGAGATCAACTGTTTCTCCTTCTGAAAGGAGGATAAATCCATGCCTCTAGCAATGATGATATCCGCCAAAACTTTGAGTTCACGCAAAACTCTAGTTTTCTCAGCAAAAATATTTCGGAAATGATTTTTGTTCCATTCCATTACCCTGTGCCTTAAAAATTTTAGTTTGCATGCTAATTGAAACATCCTTGAGCCTTCCACAAAAGGAATGGAATTCCACCATGTCTGGATATTCTCCAAAAAAGTCAGATCCCTGAACCACATAGACTGAAACCTGAAACGCTTCTTGCTGGGAAAATGCTGCCCCCCTATCGAAAGCCTGACCGGAAAATGATCTGAGCCTACCAAAGGCCGAATATCTGCTTCACAGCTGAAAGGAAAATTAAAACAATTTGGAGACAGAAGAAATCTATCCAATCGTTCTGCTATTTGTAGAAAACCTTTTCTTCTGTTCGTCCAGGTGAAAGAACCATTATTGGTAATACAGTCTATTAAAGAATTGTTATTTACGAATTCCTGAAATTCCTTCTGGGATCTAGGCGGGTGCGTGATGCCCCCTGACTTTTCCTTATCATCTAGTATAGAATTAAAGTCACCCCCTAAGATGAAAGGTCTCCATTTCAACTCCCTCAACCAAATAGACAGATTATCCCAAACTAATTTTTTCTGTGATACCTCTACAGGCGCATATACATTCACCAGCCATAAATCAGATCCATTAAGAAGTTCAGGGAACTTACCAATTAAAAAGTTATCAGTCTTCTCCACTACTTCCAAGGCCTGTACGTGGCTCCTCCATCCTGTGATTAACCCTCCAGTAGCTCCTCGAGCATCCACCTTTTCAAAGCACCAATCCTTCCAACTCTTAGAGAAAGAAACAAAGGATTCTGAGGACAATTTGGTTTCCTGAAGCAAGATTATATCTGCGCGCTCCTCATCAATTTGGTATTTGATGAGGTTCCTTTTGTTAGGGGCGTTGAAGCCCCTAACATTCCACGTGAGGATCCTCATGCCTTCTGAGGAGAGTAGCTAACTCTCCTCCTGCTGTTTGGACTTCGGGAAGCTTGAGCTTGTAGACCGCTAGACTCAGCTTTGTTGTGCCGCGAATGCTTCTGTCGAGAACTTTTCCTGCGGGGGGTAGGAGTGCTTTTATTCAAAGGACTGTTCAAGCATGTTCGAAGAAAACCAAGAGGCCTATTCTCCTCCTTTTCTAGATCTTCCTGAAGAACCTCATCTGCAATTTCCTCCATCACATTTAGAGCCACTTTGGACACCACCTGATCTAACAAATCCTTCAACGTTTCATTATCCTGGATCAGATCCTTGGAGAAACCATTTGTATCGACTGCTAAATCCCTGGAGTCGCTCTGATCATTAAAGGTAGCTGGAATCATATCCCGCAAGGGGGTGTCCTCCTCCCCATTTAGAAAATCCTCTTCCTCTCTTAGCGGAGAGAAGCTGCTCGGGGCATGAATAGAGGTCCTTTTATTCGCATCTTCTAGACAAATAGCTTCATGAGAAGCGAGGAACAGATCTTCCAGAGCCTCTAGATCCTCTGACAAAGGTTGACGATCCTTAATATTAACTTCGAGGGGAGACACCGCATTTGCTGACTGATCTTTTCCCTCTGGAATCCCAAGCACCACCTGTATATCTTGTGGAGGTACATTCATCTGAGCAGAGTCCGAAGTATTTTCCAACTGGGGACCCATTAAAACGGCATTATTGCTGCTTAGCCCATGCTCCTCTAAGAACACTTTTTCCAGGGTTGTTGGATTGGAGGATTCCTTCTCTTGTTCCAACCCACTTCCCTGAATGGACATGGTGCCTACTTTCGTAAGGAAATCTTGAAGCCTTTCCAGATCCTCGGAATTTACACCATCTTGAAGTATAATATCTTGTATCCAGATTCCATGTATGGAGTCCAACTTGATTCTTTTTGGCAGTAACTCCTTAGCCTCTGTAAGAATTCTAAGTCTGATTGAGGAAGAGGTAAGATTTACTACGGGGATGTCCACTTCTTGACACACCCCCATGGAGTTACCAATATCTGTCAGGATTTCAACATCCCTGTACTCCATCGGCAAATAAGGAAGATGAACCCAGAGAGGAATCATAGGAATTTGTTCTTTCCCAACATGAAAATTTGGGCGCCATTTTTGGCACCAAATAACAGTTTGATTGAACTTCCAGATTCTCTTTAAAAGAATGTTGTTTCTCTCCTCCTTATCCGGGAACACAAAACAAAAAAAGCCGTTACCCAGTTCACAGAAGTCAACCAGATTTCCCCACCGAGCTTGCTGCCATTCTATAAGATCTTGAACTGAAAAATGAGGTGACATTACTTTACCGATAACGGCTGTCTCCGTCAGGTTTTGGGCTCTGTCACGAAGCTTTTTTTCCATCTGGTGGAGGGGGATTTCCTTGTACTCACTGCGCCGTGTAACATTCTTGAAGACGGGGATCCAGATCTTCTTAGGCTTTGGGGCAGGTCTGATCTTATTCCGGTGTCTATGAAAAGGAGATGTCCGGGGGCCTTTTCTCTGCTGGGGATCCAGCCGTCGGTGCCCTTTTGGGTAAGGGCTTGCCTTCATCAAGTCATCGTTTTTTCTAGCCCTGATGTCGTCTGTCTTAACTTGATGATGCTTGAAAGCAGCATGCTGGGACACCAAGGGTGCCCTGAGAATAAAGGAGGCCTCCTCCCTTTGATGATTCCGGGGGACTCCATTTTGAGGTGCCCTGAAAGTGAAGGAGGCTTCTTTCGTTTGATGATTCCGAGAGGCTCCATTTTGAGGAAGCCCATCTTGAAACCAAACCTTCCTTCCTGACAACTGTCGTCCATGTTCCCGCTGGCCTGGTTTTTTTAAAATAGGGCGAAAATCTCGCCTATTTCCTTGGAACCCTTCCATCCATCTTGCAGAGTTTCCAGGAAAACTCTGATGCAAGAGCGCTGTTCGATACGCCATTGTTGAAGCGATAGAATTACATCTTGTATTTCCTACTTTTGCATAACAATCTTACAATATCTTGGAGCTTTTATGCTACTTTTGTTTACGGCTTAAGCCACTGGTTCATTGGGGTTTCAAGTTTTAACTTGTACAGGTTTTGGAATCTTGAACGGCTACTTTTTTTGTGTGTGTAGTTGTTAATGGCGGATACGCCCTCTTATGGTACTAAAAAAAGAGTTTCTGATGAATCTATTGCTAATGTCATTTTGCTGATGTAATATTTCGCCACTTACTCTCATTCGGTAATGAAAAAAGGATTATATAGAGTGTTCCGAAGGTTTTGCTGCTAATGTTGTTGTGTTAATGTAATATTTCGCTGCTTATTTTATACTGTGAATATTGCCACTTGTGCAGTAACATATGGAGTGTTTCCTCTTTTAATTTTTGTTTTGACCCATGAAAACACGTTGAGGAGATGTTATATGTGATTTAGTAAGGTAAGTAACTTGTTTATATTACAGGTAATCGAATTCCCATGGGAGTAGCTTTCAAATGTTTAGTTGGTTTTTTATAGTTAAATGATTTGTTGGTGTAATAGACTCTGGAATGTCAAACTTGTATATATATAAAATATGTTTTTTGCTCTTCATTATTCATTTGATTCAAATGACATTCTCTTGGCACTGAGATGAATATGGTTTATGGAAAATAGAAAAAAAATGTCGGTAACTGGTTTATTGGTATTGTCTGACTAAACTTTTTTCTTAGAAATAGAAGATTCCCTGTTAATGATTTGATTCCTCAATAATGTGTTGGTACCACAAGTGCAACAACAAGTGTTAATTATAGTATGTGTTTTAGTTGTAATTATAATTGTGTTTAATTTTAATTTTTTAATTCATTAGTTAAACTTCAAATATACTTTTTGAAAATTGTTATTATTTATAGTTATAATATTAATAATAATATTAATTATATTATTAATATTTATTATGATATTATAGTATTATACTATAGTATAATATTAATTGATATACTATTTGACTTAATTTTCTTACACAAGATTTGCAACTCTTTAAAGTGTTGTCCGACAAACCATCCCCCAATACAATTAAGCCAAAAAATGTGGATTAAACCATTTCATAGCATTGCTCATGAAAACTTCAAGAATATCCCTACTAATCATGGAGACATTGGTCATACTTCCATCTTGCTAAACTAAACATTCCATTGACTTAAACAATACACTTTCAATCCTCTTACAATATTGAGATTTCATTATTTGATGCCCTAAACTATACCTAGACACACACAAACCAAAGGATTGGCTCAAGGACTAACCTAGAATACCTTAGACAGGCTTGCATATATAACATTTTACATCCAATCTATACATGCATGCCTAGGGGTACAAATATCCATCAAATCAAGCCTCACACATCTTTACCAAACATAATGGATCGATATTAAACACCTTTCATAATAATCATACATTAGTAGGAACAAGATTACAATTATAAGAGGAGGAAAATCCATTTACGATCAACAAATTTATACCAAGAAAATAGGATAAGATCCTTCAATGAATATTGAAGTTGATTACTTATTACCATTTGTACAAAATAGTATATTAAATTTAATTTGAGCCTTATATAGCTCATCTGTAAGCCTATGCAAGTTTTAGCAGTATCCCAATGGTCATAAATGGAAGGGAATAAGAGATGAGAATAGGACAACCAATCATCACATTAATGCAAGTTGTAGTAGTATCCCAATGGTCATAAATGGAAGGGAATAATAGATGAGAATAGGACAACCAATCACCACATTAATGCAAGAGATCTTGAATAGTGGTTGATTTGTCAATTCATGCATATTACAACAATCAGACCATCTTCCTTTGACACAAAAATGAATACCAAGTCAATTTCATGAGGTAATGAACAATAATTGTGACCTCACCAAGTCTGCTACATTAGCATAGGGCTCAAAAATAGAGAAAAATAAGTTAAAATAATTTGCAAAAGAGAAAAGGACTACCTAGACATCCACATACAACACATTAAAGTGCCAAGTAAAAAAGTGGCTCCAAGAAAAGTGTATAATATTGTAAAGAATCCATATGAAGAAGAGGAGCCACCCACAAACAAGTAAAAACCATGCCCATTTCATGGTTGTACTAAAAGGAGATGCTTAATGGATCCTAATTTTGAACAAAATTCTAGGATATGTGAAAACAAGTCCTAAAACTACTAAGCCAACTATATATAAAATTATAAAATATTTAAAATATATTATAAATTAAATGTTTAAATAGACCAAAAAGACTTTGGTAACATCTTATAAGTAAGGAATCTAAGAGAACAAAATATAAACTCAAAAACTAATGTATAATAATTGAATTTTATTTTATATTTATATTTATTAATGTATAAAGCTAGTTTCCACATGAAAAGTAGAAAAAATTACTATTGTGTACATATTTAACAGAAATGTTTTTTTATTTTTGAATTTTCCTATTCCTATTTTGAAACTATTCACATCACTAAATATATGTTGAATAATGGTAGTTTTAGGGTTAAAACTGAGATATTGATACACACCCCATCGGTTATTTCATCGCGTACAAATTCAGTGCAACTACTACTTATATTAATAATAAAATATATACTAATTCATATTTAATATATTTTAAAAAAAATTTATGTGCATTTAAAGGATTTTAGGATCCCTTCAAAACCTATTAAGCCTTTTTAATAATAAACAATGAAATTACATAAAATAAGTAAACTATCAAGTAATGAATTTACAAAGATATCTTGTTTTGCACTCCAACATATCACATTTTTTTGTATATATTAATAATCAAATTTATATTAATTGTTATTTAATATATTTTTTGTTAATAAAGTGCAAAAAAAATTACTATAATATAACATAAATATAAATACATTATAAATTTGTATAATAAACAATTTAATATAAATTTTATTAGTAATAATATATAATGAATAAAATATTAAATAATTTTCATAAGGCTGAATATTATATTAATATAAATATTACACAGTAAAATAAATTAATATTTAGATCACATCTAAATATTAATTTATTTTATTGTGTAATATTCATATTAATATATATCAATATTTCGCAGATAAGGGTGGGTTGGTGGTCATGCCTTGGGGACTCATCTTGGTGATAAAGCCATGGGAAGAGATCCCCTGTAAGGGTCTCTCTAGACTTGGACCAGACTAAAAACCTAAGTACACATTTAAAATGTCAATATTATAATTATAATGAAAGAAAATAATAAAATTTATTATAACATAGTAAATGAAATATTCATATATATAATCAAACCCATAATGTTTCTATGTTTATGAAGAAGAAAAATTAATTGACACTCAAACTGGGAAATCCAACATGAACTTCAAAATGATGATATGCCCCATACTTTTATGCATCAAGTATACTAACATCAACATATGGGAGTTTTCTTGCACTGAAGGGCATGCATGCTTATTATCATACTAGAAAATTATTTTTTTCTAATGAAAAATTTAAATCTTGAACAATATGGAATATTTATGCCATGAAATCTTTAAATCTTGAACAATATGGAATATTTATGTCATGAAAGAATATGTAAGAAAAATGGGATAAGTATATTATATATTCTATCATGCAATATTGGAAAAGGAACACAATAATGTATGGCCTATGAGCTTCTACTAAATTGCTTTACTTGGTATTCATCTATCTTCGTTGTAAATTTTTTCCTTCTCGAAAACATAACTCACCTACAAATAGTAGCGCCTATTTTGATTTTTTACTGAGATATCTTCCTTTTTTTTTCCTATGAGATTTGTGGCAAAACAAAGCCACAATCACAAACTATGTGGTATTTCTAAACTTGAATTCTTAGCTCTATGTTCCTAATAATCTGGGAATGTCAAAAAATAACTAACATTAAACCATTTTATTTTTACTATAATATAACATAAATAAAAATACATTATAATGATAATTCCCTTTACTTATATAATTAATCATTTAATATAAATATTATTATTAATTATATTATTGTATTAATATTAAAAATATATTATTTGTTTAATAACTAAATTTGCAGCAAGAATTTAGCCACTCAGAATTTATACATAATATAATAGTTAAACAATGATAAAAATTAAATAATGACATTAATATCAATATTATATTAATATAAATATTACACCTTTTGCAGCTATACAATTATCAAAATTAAATAATGACATTAATATGAATATTATATTAATATAAATATTACAATTTTTGTTATAATATTTGCATAACCAAAAATTATTTGTTTAATAACCAAATTCCTCACAAGAATTTAGTCACTCATAATTTAATTAAACAAGTTAATTCCAAATGGGTTTTTCTCCTCAATTTTAGGTGTTTCACATTAATATTTAGATCGCTACCATATTTTAATTTTTTGTTTACTAACCAAAAATTATTTATTTAATAACCAAATTCTGAGCAAGAATTTAGCCAATCATAATTTAATTAAACAAGTTAATTTGTTAGTATTGCCACCTCCTGGCTATTTTTCTCCTAAATTTTAGGTGTATCACTACAATATTTTAATTTTAATAATTATACATAAAAGAATATAGTAACTATACAATGGTCAAAATTTAATAATGACATTAATATGAATATTATACCAATATAAATATTACAATTTTTGATATCATATTTGCATGGACTTTAAGAAAAAAAAATTGTTTAACAATAAAAAAAATATTTGCTTAATAACCAAAATCCTAGCAAGAATTTGGTCACTCATAATTTAATTAAACAAGTTAATTTATTGGTATTGTCACCTCCTCACTTTTGACCAGATTTTTCTCCTCAGTTTTAGGTGTTTGTTTCAATCAAAATAGTATTTCCGCAAAATCCACCCTTAAGAGGTCAAATTTTGACCCAATCACAATAGAGATAAATCATTTTCCCAATAATTTTTGTTAAAATTTTCTCATGTAGACTTAAGAAAAATAAAATTTGTCCAACATGAAAAATAATACTTTGTTTGATTGGTTTACTATAGATAGATTAATCACTAAACAAAAAAATTCATTGCAATAGTATTGCCAAAGGCAGGTACTAATAAAGGAGACATTGGACTATAGTTGTGACTGCTTTGGAAGACATATGTGCAAGGTGAAGCATAAATAAAAATAAATAAAATAATATGCAAGCTATGAATCTAAACTATGCAAAGGGTATTTATACTGATTGCTAGCATCTGGTTTGGGGCAAAATCATGTTAGCACATTGTACTTCAAGGACCACCATAATAAACACCAACCATTCATTTCCTTCAAGAATGAGTATGACTTCATCAGAAGAGATTTCAATTTGACATGGGCAGATCACCTCAACATCTTCAATTTTAGATTTCCTTATTTACTCCCACCACCACTCCTCTTGCAATGTTTTTGAGCTGGTAGGCACTTTCATCAGTATTAACTCTTCCCATAACCCACCCATCTACTTATTTATGCCACTACTTGATTCCTATTTCCTTACTTTGTCTCTCTTTTCCATCATGGTTATCCCCTATCTTCCATTTGGTGTGGTCATGCTAGACTTCATCAAGAGCACTCGTATCATCTTTCCAATCCAAAAGTGGGAACCTACTGAGAATGGGCCCTATGACTATGAGAAGCTTAGCCATATCTTCGCCATAGACTATCCACATGTAGAATTTTTTATTAGAACCATCATTGGTGAACCAATGTTATGAATCTTCCCCAAGAAACTAATGCTTTTAGAGGTGGCGCCAATCTTCTTGTCCAACATTATGGACTTGGTGTAGGACATAGACTTCATAGAAATTTTGGGATTTAGCTTTGTGTGTGAGTACCTAATATCGAGCCACATAGTTGAAGGATGCCCCAAAGGAGTATGACATGTTCATTGGAGGGGCACCCATTGGGGGATTATTTAGCATGAAAATGCTTTGTTCCTTATGAAAGGGAAAGAGAACCCAATATGCACCTCACATCATCCTATATTTTACTTAAACAGATATTCAATAACATGATGCAAGCACATACTACTACGCCCTTCAAGCGGAAACAAACATAATTGGTTTCCCATCACATTAACCCTTAAAGGAAAGATAATGTAGCTTATAGATCTAAAAAAAATTCAGCAACATAACAACATGTAAATTAACACTTTAAGAACATGAAAGAAGAAGAAAATAAACAAAAGAGAAGAAACACCAATATATGTGGGGAAAACCCTTTTGGGTAAAAAACCCCACACTCTAGAGCATCGAACCAATGTATTAATCTGCAACAACAATGTTACAATACACTTACAGGATCAAAGCCTTAACATGGAGATTTACATCTTGCTTCTTTGGAGGAAAATTGACAGCATAACCTTACATTGAAAATAACCTCTTCAAGCACACTGAATACAACATAATGCAAGAGTTGTAAAATCACACACCCTCAAAAAGATAACATGGCTTTCTCCACAAACTCCTCTGCAAAAGCTTACAAAGTATCTACTTTCCAATCTATTTTAAAGCATGAAAAACTTATTCTATCTTTCCTAGGTGTCCACTTCCCCCAAAAAGAATATTTTCCAACTTGAAAAACTTTTCCAACTTGAAGATTTTTTCCAACTCGAAAATCTTTTCCAAATCAAAAATTTTTACCAACATGAAAATCGTTTCCAAATTAAATAATTTGAAAATATTTTCCAAATCAAATAACTTGAAAGTATTTTCCAAAAAATAAAGCATATTCCTCTTCATGTGAGCTCCAAAGAGATAAGGATAAGATTTTCCATAAATGGTAACTTCCTTCAATAGAAACTTGCTAAATAAGACTCAAGGTCATTTGAGGTGGCACTCCTTGATTTTCTCAACAAAAAGCAAAAATAACTTTTTGAGAAAAATAAAAAGCAAAAAGCATGAAATAGATTTTTTCCCAAAATGGATTAAAAACACCAAATCCAAAAAAAAGCAAAAAGCAAGAAACAAAACTATTTTTTCACCTCCTAAAAAATAGGAAACACCAGAAAGGACTCTAAGGTTGAGATACCTTAATCCCAACATTCTCCCACTTGTCGAAGACCTATCAAGAGTCTATAGCAGCTAGCTAATCAGGCCTCAAGGCCCATGGAACTCAAACACCATCTTAACTTCTCTGTGCTCACTGGCTTTACAAAAGCACAAATGTATCCAACTTCAAACCTATTACCAGAACACAATTCTAAAGTCCAAACATCCTCCAAAACAAGATTGAACATGAATGCTCTAGAAAAGTTAAAACAAAAACCACATCTAGTTGTTTGCATCCAACTAAAAAATGCACCATTGATAGAACTTCTACATGACATATCCATCCCATACTATAACTCTCATCCCTGTATAATCCACTGTCCTACTCAAAGTTACCATCTCCCATGATAACAAACACACCAAAACCATTGATGTGCAAAAATCTAGAGACCCTTGATACTACAGTCCAATGGAGAACAATCTATCAAAGACATACATACATCCTAGGAATCATACTGCATGAGCAATGCCAACCAAAGCAACTCATAGTCTACCAGTCAGCACTTGCATAAAAGTGTGGCTTATAATCAAATCATGTAAAATAAAGAACAATCACAATGATAGGCAAACTGCAACCAACCTATTGCAAAACAAATCATACTTCCACAAATAGTTTTGTGCTCACTCTCTCACCTTGGATCTCCTCCACTTCTCCCAAGTCTTCCACATCTCAAATGATATAATTAAAAGAACACATATTGTTGGTAAAAAACAATAATGTACAACATCAACAGTAGATGACCACAAAACTAGTGATCATACTAGATGAATTTGAACCTCTAGGAAGAAACATGAGACCATAAAGAGAAACTGCAAACCATATCATGTCCTTTTGCCAACACCACCAAGTGCTATGTTGTGCCAAGTAAGATCACCTTCACAAAACCCCAACTGAAAAGCCTTAACAACACCCAATTGTTCAATCTTATTAGATCAAGCAAAACATATATATCTCATATAACAAAAAAAGGATGTAAGCTTCTTTATCCAAGGAAGATCAAACTCAAAAAATCCATTCCAAAAATAGGAATACAACCCAATAAAATCTCCAAAACTTCTCATAAATCAAACCATATACCTAAGGAGATAACCATGCCAAATGCTCCTCAAATGAACCCTTTAGAACTAGAAACTATAGCTCAATATCCATATCCATGAGAAATCAAAGCATAATACAAAATGAATCTAAAACAACAAGGGCAATACCTACTAGATCATTTTCTGCCGAGTTAACTAAGAGCAGGGAATGAGAATGATCCACTGAGATACACTGAGCCTCATAGACTCTCTCCAAGAACAATCTCCTCTCAGCCCCAAATAGGAACTCATGTCCATACCTATGTGAAGGCTCCTCGGTCTTTCTGCTGAAATTTCATCATTCCAACACTTGATCCCCACAACAAGAGATCTCTAGCCTCACCTCAAGTCTCTCTAGTATCCATGAGTATCCATCAACCAATTCATGCCAACTTCAAATGCATCCTACAAAATCATGAAGCTTCAAGAAAATGATTAATACTCAAAATCAAAGAGAAATTCACCAGACCAACATCAAAGTTCCCACTGCATGTCTGCAAAAAATCTAGGAACACATATGCCACCATGATCTAACATCTCCTCCTAGGAGATAACTTCCTGCTCCAATGAACATAGCTTGCCAAAGGGGCTCCATCATGCCAAAAATCTAATGGCACAATACCATCTCCAATCATATGAAGATAACTATCCTCTAACAATGAAACTCAAGATGTCAAAATAGTTTCACAGTATACAAGAATCATTATCCAAAAGCCTTACCATGATAGTTACAACCATTGTAGAAGATCATCCATCACCAAGTGATAGATCCACATCACTACCAAAGCTCCCATTGAAACTGTGATATTGAGCTTATCAAGGCATCATGATAACCATCCTCTAAATGAAGATCATCCATGTCTCTAACACCATCTAATAATTCACCTACAATACTAGCAATACAAAAGAATAAAGTAAAACCAATATCTCTAAACAAAAAGATAAAACCATCATTGTCAAAAGCTCACACATAACTATGTATCCTTGAAGCTATCCATGATATTGTGATAAACATGATACAAGTCCCAATAACCAACTATCTAGGTACTCTAAACATCCGTCCTCTCATTCCAATGCAACAGATCAATGCACAAATGACCATAGACAAGGCCAACTAACAAAGTCTGCATAAATACTAAATCAATCTTGTGGATATAGACAATCCACATCTGAATCATCTTACTGCAATCAAATAGGCAATCATCCCATAAAACTACATAACTCGTAGATCCCAAACATCAAACATGCAAACTCATCATCACATTAGTACCCTATAAAATGAGATATCAAAGAAGACAACCTATAGACTTCAAGACTCAAACACCAAATCATCACTAGATTCGATTTTCCAAACAAGTCCATATATGTGTAACCATAGTCAAGAAACCCATCAAGCAAATACTACACAAATGCTGAGTAACTAATCACAAACCAACATCTCCACACTAAGAAGAATACAAACCTCCTCACACCATGCATGAAGCATACATGCAAATATGCAACTATCTTACATCTAGAAACACCACAAGGAATCATAATCTGAAAAATAGTTTATCTGCAAATGTACAAAACCACAAGTTTTGATTAACCAAGTAAAACCTGCAAAACCACCATGCCTCTAACCCACATGCAAATCCATATCCACTTATCATCTAGAAGACCCACAAGTATGAAAACTACCAAAATAGTTAAACTAGAATGATGGAATAACACAGATAAGCATAAGCATAGATTTTAAATCAAAAATCTACAAAACCCTTGGATCCAACCAACATGAAACTAATACATGCAAGTACAACCAACCAAAAGGAAGAAGAAGTCTAGGAACTCCAGGCCCACTTGTAGGCCAACTCCACAACCACCACCATGTACAAGCATACAGAGGGGTTAGGTTGTTCTAGAAGCTTTCAGATCATCCAATGACCAAGTCCATAGCCTACATGCATTCAAGGTTAACAAAACAATGCCTTCTAATTCTAGGGACTAAAACCAAGCACCTAACATAAGCACATCCAACCATAGTCATGACAACCCAAGTTTCTCCATGTGATCAGGGAGCTAAGAAGAAACACCCAACATGAATACTTTGCTACAAATGACCATAGAATGAAAGAACATAACCACGATGCATGAAGGTTATTAAATACTATCAAATAGGATATCTAGATCAATATCATATTAAATGTAACCACATGATCACCTCCGTAATACTCCATCTTATCCATCCTTCAAATCCCTGTTGTAACTTGAAAATAAGATCAACTGCAAGACTTCTAGTCAAACAAGGATTAATAATCAACCAATTCATTCCTACAGATTATGTCAAGCTTGTGAAGCTAAGAAATCACAACAGAAGAAATACCCAGAACTTTAAACACCATGGAATCAACACATGCAATCTCATGCAACCATGGAACCACCGTAGCTCTGATACCAACTAAAAGGGAAGGAGAACCCAACATGCACCTCATAGCATCCTATATTTTTACTTAAATAGATATTCAATAACATGATGCAAGCACATACTACTATGCCCTTAAAGCAGAAACAAACATAGTTGATTTTGCATCACATTAACCCTTAGAGGAAAGATAATGTAGCTTATGGATCTAAGAAAATTTTAGCAGCATAAGGACATGTAAATTAACACTTTACGAACATGAAAGAAGAAAAAATTAGATAGAAGAGAAGAAACACCAATATACGTGGAGAAAACCCTTTTGGGTAAAAAACCCCACACTCCAAAGCATCAAACCAATGTATTAATCTGCAACAACAATGTTACAATACACTTGCAGAATCAAAACCTTAACATGGAGATTTACATCTTGCTTCTCTAGAGGAAAACTGATAGCATAACCCTGCATTAAAAACAACATCTTCAAACACACTGAATACAACATAATGCAAGAGCTACAAAAGCCACATTCCCTCAAAAAGATAACATAGCTTTCTCCACAAACTTCTCTACAAAAGCTTACAAAGCATCTGCTTTCCAATCTGTTTTAAATAATACAAAGCTTATCCTATCTTTCCTAGGTGTCCACTTCCCAAAAATGAATATTTTCCAACTTGAAGATTTTTTCCAACTCAAAAATCTTTTCCAAATTAAATAATTTGAAAATCTTTTCCAAATCAAATAACTTGAAAATGTTTTCCAAAAAATAAAGCATATCCTCTGCATGTGTGCTCCAAAGAGATAAGGATAATATTTTCCATAAATGGTAACTTATTACAATAGAAACATGCTAAACAAGACTCAAGGTCATCCGAGGTGGTGCTCCTTGATTTTCTCAACAAAAAGCAAGAAACAACTTTTTAAGAAAAAAACAAAAATTAAAAAGCACAAAGCAAATTTTTTTCTAGAATGGCTTAAAACACCAAATATGAAAAAGCAAAAAGAAAAAAGAAAAATTGCTTTTTCACCTCCTAAAAAATAGGAAACACTAGAAAGGACTCTAAGGTTGAGACACCTTAATCCAAACACCTTACCTATTGTGGCCTGAATCTACCACACCATGTAGAAATATCTTTGTAGTGGTTACTCCAATGCTCTTAACACTACCATAGAAGCCCATAGGTTTTAATTTCCTCCCACTCTATATGCTAAAGAAAAAGGATATTTATGGACCTATTAGGTTTCTAAGACCCCATGTGCCTGATCTTGCTCTACGTCCATTGGTTGCAATTCCTCATATGCCACCTGCTGCCCTTCCTTCACTTGCAAAAAACTTAGTAGTTTTATCTTTTATTGATGCAAATCTTAGCCTATGGGAGTGCATCCCAATTTCTATAAATTTTGTGCCCTTTCATCTGTAATAGTGCATACATGGTCAACAACATTGTAATCATGCTTATATTTATTTATAATATAAAGTAAAGGTGATATACCATGACATTATCTTATTAATCTTATTAGATAATTATTCTGACATTACTAAAAGCTAAATACGAATAATTATATAATATATTATATAATCATTTCTTTTTAGCATAAATAATCTTATGAAATCACTTAAATTGCAAACATAAATGATACTCACACAAAATTCATATTAACTATATGATCTATGTGTGTGTAGGTTATCTCTATCGAATCACCTCTGAACCTATAAGAACTTCTACTAGATGATACCTATAAGACCTTCTACTGGATGATACCCTATCTTTGTATTTGCAAGAGTGCCATTTTCATCCTATCATACTTATTAACACAAACATAACATAAACTATAGTTAGTCATTATCAACTAAATAAATCAATCAATAATAACATTTAATCATAATTGAATAATAAACATACAATTATAAAATACATCATTTACACTTATTTACAAAATCCTTGTCATTCAAACTAGATTTGCAAATCAAAACATTAAAAATTCAATGTTGTTTGATAATTAACATTTATTCCATCCTGATAATTACATTAAACCCACACAATTCAAAGTCATTGATTGTGAACACACACACACACACAAGTGTTTTAATAGTAAGGCACATAAACTAGGATGTGACATATTTCCCCTCTAACAAGTGTCATCATCCCAATGCTTGAATACATATATACATATAAGTTTAGAACAAGTGAGGAAACAAGCATTGAGTTTCCTCAACATACTCCAAGGTAGCATTATCTACAAAGTATTGGTCCCATTTGACCTTGCATTGGACCACTTCTCTATTGCATAGCTAAATTTTATGCACATCAAGGATTTACAAAGGTTCTACTTGAACCACTCTTGGATCATGAACCTATAAATCTTGGCAATCAAGAATATGAGAAGCGTCTAGATGATAAGTTTTAAGATAAGAAACATGGAATACATTGTGAATTTGAGAGAATACTAAAGATAGAGCTAGTCTATATGCAACAGGATTGATAACTTCCAAGACTTTGAATGGCCCCACGTATCTAAGAGCGAACTTGGCTAACTTGCCAAAAGAAATGGAACTCTTCAAGGGTTTGACCCTTAAGAAGACTTTGGCCCCTATCACAAACTACCTTGAAGTTCTATTTTTATCTACATAACTCTTCTTCCTATCAACAGCTTCCTTTAATCTCCTCTTGATCATCCTCAGCTACTCATCCATCTCCTTAAACATATTAGGACCGATGACCACTATGTCCTCAATATCACCCCAGCTCATAGGTGTATGACATTTTCTACCATATAAATCCTTGAAAGGTTCCATTCTTAGAAAATCTACTATAGAAAAAAATTTACCATTTGGATTATGTACAATAAGAATTGGTGTTTTTATGAGTTTATTTTTCATTGTTAGAAAGGATTTCTAACACTTATCTATATCCATTTAAACCTTTTACCCTTTTTTTTGTAGGGAGGTAGTAAGATTTTCACTTTCTGAAAATCATTGTACAAATCTTCTATAATAACGCACTAGACCCATGAAGATATGGACTTCCTAAACATTATGTGGAGTTTTCCACTCCATTATGGCCTTAATATTGGCTGAATCCATTGAAATTCCTTCAGTCAATATAATATGCCTAAGGTAGCGCACCTTCCTTTGATAAAAAGTGCATTTGGAAAACTTGCCAAAAAGTTGATGTTGTCACAATCATTGTAAAACTATCCTCAAATGTTCATCATGCTCTTTCTCAAATTTTAGGTAGACTAATATATCATGTAAGAAAACTATGATAAATTCATCCAAAAATTCCTTGAATATACTATTCATGAAGTTCATGAAAGTTGTTGGAGCATTAGTGAGTCCAAAAGGAACTACAGTGAACACATAATTTCCATATTGAGTTCTAAAAGTTGTTTTGGGTACATCTTCCTCTTTGATCCTTAATTGATGATATCTAGATCTAAGATCTATCTTTGAAAATATTGTTGCTTCCTTCATTTGATCAAAAAAATCACTTATCCTTGACAGTGGATACTGTTACCATTTTTCACTTATAGCTCAAACTGGTAGAGCTGGTGCAACAAATTAATTTTTAGAGTGAAGGTTAACATTCTTCTGTTATAAGTTATTTGCATAGTTGATTGTGTTTTAGTGATATTACAGTTCAGTTGTTCAAGAAAAGAAAAGATTTTTAGATCATTCTTTGCATTACAGAACATTCATAGGAGAGATAAGCATTTAATTCACTACAATGGTTATTCATTTACAAATTGAGATACATAAAAGGATAAACATTGCATTTAAAGAAAGAATGATAGATCAAATGTCCCAAACAAGCCATGGGAATAGCTGAACAAATGCAAATATAGGAAAAATACTATGCATCTAAAGATAGGGGAGAGAAAGTCATAGCCATCATTGCCTTGTAAGTCTTCAATCTCTGAGGTTGCCTTCTGTCCTTGCTCTTGATCTTGGACAAGAACCTGCAAAAAAATGGAAAAGGTCCTATTAGAGTTCCGGTTATGAGTTCTCTATGTCCTATCAGAAGAGGCATAACACATTGCCTATAATGCACTAACCAAATGAATATCACTCACATGTAGAAAGAACTTAAAGGAAACAATCATTGAATTGAACATTGTTTTTATCTAATCTGTTTGTTTCATGTGTAGGTATAGGGTAAGTCAAGTAGCTGATTGAAGAAATATCGACATGTGGTGTAAAATGAGGCTCCCACAAGGGTTGAGCCCAACATGTTGCCCCCCTAAATCTTGGACAGTGTCATGCCCACATTTTCCATGTGGTCACAACACACATCGCACGTGTCATAGCCACATCTATCATGTGGTTATGACACGAGATATGAAACGATGTGTCATAGCCACATCTGTCATGTGGTTATGACACGAGATATGAAAAACTTTTCTCACACTATCCTAAAAACCCCTTCGCATGCGTAAGCATGCTCGGCGGTGTTCTCTCATGGCGAAACACTACAATTTTTAGCGGGATATAAGTACAATTGCGTGCAACCAGACGCAAACAGATCAACAAGATGGTCTTTACGACGCCGCTAATGTCATTGCAAGAGTGAGATTACCAAAGTTCCTAACTCTAAACCTCGGCAATTTCCGGCAGCATAACGCCTTACGGCGTTAGTGGGAATTACGCTGCACTCATTTACGCACGTGGTTCGCTAATAGATTAACAACTTCCCACGACGCCTTGTTCCGACTAAACCGACTAGTGATCTCCCTATTTAGTCATTTTTCAGCCAGGCATGGTTGTCTGTCTCCTCTCTTGTTTCCTGAAACATACTCCTCCTACGACTTAGCATTCTCAACAAGGCGGTTTGTTTGCTCTCTCTTCCCTTTTCACTGGTTCTTAATTTTGATTGTATTTTTATCGCCCTTACCTTAACTATTTCTCTGTTAATTTAGTGTGTTTATATTTCGGTCTCTCTTTCTTTCGTTTTCTATGCTTTCTTTATGTGTATCCGGTCCTTTCTTCATGATTTACATCAATCAGGGTTATCACTACAGCTATTGTTGATATTAAACCTAACTTCAGGATGGTCTAGGTCACAAAGATTGGTTTACTACTTCGCTGGACTCAGTATCCTAGTCTTCTCCGATCACGGTATCTCCTCTTCGTTTGTATTAATTAAACTTGTTCCTAAGCAGATTTAGCAGAAGGGTCCGTCAACTTAGTTCTCTTATCCCATGTGGGAAATGTCGCGCATTTTCTCCTCTGTGTTTTTCAATGTTAGTTTTTCTTCTTCGGACTCTCTTACAGGTTTACTTATGAGGACATTTACTACAGTTGAGATTAAAATGGTCTCACATGAAATGCCTATGATGTCTCCTTAAGTTTATTTCCAGTGTTCTTTTAAGCAAGGTGACGTGTAATTTTTCCTCTTCATTTTCTGGGTGATTGAAATTACGTTGATAGTTGAAACTTCTGAGAAACTCTTTCCGGAGTATTATGGAATATTCCTTTACACTCTCTTTACATTATAATTTTATTTTCTCTTGTTATAATTACTGTTGTTATTATTACTAATAATGACTATTAATACTCTGATTGTGACTCGTATAACATTGTAAATAGATGTAGGAGGCTCTCCACTTTATAAAACCCTGATCATGGAAACATAACTTCTTTGGTTGTTGTGTTCAACACTTAATAAAAAACAACTGTAAAAAATATATTTATTTATTTATTTTTTGTTTTATTTTTGTATATCCATGTGTCACATTTTATCAAGATTTTAAATGAGGGTCCAATAAAATGGCTCATCAAACTATTTCCAGAAATAAATAAATATATATATATATATATATATATATATTTAAATGTCTATGTAGTTTACAAAAATGATCTTTTAACTTCGTTTAACAAACTTCTCGTCATCTCTTATATATATATATATTTATATATTAATTTGTTTTTTTGTATATATTGCTATATACATAGACATATATAGTATCTATATATGTCTATATATATGGCAATAATAATGTATTTACTTTTAAAAAAATAGACCAACTCATATGTTAGGGCCCAAAGCCCTAACTTTTTTGTTTTTGTTTTCCACAGCAGCTGAGGAGCTGGGCGACGGTGGCCGCAGCCAGCGGCGGACGAACACAGGGGAGGGCGCAGGGGACTGCGCTGGCGGAGACAGCGTCGACAGGGGCTCCGCGGGGGTCTCAATAGTATGGGGATGTGGGGAGGGGCGGAGCCCCACCCACACCCCACATCGTGGGGTGTGGGTGGGGCTCCGCACCTCCCCACACCTCGGTGTAACTTAAAAAAGGGGTCTGCGGTGGGGATTACTCCCCACCGCCCAACATACATAAAACTTCGACTGTGTATAATACACAGCGCTTTCAAAAGTTTGACAGTCATAAAAATGTAATCCGTTTTTTAATGCATTTCGTGCAATTCGATGATAATAAATTATATATAATATATTTATATATATATATATATATATTTCTATATATATATATATATAAATATTATTCTTTCAGTCTCATAATAACACATTCTATTCAGTTTCTATGATTCTGTCAAAAATGATAATTTATAATAACTGTTATATATATATATATATATTTATTTCATAATTTTCTCAAATTTCAACCTGTTATAATGATAATTAATTAACAATTATATATAAATATATATATATATATATATATATATATATATTCTAGTTTCACTTATTCGGTAGAAATGGTAAATATATAACAACTTATTGTATATATATATATATATATTTATATATATTGATCTATATTCCATTTTCATAAAACATATAAGTTTCTCAAATTAACAAACAGAAATATATACATGCTAGATTTCCTCTAATCTTTTCAAATTAACTGAAACCACTATATATGAAGAATAAACTTAAACATTTAAAATTGTCTTTTCCTTTAGAACAATGAACCATAAAACTAACATTTCAACTAGTTAAGCAATTCCAAACTTTCAATTACATAAACAAACTCAGATTAGATTAACATTAATGTTTTCGTATAACATTAATTATTTTATAATAATTACATATTTTATTTGTCGCCCTTACCTTAACTATTTCTCTGTTAATTTAGTGTGTTTATATTTCGGTCTCTCTCTCTTTCGTTTTCTATGCTTTCTTTATGTGTATCCGGTCCTTTCTTCATGATTTACGTCAATCAGGGTTATCACTGCAGCTATTGTTGATATTAAACCTAACTTCAGGATGGTCTAGGTCACAAAGATTGGTTTACTACTTCGCTGGACTCGGTATCCTAGTCTTCTCCGATCACGGTATCTCCTCTTCGTTTGTATTAATTAAACTTGTTCCTAAGCAGATTTAGCAGAAGGGTCCGTCAACTTAGTTCTCTTATCCCATGTGGGAAATGTCGTGCATTTTCTCCTCTGTGTTTTCCAATGTTAGTTTTTCTTCTTCGGACTCTCTTACAGGTTTACTTATGAGGACGTTTACTACAGTTGAGATTAAAATGGTCTCACATGAAATGCCTGTGATGTCTCCTTAAGTTTATTTCCAATGTTCTTTTAAGCAAGGTGACGTGTAATTTTTCCTCTTCATTTTTCGGGTGATTGAAATTACGTTGATAGTTGAAACTTCTGAGAAACTCTTTCCGGAGTATTACGGAATATTCCTTTACACTCTCTTTACATTATAATTTTATTTTCTCTTGTTATAATTACTGTTGTTATTATTACTAATAATGACTATTAATACTCTGAGTGTGACTCGTATAACATTGTAAATAGATGTAGGAGGCTCTCCACTTTATAAAACCCTGATCATGGAAACATAACTTCTTTGGTTGTTGTGTTCAACACTTAATAAAAAACAACTGTAAAAAATATATTTACTTTTAAAAAAATAGACCAATTATCAAACAAACATATAGTAGTTACTGATCTGAAAAATGAGTCAGTTTAGTCGGAACAAGGCGTCGTGGGAAGTTGTTAATCTATCAGCGAACCACGTGCATAAATGAGTGCAACGTAATTCCCACTAACGCCGTAAGGCGTTATGCTGCCAGAAATTGCCAAGGTTTAGAGTTAGGAACTTTGGTAATCTCACTCTTGCAATGACGTTAGCAGCGTCGTAAAGACCCTCTTGTTGATCTATTTGCGTCTGGTTGCAATGTCATGCCCACATTTTCTATGTGGTCACAACACACATCGCACGTGTCATAGCCACATCTGTCATGTGGTTATGACACGAGATATGAAAAACTTTTCTCACACTATCCTAAAAACCCCTTCGCATGCGTAAGCATGCTCGGCGGTGTTCTCTCATGGCGAAACACTACAATTTTTGGCGGGATATAAGTACAATTGCGTGCAACCAGACGCAAACAGATCAACAAGAGGGTCTTTATGACGCCGCTAACGTCATTGCAAGAGTGAGATTACCAAAGTTCCTAACTCTAAACCTCAGCAATTTCTGGCAGCATAACGCCTTACGGCGTTAGTGGGAATTACACTGCACTCATTTACGCATGTGGTTCGCTGATAGATTAACAACTTCCCACGACGCCTTGTTCCGACTAAACAGACTAGTGATCTCCCTATTTAGTCATTTTTTAGCCAGGCACGGTTGTCTGTCTCCTCTCTTGTTTCCTGAAACATACTCCTCCTACGACTTAGCATTCTCAACAAGGCGGTTTGTTTGCTCTCTCTTCCCTTTTCACTAGTTCTTAATTTTGATTGTATTTTTATCGCCCTTACCTTAACTATTTCTCTGTTAATTTAGTGTGTTTATATTTCGGTCTCTCTCTCTTTCATTTTCTATGCTTTCTTTATGTGTATCCGGTCCTTTCTTCATGATTTACGTCAATCAGGGTTATCACTGTAGCTAGTGTTGATATTAAACCTAACTTCAGGATGGTCTAGGTCACAAAGATTGGTTTACTACTTCGCTGGACTCGGTCTCCTAGTCTTCTCTGATCACGGTATCTCCTCTTCGTTTGTATTAATTAAACTTGTTCCTAAGTAGATTTAGCAGAAGGGTCCGTCAACTTAGTTCTCTTATCCCATGTGGGAAATGTCGTGCATTTTTTCCTCTGTGTTTTCCAATGTTAGTTTTTCTTCTTTGGACTCTCTTACAGGTTTACTTATGAGGACGTTTACTATAGTTGAGATTAAAATGGTCTCACATGAAATGCCTATGATGTCTCCTTAAGTTTATTTCCAGTGTTCTTTTAAGCAAGGTGACGTGTAATTTTTTTCTCTTCATTTTTCGGGTGATTGAAATTATGTTGATAGTTGAAACTTCCGAGAAACTCTTTCCGGAGTATTACGGAATATTCCTTTACACTCTCTTTACATTATAATTTTATTTTCTCTTGTTATAATTACTATTGTTATTATTACTAATAATGACTATTACTACTCTGATTGTGACTCGTATAACATTGTTAATAGATGTAGGAGGCTCTCCTCTTTATAAAACCCTGTTCATGGAAATATAACTTCTTTGGTTGTTGTGTTCAACACTTAATAAAAACTACTATGAAAAAATATATATATTTTTTGTTTTCTTTTTGTATATCCATGTGTCACATTTTCTCAAAATTTTAAACGAGGGTCCAATAAAATGGCTCATAAAACTATTTCCATATATATATATATATATATATATATATATATATATATATATATATATATATATATATATATATTTTAATGTATATGTGGTTTACAAAAATGATCTTTTAAATTAATTTAACAAACTCCACGGAATCCCTTATATATATAATTTCATTATATATTGCTATATACATAGACATATATAGTATCTATATATGTCTATATATATGGCAATAATAATGTATTTACTTTTAAAAATAGACCCACTCATATGTTAGGGCCCAAAGCCCTAACATTTTTTTTTTTTTTTGTTTTCCACAATAGCTGAGGAGCTGGGCGACGGTGGCCGCAGCCAGCGGCGGACGAACATAGGGGAGGGCGTAGGGGACTGCGCGGTCGGAGGCAGCGTCGACAGGGGCTCCGCGGCGGTCTCAATAGTATGGGGATGTGGGGAGGGGCGGAGCCCCACCCACATCCCACGATGTGGGGTGTGGGTGGGGCTCCGCCCCTCCCCACACCTCGGTGTAACTTAAAAAAGGGGTCTGCGGTGGGGATTACTCCCCACCGCCCAACATACATAAAACTTCGACTGTGTATAATACACAGCGCTTTCAAAAGTTTGACAGTCATAAAAATGTAATCCGTTTTTTAATGCATTTCGTGCAATTCGATGATAATAAATTATATATAATATATTTATATATATATATATAGAAATATATATATATATATATAAATATTATTCTTTCAGTCTCATAATAACACATTCTATTCAGTTTCTATGATTCTGTCAAAAATGATAATTTATAATAACTGTTATATATATATATATATATATTTATTTCATAATTTTTTCAAATTTCAACCTGTTATAATGATAATTAATTAACAATTATATATAAATATATATATATATATATATATATATATATTCCAGTTTCACTTATTCGGTAGAAATGGTAAATATATAACAACTTATTGTATATATATATATTGATCTATATTCCATTTTCATAAAACATATAAGTTTCTCAAATTAACAAACAGAAATATATACATGCTAGATTTCCTCTAATCTTTTCAAATTAACTGAAACCACTATATATGAAGAATAAACTTAAACATTTAAAATTGTCTTTTCCTTTATAACAATGAACCATAAAACTAACATTTCAACTAGTTAAGCAATTCCAAACTTTCAATTACATAAACAAACTCAGATTAGATTGCAAATAAATAATGAACTCTTCCTTTCAATAATACTGGAAACACAAATAAAATGCTATTTAACAAGGTTTACAAGAAACAAACTTGAAAATTTTAAGCACATTCATATTACAGATTTTAAACCATGGATCTATACAACTAATTTCCCAGTTATGAACTTCCCTCTCCCAAACAATATACAACTGATAGCTTGTGACAACCAAGTAAAAGTCCATCAATAACAAAATCAGAGAGGTGATTTCCTTCACCCCCAGGATAACAATAAATTACAGCAATAACAAGAGAGGTGCTCTCTCTTCAACTCTTAAGAAATGAACCGGGCCTAATTCTCATGACAAAGAAAATTTCTTCATACATATCCAACCAAAAGCTCCAAGCGAAAACCTGCGTATCAAAGACAAACAAAGAAGAAAAACACCACTCATCTAGCTCTCCTCCCTTCCGTAGACCCGCAAGTGGGTCACCCCCGAGCTAGGGAGACCATACTCACACCTGGGTAACTCAAACACTCCACTTCACAACAGTAACAACAACAATCCCAAAGCACACAAACACCCGTGGGTAATTTACACAACACAGAAACTCAACTACAGTGAGTTTCATAAGGGGCAGGAGAGTGGACACACTCGACTCCAGAGTGTCACCTTGACAAATAAGTTAACCAATATAATTTCTCTTGGTCTCAAACCAAGTTTGATCACAAATTTTTTTAAGAAAGCTGTATATGACTCTCAAGTCAAAGATACAGACACAGATACATGCCCTCAAGGCTTTCAACATCCCAAAAGATGGAAACAGGTATGCACCCGAGGAGGATCTCTCCTCCCCTACCCCAAACTTGATGAGCATTTCTCCCAAGTGGGAGAAGCTCTGTCAAACAACCCGACACAAACCCCACAGAAAACAAATCTAAACACAAATTCACACACTTTACATATTCAGCTATACGAAACAAAGGTAGAATTCAAACCAACCTTACAAAGCCTTCCTGGAATGAAGCTGTTGCAGAGCTCACAGAGTTCTCTTCCAACCTTAGCCACCAACTCCCTCTCCCTTCTCTCTCCTTCAAGCTAACTTTTCTATTTTTGGTAAGGCAAAATGAAAGTTTTCCCAAAATTCAACTAACTCCCTCCCATCCCAAAATTGGAAACAAATAACCAAATTCTTTTCAGGTTTGAGGAATGGGGAGGTGACACTTGTCACCTTCTCACTCTCCCCCAAAACCACTATTCTGCCCTGGTGGCTTATGTCACTCACCCTTCCCAAGAGTACTCCTTATTCCTCTCCTCATGTGATTCCTCTTACGCATGGGAGAAATAAAAGGAGTTAAAGGGGGAAGAAGACAGGTGACCCATGCCCCTTCTTCCCTTCTTCGCATGGGTGTCCCCACAGCACATGGGGGAATCTCACTATGGAAGGGGTGACTTTAAGTCAATCCTTCAATAATGGATGGCATCTCTTACCTTGGGCAAAGTAGAGGGGATGGGTTGGGTGTTGGTACAACCCATCATGTCCCCTCCTACCTCCAATTTTCGCCACTTAACTTCAGGGGGAAGTTAAGATGACTAGATGGAGGTTACTCAAGGGTTACCCATGCCAAATGGGCCCCTGGACCCATGGGGTACAACCCAGGGTCAACTTTAACCCATACAAGACACCCCTGGTCAAGGTAAAGCACAAGAAAAGGCCTCATAAATTTAAATTAAATAAGGAAATTTAATTTCAATCCTTTTTACAACACAAATTATAAAATAATGTTACATGAGGGTAACCTAACCCACTCGACCATACGAAAGACCACATTACAACATTACATCAAACACAAAGAGATCTTGGTTCCTCGTGGGACCAGATCAGCTTAACAGGGAATAACAAATAACAAGGTGCGGAATGATCTCCAAATTCTGTGGTTCGATTAGTAATTCCTGCACACTAAATTACAAGATCAGTAACCACATAAAATCATCATAGCTGAAGCAACTTGAAAACATGCATACATAGTACTAATTAACATAAATGAAATCATATTACAATTTTCCATCATCACCTAATTAATGTTTTTCTGAAATGTAAACTTATCCAAACATCACCCAATTAGTTTTTCCGAAATCATAATAAAGTTTAATAGTTTGACAATTTCGGGAACTGCTATCCCACAAACATAAAAAGTAACAATAACAGTCATGTAAATAGTCATAACAACAGAAGTAAAAACAAGCGGTCCTCACATCCTCTCCCCCTAAGATGATACTTCCTCCTGGAAGTCGTCAAAAAGGTGAGGATAAAGGGTCTTCAGTCTCTCTGCATCTTCCCATGTTGCAGTGACTTCGTCGTATAGGTCCCACTGGACTCTAACCTGGTCCAGCTCTCGACCTCAAAGGGCCAGCGTCCGACGAGCCAATATGTGAATTGGCTCCAACGCTAATTGTCCGTCTGCCTCTACCTGAAGAGCACTCCAATCCAACACGTGAGATAAGTCAGAAATATATTGACGTAAAACTGATACATGAAATACATCGTGGATACGTGACAGGCTAGGTGGCAAGGCTAGACGATAGGCTACTGGTCCTATCCGCTCCAAGATTTCGAAAGGTCCTACAAATCGAGGTGCGAGCTTAGAGCCTTTTTCGTAACGGATTGGACTCTTGTGCGGCCACACTCTCAAAAATACTCTTTCCCCCACAGAGAAGCTTCGGTCTGTCCTCTTAGCATCGGCATACTTTTTCTGCCTATCCTGTGCTTCCTGGAGCCTCTGTCTAATCTGTTTGACTTGCAGTTCCATATTCTGAACTATCTCTAGGCCGATGACTGTTCTGTCCTCTATCCGATCCCAACTCAAAGGTGTTCTGCATGGTCTGCCATATAACGCCTGGAAAGGAGGCATACCCAACAAGCTATGATGCCCATTATTGTAGGTGAACTCAACTAGATACAGGTACTCCTCCCATCTAGACTGATGGTCCATCACATACATGCGAAGCATGTCTTCTAACACCTGGTTAACTCTCTCTGTCTGTCCGTCAGTTTCTGGATGATATGCTGAACTGAAGTTGAGCTGTGTGCCCAACGCCTGATGTAAGGCTTTCCAGAACGATGAAGTGAATACAGAGTCTCTGTCAGATATAATGTGGCGAGGTACCCCATGAAGTCTAACAATCTGATCAAGAAACACCTTTGCCACTGATGGTGCATTGTATGTTGTGCATATTGGTGAGAAATGCGCCACTTTGGTCAGCTTGTCAACTGTCACCATAATAGCATCATGGCGACGTGATGACATAGGTAAACCAACGATAAAATCCATAGAAATGGTGTCCCATTTCCATTCAGGTATCTCGTGAGGGTACAACAGTCCTGCTGGATGCTGGTGTTCGGCCTTGACCCTCTGACATTCCAGGCAACGAGAAACAAATTCGGCAATGTCACGCCTCATCCCGGCCCAATGATAAAGCTGTCGTAAGTCAGCATGCATCTTCTTCACTCCTGGGTGTGCTGCATAGGGTGCTCTATGCGCCTCTGATAGGATTACTGTACGAAGATTACCTGCTTGGGGTACATAGATGCACTGCCGATGTCGAAGCATACCATCAGACTCAAGGGTATATCTTGTAAATTTGCCCTCAAGGGCCTTCTGATTTAGTAATGCCTGTTGCACTTCAAGAAACCATTCGTCCTCCGGCAGATGCTGTAAGATGTGATCCTTCAAGTCCACCTTCAAGGTCAGGGTCTGGATCTCGTGGCGTCTTCGACTCAAAGCATCAGCGACCACATTCTCCTTCCCTTTGATATAGTGGACATTGAAATCGTATTCGCATAGGAATTCCATCCAACGCCGTTGGCGGGCGTTCAAATTAGGCTGTGTAAAAATATACTGCAAACTATGATGATTCGAATGGAGTTCAAAGCGTCGACCTAAGAGAAAGTGTCTCCAGCGAACCAAGGCATGAACAACAGCTGCGAGCTCTAAGTCGTGCGTAGGATAGTTTAACTCATGTGTCTTTAGTTTCCGCGATTCGTATGCGATCGCTCGACCATCCTGCATAAGCACGGCTCCCAAACCTTCTAATGATGCATCTGTGCAAACTACAAACTCCTCTGTAGGATCTGGGACTGCTAAAATAGGAGCACTAGTAAGACGCTCCTTGAGGACTCCAAAAGCCTTTTCGCACTGCTCGGTCCAAGTGAAACCCTTCCCTTTTCGCTGAAGGGAAGTAATGGGATGTGCTATCCTGGAGAACCCTTCGACAAACCGACGATAATACCTGGCTAACCCCATAAAGCTTCTGACCTCTGTCACGTTAGTGGGTGCCGGCCACTCCTAGATTGCTCTAATTTTAGATGGATCTACGGAGATGCCATCGCCTATTAAAATGTGTCCCAAATACTGCACCTCTGTCCTGAAGAAGGCACACTTTGCCAAGTTGCCATAAAGCTGCTGCTCTCGTAATTGCTGCAAAACTTGACGCAAGTGCTCCACATGCTCCTCCTCAGTCCGTGAATAAATCAAAATGTCATCAAGGAATATTATCACGAACCGATCTAGGTACGTATGGAACACCCCGTTCATGAGACTCATGAATACTGTAGGAGCGTTTGTCAACCCGAAGGGTACCACTGTGAATTCGTAATGGCCATATCTGGTTTGAAAAGCAGTTTTATGAATATCTGACTCCGTGATGCGCAATTGGTGATACCCAGATTTTAGATCAATTTTTGAGAACACTCTGGCTCCCTGCATCTGATCAAAAAGGTCGTCAATCCTAGGCAGAGGATAACGGTTCTTCACCGTCACCTTGTTCAACTGCCTGTAGTCCATACATAGACGAAGAGACCCATCCTTCTTCTTCACGAAGATAACTAGTGCGCCCCATGGTGAAACGCTAGGTCGGATGTGTCCCTTCTCAAGTAATTCCTCTAACTGCAGTTTAAGTTCAGTGAGTTCATGTGTAGTCATCCTATAGGGTGCACGGGATATCGGTTCTGCACCTGGCACTAAGTCGATGTGGAAGTCCACTTCTCTGTGTGGAGGCATACCTGGTAATTCCGGCGGAAATACATCGGCAAACTCTCTAAGGACAGGGTGATCATCTAAAGTAGCCTCAGGGTCATCCTCTGCTCTATCACTGACCGTGATGGCAAACATTTGACATCCCTTCCGCATATAGTGCTTAAGCTGCTGAGCGGATATCATACGAGTAGCCGTGGGCTTTTGAATGCCCACTATCTCAACCAATGAACCATGATCGTCTAAATAGCTAATCGTCCTCTAGCGACAATCAAGCTTGGCTCTATGTGCCACAAGCCAATCCATACCCAGAACTACTCCGTAGGATCCTAATGGCATAATCCTAAGGTCACATGTTTTGGTGAATGACCCCAATGTGATCTCACAATCTCTAACCAAGGAATCTACTGACATCCTGGCCCCTGAGGCCAACTCAACTTCCCACCTAATGTCTTGCCTAGAAGCCACCAGCCTGCAACGCTCCACTAACGATGTAGACAAAAAAGAATCAGTAGCTCCTGAGTCAAAAAGGATCGAAATGGAAAAGTCTCCAATCGTACCTGCTGCCTCGATGACAGAAGCTTGGAAATCAGCCTGGCGGTTATCAACCGCTGCAAACATGTGGTGGGTTCTGCCCACGTCACCTACGGTCTGCTCAGATCCTCCTGATCGGGGCTGTCCCCCTGCAGTAAATCCCTGCGGGCACTCTCTAGCCAGATGCCCTGCCCCACCACACACATAACATGGTCCTCGAACCTGTAACTACCCTGACTATGTTCTGCCCAATTGTTGTTGCTCAGTCCGTCCAGTGGATCCCCGTGAGCCTCTGTAAGACTGCTGGGACCTCGCGGGTCCTGCCGATGAACCCTGCTGTCTCTGATCTCTGCGTGAACCCTGCTGCTGCCATCCACGGTTCTGTCCTCCCTATCCCCTCTGTTGAAATTTAGATTTTTGCTGATGTTGCTGCTGCTGTGGTGGCCTAGGAGGTAATGATGAAGGATTATATCCTCCTCTTTGTGTATTTTGAGGCCTTTGGAAGTTTTGCTGTTGTTGGGGATTACGTTCCTGGTACTGCAGGCGTGAATTCTGCCCTCGTCCCTGAATTTCCTCTGATATAAGGGCCTTTTCAACAGCCTCACTCATGGTCTGGGGATTTGCCATACGAACTGGTCCTGCTATCCCGTGATTTAGCCCTCTGATGAATTTGTGTATTAAGATTTTCTCGTCATGGAGGTATTCCGCGTAACGAGAAAGCTCTATAAATTGGCTCTCATACTGAGTAACGGTGAGTCCCCTCTGCTGTAAATCATGGAACTCATCGATCCTGCGCTGTCTATAATGTTCGGACAAATATCGCGCATTGAAGCGCTCAATGAAGATGTCCCATGTGAGTGTATCCACGGATAGTCGGCGCTTGCACTCCTCTGTGCGCCACCAGGTGGCTACTGCATCCCTAAGAAGATGGACTGCCACTCGTGCTTTCGTGTTGCTCCCATATGGTCGCAATGTGAAACACCTGTCTAAGCTAATCAGCCAAGCCTCAGCCACAGCTCCCTCTGTAGCACCTGCGAAAGTGGGTGGGTTGAGCCTCAGTAGATCTCTGATGGGGTCCCCTCTGTCTCTAAGCCTCACAAGTGGCTCTTCCACACCATCCTCATATAATCCATGCTGAACCTGTTCTTGTCTCAAAAGTCTCGGAGGACTCCTGCTTCGTGCTCGGAAGGCTGACCCTACCTCCTCTACTGTTGTGTCAGGAATCTCAACGAAGGGCTCCACACGTGGCACCTCTAGTGGATCAACGCGGGGCTCCATATGTGGCTCAATACGTGACTCGGCACGTGGCTCCTCTCGCGGATCAACACGAGGCTCTATACGTGGCTCAGGAATCACTGGCGGTAACCTGTCTAACATAGTCTGTAGTGCCTGTAAGATATGTGGACCTATATCCAATACTGGTGTAGCCTGTGGTCCTAATGGTGCTTGTGGTACAGGTGGTGCAGGTGGTGCTGCTATAACTACGGGTGCCAATACTGGTGTCGCCTGTGGTACTAATAGTGCTTGTGGTATAGGTGGTACAGGTGGTGCTGCTGTAACTACGGGTGCCAGTCCCTCGGCTAAGGAATCGCTGTGCACCTCGACTGACGCTGTGTGGCGTGATCGCGCTCGTCGGGGAGGCATCTTACAAAACAAGGTAGAAACTAATTAGCTAAAGTTGCGGAATAATAACGTGCCCAAATACGCCCAGTGTTTAAAACTTGGCTCTGATACCAAATGTCATGCCCACATTTTCCATGTGGTCACAACACACATCGCACGTGTCATAGCCACATCTGTCATGTGGTTATGACACGAGATATGAAAAACTTTTCTCACACTGTCCTAAAAACCCCTTCGCATGCGTAAGCATGCTCGGCGGTGTTCTCTCATGGCGAAACACTACAATTTTCGGTGGGATATAAGTATAATTGCGTGCAACCAGACGCAAACAGATCAACAAGAGGGTCTTTACGACGCCGCTAACATCATTGCAAGAGTGAGATTACCAAAGTTCCTAACTCTAAACCTCGGCAATTTCTGGCAGCATAACGCCTTACGGCGTTAGTGGGAATTACGCTGCACTCATTTACACACGTGGTTCGTTGATAGATTAACAACTTCCCACGACGCCTTGTTCCGACTAAACCGACTAGTGATCTCCCTATTTAGTCATTTTTCAGCCAGGCACGGTTGTCTGTCTCCTCTCTTGTTTCCTGAAACATACTCCTCCTACGACTTAGCATTCTTAACAAGGCGGTTTGTTTGCTCTCTCTTCCCTTTTCACTGGTTCTTAATTTTGATTGTATTTTTATCGCCCTTACCTTAACTATTTCTCTGTTAATTTAGTGTGTTTATATTTCGGTCTCTCTCTCTTTCATTTTCTATGCTTTCTTTATGTGTATCCGGTCCTTTCTTCATGATTTACGTCAATCAGGGTTATCACTGGAGCTATTGTTGATATTAAACCTAACTTCAGGATGGTCTAGGTCACAAAGATTGGTTTACTACTTTGCTGGACTCAGTCTCCTAGTCTTCTCCGATCATGGTATCTCCTCTTCGTTTGTATTAATTAAACTTGTTCCTAAGCAGATTTAGCAGAAGGGTCCGTCAACTTAGTTCTCTTATCCCATGTGGGAAATGTCGCGCATTTTCTCCTCTGTGTTTTCCAATGTTAGTATTTCTTCTTCAGACTCTCTTACAGGTTTACTTATGAGGATGTTTACTACAGTTGAGATTAAAATGGTCTGTATCAATAATACAAACTCTTCCTTTCAATAATACTGGAAACACAAATAAAATGCTATTTAACAAGGTTTACAAGAAACAAACTTGAAAATTTTAAGCACATTCATATTACAGATTTTAAACCATGGATCTATACAACTAACTTCCCAGTTATGAACTTCCCTCTCCCAAACAATATACAACTGATAGCTTGTGACAACCAAGTAAAAGTCCATCAATAACAAAATCAGAGAGGTGATTTCCTTCACCCCCAGGATAACAATAAATTACAGCAATAACAAGAGAGGTGCTCTCTCTTCAACTCTTAAGAAATGAACCAGGCCTAATTCTCATGACAAAGAAAATTTCTTCATACATATCCAACCAGAAGCTCCAAGCGAAAACCTGCATATCAAAGACAAACAAAGAAGAAAAACACCACTCATCTAGCTCTCCTCCCTTCCGTAGACCCGCAAGTGGGTCACCCCCGAGCTAGGGAGACCATACTCACACCTGGGTAACTCAAGCACTCCACTTCACAACAGTAACAACAACAATCCCAAAGCACACAAACACCCGTGGGTAATTTACACAACACGGAAACTCAACTACAATGAGTTTCATAAGGGGCAGGAGAGTGGACACACTCGACTCCAGAGTGTCACCCTGACAGATAAGTTAACCAATATAATTTCTCTTGGTCTCAAACCAAGTTTGATCACAAATTTTTTTAAGAAAGCTGTATATGACTCTCAAGTCAAAGATACAGACACAGATACATGCCCTCAAGGCTTTCAACATCCCAAAAGATGGAAACAGGTATGCACCCGAGGAGGATCTCTCCTCCCCTACCCCAAACTTGATGAGCATTTCTCCCAAGTGGGAGAAGCTCTGTCAAACAACCCGACACAAACCCCACAGAAAACAAATCTAAACACAAATTCACACACTTTACATATTCAGCTATACGAAACAAAGGTAGAATTCAAACCAACCTTACAAAGCCTTCCTGGAATGAAGCTGTTGCAGAGCTCACAGAGTTCTCTTCCAACCTTAGCCACCAACTCCCTCTCCCTTCTCTCTCCTTCAAGCTAACTTTTCTATTTTTGGTAAGGCAAAATGAAAGTTTTCCCAAAATTCAACTAACTCCCTCCCATCCCAAAATTGGAAACAAATAACCAAATTCTTTTCAGTTTTGAGGAATGGGAAGGTGACACTTGTCACCTTCTCACTCTCCCCCAAAACCACTATTCTGCCCTGGTGGCTTATGTCACTCACCCTTCCCAAGAGTACTCCTTATTCCTCTCCTCATGTGATTCCTCTTACGCATGGGAGAAATAAAAGGAGTTAAAGGGGGAAGAAGACAGGTGACCCATGCCCCTTCTTCCCTTCTTCGCATGGGTGTCCCCACAGCACATGGGGGAATCTCACTATGGAAGGGGTGACTTTAAGTCAATCCTTCAATAATGGATGGCATCTCTTACCTTGGGCAAAGTAGAGGGGATGGGTTGGGTGTTGGTACAACCCATCATGTCCCCTCCTACCTCCAATTTTCGCCACTTAACTTCAGGGGGAAGTTAAGATGACTAGATGGAGGTTACTCAAGGGTTACCCATGCCAAATGGGCCCCTGGACCCATGGGGTATAACCCAGGGTCAACTTTAACCCATACAAGACACCCCTGGTCAAGGTAAAGCACAAGAAAAGGCCTCATAAATTTAAATTAAATAAAGAAATTCAATTTCAATCCTTTTTACAACACAAATTATAAAATAATGTTACATGAGGGTAACTTAACCGACTCGACCATACGAAAGACCACAGTACATCATTACATCAAACACAAAGAGATCTTGGTTCCTCGTGGAACCAGATCGGCTTAACAGGGAATAACAAATAACAAGGTACGGAATGATCTCCGAATTCTGTGGTTCGATTAGTAATTCCTGCACACTAAATTACAAGATCAGTAACCACATAAAATCATCATAGCCGAAGCAACCTGAAAACATGCATTATCATGACATAGTACTAATTAACATAAATGAAATCATATTACAATTTTCCATCATCACCTAATTAATGTTTTTCTGAAATGTAAACTTATCCAAACATCACCCAATTAGTTTTTCCGAAATCATAATAAAGTTTAATAGTTTGACAATTCCGGGAACTGCTATCCCACAAATATAAAAAGTAACAATAACAGTAATGTAAATAGTCATAACAACAGAAGTAAAAAAGGCGGTCCTCACAGACAGGATGGAATGTAAAAGAGAGATCATTATTCATATTGTTTAAATTGAATGATAAAATGAAGGAGTATCAATGCAGTCAGATGCATTGGTTTCTAGAATAGGATATATTCATGATTACAATTCAAGAAATGAAATGAAACCATAAAGATGAACTGAACTCATCTAGGACAACATTTAATACATCAGGACATCTATCATCGTTGCTACAGTAGTAATTGAGGGAGTGGAAGTCATAAACGAGCATCACAGATCTATGTATGGGGCAGTCAGAGCACCAGGTATATTCCATCCATACATCTTTCATGACATTATATGCCAAATCAATGCAAATAAACTTCCTCATTCAAAGAGTATATGACTATTTTGATCATAGCATAACATCAAAGATAAATATCATTTTTATGCATGATTGAATCAACTAGGGAGTGCAAATGAAACAACATGTATTCTTAACTGATACATTGCAGCCATGAAGATACACTGAGCTTAACAAAGAAATCAATTCCATGTTATAAAGATCTTTTAGACATACAATGCATGGAACATCCATAATCAATACAGGAAACAACATGTGTACAGATGAAACACAACACACGTCAAATATTTTTCTATTTCAAATAGAATTTTGTTGCTCTTGTCTCAAGAGTGATAGGAAAAGAATCAATTAAACAATTTTCCTTTTCATTTCATATTATTTTCAAAAAGCAATTGAATGTTCACCCCTATTCATCATGAGTATCATAGACGCATATATGGAACAACTAAGACAGTCACAATGATGAAATAGAATGCAGATTGCATCATATATTGTAGATCAAATGGACATTGTCAAAGTATATCAGCTACTATGGAGTAGGAAATGAACATCTTTGTCATGTAGCAAAAGAATAGTCAACTGATACAATCATCATGTATCTCATTTTCCATGCTACAATAAAGGAGAAGTGCTATCATTCAAAATGGTATATGATATAATTGCCAAGTGTATGTGCTATGTTATAGAAATAACCATATAAAGTATGTAGAGGTGTATGTAGATATCACATACAGTCACAGTGAAGAGCATCTACAAGAAAGTGACAAGTGGAACAACAGAGTATGAAATATCATGACTTTTATCTGATATAGATTCTAGATGCCTTGTATGAATAAATTTCAAAGAGGGAGCAGTAATATCAAGAATGATCTTGCATAATGTTTAGATAGAGCCCACGGCCCACATAATATGAAATATGCAAATTTTTTCTGTTTTGAACAGAAGTAAAGAGAACGAAATGATAAAGTAAATACAGAGATGCTATTTTTCCATTCGCGGCCTCAAGGAATCAAGTCCACAGAAAGAGAAATATTTCAATATATTTTCTTATGCTCTAAACCCATTAGAGGTCTCAATATCCTCAGTTGCCTACATAAGGTGTTGTTCCATCCAAGAAGTAAAGATTTTGAACCCATGTATTTTTCAAATGTCAAGCTCATATAACATACAAAATGTAGATGTCTGAAGCACAAAAATGCCATGTACAAGAAGGGATGTTTTTCTTTTATGAAAAGGTAATACCCACTTGGGAGGTTCAGATATACATGTGTAGAGATATAATCATCATAAGCCATGGCCTTTTGAAGCAATGAACACATGAATATGTATATCAAAGGCATAAAAGGTCATGTATAGAAAGGAGATATATTTTCTTCATGAAGGACATTACCACATGAGATTTTATACACTGTCAAATACAGAGTTTCCTCATTATGGGTCGAATCCATTTGTGTTCACAAAATAACAAGCTTATCTACAGAAAAAAAATGGAGTTCCAATCCATAGTTGTCATTAAATAAATATCATAAACATGTGTATAGCCGCAACCACTGAAAGAGTAACCATCTAAGATTTTTAATCTTCATACAAACTCCATGTTCAAAATGAAGATTCATATTCAGAGAAGATGAAGCTATCCGAACCATGGAGGTTTAACCCAGATGCCACTTAGGGTTTCAAATAAAAGATTGCAGAGAGATAAAGAGAACATGGCCGTGGGTTTCAACCCACTAAATCTATAGAAATTCATGGAAACAATGGAGCAACTGAGATATGTTTAAAATTTGAGTAGTGTATGGGTAAAAAAAATGAGACTTACCTTGTCAAATGACTCAGAGAAAAAATATTCTTCCTTTTGTTTCATTTCCCTTTGTTTTGAAGGCTTAGACCAGAAGCTCCAATGGTGGCCCAAGGCACAAGCATAGTTAAATAACATATAGAGAGTGAAATGCATCAGCATACTAGTAAAGCTGCGTCTCAAAAGGTCATTTCTTCATCTTAGAATTGAAGGAAGTCAAGAAAAGAATCAAATGTGCATCAGACAAAAACATACCTTCAAAATCTGGGTGTTATCCAATAAGAATCAACCAAGAATCAAATCAGAAATGTCCAGGTTTCATGTCGGTTGCAGAGCTCTTTCTCAAAATTGCAAAAGTGAAAATGATGCGAGAAAGTAGGGCAAACAGTGTTTTGTTATTAGGGTTTCTAGAAAGCCCTAATCCAAATGGTGCATTTGATCACATTCATTTTATTTTTTGAGGCACAAACTAATGTTTTCATGGTATTAAGTGTCCATTGCCTAATGCCTAAGTCCCAAGACTTAGTATGAGGTCAAGCTTCAAGGGTTCCCTCTATTCATTTGACACATTAAAACCATGTTTGATCACCATGCCTAGGAGTTCATGTATTAAAGTACATTGTCACTTTTGCATGTAGATCTTATGCCCTTGAGTTTTGTAAACATGGAGGGTAGGCTTAAAGGCCTTTTCAATTTAGTTTTTGCAAAAACACCATATTATGCCCTTGATATTTTTTTTATGATTTTTTATAGAAAAATCAAGTATTGTAATTGGAATATACTTGACAAAATAAGGAAAATATAACCCTTGTATTATAGTCTTGTAAAAGAAAATCAAATGGGGTAAGATTAGGCAAATCAGAGGGAAAAGCTACATAATCTATTGTAAGATAGATATTAAAGCAATATTGTTTATAAATTGCTTTAATATATTGTCATCTTATGCAGTGAAAAAGATAAAGCAAAGTCAAATTGTTTTTTAGATTTGCTTTATTTTTGGATAGAAGGGACACATAAATTGACTTTTTATGGGAAAAGAAAGTAAATTTTGGTAGGACCAACTGAGAGGACACCTTGGTAGATTTTATTTTCCAATTTGGTGGTAGATTGAGGGCTTTATTTTTTACTTTTCTGAGGAGCTCAAAAATGGATTTCTTTCATCTATTTTTAGGAGCTTTTTTGGAGAGATCTCTTGGAGGCATTTATAGGAGAAAAAATTAGTTTTTTTCTCAATTAGTTGATACCATTTTCTTCTCTCTTGAGCATAGTCAGAGAGTTTGTAAATTGATCTTGACTCGTATTTTTCAGAAGTTAGATGTACCCCTTTCATTTCAATATAGCAAAGCATTCCTGTTTCACATTTGTTGCCTCCTTTATAACTTTGATTTGATGTTTTCACTGTGATTATGATGTCTAATCCTCTGATTATGTCTCAATGTTATTGAAATCTATGTATCTATTGCCCATCTAATCTCATGTGTTGCATTTAAGTTAAACCTTCATATGAAGTACTTTTGGATTGTTGGACTTAGGTGAAACTGAGAAGGTTATAGGCTTGAGATTTGTTTGTGGGAAAATAATTAGATTTTAGGATCATCTTTAGAAAAAAATATAGAATTTCATTTCAGCAATTCCTCTTCCCTTTTCTTAGACAAGTCAATAGTTTAGAAAAATCATAAGGAGAATCAGCTCACTCTGGAGATTCATTCTCACTATAGGTCACCCACAACCTGAGAGTGTTTCCATGTGTCAATAGGTAGCTAAGTCTTCTGTAAGCTTAGCATAGGGTGCATATCTGATTGATAACAGATACCTATTCTTAATTGTCACTTTTTTTAGCATCATGTAGTCTATGCACAAGCAAACTGTGTCATCTTTCTTGTTTACAAAAATTACAAGTGATCCCCAAGATGACACACTTGGCCTAATTAGTCCCTTTTCTAACAACTCTTGTAGTTGAACCTTTAATTCATACAACTCAATTGTATTCATTCTATAAGGGACTTTGGACTATGGTTTAGTACTAGGTAGAATATTTATAGAGAAGTCAAATTCTTTTCTTGGTGCTAACCCTGGCAGTTCCCTAGGAAATACACCCCTAAATTCTTGAAGAATTAGATAGTCTTCAATTGAAGGCTCCTATAGTGCCCCTCAGTTGTTCTCTGTTAGATTGACAGTTGTTTTGTTGGATTGAGACATTATGGCATTTTTTTTGATGTTGGACTCACTACTACAATGATAGTTTGATGATACTTCTATTACTGGTGTGTTATGCAACTTATGCTATGACTAGTTTATAGATTTAATTGATTTTGTTGATTAATCTTATTATGTGCATCATGTGATTGTCTGATGATGTTTCTTATCTAGTTGATCAGTTACAAATTGTTATGTGTGATGTGGTTACTTGTCTGATGTGTTGTTATTGTGAAAGGGACAATATCGCATTACTCAAGCATGAGTACCCTGCTATGCTACGATTGCCTTTCATGATGTGTTTGATTGTATATATATATATATTAAAGGTATAAATATATAAATGAAATATATATATATATATATATATATATATATATATATATATATATATATATATATATATATATATATATATATATATATATATATATATATATATATATATATATATATATATATATAGTATTCAATTATTAATTAAAAATCAAATAATATAGTTAAGTTACTTGATTCATTTAGATTAAATTATTGAAATTTACATGATTAGATTATTTGATTTATTGAACTTTATATTAAAAAGGGATAAGCTAAAGAAATTTAGTGATATAGATTGTATTGTATTTGATGTGTTTGTTTAATTTGATTAAATGAAAATTGATATGATTATATATTAATGTTGATGAATTTAATTTAATTTGGTATTGATTTTATTATGTTTTCTTTATAATGTTTTGTTAAGTTGAAATTTAATTAATAGGTTTGGAATTAGGTATATAAATATTGTATTTGAAATTTGATTTATAAGTATTGCATTTAGATAATTAGTTTATTGTGAGTTGAATTGCACTATGTAAGTGCAATTTATGTGAGATAGAACATTGGATGTAATGGGGGTCTATGTGCAAGTTGTTAAGGTTTGATTCCAGAGGCCTAGGATGTTATGTTTTGATTTCATGTATTGTGTTGTTGGGTGTCCTGAGATAATAATGTTATAAGAGCATGATGTCTCTTGTTTATGTATGTGGATTTTGGTAAACGATAATGTGAAATGATGTACATTCTGTGTTGTAAATGCATCATGATGAGGTAATAATTTCCTTCAAGGATGTATTATTTGTTCATTTAATTGTATCAAACTTGTGTTTAGTATTGTGTTTGATAATGGGGGGGACTTTGGTAATTGTGAATGAGGAAGTATGTTGTTTATGGTCATTTTGATTGCTTCAACTAGAAGTTTTGGGACAATGATTTAAGAGTTGGCCCTTGTGACTATGTTTAGTATGCAAGAAGGTAAATGCCTTTCATTGTATATGTATACTTGTTGTTATGATGGTAATTGTCTTGCTTGATGGGTAGGGTCTTCTAGATACAAGTAGGGGAGTGGCTTTCAATGTGGGCCCAGGGCCCAAAGTGGCTTGCCAGGGTAACCCATTGAAAGTTGGTAACCAAGTGATAACATAAAATGAATTAGGGGGAAAAGGGTAGATTCCACATTAAACAAGATAATTGGATTCGTCACCCATGCATGTAGTGCTAGTTTAGACTAAGGATGGGGTGAGAAGGCCTAGTTTGCAAAACTAACTTCCTTGTCCTCATAAAAGGAATGTTGGTTCTGCATGTGTCACCCTATAGGGCCGGCGTCTAGTGAGAGACTGTCATGGTAACCATAGATGGGGGCTGACATATAGTGAGAGACTGTCAGGGTAACCCATGTAAGGACCATGCGATGACACTCTTTTGTACTATAGCCTAGCATTCCCCAATTGTGTTCTCCCCATTCATTCTATGAACACCTCTGGAAGTGATGTTGAGTTACTTTTGATTTTCATATTGACTCATGTTGTTTTGGAGTCATGTGTAGTCCTTGCACCTATTAGACTATTTCCTTCTTGACTGTTTGTTGTAGTGAGACCTTATGTTATCTGCTAGCATGGGGGGTGGACCTTAGGGTTCCACATGGTCAGGCGGTTGTTCTTTATCTCCATTGGTTTCCTTTGTTGTTGTTCATGTATGAGAAGGATGTATCTCCTGTAGTAGATTTCAGATCTTGTACCAGTTTGAGGAGATGGTTACTTATGTTCATGTTCTAGTCTTGTATATCAATTGAATCATGTACTGTTATCTTGATGTATACATCCCAATGGATTCAGGAAAGTGATATTGTAAACAAAGTAATGATGTACTCTCATGTAAGGGAAAATTGTATATGTACTTATAGTTCTTTATACAGGATCTTGATGATTACTTAACTGATGCTATAATATGGAAATGTATGTGTTTATTCAATTAATGCAATAGATTTAGAATAAAATATTGTTGTTAGTTAATTTATGATGTATGTTTAGTTCTTGATAATAGTTTTGTTATTAATGCAATCATGGAACCCTAGAGGATAAAGATTAACATAAATGATATGTGTAGATATGATTTACATTACTTTGTTATCTCTTTCTTTTAAAAAAATATCCTTTTTGTATAGCATAGTTGTGTTGTTCTCCAGGGTTCCTTGGTGGGGCATTACACTTAGTATTAGAGCACAAGTTCTAACACTAGGTACTTTGGTTTTGTATGAGCCCATTAGGTTGTCCTAGTTGCTTAGACTTTGAAGATTATGTTCTTTTGTCACCCTCACCTAACAACTTAAGGTTGTCCTTAATGGTGTTTGTCTAGGAAGATGCCTAGAGGTTGAGGTCAAGGTCAAGCTTGGGGATGAGGTAGGGGATGCAGTAGAGGTGGTGGCAGTAGCCCTCCTCCTAGTTCCCCTCATGAGAGTCCTCAGGAAATTGAGAGTTAGAATCGAGAGAATCAGGGTCAACCAGAGTTAGAGGGAGCTCAATTGTGTCATTTTCTTGAGGAGGTCCTTGCTCACCTAGGCCCTAGACAGGAGGTTGATCATCTAGTGGAGAGGGAAAGAGAAAGGTCTCCTAGGAGGAGAGAGATTATAGCAAAGTAGGAGGCTATTTTAGCAGGTCACATGAGAGACCTCTTAAGGGCACATCCTCCCACTTTTGATAGTTCTAGTGGTGGTTTGGAGGTAGAGACTTGGTTGATGGATTTGGACAGGTGTTTTTCCATGCATCCATATGGTAGTAACACCAAGGTGAGATGTGCCATCTTGCACCTTAGAGGTTTTATGTCTACATGGTGACGGTTGGAGGAGCAGAAGTTACATTTGGACATTGGCACAGTTTCTTGGGAATTATTTTTGGAGAGGTTCAAAGCTCATTTCATGTCAGAACACTAGAAGCAGTGATGTGTTGATGAGTTTCATGAGTTGAGACAGATGGCTATGTCAGTGGAGCAGTATGAGTGTAGGTTCTATGAGCTTAAGCAGTACGCAGGCATTGGCAATGATGAGGCCATGTTGGTTCAACATTTCATTAGGGGCTTGAATGCCCGTATCAGTGGAGGAGTCTATGTATTTGAGCCTAAGACCATGGAGGTGGTAGTTGAGAAGGCTCGTCTGGTAGAGGAGAATTTGACTATGGCTCTAGGAGGTCACACAGGTATGCAGATTGGTAGTGCGCCCTTTATAGGCTTCAAGTCTTGTGGTGGTCAGTCTTAGGTAGCAGGTTCTTCTAGGAGCCATCATGCACCCACTAAGGGTGGACAGTAGCAGCAGTAGTATTCCCAGTTGAAACCAAAGAATTCTCTGTCTCTAAAGGGTAGTAGGTTTCAATTTAGGAAAAATTAGAGTTGGCTGCAAAACAAGCATAATCATTTTGATCAGTTAGCTAAGAGCACATAGTATGCAGTTAGTAGAGGTAGTTTTCAACAGTCCAATGCACCCTCAAGTAGTGAAGGATATGGCAGAGGTACAGGATGTTTCTCTTGCAGCTAATAGGGTGATATTTCCAGGCAGTGTCCTCAGAAGAATTTTACAGGATTTACTCAAAGGCTGGAAGCCTCAGAACTGACCATGGGTGATGCAAGCAGGTCTCACAGGGTGTTTGCAGTGGTTGATAACCACCAAGCAGAGCATTAAGGCATAGTTGTGGAGACTATAGGTGTGTTTCAAGGTATTGGTATTTCCATCCTTTTTGACTCTGGTGCTTCTGATTCTTTCATTTCCCCTTCTTTAGTTGAGCGCTGTGGATTGGTGGCAGCAAAGTAGGATGTTAGGTGGCAAGTTGAATTGGCCTCTAGAGCTAGAATAGCAGTAGAATCCCTCGTGTATGGTTGTGGTTTGAGGATTGGTTCTCTATTTACCATGGTGGATCTTTGCATCATACCCCTAGGATCTTATGATATAGTGTTGGGTATGGATTGGTTGGATACTCATTGAGCAGTGATAGATTGCTGGCATAAGTTAGAGTGGTGTTTTGATGATTCAAGCACCGAGGTAGAGGTAGTTGGCATTCTGGCCCATCTCCTTGCTTATGATTTCTGCCATGCAGCTAAGGAGATGTATGTGTCAAGGTTGCCATTTGTTTGTTGTGACAGTTAACAATTTGGAGTTAGGGGAGAGTCGAGAGGTGTCCCTTGATGATCATCCTATCCTTAAGGAGTATGCAGATGTCTTTCCTAGTGATATTCTAGGGATGCACCACCTAAGCATGACATTTGTTTCAGGATAGATCTTGTTCGTAGAGCAGAACCTATCTCACAAACTCCATATCAGATGACCACTCAGGAGCTTAAGGAGCTTCAGTTGTAGTTAGAGTTGTTAGTAAAGGGGTTAATTCATCCTAGTGTCTCTCCTTGGGGAGCACCTATCATTTTTGTGAAGAAAAAGGATGGATCCCTTCGGTCTATTAACTATGAGCAGCTGAATAAGGTGACTGTGAAGAAGAAATATCCCTTACCCAAGATTGATGATCGCTTTGATCAGATTAAGTGGGCTAAGGTGTTTTCAAAGATTGATCTAAAGTTGGGGTATCATTAGTTGTGTATCTTTGAGGCAGACATTCATAAGACAACATTTCACACTCACTATTAGCACTATGAGTTCACTGTTGTGCCATTTGGGTTGACGAATGGACCGTCTGTGTTTATGAGCCTGATGAATGGTGTATTCCGCACCTATCTCGACAGATTTGTCCTTGTGTTCTTGGATGACATATTGATTTATTCGAGGACTATGGAGGAGCACAAGGAGCATTTGTGGCAGGTTTTGCAGTGTCTAAGAGAGAATCGGCTATATGCAAATCTAGCAAAGTGTGAATTCTTTCAAATAGAGGTGAGATATTTGGGGCATGTTATTTCTGGTGAGGGCATTTCCGTGGATCCTTTGAAGATCCAAGCCATCATGGATTGGCCTGTGCCCACTAATGTGTCAGAGGTTCACAGTTTTATGGGTTTAGCAGGCTATTATCGATGATTTGTGCAGGGTTTTTTGAGGATAGCTCACCCTATCACTTCTCTTCAGAGGAAAAGGAAGAAGTTCATTTGGTTGGAGCAATGTCAGGCAACATTTCAGAATCTCAAGGAGCAGTTGACTAGTGCACCCATTTTGATAGTTCTCAATCCTACTGAAGACTTTGTGGTGTGTACCGATGCATCTTTGGAGGGTCTAGGAGCTGTTTTGATGCAGGATGGTCATGTGATAGCCTATGAGTCTCGTAAACTCAAGGATCATGAGTTGAACTATCCCATGCATGATCTAGAGTTAGCTGCCATCATGCATGCCTTGGTGAGATGGAGACATTTCGTATTGGGGCATCAGTTTGAACTGCATAGTAATCATCGTAGTTTATAGTACATATTCATACAACCAACCCTGAATGCTAGGTAGAGGTGGTGGATGGAGTTCTCCTATGAGTACAATTTTGAGGTGAAGTATATCCAAGGTAAAGAGAATGTTGTGGCAGATGATCTTAGTTGGTGGAGGCATGAGCTTTCAAGAGTCACTCTTGGAGTGGATTTGAGAGGTGAGATTCTTGTAGCACTTCCTACCGATAGTTGGTATCAAGAAGTGAAGTCAGAGGTTGAGTCAGGAAGACCCTTGGAGGGTAGATTTGCTAGTTACTCTCTTGAGTTGGATGGTCTCTTGTGGCACTTGGGTTGCATCTATGTTCCCTTTTTAGGGGGTCTTCATACCCTAATTATGTCAGAGGCGCATCAGGCACCCTACTTAGCACATTCGGGTGTCAAAAAGATGTACGTAGACCTCCATCAATTGTATTTTTGGGTCAGAATGAAGAGGGATATTATTGATTTTGTCTCAAGGTGTCTAGAGTGTCAAGGGTTAAGATAGAACATCAACATCCTGCAGGTCTTCTTTAGCCACATCTTATTCCAGAATGGAAATGGGACATCATTTCAGTGGACTTTATAGTCAGTTTTCTTGTATCCTCTCGTCTTCATGATGCCATTATGGTCACCATGGACAGGTTGACTAAAGTAGCACACTTCTCTCCTATTCGGTCTTCATATAATGCTTCTTCTATGGCTAGAATCTTTATGGAGGACATAATTATATTGCATGGGATTCCTCACAAGATTATCTCTGATAGAGATCTAGTGTTCACTTTAGCACTCTGGATGTCTTTACATCAAGCATTGGGAAGTTAGTTGAACTTTAGTTTAGCATACCATCTGGAGACTGATGGGCAGACCAAGAGGGTTAATCAAGTCCTCAAGGATATGCTCAGCATGTATGTCATGGATCAGCAAACCCGCTGGGAGGATTATTTGTACTTGGTGAAGTTTGCGTACAATAATAGGTATCATAGTTCTATTGGTATGTCTCCTTTTCAGGCTTTGTATGGTCACCCTTGTCAGATCCCACTGAGTTGAGATCATCTTGAGGACCAATTTCTCCTAGGACAGGAGATGCTCCGGGAGATGGAGCAGCAAGTTGATCGTATTAGAGAGCATTTGGTGGAAGCGCAAGATAGGAAGAAGAAATATGCAGATGCCCATTAAAATCAAATATAAATAAAATAATATAGTTAAGTTACTTGATTTATTTAGATTAAATTATTGAAATTTATTTGATTAGATTATTTGATTTATTGAACTTTATATTAAAAAGGAATCAGATAAAGAAATTTAGTGATATAGATTGTATTGTATTTGATGCATTTGTTTAATTGATTAAATGAAAATCGATATGATTATATATTAATGTTGATGAATTTAATTTAATTTGGTATTGACATTATTACATTTTCTTTATAATGTTTTGTTAAGTTAAAATTTGATTAACAGGTTTAGAATTAGGTATATAAATATTGTATTTGAAATTTGATTTATAAGTATTGCATTTAGATAATTGGTTTATTGCGAGTTGAATTGCATTGTGTAAGCGAAATTTATGTGAGATAGAACATTGGATGTAATGGGGGTCTATGTACAAGTTGTTAAGGTTTGATTCTAGAGGCCTAGGATGTTATGTTTTGATTTCATGTATTGTGTTGTTGGGTGTCCTGAGATAATAATGTTATAAGAGCATGATGTCTCTTGTTTATGTATGTAGATTTTGGTAAATGATAATGTGAAATGATGTACATTCTGTGTTGTAAATGCATCATGATGAGGTAATAATTTCCTTCAAGGATGTATTATTTGTTCATTTAATTGTATCAAACTTGTGTTTAGTATTGTGTTTGATAATGGGGGGGACTTTGGTAATTGTGAATGAGGAAGTATGTTGTTTATGGTCATTTTGATTGCTTCAACTAGAAGTTTTGGGACAATGATTTAAGAGTTGGACCTTGTGACTATGTTTAGTATGCAAGAAGGTAAATGCCTTTCATTGTATATGTATACTTGTTGTTATGATGGTAATTGTCTTGCTTGATGGGTAGGGTCTTCTAGATACAAGTAGGGGAGTGGCTTTCAATGTGGGCCCAAGGCCCAAAGTGGCTTGCTAGGGTAACCCATTGAAAGTTGGTAACCAAGTGATAACCTAAAATGAATTAGGGGAAAAGGGTAGATTCCACATTAAACAAGATAATTGGATTACTCACTCATACCTATAGTGATAGTTTAGACTAAGGATGGGGTGAGAAGGCCTGGTTGGCAAAACTAACTTCCTTGTCCTCACAAAATAAATATTGGTTTCACTTGTGTCATCCTATGGGGCCAGTGTTTAGTGAGAAACTATCAGGGTAACCATAGATGAGGGCGGCATCTAGTGAGAGACTGCTAGGGTAACCCATGTTAGAACCATGCGATGACACTCTTCCCTTTTGTAGCCTAGTATTCCCTAATTCTGTTCTCCCCATTCATTTTGTGAATGCCTCTGGAAGTGATGTTGAGTTGCTTGTGATGTTCATATTGACTCATGTTGTTTTGGAGTCATATGTAGTCCTTAAACTTGTTAGACTATTGCATTCTTGACTGTTTGTTGTAGTGGGACCTTATGTTATCTCCTAGCACAAGGGGTGGACCTTAGGGTTCCACATGGTTGGGTGGTTGTGCTTTATCTCCATTGGTTTCCTTTGCTGTTGTTCATGTGCGAGAAGGATGTATCTCCTATAGCAGATTTTAGATCTTGTACCAGTTTGAGAAGATAGTTACTTATGTTCATGTTCTAGTCTTGTATATCGGTTGAATCATGTACTGTTATCTTGATGTATACATCCTAATGTATTTGGGAAAGTGATATTGTAAACAAAGTAATGATGTACTCTAATGTAAGGGAAAATTGTATATGTACTTGTAGTTCTTTATACAGGATCTTGATGATTACTTAACTGATGCTATAACATGGAAATGTATGTGTTTATTCAATTAATGCAATAGATTTAGAATGAATTATTGTTGTTAGTTAATTTATGATGTATGTTTAGTTCTTGATAATAGTTTTGTTAGTAATCTAGTCATGGAACCCTAGAGGATAAAGCTTAACATAAATGATATGTGTAGATATTATTTACACTACTTTGTTATCTCTTTAAAAAAAATGTCCTTTTTGTATAGCATAGTTGTGTTGTTCTCCGGGATTCCTTGGTAGGGCATTACAACTCCTTAACATTGTTGAGGTCGTCTATATGAATTGCATATAGATATCAACCTTTTCTTTTTGACTTCTTCATTTGCACGGCTGAAGTCAACTCTACCACTAAATGGATCCGTTGATTCTCTAGTTCTTTGATCATTCTTTTTGAAGTGGTTTTTCCACCACTATAAATTCTAGTGTCCTATTCCATTGGACCAAGGTGGCTATAATATCTACAAGGTTTTTAGTCTCCATTCTTTGAGCTTCTCCACCTTGTGGTGGCTTTTTTTATCTGCTCTACTTGTTTAACCTCCTAGAACATTTTCTGATTGTTTAGCTTGACATGCAACATGCAAAGCTTCTCGAGCTTCCCTAGCTTCTTGTAAATGTCTTTCTAAATGACTTACTTCATTATTAATTTGATTGGTGGTTTTAGAATAACTTGTTGTAGGATGGTCTTCTTGGTGTATTTTAGATCAAATGAGTACTTGGCATGCACTGTCTTGGTTGGAATAACTTGGTTGTATCACTATATTTTGTTCCCATGTGGGGTTGTATTTTAGAGAGTGATGAGGTCCTTGTTTGTCATTCTTAGAGTCAAAATCCTTGTAGTTGAAATAGTTGGAGATGGGTGCCAAAGGATCAAGTGGAACAAACCTATGAAATGAAGGTGTTTTAGTTCTCTTGAGGGAATGTTCCTTCTATTTTCATTTGATTACATCATATTTGGGGGTGTGATAAAAAACAAAGAATAAATGGAAAAGGGAGAAAGGAAGATGAAAATTAACAACAAGAGAAGGATGAAATTGGTGAATGAATGTAAGAAATGGAATAGGCACACAACATTCTTATCAAAAAAGATTTATCGTTTGCATTAGGTTCATCAAACTATTTATTTCTCAAAATGTGACTAAGACATGACATGGGTGAGTCAAAATATAATGTGGCACATGAACTCTATCCTTGCTATGGTTGATGGCCCAATCTCTCTTTCTCCCGTGCTAAGAGTCAATCGAGTAGATGTAGAATTGAGGGGTTATTTTGTTCACAAGGAAGTAGAATGTCATGGAACATGGTTGGTTGGTCATGTGATGTGTAGATTTATGTGTTTGGTAGAAGTTGATATGAGTATGAAAATGCTCAATTGTTGTTGTGGCAACGTGATTGTAATAAGACTCAAACGATCACTTATTCTAAGCCTAGCATGAAGACTATTTTATTCTTTTATGATACAGAGGTGATCTAATCTCCTTTGTTCATTTTGAATAACTTGTTGAATGAGTCTTTGTTGATAAATTATTCTTTGTTCATTCTTTGGCTTGTCTTCTTTTTCTTTTTTGTTGAATGAGCCTCAAGATGAGTTTTTTTTCCTCTTGGGTTGTTTCCTCTATCTTAGGCACATTGAATGCTAGACAAAAAGGGGAAAGTTTGTTTTGGTTGAATCAAACAAAATTGTTGGCTTGTTGGCCAAACTTGACATTGAAATCAACATTTTGAAATAAAGCTTCACTTTCCGACACTTATAGCTGCTAAACTGTTAGGAATTTGAAGATGATGTGAACTAGTGATTTGTGAGATTTTATTTGTAGATTCTAAATATATATATATTTTAAATTAGAGTTAAATTGTTAAACTTTTTGTATCTCCTTTGATAACTAGTTTTTAATAGTAAACAACATTTTTTTAAAGTGATGTGTATTCCGTAGCACATAACTTTTTTTTCTACAAAGGATAAAATTCCTATTCTTTTGAATTTAGATTGGTAACAATGATATATAGGGTATGCATTTGCTTTCATAATATTTTGTTGAATATATATTTTTAATTAAGTTTTGAAGTCAAACCAATTATAATTTAGACATAGGCATATTCCGTAAAACATAACTTTTTCTATATGCATCAAAATTCAATTTTTATTTTTTTGTTGAAACAAGGACATCAATACCTAGGGCATAGATATTTTTTAGAATTTTTTTTCACTAATTTACTAATTTTTCATGTGTGTAGAATAGAGAACTTGATGTTCAGTGAAAAACCTACATTCACAAGAAATAAAAAATAAATATAATAATCAAATTAAATATATTTTAAATTATACTTTTTGGGAAGCTTATATAATAAGGACTACATACATACAAACATAATTTTTAAATGAATTCATTTGATCCCCCAAAAGGTAAATCAAAAGTGGTTTTTTATTAGGATTTTGATAGGTGTAGAGGAGACTCCATTATATGTATGGTTTAAAACTAGCAGGGTTCTATCCAAGAGGGTTTGAATCTAAGGGGATTTGGTCAAACCCTATTCAATTAAAATCTTTTAAATGGAACCTTTCAAGGCTTAAATCATTATATTTTTTAAAAAATGTGATTTCAGCAAAAATCAGGATGTCCGAGAAAGTGTAACCCATTATTGTGGCAGCACCCACAATGTCTTGAATTGTTGACATTATGACAAAATCGAGGGTTTTCTTAATCTCTTTTCTTTTGTGTTTTAATGATTTCCTAAATGAAACTATGATAAATGGATGCGAACAACTTACAATTTATTTTTTTGAAATTTTGAATGAATTAATTAGTATGAAAGGAAAAATGTATATAGACTATATGACTTTTTGTATGCAATCTAAACTATGTTTTTTGTGTATTTTTGTAGATTTATTTTGATGTGTATGTAGAAACCAAGAACATTGACTGAATGTGAGTACCAAATCCAACCACTCAAGACAAACAAGAGCACGCTCAACCTGCAAGTGAACAAATATTGCAAATAATGGAAAATTGGAATGCAAATATGGGATAGTGAATTAGCTTCCAAGAGGTAGTACATATAGGGCATAATCAACTAAGAATAGTTGAGCCAATAATAGGAAAAGCTTACTAAGAATAGTGGTGCTCCAATAATAGGAAACACATCCACTTAACTTAGAAAAAGCTAATCTAGGCACACTAAGAATATCTCAAGGCTAGAAATAGACTAATGTGCATACCTAAGTAAGCTTAATATACACTAACACCCCTCTTAAGAAAAGCTTAGGTGAGGAAAAGAAGATGGGTCTCGACAACTAGGCCTAATTAGGTACTCATGTACAATATAATCTCTCATAAAGCAGAGAAAAGAAGAAAACCCCGTGGGAAAAAAACTTCCCTCCAAAAGAGAAAATAAAAATAAGAAGATTGGGAAGCCTCCTCAAAGATGATAACTCTGCACGAACCCTGAAACCATGTCGCTTTGACTATGATGATGTAGATATGACCCCCCATAGGAGAGTAAAAGAGACTATGTAGCCAAAGAGAATGTCTATGTATGAATGCTAAAAATGATCCATTTGTGGAAAATGATGTTTCTCCCCTTAGGAAGAAACAACTCCAATGGTGAATTCTCAAAGAAGCAAGGTGAGGTGGTAAGTCTCATGAGCTACCTTGTATAATAATACTATTCAAATATCATCATGCTGATGTCGAAATGAGTTACAATCAAATTAGAAGTCCCAAGCCTAACTAAAACAAGTGACCTCTCAAAATCATGTGAAAACTAATGAAGATCAAGATCCAAAGAACTTATGTAAGGATGTGGAATGCCAATGCATGCCATGTGGCTACAAAGTCAATCCCACGAGATGTCCTACGAAGAATCATTGGAAGCCCTTGGTGAGACCTCATTGAACTCTGTAGTAATAGTAGGTGTAAGTATACTATCATCAAACATAAAGACAATACCCTCCAAAGTGTTATCAAGATCTAAAATGTGCGACTCTTCAAACAAGCAAGAGATATCTAGTAGAAATGTGTCCCAATGAGGTGAATCTAGAAGACATAAATGATCCTACTGTAGAGAATCACTGGAAGCTCTCGAAGAAGCAACACTAGACTTTGAAGTAGCAATAGCTACTATAGGATATGGAATGTCCTCCAATGTACATGGGGTATCAATATATGTCAACCGAATAGACTGATCCCATGAGGATGTGTCCAGACATGAAGGGGAGATAGAAGTCTCAGTATCATCTACAAGAACCTAGCTATCCATAGAAACATCACTTTTAGATGAAGAATTAATGTCTCCATACAACCGCTAGATGATGGTCCAAACAGTGAAAGGGCACTCAGTGTGGCCTATATGATGTAAAATATCTGTAGAAACTATAAAACCTATCAATCCATAGACAATGTTTTTTTTGTTAAACCATTTATTCTTTTGTTTATAGTCACTTGGCTCAGGAACGAGTCCAAGGAGATACAACAATATATCATTTTCAAGATAGTGATTCTTTATCCCTTCTTTCCAAGACAAATAGTTTTTTGAGATTAGCCTAACTACATAAGGATGGAAATAGATACCAGAATCCATTATACATACCCCTGAATTCAAAACTTTATCTCATTTCATTGATTACAAAATATTAGAATCCCCCTCTATTGTGGCACTATATACTTGTAGTGCATAGGCGAGTTCAATTGGAGCAAATTAGAGCACTTTATAAAAAAATTAGTGTGATATCGGCTCCAATGGATCGGGCTAAGAAAGAATATTCACTTTTACAAAGAATAGCTCTCAATTTCAAGTAGCCAATGCAAAGTTACAATAATCTCTTTGATTTCGCCTAATAATAACTTACATGCAAAAAAATGCCTCGGGGAGTAAAATTAGCACTCATTTTTCAAAAACCCTCCGCCAAACTAAAAAAAGCGTCTTTTTTTTAGTACATAAAAAAAGAGAAAACATTTTTAAGTGATTTGGGCCAAAATTAAAAAAAGCACAAAGAGCTGAGTAGTGCGTTGCAGATTTGAACGACTTCCCCTATAATAAACACACACCTATAGGCCGATTTGGACGCCTTCAATCAGATCTGTCGTTGTGCTTTCTATGAGATGCCCAATCAGGGAAATCAAGCACTTATGAATCAACTTCTTTATGCAGAAAATAAAGTGCCTCTGTGAGCACTGCCTTTAGACGCTCAGCAAATAGACTTGGATGGGATTAGATGTCTTCAAGAGTTGATTGGTCACAGGCCTTCTCTACAAATAGATTTGCACAGAGATCGACCTCAAAACAACTTTTCACTTCAAATTTGACCTCTGCTGCCTCGCAAACTCCTCTGGATCAGCAAGATGACCTCTTCAATCTACAAACTAAAAAAACTAAATTGCTTGCCTTCAAATTGACCTCTTCTAAGGAAGTGTTTGTTACTGCTGTTGTTGAGAACTAGATAATGTCCTAGTGAAAAGTTCACAGTCTATATCCTCAGGTGAAATCTCTCTAGAATACCCTTGATTGTTTAACTGAAAAGACCCAGAACACAAAGTAGATGTCTGATACCCATCAGACAATGACCTTCCACTACCATCCCCATTTCTTGGGGAGTCTTTCCTCCCTCTTGGAGGACACAAATTAATGGTCCTAACAGTGCTTACTCCTCGAGATTGATTTCTGGTTAAAATCTTTTCAGGGAAGACTAACTTATCCTCTTCATTAAAACTCGTAACCCCTGACGGATCCTTGTTTAACATTGAACCAGATGCAAGGTTTCTCGCAGTGACTACTGTTTGTGCCTGATCATGAGAAAAGAGACAACTTTCTCCCCTACTACATAAACCTTGAGCATGGTAGCGACACACATTTCCACTCTTGCTATTGGTATTTGCAACAAGTTCATTCTCAAGCAAAATCGCCTTCCAGCAGGGTCGCTAATTGGGAGTTTTGGCATGGGTCACTGCTTTGGTGTGCCCTTGTGGACCAAGCCACGTGTCTGCAACAGGCTACAAACCTCCTAAAGAAAGGCGTAGACCTTTTCTTGGCCATGGACCTCTGTACAGGCTGCGTGCCTCAGTAAAAAAGGTAACAAGCCTTCAAAGGCTGTTTTTAAACATCATCCACTTTAACAGTCAAAAGTCAATTTTGACCAATAAAAATGGGACAAATATTTACCCCTATTTATTGTGGATGAGGTATACAATTGCTATTGACTGTTTGACCATTGAAGTGGATGATGTTTAAATAGAGCCGCCTTCAAATGCTAGGCACCACTAAAATTGGCTTTTTCTTCCCTTAATCAATGGGATCCCTACAAAAAGCCAAAAAAACTTCTTCCATGGACACAACAATGTATACACACAGCTGTAAAGAAGATATATTGGATTGAATGCAAACAGATCCAATAATGCAAATACTTTTCAAGATCTCACAAAAAAATTGAACCAACATCCACACAATCCCACTCTGATACCATGTAGAAACCAGGAACATTGAGTGAATACGAGCACCGAATCTAGCAACTCAAGACAAACAAGAACACGCTCAACTTGCAAGAAAACAAGTATTGCAAACAATGGACAATTGGAATGCAAATATAGAATAGTGAATTAGCTTCCAAGAGGTAGTACATATAGGGCATAATCGACTAAGAATAGTCAAGCCAATAATAGGAAAAGCTCACTACGAATAGTGGTGGTCCACTAATAGGAAAAGCAACCACTTAACTTAGACAAAGCTAATCTAGGCATGCACACCTAAGTAAGCTTAATATACACTAACAGTGTAATCTTATGAAATGAAAATAAATTTTTTATAAAAAAATAATGCTAATCTAAGCAATTAAAAAGAAAATCTATTCAATGAAAGAAATTTAAAACTACCTATCAAGAGAAAAGAAAACAAATGTTTACTTCTTCAGGAGAAAGATTTATTTTCTAAATTACTAAGAAAACATAAAAAAACATAATGAATTAGGTCCCAATGGATAGCATAAGCCCTCAAAGGTCCTTTTTGGTAACCATATCTTCCTCTACAACAATGAGGTCCTCCTCTAAGCAACATGGATAGAAATGGGGATAAGAAAAATAATTAAATTAAGCTTAGACGGTATAAACATAAAAAGCAGTTTGATTGAGCATAAGCATGCTATGGAAAAATGATAAATGGCTTGAGCTTTGAAGCTATGGAAAAAATATAAGGCACACAAGGTCCTACTATTTAAAGCTAACTTTGTAGAAAGTTATCTTTTTCTTTCACATACTAAGTTATACATCTATATTTCCTACATGTAGGCCTACTATTTAAGGTAGCCACTAATGACCATATTTTTGGCACCCCTCATATCTAAAGGGAATAATTTCATATTCTAGGACTTGATACCATTCAAAATCCCTAGCCTTTAGGGTTATACTTCTTTTGAAGGGGGGGTTAGATCATGTTCCACACATAACCAACTGAGAGGCCTTTCCTATGATAAGGTTGAGAGATATTAATGACCAACCCCAAATATTTTTCAATCATCGTGAAAACATAAGGAGACTAGAAATTTTTTTTTTTTTGGGGGGGGGGGGCATACATACATATCCAAATTGGGGCTATAGAAGGGATTTCCTCTAAAGAATTGAATCCCACATTCTAGTGCTTCATAAATAGACCTGCATTTATAAATAAATAAGGCTCACTCCCCAAAACCCCACCCTTGTTAGGTTCATTTTAAAAAATTCTATAAGATATTCCTTTGCAAAAGACTACAACTCAAATCTCTATTAGTCTTTCTATCTTTTGGCCTAGCGAGAAAGGTCTTCCAAAGAAAGTTAGAAGCCTAAGAAATGATAGGTCAAACTCCCATCTTGGAAGGTGGAGACATTTTCCTAAATTATTCCACATCTAGATAATAAGTGGAGAATCTTAAAGGGATAGCATGCATGAATTTGATCCATTATTTGCCTAAACCATCTTCTTTTTGGTTGTTGTTTCTGTCGTGACATGAATTTCCTTATCTTGGATCAAAAATTTAGGTCAAGCTATAGTGTCCCTAAAAAACAAGAGGGAAGGCTACTGGGAGCCATTGAAGGTGAAACTAGAAATTGAAATCCCAAAAACTATGAAAGACATGTAAGAAAATCCAAACAAAACAAAAAGATCACCACACCCTAGCAAAGCTATTTCCCATGAAGAAAGGTTATTCTTTCATATTACTCATTAACATCTCTTACATATATTATTTTCACATTAGATTCTCAATCTATTTCTTGATTTTCATGTTCTTCTTTATTCTTAACATCAAAATATAATTATCATCATTAAAATTTTGTAGATCGATAACATTTGTCCAAAACAAAGGGTCCCATGAAGATTTCCAAATCCAAACTAGAGAATGTCCCCACTCCTTAACATTAAACAAGCATTAGTTTGGTCATAGAGTTATCACTCCTATAAGGTAGTTCCCCTCTTAGTAGCACCCTTTTTTAAGACATGCCTAAAGCATCTTTGTTAAAGACATTATCATTTTGGCCTCCTTATTTTATTCAAATTGTATAATGTTTTAAAGTTTAAGTTATATAAATTTGTTTTTGTGACTTGGGCTTAGTGGTGACAGATTATCTATGAACCAAACAAGTTTGTTAGAATTTAGAAATCTTAGCTATTTTTAGTATGATAATTATCCAAATGAAAAAATTATCAATTAAACTTGATAATTATATTTATTTAAATATAAACATAAATATTGATACTTTATTTTATTGTATCATATTTAATATGTTATGATTCTCGTTTAAATGACAGTTATATAGACTATATGATAACCATTCATGAGTTTCATTGAAAATATATGAATCAAACCTACAATGAGGTGATTAATGGAGAAAGACAAGGCCATCACAATTCACCATGATTTTATCGCTCACAACTTGCCTTTCATGTAAATGGTTTTTCTTTCTTTTATCATGTTGGTTGTGTATCTTTTATTGTTAGTGGGTCCTGAAATCAGCATAGTATTTTGTTATTTATTGTAATAGAAACAAGAGACACATTACGTCAGGTTCCTACCGATGATGTGGCAAATGTAATGATTGTTGTTGTAATTAATAGTTGTTATGTCCTATTGTATGTGTCTATTTTGAACTATGGTTTTTAGATGTTTTTCGAGTAGTTTCCACTAACTACCATAATAGTTTATTATAGCTAAGAATATTGGCCTTTCTCAAGAAACAAAATCTTGTATGTTTCTAGTGTAGAAAGGGAGAGAGAATTGAAATTTTGCCACACAATCAAACTACCATGACCTGAAAAGAATATAAATGGAGATTTTGATGCCTATAGATGAAAGAGAGTATGTCAAGTATTTATAATAGTTTAAATGCACATATGGGACATCCCATATGATGATGAAATTTTTTAAGTGTTTAAGCTAATACATATCTTTCATTCAACATATAAAGAATCCAGACATGGATACTATTGTTGGCATTGTTATATGATTGGTTAGGAAGATGTTGGATGGTCAATCTGTCCATCGTAGTTAACTCTAATTGAAATCATAAACATTTTAATTTATCTCTTAAACCTAGGCTTATTATTAAACATACCTAGATACGATTCTAAGCCACTTTTGATTTAAATTAGATGTTGACCCTTAAGCTGTCCAAATTGTAGTCTCAATGGCAAGTAAGGTTAAATGATACATGTGGACTTCTTTGGTTGCCATCTATATAACATAAGACCATAGTTATTATTCAAGTACAATGATTTTCAATGACTTGAACTCTGCAACTCTATAAATTAAATCTTTAGTAAATCTCAGCACCTGTTAACATGGATGAATAGCCTGTATAATCGAATTACCTTGGGAAAATATTTTGGAACTCTCAAAAATATGGCAAAATGGATCACCTTACTTGACACACAAGTCTTGGGAGGGTTGAATAAATATATGCCATTACTGATCAAAATACAAATTTGTAGTCAAAACATGCATGTATTTACTGTTATATAATTAATTATGTAATATTGAAAAATTCATGCTTAATATTTATAAACTAACTCAAAAATTATATTTAAATGTTACCTTCAATTTCCTATTGGCTAAGAATTCATTTTAGTCCTCCCAAATGCCAGGACTCTGAGGTGTGGAAAATGTGGTGCTTCCAAGATTTGGTGTGTGGATGCAGATGCTGGAAGATTGCATTTTGACTTTAATCTGCAACACTTGCTGCTAAATTTAGCTAGAATTTTAGTGTTTGATTTTAATTGCACCACTTATTACTAGAGAGTCTGAATTGTTTGATTTTAAATGTGCCACTTATTACTAGAGAGTCTAAATTGGGCACATAGCTAACAATTTGGGTGGGTGTGACTCATGAGGAAAGGTGGGGATGATTTTTGGTAATGAATTGGTGTAGATGATGAACAATACAAGCCTCATGTTGTGCCCTCAATTCTCCTTGTTCCTCGTGAGTTGAGTAGAAACTCTATTTAAATTCAAGTACATTTAGATTTTTTTTGGGTGTTGTATGGATTGGTATTTGCTTAGCTTCAATCGTTTAGTTTGAATGGGGTGTTATGGAATTTGAAATGGTGGGATGGGTTTGTGTTAAATTGGCGAATTTTGCTTATTTTAGGGAGTAATGTGGGATTGTAGGGACCGTGTTTTGATGGCATAGACGGTGGATTCAGACAATAGGAGTAGTTTTTCGATCTACTTTGAGTTATCATGACTTGATGTATCATTATGCCAAAATGGAGTACCTTAAGAGCTCTCCTAGAAAGTAGTAGGAACCCCATATTGCAGAGTATGAAATGTGCAAACTATATAGCCCAGGTTATATAGTAGCTTTTCTTTCCTGCATGGTAAATAATATACAATCCGACCACTGCCATTTTTGCAGAAACTAGCATACAGTTCTAAGTGTTCCAAAATAATTGAAGGACGCTAGTTAAATATGAAGTTCATCATATGAAATTAAAATAGCATCTATTATGTGTTCAAATACTATTATTGGAAAAAAAAATGTTTAGATAGTTAAGATAGATAATTCACATGATACTCAACTACATTGGAATCATAAATTTACCAAGTCCCATCAGGATAAGCTTAAACAATTAATTTATAAAATTTATCTCAATTTTTTCAATCAGTTGTAGAGGAAACAAGTCACATAGTTCTATATATAATCTATATTACAAGGGCGAGTGTTTAAGTACTCACCAAATACATGACCAACTAAATCTCTATATCTAATAAAGCATTGGCCATCTATAATATCAATTGTGGAGATAGCGTGGGCTCATCTTCTTCAGTTACACCACTAACGATAAATTTTATGCCTAACAGTGCAGAGGTGGATGCCAGTGAGAATAATAATAATACAAATGGAAATGGAATGGATTACTAATGCATCTATTCAATATTAGATGTGCAGATTCTTCATTGATGACATTCCCATAAGGGAAGTGTAGAGGTCAAAGGCCATGGGAGAGCAGTATCCATGAAGCCCATGTCTGTATATACCACAATTTGGGATGGCTCGGAATGGGCCACAGTAGGGGTCAATACAAAGTGAATTAAAAGTACACCCCTTTTACAATGGACCTTTCCAATGTTATCTTGGAAGGGTGCACTGTGGATTCAATCTCATAGGAGCAGGAAAAGGAGAAGAAATTATAGTGTGCAGAGGAAAGAAAATCCCAAACCATGCTTTCAGAGCTGTCTCCAAAGCAGAGGCATGCAATGGAATGGTTTAGAAGAAAACACATATATTATTGCTACTATGACGACAGTGTGAGATATCCAGCTTAGCTGGCGAAATGTCCACTCAGAGACCCCAAAAAGCCTATCACCACTATAAATGTCAAGTTTGGCCACCACCACCGCCATCACAGAAAATGCAACACCAAATTGCATTCATCCTCCTCTGCCATTGTTTCTATATGACACTTTTTCCTTGCATTTCATCGCCCTTTTCTTATATATAATGCCATCTTCCTAAGCCTAAGCCTACTTGTGTGTCAGATTATATAGTTTTGGATGATATTTATTATATCAGACGAATTTGCAGCGTTCCTCGCAGTTATGGGGTACATTGTGCAACTTGGTACTTCTGTATGCATTAAATATTAAATGTTTAAAATATAATTAAATTTAAATAATAATCTATTTCTCACCCTTACTATTCATAGGATTGTCCAATAGGAAAACAGATAAATAACATTTATCAAATTATCAAATAAGAAAATTAATTATCAACTATAGTATGTTTGTGCAAAATTTTTAATTCTTTATCATGATTGGTTGAATTAATTGGAAAATTGAATTCAACAGATGCAATAGTAACTTACCTATGGCATGAACTAATAAGATGACGTGGTGGTACTCCCAATCTATGGAGAAAATTTTGATGATTCAAAATTTAGGAAAAAAAAGTTAGAAATGCTTAGAAAGTTGATATCCTTATAAAGTTATATTTAGGTAGAAATATATACAAATTAGTTGGTGAAACTTATTTTATATAGTAATTGTATACATAATTTGTATTAAATTGTGTTAAATATTTGTCCATTTTTATTAGATAAAAATAACCCAAATGATATTTAAGAGTATTCGTTATAGGGAAGGGGTCAAAAGTTTGAAACTTTAGCTAAGGTGGATAGCTGCTAGGTTAAGCTATTTACATGAGGCAAAAAAATGGAAAACACAAAAAAAAATATGTTGCATCGTTGTTTATATGAGGGAGCTATGGTAAAATCCATTGTTAAGAAGCATGCACGACTGGATGATATAAAACACAAAAACATGTTGCACAACGCTTCACTTGAAGAAAATCAAATAAGGGAGAGGGCCCCATAGTGGATCACCTAGGTAACTTGACCCTCCACCTAGAGTAACACGTCATCTAAAATTTAAAAAATTTGCCTCTCCCACTTGGTTGATGATGTGGACACCCTAAATATTTCGTTTGGAGGGGTGAAGCATTTTTTCCACATGGACGACATGTCATTTTGGCAGAAGTGAAATTCTAGACCTTTTTAAAGGATGACTGATGACTAGTCATAAGGACCCCCAGTGGCGGTACGTTACATCATGGATAGTGCTCAGCATATTGTGTGGTATGTGAGCATAGTGCCACCTTTATTTCTCACACTCTTGCATTAACTCTACACTTATGGCTCATTCAATTTCGTGCTGCCGCATTTACTACTTTGTAGTTTCCTTTTCCCTGGGTTTTGTACCACCTCATTTTGGAGCTATGGAGCCTTCAATGCTTTGGTCCTTTCCATTGATGAAACACACACCTCATTACCAACACTTCTAATCATGTATGGTCATTGTAGATGACACCAAAACATGGTTACTTTGGCTTTCGAGATGCTGGTTTTCATGCTGGAGATGGTCGTTTAGGCTTTGGAGATGGCTTAGCTTTGGAGATGGCTTGTATGAAGTTTGAATTTTTTCAGCTCCTTGCTCCTTCAATGTTGTTCATTGAAGGCTTCCCGCATGACCTTGGTATGGATTCTGCATCCTACTAAGTCTATGATTCAGTGAGCTCAAACAATTTGAGGTTCTACTAGTTTTTTGGGTATGGTTTATGCATGCACACTCACTTTTTTGTTGTTGTTTGCAATGGGATTTCTTCCATCTATTGTTGTCTCTGGTCATAAATGGAAGGTTCTTTTGGTTTTATGTCTGGTTTTAATCATGACAGTTTGATATTCAAATGGGGTTATTGTTTATCCATGGGTATTAAAATATTTTTTATTATTTGCAATGGGATTTCTTCTATCCATTCGTGTCTGTGATCATAAATGGAAGGTTCTTTTGGTTTTCTATCTAGTTGTAATCATGAAGGTTTGGTATTAAAATGGGGTTATTGTATATCCATGGTTATTAAATTATTTTTTATTGTTTGCAATGGGATTTTTTATATCTATTGCTATTTGTATTCATAAATGGAAGGTTCTTTTTATTTTCTGAGTGGTTTTAATCATGAGCATTCAATATCAAAATGGGGTTATTTTTTATCCATGGGTTTTTTTTTTTAATTGTTTGCAATGGGGTTTTTGCATCTATTGATCTCTATAATTGTAAATGGAAGGTTCTTTTGGTTTTCTGAGTGGTTCTAATCTTGAGGGTTTTGTATTTAAATGGGGTTCTTGTTTATCCATGGACATTAAATTTTATTATTATTTGCAATGGGATTTCTTCCATCTATTGTTGTTTGTAATCATAAATGGAAGGTTCTTTTGGTTTTCTGAGTGGTTGTAATCATGAGGGTTATGTATTTAAATGGAGTTCTTGTTTATCCATGGCTATTAATTTTTTTATTGTTTCTAATGGGTTTTCTTCCATCTATTGCTATCTATGGTCATTAATGGAAGGTTGTTTTCATTTTCTGTGTGGTTGTAATCATGAGGGTTTTGTATTTAAATGGGGTTCTTGTTTATCCATAGATATTAAATTTTTTTATTGTTTGCAATGGGATTTCTTCCATCTATTGCTATATGTAATTGTAAATGGAAGGTTCTTTTGGTTTCCTAAGTGGTTGTAATCATGAGGGATCTATAATTAAATGGGGTTTTTTATCCATGGCTATTAATTTTTATTATTATTTGCAATGGGTTTTATTTCATCTTTTGTTGTCTATGGCTATTAATGCAAGGTTGTTTTGTTTTTTGTGTGGTTGTAATCATGATGTTACTATATTTAAATGGGGTTCTTGTTTATATATGGCTATTAATTTTTGTTATTGTTTGCAATGGCATTTCTTCCATCTATTTCTGTCTATGGTCGCTAATGGAAAGTTGTTTTTATTTTTTGTGTGGTTGTAATAATGAGGGTTATGTATTTAAATAGGATTGTATCGTGACCTGGAATATGTAGTTCAATGTTAAGGATCTTTGTTTCTTTAACTTCATACTTCAAAGATTCAAAAGATTCCAAATATCAAAACTGGTATTCAAGGGTGTTTATTGGAACACTTTAACTTATTTTTGAGTAGTGTTTATCAACATAGCTTAATGGTCGTCTTCTATGTTTTGTAACACATTTAGTGGTTGTGGAAATTACAATATTCTATTCAAACATCACTATGACTCTTTGTATTAATTTAAGTTACAAATTTTAGTTTAAAGTTTGTAATTGTAGAAATGGATTGACAAATGTTTTAATGGTTGCAAAAAGTTTTCTTAGAACTACATTTACTCTTTAATTTAATACAATATTGAATACCTTGTAAAAGCATGTTTACTTCAAAATTCAATATGCAATATCTCCTACTCAATATCCTAAAAATACAAGATCGGACCCATTCACCATTTGTAATTAGAATAAGATTTATGTCCTCTTTTCATACATATTCATATTTGTAAATCTCCTTTTAAGACATTCATGTAGCATATTTTCATACACAAATGTTTCTTCTATCTCAACTTCATGTAGCAATTACTCTTTATGTTTACTTCATAATTCAATCTGCAATATCTCCTAATCAATATCCTAATAATATAATTGAGCCCATTCACTATTTTTAATTGGAATAATATTTATGTCCTCTTTTAATACATATTATTAATTGTAATTATCCTTTTAAGACATTCATGTAGCATATTTTCATACACAACTGTTTCTTCTATCTCAACTCCATGTAGCAATTACTCTTTATGTTTACTTCATAATACAATCAAGCTCATTCACCATTTTTTAATTGGAATAAGATTTATTTCCTCTTTTCATACACATTCATAATTGTAAATCTCCTTTTTAAGGCATTCATGTAGCATATTTATATACACAATTGTTTCTTCTATCTCAAATCCATGTAGTAATTATTCTTTATGTTTACTTCATAATTCAATCTATAATAACTGCTAATCAATATCATAATAATACAATCAGGCCCATTCACCATTTTTAATTGGATTAAGCTTTATGTCCTCTTTTCATACATATTCATAATTGTAAATCTCCTTTTAAGACATATATTTTCATACACATGTTTCTTCTATCTCAACTCCATGTAGTAAGTAGTCTTTATGTTCTGAAATTTCTCCTAATCAATATCCTAATAATACAATCTAGCCCATTCACCATTTTTAATTGGAATAAGCTTTATGTCCTCTTTTCATAGTGGGTCACCCTAACTTGACCCCTCCACCTAGCGTACCATGCCATCCAAAATTAAAAAATTGCCTCTACCACCTAGTCAATGACATGGTCACCCTAAATATTTCATTATGTTGTTCATGCCCTTGCCCGTTCTTTACTCTTTATGTTGTTCATGCCCTTGCTTTAGCAATTTACACCATCTAGTCACAATCTTGATTCTCAATGCATTACATTTCACAACAACAAATGTTCTTCATTTTTAATAAATTAACATGATCTAAACATATATTTCCTATTGGTTTACTAGTGGATGAGTTTGATCTCCTTTATCTATACACACACACACATTTATATATGTGTGTGTAGACACATAAAACTAAAACAACCTTCCATTTACGACCACCGACAACAATAGATGGAAAAATCCCATTGTAAATAGTTAAAAATATTTTAATACCCATGGATAAACAAGAACCACATTTAAATACAAAACCCTCATGATTACAACCACACAAAAAACTAAAAGAACCTTCTATTTATGACCAGATACACCATTGTCATATATATGTGTGTATGTACAGATATGTCTATACATATATGCATGTACATATATTTATGAATAAACACACACACACACACACACACACACACACACACACACACACATGTAGCATCAAAAAATGTCCCCTCGGGGGCTTTTCCCTTATAAGGTTTAGCTCCTCGGTCTTTAGTATGCATTTAGGACATTTTAGTTCATATTTTGCTATCCTGATGGAATGAGACCTGGGTTTCATGGCAAATTGGACCTAGGTGGACCCCTTGAGTTGTACCCTACCCAAAATAGGGGGGAGGACTTGGGCACCCACGCCCTAGTCCTACCCTATTTTGGGGCAGCCCTAATTTCTAGGTGTCGGTTATGACTGTTATTTGGTACTTTTACCGACACGGTAAGTTTTGATTTTTAAAATCTTGGCGGGAGTGCTTGTAGTTGCATATATAAAAATGCTTAGGCATTCATTTGTAAATTAGATGACAATTGTGATGTTCAAGTGTTCTCAAGGTGATTCAAGGCTTTCTATTGTGTTGCAAGAGCAGACTTGTGTGTTTTGTGTGTTGATATTTGCAGATTTGAGCATCAATTTCCTCATGGCATGAAGAGCATCTTCCTCCATGAGAGCTTCAATACAAGGTGACATAATATTGTGTTTTGATCATTGATTCCTTTTGTTTTTGCCTCTATCTCACAAGGGTACACACTCTTTGTCTAACAACAGTGTTCAGAGACTTAAGTGTCCTTCGGTGCTTGACTAAGGCAAGCCTCTCAACACCACAACCCCCAAACCAAGTCTTGTGATTGCAGGTTATAAGTGTCACATCAGGAAAAAGTGGAGTTGCAGGAAGGCTTGGTAGGCATCAGGGATTCAGGATCTGAAGAAAAGTCAGACACATGAGCATTTCCAAGACTTGGGCACTCACTCCAGTGTCCTCCGTAGATACATCTTGAGAAAAAAAAGTTATAGGGCTGATCAGTGTCGGAAGGAGGTCCAGATTCCCTAAAAAAGTAAGTACCTTGGACTTAGGTGCCCTCTCCAGTGTCCCTGACTATTCCGCTTTGGAACCCTAAAAATAGCTATTTTGTAATTCAGTATTTTACTCCTATCTACAAGAGCTTTTTCCGTAATTCATCAATTTGTTGTTGTATTTGCATAATTAGGGTTTTAATGATCAATTAGACATAGGATAAGGAAAAATTGATAATTAATTCCCTAATCCAAGTTTTCCTACATCTCCAAGTGACCTATGGTATGAGAGTGCTCTCCACTCGACCCTAGATCCTTCAATGTATAGTGGAGAGGCATATTTAAACATCTAAACACTAGAATATTAACAAATCCAATTTTCCCCTAAACATTTTCGTGAACACGTGTTTTTGAACTTAAATTGCAACTTGTTGAGTGTTTGTATTCAGATTTGGATTGATTTCATTCATTCATTTTGTCATTCATTTTATTTCATTGAGAAAAATTCAAAAAAATTGAAAAACTGGAAAAATACAAAAAATTGCATTGTTTGGCTTACTAAATTGCATCAATTCTTCCTAAATTTTCCTAATTCATGATTTTTACATAAGATCTTATATAAAATACATAAAAATACAAAATTACAAATTTTTTCCTTGCATTTTCATCATTTAATTGCTAGGGTTTTGTTTAAATTTTGACAATTTTATATAACCTAGTAATTCCAAAATCTGGGGTTAGTAGGAAAAATCTTTTATCAAGTTTTTCTACTGATTTTAGAGACTCATTCAAATTTACATTTTTCTGTAGTCTTTCATTTTAGTGTAAATTTGCATTTAGATTTAAAATATTTGCAATTTTGCATAGAAAATCTCAACAAAAACTAGCAATTTTGATGCATTTTCATTAAATTTGCATGGGCATTTGGCATATTGAGGCTTCAAAATCATTTTAATATATGAGCTCAATTCAATTTCATCATAAATCAGACTTAAAATAATTCACATAGCATTTTGACTCAAGATCTCAAACCTAGGGCTTCAAAAACAACGATTTTCACTAAATTTAGCCTTATCGACTTTATAAACTTGCACCATAGGTATTTTTTGAAAGGTATTTTGGCATAATTTTTCTGTTATTATGGTAATAATTTTCTTCCCCTCATAAAAATATTCACAACACCCTTTTATCGGGCTCTTGTAGTGAAAATTTTGCAAAAAACCATACATTTTGGCTATTTTGGCCCTAGGGTTTGACCTAGATTGCACTCCAAGTGTGTTGTGATAAATTTTATGGATTGAGGTGACTAATATTATTGATATTATTTTCTTTACCTCCTAAAATTATTTATAACACCTCCTTTTCTAGGTCTTGGAATTGAAAAACTGTGAAAAATAGCCTATTTTTACTATATTTTCACTAGGGTTTGACCTTAAGTGGCGCTAACAGCGTGTTGTGTTGGGTATTTAGGCACTAAGTGGCTGTTATTACTGATATTATTTGTATTCCATCATCATTTTCCTCACGAAACCCTTTTTTTATGCTCTCTTACATTAATTTTGGTGAAAAAAGTGCCTATTTTGACATATTTTCACTATATTTTGACTTGGCATTACCTTGGATTCACATCAAGAGTGTGTTGAGAGTGATTATATTTCTGTTTTAGACTAATATCATACATATAACTTGCTTCCCTTGACTGAAATCCTTATAGCATCCTTTGTGTTATTCGTTTGCATAGAAAAGTATGGAAAAATCAAGCATTCTGGGCTGTTTGTACTCTTATCTTTTGCACCAATTTTGAAAAGCTTTAAAAACCTGATTTGGCATTGATTTGAGCATATAAACATGGCCTCTAATCGCAATGGCAACAGTAGGTTCCCTCCTAGACCTTACATGAAAATAAAGGCTCCCGAACCTGAAATTGTCTTCACTCCTCGTGATAGAACAATTGGAGAAAAAGGACCTCTTTACATTACCGTAAAGATAATGGGAAACCCCATAAATGGAACTCTTATTGATCCTAATTACATGACTAATGTTTCCACTGAAGATTTCCTCTTTTCACATCAACTAATGCAAGGTTCTTATGACCTCTCAAGCATGATGATTAAAACATATAAGGGAACCTTTATCAAGCCTTTGGGTAAGATATCATTGTTAGTAACATTATCCAGAAAACATGTCAAAAAATGGTTTGACGTTGTCCCTATTTCTGACCTCTTTAACATTAAATTGGGACATTCTTTCCTAAAAGAAATGAAAGCTATCCCTTCAACAATACACCATTGTCTAAAATTCCCTCTGGATGGCTGTATAATCATTGTCCCTTGCAACAAGTATAAACCTTTGGTTCAACAAACACATTACAAGTTGAATTACTTTTGGGATAAAACTGAAGTACCTGGTCCTCCTACACAAGAAATAACAAAAGATAAACAACCTACATGTGAAGAGAGTTTTAGACCAAAAGGACAAGGTCCCTATGCTGAGGTTCCTCCCCTAAAATCCTTACAGGGATCAGGAGATCGTTGTCAACAACAAAGTGTTCCACCACAACAAATGAAATTTGATCCCAGTAGTTCATCTTCTAATTTGCAAAAACCTATGAAAGAGCAAGGCCTTGTCTCACAAGAGATAAGTGGTCGAAGATAGAGAAACAAAAAAGCAAGAGAAAGAAGAAAAAGAAGACAAGAATATGCCATAAACCTTGCCTCTCAACAAGAAAACATCAATCCTAACATTCAACCAAACAAAGATGATTCTAATGATGAACAACATGATGAACAAGATATGAACTTGGCTATGATACCATATGTCCCACTATCCTCCAACATCAGGGAGTGGGAAGATGACGATGATGATTTGCTTATAGACAACTTCTAGCTCGAAAGGGGCCCTACAGGTAAGTATCTGTAATCCTTTATTTCTATCATGATGTGCTTCCCCTGTGATGTGTTATATGTTCTTTAGGCCTCTTGGGATGACCTTGGATTCTCCTGTAAGGTTCAGGATACTAGGAGACCACCTCTATCATGACCTTCTTCTAGTTGTATCATCATTCTTCTATATTGCCTCTCTCTCTGATTTCATTGTTGTGTATTGTGTCTCGCAGACATAGAGTTGTGGTTGGTGACTTGGGGGGCACCCTCCTACATGACTATCCCTAAGACACTTGTTTATCCTCTCTTATTTATTGTTTCCCTTCCTCTAGTGTTTCCATCTAGCAGGCGGATGATGACAAAAAATTATATTGATGCAGACCTAGTGTCCCTTTCAAGAGCAATAAAAAAAAGGACTTAGTTCCTAATATGATGATGGGGTTGTATATCTTATCCGATGCTTGGCTAGTGGAAGCACTCTTGCTTTTTGTGTAGTGAGTTTCATGATGTTTCTATCGCATTTACAAACCTTAATAGTATTGTTGCTCTATGTACCTTTATTTGCCTTTGAATCTAGCCTTGGCAGTACTCGATTCGGAGAGCTTTGTGATGTAGCCCTTCGATTATCCTTGAACTCCAAATTCATTGTATAACCTTGGATCTTTGTGTGGTTAATCATATACATTGATGTTGTTTATCATGATGTTGTAGACACTAACATGTTTCTTGCAGGGATGTGTTTGAGGGAACATTTGGTGATCGTAAAGTACATGTCACCTCTACGGGTCATGGGTTTTGCGAAAGTCAGTGTTCCCTTATGTGTTTTCTTCCTACCTTAACCTGCTTGATATCGATAACTAATATCAACCACCTTAAGGTGGGGGCATATATAAGGTAACCTATCTATTATAGATGTTAGCAATGTGTTTGACCTCAGATGCAAATACTTGCACCCCAGAGTAGTGCATGGTGCATCCTGAGTTTGTTTGCAATCAATTGACCATGTAAGCCTTTTGTGGAGGCCGGATATCGAGCATATCAAGGATGGTGTATTTCTTGGAGTAGATTGCATCATCTTGTCATTTTCAAAAGTTCTCTGCAGAGGTGGGGAGCAGTTATGTGACTAAGTCAACCCTTAAGTGTGTCTTTGGCAATTGTTGTGGCAAAGTGCAATCGTTGGTGTGTGCTTGTAATGTGCCTGAGATGGTGTTGGACCTAGAAATAGGTACGCTCCATCACTTGTCTATCATGTTTTATTCATGTCTTCAAGTGTGTTTGTTTTGGTGTGCTTGTTTTGTGTGGCATGTTTGTTTCCACATATCTAGAGAACAGTGCCCTTGGGCAGTGCTTCCGGCATTTTGGAAGGTTTTGCGTGTCATGCATGTGTGTTGCCCCATATATACAGAGACCTGCGCCCTAGGGTAGTGCATCATGTATTATGGGAGGTTTGTTAACTTTCTAGTACTTGCATTTGCATTTCATATATATGAGAAAAAGAAAAGAAAATAAATCATTTATGTTTTCCATGCATTAATGTGTCTTCTATGCATTGACTATCTTCTCCATGTTCTATGTGACTGTAACTGTCTTCTCTATGTTTTGTATGCTTGTTACTATCTTCTATGTGATTGGCATGTCTTCTCTGTGTTTGTGACCTTACTTTAATACATGTATTGGCCTCGTGTTTATACATACATTAAAGTGGGGGCTAAATGTAACGTCAAGAAATGTCCCCTTGCGGGATTTTCTCTCGTAAGGTTTAGCTCCTAGGTCTTTAGTATGCATTTAGGACATTTTAGTTCATATTTTCACATCCCAATGGAATGAGACTTGGGTTTCATGGCAAATTAGACCTAGGTGGACCCCTTGAGCTGTACCCTACCCAAAATAGGGGGGAGGACTTGGGTGCTTACGCCCTAGTCCTACCCTATTTTAGGGAAGCCCTAATTTCTGGGTGTCAGTTTATGATTGTTATTTGGTCCTTTTGCCGACACGGTAAGTTTTAATTTTTAAAATCTTGGCGGGAGTGCTTGTAGTTGCATATATAAGCATGCTTAGGTATTCATTGTAAACTAGATGACAATTGTGATGTTCAAGTGTTCTTAAGGTGATTCAAGGCTTTCTATTATGTTGCAAGAGCAGACTTATGTGTTTTGTGTGTTGATATTTGCAGATTTGAGCATCAATTTCGTCATGGCACGAAGAGAATCTTCCTCCATGAGAGCTTCACTACAAGGTGACATGATATTGTGTTTTGATCATTGATTTCTTTTGTTTTGCCTCTGCCTCACAAGGGCACGCACTCTTTGTCTAACAACGGTGTTCAGAGACTTAAGTGTCCTCTGGAGCTTAACTAAGGTAAGCCTTTAAACACCACAACCCCCAAACCAAGTCTTGTGATTGTAAGTTACAGATGTTGCATCTGGAAAAGTGGAGTTGCAGGAAGGCTTGGTAGGCATCAGGGATTCAACATCTAAAGAAAAGTTTGACACAGGAGCATTTCTAGGACTTGGGCACTCGCTCCAGTGTCCTCCGCAGAAAGATCTCGAGAAACAGAAGTTATAGAGCTGATCAGTGTCGGAAGGAGGTCTAGATTCCCTAAAAAAGCAAGTACCTTGGACTTGGGTACCTTCTCCAGTGTCCCCAACTGTTCTGCTTCGGAAGCCTGAAAATAGGTATTCTGTAATTCAATATTTTACTCCTGTCTGCAAGATCTTTTTCCGTAATTCATCAATTTGTTGTTGTATTTGCATAATTAGGGCTTTAATGGTAAATTAGACATAAGAGAAGGAAAAATTGATAATTAATTCCCTAATCCAAGTTTCTCTACATCTGCAAGTGACCTAGGGTATGATAGTGCTCGCCACTTGACCCTAGATCCTTCAATGTATAGTGGAGAGGTGGATTTAAACATCTAAACACTAGAATATTAAAAAATCTAATTTTCCCCTAAACAATATATATATATATATATATATATATATATATATATATATATATATATATATATATATATATATATATATATATATATATATATATATATATATATATATATAACATTACATACAAAAATAGATTGACATATGAAGCATCCACACTCGGAGGTGCAAGGCTCACCAAGAAAGCAGTCAAAAAAAGAGGACAAAAACTTAAGAGTTTAAACCACACAATCATTCAACCAAGTCAATCAACCTCACACATTATACCTCTCCATTTTTTCTATGTGCCATTAAAAATATGGGAGATGCTCCCATACTGTGTCACCCTAACCTTCAAAGTCCGTCTAGAGTGCCATGTTAGTCGAAGATTCATTATCCTTTTGTTATACATTTCCTATCTCATATACATTTCCACTTAGTTGTTTTACAAACTTAATTGTCTTCGAAAACCATGATGTATTCAACTGTGTATGTGTACAAACCATGTCAGTTAAATTTATGTTTTAAAATCACTGTAAGTCTTTTCTCCATGCCACCTAATATGAGTAAGAAAATACTAATGAATAAATAAATATGATTTGTACATTGATTGGTGCATATTTATGCTCCTTCTAGAAATATTTTGAATATTAATTGAAACAATAAAAAATAATTGTTGGCCCCACTTTGGTCAAATCCTATACCCATGAATAAGTTGTGAAATAGACGGCTTCAAAAACCAGATCTAAATGCATGAAAATACTATCAACTAGGACTACATTTTACTAGAGAACTACTCTACATGAACAAACCATTCTACTAGAGAATTGCATTGGGGATACTTGGTTCCCAAAGGCATTTTGGGTTAATCTATGTTGCAATCTACATATCAAATGGATTTGTGGATAATTGCAACATAGATCAACACTAAAAATGCTTTAGCATTATCAAGACTCCCCATTTGAACTATAATATAGGGTCAAAGAAAACTATATGTTAGGATGGATAAGTTGTGAAATAGATGGCTTCAAAAACTACATCTAAATGCATGAAGGAACCTATCAACTAGGACTACAATTTACTAGAGAACATGGCTAGATGAACAAACCATTCAAATACCTAAAGTTAAACATGAAGAAACCTAAGATAGTATGAGGTGGTAGAATTGGGGAGACATAGTTACCCAAAGGCATTTTGGATTAAACTATGTTGCAGTCTACATATCAAACTCATTTGTGGATACTAGCAACATAGCTTAACACTAAAAGTGCTTTGGTATTATCAAGTTTCCAAACATTGTCCAACTTCATATGAGCTATCACCAAAGTAGAGCCATCTCCAAAGCTTAAGTGACCATCTTTTGAAGTAGTTTACAATGACCATATGTGAATACAAGTGTTAGTAGTGGGGTACTAGTGATTCATCAATGAAATGAACTAGAGAATTGAAGGTTCCATTGATCTGAAATGAGGCGGCACAAAGACTAGGGAAATGCAGAATGCAAAATAGTTAATGCAAAAACAAGAAATGGAATGAGCCATAAGTGTAGAGTTTAATGTGAGAGTGTGGGAAATAAAGGTAGCACTATGCTTGCATGCCACATGGCATGCTGAGCACTATCCATGATGTAAAGTGCCACCATCGAGGGTCCTTATGACTAGTCATCCACATGGCCAAAAAATGCTTGGAATTTCACTCACATCAAAATGACACATCATCCACATGGCCAAAAAATGCTCCACCCCTCCAAATGGAATATTTAGGGTGTCCACCTCATTGTATGCATGTTTGAGTATAAATTTGTATGACTAAAATGAAGAAATATCATCTAAAACAGTAAAGAATGTGAAGCCCATGTCAACCTTGAAAGTTAGGCTACACCACTATGATGCCCTCAACATATGATTGTACTCAAACAAGTTTTATGCTGACCATTGGATATTTACAAAATGCATATGATTGACATATGCCAAACATAGATATGAAATCTCCTTTCATTAATATAAGCCAAAATAGAAATCGTTGTAGTACAAAATGCAAAAAATGCCTCCTTAAGTTGCAATTTCAAACTTGTTTGTGTACAATGTGTTAGCACCAAAAAAAATTAGTCCTCAAAATGCCCATTTTCGAACCAAAAAAAGCAAAAGTCTTGTGCAAATTTCTTGGCAAAGGTCACCATTGGGTAGAGACTTGAATTTTGAGCAACTTTACCTTTTGAACCATGTTGAAATTCCTTAAAATGAAGTTATCCTTGTTCAAAGTTTGGTTTTTTCCTTGGTCAAAATGGTTAAGTCTTGTTCCCTTTTGTCCATTAGAAACTTTTTCGGCAATTTGACAAATTGGCAAATTGCTAAACTTGTGAACTTGTTTGCAAGTTCAATTTTTTAATAGTTCAATGACAATGGTATTTGACAATAGAGGGAAGAATAAGGGGCAAATGATGGCATGAGTTTCATCGCAGGAAGAAAAGGGAAAAACAGTGGATATGGCACCTTTGTTGGTGATTTGTCGATTTCGTGAACTCGACAATTCATCGACAATGAACTTTGCTAAGAGAAGGAAATGGAAAGAAAGGTGGGGGTTCATCAATGATAAAGGGATATTTTGAAGGTCGTTATCGGTGAATTATTGAGTTTGCAAATTCAAAAGTTTGCCGATTGTGGACTTCGCCAATACAAAGAAGGAAGGTGGCAGTCGCAGCATAAGTCAAAGGGTTCTAAGGCATAATGAAGATGGAGAGGCTTTATTGGTGAATTTGAAGGTTCACAAACTCAAAGTTCAGCTGATGAGGGCTTTGTCGATAGAGAACAAAGAGGTTGCAGTAAAGGGGAGCTTCATTGGTGAATTAGATAAAAGCCTAACTTGGCAAGTAGTTCATTTTTCTTATGGTTCATTGATAGGCGAAAAGGCCAACAATGAGGAAAATGGTGTGGAAAATTTAGTTCTAAAAAGTGGGGATTCTCTAGTAGGAGTAATAAGGTAAAGAAAAGGTAGAGGTTCAGAAAATTTTAGTTTTGTTGATAAGGCAAATTAGGAGAAGATAAGGGGAAAACGAAGTGATGGGGGCAAAGGTTTGGAAAGGCCAACTTTTGCCAACTAAGCAGTGGCAAAAAACAAAAGGGATGAGTTTAACAAAGATGGAGTTCAGTAAATGACAAATTTGCCGATAGAGCCAGCCAAGTTCGAGAAAGTTGACTTTTGTTGATGAGGAAAATAATGAGGGTGAAAAGATGGAGTTCAAAAAATTAAATATTTGTCGATGAAGGGAGAAAATGGCCTAGTTCTCAAATGACCAAATTCACCGACAAAAGGTAGAAATAGAGGAAGAGGGCATAGTTAGAAAAAGTGAAAACTTGCCGATAAGGGAAAAAGAAGCTTAGTTCGGTATAATCACATTTTCCTGACTAACGTGTGAAATGAGGAGAAAATGGAGGTGATGAACAGAAGATGAAATTCATCGATTGTGTAAGTGGAGGAAAGTTTCTGTTGGAGGACTTTTGCTGATGAGGCAAAATTGAAATGTAGAATCAGATGTAAAACATGGATTTGTAAAGTATAAAGGCTTTAAACTTTAAAGTGTTGTAATAGCTTTACAAACACTATTGGCAGGATCTTACTTAAAGGCACCATTCAACTATTTGGTTACCATGAAATCGTGAGGTTGCAGAAATACAAACTTTAGGTGATCTTTGGAATAGTGTCTACCATCAAAGACTAGGTACATAATTTATAAAGATATGGTGTGTTTCAGCATCCATACTTTCTGCAGGTCCTCTCAAGGATGCAAGATCAATGTGTAGGGCATGGGTGCCCAAGAAGTCCATCAAGTCTTTTGACAAAGGCCATGCGCCTCATTCTGTGCTGCAACGATGGCTTGTCGACCCGGTTCCTCAATGTTCTATCCTGTGCAAGTTTGAATGATTATATATGCATCAATTTTTGACATTCTTAGGGTTGGTCTCTGAGCCAATTATTTGGTCTAGGATTGCCTAAGGAGTTTCTCTGGCATCAACACATGATCTGTCTGGTTTGTTAGTGAAGGGACTTACTCAACATAGAGTAGGAAGGTTGTGTAATATAGATTTGAATGTAGTGGTATGTCTCCACAGGAGTTTATTTTTATTTTGGTAAATACATAATCACAGTTGTATATTTTTCCTTGCCACATTTGTTGGAATGATTGTAATAGAGGTTTGGTGGTGTGTGACAACATCTAAGTTAATACAAGGCTTTGTATTTGTCATTTCTTTATTGCATATGAATCATTGTAGTTCTCTTTTGGATCATTAAGTATGTCCATTGTATGAAGATCTATCTAAGATTCATATATATAAATGTATGTCTGATTCTATTGATCATTTGTTGTGCCTTTCCTTTCCTCCTTGCATTCTATGACTTTCTTGTCTAATAGAATAGGCACTTGTCCATATTGGAGAGGGATCAAACACTTTTTATAAATCAAACAAATCTTTCACCTGTGATTTAGGGAAAAACCAGCTTTCCTATGCGTGTACATTTGCATAGTTGAATCAACTATATAGGGGTTATGTGACAGTCAGTCTTTCTTGATTTAGTGACAGTCTTTGGAGTCAAGAGGATGAGTTGGGTTTGGTTGTCCAGTTGTTTTTAGTTGTTCATCTAGTTTGAAATTAATACCTATTTAGGTATACCCCTTGGAATATCCCTCCAGAGTCTAAGTTGAGCTCAAACTGTGGAGGAGTCTACCCACTCATGTAGTTGGCCAAAATTGCCCCTAACTTGTTGATAAACTTCTTCCTTTCACCTTGATGACAATCTTTGGCCTAAGTGATATAGGAAAGTTTTAGAGTTTTGTGTTACTATTATTTTGGGAACCAACATTCTGGTGCCATTGTCGGAGACTATATCTTTGTTAAAAATTTGAAGACCTTTGCAACTTAGTCACTGAAGAAGATTGCTGATGTTGCCTAGTGCAGTTTGTTGTTGTTTTGGGTAAGTGGGTAGCTAGTCAAATTACGCTACCATTCTGGTGTCATTTCTAGGGATAGTGATTCTTTGTTTAGATTTTCAAACCCCTATTTGCACATTGCAGTTGTGCAGCTTGTTGTTGTGGGTAAGTTGGTAGCCTTTCAACATACACCAATAGATTGGCGTCAATGTACTGCTAGGTTATAAATATTTGAAGACTCTTCTAATGTGAGAAACCCAGAATTAATTTTGAAGCCTTGAAGATCAGTCATGCTTCAAGGGGTTTCCTCATTCATTAAGGTGGTGAATCTACTGTTAAAAGAAAACAAATTGTTGTTGATTTATGCATGCTTTAGGGTGATTGTAGCTAGTTAAGGTACAAGTTTTTCTTTCTGCCTTGACCATGGCTTCTTTCTTGGTAAAGGAACATGTTGTTTTCTTTCCTTTGTCTTGCACAAGTGGTTTGTAGTTGGTCATGGCCAACTAGTATGAATATGGATACCCTATAGAGGATTCTTCCTATGCATCTTATTATGTTGAAGACCCTAGGAACTATATGGGCCTTTGACCATCCTAGTAATGCATTTTCTGATTGTAGCCCTGCCAATTTTACAAACCTAGACTTTTTTGAGCCCTTCCATAGTAGAAATGAGTCATCTAGGATACAATATGAAATTGAAAAAGAAAAGCAATTGTTAGAGTCTTTGCTACAGCAAGAAAAAGAATTAGAAAGCCAGATCAAGCTGCATCAGTCCATGCCGTAGTCTAATTCCCCTCTTGTCATTCCCAGTTGTTCTCTTCTTTGCTCCCCTCCTATTGCAAATGAAAACACTTATAGACAATTGGACCTCTCATGGGTCAGTTATGAGCAGCAATCCATGCCCAAAAAGATTTATAATCAGATGAAATTATTTGATGGGTGTGAGGTTTTCAATGGGAAAGCACACATTGATGCATTTTTAGACTTTATGAATAAATTTCAATTTGGAGATGAGGATATGTGGATGAGATATTTTATAAGATCTCTACATGGAATAGCACGTACGTGGTTGGTTAGTTTCCCTGACTAGCATTTTGCTTCCTAGGATCAATTGGTGGTTACATTTGAAGACTTTGTAAGTAGTCTAGACCTTGTTTTTCTTCTCCAAAAACTAGTAGATATCAGAAGGAAAGAAGGAGAGTCTAGCATGGAGCTTAGTGAAAGATTTGTAGTGACCCTATCTCACATCTTAGAAAAATTTAGTCCTGATCTTCATGTGAGTATTGATATGTATTTGAGAGCTTATGATGATTCTATAAGATCAAGTTCTAAATGGGAGGAATTCAATATAGTACTTTTGCAACAAGCCTATGTGTTCATTGATTATGTTGACAAAGTTAAGCAGGATATAATTGCAAAATCTATATCCTCAGATGCAAAGGTAGTTGATAATGAATAGGTTGTTGTAGACAATAGGGATGGGGACATTTCATATGATCCAGACATAATATCAAGTGATGATTTTGCATGCAGAAGGGTAGATGGTGTTGGTACAATATATGACTATGATTCAAATGAAAATAGTAATGACTACACCCACCTTCGATTGGATCAGTCATTGAGTGGATGATGAAAATGAACAAATCAACGATGGTTTCCAATCTGGTAAAGAGAATTTTGACCCTCCTGCTTGTTGTGGTATTGTAGACTACTTGGAAGGTATGTATGCAAGTGAGGCATCGAATGAATCAGGTCAGCTAATTGATTATATAGAGCTTACAAATATTGATGAAGCAAATTATGATGAAGTGATGTGCATAAGAGATAATGCCCTCTATGAGGAGCATCAAAGTTTGTCATATATAGCACTATTTATGATTATCATTGGTGCATGGATAATCCTATTTTTGAAGATGGCATTGGCCTCAATGAATTTGAGTTGTCGACTTTGGAGGGAGAGAGTCATATGTTGTATGACATGGCTACCTATGGACAACAAGTGGAAAGAGAAGGAGGTATACAAAATGATGTTTTCGGTGAACACGAGACTGATCTCTTGTTTGGTGTGTTACCCTCATTTATCCCTAATAATGAGAAAGAGGTCATTGTCACTTGTTTGCATGAGGATTATGTGAGTTATGCTTCAACTGGACATCATGAGAGCAATGCTATAGCTATTGGTGATTCTAAGGTAATTGTTTCCCACTTTGAAGACCATGTAATAGATGATTTTCTAGAGAGTTGTTTGGGGAAGTTACCTCTGTTTAATGCATATCATGTTGAAGGCACTTATTTGAGATCATTGGTTGGCCCTGGTGACATTTAGGCTAGTTCTCCTAGTGTGGGTCAAGTTTTTGATGTGTAGGGCGATGAGGAGAAAATCATTAGTGATTTTCTTACCAGTAAATATTACAGAGTAATGTGTGCCAAGGAATACAAAATGGAGAGGCAAATTGAAGATTGTGAGTCTTCACTTGAAGTACCTCAAATTTCAGATTTATATGCTAATGGTGTGGATTTAAATCTGAATCATGTCTTTGATTCAGCCATTAAGAAAAGCATTAGCATCAGTGTAGTTGGGCCACAAGAAATTGAACATTCTTATGACATAGCCCAGTATGAGACCACACCTGGGCTAGATGAGTTTCAACATGTTGACATGGGACTTGAACATGAGTGCTTATATGTGAGTCAACATAATGATGAATCATATTATCTATGGCTGCCTTGCCCTGGTAATTTTTTTTTTCCATCTTTAGCATGATGATATGAATGTCTGTATTTTGTATGTGCAAGCATGTAAAATATTTTTATTACTAATGTTGGGTGATCCATACAGAAAAGGATTGAGGAAAATCAGCTCCTTGAATAGGCTTGTCTTTGATAGAGGCAAGTAGTTTCATTAGTTTTCCTATAGGGGTGGCCTGTAGTGTCCCAAAATTTTGGCTACACTCATTTTTTGACTGTGCGTTTCTTTGTAAATATGTTTTATGTGTGTCCCTTCATGTTTTTGTGTGTTGGTCTACCCAATGATATTCTAGATCCTCACAATGACATTCTTTGTCACACGTCCCCAACAAGAGCCAATGTTAGCACCTACAAAAACCAGTCCTCAAAATACCCATTTTCCCACCAAAAAATCAAAAAATCTTGTACAAATTTCCTAGTAAAGGTCACCATTGGGTAGAGATTAGAATTCTGAGCAACTTTTCCTTTTGAAACATGAAAAATTCCTTAAAATGAAGAAGTTATTCTCATTCAAAGTTTGGTTTTTGCCTTGGTCAAAATGGTAAAGTCTTGTTCCCTTTTGTCCCTTAGAAATTTTTTCATATTTTGCCTTATTGTCGACAAATCGGCAAACTGCCAAACTTGCGAACTTGATTACAAGTTCAATTTTTTACCGGTTCACCGACAATGGTATTTGCCAACAGAGAGAAGAATGGAGGGTGAAGGATGGTATGAGTTTCATTGAAGGAAGAAAAGGGAAGAATAGTGGATATGGTACCTTTGTTGCAAACTCGACAGTTTGTTGACAATGAACTTTACCAATAGAAGGAAATGGAAAGCAAGGTGGGGATTCATTAGTGGAAAAGGGATGTTTTGAAGGTTGTTATCGGTGAATTTTCAAGTTTGCGAACTTGAAAGTTTGCCGATGGTGGACTTCACTGATAGAGAGAAGGAAGGTGGCAGTCATGGCATAAGTCAAAGGGTTCTAAGGCACAATGAAGATGAAAGAGAGGATTTTTTTGTTGAATTTGGTGGTTCACGAACCTCCAAGTTCACCGACTAAAAGTTCATTTGATGAGGACTTTGCTGATAGAGAACAAAGAGGCCATGGTAAAGGAGCGGTTCATTGGTGAATCAGAGGAAAGCCTAACTTGGCAAGTAGTTTAGTTTTCTTATGGTTTTCTAACAAGAGAAAAGGTCGGCAATGAGGAAAATGGCATGGAAGATTTGCTTCTAAAAAGTGGGGATTTGCTGATAGGAGTAATAAGGCAAAGAAAAGGTAAAGGTTCAGCAAATTTAATTTTTGCCGATAAGGTGAATTAAAAGAAGATAAAGGGAAAATGAAGTGGTGGGGGCAAAGGTTCAGAAAGGCTAACTTTTGCTGACTAAGCAATTGAAAAAACAAAGGGGATGAGTTAGGCAAAGTGGGTTTTTACCAATAAGGAAGAAAAGGAAGTGCAAAGATGGAGTTCAGTAAATGTTAGATTTGCCAATAGAGCCAACCAAGTTCGAGAAAGTTGACTTTTACTGATGAGGCAAATAATGAGGGGGAACAGATGGAGTTCAACAAATGTAAGATTTTCCGATGAAGGGGGAAAATAGTCTAGTTGTCAAATGACCAAATTTGCCGATAAAAGGCAAAAACAAAGGAAGAGGGCACAGTTAGAAAGAGTGAAAACTTGCTGATAAGGGAAAAATTAGCTTAGTTTGGTATAATCACATTTTGCCGACTAATGTGTGAAATGAGGAGAAAATGGAGGCCAAAAGAAAAAGATGAAATTTGTCGATGGTTTAGGTAGAGGCGAGTTCCCGCTGGAGGACTTTTTCCAATGAGGCAAAATTGAAATGCAGAATCAGATGTAAAGCATGGATTTGTAAAGTATAAAGGCTTTAAATTTTAAAGTGTTTTAAAATCCTTACAAACACTCTTGATGGGCTCTTATTTAAAGGCACCATTCTACTCTTTGGCTGCCATGAAAACACGAGGTTGCAGGAATACAAATGTTAGGTGATAGTTGGAATTGTGTCTACCATCAATGCGTAGGTACATAATTTATATGGATATGGTGTGTTTCAGCATCCATACTTTTTGTAGGTCCTCTCAAGGATGCAAGATCAATGTGTAGGGCATGGGTGCCAATGAAGTCCACTGAGTCTTCTGATAGAGGCCATGTGCCTCGTCTTGTGTTGCATTAATGGCTTGTTGACCTGGTTCTTCAATGTCCTTTTCTGCGCAAGGTTGAACAACTATATATGCCTCAATTTTTGACATTCTTAGGGTTGGTCTCTGAGCCAATTATCTACTCTAGGATTGCCTAAGGAGTTTCTTTGGCATCAACACATGATCTGTCTGATTTGTTAGTGAATGGATTTATTTAGCATAGAGTAGGAAGGTTGTGTAATGCAGATTTGAATGTAGTGGTATGTCATAGTTGTATATTTTCCTTGCCACATTTGCTTGTATGATTGTAAAAGAGGTTTGGAGGTGCGTGACAACATCTAAGTTAATTCAAGGCTTTGTATTTGCCATTTCTTTGTTGCATATGAATCATTGTAGTTCTCTTTTGGATCATTAAGTATGTCCATTGTATGAAGATCTATGTAAAAGTCATATATGTAAATGTATGCCTAGTTCTGTTGATCCTTTGATGTGTTTTTCCTTTCCTCCTTGCATTCTATGACTCTATTGTTGAATAGAATAGGCATCAGTCCATATTGGAGAGGGATCAAACACTTGTTATAAATCAAACAAATCTTTCACCTGTGGTTCAAGGAAAAACCATATTTCCTATGCATGTACATTCGCACAGTTGAATCAACTATATAGGGGTTATGTGATAGCTAGTCTTTCCTGACTTAGTGATAGTCTTTGGAGTCAAGAGGATGAGTTGGGTTTATTTGTCCAATTATTTTTAGTTATTCATCTGGTTTGAACTTAATACCTATTCAGGTATACCCCTTAGAATATCCCTCCATAGTCTAAGTTGAGGTCGAAGTGCAAAGGAGTCTAGCCACTCCTGTAGTTGGAAAAAATCACCCCTAACTTGTTGATAAACATCTTCCTTTCACCTTGATGACAATCCCTGGCCTAGGTAATTTAGGAAAGTTTTAGAGTTTTACACTGTTGTTATTTTGGGAACCAACACAATGATTGGTTACTCCTAATATCATACAAACCATGGTGGAAAAAAAAGTGGACTCGTTGTGGTAGATCTTTTTATTGTCCGGTTGCTTGACAAATTAATCCTAGTTATGTTCTCCTCCCTTGGTGGTGGAGTTAGAGTGTTGCTCAAATGGGATAGGGTTAGAGTTAGAAATTAAGTATTGCTCACATGGGATGGGGTTAGAGTTGGAAATGGAGTGCTACTCACATGGGTTGGGGTTAGAGTTGGAAGTGGAGTGATGCTCACATTGCATGGAGTTAGAGTTGGAAGTTGAGTGATACTCACATGTGATAGGGTTAGAGTTGTAGGACAGATACAGACATGAATTTTCATCATCTCCCTAAATAATGTATGATTTTTTGGCAAAGGGTTTAGCGGGTTGCTTAAATGCCTTTGTCTCTCTAGATTCTTCCTTGCCACTTCAAGCTCTCTTTCCTTTCTATCTTTCTCCCTTTGAATCCTCTCTTTCTCCTTTTTCTTCTCCTTTTCTTGCCTTTGTAAAACTTTTTTCTATTCTCTTTCTTGTTGTGCAACATCTCTATCTAATATGGATTGATCCTTCAATTCCCTTGCAACAACACGAGCTACCTTTCTGTCCTCAATTTGTTGTCTCTTTTGGATTTTTATCTCCTCAATTTATTTATTCATTTTCTCTTGCTTTATTAAAAGGGTCATGTAGTCATCTATTGTTAAAACTTGGGACTGCCAACTCAACCAAATTCCACTATCCTCTGTAGTCTTGGGCCTTTCCTTCACAATGTGAATGGGTAGTTTAAGGAATTTGTTGATGCATGAATCACTTTGATATTTCAATGATTAGATGGAATCTCCATGAATGGTATGTTCATCTTTGTTGTAAACTGCCTCAGTATATTGTCACAAATCTAGAATATCTCCACCATCAGCTTCTCTACACTTAGCATGTAGTAATGTACTATTTCAGGTACATTCAACATGGACGGTGGAGAAGGGAAGGAAAACGTGATGTCTTCTTGATAGGAATGCAAATTAATTCCCAAATTCATGGATCCCTCCACCAACCATGATGGATGACTTAGTTGAGATGGAAGGCTAAGTCCATCTAGGCTTTTTTCTTGTTGACTTACAGCGATGTCAACAAGTAGTTGACCCCCACCGTAGGTTCAAGTGAATCATGAAAAATGCTTTGAGTTGAATCCTACATAGTTTCCTCTTCCACTATGTCTGTTGTTGTAGGATGTGAATCAACATTTGCAAGGCCTGATAGCAATGTGTTGGCAACTTCCATTTGTGAAACATCAACCCCATAAAGCCTAAGGATGTTCTACATTGCATAAGCATCATCATGCACATTGAACTAAAAAGTGTCATTGGGATGCATGTCCTCCATTAGAGCATCTAGATTGAGGGGCCATATACTTGTTCTTTCAAATCCAATTGTGATTTTTGAAGCAGTGACTGATTTATGAAACGACTTGTTGCCCAATTTTGCCAATTTTGCTCTTTTTATTTCTATGTTTGGAAACATTGTCAATAACACTATTCTTTCCGATTTGAAGTATGATTTAAATGTTGAAAATATAGTCACATCTAATGGTGGTAATTTTTATGAGGTGTGCATTAGTAGAGCCAACAAATCAATACCCAAAGACCTAGCTTATTGGATGGTTATCACAGCTACATGGCTTCCATGGCCATCAAATATTAGTAAGTGCATATTTGTGGACGATACACCACCTGGAACTGATCATGCAAAATGATGCAACTAGTTCATAAATAGCTCTTTAGTCATCCAAGCATGGGGCTGGGCAGCCATATAAGTAGCTAGTTCGTAGCCAGCAATGTAATTTTTAAGCTACTTTTTACCTTTGAAGATATAGAACCCCAGTATGTTCTATTCAGTAGCATTAACACAACACAAAATTGTTATCCATTCCCTACTCTTCAGAATGATGTATGAATTTTACACTTCTACTACCTCTTTTGGCCAAGACCCACATGGCTCCATTTCTCCCTACCTGAATTCCATTTTTGTCACAATTCCAAATTCTATATAGTTCATATGGGTTGGATTCATACACTTTAGACAATGTCTCATAGACTGCAGCAACAACTATAGGCCTGAGGTTTAGATCTCTATCTCTATCAAGGCCTTCCACTATCCTCAATATTTAGGATGACTACTTTTAAATCCAATCCACCATTACTTGTCAGCCAGCCCATCCTTAAATTAGTTTGGTCATGTTTGACAAATTTGTGCGACTTCTACTTTGAGATTAATAATCTCCAGCCCATGGCCCACTATAGCCATTTATTTACACCATTCCACTATTAAAGCCTCTTTAATTGTTGTCAAGACTGTGGGAGGACCTTTTTTGATGTTGATGTTAAACAACCTAACCAATCGTTAAGCATTGTGGTAGGGATTCCCCACTTCTTTGTTGCACTCCTTGTCGACATGCCATTATCCTCAACATCTTTGAGTGTTGATTCCATATCATCTTTCATCCCCTCTCGTTGACCTGAAACCTTCTTGCTTCTAGCAGATGCATTGACTTGAATAACTGGCTCAGCTGGTTGATGACTTCTCTTACTAGCAACTTGAGTGTCTTCATCCAACCGGAATCTAACTTCTCTTTTTCTAGAGGCAAGGTTGTCTTTAGTCTCTTCATGCCATGGTAGGTCCACATTTGAGCTTTGTTCTTCATCTACACATTGGAATAAACACCTTTGAACACCAGTTTTAAAATTTGGAATCTTTTGAATATTTTCAGTACAAAGTTAATAAAACAAAGAGCCTAAAGCATTGAACTAGACATTCCACCAATCTATGTTGATTAGGAGATAGGTTTGTAGGGTGGTGTAGCCTAACTATCAGGTTCTACTTGGGCTTGTACATGACAAGTAGACAAATAATGTTTACTCAGGCATGTGTGTAGTGAGGTTGATAGTGTAAACTCTCTGCAACAAGATAACAATAAAGAGAAACAATCAACTTTAATAATATTAATAATATATTTCACAAACAATATAACATTTTTCATACCATTTTCTTCATCTTTGTAATTGCAATTTGTGACTTGAGTTTGTAATCTCGGTTGGAGAGTTCACATTGATGCTCTGAACATAAGATTTGTGATGTTTTATGTCTGATTTTACAATTTGACATTTTGATGTTGAAAGATTGGTAATTTGTTGTTTACAATTTCACATTTAAATGTTCAAAGGTTTACAATTTAATGATTAAATAATGTAATTGTTATGGTTACCCTTGTTTGAATACTGTAGAATAATAACTATTTGCAACCCTACTGGACAACTTGATTTGGCTTTTATGCAAACAAATCATCATGTTAAGTAGGTAGTTGTTCGAAAAGGCTAAGCTATGATAACATCTGAAAGTGAATAGATATAGACTATGAGAAGTCGTGTACTCTAGACTATTCTGTTATGTCATTTAAGTGTAGTGTGAATATGTCTTGTATCATCTAGTCTATGATTAGTTAGTGAACAAAATGAAGGGCTATGTGGTCGTTTTGTTCTTGGCTGATGGTAGTGCCTTGGTGATTACATAGATGGTTGTTTCCATTTTAACTGTTCAACTTCCAGTCAAAGGATAGTTGTAAGAGTAATTAGTGCTAGCTAAGAAAACATATAATTTATCCTTTAGAAAAGATAAACAAAGAAGGATAGGAGGCTAAGAGTAGATGATTGAGAGTAGGAAGACTCGGTTGAAACCTTTGTTGTTTCATTTTTATATGGTATTACATCAAACATGGGCAACATCTGGGGTTGTACATGATGATTACAAGTGTTTTACATGAATGATTTTTTTATTAGTCATCTCAAAGTTTTTCCCATTTAAGGGTTTTCTCCAACAACAACTTGTTTTCTAGTAATGTGTGACTTCATTCTATTTGCTTTGTTATTATTATTTATTACATGTTTAAGGTAGAAAATGAACTACAAACATTTCTATTTTTCTATTGTTGGTGGCATAGTCTATGTTTGAAGATGTTTTCTATTGTTGGTGGAATAGTCTATGTTTGAAGATGGTGGAATAGTCTATTGTACATGCATGTTAGCTAGAGCAATATACAATGCAAAATAGTTCACTACTAACAAACAAGAATTTTAGGCCCTACTAACAAACAGTTCACATTTCATGCCACTAAAATGGAGTTATTCTAAGACTCCAAATTGCCATAAGCTTATGATATGCAATAGTTCTATAATGGCATACTTTGAAGGTGTAAATAACTTATTTGTACATAAAAATTATTATGGTGTAATACTTCATAGATCTCCTCCTTAATATTTTGTAAGCATAGCACCACCTTTATTTCCCACATTTTTGCATTAAACAACATATTTTAAGCTAAAACATTTTAAACCAAAATAACAATACAATTTAAACCAAAACAACTTACATTTTAAACCAAAACAACATATAGTTTAAACCAAAACAACATACATGGGAAGTAAAAACAACATACATTTAACATTCATAAGGATAGGCATTTATTGTGAACTTACAATATTGTTGATACCAGTGTACAATTTGAACCCTCCAAGAATTTTCTATATGGGATGTTGGAAAATTGAGTTAGAAAAAATGGGGTTTATGTAGGAATATGAGGAAGGAAATGTTGGTGATCTGTGCACTCTCATTTGATTGGTTCAAATAGTTTTGTGTGGATTGATTCATTTGAATTTGGTATTAAATTTGAGAGGTGATTAATTTGGTCGAATGTTTATTTGGTCTGAAGTCTTTAAATTCTATCATGTTTTCTTGATGGCTTGATTGATGAGCCTTAAAAGGTTTCTATTGTGTCTCATTAAATGGATGAGTTGATTGATTTGGTTGAATCCCTGTTTGGGTTGGAGTAATAAATTTGTGTCCTCTAATTTTAGCGACTTGTTTGGTGAGCCTTGCACCTTTGAGTATGTTGTTTTTTGCAGGTATTATATTGAAGGGACTAGTAGTTGGTCATATTTGAGTTGATGGAGCGCACTTCATGAGGAGTTATGGAGTGGATGGACTTGTTTGATGTGACACTTGGCCATTTGTTGTTTTTACTTGGGACTCCAACTTTGGAAAATATGAAACTATTATGGGATGTAGCTTCATATTTGATGGGACACTTTTTAATGTTAAATCTTTAAAACTATTTTTTGTAAACCAAAAAGGTACTCTATAGTGGTTGATCACTGCTGGTCCTCTTGGAAGAAAGTATTATGTGATTTTTAATATAAACTCTATATATTGTCAATTATTCCTATGTTGAATTCTCCTGTAACTTATGTGTACAAACCATGTGAGTTGCATTTATGTTCTGCAAATCCTTGTAAATCATTTGTGTATGCCACCTAATATGAATAATAAAATACTAATGAATAAATAAATATGATGTGTACATTGATTGGTGCCTATTTGTGTTCATTTTAGAATTATTTTTAATATTAATTGGGCTATTAAAAATAATTGTTGGCCCCACTTTGGTCATCTCCTATATAACATATAGGAGCCCAAGTTCCAGGTCTTAAATTTGACAGTTGTATCGATGTATTTAGGCATTTTAGTTGTAAAATACAACTGAATTTTTGAAAAGACTGTATCATATGAAAAGATAACTTTTGGACAAACAATCAAAATTTATATAAGATTATTATGATATATATATTTGATTTTTATATAATTTACTTATACTAAAATATTTTATAGTACTTTAGAAGACACTATTGAATAGATAATTGTCATAAAAATATTACTTGACAAGCAAGGTTGACTATCAAATTTAAGCTTTGAGCCCAACCCACTATGGGCCCTCTCCCCTAAATAAAATACACCGTAACCTTTAAGAAGCAAGCATAGATAACCAGCCAAAAATCTATAAAAAAAACACCCCCATTACATAACTGCTTACATGAGGCAGACAAGGTTGCCAGATTGTTACATCTAAATTTTGATTAAAAAAGTGTTACATCAGTCTGAAGAATCTAACCTTATGAAGGAGGCACGGTCGGCCCGCAGAAAACACCAAAACAGACACGTTCTGCTTACGTGAGGCGGTTAAGGTTCACCAGTTATGACCTCAAATTTCTTTAAAAAAAAAAAATCAAATCAGGCCTTAGAACCAGGTACGGGTGGCCGAGTGCTTGAGAGAAAACAATTGTTGGGCGTTGCAGAGCATATTGCAATGGCAGAAAGCAAAGAAAGTAAACACGTAGTGATGTTCCCTTTCATGGCGCAGGGTCATTTCATTCCCTTCCTCAGCCTCGCTAACATGCTTAGCTCCCATGGCCTCACCGTCAGCTTCATCACCACCACCGCCAGTGTCTCCAAATTGCAGTCGCAGGCAGTTGGATACTCTATTCGTTTTGTTCCTCTTTCTCTCCCGCCCATCCCCGGCCTCCCCCCTGCCTGCGAAAGCGCCGACCTTCTTTCCCACACCGAGGGCGCGTTGTTGCTTATTTCTACGCACAAGCTTTCCCAGCCATTTGAAGAGTGGCTGGAGCAGGTCATAGCAGAGACGTCACAGAAGCCCGCCTGCATCATAAGCGACGTATTATTACCCTGGATGTCACTATCGGCTTCCAAATTCGGGATTCCACGTGTGGTGTTTCAAACAACAGGAGCGATGGCAGCTTCTCTTCTGCAATATCTCTATACAAATCCGGTCTCGGAAATAATAAGTGACCGCCAAATCATAGAGATTCGCGATCGCTGTATGAATGTGAAACTGAGGCGATCGGAGCTGCCTCTGACGCTGAGAGGCGAGTCGTTATTCTCACCTTACCCTGTGCTTCCCCTGTTTCAACAGGCTTATGCCTCGGCCAAAGAAAGCTGCGCTGCAACGCTTGTTAACACTTTTGATGGGCTCGAAGCAGCGTATGTGCGGTATTTAGAGGAATCCACGGGTAAGCCTGTTTGGAGTATAGCTTCTCATCTACACAAACCCCAACAGGGGGTCGACAATGAATCGGAGTGTATGCGTTGGCTGGACACACAAAAGCAAAACTCCGTCCTTTATGTCTCGTTTGGATCTCAGTTCTTTCTTTCTGAAGGCCAAACGAAAGCCCTAGCCAGGGGCATCGAAGCCAGTAAGCAGCCTTTCATTTGGACGATTAAAGATCCAGTTGGAGGCCAGGTTAATTCCTGTGATTTTCTTCCGCAAGGTTTTATCGAGGCAACGAGACACAGAGGAATTGTAATTCATGGGTGGGTACCTCAGCTGCTAATTCTGTCCCATCCTTCGACTGCGTTTTTTATGACTCACTGTGGATGGAATTCCACATTAGAGAGTATAAGCGCTGGAGTGCCAATGGTGGTTTGGCCCATGGGGTTCGATCAATTTGCTAACGCCAAATTGGTAATTGAGAAGTTGAGGGTTGGATTGCAGATCTGCTGGGGGTTGGATGTCATTCCCAGTAGTGATATTGTAGAAAACACAGTGAAGGCAGCCATGGCAACGGAAATTGGAAAAGACATGCGTCAACGCGCACTGGAAATTAAGGAATCCATTAATGAAGCGTCCTGCAAGTTAAGCGTTAAAGCCTTTGTATCTTACATCCTCAGCCTCGGCTTCGATGAAGATAAGTGAAAATATTTTATTCAGATGCAATGCTTTGTAATCCCATAGGTTTAGATTTTTACATGATCGCAGGTTATAATTACCCGTGGGTTTAATTGTGATTGCCTACAATGAACAAGCAGATTGAGGTCATATTGGACCTACCTGTGCTGAAGCTGACATTAATTTTGGCCGGCTCTTCAACCCTATCTTTCTTGTATTACTGTTGATTCTTTCTGAATTTTCGCTCTACCATCATGGAACAACCGAACAAAGAAATCAGAGAAGTATACAATGCAGTCCATGACCAAATTAATAGCCATTAGTGACTTGCTGCTGAAAGAACGCGTAAATTTGTGTATAAAAGCCTAAAAGAGCCGAAAGCTATTTATCGGAGTAGTATGGAATGCCAATTTAATAGACTAAGTGAAATCAAGATGAGCATGGCGGATTGTGGCAGTGTTGCCTTTGATCTGAAAGTGGACATCATTACTAGATATCACTCCTCTGAGTAATATCTTGCTATATATCTAAACCTATACTGTTTTAACTTTGGAGTATGTTAGAATGGTATTGTAGTATGGGACTAGTCGTAAAAGGAATTTTTCGGTGGTTGAATATTTTCCTAGTAAATCGAGATCTCAATTGCATTCAATTTCTATATGTGCTATCTTTGTTATTTGTATATTTGAAGTGGCAAATCAACCCAAAAGGGTAGAATATCACAACATGATAACGGTTTACACGGTGCTCGAAATTACATAATTTGAAATATTTACATAAATAAAATGTTAAAAATATGAACATTTCAGAATTTGTTCAAAAAGTAGAACAAAAAACAGGAGCTGTACTGTAGTTGGATTCCTTGCTAAATGCTGCCAGAATGGAATATGGCAGCTTTGTAACAGGGTATGGATCAGCTTCAAAAGCAGAGTTTGCAGATCTAAAATTTCGAAAGCAATTACAAAACTAGTGCATATCTCCTATAGGAAAACTTCATAGTCTAGTTCAAACTTCAAGCATTCGAGTGTGGCTTAGTATTTTAACCCTATGCTTCAACACTAAAAAGAATTATGTCTAATTAGAGAGATAAAAGCCAAGGGGAAGCCTAAATTTCCTCAATAATCTTACGGACAAAACAAATGGAGCCTTGGCTTCGTAGTTAGGCTAGGTGATGCAGACGATTCTCTCATCCTGCAAATTAGACACACGCCCTCTGTATACTGACTAGTAAATACAGCAGCAAAGAGAAAACATCATCTGCCATAAGGAAAAACACATAAAATAGTGAAACACAACGGATTCCTTTAAATCTCAGAGAAGTAAATATTTACATAACTTATATTTTACAGAGGAAGCAAAGCTCCCCATCGAACTCATCCCAAAACTAATTAATACCTGTATCTTTTTTTCTCCTCCTAAATACAACTTTCAGTTTTGTTTATAAAGATGCCCAGTAGGGGTAACTACCCAACAATTTTGTCCCACTCTTCATATGAAACCGCTTAATAATAATCTCCAACTATTGTAGCTATCAGCTAGAGTAAATTCATGCGTAACTTGTAGGAGTGGTCTTCTTTAACTCTAACAATCAAGATTGATTCCTGTTTTTTCTCCAACAATCTCACCCACTCCTCCATGTTCACCATAAGTCATGGCAGGAAATCTGCTAGTCATGGATGCTCTGCATCACTAGGAAAGTTTCACCCTACCCAGGTGTGACTTCTAGCAAGTGAATACATGCACTTTAAAAGCATAGAGTTGAAATGGATATTTTTAGCCTAACGAATTCAAATATAGAATACACCACATATTAGAGATCGATTACATCAAAAAGAACAAGAAAACAATGTCCACTGAAATAAAGAAAATAGAATAGAAAAAAACAAAACTTCTAAAACTATAAATTTTTTTTTCCAAGAATACACTCTTAATATAGCTTTCTAAATGATTTAGCATGTTGTCTTGAAAAGTTATTTAAATTAATGTAGAGTCAATGCTTCAACCTTGTTAAAACTAATCCATGTCAAACATGTACACATCACTGATAACTAGACTAAAGGCACCTTTCCTCTCTCTTAGGAAGGACAATAAAACTAATTGAAATTCCTACATACAAATGCCTTTTCAACTTATTTGTCAACTTCTAGGCCTATTAACTTCTAGGCCACTGTGCCTTCCCCATTTTTAGTCTTAGATTTTTCACAATAGAATAATATATAAACATGTAATGCAACATCAAGGGAATACACTACCATAATTCCCATTTTTTTGTTGAAAAAGGTGCAAAGCACCTAGACTAGAAATGTATTAAAATAAAAAAACTTAAAGTACATAGGGGGCCCAAAAAGGGCAAAGAAGCACAACAGCCAAACCAGACAAACATGTTGGCCTACGAGATGCATCCAAGAAAGCAACATTGAAGAAAGGCAGATATCAAGGAGAAGAAAAAAAAGATGTTACATGATGAGCAGTAAGCCATAAAATATACTGCAAGCACAGCCAAAAGACTCCCCAAAGTGGATTACTACTCATACATGTAGCCACGCATGCTTTTAATGTATTAATATTAACAAGCCACCCGAAGACATCTACCAACTGACAAGGCAAGAAATAATGGCAAGATCTACATAGGATCTACGCATTGGGGTCAGAGAGGACACCAATCACCATACAACATTTAACAGTATTTGACAACCTCAACCTTTACTAGCACCACCACCCATCCTTGTATCAACTTGAAGACCACCACCAAACCTACTGTCACCACCCAACTTCTCCACAAAGGATGCTTCCAACTCATTGCCCGATGCCAATGCCACCACCAAAAACTCCCACAGCTCCATCACCAAGGACGTCAACAACACCTCCATCCAGCAACCCCACCTTCTACACCTTAGACAACCACCTATCACCACCAGTGTCTCTACATAAATCTGAGGAGAGAGCGGATGCAACTTTCTCTAATCCACTAAAACAAGCCCAACTAGGGGAGGTACACTATCCATGGTGTAAAACCAAGCAATATTGGGGCCTTGAGCTTCTCTGTTTCAAGAGCTTATCAATGGGCCAATGCCCCACCAACTCTACTGGCCACACCACCTCCAACTCCAGATCTGAAACCACCCTGCTCTCAAGCATTTCCTCTAGATCCAACTCTTATACACCACTAGGACCACCGCTAGATCCAGGTCCTCTAGTAGATCCTCTTTTCTTTCATCCACTTTCCCTCCATTCGTGAAAGCAGACTCAATGAGGGGAGACACATCATCCATGGTGAAGGACCAAAGATAAGCTCAGAGCATCAAGTTCCTAAGGAGCTCAGGAGCCTACCAATGGGCCGAAGTTTTACCAACTCTATCAACCACATCGTCACCTACTCCAGGTCCAACGTCACCCTCTCTATAGCACTTCCACCAATGCCAATTCCTAGACTCCCCCAGGACTATCGTCCGGTCTAGGACCTCCTATAGGCCCTATTGGCACTTGCAAAAATCAATCCTCAAAATGCCCATTTTGCCCCCAAAAAATACAAAGTCCTACGTGAATTTCTTAGCCAAGGTCGCCGTTGGATAGAGAATTGAATTATGAGCAACTTTTCTTTTTGGACCATCTCAAAATTCCTTGAAATGAAGAAGTTATTCTTGGTCAAAGTTTGGTCTTTATGTTTTTTGCCTTGGTCAAAAATTGGTTTCTCCCTTACAATATTTTCCATAGTTTGCCTTTGGTCAACAAATCGGCTTTTTACCAAAATTCCTAACTTTTCTAGTTTAGCGGTTTGCCGATTCACTGACAAGACATCAACAACAGCAAATAGGGGTTGCACCCAAAAAAAAGAAAAAGTTCAAGTGTCGGCTAAGGGAATGGTCTTCTGTTGACAAATCAAAAAAAGTCTGAACTAGCGAACTAGTTTGGAGTTTCACAAGTTTGCCAATTCACTGAAAAGGTGATGTCAAGGCTTGTGAGATAAACAAAGACAAAGGCCCATGGCAAAGGGAGAGGGTGACACCTTTATCGGCAATGTATCGATTTAGTGAACTTAGAGGTTTGCCGATGGCAAAGTCTAGCGATTGCGGATTTCACCAACAGGGAAAGGAGGAAAGTTGTCGCGGTGTAGATTGCAAAAGTTTCTAAGGCCCGAAGGAAGAAAAGGGAAAGCTTGGTTAGTGAAGTTGGAGTGACGAGAGGTTTGACTAACATAAGATTCATCGATAGAAGACAAAAGGAAGAGAAGGTCATGGCGGAAAAGCAAGCAAAAAAGAGTTAAGTGTTGTTGGTGAATTAGTTAGTTCAAGAACTGCCAATTTTTTTGACAAGGTTCTTAAGTTTAGCATTTCGTTGATTTCCCGATAAGGGTGAGAAAGAGGCTCTGGCAAGGGAGGAAAAGAGCAAAGAAAAGAGAGTTAAGAAAAATTCACTTTTTTCTGATAAAGGAAAAATTGGTTAAGGCAAAAATTGGCGAAAGAGGAAACAATGAAAAGCTTCATCAGTGAAAGTGGAGGTTCAAGAACCTCCAAGTTCACCAACTGGAGGTTTTACCAACAAGGAAATCATTGATAAAGAAGGTAAGCAGTGAAGGATGAAAAGTTCGCAAAAGGCTGAGTTTGGCAATAAGGCAAATACATTGTAAAGGGCGCTTGATCAATGAATCGAAGAAAGTTAAAACTTGGTCAAAGGTTCAAGTTTTTTTTGTTTTCATCGATAAGGCAATAAAGCAAGAGCTCAGTGCACTTCCAAGGTTGGAAAAAGTGATTTTCGCTGATAAATGCAAAAAATAGAGCCAAGGGCATAGATGGTTCGACAAAGTGGACTTTTGCTTATAAGGGAGTGTTGTCACTTGGACTTGCACCCTGTTTTGGAGAGGCTTAACGGTCTTCAACAATCCAGTGAAACGTTGAGATGACCTCCAGGTGTGAGACCTTGCAAGGAGGCCAAATCTCTAGATAGAGGCTAGCTCCTTCACTAAATGTGAGATTCAGCGATTCCTAAGACTAAACCTAATCGATCCACCATTGAGGAAAAGGGAAAGAGGGATAAAACTATAAATTAAAGGGGTGATACACCAAGTTTGAATACGAAATCTCTCACAGAACTGAGAAAATGCTCAAAATAAAGAAATACAACTAATCATTTACACAAATCTAACAAATTCTTAGTAGAGGTAAAGAAATGAACAATATTGAGTGGAAATAAACATTCATAAACAATCAGTTTTGAATTACACACAGCTAAGATAGCAGAAAAGGTAAAACACAGTGTGTATTTCATCAAGAAGGCATGGTTACAAAAAGGAGGGCTCTGTTTGAAAAAATACAGAACGATCAAGAAATTCCACTATCTTCCAACTATTTTTTAAGTCTCTATACATCTTTCAAATGTGCATATATAGAAATTCATTAAATTGACCTTAGTCATTTCTCATCATAAATTCGCCCCATGGGCCTATCAGAAAATATCGCTGCAAAAGGAATGTCTGTCTGCAGAAATTTAATGCAGAAAATATCTTGTATTATGGAGTAGTTGGGGGATATTTTTACTCTTCAATGCACCAGCTAATTCACCACCTGCAACATTTAATGCAAAAATATTTAAAATGGGGTAGCTGAGTAGATCAAATCTGTATTAATGGCAAATGAGGAAAATCAAATGAATTTTCCCTCCAAAATCCTCTTTATACAGAACTTTTACACTTCAAATATCTACATTCAAATTTTTAAAGTTTACAATTCATTACAATTTTGTTTTTCCTCATTTAAGTCTTTTTTGGAAATTCTAGCCTAAATTCTGCCCTGTCGGCAAAATCTACATTTTTTGAACCTTTTCCTTTTGCTCTTTGCATCTTTTATCTTTAGTCGGCAACTTTGTCTATTTTTGAACTTTGGCTTGTCTCCTCATTTTTTCCCTTATCGACAAAAATCCATTTCTTTGAACTCTTCTTGCTTTATCGGCAAAATCTAATTTTGCCGAACTTTGTTCTTTGCTTGCTCTTTTGCTTTATTGAAAAAATCTAATTTTGTTGAACTTTAGCTCTTTACTTCTTTTTCTATCGACAAAAGTCTCTTATTGGTTAATGTTGATGCATAAATCTGTAGGTGTAATCCAGCAGCAACATGGGAAACTCTGAGACATGGGAATACTCCTCAGAGTGACCTCCAGATTTTTAGGAAGCTGGCTCTTCCGTTCTTTCAGTAGGGTTTGAGAAAAAGGTTAGAAAGAAAACCAAGATTGCAGAAAACAAATGCCTAATCTATGGCGATCCGTCGGATTTGAAACTCAGTTTGTATAGTGTCTAAACTTTGAAGGATTAACTGGATCTAAAGAGCAAAATATGCATGATTAAAACTAGTTTGAGAAACACATTAACAAAGGTAGAGAAATAGAGAAATTAGAGACAAGAACAAAGTAAACTCATAAATGCATATGACACCGTCTCATATTTGAATGAAAGAATAAATTTACAAAGGCACAATTGTTGCACAGAATAAACTATTACAATCATCATGAAAAGACACTGCAAAGGCAAGAAGAAAACTCTATATGCTGCTCCAACTCTCTGATCTGATAAACTTGTAGAACTCTAAACATATCTGAGGAAGAACTCTCAACCTCCTTCAATGACACTGATGGATTTGTATTTATAGCATGAATATCTCAACAAATTCTCAACAGCCTCTAAAAATCCACAACCGAATCCGCAAAATGCGGCACCAAATCCGGCACAAATCTGACTGCAACTGAACTGTGGCTTTTTGTGGCTGAAAAATGCATCTCTGTGGCTTGAAGAAAACTACTTGCCGCTATTATTTTACTGCTTCCTGCTCATAAAATAAAAATGGCTACTCACATTTAGGGTTTCACTTTTTAACTCCCGTGAGTTAAAAGTTTTTATGCTTCACGTGAATCATATAAGGGTCAATTTTAAAATAAACTTTGTTTTATATTGTTGGGACCCACCATTTCTCTCCATTGCCCCTATTATATTCTAAAACTGTTTCTTTAAAACTCCCGTAGCTTGTTTTAAATGTGTCTATTTAAAATGAAACAAACTTTATTTCATATCCTGTGTGCGGATGACTCCACGTGGTGGCTTCCGCTAAATCCTTGAGCTCCTTTCAAATTGATGCAGGTGTTGACAAATGTCACTTTTCGTTGCCTCTTATTTTACTGTTCCTTGGAAAATAACTTTATGTGACTTTTAAAAGTGTCTATTAAAATGAAACCAAGCTTCATCTCCTCTCTTGTGCGTGGATGGCTCCACGTGGTGGCTTCTGCTGCTTCTTAACTTGCTTTCTATTGCTCTCGGGTGTCTCCACGTGGCCTTCTCTGCGTTATTCTTATTACTTCTTTTTCATTCTTCCTGTTGTAGCCACGTGCTCACCTCTGCTTCATTTTAACTTGCTCTCCATTGACGTAGATGTCGACATCTGGCAGCCTCCGCAAGCTTCTTAAGTTTCTCTTTGAATGCTTCGGGATGTGAGAAACTTTAATATTTAATAATTTTCACTTATTAAAAAGAGGGCCCACCATTTATTTCATTAATAAAAGACTCTCTCTTAAAAATCCCGTAACATTGCATTTAATTAAATGAAGTGAACATTTGCATCTCCATTACGTGGACTGCTCCACATGGTGGCTTCCCCAACATTTTGAGTTTTTTGAGCTGCTCGGGTGCTTGCACATGGTGGCTTCCGCATCAAACTTGAGTTTCTCTTTAAACTCGTCGGGTGCTGACAAATGGCACACTCCGCACTCATCTTTATTTGATGCCCGCACCATTAGATCTTTTCTGCATCCACAATATTTATGCTTCTTTACAGAAACCTTAAAACCTTATGGTGTTGCCGATTCACTTGCTTTTGCTATGTCTTCAATGTTGGGCCAGCCGCGGCTTCCTTGTTTGATACGTGCCTTGTTTAGAACATGGTTGTCGTCCTCCTTTATTTTCAATAGTGGCAGCATGCTTCATAGCATTGTGTCTCTGAAAAACCATGCCAAAAACTGCCACATTATGGATTGTGCCATAGTTTATGTATGATGTACCATGGTCAACAAGCTGTGTCTCTACCTTTTTGAACTAACTTTCATGTGATAGCTGCCACAAATTCTAAGTCTCAGTACAGAGATACTGACAACATTAATACTATTGAGGCAGCCACTACACAAACTGGTACTGAACCTATATTTGAAATTACTAAACCAAAGCAAATAGACACAGATCTAAACTCCTCTTTCTTCATCACTTTTGCCCTTGTCGGCAAAAAGTCATTTGGCCAAACTTGGTTTACCTTTTGCCTTCTCGGAAAAAGTCACTTTAGCTGAACTTTACTTTTGGTACATCTTTTTACACTATTTTCCTTGTTGGAAAAAACATCCTTTCTTGAACCATTGACTTTGCCTTTGCCTTCTTGTTTTGCCTTATCGACAAAATGCTCTATCGGTGAACTTTTGCAATTTTGAACTTGATGAAAAGTTTGGGCTTTGCCCAATTTGCTAATAAAAGGAGCATTTTCTTCTTTACTTAGCCAATTTTCCCCTTTTCTATTTTGCCTTATCGACAAAATTGGTCTTTTACAAACTCAGCCTACTTTGTCGATGATATTACAATTTTATGAACTTTGGAAGTTTTGCCTCCTTCGCTTTTATCGGCAAACTGCCTTGTCGGTGAACCTGAGGAATTTTGAATCTTCAATGCCTTAGCTGATTTCCTTTTATCAGACCATTTACCTTTTGGTGAACCATGTCTTCCCTTTATTGGGAAATCACCGAGTCAGCAAACTTAAGATTTTTTGAACTTTTGGAAAGTTCGTGATTGGACAAAGTTACCAATAGAAGTATCTTTTCTTTGCTTTTGCCTTAGACAATTTGAAGAAGCCCTCTCACCTGCCGCCTTGTTGGCGAATTGCCAAATCGGTGAGCCTTGAGAAACTGTGAACTTTCCTTGAGTTCATAAAACCTGAATTTTGCTGATAAAGGGAAGGAAAAGCCTCATGCCTTAGTCATTTTTTTGGTTAGTTTAGGAAATGAAAACTTTGTTGATAAAGGTGAAAGGAGGGGCAAAAAAATGAGGTAAAAGCTTTAAATTTTCTGGGTTTTTCTGAGTTTTTTGCAAGGATTCTCCAAATTAATTTTTATAGATTTTTACAAGGAGAAAACTAGAATTTGAAGGATTCTAGGCTTGTAGAGTTAGATTTCAAGGGATTTCAACAAGATTTTGAAGTTGGGCTATTTGAGTCTGGGCAAATGAAAATAGGTCAATAGGGAGAAAAGGGAGTGCTAAGACAAAGTTTGGAAAATGGTTGATTTTCTAATAGAGCTGGCTAGGTTAAAAAAAGTTGACTTTTTCCGATAAGGCAAATAATGAAGGTGAAAAGCTCCAGCAAAGGTTTAGTTTAAAAGATTTAGGATTCACCTATAAGGCAAATAAGACCAAAGGATAGGTTTGTGATTCTTCATTTTTGCCAATAAGGCAAATATGTCTAAGGAAAGAAGGATGAAGTTTCCAAGGTTCGGGAAAATTCATTTATGCTAACAAAGGCAAAGAAGGAAAAATGGTTAGGATGTCAAGGAACCAGGGAAAACCTAAACTTGAGGAAAGTTTGGTTTTTTCCTAGTTTGCCAATAGGGAAAAATTGCCAATGACAAACATGAAAAGGGCATAGAAGTAGATAAAGTTTGAAAAAGAGGCAAAAAAAGGATGAAAGGGACTCGGTTTGGATGCTTGAAGATTCCTTGATAAAGGAGATAAAAATAGAGTTTGGAACTTTGAAGATTTACCGACAAAAGGGAAAAATGCCAAGTTCGTGAAAGCATGAGGTTGTAGAAATACAAATGTCAGGATAGTGGCTGGAATAGTATTCACCATCAATGTGCAGGTACCTGAATTCAATGGAGATGGTGTGTTTTAGAATCCATACTTTTGGCAGGTCCTCTCAAGGATGCAATATCAGTTTGCAAGGCATGGTCACCTAAGAGTCCACCGAGTCTTCTGATAGAGGCCATGCGCCACATCCAATGCTATAGTGATGGCTTGTTGACCCAGTTCTCCAATGTCTTGTGTTGCTCAAGATTGAATAACTATATATGCCTCATTTTTTTACATTCTTAGGGTTGGTCTCTAAGCTAATTGTCTACTCTAGGAGAGCCTAAGGATTTTCTATGGCATCAACACATGATCTGTCTGGTTTTTTAGTGAAGGGATTTATTCAGCATAGAGTAGGAAGATTATGTAATGTAGATTTGAATGTAGTGGTATGTCTCCACAAGAGTTTGTTTTGATCTTGGTAAATATATAATCGCAGTTATATATTTCCCTTGCCACATTTGCTAGTATGATTGTAACAGAGGTTTGGATGTGTGTGACAATATCTAAGTTAATACAAGGCTTTGTATTTTCCATTTCTCTATTGCATATGAATCATTGCAGTTCTCTTTTGGATCATTAAGTATGTCCATTAAATGAAGATCTATCTAAAAGTCATATATGTAAATGTATGCCTTGATCTGTTGACCCTTTGCTATGTCTTTTGTTTCCTCCTTGTATTCTATGACTATGTTGCCCAATAGAATAGGCACCGGTCCATATTGGAGAGGGATCAAACACTTTTTATAAATCAAACAAATCATTCACCTATGGTTCAGGGTAAAAAAATCATCTTTCCTGTGCATGTACATTTGTATAGTTGAATACGTTTAATGAGAGGCTTGTGCAACCAGTTTGTCTTGACCTAGTGCCAGCTTTAGGGGTCAAGTGTACATTGGGTATGACTATGTATGTTTATTTGTATTTATTTTCATGCCTCTAGGAATATCCCTCCTAAGTCTCACTGAGCCTGAAGAGCAGAGGAGTTTACCCACTCCTGCAGTTGGCCAAAATTCCCCTTTACTTTTTGACAAACCTCTTCCTTTCACCTTGATGAAAAACCCTAGCCTGAGTGTTTTAGGAATATTTTAGAGTTTTGGGTTGTAGTAATTTTGGGAACCAACATTTTAGGACCATTACTAGGGAATATAATATCTCAGTTTAAATTTTGACAGACTTTGTAACATAGGCACTGAATAAGTTTGTAGTTGTTGCCTAGTGCAGTTTGTTGTTGTGCATAAGCTGGTAGCCCATCAACTTACACCAACATTTTGGTGTCATTGCTAGGGACAAAATTACATTAGTTGTTGTCATGTTTTAGTTAGCTAGATTATTTTTTAGACCCATGTTTACATGTTGCAGTTGTGCAGTTTGTTGCTGTGGGTAAGTTGGTATCCTTTCAACTTATGCCAATAGATTAGCACCAATGTATTTCTGGGTTATAAATATTTGAAGACTCTACTAGTGTGAGAAACCTAGAATCAATTTTGAAGCCTTGGAGATTAGTCACGCTTCAAGGAATTTCCTCCTTCATTGAGGTAGTGACTCTATTATCAAATGAAAATAAAGTGTTGCTATTGTGTGCACGTTTTCAAGGAGGTTGCAACTAGTTAAGGTACAAGTTTTCCTCTCTGCCTTGACCATGGTTTCTTTCTCAATAAAGGAACATGTTTGCTTTCCTTTGTCCTGCACAAGTGGTTTGTTGTTGGTCATGGCCTACTGTTATGAATATGGATACCCTAGGGAGGATTCTTCCTATTTATATTAGATTACGTTGACTTTAACCATCTTGCTAATGCATTTTCCAATCGTAGCCCTGCCAATTTTACAAACCCAAAAAATTTTGAGCCCTTTCATGATAGAAATGTGTCATCTTGGCTGCAAAATAAAATTAAAAAAGAAAAGCAATTGCTAGAGTCTTTGCTACAGCAAGAAAAAGAATTAGCAAGTTGAATTAGGCTGCATCATTCCATGCCTCTATCTAATTCCCCTCTTGTTCCTGAATGTTCTTTTCCTCATCTACCCCCTATTGTAAATGAAAACACTTATAGACAACTGGACCTCTCATGGGTTAGTTATGAACAACAATCTATGCCCAAAAAGATTTACAATCAAATGACATTATTTGATGGGTGTGAGGTTTTCAATGGGAAGGCACATATTGATGCATTTTCAAACTTCATGAATAAATTTCAAATTGGAGATGAGGATATGTGGATGAGATTTTTTCTAAGATCTCTATGTGGAATAGCACGGAAGTGGTTGGTTAGTTTCACTAACCATCATTTTGCTTCCTAGGATTAGTTGGTGGCTACTTTTGAAGACTTTGCAAGTAGTTTAGACCCTAGTTTTCTTGTCCAAAAACAAGAAAATTTTAGAAGATGGGAAGGAGAGTCTAGCATGGAGCTTAGCCACAGATTTGCAATGGCCATGTCTCAGATCTCAGAAAAATTCAGACCTAATCTTCCTATGTGTATTGATATGTATTTGAGAGCTTATGATGATTCTATAAGCTCAAGTTATACATGGGAGGAATTAAATCTAGTGGGTTTGCAATAGGCCTATCTATTCATTGATTATGTTGACAAAGTTAAGTAGGATATGATTGTAAAATCTATATCCTCAAATATAGAAGTAGCTGAAAATGAACATGTTGTTGTAGACAATAGGGATGTGGACGTTTCATATGATCTAGACATGATATCAAGTGATGATTGTGTATGCAGAAGGGTAGAGGAAGGTGCTGGTGTAGTGTATGAGAGAAATTCAAATGAAAATAGTAGTGACTACACCTAGATTCAACTGGATCAATCATCAATGGATGATTTAAATGAACAAATCAATTATGGTTTTCAATTTGGTGAAAAGAATTTTGATCCTACTACCTGTTGTTATATTGTAGACCACCTGGAAGATATGTATGCAAGTGAGGCATCGAATGAATCATCTCAGGTGAATGATTATATAATGCATGCGTATATTGGTGAAGCAAATGATGATGAAGAGATGACCATAAGAGACAATGCCCTCTATGAGGACCATGCAAGTCCGTCAGGTAATAACACTATATATGACTATCATTGGTGCAGGGATAATGCTCTTTCTGAAGATGACTTTGGGCTAACTGAAGTTGAGATGTCGGCTTTAGAGGTGGAGTGTTTTATGCAATATGACATGGCTACTTGTGGACATCAAGTGGAAAGAGAGGGACACATACAAAATAATGTTGAGGGTGAACAAGAGATTGGCCTCTTGTTTGGTATGTTACCTTCATTTATCCCTAATGGTGACAATAAGGTCATTGGCACTTGTTTGCATGAGGATGATGTGAGTTATGCTTCATCTGGACATCATGAGGGCAATGTTATAGCTACAGGAGATTATGCTTGGTAATTGTTTCCCACTTTGAAGAGCATGTAACAGAGGATTTTCTAGAGCTTTGTTTGGGGTGGTTACCTTTCATTACTGCTGATCATGTTGAGAGCACATTTTTGAGCTTGTTAGTTGGCCCTGGTGACATTTGGGCTAAATGTTATAGTGTGGGTCAAGTTTTAGACCTGCAAGGTGATGAGAATAAAATCATTTTTGATTTTCTTAGCAGAAAATTTTACACAATAGTGTGTGCCAAGGTATCCAAAATAGAGAGGCAAATTGAAGATTGTGAGTCTTCACTTGAAGTCCCTCAAATTTTAGATTTATATGCTAATGGTGGAGATTTAAATATGAATCATTCCTTTGATTCAATTATTGATGAAAGCATTAGCATTAGTACAACTGGGTCATAAGAAATTGAACAGTCTTATGACATAGCCCAGGATGAGACCACACTTGGGCTAGATGAGTTTCATTCATCTTGATATTTATGCAGACCTAGAAATACATCATGTTGACATGGGAATTGAAGTTGAGTTCTTATATATGAGTCAACATGATGATGAATCATATTATATATGGCTACCTTGCCTTGGTAAAAATTTTTTTCTATCTTCAGCATTATGATATGAATGTCTATATTTTGTATGTGCATGCAAAATATTTTGGTTGCTGATGTTGGGTGATCAATGTAGTGAAAGATTAAGGGAGATCAACTTCTTCAATAGGCTTGTCTTTGATAGAGGCAAGTAGCTTCATTCAATTTTTTTACAGGGTTGGCCTATAGTGTCCCAAAATTTTGACTACAGTCATTTTCTCTACTGTGTGTTTCTTTGTAAATATGTTTTGTGTGTATACCTTCATGTGTTTGTGTGTTGGTATACCTAGAGATATTCTGGATTCTCACTATGCCATCGTTTAGCACACATCCCCAACAAGAGCTAGTATTGGCACCTGCAAAAATTAGTCCTCAAAATGCCCATTTTACCTTAAAAAATACAAAAGTCATGCACAAATTTCTTAGCCAAGGTCACCATTGGATAGAGAATTGAATTCTAAGCAACTTTGCCTTTTGAACCATCTCAAAATTCCTTGAAATGAGGAAGTTATCCTTGGTCAAATTTTGGTCTTTATGTTTTTTTGCCTTGGTCAAAAATTGGTTTCTTCGTTAGAATATTTCCCATTTTTTCCTTTGGTTGGCAAATCAGATTTTTCTCAAACTTCCTAATATTTTAATTTTAATGATTAGCCGATTCACTGACAAGGCATTAGTAGTAGAAAAGAGGGGTTATGCCAAAATGAAAAGAAAAAGTTCAAGTGTTAGCTAAGGGAATGGCCTTATATCGGCAAATTGGTAAAACTCCAAACTAGTGAACTATTTCAGAGTTTCGCAAGTTTTCTGATTCACCGACAAGGTAATGTCAAGACTTTGAGCTAAAAAAAGACAAAGGCCCATGGAAAAGTAAAAGGATGATGCCTTTATCAGTGATGTGTTGATTTAGTGAACTTGGAGGTTCACCGATGGTGAAGTTTGCTAATGGCGAAGTTCACCAATCGTGGATTTCACTGACAAGGAAAGGAGGAAAGTTGTTGCAGTGTAGATTGCAAAAGTTTCTAAGGCTTGAAGAAAGAAAAATGAAATCTTGGTTGGCAAAGTTGGATGTTCACAAACCTCCATGTTTTCCAATGAGAGGTTTAGTCAATGGAAGATTCACTGATAGAAGACAAAAAGAAGACAAGGTCACAGAAGAAAAGCAAGCAAGAAAGAGTTAAGTGTTGTCAGCAAATCGACTAGTTTGAGAACTGCTGATTTTGCTGACAAGGTTCTTAAGTTTAGCATTTTGCCAATTTGCCAATAAGAGAAACAAAGAGGTTGTGGCGAGGGAGGAAAAGACTAAAGAAAAGAGAGTTTGGCAAAATTGGCTAAGGCAGAAATTAGCGAAAGAGGAAACAATGAAAAGCTTTGTCAGTGAAAGTGGAGGTTCATGAACCTCCAAGTTTGCCAATTGGAGGTTTTCCTGACAAGGAAATCACTGACAAAGAAGGGAAGCAACAAAGGATGAAAAGTTCACAAAAGGCTAACTTTGTCGATAAGGCAAAAACATTGCAGAGGGTGCTTTATCAACGAATCAGAGAAAGTTGAAACTTGGCGAAAGGTTTGAATTTTTTTTATTTTCACCAATAAGGCAATAAAGCAAGGCCCCAATGCACTTCCAAGGTTTGGAAAATGTGAGTTTCACTGATAAAGGTGAAAATTGGAGCCAAGGGCATAGATGGTTCGGCAAAGTGGGTTTTTTCTGATAAGGGAGAACATGGAGCACTAAGACAAAGTTCAACAAATGGTTGATTTGCTGATAGAGCCAGCCAGGTTCAAAAAAGTTGACTTTTTACGATAAGGCAAATAATGAAGGCGAAAAGATGCAGCAGAGGCTTGGTTTGAATTATTCAGGATTTGTCAATAAGGAAAATAAGACCAAAGGATAAGGCCAGGTTCATGATTCTTCATTTTTGATGATAAGGCAAATATGTCTAAGGAAAGAAGGACGAACTTTCCAAGGTTCAGCAAAATTCTTTTTTCCCAAAAAAGGAAAAGAAGGAAAAATGGTTAGAATGTGGGGGAACCGGGGAAAACCCAAACTTGAGAAAAGTTCAGTTTTTTCCTATTTTGTCGATAGTGCAAAATAGTCAATGGAAAACATGAGAAGGGCACATAAATAGACAAACTTCAGCAAAATGGGCTTTTGCTGATAAAAGGTAAAAAAGGTAGAAAAAAGGATTAAAGGGGCTTAGTTCGGATGCTTGAAGATTCCCTAATAAAGGAGATAAAAATAGAGTTCAACAAATTGAAGAATTTCCAAAAAGACGAAAAAATGCCAAGTTCGTGAAAGCATGAGGTTGCAAAAATGCAAATGTCAGGATACTCGCAGGAATAGTATTCACCATCAATGCGTAGGTACCAGAATTCAATGGAGATGGTGTGTTTCATCATCCATACTTTCTATAGGTCCTCTTAACAATGCAAGATTAGTTTGTAGGGCATGGGCACCCAAGAGTCCATTGAGTCTTCTAACAGAGGCCATGCGCCCTGTTCTGTGCTGCAGCAATGGCTTGTTGACCTAGTTCTCCAATGTATTGTGCTACTCAAGGTTGAACGACTATATATGCCTTATTTTTTGACATTCTCAGGGTTGGTCTCTGAGCCAATAGTCTAGTCTAGGAGAGCATAAGGATTTTCTCTGGCATCAACACATGATCTATCTAGTTTGTTAGTTAAGGGATTTATTTAGCATAGAGTAGGAAGATTATGTAATGCAGATTTGAATGTAGTGGTATGTCTCCACTTGAGTTTATTTTGATTTTGGTAAATATATAATTACAGTCATATATTTTCCCTTGCCACATTTGCTTGTATGATTGTAACAGAGGTTTGGAGGTATGTGACAACATCTAAGTTAACACAAGGCTTTGTATTTGTCATTTCTCTGTTGCATATGAATCATTGCAGTTCTCTTTTGGATCATTAAGTATGTCCATTGAATGAAGATCTATCTAAAAGTCATATATGTAAATGTATGCCTAGTTCTATTGATCATTTCCTATGTCTTTCCTTCCTTGCATTCTATTACTCTGTTTCCCAATAGAATAGGCACCATTCCATATTAGAGAGGGATCAAACACTTTTTATAAATCAAAAAAATCATTCACCTGTCATTCAGGGTAAAAAATCATCTTTCCTGTGCATGTAGATTCTCACAGTTGAATCAGCTTAATGAGAGGCTTGTGCAACCAGTTTGTCTTGACCTAGTGACAACTTTAGGGGTCAAGTGTACATTGGGTATGGTTGTGTATTTTTATTTATATTTCTTTTCATGCCTCTAGGAATATCCCTCCTAGGTCTAGCTGAGCCTGAAGAGCATAGAAGTTTACCCACTCCTGTAGTTGGCCAAAATTCCCCTTTACTTGTTGACAAACCTCTTGCTTTCACCTTGACAACAATCCCTGGCTTGGGTTGTAGTTATTTTGAGAACTAATAGGTCCCTAGACATCAACAACTCCAACTCCAAATCTGGAGCCACTACCTGACCCACTTCCAGCGCCAGTGCCCCAACTAGAAGAAGATAGTTCCTTCTCTATTGCCTATGAAGCTTTCACCATAGAGAGGCCATTACATCAAGTGCCTCAAATATCTAATGTTATCTACATCATTTGCCAATACCTCCACACCCCTAGCAAATCTTCTATGCTCCCCTCCAGTCTGCACCCAATCAACACCATCATCCAAAAATGGAGTGTGCACTGGCTTTACCACTAGGTTCACCAAACAACCAGCTCCTCCAAGCCTGACACCTCCACCATCTCTAGCATTACCACCAAGGATGCCTTTTAAACACCTCCCACATCTTTGCTTAGAGAATATCTACTCACCAAAGCCACAAACAAGCCCTCACCTCCAACAGCCAATGAATCCAACTTCTATGACACACTCCTCCACGCCTATTCTCTCATTGCCATCGCTAGTAAAAACATTTATAAGGACCAGGCCCAAAAAACCACCAGCACCTCCTCCCCCATGTCTTTCCCCACCAAGGTATTCTCTATTCCGTAGTTTGACACCTAGTTTTTTGGCTTCTCTTCAGAGCCATCTCAACCCAAGTCACCCCCAGTACCTCCTTATTTTGTCAAGCTAGTGACCAATTCATTTAGGTCATCATCTCCATATCTGTCTTCGTCATTGCCATCATTGGTCTTTGGCCCACTCCTGCTCCCTCTACCGCTCACCATCCCATTGGAAATTAATCTTTATAATTCCCATTTTGACCAAAGGACATAAACATACATATTATCATGCACATACAAGGAAACCACATAACACTAAAAGAAAAACTTGAAAATTGAATCTATGAAGAAACAATATAGGAAAGACATGCACCATGTCCAGTGTCATTGGTTTTGAAAGAAACACCACACAATAGCACACCATCTACTAAAAAATGAGACTGAAAGAAAACAAATCTAGGCAAAATGGCATATTGTGTCCAATACTTTTTTCAACATGAAGCTGAAGCTTCACAACCATAAATGATTTGGTATACTCAATATTGTTCAAAGAAATAAATGTAAATATACTTTAGTAATACACACACCTGAATTGTCTAAAATTATATTAGTGGTTTATATTGGTCCAACTTAATTAGAATGTAGTGGGAGAGTAAAAAATCTAGCAATAAACATGTTTATCCATTCCACAGATAAAAAACATGGAGAGGAAAACATATACCATAGGTAATTCTACAACTATGCATTTAACATACTATTTATTGGAACTATATGCTAGTTATTGAACCTGGTATAACTTTTACCAATTTCCCTAACCATGCTTGAGGTTTTTGAAATAAATCTTTGATGGTATGATAAAAAAGAAGACATGAATCAAATCCTATAAACTATAGCTATATTTGAGGTCAAATTTATTTAACTTATTGAACTCCATTCAAGAATTTGAGGTTTATTTTAATTTGATGTTTAACTTCATTGGTATGACTTCACTTAAGATATGATCTTAATCTTCCTAACTAGTTTACTTCTATTAATTAGAAACTTAGCATTTCCAATAGGCCATATATGCTTTTTGTCAAATGCTTAAACCATAATTTCACTGGGATGTCAAGCTCATCAAAATTTATGACATATACATGCACAATTTTGTATGAATTGTCTTATTACAACTATTACCTTTTACTTACAACAATGATAGATGACCATGCTTGGATCATCTAGAACACCAGAGATAAACTTACTTAATTGCTCAAGAGACCTAACAAGTAATAGCTTCCTTCTTACACTAGGACCACTACTATAATTAAAAGGATTAACTTTCAAGACTCCTCTACTACATAGATATCTAGTTTCACTTCCAATATGAAGCCTTTCCACTTTATAATTTTTCCTCCTTCATACAAAAAAAATCAATAACTAATCTACACATGTATCTCCTACCAGAAAATTTTTATAATAAACACTTCAAAATTTAAAGTAGATTCATCTTCATAGAGTTTCTATCCTTTAATGGATGGTTTAAGACTCAAATCCACTAAAAAGAATGGTCAAAATCTATTTCATTGATATGCGTGTAATTCTCAACTAGAAAGTTGTGGGTGCCATAGTCTAGAGGTAAGGTAGAGCAAGATCAAGCCATGATGATTCCTATAGTATACAAGTTCATGGGCATGCTCCTTGTATTATGATGGTACAAGTGCTAATCTAGGTCAAAATTTGAATGGGAATTGTACTTCTTGAATGAAGATTAATGATGCACTCCCCAATATAGACCAACACAAAATAAAATTAATCATTAAATGTCTGATTTCTAGACATTTAGAATGTCTAAAAACTAATGAAAGTTGTCTATTTTTCATATTTTATAGGATATTATGGGAATTGAAGATATAGTTGAGTGGCCTTTGTATTGCCAAATTTGAAGCATTCTCTTACAAATAATTGATTTAAATAAAAATATAGCCTAGTTACCTTATTACTGACAAACTTTGAAACATTTTTTCACAAATAGAAAATTCTTTCTATTATTTAAGGAAAATATACAACAAAGCTACCTTTGTATTGACATACTTAGAAGCACTTTTTACTTGTAGAAATACTTTTGAGTTTTAAAGGCTCAAAGGAAAGTCAACTTTGCGAAAGAATTACCTCTAATGACACATTTGAAACTCTTCTATAAAAAAATAGATGATCTATTTATTAAAGAAAACTAGGCCTAGGATAAAAATGCATTCAGTTGAACATTAAAACACTAATCAAATCCCCTATTGAAAAATTTCTAATGAATATTACCTTTAAACTCTAATGGAGTAATATATATACTTGCATTTTCTATTGTAATCTACAAAAATACCAAGAAGTAGATAGAGTAATGCTTGCAAGAAAGAGAGTTTATTTAATGTCCACAAATGATAGAAGTAGGTCAAGAGAACTTAAAAAGTACATCAACTTATAAAATATAAGTATTACATTGAAAAAACCCTAGGTTGTGAAAAGTAACTAAACATGGAGAAAATCGTCATGCACAAAAAAATCCCCATCCAGAAGGAAAACCTAATGTAAAAAAATTAGATACCTTTTCTTTTGAGATAAGATATTCTCTAAAGCTTTGATGTCACTAGGACATAATATTGAGAACATAGAAATTCAATAGTGGGTTCTCTCATTTACACGAAGCTAGATAGGAAATGGGTCCTCCTCTAAGACAAGCTCCATTATCGATGGCCTGACATGCATGTAACAAAAATTTTCAAAAAATTATAAATACAAGATCCATTAAAACCATAGAATACTATTGCAATTCAACAAGTTGTTAACCTCATTGGCACTAGAATAATTGACCATTCTATTTTTGTTCTTGCTTCGGCACTAACAAACCTTGTAAGCACTCATATGTTGAGCCACCTCCCATTGTCAATTCAAGATTAAAGATCACAACAACAAAAGACAAAATAAATAATGGCTCTATCTTAAATACTAACTAAAGAAAACAACAAAAAGATGAATTTGAACTCTTGAGAAACAAAAGTTTTGAAAATAAAAACCTATTAATTTGGAATTACGAGCTCAAAATTGAAGGAAAAATAGTCACATCATCTAAATGAAAAGAAGAACAAGTGAGGAAAAAGTTATCAATACGCATCTATATATTTTGAGAGTTGAACCTTGCAACAAACAATAACACATGCCCTATCTTTTTAATAATATTACTTAATATGGGATCACACATGTCCAAACCATGTTCTCATGCCTCCATGCACAACTTATCCTTTCCATGTATCCTTAGCAAGGAGAACATGTGCCTTCCCTAAGAATAGAACCTAAGACATTAGGGAGTAGCTTAATATTGAGTTTTCCCTTTTTTTGGATAAGATTTTCCTTAAATATATACTAATTATAAATAACTCTCTCAATGGGGAAAAAAATAAAGCAACCAATCAAAAAATCATTGATGATTAGTAGTTTCTCTATCCACTTGATGAAAAAACTAAAATAAAGCATAAATTTTCACCTCCAAACAAAAAACTATTGCAAGCCTAAAGCCAACTCCAAATGGAGAACAAGTAGAAGGAATTTCCATATTTTTTCATGGAAATTTTTACAAATTTCTTGCAACATCTAGTAGGTCCTTACAAGTATAGTTATCTTGTATGAAAGTTGATGAGACCATGGTTTCAGACTTGGAGAAAGTTGAACACTTCATTGTCAATACTAATGAAATTACAATTTTCTAAGTCACAAATGAACACAAAACCAAAGATTCATAATCTATAGAAATTCATAGATGACAAGAATGGTTTCAATTCTATGAGGTCCAAACTAAGAAAAACATTTACAGTATCCAAATAAAGAATTTCTCACTTGTAGGGAATGATATAAAATCAGCTACAAAATACATAAATCTAGTTTATAATCAACGTAAATTATGCATTGTATACTTCCATAAGTTGGCAATAGTTCCTTTATGTATTGCCTTCAAACTGTGCAATGAATGGTGCAACTTGGACTTAGCTTTGGGAACCCATGTTAGACTCTGAGGATACAATGTTCCATAGCCCTTTACAACACTCACTATTGTAGTTTGATCTAAATGAATGGATCATCCTATATCTATATACTAAAAATTCACTCTAATTTATTTAGAGCCTACCATATTGACCCACAAAATTAATAAATTCAAGATGTGCAGTGTCATTTGTAATGGATAATAAAGAAATTATGGCTAAAGACATAACACAAGGGTAGTTATGACACCACTACCAATATCTCAATTGGTATACAAATCCAAACACCTGCATGATGGGTATTCCTTTTTAAGATGCATTTTATCTCTAATACTTGCAACTTCTCTAGAACATTAACACCCATGCTATAAAACTTGATTTCCTTAAACATAACGAAGTAAAAATAAAGTGATAGTAGAATATGAACATGGAGATGAATCATATGGAAAAACTAGAACTATCCTCTTTGTTTGAAGAAAGGAAACTAATAATAAAGGTAACAAAAGATTACCATGAAGAACACCACTTTAGTACATTCTAAAAAAGCAAATTGCTCTTCATGAGAATCTCAATAAAAAATGCATCTTGAAGAGAACCTTTCCTCCTCCATTATTTTAGGCCTTTCCCAATATTGATGAATAGTAGTTTCTTTGTCCACTTAACAAACTAACCAAAATAAAGAATAAATTTCTAGTGTTTAAGTAGAAGAAAAGTTCCTTATCCCAATAAATTTGTAAAAGAAACAAAAAATAAATCTTTAAGCAAAAGCTAAAAATAATAAAAATAATGCAATCTTCTGGCATATATTGATTTCATAGAGAAAACATGCTCTATATTGAAAAATGAATGAAAATTGTGTTGAACACATGAAACTAGACTTGAAAACAAATATAACATAGCTAAATTGAATCTAACCAAATTAAAAAAACAAATGAAATATCACTATAAAAAAATGGTTTTGAGAAGAAATTAAACCTAGACTAGAGATATTCCAGACCAAAACCTAAGCTCAAATCTAAAAAGTGATATATTTTATAGGTCTTTTACTGAAGGACATGACATTGTTCCACATATTGAATTTCATTCACAATTTGTATGGGCCTCAAGAGGTACCATTCAGTTAACAACTGATATGACCATTAAAGCCTATGCTAATAGGAAGAGGATTTGCTCTAATATAATTACAATTTTCTTAATATATTAAATTAAAAAGAACTATAAAATAGCACATGTATATTTCCTAACACCACATTCTACATTAGGAACCCTTGTTGAGCCCACCCTACACCCATGCTTCATATAGCTTAAAGAGAAAACAAAAGGGGTAATTTATTGGTTTGATTTGCAACAAATATAGAATGCAAGGTGTCTGAACCTTTCTCCTTCTATTCAATCCTTTGTTCTACATAGAATAATGTAATCACAAAATCACTAGGAAAGACACAATCTTTCCCATTGACATAGTGATAGAGAGAGCCGAAATTGCAAGTCATAAGATAAGATAGTTAGCTTTTTTTAGTTAAAGTGATAAGATGGAAAATAGGATTTTTACTTTATCTTGGCAATTAGCTAGCTAATAGAGGTTATCAACAATCCAAGACTAGTTTGAAGGTTGATATAAAATTAAAAGATCAAGTATATACGTGTTTATTTATGGAGTTTAGGAAATTAAAAATTTTAGGGAATGGATATTTAAAAACTAGAAAGTGGAATAGAATAGTGAGAACATATTTTGAGATCGAGGCTATCCTATGGTGCTTTTTCTAGTAATAAAAATAGAGACCAAATATTTTGAACTAACAATCCTTATTTATGAAAAAACTTGACTATAGAATTTGATCATAGAGAAAAATATTACATCAAACATGCTTCTATTGATATATGTGGTTTCTTAACTCTTTCAATTTCAAATGAAGCAAGCTTTTAACTTATAGGGGATATTTTTGGCTAATATGCAAGGGAACTAGTTCTTTTGTGGCCAAGATAATGTCAAATGCTAGCATTTAAATTACTTTGGGCTGCTTTAATAGGAAAAGGATTGTATTTAATACAATTACAATTTGATAAATATATTAAAATAAATAGAACTATAAAATACCATATGTATATTTCCAAACCCAACATTCTACATCTAGAACCCTTGTTGAGTTCACCCCTACACCTATGCTTCATATAGGTTAACAAGAAAACAAAAGGGGTAGTTTATTGGATTGATTTGAAACAAATCTAGAATGAAAGGTGTCTAAAGCATCCTCATGCTACTCGATCATTTATTTTGAATAGAAAAAAGCCATCATAAAATCACTAGGAAAGGCACAATCTTCCCCACTAACACAATGAGAGAGAGAGAGATAAAATTGTAATTCATAAGATAAGTTGGTTAGCTTTATTTATTAAAGTGATAAGGCAAAAATAGGATTTTTACTTTACCTTAGAAATCAACTAGCTAACAAAGCTTATCAACAAGCCAAGACATGTTTGAAGGTTAATATGAACAAACAAATCACTGAACAATGAGATATCAAACCTTAAAGACCAAGTATATATGTGTTCATTTATGGAGTTGAGGCCCTTAAATCCTTTAAGGGAAATGATATTAAAAAACTAGAAAGTGCAACAGAATATTGAGACCATCTTTTGAGATAGAGGCTATTCTATTGTGTTTTTTCTAGTAAGAAAAGTAGAGACTAAATATTTTGAACTGAGAATCCTTATTTAAGAAAAACTTGACTAAAAAATTTGATCATAGAGAGGAGATTACATCATACATGTTGCTGTTGATATAAGTGGTTACTTTAACTCTTTCAATTTCAAATGAAGTAATGTTTTAAGTTATAGGTGATAAGTTAGGCTAATATAACAGGGAGCTAGTTCTTTCATGGCCAAGATAATTTCAAATGCTAGCATTGGAATCAATCCAGACCTTGAAAAGCCCTTACATGAAACAATACAACATCAGTTTTTGGACTATGTGAGCAATAGGTGGACTATGAAAATATCCATTCTAAATGTCATATCAATAACAAGTGTGAATATATTGAAGATCTTGCATGGTGAATTCATTGATAACACACCCTAGTCTAAATAAAGCAATACAATCATTCCCTCAAAATAAACTTCTATGTCAATAGGATAGACTATCGAGGAAAGGTTTCTAGGATGGGAGAATTGTTGCTAGGAACAATAGTTTGGGTGTTCAAGAAACAATCTAGAATTCAAATTATTGTAAAAATTAGATGCCTCTATTCAATAAAAGATATTCCAAAATTCTATGCATTTCAAGACCATTTAGACGGTAATAAATATAGAAATAATATTCCTTGCTTATTTAAATTTGAGAAAGAGAAAAATTCCTCTATGCAATATCTATGGTCTTATCTACAAGATAAACATTTATGATTCATGAATTATTAATGCAACTAACAAAATCACTTATTAATTTAGGGTGGCTATCCAATTAAGACTAAATATTATATTTAATATTAGATAGATTTGTTGAAATAAATTTACATATAGTGAAACTGGAAACATATGGATAAATTTCCATTCATAGATATCCCAAATGGAATGCTACAGATGTAGTTCCCTAATCAAATGATCTTAAAAGTATTAAACCTTATATGACAAAAACTTAAAAAAATTACTTTTCTATAAATAATTATAATCATGAGCAGAAAAAAAAAAAAAAAAAAAACTCAATACCCAAATTTAAGTTCTATATCAACTTGCATGATGTATTTAGCCAAAATGCTCGAAACCTTTTGAGACTAAGTAGTTTGGTCATTATATTCTAGTAATTATGTATTAAACATTTCATTAATGTTTTAAAAAGAATATAAGTCTTCTACACATACATATTTAGTTCTTTACAAGTACACATCCTAAATTCTTAATGTCATTTAATTTTTATTCTCTATTGATGTATTGACCAAAAAACACTTCACCTCAAAAATATTAATATAATCCCAAAAATGCATGCATAACTACATCTACAATGATAGGAATCAAGGGAAGTATAAGTGCACAAATTTTTGGGAGGTATGTATTTGCTTTGTATATCTTTCCATTTCATACCTAGAATAATTTACATTAGGGCTTCCTAATGACATGGTCACATCACCAATTTTGAATTGAAGACTCTGTAACTCCATACAAATGGCACTATTGTGACAATGATAGGGAAGATATTTCCTTTGAGAGTGTTTTCTACCTAAAAAAAATCCATAAGAAATTCTCTAGTGAGAAATGAGGTCTTCATTTAAGTCTAAACCAAGAAAAGTTAGTCAAATCACAGAAATAAGGTATCTAAGAACATCATTTCTTAAATCCCAAAGAGTATCACACTATTCAAAACAACATAATGGTTTTAAAAATCAAATTCCTACTTCAATGAAGTAATGGCCCAATACATTAGCTAGACGTCTTGAAGGGCAAGAAACTATTTATACTATTAATGTGTCATTCTTGGATAATTTTTTTACTCCTCAACTTACTCAAGAACTTCTACAAAGGTATATTTTCTTTGCAAGGAATAGATAAATCTACAAAGTTATAGTACTGGGCACTAGCCATATCTCTTGTTGATAAGACAATAAAGCTACCTTAATGATTTGACTATTTTTTGAGACTAAAAAGTTACTATCTCAAAATACATGAATCTATGTCATGTAGATGAAAACTAGTATTGCCTAGATGAAAAGGAAAATTCTAATCCACCATCAAGGGTGTGAAAACAGGGACCTAGAGGCACCTACCCATAGAACATGTTAGAGAATGGTATAACAAACTAACATATTGATTGATGAGAAGAATTGAAAAGCTTTGAATAGAGGTGCTAAGTCCCTATGTAGTAGCCACTTGTATCCACAATTGTCGTCCAAGAAAACCTAAAAACTACAACAAGGACATGTTTACGAGCCTCCAAAACATTATAAACCCTTAGAAAATTTCTCTTTATCTTTGTTATTGGCCATAGTATTTTGTGCTATTATTGTAAATGAGAAAAATTAAAAAACCCTACAAAAAAGAGCCAGACCAATCAAAAAATGAAAACAACCATTAAAAATTTAAAACATTGCAAAATATAGCAAAACATACAATTTGTTTTGCATGAGAATAGTTTCTAGTTCTTGAGGTTATCAACAATCTATTCCCTTGAAAATATTAGTCCCCACTTAGAGGAAAAGACTAAAAAGGATGAGAAAATAACTTAAACCCTTTAAATTCTTTGTTAATATAACAATATAAATGAATGTAGTCTTTTCATATTTACTTAAACCAAAAACAAGACACAATCACCATTTTTCTTAATGGCCTAGTTCTATAGTAATTACATGGACATATCAAATGCACAAATCTCTACACATTTATAGACATCTCTATGAAATAAGAGATGTTAAGGGGTCAAAAAAAAGTATCAAATCCTCGTAATAAAATCAAAATTCATGAAATGGATTACTTCAATCTACTTCTATAAGCTTCACATTTAGTTCAAATGTTTCATTTGGCTACAATCAAACATAGATATGTGAGTCCTTGTATTATCGATCAATACAAGCATCCACATGCTTTCTAGCAATAAAGCATAAGCTTCTCTTACCAAAATTGTATTCATGACCCTTTTAGCATTGCCCACTTCAGGTGTCACAATTATAATTCACTGCAAGATTAGAGAGAGAAAATTCAACATAAGGATAATTTATCTATTATAACTAGTAGCACAATATTAGATAAGAAATAATATAGTCTCTTTAGAATTTCTTGAATTGAAAGCATGGCTTTAACCTCCCATAAAACTTTTTTTGAAATATATTATAATAGAAACATGAATTATTGCATGAAAGAATCCTATTTGCTCTCCTACATTTATATCCTTTGTTATTGTATGTAAAATAGTTTGTGGGTTTAGTGCTTCTTGAGCAGAGAAAAGACATCTTTTCAACATGCATGTACTAAAAATCATAAACATGATTCAAGAAGAGAAATACAATCCTTTGGATTTGTAAATTATAGGCATGCTTTTAATGGTTATTTGACAAAATAAGTAATGTTTTCTACTAATAGATGATGCCATCATTGAAAAACAAGAATATTTTGTCTTGTCAAAGCATTAAGAACCTAAACTATGATTCCTTTATTATTACTTCCATATTTTTGTTGATTTCTTACTTAGTATAAATCCATACTTTTATGATAGGCTTGAGAATCTAAAGGTTTCCATGATAGAAAATCACTTAAGGTAACATAAAATTAATAGATAATTTGTAAATCATCTAAAAAAGGAACACAAAGAATATGCTTACCCAATTGAATTATTAGGTCACTTAAGATAATGTGTTGATTTCATTTTATCTACAATCCATGATAGAAAACAGGAGAATTCAAAAGGAGTGAAAAAATGGAATTTTAATATAAATTTCAAATATATATCATGGCCATCCCTTTCTTCATAAAAGAGTGTTGCATCCACTGACAATTCTATCATAGCTTTGGGATCCTTCATATTAGCTAGATTAATAGTCAATAGAATACATACTCACCAAAACCACCACTATCTACATTATTGGTACTTCCATTGAAGTGCTAAACCCATAAGGAAAAATAGAGCCACTACCATGGCTGTATAAAGATGAAGAATAGAAAGTTGAAAAGTGAAGAAAGAAAAAGATGTCAAGACATGCATAAATGAATGGTAATAAAAAGCTTCTAGATGAAAAATATGCATGTATGACACATTGTAGGTGAACTTAATTTCTTCTAGTTTCTAATTTTTTTAATTCCCTTTGTTGTAGGAAAAAGAGAACATTACAAACATCTTTAAATTTTTCCTCACGTGATTTGTGATTAGATAAAGTATTTTGTTTTATATTAGCAAATTGAAAATTGAAATATTTTCCCAAGAAAAAAGCTTGGAGAAATTGGAAAAATAGAAACTAATAATTTCTTTTATGGGAAAATTTTAAGAAATAAAAAACATTATCCATGTGTTCAATTTTTTCCTTGGTAGGACTTTAAAAGTTAAAAAAAAACATGCTATGGTGAGAACATAAGTATCTCTTCAAGAGAAATGTTGTTCTCACCTTATAGGGGAGAGGACCTATTATATTAGTGTGCTTCAATAGCCATTGTGGTGTTGCACTTAGGTCCCTAGTTAAATATATTAAAAGAACCATTAATTGAAAAAAATAGACTAGTAAAAATTTAGTAAGGCACCAATACATGTGCACATATACATGTGTAACCATACCATTTAAGGTACATATAAAATAAAGACAATGTTATTCCAATAGAGGACCAACTTCACAAATTATTAGACTATTTGAAAATAAATAACATAGTTTTTCTATAAATTACATGTACATTTGTTACAAATTTCACCCTATGTGCAAAGGCATATAAATCAAGTTGGTTTAATTTATACTTCCACATGACCACTTAATGGTCCCTAAGGTGTCATAAATTATAAATGTATGTTTCCACTATTTGGGCCTTCATGTGCATAGTTATCCATACACTTGGATTGATGTTGTTGTTATAATAGAAAACTCTATATTTTAACACCTATAGGTTGACTCAACACCTTCAACAAGTTTAAGTTAGTTGGAATAGAATCTTGTTCACATCACATGGGTTGTTTTATAGGCCATAAAATTTTCATTAGGCTTGCCATATATGTCTATCATTCTTTAGAAACTTATAGTTACTCATTGACATTTCTTTCATATTACACATTTTTATGAAGTTAAAAAAAAAATTATCAAACAAAGGAAGCAACTCTTAAAATGTGACATGTGATAAAAATCAAACATGTTGAGAATAAGGTAAATACCTTCTAAAACAACTACCATACAATAGGCCCAAATGCAAGAAATATGGATTTACAAAGTATGTGAAAGACAAATATAACTCTCTAAAATATTATCTTTAAACAAAGCATGCAGTATTTATACCAAGGGCACACATGCACTTCTTGAGGCATGCAATCTATCCACAATCATGCATGCAATAAAAAGCATGCTTGCATGCAACATGCATGAATGAAAAGTAAAACATTCAAGAAAAAGTACAAATCTGAGAAAAACTCCTTCATGCATTAAAAAATAATGCATTTATGAAAAGAATACGTGGATGCATGAAAAGGATATGCATGTATGAATAATGAATGCATGCATGATAAATAAATGTGTGCATGCAAAGATCATGCATGAGTGAGGAAGGGCCTAAGTTAGGTCCATACAATCCAAATTAGTTTCTCATAGAAAATTTCTAATAAATAACTTTCCAAAAGGAAAGATATAGAGGATTCATGGTGGGGAAGGGGGGTTAATTTAAGTTCTTAGAAAGGAACTTTATTGATTATTATTGGATTCCATGGTTCCTACTAAGACATCTTCTAGTTGAGATTGTGCCCTATTAAAACATTATCTCTAGAGCCACATTTTATAGGGTTGCATACTTATTGGGACATCCCACATTATTTCTCTCAAAAACTCCTTTTATCTTATGAGGTGAATGCACAATGCCTACTTTGTTTTAAATCAATAATAAAATTAGGAATTCTTGATGTTCTTTACTCTTATCCCACTTCATTCACTCAGTAATAGAATAATGAGTAATAATTTCCCCCTTAAACCTTTTTCTAGGGCTTTGGATTGTAGAAGGATCCAAAAGATTTTCCAAGCCCCCCTTAAAATTATAATCTACTAGCATTTCTTGATTATTCATCTCCTCATTGAAAGGAAGTTGGGTTTCCTTTTACCTCCACATTAGTTGGTTTATTTTTCTTTCCCTCTATGGGCTTGCTACTCGTAGATCATGAATTCTTGTCTCTAGTTATTTACTTCTTCTTAGGTTTAATGAAATCCTCTGTATCCTTCAACCTTTTTTATCATTCCAGGTCTTCTATTAAAATAGGACATTTGTGAATGAGATGACCATATTTTCTCCCACATCTAAAGGGAATTACTTTCATACTCTAGGGCTTGAAAGAATGCAATATCTCTAACTTTTAAGGTTATACTTTCTTGGATGGGGGAGGTTAGATCAAGTTCCACACCTATCCAAGCACAAACCAACAGGCCTTTTCCATGATAAGGTTGAGAGATATCAATGGCCACCTCAAAATATTTGGAAAAAATCTTTAAAATATAAGGAGACTAGAATTCTTAGGGAAGGGCATACATATGTATCAAAATAGGGGTTGTATAAGCCCGATTTCCTCTAAATAATTGAATCTCATGTGCTAGTGATTCATAATTAGACTTAAATTTATAAATAAGTAAGGCCCATCCCCCAAAAAACCCATCTCTATCAGATTCATTCATTAAAATGACTATAAAATAGCCCTTAGGACAAGACTAAAGATCAAATTCTCCATCAGTCTCCCTATTTTTTGACCTGGAGATAAATTTATTCTAAAGATAGTTGGGAACCTTAGAAATGAGAGATCAAAATCCTACCTTGGAAGGTGGAGACATTTTCATTAATTCCTCCACATCTAGATTAATAATTGGAGAATCTACAAGTATTGGCATGCTAGAATTAAATCCATTATTTGACTGAACCATCCTCTTTTTGGTTGTTACTAGTATCACCCAATCAATTTCCTTCTCTTAGATTTAAAATCTAGATCTAGCTATAGTGTCCTTGAACAAATAGGAGGTAAGGCCACCACAAGCCATTGGAGGTGAAACTAAAGATCAAAATCCGAAAAAACTATGAAAGACATAAAATAAAAATCAAACAAAAATAGAAAAGCACCAAACATTAGTAGATCTCATTTTCCCATAAAGAAAGGTGATTCTTTTATATCACTAATTAACATCTCTTTCATATATATTATTTTCACATAAGATTATCAAACTATTACTTAATTTTCACATGTTCTTCTTTATTATTAAACTCAAAATATAATTATCATCCTTAAAAATTTGTAAATCAATAACATTCTCCAAAAAAAAAGGCCTCATCAAGATTTCCACATTCTAAGTTTAGAATGCCCATAGTCCTCAGTATTAAACAAACATCAATTTAGTCATAGAGTTATCACTCCTATAAGGTTGTTCCCCTCTAGGAAGCACCAATTTTTAGATTTTCCTAAAGCATCTTTGTCAGTGCCATTATCATTTTGGCCTCCTAGTTTCACTGGAGTTCTATAATATTTTAAAGTTTGAGTTATATAAATTTTCTTTTGTGACATGGGCTCAATGGTGACAGATTATTTCAAACAAGTTCGTAAGACTTTAGAAATCTTAGCTATTTTTAGTATGATGGTTATCCAAATTTGAAATTTATCAATTAAACTTGATAATTATGTTAATTAAATATAATCATAAATATAAATATTTTATTTTATTATATCATGCATAATATGTCATGATCATATCTAGTTTATGTGATGGTCATATACACTATATAATAACCAATCATGAGTTCTATAAAAAATAATAATAATTGAATCAAACTTATAGTTAGGTGATTCAATAAAATAAAAGTAATTTTTGAAAATATGTTCTTTATAAGTATGGTTGTCTATAAAATATAGCTCTATTTATAATAAATTTAGAAAAGAACTCTTCATAAAATTTATATTAATAGAAAAAATTTAAGAAAAAATATTTTAATATTATCATGAGGAAAACTCAAGAAAATAAAAAAGTTAGATATTTGAAAGTGTAAAGTAAAAAGAAAATCTATATATATGGGTGAGTGTACAAACATGAGTATACATTTCGTGCAAGTTTTCTACACAAGGAAAGACATGATCAGAATGCGCACCTGTTTTGAAAATAATAGGTGCCCATTTAGGAATGGGAGCCCGAGCCTAATCGGGTGCCCATTAACAAATGTACTCCCATTTAGGATCGGGCACCTAAAGCCAAACATGCACCCATTATGAAAAGGGTACCTGTTATGAAACGGGTATCCATTTCTTATAAGTATATTTTTTTGAAACAGGCCTGTGGCTTCATTTTTTAAATTATTTTATTGTTTAGAAATAGGTGCCCGTTATTTTAGAATGGGTACCTGTTTATAATGGGCACCCTATTATGAATGGGTACCTATTTATAATGGGCACCTACTATGAACATGCACCCATTTCTAAAAATTTGAAATTGCAAACCTGCATATTTGCATTGGTTTTAGGCTTGGAAAATGCTTGGAAACCCAAACCTTAGCCTTGGACCTGCAACTAGGAGACCATGAAAACAACAAGAGAAAAAACTAGTTTCGCCACTATGGTTGGCGACTCTTTTTCAGAATATTTTAACGAGATTAAAACCCATTGTAGATCTGAAAGTCTAGTTTTCAAATATGTATTTTTTTTACTCTTGGACATAATTCCATATTTATTAATTTTTTTTAAACAAAGAGACTCATAAACTTGATATAACATATGTTACAATTTTTTTAATAACTTTTAATTTTGAAAGTTTTTGAAAAAACTTATGTCTGACCAATCTAGACATCATTCTCTACATAATAAAAAAAAGTGAATTGGTTAGTTTAGCTCAAAGTATGTTGGTCGTACACAAGGGGTTTTAAAAAACACTAATTAGGGCCATTAAAAACTAATAAAAAATATGTATCAAAAATTATAAAAAACATATCCTAACTATAATTCAACATCTTGTGCATCTTTCCACAAAAGAAATTAGAAAAATAACTTCATTCAAGGCAAATTATGTTGGTCATACACATGCATGCATTGGCCAAAAATATGGACTTTTAACAGACAACTTATGTATATCCTATAAAAAAAAACCATCTTTCGTCATCTGGGTATTAGAATAAATTACATATCTGAAAACTAGAAACAAAATTCTACATTTCATATTTTTACATCATATTAATGTTTTATGTGCAATTGCTTCAAATTCTCACTCTAATTATGACAGAATTTTAAAAACAGGAAAAACACTTCCACGTTTTGACAAGAAAGTGGACTCATCTTCTTACACTTATATATATATATATATATATATATATATATATATATATATATATATATATATATATATATATATATATATATATATATATATATATATATATAAGTAATAGTAAATTGTAACATAAATATAGATAAAGGATAAATAATGCATCAAAACTCATAATCAAACTTATGGTACAAATAGATTCTCTATAAGGAAGGTGTGTTATCGAATGAGAAAAATTTCTTAGAAAACAAAGATGTTTCTCACCATTATTTTGAGAAAGTGAAGGGAATTTAGATTTGAAGTGCAAGGTTATGAGAATTTAAGAGTACAAACTACAATCCCATTTTATTTTTTTTGAAAAATGAATTAAGGTATTTTGGTTAAATCTTATATATGGTTGTTTTGAAATTGTTGTGTATTTGATTGTTGTATTGGTAAATCTATTGTTTATTTATCATTTCTTTTGTTTGTTGTTGCCATTGTTGATAAGTGATGCTCTCATGCATGTAGAAGTGTGATAATTTTTGAAGACTTATTTAAAATGACTTACATTTTAGGAATGCATGTTCAATGCATGAAAAGCTATATTTTTAGCACAACTATTTTAGAGTTTATAGTGATCATGTATTTACAGTTTATTTTTAGACTATTATTTTTTTTAAAGGCTGTAGACTATAGTTTTTTAGAGGCTGCAAACCTCTATAAATATTATAGGCTTTGTGCTATCTAAGTAAGACTCAAAACTATTGTGTAATAGACTTCTCAAAAATAATACATGTTTTTTGCATATGTTATTGATCAGCAATATATGAAGGTTTATTTGTTTTGGTCTTTGATGTAAGTGGTTTTATTTACTACTGTTATTTTTTTACTATTATAATTGTTTTATTAGTTGGTCAGGCTTGTCTAGAATCTTCATTCAGTGTCAAAGTGGGTTATTGATTTTTGAGTTATAGATTTTGGCTTTGAGATCTTTAAAACAATTTATCATGTCAAACACTAACTCTTTTCCCATTCCTAAATTTAATGGAAATGATTATGATTATTGTTGCATCAAGATGATGATAATTATGATAGGAGGACTTATGGGAGATTATATAAAAATGATATGATGAGCCATTTGATTGGACCATTCTTGTATCCAATGATACAATAATTAAGAAGGAGGCTAAAAAGAAGAATGCTCAAGCTTTATTCCATATTGAAATTGCTCTAGATAAGAGCCTATTTTTTAGAATTATAGGTGTAGAGACAACCAAGGATGCATAGAAGACTCTACAAGAAGCTTACCAAGGTAGTGATCAAGTCAAAGTTGTCAAGCTACAAACATTGGAAAGAGAATTTGACAATTTGAAGATGGAAGAAGCTGAGAGTGTGAGTGATTATTGTGTAAGAGTAAAGGATGTGGTCAATAAAATCACTAATCTTGGAGAAATTATGAACAAAGAGGTTGTGCTAAAAAAGGTGTTGAGGTCTCTAATATAAAGGTGGAATCATGTTGCAATAATCATAGAGGAGAGTAAAAATTTGTCTACTCTTGATTTTGATCACTTAGTTGGATCTCTTATGTCTCATGAAGAGCAACTTAGAGACACATTTGGAGAAAGTGATGAGAAGGCTTTTTCTTCAAAATTACAAATTGCATAGAAAGAAGGTGTTGATAGTAAAAGTAACCAAGGACAAGGCAAAGAAAGGAATCAAAATTAATCAAGAGGAAATAGAGGTAGAGGAAAAGGTAGATTTGATAAGAGAAATATGTGGTGTTATCATTGCAATAGAATATGGTCATTTTGAAAGGGAATGTAGGTTAAAAATGGTACTAAAACACAAAGTTTTAATTATGCTCATGAGAATAAGGAGGATTCTCCTAGTAATTTATTCGTATCATATGATAGAGCTGAAAATAGTCCTAAAGAGGTTTGGTATTTAGGTTTAGGTTTTTCTAACCACATGTTAGGGAATAATGAGCTTTCTTCTACAATGGATGAAAGTTTCAAATTCAAAATTAATCTCCCTTGGAGGTTGCAACAAAAAGAGATATGGAGGTAAATATAAAAGAAGATAAGAAATGTGAATGATATTTATTATACTCCTCAAAGAAAACATTATTTATTGAGTATTGGACAATTGTGTGAAAAGAACTACAAAGTGGTGTTTGATAATAAACAATGTATCATCTATGACAAGAATCAAGGCAATAGGGTTGTTACAGTTGTGCATATGAGAAATAATAGGATGCTTCCATTGAAGTTTGGAGAACATAATAAAGAACTTCCCAATATGGCATATGAAAACAAAAGTTGGTTGTGGCATCTCAAGTATGGTGTAATGTCCACTAAAGAATATTAACAATAAATAACAATAATAATAGGAATTCAATTACAGGAGAAAATTCACTTAATTTAACTTAATAAAATAAACTTATTATACACAATTTCTTGTAAATGAAAATTAGGTTATAAACATTTCTTGTAAAATTATACACATCTACAAACAAATATCATATGATCATCCTTTCACAAGATGAGAAATACTTTCTTTTCTCTGGTATCCTGCATGGTTGTCAGATCTGAAACTACACAACTAAATGAAAACATTAGTTCATATAGTCAATAATAAATCAAATTAGTTGTCATTGCATAAGATAATGAGACTAAGGCCCTAAGGGGCTGACCTAATGTCTCGGGGGCTCATGATGGCCTTGCCTATGTACGTGTAGCGTAGAGACTTCATAGTTCAAAATAACTAGTCTTGCAACCATAAGGTTGACTTAGATACAAAATCTCAAAAGGGATCTAGTACATCATATAATAATTTCTAGAGTATTATTCAAGATCTAGAAAGAACAGTAACTTCCTACATCCATTGAGACATACATGATTGTACAAAAGATAATCATCATTACAAGGAAACATTAATCATACTTAATTCAATTATTCATTACAAATACTCTCATTTAGAAGTCAAGTTTTCAACAGACAAAATGATAGTCCTATCATGCAATAAATCATCTTTTCTTAATCTTATTGAAGAAGATAACATTTATGATTTATTTATGTCAAATTATTTGTCATATCCTACTTAGGAGATTGATCTAACCTAAATATATCGACCAGGTATTCAAGTTATTACATACATAACTATGCTATTTTATAAGATACAAGCCTATGTCAATATTATTCACCAAGTTTTTTTTGTTATTAAATCAAGGTAAAACTACTTCCCATTAGACATTAAATCTGTAACCATAACAATAATGAATTTTATCTTATTACTACCTTGAACCATTTCCTTGCACAACATTAATATCAATATTCATATCAATAAGTCTTTGACTAGTAGAATTAACTCCCTACTTAACTAGGATTATAAGGTTTTCTAATACATCTTATTGTAACACAAAATAATTCAAAGGAAATATACAATTGAAGTGAAAACAACATCGTGCAGTTGAATACATGCATTTATGAAAATATGATATTTTAAATAAGTCAATTCATTTAATAAGTTTATAAGAATTGATCAAATAAGACACCAATCAATTTACACTTAATGTTAAATGTTAAAAATAAACTAGTGACTTTTGTCTAGGTAAAAGAGAAATGGAACCATTATAAATCTAAATCATAGTCTCAATATTCATGAACCCAGGAACTAACTATGAAACCTTATAACGAAAGCTTCACCAGAATTTGTATAAAAAAATTCATTATTATCTCCTAGAGTTAGAAATGGACTCAATCCAACAATTTATTCCAAAGAATACTAACCTCTTCCTAAACATCATTTTAGGGTAAATAGGATTTACCTACTTAAGTTTACTTAGGCATAATAATCCATTTAATTATCGGGGTGTTTTTTTCCTATATCAGGTAGTTGTTCACCCGTCACATATTTCATGCCTTTAAAAGGCTTGTATGCTATGTAATTTATCATCTCATTTGAATATGTTTTCATTCACATGGTGAAATAGCCTCTCTAGTGTTGCTTCTCTCATTGTGAAGGTTTCTCTTGGTTTGTAGATGCTCCTGGGTGCTTTGCTCTAACAGGGTATCAGAGCCCGTCTTCTGCAGCCACCTTCTGATGAGAGTTTTCATCGGGTTTGAGATCTATTTCTTTTCCTAGGGCAATTGTTTAGTGATTATTTTGCTATTATCCTTTCAAAAATATGGTCTCTGCTCTAGGGTTTACTCTATTTGAGATCAAGAGGATACTCTAGTTTTTTGATAGCGTGCAAATTCATTTTTGATAGCTTAAATCTCTATATACTATATTGAGATCGACCTCTATTCTCAAGGCTCCAAATTGGCAGTTTTATCCACACATATCAGCATCAAGTCTGTGGCCTTTTTGAGATAGCTGGGCATAGATCTCTCTGAGAACTCAGAGTAAAGGGTATTGTTCTAACCCAATCCTCATGTTTTCTGCATAGATTCCTCTGTATGCTTGGAGAGTATGTGTCTTGCATCCCACACAGCATCCTTTTTGCTAGGCCGAGTGAAGTTTTTGGTGTGATCAAACACTATTTGTAGAGCAGTGGACTAGTTTGAGCTTTATTTCCTTTGGGAGTCATAAGAGTTCCTGAGCCATATATTTTTTGGTTGATATCATTTTGGGGTAGACTTTTGTAATTGCAAATTTTGACTCCAAATATTCTTTAGGGTTCAGTTGCTGTAGATGAAAGTGGGCCCATGAAGTACTCTTTGGGCATGGTCAGGGATCTTTATCCCACATTCAAACCGTAGAGGTCTCACTTGCACTTTATCTATCTCAGCACTTGCTTTGTGCATGTGATTGGTGATTTGGAGTCCTTTGTGCTCGAACTTGGAGATTGGAGATTGACTCTTGGTGGATATGACCACAAAATGCATGGGCTAAAAAATATGCTGAGGATCTTTTTTATTCTATTTCCTCTTATAGTACTTCTCATATTGCAGTTGGGAAATCTTCACAGATTTCGGTTGTAGGAACAGCCTCAATTAAGATCCACAATGGTTGCATTGATGATGTTCTTTTTGTTCATGATATTTCACAGAATATGCATTTTGTCTATTAGATATTTCATTATGGTGATGGGAAGGTAGTTGAGTTTTCTCCCACTGATGTGACTATTTGAGAGTTGTAGGATCCTAAGAAGGTTGTTTCTATAGGGAAAGTTGATGATGTGGCCCATTTGTATAGGTTTGATGGATTTGAGTCTTTATCAGGATCATCTCTTATTGCTCATGCAGATTCTGTGAGCAAGCTTTGGCACACACAGTTTGGGCACTTGAATTATAGATATCTTCAATAGATGAGCACATAAAATTTCATGATTGGCCTACCTAAGATCTCTTGTTCTGATGGAGTTTGTCAAGGTTGTGTGCTTGGCAAACAACATAGGGATCCCTTTTTAAAGGATATGGCCACACATGCTTTGACACTACTTGAGTTGGTACATAGTGATCTTATGTCATTCCCAACTCCTTCATTTTTAGGGGCTAAGTATGTGCTCACCTTTATTGATGACTTCTCTCGGTGCACATGGGTGTACTTTTTGAAGTACAAGGATGAGGTTCTTCAAATTTTCATGACCTTTCTTACATTTGTGGAGAAGTAGTTAGGGCACTCCCTTCAGAAGATTCAAATATATAATGGGAGAGAATATGTCAATCAGGCATTTCATGATTTTTATCGTGCTTGAGGTATTCTTCATCAGCACATAGTGCCATACACTCCTCAGCAAAATGGTGTGGCTGAGTTAAAGAATAGAACCTTACAGGAGATGGCCAATTGTATGCTTCAATCTCGATCCATGGCTCCAGCATTTTGGGCAGAGGCTATCAATTGTGCCAACTACATTCAAAATTGTATGTCTCACAAGGTAGTGTGGAATATGACTCCTGAGGAGGCTTGGTCTCATGTCAAGCCCAAGGCGTCCCTTTTTAGAGTATTTGGTAGTGATGGATGGACATTCATTCTAGATGGGAGGCGAAAAACAATGGAGAAGAAAAGTCAGTGGTTCATTTTTGTTGGCTATTGTGAGGATGTGAAGGGTTATCAATTGTTTGATCAGATTGTCACTCGAGAGGTACATTTTGATCATGATGTTCATTTTGATGAGTCTTTCACTTTGAAAGATTGTCTATCACAGGCCTCTTCCTCTCTTCTTCCCACTTCTTCAAATGATGTTTTGCTTCCTATAGACATTGATGATGATGATGTTCCTGGTAATGATGTTCCTGATGATGGTATTAATCTTGTTGTTGACATTTCTCCATCTCCTCCTCCACCTGCACCCATAAGACCGTTATGGGCTTCGTACAATTCTTGAGGATGATGGTTCTCTTGCAGGTGATCCCACAGCTACACATTGCACTCATTCCCAAACTTTAGGTATCAATATTTTGAGTCATGTAGTTTCTACTAATCCTCAGGGGTTTTCAAATGCTTCAGGTGTTCTGGAATGGGAAAGTGCTATGATTGAGGAGTATTCTTCTTTATTGAAGAATCATACTTGGGATTCGGTTCCTCTTCCTAAAGGAAGAAACTTGGTTTGATGCAAGTGGGTGTATCATACCAAGTATGTAGTTGATGGTTATATTGATAAGTATAAGGCTCATCTAGTGGCTAAGGGTTTCTTTCAGGTTGAAGGTATTGACTATTCTGAGAGTTTTGCTCCTGTAGTTAAGATGGATTATGTTCGTCTTATACTTTCAATTGCTGCATCTCAGGGTTGGCCAATGTATCAAATGGATGTGAAGAGTGTTTTCTTGCACAATGATCTTCAAGAGAAGATCTATATCATGGAGCAGCCACTAGGATTTGTGTAGGACCCTTCACTTGTTTGCAGGCTGAGGAGTTCATTGTATGGTCTCAAACAAGCTCATCAGGCTTGGTATGAGAATATGGATAGTTTTTTGCTTACTTTTGGATTCAGTAGATGTCAATCCAATCCTATAGTTTATATTCAGAGACATGGGGGGATTTCTTGTCATACTTGCTCTTTATGTGGATGACTTGATTCTCATAGGGAGTTCTATTGTGATGCTCACAACATGCCCCATTTTACTTCTTAGCAAAATGAGGACCCCTGATGTGGCTAGCTTTTTGTTGCTTCTATGTGTGGGTCTGCTTGGTGGTAAAGGGAAAAAGAAGTGAAAAGTTACAAACCTTGGTGAAAATAGGAAAAAAATAACATTAAGTACTATTGCATAGTATGGGTGAATTCCTTATGAAAAATGAATAGGGGTTGCTTTTTGAACCATCTCAAAATTCCATGTATTTTGCAAGTTATAAGTGTTTTTGGTAAATGTACAAGCAGAGGGTTTGTATGTTGTATATACAAAGCTCTTTGTATATACAAAGTCATTTCATATACAAATTCATTTGTATATCGTGCTTTTGTGTTTAGTCGCAAAAGGGAAGTCATCGAGTTTCTTTATATGTGGTCGTACTTGTATTCATTTGTTATTAACACTTTATTTTCATATACAAGCCGGACCTGGAAAGAATTAAAATGGAAATGAATTGTCGGTTGAATCTGTTGAATGTATATTAGGCTCATATGTTTGGTAAATGCGAAATGTACAATCGGGATATACAATGAGTTATACATGTCGCGAAGTTGAAATTTTATGAAATGGCATATATTGGTGGTATATTTGGTATTTGTATGTATGTATCGGGGGACATACAATGCAGTATATACAACATGGAACTGAAGAAAAGTAAAGTTTGGTTAATACAATGCATCGTGATTTGATGTATATTAGACATACATTGTATTTTATACAAGTCAGAACCAAAAGGATTCAAAGTTGAAATGAATAAATAGTTAAGTCCGACGGTTGCATATCGGGGTTTGTATATTTGAAGGAAAAGAAATATGCAAAGAAATGTGCAACACTTTATGCAAGCCAGAACCGAAAAGTTATCAAAAGAAGACTAACTGTTGTATGTTTTCACTTTTGCATGTTTCTGAATGTACAAGGTTAAATATACAAAGTTATATACATTGCGGTTTACATACAAAGCGGAACTGAAATGGTTATGAAATGAGGTTAAACTAGTGTATATTTCCATGCTTGTATGTATGTTCTGAAACATACATTGCTTTAAACATACAAGCTGAAACTCAATAAAATGGAAATATGATTAATACAATGCATTACGTCCGAATTGTATATCAAGAGATACATTGAGTTATGTACATCACGAACATGAGGGTAAGTTGAGTAAGATTTATAAAAGGGTGAAGTATGAAAGTTAAATACAAATATTGTATACATTGGGATACAAAAGGAAGGAGGAAAAGTGGACCCCACTGTTTGTACATCTTTTGGCTTGTATAATGACAATGTATATCCGATATACATGCTAATATGCAGAGCTCGGATGTCAAAAGGAATTAAATAACAGAAAGTCTTTGTATATTTGGGCGTTTGTATGTTTATAATATACAATCCTGATATACAAAGAATCAAAGGCATTGCGGGAGAGAAAAATGTAAAGAAATGATTGTATAAGGTGTTTGTATGTGCACTTATACAACAGAATATACAAGCGAGATATACAAAACAAAAGATACAAAGGTGTACGGAAAAGAAAAAAAAGGTAAAAATGTTAGTTAGTTCTTTGCATAAAATGCTTGTATGTTTAAAGATACAATGAAGACATACAAAGGAAACATACAATGAAATATACAAAGAAAAGGTATACATGCAGAATTTCACTAACGGTAGGAAAAGTTCAAAAAACTTAAACACTGTAATAAAAGGCCGAAAGGGTAACGCATTAATTGTTGTAATTAATGCAGGTCTAACACTCAAGAAAAGTAAGATTTAACGAGGGTTAGGGTAAAATTAAGGTTATTTTGCTTTCGGATATACTACTAAGAGTAAAAAATTGCAAAAAAGGAGCACTGTTGCAGTAAAATTGAGCAAAAATTGTTGAGGCGACAGAGTTACAGTTGCTGAGAAAAAGTAAAAGGTAAAAGTAAGTCAATAGAAATAGTTAAACAGTCAAGAAAAATAGGTATTTCTCTCAAAACTTCGTTTCTTTTCAAACGGTAAAATGTGGTGTTAATTTCAATAATTTCAGTTTAAAATGTATGCATTTGTCAAATTACTATGTTAACTGTTAATTAGTCAAGTAGAGTTTAATGAATTTAAAGGTAAAAGATAGAAACGACAAAAGAGGTAGGGTAAAATGGTAAAATCAGAAATACACAGTAAAAACCCTAAGCATGAAGTAAAATGAAAGTTAAAAGATGCCTGTTTCTACAGGATGGCCCCGAAATAGAAGAAAGATACAGGGGGAGAAGTGAAAAAGGAAAGAACGCCACGAAAAGAAGTTGAGAAAGAAGAGTTGTCATTGCACAGAGGTTGTCCGTCCCTGATTAGTATGAGTGGAGTAGGCACAGATACAAACATAGGCAATTATGACACAGAAGATGTGTTGAAGAGAATCATGGCTGCAGATGCCTCACAAGATATGAAATGTATCTGGGAAAGCAGATTATACAGAGCTACAGGTTTTCCTCTGGCGATGGAAGCTAGGGATTTATGTTTGGACTGTGTGATTTTATATGATCCAGCCACAAGGAAGATCATGTTACATGACAGATTAATTGCTGATCTAACCACAGAAGGTATTGCCAAAATGTTTGGATTAGAGATTAATGAAAAAATGAGGGATATTGACATTGATCAGTATAATGAGAATTTTTACACAAATGAAGGAGAATGTAAAGGTAAAATATTCTGCAACTGGTACAACCCAGAAAACAAACCCAAGGCTGTGGCTAGGGTACCTAAGAATCTGATGAGGATATACTTCAAAGAAGAAATTCATTTGATGATCACTATGCTGAGTAGGTTAGTTGGATTAAGAGATGGCACTAAGTGTGAACCATGGATGTTCACTATCATTGAATTCATAAGAGCAGAAGAAAAGGAGCAAGGGCAAATCCATTGGGCCAAAGCAATTAGCATAGCTATTTGGAGGCAGGCCATGATGAGACAGCAGAAAAGTTTGCCCTTTTATTTGTCTTCTTATGTGTTATACTCATGTACTGTAGAAATTAGACCCTACATTCATGGAATAGAAAGGTTAGGTGTTCTAGGAAATGGTCCTAATCAGAAATTACTATATGAACACTATCCTAACCTGCAAGAGAAGAATGCATTGAAAAAGTTTGCTTTGGTTAATGATGTCTTTTACACTTACATGGTCAAGGTGTTGAGAGAAGAACCTAACAAAAGATTATCTAAAGATGCAGAAAATGCAATTGGATTGCATAATTCATGGTTTATTCAGTTTGAGCATTTCACTTACATAAGGACTGAAGGATTTGAGGGGAAACCATTTATGCTTCCTAGGTATCCTTCTGATAAGCTGATTGTGTTAGAGTTTTCAAGGCAAAATTTGAATGTTTTCAGGATGTACAAGAGAAAGTTTAACAATAGAGGAAATGTGAAGTTACCCTAGGCTATTAGTAGAAATTATTGTTTTAGTGAGGAGGTTGCAAGTTGTTTAGAACAAGAGCTGAGGTATTATGGATTTCAAGAATTTGATTTAGTCAGAAAGTTTGATCCTTTTCATAGAATTCAGAACTTTGTAGATAAAAAATATAAGCATCAGATACACATTGAAGATTTCTGGACTGATTGCAAGAATGATAGGGAAGTGAGGAAAAGAGCTCACAAAAGATTAACTATTGAACAAATGAAATCTATAGGTAATATATATGTGCCTCTAGAGGTTCAAGATGATGACAGATTGTTACATCATAGTTATGCAGTAGCAAGGTTGGCTCCTATTACAGAGCCTGATTGGTCAAAACCCTGGAATATATCTCTGGTTGTAGTGTCTGAACCAGTGATACTATTTTCAAAGACATGACTGAAAGATAGAGTTGAAGCTGAAGGTAAAGAGGTCACATACCCAAAGAAGGGGAGGAAAAGAAAGGTAGAGCCTAGTGAAGACCTGCAATGTTTTTATGAGAAGAAAAGAAAAATTGTAGAGGCCAAAATTGTGGAAAAGGATAAAAATGCTACCTTAACGAATCCATATGCTTTAGGGATAACAATAGCAGTGGCATCAAACACTTTTGTTGATGCAAAGTCAATGAGTCATGAAATAAGTGTAGAAGAAGCACAGACTGCTAAAGAACCAGTAGGACAACAAGTTAGAAGAGCAATTCCAATAAGTTTGTCTAAGGGTGAAACTTCTAAACCAGTTGGTATAATTGGAGCACACGAAGTGGGTGAAAAGATGAGTAATATATCTAGTGCCTCCACATCACCTGAGAAAAGAAAAACATATGCTAAAGTAAAAGCAGAGTTGGCTGAAGAAATACAACAGGAGTCAAAAATTCATAAGGCCAAACAAACTATGGAGACTGTGAATATTGAAAGAAGTGATAGTGAGGAAAGAACAATGTATAAAGGGAAGGAGATTGACATAGAAGACGATTCAATTGATTTCCTGAGCGAAGAAGAGGAGCCAAGAATTCAAGCTGAAATGGAAATGGAGCACAGCATAGAACATGAAGAGGAGAAAGTACAAGAAGAAATAGGATCAGTGGATCCATTTGGTACTTTAGTTCCCCTTGAAATTATTAAAGATGTGCAGGAGGAGGCACATAAAATTGAGGAAGCTGAAAAAGAGGAAACACTTGAAGAGGTAATAACAGAAAGGCATGCTTCAGCAGAAGAAGAAATAAAAGAGGACACCTCAGGTGTGGATGCCTTAAATATGCTGAACATGTATGACAAGCCCAGAGAAGAAGAAAAGAATACGGAAGATGTATAGGATCAAAGACAGGAAGTGAAAGAAGATAGCACAAAGGTAAATTGCCCTGTACATACAGAGCAAATACATACAGAGCAAGTATAGACAGAAAGTCCATATAAAACAAAAGATGAAATTGAGAGGCCTGAGGGTACAGAAGCAATAGAAATGATGGAGGAAAATAAACCTGATGAACAGACAAAGGATGTTAAGCTGCCAGAAGTGGAACAAGTACATGCAGAAAATGATCAAGAAGAAGAAGTTCCTAAAGAAGAGGCTAAAGATGGAGGAGATACTGAAATAGAAGAGGAAGAAAATGAAGTTGAATCAAAAGAGCAAGAGCCTCCACAATAGCAGCAAATTCCACAACAAGAAGAACAACAACCAGAGCAACAACCAAAGCAACAACAACAACAACAGCAGGAACAACAACAAGAAGAAGAAGTGGAAATAGAGAGACCTCATGAAGAGGTGATCGATGAAATTAAGGCTATAGAAGGCATAAAAGAAATTCTTGCCTAGTTAGAAGGAGAAATAAGAAAAGAAAGAAAAGAGGTCCAATTAGCACCAATTGACATTAAAAGTTTATTAGGTGAAAAGACCACTCCAAGAAAAGAAAAGAGAAGAGCTAGGACAATGTCTGCTATTCAGAGAGGTCCAGGTGGATCTAGAATGTTAAACCTAGCTATACCACAAAAAGAAAAGGCAAAAGGTGAGATAGCCTTGGAGGAATATAAGATATTGAATCTTGACCTTGGGCATTCTACAAGAGAACATTGCCTCAATGAATGGGAAGATATGCACCAGGTGACAGCAAAAATGCTGAGAAAGGATAAAGACAAACAAGATTATTTAAAAGGACACATTGTCCAACTTCAACAATTCATTAAAGGGATATTTGATCCCAATGCCACAGTTTTAGAATTGCCTAATGATATAGCAATAGTATCAAAAGAAGAAATAAAAGACATAGAGAATAGAAAGCTCAAAGCTAACATTTTTTACGAATGGTTTAATGATTTTATGCAAGAGGGTGACCAAACAATAAGGCAAGCTATGAGAAGTTGGAGGGCAGTTACAGAAGAAAAGAATAAGTGTATGATACTTACACATAAGTGCCAAACCAGAAAAGAGGAATGCATGTCTGAAATTGAGCAGTTGACAGAAGTGGAAGGAAGAGCAGAAGAATTGATTAATGAAGGACAACTTACTATTACATTGGCAAATCAAGTGCCACAAATAATATTAGAGCTTAAATTTGAGGAAGATAACCTCAAAAAATGTACAAGATTTGTACAAGATTTAGAAGAGGAAGCAGGGGAGATGATCAAGATGCATAAGAAGATAACAAAAAGACTCCTACAGCATGAATGCATGGAAATGCCAGTGTATGATTTAGAAAGGGCATTAACAGAGTTCAATGCCATATTTACACTATGCTTAGAAAATCCTGATGCCAATCTCAGCAAACAGATGATAGATACATTGATGGAAGAACGTGTTAAAATGAAGAAATATAAGAAGAGAAGAGAGGGCTCAGAAAATAAAGAAAGCAAGTTGAAGGAAGGGGTTGTGATGCAAGAATATATTTTGGCAAAGATTCCAGAAGGGGATCACACATTTGTAGAAGGTGTAATTAGCAATTTCAAGAAGTATTTGAAAAGGTGAGAAGACAAGCAAGAACAAAGGTTTTTGAGCATAAGTAAAATAAAGAACCACAACAAAGGAAAGTCAATAAAGAAAAGGGGAATCTTATTTTGTAAAAGATTCCAACAGCATCCTTTGCGGGAGAAAAAAGATGCCAAATAGATATTTTTGGCAGACGATTATGAGACAAAGATGCACCATTGATCAAGAATGGATGGATCTCAGCCGTGGATGGAAGTTGTAGCCGTAGAAATTTGAAGTTCAAAAAATCTATATATGGACTTTGTTACATGTATATTATTTACATAGAGATTTGTAGAAATTAGCTAGCAATTGTAATTTGGTCTGAAACTTCCAGTAGAAGGAGTATTTTAGCTTAGAGGTCGCCTGTGTCTGCACTAAGGAACGCGTGGAATGTCCAGCTTTCTTATTGTATCTGTAAAGCATTGTAAGTTTTTGTGAATTTGATTAATGAAGCTAAGAGTCATTCATACATTGTAAATCCTATATGGCTGTGTGTTTTGAATATAAATGAATCTAGAATTCTATGTCTATTTTCTGAGTGTCTTCTGGCTCTTCTTTGTATTTGAAACAATTTCTCTTAAAGCTCGCAATCTTGGATGCATATTCATGAAAATATTTAGGATATTTGCATTTAATGATTTAGTCTACTGATTTAATTAAATTTGATGTAATTCTTACCATGTGCACAACAGAGCATTTAGATCCTGTAGCAAGTGATGTTTAATTTGAATTTTTCTAACTTTTCCCAAACTTCGAAATACTTAGCTTAAATGCAGAAATCTAAAAGAGATTGTCTAACATTTGAAGAAATTAAGAGCAATTGAATTGATATTTGGCAATCTTTATACATATTTGAAAAGGAAAGCAGGTTTCAATATGAAATCATACAAAGCTTCAGAATACAGTAACGGATTTATGCAAAGAGATAGATAATTCGTTGCTACTTGCAACAGTTTGCATAATTTGAGTCCAGTAAGTCTTCAATCACTTTAAATCACGTAAGGCACCCTTGTAGATTACAGCTTCATAATAACCTACTGAACTATCCACAAGGTCAAGACCTGACCATAAGGAAACTTGGGATTAAGTAATCTTAACTGATTTCTTCATATATTTCAAGATAGTTAGGTTCATTTTATGAGTTTTAACTTTTGTTATGAATGTGTAAAAACAATCATCAACAAGTTCTGCCATGATTAAGGGTATTCAAGGAGCTTTGATGGAGCATTTTCATATGACTAACCTTGGTCTGTTACATTACTTCTTTGGCCTTTAGATTCATCAGTCTTCTGCCGGTATTTCTATCTTTCAGCAGAAGTATGCTCTTGATTTGCTTCAAAAATTTGGGATGGCTGACTGCAAGCCAGCCCCTACTCCCTTTTAGTTAGGTGTTGTGTTGTCTACCACTTGCACTACTCCATCAGTTGATGCTACCTTGTATTGGCAGTTGGTTGGTAGCCTTTTGTACTTGACACATAGTCATCCTAATATTTCCTTTGCAGATAGTCTTATTTCCCATTTCTCTCAAGATCCTCATGAGAGTCATTGGAAGGAAGCCAAATGTATCTTGCGATACAATCAGGGGACTAAGCAGTTTGTTATTCACTATACATTAGGAGCTACTGAGATTGGGCTAGTGATGTTAATGATTAGAAGTCAACTTTTGGCTTTGTCTTTTGTCTTGGTTCTAGTCTGGTTGCTTGGTCTTGCAAGAAGAAAATTGCTATTGCATTATCATCAACTGAGGCTAAGTATTGAGGAGCAATCTTGGCTAGTCAGGAGATTCTTTAGCTTTGACAGTTGATGGCTAAGTTTGGCTTTCCTGTTGATCATCCCACTACTCTTTGGTGTGACAATCAGAGTGCCATTCATATTTCTCACAACCCAGTGGAGCATCAATGCACTAAGCACATTGAGATCCACATGCACTTCATTGGGTAGCTCACTCAAGAGGGTGTTCTCAGTTTGGAGTATTTACCTATGGAGCAGGAAGTTGCAGACATCTTCACTAAACCTTTGGCATCTCCTCGCTATCTCTTGTTATGATCGATGTTAGGGGTGAAGGAAGTTGTCCTTGGCGGGTCTTGAGGAGTCATCCTTCCTTTCACTTTTTTCTCTCTTTTTGAGAGGAGTTTTTTCCCATGGGGTTTTTCTCCTTTTCTCTAGTTGTGAGAAATTTCTTTTTTGCATTGTAAATGGGTGCCTAACATGGTTGTGTAGCCGGGACCCATATTGCATATTGATTTTGCATAATAATTCTCCTTAATTTTGCACTTAAGGGGGGTGTTAGGGTAAATAGGATTTACCTGCTTAAGTTTACTTAGGCATAATAATGCATTTAATTATCAGGGTGGTTTTTTCCCATATCGGGTAGTTGTGCACCCATCACATATTTCATGCCTTTAAAAGGCTTGTATACTATGTAATTTATCATCTCATCTGAATATATTTTCATCCACTCCTAGTGAAATAGCGTCTAGTGTTGCTTCTCTTATTGTGAAGGTTTCTCTTGGTTTGCAAATGCTCCTGGTTGCTTTGTTCTAACAATCATGACCATGAATTTGTGTTCTCCTATGGTTTTGAGATATTCTATTCCAATTCAAAGGTGTTTGGAAAAATAACTAAAACATCATTGTGAAGAATATTGCATATATATATATATATATATATATATATATATATATATATATATATATATATATATAAACATGATCTTAAAAATCTTCTAATGCCACACTTAACAATTCCCTTTTGGACTTCTATAAGAAAAGTCACAATTGCCTATTTGGATGAACTAATTCCAAGTCTTTATTATTATATTATTGGAAGGAAAACCACAATTCACAGAAACAACTAAGTATAGAAAGTAAGAACACCCTATTTTAAATATCTACTAGAACATTGAAATTGTTGAATTAATCCTTACTAAGTTACATATTAGAGTTGAAGGTCAAGAAAAGATTTACTATTCCAAAATGATTCAATAAATCTTTCTTAAGAATAAAATCTCTAAACAATAATATTGATTCTATTAAGAAATTAATTAATCGAACTTTACAATAGATATCCTTCTAACGAATAGAGAACAAGTTAGATTAAACATTCTATTCCAAGAATATTCATTAAAAAATATAATCTATATCTACATATTCAAAGTATGCGGCGAAACATAACCTTATCCATTCAGCTAAAAACAAAAGCTACAGATTCAATCTTGTAACTCATGGATTCATTGGCAGATTGCTGCAGAAACAAATCATTTACAACACCATGGTTTACAATAACAACTAATAAAAGAAACATCCTTATCTTATAAAATTAGAACCTAGGATAGATAAGGCAATTACAACAATTAATGTTAGTCTTAACGCATAAAATAAAGAATCCGAGATAAAGAATGAGTACTAGAAACTTTCTAGGAGCAATTTGCATAAAGAGATAAAATGCTCACGCCCAAAATTAGATTTTCCCTTGAAATGATAACTGTCATAAGCAAGATCGACTATAAAAAAATTAAGTACTGGCTGCACTCTCTCATAACTTATTGCTGGACAAACTCAAAAAATTCTTGACAACTGTGAAATTCACTATAGTAAGCTCAGTCACGACTCAAGGTCTACAACTGTTAAGTCACATAAGCTCGATAGTCGAACCAGAAAACCTCATCATAGATTTGTGCTAATAGTCAACACATATAAGATTACAAAAGCTTATACAGCCGAAGCCTAAACTTGTCACAGTAGTCATACAGAGATGCCAATAAACTCATACAATATTAGTACATTATAACTGTGGATACATTCAACACAGTCGATACACAGAGATGTGAATAATCTCCTTCACAAATAGTAATATGAAAATGACCGTGGGTACAATCGACATAGTCGATACCTAGAAATGTAATAATAATCTCAAATTTCAAATAGTATTAAGAATATAACTATGGTTTCAATCGACACAGTCGATACCCGGAAATGTAGAAATAATCTCAGTATGGTCAATTCTTGATAGTAATGCAATGGTTTTGAATAAACTAACACAGTCGTGCCACAATGCCACAAAGGTCATGAGGAAAAATACTACAATCGAATCACATGACCTCCACAAATACCGTTACCAAAACCCATGTTTGAAACACAACAAAAAAACATTCCCAACCCGAGGCTCGAAATGTTTATAATGACTTTACTCTCGAATAACCCTTGGCTTGCTATAAACAAATATCAGTTTTATCTTCAAACCCTTGTTATAATGTGATAGAGTAAACCAATGATCATTTGAATCTTTTTCAATAAACACCTTCGAAGCCTAAACATCGTATTGGCATCTCAACTGTATTAAAAATATATTTCTGATAAGAATAATAGGTTAACATACCGATACACTGATGGATTCACTTCAAACTTGCAGAGCCTCTGCCTTACCGACGCCTCCTTCCTCTTTCTCTCCAGTTTCCTCTATCCTCATACCCCGAGAAGAATACCCCTTCAAAGATTTCTTCATCTTTTAAAACCGAACATATGACTCTTTGTCTTCCAAGAGACTCTTCATATACCATTTTCTTATAAACTAAAAATAAATTAGAACAATTCTAAAAACATAATTTTATAAATAAACAAATATCTTATTTCTAAATTCTTATATCACCATCTTCATAATTAAATGCCCACTGTAAACAGCCGGTGAGTTGTAACTCACCGACCGTACGGCTAGGCACTCGACTAGAGCTGTCGACGTTACCTTATGACTTGACCAAAATAGTCGACTGTGCTGATTCCTTCTGTACTGCTGGCAGATGTTTGGTCAACTTCCACATGGCAGCTATACAGAGCTCGACCAGCCGGTCGTTTACAACGCACCGGCTGGTTAAGCTCTTCCATAATTAAATATATTAAACACATGAGAAATTGTTAGAAAACGATTAGGACTTACATCCTTCCCCCCTAAAAATGGACTTCCTCCTGGAAGTCATCAAGAGAAATGAATATTTCCTCACTTCAACATATCCAATAAAAGTTAGTTTTCATCAAAAGATTTACTAAGTCGATTAGATATTCTTTTTGCTATTTTAACTCAAAATAAAGAAAATTTGTGGAAATAATTACTTGCACAATAGCATTGCTCTGTTTCCAATCTTCTACAGATTCATTTACTGAAGGAATCCTTTCACTCTTCAATAGTAATCTTCATATCACAAGAAACAGATTTAGTCTATAAATTTGCATACACAAAATTATATCAACCCAGATAGCTCACTTGATCTGCAACGACAAAATTAATAACATACTGGATTTGCTCAACACCCAACCTTAGGATTAGACCAATTGAATCCACCCCCGAGCATTAAAAGAGAGAAAAGTTGGTTGTGGCATCTCTAGTATGGGCATTTGAATTTTCATAGTTTGAAGCTACTAACAACAAAATAATTAGTTTATGGTATGCCTAAAGTAAAAGAGCATAGGGAGGTTTGTCAAGGATGTGCTAAAGGAAAACATGAAAGAGAGAAATTTCCAAAAGGCAAGGCATGGTGGGCCCATTAATCACTTCAATTTGTTCATTCCAATATTTGTGGTCCTATGCAAACAAAAAGTTTGGATAAGTTGTCATATTTCATTACTTTTATTGATGATTATTCACAAAGGTTGTGGGTTTATTTTTTGAAGCACAAAGATGAGGCCTTTGATACATTCAAAAGGCTTAAATCCCCTGTGGAGAATGAAAGTGGTTGAAAAATAAAGTGCTTAAGGACTGATCATGGAGGAAAATTTTTCTCTGGAGCTTTTATGGACTATTGTAATATGAATGGCATCAAAATACAACTTACCACCTTTTACACACCTCAACAAAATAGTGTAGATGAAAATAAGAACCGTATAGTGGTTGAAATGGATTGAAATATGTTATGAACAAAAGGATTAAGTAACTCTTCTTGGGGAGATGCAGTTGCTACAACAATTTATATTTTCAATTGGAGTCCCACTAGTGTACTTGATAGGATGACTCCTTATGAAGTTTGGTATGATAAAAATCCTATTGTTAATCACTTAAAAGTTTTTGGTTGTTTATCTTATGTTCATGTTGCTAATCAAAAGAGACAAAAGTTAGATCCAAAGAGTGAAGGTCACACATTTTTGTTGGGTACAATAAACAAATCAAAGCTTATAGATTGTATAATCATCTCACTAATAACATTATTGTGTCAAGAGATGCGTTCTTTGATGAAGGGGGAGTGTATGGTCATCAAAAAGACCATCTTGACAAGCCTAAATCTATTCATAATGGTGCTATTATTGATGATTTTGTTAATGAGCAGCCCACTAATATTTTAGTTCCAAGTACTACAAAACCACCAAGTATCCCTGCATCTAGTTCTTTAATTCCAAGTGCAAGTCTAGCTTCAAGTCCAAGTTCTACAAGGAAAGTATGAAGCCTAAGTGATATTTTTCAAAGGTGTACAAGACAAACACATGAAGAGAATCTACTAGATGAGACCATAAATTTTTCTTTACATTCACAAGTTGATTTTGAACCAACTAAGTGTACAAAGCCTCCACATGACACGAAGAAGATTGGTACAAAATGGGTCTATAATACTAGGTACAACAATGATGTAGTGTTGAAAGACACAAGGCATAGTTAGTTGCAAAAGGCTTCAACTAGAGTGATTGTCCAATCCACTCAGCATCAAGGGGGAGTATGTTGATAAGTGATGCTCGCATGCATGCAGAAGTGCAAGAATTTTTGAAGACTTATTTAAGAAGACTTTATTTTTTAGGAATCCATGTTCAATACATGATAAAAATTTTAACAATTTTTTTTTAAAGTTTATAGTGATCATGCATGTTCAGTTTATTTTTAGACTATTATTTTATTTTTCAGATGTAGACTATTATTTTTAGAGGATACAAACTTCTATAAATATTGTAGGCATTGTGTTGTCTAAGTAAGCCTAAAAAATGTTGTGTAAAAGACTTCTCCAAAATAATACATGTTTTGCATATGTTATTGATCAGAAATATATTAAGGTTTATTTGTTTTGGTCTCTGTTGTAAGTGGTTTCATTTACTACTGTTATTTTCTTTTCTTTTTATAATTGTTTTATCAGCTGGTTGGACATGTACTAAATCTTCAGCCATTATATGTATATGCAATGTTGAGGAAGTCGGCAAGATTCGTGGAGTAATTAATAATTATACTACACCTTGGATTTCACTGTAAATTGTTCTTTATAATCTTTTATTGTCAGGGGGTTCTGAAATTGACATAGTATTTTGGGATTTATTGCAATAGAAACAAGATGGCGTTGGTGGTGGGCCAGAATTTTAAATTCTCTATAATCTATAAAGAAAATTTTGACAATTTAAAATTATTTACACATTTTAAGCCTAGAATTTCAAACTGACCATGCCTGTCAATTAAAAATTCATCGATGATTGTAAACTTTTCATTACTTGAAAATGTATATAAAAAATTTTAATGTCAAAGGCTTACTTTGCTCGTATTTGTATAATTTAAACTTTTATTTGAAAGGGAAAGAAAATCCAGTATGCACCTTGTAGCATCTTATATTTTTCTTAAATAAATATTCAATAACTTGATGCAAGCACATACTACTAACTAGAGCAAAACTAACATAACTTTGTATAAAACTCTCTTCAATGGCTCCATCTCAAGACCTCAATATATAGACTCGATAAAACCCAAAAATCATAAACGATTTCTAAAAACATATGCTAGAAACCACTAGTTACTTTAAGCATTCTTATCCATGCAAAAAAAAATAATAAACTTCCTCTTCCTACTAATGATTTTATCATGCACATGCAAACTAAAATATATTCCTTATCTTATCCAAGTTCTCATTTATCTTTCCCTTTTTTCATGCTCTATCTAATCTGACTACTAAAAACCACCTTACAAGTTGTCAAAATAGCTTTTAGCAACATTCACCACAACTAAATGATAATTACAAATTGTCAAAATATAATTAAAAAAGGTGAAACATTTTCCCAACATTATTCATGAGAAATAAGGTTGTATAGTTTTAACTTTTATTTAGGAGAAATAAGGTTAGAAGAGCTTAAACAATGGATATGTTGTAATTTTGATTGAAATAAAATGAATTTAAAAGTAAAAGTATTTTATGCAAGTATATAGGGGAGAGGGACCCATAGTGGGTCACCCTAACTTGATCCCTCCACCTGGCATGCCATGTCAACCGAAATTACAAAAAAAAAATCTTTTGCCAATTTGTTGATGACATGGACTCCCTAAATATTTTGTTCTATCGGGTCAACAGATTTTGCCGCATGGACAACACGTGTTTTTGGCAAGGGTAAATTTATGACCCTTTTTAATACTGACTAACTAAAGGACATAAATAACCTAGTGGCAAAGACCCGCATCGTATGTTGTGCTCAACATACCGTGTGGCATGCGAGCATTCCACCACCTTCTCACTCTCTCGCATTAACAGTTCACCACTCCCTCACTTACTACTCTGTTGCCACATTTACTGTTCCTTAGTCTACATTTCGCTAGGTATTATGCCACCACATTTTGGAGCTATGGAGCGTTTAATCCTCCCGTCCTTTCCATTCATCAAATGCTGGCACATCATTATCGACACTGCTCTTTGTGTTTGTTCATCATAGATGGCATCAAAACTAGGTCACTTAGCTTTTGTTGATGTTACTCTTTGTGCTAGAGATGGCTTAGCTTTGGAGATGGCTCCACTCGTTTCTCCTTCGACTCTATTCCTACTTGACTTCCCGCATGATCCTAGTAAGGATATCTTATCCTCCTAAGGCAATGATCTTTTTAGCTCAAAAAAGAGGTTTTTTTTTTTGTTTTTTCGGTTTTTTGTTGTATGGCTTATGCATGCAATATCTCAATTTGGTTTTTTCTAGTTTGCAATGGGATTTCTTCCATCTATTGTTGTCTGTAGTCATAAATGGAAGGTTCTTTTCATTTTCTATCTAGTTGTAATCATTAGGCTTCAGTATTCAAATGGGGTTATTATTTATCCATGGGTATTAACATATATTTTTTGTTTGCGATGGGAATTTTTCCATCAATTTTTCTTTGTGGTCATAAATGGAAGGTTCTTTTCATTTTCTATCTAGTTGTAATCATGACAGTTTGGTGTTGAAATGGGGTTATTGTGTGTCCATGTGTATTTCGTTTAGGCAGTAACTCTGGCTTGGGTTTGAAGATAGATCAGATCATTTCTCCTTTGACTCTGTTCCTACTCGGCTTCCTGCACGACCTTGGTAAGGATATCTTATCATGTAAAGGCAATGATCTATTTAGCTAAAAAAAAAAAGATGTTTGTTTTGGTTTTTTCATTTTTTTATCATATGGTTTATGCATGCAATATCTTAGTTTGGTTTTTGTTGTTTGTAATGGGATTTATTCCATCTATTGTTCTTTGTGGTTGTAAATGGAAGGTTCTTTTCGTTTTCTATCTAGTTACAATCATTAGGATTCGATATTCAAATGGGGTTATTTTTTATCCATGGGTATTAATATATGTTTTATTGTTTGCAATGTGACTTTTTCCATCGATTACTATCTGTGGTCGTAAATGGAAGGTTCTTTTTGTTTTCTATCTAGTTGTAATCAGGATGGTTTGGTGTTAAATGGGTTTATTATTTGTCCATGGGTATTAAATTATTTTTTTATTGTTTGCAATATGATTTTTTCCATCTATTGTTCTCTGTAATAGTAAATGGACAATTCTTTTGGTTTTCTATCTAGTTGTAATCATGAGGGTTTGGTATTAAAATGGGGTTATTGTTTATCCATTGGTATTAAAATATTTTTTATTGTGTGCAATGGGATTTCTTCCATCTATTGCTATCTATAATTGTAAATGGAAGGTTCTTATGGTTTTTTGACTGTTTGTAATCATGAGGGTTCGGTATTAAAATGGGGTTGTTGTTTATCCATGGGTGTTCAATTATTTTTTATTGTTTGCAATGGAATTTGTTCCATCTATTGTTGTTTGTATTCATAAATGGAAGGTTCTTTTGGTTTTTTGAACATTTGTAACCATGAGGGTTCGATATTAAAATGAGGTTATTGTTTATCCATGGGTAATAAAACATTTTTATTGTTTGCAATGAGATTTTTTCGATCTATTTCTATATGTAATCATAAATAGAAGGTTCTTTTGGTTTTTTAACTGTTTGTAATCATGAGGGTTCGATATTAAAATGGGGTTATTGTTTATCCATGGGTATTCAATTTTATTTGTTATTGTTTGCATTGGAATTTTTTCCATCTACTATTATGTATACTCATAAATGGAAGGTTCTTTTGGTTTTCTGAGTGGTTGTAATCATGAGGCATTTTGTATTCAAATGGGGTTATCTTTATCCATGGCTATTGATTTTTTTGTTTGCAATGGGTTTTCTTCCACCTTTTTCTGTTTGTGGTCTTTAATGTAAGGTTCTTTTGTTTTCAGTGTGGTTATAATCATGATGGTTCTGTATTTAAATGGACTTCTTATTTATCCATGGCTATTAAATTTTTTCTATTGTTGTTTGTGGTCATTAATGGAAAGTTCAAAGTTGTTTTTTGGTGGAATGTCTAGGTCAATGCTTAAGGCTCTTTGTTTCTTTAACTTTTTACTACAAAGATTCAAAGGATTCTAAATATCAAAACTAGTGTTCAAGGGTGTTTGTTGGAACACTTTATCTATATTATGAGTAGTGTTTAAAAAACATTGCATAATAGTCATTTTCTGTGTTTTGTAACACATTTATTGGTTTTGGAAATTGCAAAATTTTCTTTTAGAATCAGTGTGACTCTTTAATTTAATTTACAAATTTTAGTTTACAGTTTTTAATTGTAGAAATGGATTGATAAATGTTTTAATGGTTGAAATTTTTTCCTTAGAACTACATTTAATGTTTAATTTAATATCATATTGAATAACTTGTAAGAAAATGTTTACTTTAAAATTCAACTTGCAATAATCCTCTTTTCATAGTGGGTCACCCTAACTTGATCCCTCCACCTGGCATGCCACGTCATCTGAAATTAAACAAATTTGCCTCTGCCACCTAGTCAATGATGTGGACACCCTAAATATTTCGTTATGTTTTTCATGCCTTTGCCCATGCTTTACTCTTTATGTTGTTCATGCCCTTGATTTAGAAATCTACACCCTCTAGTCACAATCTTCATTCCCCATGCATTATATTTCAAAACAACAAATTTTTATCATTTTGAATAAATTAACATGATCTACACATATAATCCCTATTGGTTTGCTAGTGGATGAGTCTGATCTCCTTTATCTATACACAAAAACACACACACACACACACAAATATATATGACATAATATATGTGTGTATATACACATAAAACTAAAAGAACCTTCCATTTATGACCATAGATAGCAATAGATGGAAAAAAGCCCATTGCAAACAATAAAAATTATTTTAATACCCATGGATAAACAATAAGCCTATTTTAATACCGAACCCTCATGATTACAACCAGTTAGAAAACCAAAAGAACCTTATGTTTATGACTAGATAACACACTGTCATATGTGTGTGTGTGTGTGTGTGTGTGCATATGCATATGTATTTATATATACATATATGTGATTGTGTTTATGTATGTTTGTATGAAGATGTCTATACATATATAAATGTATATATATTTATGAATATATATATTACATACTTACAAACATATGCATCGAGCTACTTCCATCTTCGTCACGGTCAAGGACATGGATGATAAGGTCAAACAAGTGGGGATCAACAAATTGGGTGACTATAAGGAGATGGTGGACTTCCTTGCTAAGTTTGGGGTGACTGACAACCATAGTCTCTTATTTTCTATTTTTTTTTGGTTGTTTGTCATTGTTTCGGTGGTTTTTGGTTTTTTTTTGGTCTGTTGTTACTATGTTGTTCATCTGCTATTTTTGGCATTCTAATGGCTTGATGCCCTGGGGGTTGTTTTGTTAAAGAGATCTTGACCCTTTTTTCCAGCTGAACTAATCAAAAACATAGATTGACATATGAAGCATCCATAGTTAGAGGTGTAAGGTACAAAAATCAAGCAGTCAAAACAAGAGGATAAAAATCAAACAATTGTCAAACTTATTACCAATTTCTAATTTTTTAACAAGCAGTCAAAAAAGGGTGCTACCAAAATAATGGGTTAGACTTTCTGGGACATCCTGATTTTTGCTGAAATCATAGATTTTTAGAAAATATAATGATTTAAGCCTTGAAAAGTTCTATTTAAAGGATTTTAATTGAAGAGGGTTTATCAAACCCCCTTAGATTCAAATGCCCTTGGATAGAACTCCACTAGTTTTAAACCATACCTATAATGGAGTCTCCTCTACACCTATCAAAATAATAATAAAAAACTAATTTTGATTTATCTTTTGAGAGATCAAATGAATTCATTTAAAATTTATGCTTTGTAAGTATGTAGTCCTTATTATAAGCTTCCCAAAAAAATAATTTTAAATATATTTAATTTGATTATTATATTTATTTTTTATTTATTGTGAATGTATTTTTTTCACCAAACATCAAGTTCTCTATTCTACACACATGGAAAATTAGTAAATTATTGAAAAAAATTCTAAAAAATATCTATGCACTAGGTATTGATGTCCTTGTTTCAACAAAAGAAAAACAATTGAATTTTGATACATACATAAAAAGTTATATTTTACGGAATACGCCTATGTCTAAATTATAATTGGTTTGACTTAAAAAATTAATTAAAAATATATATTCAACAAAACATTATGAAACCAAATGCATACACTATATATCAGTGTTACCAATCTAAATTAAGAAGAATTAGAATTTTATCCTTTGTAGAAAAAAAATTATGTGCTACGGAGTACACATCACTTTAAAAAATGTTGTTTACTATTAAAAATTAGTTATCAAAGGAGATGCAAAAAAAATTACAATTTAACTCCAAATTTTTTTTAAAAAATATATTTAGAATCTACAAACAAAATCTCACAAATCACAAGTTCGCACCATCTTCAAATTCCTAATAGTTTAGCGGCTATAGGTGTCAGAACGTGAATATTTAGTTCAAAATAGTGATTTCAATGTCAAGTTTGGCCAAAAAGTGTAACCCATTATTCTGGGATGACCCAAAAAGAGGACACAAAGTTAAGAGTTCATACCACACAAGCATTCAACCAAGTCAATCAGCCTCTCACATTATACCTCTCCATTATTTCCTTTTGTTTTTACACTTCCTATCTCATATACTTTTCTACTTGGTTATTTTACAAACTTAATTGTCCTACAAAACCATGATGTATTCAACTTTGTATGTGTTGATGTATAAAATTATGCAAGTTCCAACACCAACATGGGAAGTTTTAAGAATGTGGAACTTGCTACTTGAAACAACCTCTAGATTTTAAAGAAGCTGGCTCTTCTCTATTTTAAAAGGGTTTGAGAAAAAGGGTAGAAGCTAATAGGATTACAGATACAATTAAGCAAATCTAACTATGGCGATGCACCTGAGTAAAAGTATTTCCTTCAAATTAAGCACAGTGAAACTATCCTCAAGATTCAGTTATATTAAAGAGCAGATACTGCATGATTAACATAAACAGATGCAATGAATATAATCAAAGGCTTACAATCAGACACTTTGCAATGACAGAGAATATCAACCAAGGCACAAAACTGAGTTCTTCTCATTAATTTTTTAGAAACATAAAAGGCACAGATACATGCATAGGTACATTAACTTTCCTATCTAGAACAACAAAATAAAGGCTAAATGATATAAACTAGCCACAACAAAGTCTCTGACTTCTCTTTTGATTCTAACCAAAACTTATCAAAAATAATCTCTCTATGTATCTCTATGTGTACCTCTATCCAATCGATCTATTACAAATATTACATACTCATAACCAAAGATCCAACTCCATATTATCTATAACAACCGAATCCCAATGGCCCAATGGAACTGAAGATAACTGGAAGTCTTTGGCAGTTACGATCCTTCAAATCTGCAACAGTCTTTCCTTTCCTATGAGCTCATTAGCTAGGGTAAAATATATGTGGCACAACTCCTTCATAAAACACTGACACATGGTGAGACCCACACACTTGAAACTTGGGGCATACCGTGACAAATGGCAGCATCCGCAGCAAAATGAGAAACTCCTTTGTTTCTCAAAAGTCGATAGGAAAATGACACTTGTCGCCTTCCATAGCTTTTAGAAACATCTACATGTCTTCTTCTGCAAAACTCTCAAAACTGTGTCTTTATGCTCGGGTGACCTCCGCTAATTGACAAATGTCGCAACCTGCATCAATTTAGAAAATAAAATATTAATAATGGGACCCACAACCTTAGCGCTTGCTACCTTCAAAGGGAGAAAACTGGGACAGATGGCATCTTCCGCATGCACAATAACTAACACGTGGCAGTACCTGCATTACTTCTTGAAACTTATAAAGCTTTTGAAACTCCCGCGGAAGTTGACACTTGACGAGTTCTGCATCAGTTTAGAAACTTTAAGTTTCTTGCCAGAAAAGAATTATAAATAAAACAACTTTACCTCCATGTCCACCACGTGGCATTCTCCGCTAGCTTGAAACTTGACATCACTGTAGCCCACCATCTTTCATTACTAGCAATAACATGATACAGAAAGAAACATGTGGCATCCTCTGTAGCAAAACAAAAAGACACATGGCAGCCTCCACAAACACAGAAACTTTAGGGACTGCCTCCGCATGCTACACGTGGCGACCTCCACAGCAAAGCTGAAACTTAAAACATATTGAAACTAATTGCTACGTGGCGCACTCCGAACAAAAGTTAATATTTGAAACAAATACCGTGGCTTTAACTGTGGCTTGACACTTGGTAGCTTCCGCAGAGAGTATTAGAAACCCACGCAGCGAACACTTTGAAACATACATAGACACAGAAGAGGCTCGTGACCTTGCTGCGACTAAAACAAAATGTAGAGTTTCAACACTATACAGTATGTGTATAAACCATGTTAGTTGCATTTATGTTTTGCAAATCCTTGTAAATCATTTATGTATGCCAGCTAATATGAGTAATAAAATAAGAATGAATAAACAAATATGATGTGTGGATTGATTGGTGCCTATTTGTGCTAATTTCAAAAATATTTTGACTATTAATTCAAACAATAAAAAATAATTGTTGGCCCCAGTTTGATGAACTCCTATACTCATGATTAAAATGCATGAAAATCCTATTAACTAGGAATACCTTTTGAGTAGAGAACTATTCTACATGAGCAAACCATTCTACTAGAGAATTGCATTGGGGAGACTTGGTTGCCCAAAGGCAGTTTTGGCTTAAGCCATGTTGCAGTCTACATATCAAACTGATTATTGGATAACTGCAACATAGCTCAATGTTAAAACAACTTTAGCATTATCAGGACTCCCCATATCAACTATAATATAGGGTCAAATAAAACTATATGTTAGAATGAATAAGTTGTGAAAAAGATGGAGAGCAAAAACTAGATCTAAATGCATGAAAATCCTATCAACTAGGACTACATTCTACTAGACAACATGGCTACATGAACAAACCATTTGAATACCTAAAGTTGAATATGAAGAAACTTAAGCTACTAGTGTAATGCCCCACCAAAGAACCCCAGAGAACAACACAACTATGCTATACTGAAAGGACAAAAAAAATTAGAACAAAGAGATATCAAAGTAACGTAAATCATATCTACACATATCATTTAATCTAGGCTTTATCCTCTAGGGTTCCATGGTTGCATTACTAACAAAACTATTATCAAGAACTAAACATACATCATGAATTAACTAACAACAATAATTAATTTTAAATCTATTGCATTAAATGAATAATCACTTACATTCCATATTATAGCATCAGTTAAGTAACCATCAAGATCATGTATACAACACTATAGATGCATATACAAATTTCTTTACATAAGAGTACATCATTACATTGTTTACACTATCACTGCTTCTGATTACATTGAAACATAAACATCAAAATTATAGTACACGATTCAACTTATATACAAGACTAGAACATGAACATAAGTAACTGTCTCCTCAAGCTAGAACAAGATCTGGAATCTGCTACATAAGGTACATCCTTCTCGCACACGAACCAATAGCAAGGGAAACTAATGGAGATAAAAGTACAACCACCCAACCATGTGAAACCCTAAGGTCCACCCCCAGTGCTAAGAGATAACATAATGTCCCACTACAACAAATAGTCAAGAAGTCAGCAAGCTAATAGGTACAAGGACTACACATGACTCCAATACAACATGGGTCAATATGGACATCACAAGAAACTCAAACATCGCTTTCAGAAGCATTCATAAAATGAATGGGGAGAACACAACTAGAGAATGCTAGGCTACAGTAGGGAAGAGTGTCATCGCATGGTCCTAACATGGGTTACCCTGACAGTCTCTCACCAGACGTCGGCCCCCATCTATGGTTACCCTAACAGTCTCTCACTAGATGCCGACCCCATAGGGTGACACGTGCGGAACCAACATTCCTTTCGTTAGGACAATGAAGTTGATTTTTCCAACTAGGGCTTCTCAACCCATCCTTAGTCTAAGCAAGCACCATAGGCATGGATGAGGGATCCAACTATCTTGTTTAATGTGAACAACTACCCCACCCCCTAGATTTATTATTAAGTTATCACTTGATGACCAACTTTCAATGGGTTACCCTGGCAAGCCACTTTGGGCCCCGACCCCACATTGAAAGCCACTCCCCCTTCACTACATCTAGATTCTCAAAGCCCATAACACCATCCAAGCATGATCTATCACATTTCTCATCATGATGCATTTACAACACAGAATATATATCATCTCACATTATCATATACCATAATCCTTATACATAAACAAGACACATCATGCTCTTATAACTTCATTATCTCAAGACACCTATCAACACAATATATGAAATCAAAACATAAACATCCTAGGCCTCTAGAAACTAAGCAACTTAGGTCAATGTAAAATCATAGTGACCAAGAAAACATAACTAACTCATTACCTACAAATTAAATTTCATAACCTTATTACAAGCAAATTGCAATCACTAGCATCAACTCAACTTATAATTAATTTATGTTTATTTTAAAGACTAATCGATGATATCAAATTACAATTAATAATGTTATTACAAGTAAATTAATATTATCAAATTCAAAACATAACTTGTAATTTGTTTATGTTTATATTAAGGATAAATCAACAAATTACATTTAGATAACTAAATAAGAATATTCCTTAAATCTATATTTAGTTAAATTTTAAAAAATATAAATATACTCCTTTCTATTATAAAGAGAATAATTAACTTCCATACCATAAGACTTTGATTATCCGGGTTCGAGAGCCTCCTTAATATTCTCTTAAATTTAAACAAAATATGAGGACATAGTTATATTTACATATCAAAATGCATATATATATACAACAACCATTAGATTATAATGCAAGTTGGATAAATATCTAAATTATAGTTTAAATCCCAATCCTAATATTTATATTTATTAAGGAACCCCTAATTACTATTTATTAAGGGAAACCTAATTACTATTACTCTAGAGAAACCTAAAAAGATTTTATATAGGGAATGTAAACTATTTAATTTAGGCTATGTATTAAATGTATTTATTGAACGGTCATTAGAAACATTCAAACAAATGCAACTGAGAGGTGTAAAACCAAAGTCAACAAATGTTGCCAACATTCTGCCAACGCATGCCAAAATGAGAGATTTGGAATAGGTTTTGGGCATTTTTAAGCACATAATGCAAATATTATAATTGGAAAAAGCTTGACAGAAATGTATACAAAAACTGGACACATAGACAAGGCTCATGAATTGTCTGATAGACACCTCAAATAGATGTCATCTCATAGATTTCAATGATTGCAGAATACACATAGATGGATTTAATAAGGTTGCTCCATAATTTATGAATCAAAGATGCACTCTGGAACACATTCTAACATTGTAAGCTTCGCCTGGGTTATAGGCACATGTTGCCACGCAGATGTAGTGGATGGACTAAACAAACTTCAATCACATTTGTAACCTTATTGCAATATGCCTACAGTTGATCATCATGTGTGCTTGGTTGAACTTGAGAACACCCTAAACTTGACATGAGATGCCAGCTATAACCTACGGTGGTTTTATGGATGTGTCCTCTCGGTGCCGGCAAACCACATACGAATATAGGCTAAATTTATTGGTTGAAAAGACTTTAGAAACTTTCAAACAAATGCAATTGCAAAGATTGCAAGACGCACACACTGTGGATTTGTTGAAAGACTTTAGAAACTATCATACAATTGAAATCTACAGGTGTAAAGTTAGATGCCTCATCCTTTGCTAGCATTCTTGCTACCTGTGACCGAATGGGGCTTGGAAACGGATATGGGCATCCATCAAAGCATGAAGGATAGAAGAAATTTGTCAGATATTGTAGTTGCAACAGCCCTATTAGACATGTATGTGAAATGTAGGAGCATGCACAAGGCACACAAGTTGTTTTACGAATGTCTCAAGGAGATGAAATCCCTTGGAACACAATAATTGCAGGATATGTACAAAATGGATTCATTAAGGAGCAATGAACACTTTCAAGAAAATGCAATTAGCAGGTTTACATTCAGATTCAATGGCATTTGCCACACCTGTCAACTTCTGTATAGATGTTAGAGAGAAGAATAGAAGTCATGCATCATTTTTAGGATCCAAATCAAAAGCAACCATACTCTAATCCTATATCCATATGTGATACAGTATCAAGAAAACACATGTAACACCCTTCAAAGTGTTATAGGTCGTGGTGCCATTCAAATATCATAAAATAGAGTATATGTGCATATTGGTTGACAAACATAAGATCTCTATTGGTATACAGTAATGCAGATCAAGGTTATCAAGAGGAAATAAATCATAAATATAGGCAACAAAAACACAATCCCATAATATTTGGCTAAAGAGGATGCAGGCGACAGAACATGTAATAAAGGATTTATTGAAAAGGCTTCAAAAGAAAACTGAGATAAAATACAGAAATCAATGGAACCTGGATCCAAACACTTGATTGGCTGAAGATTTGATGCCGAGATCAATTTCTACAATTGCATACCAATCTCTCCAGTCTCCAAACGAGGATTCCCAATCCACCACCAATTCTCCCAAAAATGATTTTTACAAAGAGAAATCCCCAAATTTTTCTAGATGGTTCCTCCAAAAACCCTCCCACCCAAATCTCACAACTCCCACCTTTATAGGAGTCATGACACAAATTCTCATGCCCCAAATTCCGTTAATGACAACAAATTCCATCTTTTTGCTTTCTCACAATTTTCTATTTATTTAATTTACAGCCATACAATATAATTTTTATTTTTATCTATTTCAATATTTACTATATATCTGTTTTATGACAATTTATAATTGTTTATAAATTTATTTTTATAATAATTTATCAAACATATTCTTGTTTATTTTACATTTAATAATCATCTATATAATTTCATTTTTATAACAATTTATTTATCCCTTATTATTATTATTATTTATTGACCTTAGATTACATTATAGAATATTTTCCCATAAATGTATAGTTTACATATAAGCATTTATATTTATTTATCAAAAATGCCTTCTTAACTTAATAATTCTTATTATAATATAGCAAATAACCAAAGCATTGAACAAACATTTCTAAACTAAATAATCCAAATGTCGAACAGTACCTGATCACTATGCATGATCGAAAAACATGACCAGAACCACAGTGACTAGCTATCATGTCCATACCGACAACACTGACTAGGTGCAAAACCGAATGCTCATCTCTTCAAGGATGATGACTAAGCTAGGGGACCATACGTTATCTCCGTTGAACAATTTCCATTGGGTTTTAAGGCACACTTAGACCTGTTAATTCAGGTGGAGTTGATGCCTGACACCAGCAACCTACAACAAACAAAATGGTCAAACATATAGATATATAATCATACAGTCAAACACACTGTGAAAGAAAATCGTAGCAAAACAGGGTACTCATGCATGAGTAATGTGACACTATCCCTTTCACCAAACTCATCAAACAAGTAATCACATCATGCATAACATTCAGTTGCTTAATGAATAAGATAGAACAATCAATTACATAATGATAAAATATGAGCAATCACCAAATAATAGAATCATAACCATAATCAGATAAACACATAAGGCTCAGAATTAAATTAATCCACATCATCTAATATGTCCATAAAGCTATCATAACATTTGCATAACTCAAGTAAATAATAGTAACACCAAAGTATCATCAAATGTCATCATAGCGGTAGGTCTAACATCAACAAAGTATCATCAACTTACATCATAATAGTGGATTCATCATCAAGAAAAATGACATAATGTCTAGTCCTAAAAGAACAACTATCAATCTAATAGAAAGTAAAATGAGGGGCACTACAGGGAGACTTGGTTACCCAAAGGCATTTTGGGATAAGCTATGTTTCTTTCTACATATCAAACTGATTTGTGCATTAAAAGGAAGCAAGGTATGCGAAAACGCTTCCTACACTGATCTACTGAGGAAAGATTTATGCAATTTTTTACTTTTACAGTTATAGATTAAGATGCATATTAACAAAAAGATAATAACAACTTTCAAATGCAAACACAAAACTCACAACAAAAGGTATACATGGAGAAAACCCTTTCAGGTAAAAAACCCCACACTCCAAAGCCACCCAATATATTATTAAGGAATCATGAAGATTACAATATACTTGTAGAGAAAGCTTTCACAGGAGTATATCGAACCAGAGATCTAGGAGGTAACTAAACATCTATAAGACTCATACACACAACCTCCAACTCAAGCTCATGATATATAGGAGATACAATACCGTCAACGGTAATTACAAAACCATGAGCTAAAACCACCCAAAAGTGGAGCCCAAATTATCTCCAATCAAATATGCCTTGTGATGTGCCAAAACACACACCAACTTGTGTAACATTTCCTCTTTACAGCTCTTTTAAGTGTCCAACAAGTTTTTACATTTCCCAAAAATAGGAGGTCTAACTTCCAGAGGTCATAACTTTTGATCCAGGTGTCTATTGATGAACCGTTTGATGCGTTGGAAATCTTGTGAAGAGATCTATCACCTTGTAACTAACTTTGTCTATTACAACAATTTTTAGAGCATTTAGGGACCTCTACGTGCCTCAAAATTGAGTTTGAAACTTTTTGACATGTTTGAAAAAATAGAAACTTTAATATCTTATGATCTAGGTATGATCTTGAGTCAAAACTCACCTGAGATGTTTACTTAGCTATTCTGCACCTTCTGAGAAAATTTTAGGTCAATTCGAGGTCAAATGTAAACTTACTACAAATAGTGAGTCTCACCATTTTTAGCGCTTTTGGAAACTTTGAAAGTTCTAGATTATTCTTCAAGATAAAGGATATTTGAAAAGACCAAAACTAGGAAGAATAGTAACCTTTTGAAATTGCAAGGTTGAGACACTTTTCTTAACATGGATAACTGTAACATAGCTTAACAATAAAAATGCTTTACCATTATCAAGTTTCTGAACAATGTCCAACTTCATACGAGCTATCACCAAAGCATAACCATCTCCAAAGCCTAAGTGACCATGTTTTGGTGCCATCTACAACAAACATACGTGATAAGTAACATTGGTATTGGGGTGCCGGTGTTTGATGAATAAAAAGGACCAGAGCATTGAAGGCTCCATAGCTCTGAAATGTGGCAGCACAATGCCCAGGGAAATGCAAACTAGATAGTAAATACAACAATAGAGTAGTGAATGAGGGAGTGGTGAATTGTTAATGTGAAAGTGTGATAAGTAAAGGTGCCAGAATGCTCGCATGCCACACGACATGTTGAGCACACATACAATGCGAGTCACTACCACTAGGGTTACTTATGTCTAGTTGTCAGTCGACAAATAAAAAAGGGCCGAAAAATTACCCCCGCCAAAAACACATGTCGTCCATGTGGCAAAAATTGGTTCACCCCATAAAATGAAATATTTAGGGAGTCCACCTCATTGTACACATGTTTGACTACAAATGTATATGACTCAAATGAAGAAATGCCATCTAAAATAGTAAAGAATGTGAAGCCCATGTTGACCTTGAAAGTTGGGTTGCACCGCTATCATGCCCTCAGCATATCATTGTACTCAATCAAGTTTTATGTTGACCATTGGATATTTACAATATGCAAATCATTGACATATGCCAAACATAGATCTGAAATCCCTTTCATTAATATAAGCCAAAATACAAATCGTGGTAGTACAAAATGCAAAAAAATGCCTCCCTAGGATGCAATTTCAAACTTGTTTGTGTACAATGATTGGTTATTCCCAATCTCATTCAAACCATGGTGGAAAAGCAAGTCGACTTGATGTGATAGAGCTTGTTGTTGCCTAGTTGGTTGACAAATTATCCCAACCATGTTCTCCTCCCTTACTAGTGGACTTAGAGTGCTGCTCAAATGGGATGGGGTTAGGGATAGAAATTGAGTACTACTCACATGGGATGGGGTTAGAGTTGGAAATGGAGTGCTGCTGACATGGGTTGGGATTAGAGTTGGAAGTGGAGTGTTGGTCACAAGGGATGGGGTTAGAGTTGGAAATTGAGTGCTGGTCACATGGGATGGGGCTAGAGTTATAGGATAGATAGGGACATGAATGGTCATCATCTCACTAAACAATCCATGATTTTCTAGCAAAGGGTTTAGGGGGTAGCTTAAATGCCTTTGTCTCTCTAGATTCTTCCTTGCCATTTCAATCTCTCTTTCTTTTCTATCCTACTCCCTTTGGATCCTCTCTTGCTCCTTTTTCTTCTCTTTTTCCTACCTTTGTAAAGAAAATTGTTGTTCTCTTGCTTGTCATGCAACATCTCTATCTAATTTGGCTTGATCCTTCAATTCCCTTGCAACAAGATGTGATGCCTTTATGTCCTCAATCTGTTGTCTCTTTCAGAGTTTTATCTCCTCAATTTATTTCTTCCTTTGCTCTTGCTACATTAAAAGGTTCATGTAGTTATCTGTTGTTAATAGTTGAGATTGTCAGCTCAACCAAATTCCACTATCCTCTACAATCCTGGGTCTTTCCTTCACAATGTGAATGGGTAGTTTAAGGAACTTACTAATGCATGAATCACATTGGGAACCCAATGATTGGATGAAATCTCCATGAATGCTATATTCAACTTCATTGCAAATTGCCTTGGTATCTTGGCTCATATCTACAATTTCTCCACCATTATCTTCTCCACACTCAGCATAGTAATGTATCATTTTGGGTACATTCAACCTAGGCGGTGGAGAGGGGAAGGAAAACATATTGTCTTCATGTTGGGGATGCAAATTAATTCCCAAATTCATGGCTCCCTCCACCAACCATGAGGGATAGCTTGGCTGAGACGAAAGGCTAATTCCATCTAGGCTTTCTTCTTGTTGACTTTAAACCATGTCATCAAGCAATTGACCCCCCACAGTAAGTTTAGGTGAATCATTAAAAGTGCTTTGAGTTGAATCATACATAGTTTCCTCTTCCACTATGTCTATTGTTATAGGATGTAAATCAACATTTGCAAGGCCTTATAGCAATGTGTTGGCAACTTCCACTTGTGAAACATCAGCCATGGAAAGACTAAGGATGTTCTGCACTGTAGAAGCAGCATCGTGCACACTGAACTAAAAACTTTCAGTGGGGTGCATGTCCTCTATTAGAGCATTTGGATTGAGGGGCCATATACCTATTCTTTTAAATCTAGATATGATGTTTGAAACTGCGAGTGCTTTTTGAAATGACTTGCTACCTAATTCTGCCAATTTTGCTCTTTTTATTTCTATATTTGGAAACATTGCTAGCCACGCTGCTCTTTCTAATTTGAAGTATGATTTAAATGCTGAAAATACACTCACATCCAATGGCTGTAATTTGTGTGAGGTGTGCACTGGTAGTATCAACAAATCGATACCCAAAGACCTGGCTTCTTGGATGGTTGTCATAGCTACATGGCTTCCATGGCCATCAAATATTTGCAAGTGCCTATTTGTTAGCAATACATCACTTGGGACTAATTGTGCAAAATGATGTAGCCAGTTCATAAATAGCTCTTTAGTCATCGAAGTGTTAGGTTGGGAAGCCATGCAAGCACCTGGTTCATAGCCAACAATGTAGTTTTTAAGGTGCTTTTTACCTTTGAAAAGATAAAACCCTAGTATGCTCTGTCCGATAGCATTAACACAACACAATATTGTTATCCATTCCCTTCTCTTGATAATGATGTATGAAACACTTCTACTACCTCTTTTGGCCAACACTCAGGCATTGCTCCATTTCTCCCAACCTGAATTCCAATTTCCTCATAATTCCAAATTCTATGTGGTTCGTATGGGTTGGCTTCATACACTTTGGACAATGTGTCATAGAATGCAACAATAATTGTAGGCCTGAGGCTTAGAGCCCTGTCTCTATCAAGACCTTCCACTATCCTTAATGTCAATTCAAGATGGTGATTTTTAAATCCATTCCACCATGACTTGCCAGGTAGCCCATCCTTAAATGGGTTTGGTCATGTTTGGCAAATTTGAGTGACTTCTACTTTGAGATTAATAATCTCCAGCCCATGGCCCATTGCTGCCATTTCTTTACACCATTCCACTATCAAACCCTCTTCAGCTACTATCAAGATTGTGGGAGGACCTTTTTTTGATGTTGATGTTAAACCACCTAACCAATTGTTGAGCATTGTGGTAGGGATTCCCCACTTTTTGGCTACACTACTTGTCAACATGCCATTATCCTCCACATCTTTCAATGCTGATTCCATATCCTTTTTCCTCCACTCCCATTGAACTGAAACCTTGTTACTTCTAGCAAATGCATTGACTTGAATAACTAGCTCAACTGGTTGAAGACTACTCTTGTTAGCAACTTGAGTGTCTTCATCTGATAGGAATCTAACTCCTCTTTTTTCTGGAGGCATGGTTGTCTTTATTCTCTTGGTGCCATGGCAAGTCTGTATTTGAGATTTGTTCTTCATTTGCACACTAGAACAAACACCTTTGAACACCAATTTTGAAATCTATAATCTTTTGAATATTTTCAATACAAAGTTAAACAAACAAAGAGCCTAAAGCATTGAACTGCACATCCCACCAACCTATGTTGATTAGTAGAGAGGCCTGCTACAACCTAACTATCATGATCTACTTGGGCTTGTATGTGACAGGTACAACAATTATGTTTACTCGAGCATGCGTGTAGTGAGGTTGACAATGTAAACTCTCTATAGCAAGATAACAATGAAGAACAACAATCAGCTTTAATAATATTAATAATATATTTCACAAACAATACAACAATTGTCATACCATTTTCTCCATCTCTGTAATTGTAGTTTGTAATTTGAGTTTGTAAGTTCAGTCGGGGAGGTCACAGTGATGCTCTGAACAAAAGATTTGTGATGTTCTATTTTTGATTTGACAATTTGATATTTTGATTTCCTATGTTCTATGTTTTTATTTTACAGTTTTACATTATGATGTTCTATGTTCTATGTTTGATTTTACAGTTTGACATTTTGATTTCCTATGTTCTATGTTTGATTTTACAGTTTGACATTGTAATGTTCTATGTTCTATGTTTGATTTAACCATTTCACAGTTTGATACAATATGAATATATGAGCAGTAGTTAGGTAATCCCCTATTAATTGTATATGTAGACACTTAAAAATGTCCCCTTCACTCGCAAGCATCACATTCATGCCAATTTCAACTATTAATTAAATAATTTTAATTATTTAATTAATTCAATTTCCTCCTTTCTAATCATTTCTCTATGTTTCTTCTATAATTAAATAATTGATTTTAATTAATTGATTATTTAATTATTCACACTCTAATGTCCCTCTTCACTTAATTGATTTGGACAAATAAACATTTGTTTAAATACCCCTCACTTAATTAAATAAATCTCATTTATTTAATTAAGGGTTCACATGACCCACTTCAAATAAATTAAATAAATTGGACAAATTTATTTAATTTAAAATCCCTCACACCTCATCATATTTTTGAATTTAATATTCACTCTTGTCTTGTAGTGGAGGGAAACCCTAATCGATCTCCACCCTTCATTTTGCTCCAAAGTCAACATCAAATCCTAGCCCTTCCTTCAAACATGCTCTTCTATAAAACATATTTTTACAGTCATTTTCAACATAACATAACCCTAAAAATATGTTGTACACTCTCTAACATCTTTCCATTTTCACTGATTTGAGCTTCTCAAGATCAATGTAAATCTACAAATTTGAGAATACAATGGAAGATTGAGGAGGACAATGAAGATTAGTCAAGTCGTAGCTTAGAATCATAGTTTATTTGATTGAGTTTGTAGCTAGTTTGCACTCCATTGGGAGCTAGGGTTTGTTGTCATTGATTTTCTACATATTTGATAGCTTTTTCCCTATCTCAGTATAATCTTGTTAACTAAGTGCACAATCTCATCTTCTTCATGTCATCCATGGATATTTCTTGTATAATCTTGTTAACTACCTAAACAATCTCATTTTCTTCATGTCATTCTCATTTTGGCAAGAGTAAACTAAATTTCAAATTAAGATTAATAATCACATCTTCTTGTTTAAACTCTACACCATCATTTCAGGGCTTTACATAATAGTTGTGGGTTTAGAAAGTCTACAATGTCTCAAACTAAATGCCTACAAGCTTGTCAAGACCAAAAGAAACTATGTCAAGAGTTCTCAAAGTCTATTAATAGGTTTCAACAACTATCAGACAATTTGGAGTACTGTCAAATATTTTTAAGTCTGCATATCTTGCTTGAACATGAACATACAAAGGACTATGGAAACCATTTGAAGGATTGTGTGAGGTCTGATCATCATTAGGGGTCATGTATCAAGCCATAGCTTGTCCAAGAGCATGCACAATAGTGGAAGACCATGCATAGGCTTATGAGGTCCCTGAGTAAGTGTTTCCTATTGTGCAAAGTCATGTAGAGTTTTTAAAAAGTTTTAGATATCAACCCACTATTTTAGGTAGGCAAATGAATTTCTATAGGTCTGTGAAGGCACCAGAGAGTCCATTTTAATCTATGGAAGGTCTATTATGGACACATAATTCTATGAGGTTTTTAGAAGGTCTCATAAAAGCTTGAAACACTGCAACATTGTTACAGACCTTTGGCAAGGTATCTATGAAGCTTGTGATGGTGCTTATATTCCTATGAAGGTCTATGATTGTGTTAAAAGGTGAATTTAGCCATGTACGGGGCTATGAATGCCTATCATTGGGTCACCAATTTGTTCCACATGCTTGTCAGAGGCATAGAAGATGTGTGAAGTTATTAGAAAGGTTGTGATGCAACAAACCCTTGTAATAGCTATTTAGAGTTGCATGAAACTATTGGTAGATCTGCTAATAGTTTGCAAAGGTTTGCCAAGGAATTGCAAAGGTTTGTGCTTTCATTTTTCTTAGATTCCATCATCATTTTAATGGTCATCCTATAGACATGTCAAAGACTAGAGGATTATGGTTAAGCAATGCACAAGCAGTAGGAGGTAGAGGTTTTGAGGGTACATTGGGAGGCTATTTGGGGACAAACCAAGGTTCATCCTATTCAAGACATCACAACAGTCTACCAAATCATTTAGAAATGCAGTGGTAATAGTGGTTATTATGTTGGTTATAGTGGTTGTTTGAATTGTTGTTACACTTTGTTTATTTTTTGTAGTCCTTTGACAGCTTTCTAGTTGGAACTCACATTTCTTCAATAAAAAAAATCACACTTCAAATAGTTAGTGCAAAAAACATATTAGCTGCATTAACAGCGAGTGTTTAGGTGGAGAATTCCTGCTTACATTATGGTTATTTCCATTTCAACTATTCAGGTGGAAGTTTTCATTTCAATGGTTGTTTCAAAAACATTTTAAACCAAAATAGCGATACAGTTTAAGCTAAAACAACATTTTGTGAGCATTGTGCCATCTTGATTTCCCACACTCTCGCATTAAACAATATGTGTGTTTAAACTATATTGTTATTGGGTTTAAAATGTATGTTGTTTTGGTTTAAAATGTATGTTTTTGTTTCATTTATGGGATGTTAGAAAATTTGAAGCATTTTCTGTGAACATACATTTAAAACCAAAACATACATTTATGGGATGTTGGAAAATTCGAAGCATTTTCTGTGAACTTATAGTAATGTTGATAGCAGTGTGCAATTCAAAACCTTCAAGACTCTTCTATATGCGATGTTGGAAAATTGAACTAGAAAAACTAGGGTTTATGTAGGAAAATGAGCAAGGAAATGTTTGTGATCTGTGCACTCTCATTTGATTGGTTCAAATAGTTTTTAGTGCACTTCATTTGAATGATTTGATGGATGTCTATAAATTTGAATTTGGTATTAAATTTGATAGGTGATTGATTTGGTCGAATGCTTATTTGGTCTGAAGTGTTTGAATTCCTTTAATGTTTTCTTGATAGTTTGATTGGTGAGCCTTAAACCTTCGATTGTGTCAAATTAAATGAAAGAGTTGATTGACTTGGTTGAATGCTTGTTTGGGCTGAATTAATAAATTGTTGTCCTCTTGTTTTGACGGCTTGTTTGATGAGCCTTACACCTTCGAGTGTGTTGATTTTTGCAAGCATTAACTTGAAGGGAGTAGCAGTTGGTCATTTTTCAGTCGATGGAGTGCACTTAAGAAGGAGTAATGGAGTGGGTGGACTTTTGGATGTGACACTTGGGCATTTGTTTTTTTTACTTGGGACTCCAACTTTTAAAAATATGAATCTTTTCCGGGACATAGCTTGATATTGGACGAGACAGTTTTTAATGTTAAATGTTTAAAAATATTTTTTAAAACCAAAAAGGAAGTCTATAGCGGTTGATCATTGGTTGTCCTCTTGGAAGAAAGTACTCTATGGTTTTTAATATGAACTCTATTATTATCATTTTGTCTTATGCTGGGTCCACTTGTCTACATATACAAATCATGTCAGTTGCATTTATATTTTGCAAATCCTTATAAATCATTTGTGTATGCTACCTAATATGAATAATAAAATACTAATGAATAAACAAATATGATGTGTACATTGATTGGTCCCTATTTGTGCTATTTTTAAAAATATTATTAATATTAGTTAGACCAATAAAAGCCAACTTGTGGCCCCACTTTGGTCAACTCCTATACTACCCACTCTACTTAAATATCGTCCCTTTCAATGGTCAAACATCCAATAGGAGCCCTACCCCTACCCACTATAGGGCCTCTCCCCTACTAACCAGCTGGTGAAGTGTTGTTATAGAGAAGGGGTCGAGGTTCGAAACTTGGTGATAATTAACTGCCTAGCCCATCTGTTATAGGTATTGATAAAGACACCTTACATAACGTTGCCCGATTGTCACATCAAAATTTTGATAAAAAAATGTTAGGCCCGGCTGGTCCGCAGAAAACACCAAAACAAACACGGTCTTCTTGCGTGAGAGAAAAGAGCTGTTGGGCGTACCAGAGCATATCACTATGGCAGAAAGTAAAGAAAGTAAACAAGTAGTGATGTTCCCTTTCATGGCGCAGGGCCATTTCATTCCCTTCCTCAGCTTGGCTAAGATTCTTACTGCCCAAGGCCTCACCGTCAGCTTCCTCACCACCACGGCCAATGCCTCTAAATTGCAGTCGCAGGCGGTTGGATTCTCTATTCGTTTTGTGCCTCTTTCTCTCCCGCCCATCCACGGCCTTCCCCCTGCCTGCGAAAGCACCGACGTTATTCCCCACACCGAGGGTGCGTTGCTGTTTATCTCTTCGCACAAGCTTTCCCAACCATTTGAAGAGTGGCTAGAGGAGGTCATAGAAGAGACGTCACGGAAGCCCGCCTGCATCATAAGCGACGTATTCTTACCCTGGACAGCGCAATCGGCTTCCAAATTCGGGATTCCGCGTGTGGTGTTCCAAACAACAGGAGCCATGGCGGCTTCTCTTCTGCAATATCTCTTTACAAATCCGATCTCGGAAATAATAAGCGACCGCCAAATCATAGAGATTCGCGATCGCTGTATCAATGTGAATCTGAGGCGTTCGGAGCTGCCTCAGATGCTGAGAAGCGAATTGTTCCTTTCAACTCACCCTTCGGTTCCCGTGCTTCAGCAGGCTTATGGCTTGGGCAAAGAAAGCTGCGCTGCAACGCTTGTCAATACTTTTGACGGGCTCGAAGCAGAGTATGTGCGGTATTTAGAGGAATCCACGGGTAAGCCTGTTTGGAATATAGCTTCTCCTCTACACAAACCTCAACATGGAGTCGACAGTGAATCGGAGTGTATACGTTGGCTGGACACACAAAAGCAAAACTCCGTTTTTTATGTCTCGTTGAGATCTCAGGGCTTTCTTTCTGTCACAACTCAATATTTTGACATATGAATTTGAAAGAAAATAGATTCATTTAAAAATACAAAGAATAAACAAATTTCAACAATAGACTACAATTCTAGAAAGAGCATTAATGAGGAACCTTCCCTCCATCTCTCAAGTCAAGACCAGAATTTATGAGGTGAATCCATTTTCCTCCTTCAAATTTATTACCATTGGAAAATTTGAGGATGCATTGAAGAGTTGCAAGTCCATTTTCCACACAAGTTAAATGACAAATTAGAAAATGGAGAAGGGGACATTTAATATGAAGACTTGACTGAAGACTTGGAATTTCAACCATGTGAGTCAAGTTTCTCTATAAAAGCAGAGATTGGAGGAAGGAGAGACACACTTGGCTCTAGTTTGGATTTGCTGGAGCTGGAGCAACCTGTAAGAGCCCTCTTTCTTTTCACGGTTTTGTTCTTGTCTTTTGCAATTTTGTTAATAATTTTATTCTCTTTTAGAAATTGAAATCATTTAAGAAAGATTTTTGTTTAACTATGATTTGTAATTGTCCAAGAGGGAATTTGTGCATACGTTTTTAATTTCTAGGCATACGCTTGAAGTTAATTTGATACCATTCAATAGATATATGCGTGAAGGTTTTGGTGGTTGGAAGTGGCAATTGCAACTACAACAACTGACAAAATTCCTGCCTTTCTGTTATCCATACCTTGCGCCAAAGCTCCCACGTAGGCATAGGCAGGGAGGGTGTTTAACATAGGGTCTTTGGCTTTACGCCTACCAATATCATTTGAAAGTTCCCAACTCCTTTTCAACTAATCCATGAAATTCGTCTTTCCTTTAAGCTTTGATGTATGTCCATGCCCTGTTCCAAGATGCTTCCATGTTGGCACAGGTAGCGAATATGCTGACAAAGGTTGTAGATTTTAGGTTTACACCTAACGATTGCATTTGCTTGAAAATTCTAAAGCTTGTTTAAAACCACAATCATTGTATTCTACGATGACATCTCTTTGAGGCATTCTGTCAAACAGTTCACATGTTTGGTCTGTGCTTCCTCATTTTGTACATACGGCTACTAGAGTATTTTCAACTAATCCATTTTGTGCATATCCTACAATTATGGCATTCCATGAGTCGACCTCTCTGTGAGGGATTCTCTCAAACAATTCATGTACTTGGTCTATGATTTCACAGTTTATATACATGTCTACCAAGGCAATTCCAACTATAACATCTGACAAAAATTCATTTTTAATTATTCTCTGTTAGAAATCCATACCCTGCTCCAAAACTCCCATGCTGACCAGGGAGGGAGGACGCTAGTAAAGGTTGTAGAATTTGACTTTACATCTGCCAATCCCAATCACTTGGAATTTTCTAAAGCCTTTTCAACAAATCCATTTTTGTGAAATCCTCCAGTCATTGCCTTCCGTGAATGATGTCTATTTAAGACAATCTGTTAAACAATTGACGTGGCTAGTCTATGCTTCCACATTTTGCACGCTTGTGTGCCGAGACACTTGCAATTACAACATCTGACAAAAATTTCCATTCCATATCCTGTGTCAAATCTCCCAATTCGGGACATGCAGGGAGTTCGCTGCCATAGGTCGTGGGATTTGGCATTATGCGTACCAATTTCATTTGCTGAAAGTTTCTAAAACCTTTTCAACAAATGCATTTTGGGAAAATATTTTGGGACTATTATGGATCCCTAATAAATCATATGCCGATGTGAAATCTTAATGACTAAATACTCCTACAGATGAGATTTGAAAAGACGGTGAAATGTATAGAACTAAACTAAGAATTTGAAATTTTAGAATGTCAAATATAGGAATATTGTGTACAAGCAGTACATAATTTGTCAGTATCTTAAAAAATGAAACCATCAAACATTAGGGATTATGGGCATGAATTGAACACATTGCAATCAATATAGCTTGGATCCATTGCAACCAAACATGATCTGATGTTCATCTGGATTTCTCCCCATATTTCCTTTTACATGTTATATTCACTCTGCATTAGTGACACTATTTAGGTATTTGATAATTTAAACCCCAGGGTCATTTTTCCCAAATTTGACCTGTGGAAATGAAAGCACATTTGCCAAAAGGATTTAGAGTGGACATTTATCATATGCACATTTTCTAAAAGGATTTATAGTGAACATTCATTGTATCCATACAAATGGTGAAAAACTAATATATTTAAATCTTTAGTAAATCGCTTGAGCACATGCTAACATGGATGATTAGCCTCTTCAATAGAATTGCTTTGAGAAAATATTTTGGGACTATTAAGGAAGTGGGAAATGGGTGACTTTACTAAGTCTTTGGAGAGTTAAATATATAGATGCAAGTGGAATGTCCTATTTAACGAAGAACCTCTATGATTGAGTATCCATGTTATTAAGTTTCTAAATGTTAGGAAAATTGAATACAATTAAAAATGTCATCTTAAATTAATACTTAGGTTTCCTTAGGTAAAAGTACATTAAAACAACTTAAACCAACATTAAAGTTGTTGGGGAGAATGAATGATAATGGGGTAAATGAACCATCATGTTTTCTTGAGCAAGGACAAGTGTATTAAAGTCAGATGAGCATAAATTATGAATGTAATCAAAAAGATTTTAGATTGGTTGGAAAATTAGAATAACTATTTATAATCTCTAAGTATCAAGAAATTGTATCTCAAATTGACATGACATATATATACGTTTTCACACATATATGGTATGGTAGATAGATATGTATATCTTTTATATGGTGAGTCTTATCAAAAGTGCATGAATCAAGTATATGGTGAATTCATTATCTTAGATTATGTGAATTCTTTAATGATCAAACATGGGTATTATTGGTTTATGAATGGATGGAGAATGCTTGGAATTGTGATAAAGGAATTATTGAATTTGTAGTTGAACTAGTAATCAAAGATTATTTTAATTTGACCTAGATTAAATTTTACAAAGATCTTTTCTATTTATGAGTTGATATAAGTATTTTTATAGTCATAAGTTTTTGAAATTAATTAAGTTTATTTTCCAGTTCCGTTCATTATGAGCAAGCATCTTTTATCTGCATTTTGAAATTAAGGAAGTATTTTCCTTTATCAACTATTATTATACAAGTTTTACTTTGCTACTAGATAGGTAAACTTTGTAAAGAAACATCCAAACTCAAACAAATCACAGTGTTCGGTATTTACGGTACCTCTGGGTCACGTTTATGGGTAATGCCGTCGCGTTGAACCAAGTACCTCGCGCCTAACATAGCTGCAACAACAACGTCTGGGCATTGTCCCTCTAAATCGTCGGGGAGTAATAAGGAACATGTCAAAGTTAAATCCGCAGGAAGGGAAAATCTCCTCGGATACCTCACTAAAAAGATTAATTAAAAAGAAAAGGAGAACCTATCAAAAAATTGTTGTAGGACGATCAACGGGAAGACCTCATCGGGGAAATATGTGTGTTAGGTAAATTATTCATACTTGAAAACTTAAACGCCAAACACTCCCGGGAGGTGTGTTTGCAAAATAGTTCCTTAGGAATTCTGTCCATTGTATCACTCGAGTGGGTGGCAATCGGCGAAGAACTGTGTATCCACTCACAGCTACATTAACATAGTGCAAGACAGAACTACATGCTCGCATTCGTCGTGTAGATCGCATCCGAAGAGGGCCTTGATCCCGTGGATACAGGGTATGTAGGCAGTCTGGACGGTGAAGGATGCCCCTAGTACTCAGGTCCCTCAGATATAGTATACTCCTCATAATCAAGTTCATAATCTTGATCCCTAGTTTAAAGGTTATTTAGGTAACTTAAGAACTCTCCTAGTACTCAGAAGAATCCCCAGGGTGGATTACTTGTACCCGGCTTTGCCATAAACTGAGGTACGTACAAGTAGATGATATGTGTTCCCTGGTCGACAACCTCAGTACAGTGTCTGGGCAGATTGTGGTCCCCAGGAAGTGACTCATGAACCTGTATTGGTCCCGAGGGAGTCAGAAGTCTCTGGCCAGAGCAAAATGATTCCTGTCCTCTTTAGCCCGTTAGGCTATTATGATTATGTATCCCAGATTGGATAGAGAATTGGTCTGTTAGACCCACTAGGCCTTTTGGCCATTGTTTGTTCTACCCGAATCAGGTAGCGATAAGGTCCGTTTGACCTGGTTCTGTATGAACCTATTTGCCCAAAGGATAGAAGAGCCCAGGTGGCTTAAGAATGTTCTGTTTTGAACATATGGCCCGATTGGCCGAAGTTTTTCCTGAGTACTCAATCAAAGTCTTGATATATCTAATAAGAACTTGTTAATAAAGTAAAATTTTTGAAAATTTGAGTTTGGACCAAGCGGGTCCTTACATGTGGTATCAGAGCGTGGTTCAAACACTCGGCCTGGAGGCCTACTAACTCAAAATCGATAATAATTGGTATTTAAGATAAGCATTGTGATAGATTTAAGTACAGTCAAATTGCATGTTGTAAACTAAAAATTGTAGCAATTGGTAAATCTCCTCTCTCCCTGTTTCAGAATTAAATGGCGAGAACCCGAAATTTGCGAGATCTGCATGGAGAGGAACCAGTCAATCAAGAACCAGTTGAAAACCAAGAACATGTTGCAAGCCCACCTGAGAACCCAAATGTTGGTATTAAAGCAATTATTCAGTTGTTGACACAACAGAGAGAAAAGTTGGAAAACCTTGAGAAGATGGTACAGGACTTAAAGACTAGACAAGGGACTATAGAAAACATTTTGGAACCTAAAAATGAACCTCAAGGTGCGGAAGTACACATAACTCAAAATGAGCTAGAGGTTCCTAGGGCTCGGCAGGATACTACCACTCTAGATATCTCACAAGACCTGAAGAAGATAACTCCTAAATTTGATGGTAAACATGTGGGGGATGCTGCAGAAGGATGGCTATTCGAAATGGAGAAATATTTTGAACTAAGAAGCTACTCAGAGAATATCAAGGCAACCTGGGGAGCCTATCAGTTAGAGGGAGAAGCTGGTAGTTGGTGGATAAACATAAAAGAACAATATTGTTATTCAAAAGAAAACCTGACTTGGAGGCAGTTTGTGAACCACTTCCGTGAGAGATGGCTTCCACAACTATTTTATGATGAGAAGATGACTGAGTTTCTGAATCTTAGACAAGAAAATCTCACAGTCCAACAGTATTGGGATAAATTTGCGAAGCTATTGAAATATGTTCCTATCTATCAAAAGGATGAAAGGTCTCAGACAAGGAAGTTTCTTTTGGGGTTGAATACTGATATTGGGGCAGAAGTGGATATGTTTGCCCCTAAGAGCATGAATCAAGTCTTGGAGAAGGCACTCAAACAGGAAAAGAAATTACAGGCACTATCGGTGGCAAAGCAAAACTTTCGGGACAAACAATTTGCATTCAAAAGGAAACTAGACAATAAGGGCAATAGAGGAGATCAGAAGAACAAGAGGAGAGATTGGGGTAGAACAGAATCTGCTAGTAATCAGGATCACAGGAATAATGGGAATGCACCACCCTGAATTTCTAATGGACCCCCTGGTGGATGCAATCATTATGCAAGGGATTGTTCAAAAAGGAATGGGTACAATCAGCCATAGCAACCTCAGCAACATCAAATACATGCTGCCATCAGAAATCAACAAACTCGTCATCAAAATGTACCTATGGTGATGAGAGGTATGCTTTTTGGTAAACCCATAACTATTCTGATAGATACTGGTTCCTCTGAGAATTTTATTTCCCCAGAATTGGTAAGAAAAATGTCTTTGCAAACTAAGAATATGGAATCATCATGGACGGTTCAGTATGGGGATAAGGCTATACGGAAGGTGAACAAGTACATAAGAGGTGCCCTCATCAAGTTTCCTGAATTAGAAACCAAAGCCGACCTATATGTCGCACCCCTAGGAGCCTATGATGTCATAATCGGAATAAGTTGGCTAATGAGTCATAAGGCTAACATAGATTGCTATAACAAGGTGGTGGAGTGTGTAGATGATAAGGGGTGTAGAGTTAGGATCCAAGAAATTTACAAACCTATATCAATGGGGACCATTTCTGCTATGCAGCTAAAAAAGGCAAGGCGAAAACAAGGAAATCAGATATTCTTAGTATCTTTAGATGAGAAGGGAGAATAGAAAGAAGCCCCTACCTTTGAAAATAGTCCATTCCTTTGGGACTACAAGGATGTATTTCCGGAAGAGCTACCTGAATTACCTCCTAAAAGGGAATTTGATTTTTCAATCGATATACTTCCTGGAACTGCACCTATATCCAAAGCCCCATATAGGATGAACACTACAGAACTCCAAGAGTTGAAAATACAGTTGCAAGAATTGCTAGAGAAAGGATTGATAAGGCCTAGTGTATCACCTTGGGGAGCACCAGTCATATTTGTCAAGAAGAAGGATGGGACACTAAGGTTGTGCATTGACTATAGAATGTTGAATAAGGCCACTGTGAAGAACAGACATCCCTTGCCTCGTATTGATGATCTATTTGACCAAATGAGAGGAGCCTCAATGTTCTCCAAAATTGATCTCCGCTCAGGCTATCACCAATTGAGGATAAAAGAAGAAGATATCCCAAAGACAACATTTAGGACTAGATATGGGCACTATGAATTCACTATAGTTCCATTTGGGCTAACAAATGCTCCGGCTGCCTTTATGAATCTTATGAATAGTGTGTTCCATGATTTTCTGGATAAGTTTGTGATTGTGTTTCTGGATGACATTTTAATATATTCCAAGGATGAAGAGGAACACTTAACCCATCTCCAGGCAGTCTTACAAAGGTTATGGAAGCATAAGTTGTTTGGGAAGTTATCTAAATGTTCTTTCTTTGAAAGGAGGGTTCACTATTTAGGGCATATCATTTCAGTCGAAGGTATAGCAGTAGATCCTGATAAAGTAAAAGCCATCACTGAATGGCCTATCCCTACAAATGTGACAGAAGTAAGAAATTTTATGGGATTGGCAGGGTACTATAGAAGGTTTGTGAAAGACTTTTCAAGGATAGCCAATCCAATCACATCCTTGCAAAAGAAGAACAAAAAGTTCATTTGGACTGAGCAGTGTGATAAGGCATTTCAAGTACTGAAGGAAAGGCTAACATCACCTCCAATTCTAAAAGTGCCTGACCCTAATGGTAATTTCACAGTAGTAACAGATGCATCCATAGAAAGACTAGGAGGAGTTCTTTTCCAAGAGGAAGGAGTAGTGGCTTATGAATCACGAAAACTGAAAATCCATAAAGTCAATTATGCCCCCCATGACCTTGAACTTGCAACCATAGTTCATGCCTTACAAAAATGGAGACATTTCTTGTTGGGAAAACCATTTGAGCTTAAAACAAACCATCAAGGATTAAAATATATCTTCACTCAACCTCATTTGAATGCAAGACAAAGAAGGTGGTTAGAGTTCCTAAGTGAGTATGATTTTGATATTCAATATATCAAGGGGAAAAAAAATAGGGTGGCCGATGCTCTCAGTAGGAGGAGACACATAATGGCCATATCCAACTTGCACATAGACCTAAAGCAACAAATACTCTCTAAGCAAAAACATGACCCATGGTACACTCAGGTTAAGACATCTCTAGCTAACACCTTTGTGGAACCTAAGTATTTAGACTATGCTTTTGATTATGATGGACTAATGAGGTACCAGGGAAGAATATACGTTCCTGATAATGCAAAACTAAGGGGTATGATCTTGACAGAAGCACATAAGGCTCCATATTCAGGACATCTAGGAGTGAATAAGATGTATGCAGACCTCAAAGGAATATTTTTTTGGCCAGGAATGAAGAAGGATGTGGTAGACACAGTTGCCAGATGCCTAGAATGTCAAAGGGTTAAGGCAGAACATGTGCACCCAGCAGAACTTCTTTATCCACATGATGTACCTTTCTATAAATGGCAGGTCATAAGTATGGATTTTGTCCAAGGGCTACCAATGACATCTCATAGGCACAATTGCATTTTGGTGGTAGTGGATAAACTTACTAAGGTTGCCCACTTCATACCAGGAAACCTAATAGATGATGCACCAGCAGTAGCAAAAAGGTTCATAAAGAAAATTTTTAGGTTGCATGGAATACCTGAGAAAATAATCTCTGATAGAGATGCAAAGTTTACTTCTAGATTTTGGACCACATTGCAGGCTGCCTTAGGAACACAGTTGAATTTCAGCACAGCTTATCATCCTAAGACAGATGGACAAACAGAAAGAACCAATCAAATTCTGGAAGATCTCCTTCATATGTATTGCATGGATCAACAGACTAAATGGGAGGAATATTTGCCATTAGTCGAGTTTGCTTATAACAATTCCTTCCAAGCAGCAATAGGTATGGCACCCTTTGAAGCTCTCTATGGGAGACCTTGTCGAACACCTTTGAGTTGGGATAAACTGGAAGATAGGATCCTAGTTGGCCCTGAATTGTTGAAGGATATGGATAATCAAGTGCAACTTATTCGACAGAGGTTGAAGGAAGCCTCGGATCACCAGAAAAGTTATGCAGATAAGAATAGGACACCCAGAAGATTTCAAGTTGGTGAAAAGGTGTTCCTAAGAGTCTGACCTCATAAAAGTTCCATCTCTTTTGGAAGGAAGTCAAAGCTAGCTCCTCACTATGTCGGGCCTTTTGAAGTACTTAAGGAAATCAATCATGTAGCTTACCGCTTGGCCTTACCTCCAGCACTGAGCCAAATTCATGATGTGTTCCATGTATCCTTGTTAAAAAAGTATAGACCTGACACTAAGCATATTCTTAATTGGAATGCCCTGCAGGTGGAGGAACCCGGTACAATAACAATAGAGCCATGCAAAATCATCGAGAGGTGCCAGTTCCAGCTCCACAACCGGACAGTGGACCAATCTAAAGTCCAATGGGACCAGTATTCACCTAAGAATGCTACATGGGAAGACACAGTGGAAATGCAACAGCTCTATCCGCACTTATTTTGAATACACTCTAGTTATTTATAAACTCGACAAACTTCAAATTTTGCTTAAAGACAATGATGTGGAGATGATACAAACAATTATGCTTAGATAATACTACTTGTTATCTTTATCTATGTTAAACTATTTAACCTACCTTATTGAAGGATGGAATTTAAAGTAGGCAAGTATATTTACTTCTTTATGTTTTGATCTTATTTCTAACATGCATCGGGATGATGCATAAATTTAGGGGAGAAGGATGTCAAAAACTCAATATTTTGGCATTTGAATTTGAAAGAAAATAGATTCATTTAAAAATACAAAGAATAAACAAATTTCAACAATAGACTACAATTCTAGAAAGAGCATTAATGAGGAACCTTCCCTCCATCTCTCAAGTCAAGACCAGAATTTATGAGGTGAATCCATTTTCCTCCTTCAAATTTATTACCATTGGAAAATTTGAGGATGCATTGAAGAGTTGCAAGTCCATTTTCCACACAAATTAAATGACAAATTAGAAAATGGAGAAGGGGGCATTTAATATGAAGACTTGACTGAAGACTTGGAATTTCAACCATGTGAGTCAAGTTTCTCTATAAAAGCAGAGATTGAAGGAAGGAGAGACACACTTGTCTCTAGTTTGGATTTGCTGGAGCTAGAGCAACCTGTAAGAGCCCTCTTTCTTTTCACAGTTTTGTTCTTGTCTTTTGCAATTTTGTTAATAATTTTATTCTCTTTTAGAAATTGAAATCATTTAAGAAAGATTTTTGTTTAACTATAATTTGTAATCGTCCAAGAGGGAATTTGTGCATACGTTTTTAATTTCTGCGCATACGCTTGAAGTTAATTTGATACCATTCAATAGATATATGCATGAAGGTTTTGGTGGTTGGAAGTGGCAATTGCAACTACAACAACTGACAAAATTCTTGCCTTTCTATTATCCATACCCTGCAAAGCTCCCACGTAGGCATAGGCAGGGAGGGTGTTAACATAGGCTATGGTCTTTGGCTTTACACCTGCCAATATCATTTGAAAGTTCCCAACTCCTTTTCAACTAATCCATGAAATTCGTCTTTCCTTTAAGCTTTGATGTATGTCCATGCCTTGTTCCAATATGCTTCCATGTTGGCACAGGTAGCGAATATGTTGACAAAGGTTGTAGATTTTAGGTTTACACCTGACGATTGCATTTGCTGGAAAATTCTAAAGCTTGTTTAACCCCACAATCATTGTATTCTACTAGATGACATCTCTTTGAGGCATTTTGTCAAACAGTTCACATGTTTGGTCTGTGCTTCCTCATTTTGTACATACGGCTACCAGAGTATTTTCAACTAATCCATTTTGTGCATATCCTGCAATTACGGCATTCCATGAGTCGACCTCTCTGTGAGGGATTCTCTCAAACAATTCATGTACTTGGTCTATGATTTCATAGTTTATATACATGTCTACCAGGGCAATTCCAACTATAACATCTGACAAAAATTCATTTTTAATTATTCTCTGTTAGAAATCCATACCCTGCTCCAAAACTCCCATGCTAACCAGGGAGGGAGGATGCTAGTAAAGGTTGTAGAATTTGACTTTACATTTGCCAATCCCAATCACTTGGAAGTTTCTAAATCCTTTTCAACAAATCCATTTTTGTGAAATCCTCCAGTCATTGCATTCCATGAATGATGTCTATTTAAGACAATCTGTTAAACAATTGACGTGTCTAGTCTATGCTTCCACATTTTGCACGCTTGTGTGCCGGGACACTTGCAATTACAACATCTGACAAAAATTTCCATTCCATATCCTGTGTCAAATCTCCCAATTCGGGATAGGCAGGGAGTTCGCTTCCATAGGTCGTGGGATTTGGCATTATGCGTACCAATTTCATTTGCTGAAAGTTTCTAAAACCTTTTCAACAAATGCATTTTGGGAAAATATTTTGGGACTGTTATGGATCCCCAATAAATCATATGCCGATGTGAAATCTTAATGACTAAATACTCCTAAAGATGAGATTTGAAAAGACGGTGAAATGTATTGAACTAAACTAAGACTTTGAAATTTTAGAATGTCAAATATAGGAATATTGTGTACAAGCAGTACATAATTTGTCAGTATCTTAAAAAATGAAACCATCAAACATTAGGGATTATGGGCATGAATTGAACACATTGCAATCAATATAGCTTGGATCCATTACAACCAAACATGATCTGATGTTCATATGGATTTCTCCCCATATTTCCTTTTACATGTTGTACTCACTCTGCATTAGTGACACTATTTAGGTATTTAATAATTTAAACCCCAGGGTCATTTTTCCCAAATTTGACCTGTGGAAATGAAAGCACATTTGCCAAAAGGATTTAGAGTGGACATTTATCATATGCACATTTTCTAAAAGGATTTACAATGAACATTCATTGTATCCATACAAATGGTGAAAAACTAATATATTTAAATCTTTAGTAAATCGCTTGAGCACATGCTAACATGGATGATTAGCCTCTTCAATAGAATTGCTTTGAGAAAATATTTTGGGACTGTTAAGGAAGTGGGAAATGGGTGACTTTACTAAGTCTTTGGAGAGTTAAATATATAGATGCAAGTAGAATGTCCTATTTAACGAAGAACCTCTATGATTGAGTATCCATGTTATTAAGTTTCTAAATGTTAGGAAAATTGAATACAATTAAAAATGTCATCTTAAATTAATACTTAGGTTTCCTTAGGTAAAAGTACATTAAAACAACTTAAACCAACATTAAAGTTATTGGGGAGAATGAATGATAATGGGGTAAATGAACCATCATGTTTTCTTGAGCAAGGACAAGTGTATTAAAGTTCAATGAGCATAAATTATGAATGTAATCAAAAAGATTTTAGATTGGTTGGAAAATTAGAATAACTATTTATAATCTCTAAGTATCAAGAAATTGTATCTCAAATTGACATGACGTATATATACGTTTTCACACATATATGGTATGGTAGATAGATATGTATATCTTTTATATGGTGAGTCTTATCAAAAGTGCATGAATCAAGTATATGGTGAATTCATTATCTTAGATTATGTGAATTCTTTAATGATCAAACATGGGTATTATTGGTTTATGAATGGATGGAGAATGCTTGGAATTGTGATAAAGGAATTATTGAATTTGTAGTTGAACTAGTAATCAAAGATTATTTTAATTTGACCTAGATTAAATTTTACAAAGATCTTTTCTATTTATGAGTTGATATAAGTATTTTTATAGTCATAAGTTTTTGAAATTAATTAAGTTTATTTTCCAGTTCTGTTCATTATGAGCAAGCATCTTTTATCTGCATTTTGAAATTAAGGAAGTATTTTCCTTTATCAACTATTATTATATAATTTTTTACTTTGCTACTAGATAGGTAAACTTTGTAAAGAAACGTCCAAACTCAAACAAATCGCAGTGTTTGGTATTTACGGTACCTCTAGGTCACGTTTACGGGTAATGCCGTCATGTTGAACCAAGTACCTCACGCCTAACATAGCTGCAACAACGACGTCTGGGCATCGTCCCTCTAAATCGTCGGGGAGTAATAAGGAACATGTCAAAGTTAAATCTGCAGGAAGGGAAAATCTCCTCGGATACCTCACTAAAAAGATTAATTAAAAAGAAAAGGAGAACCTATCAAAAAATTGTTGTAGGATGATCAACGGGAAGACCTAATCAAGGAAATATGCATGTTAGGTAAATTATTCATACTTGAAAACTTATACGCCAAACACTCCCGGGAAGTGTGTTTGCAAAATAGTTCCTTAGGAATTCCGTCCATTGTATCACTCGAGTGGGTGGCAATCGGTGAAGAACTGTGTATCCACTCACAGCTACATTAACATAGTGCAAGATAGAACTACATGCTCGCATTTGTCGTGTAGATCGCATCCAAAGGGGGCCTTGATCTCGTGAATATAGGGTATGTAGGCAGTCTGGATGGCGAAGGATGCCCCCAGTACTCAGGTCCCTCGGATATAGTATACTCCTCATAATCAAGTTCATAATCTTGATCCCTAGTTTAAAGGTTATCTAGGTAACTTAAGAACTCTCCTAGTACTGAGAAGAATCCCCGGGGTGGATTACTTGTACCCGGCTTTGCCGTAAACTGAGGTACGTACAAGTAGATGATATGTGTTCCCTGGTCGACATCCTTAGTACAGTGTCTGGACAGACTGTAGTTCCCAGGAAGTGACTCATGAACCTGTATTGGTCCCGAGGGAGTCAGAAGTCTCTGGCTAGAGCAAAATGATTCCTGTCATCTTTAACCCGTTAGCCTGTTATGCTTATGTATCCCAGATTGGATAGAGAATTGGTCTGTTAGACACACTAGGCCTTTTGGCCATTGTTTGTTCTACCCGAATTAGGTAGCGATAAGGTCCGTTTGCCCTGGTTCTGTATGAACCTATTTGCCCAAAGGATAGAAGAGCCCAGGTGGCTTAAGAATGTTCTGTTTTGAACATATGGCCCGATTTGGCCGAAGTTTTTCCTGAGTACTCAATCAAAGTCTTGATATATCTCATAAGAACTTGTTAATAAAGTAAAATTTTTGAAAATTCGAGTTTGGACCAAGCGGATCCTTACACTTTGGGAAGGCCAAACGAAAGCCCTCGCCAGGGGCATCGCAGCCAGTAAGCAGTCTTTCATTTGGACGATTAAAGATCCAATTGGAGTCCACGTTAATTCCTGCGGTCTTCTTCCGGAGGGTTTTATCGAAGCAACGAGAGACAGAGGTATGGTAATCCATGGGTGGGTACCTCAGCTGCTAATTCTGTCCCATCCTTCGACTGCGTTTTTTATGACTCACTGTGGATGGAATTCCACATTAGAGAGTATAAGCGCTGTAGTGCCAATGGTGGTTTGGCCCATGGCGTTCGATCAATTTGCTAATGCCAAATTGGTAATTGAGCAGTTGCGGCTTGGATTGCAGATCTGCGAGCGATTGGATGTCATTCCCAGTAGTGATATTGTGGAAAACACAGTGAAGGCCGCCATGTCAATGGAAATTGGAAAAAATATGCGTCAACGCGCACTGAAAATTAAGGAATCCATTAACGAAGCGTCCTGCAAGTTAAGCGTTGAAACTTTTGTATCTTACATCCTCAGCCTCGGCTTGGATGAAGATAAGTGAAAATATTATATTCAGATGTAATGTTTTGTAATCTCGTAGGTTTGGATTTTTACGTGATCACAGGTAACAATCACCCTTGCGTTTAATTGTGCTTCCCCACAATAAACAAGGGCTGCGCTGCAGATTGAGGTCATGGACCCACCTGAGCTGAAGCTGTCATCAGTTTTGGCCGGCTCCTCAACCCAACCATTGTTTCTTTTTTCCTCTTTTTGAATTTTTGCTTTAGCCAGAAACAACCATCATGGACCAACAGGACAACAAAGAAATCAGAGAAGTATACAATGCAGTCCAGGACCAAAGTAATAGCCACTAGTGACTTGCTGCTGAAAGAACGCGTAAATTTGTGTATCTAAACCTAAAAGAGCCAAATGCCATTTATCAGAGTAGTATGGAAGCCAATTCAATATACTGAGTGAAATCAAAATGAGCATGGCGGATTGTGACAGTGTTGCTTTTGATCTGAAAGTGGACATCATTACTAGATCCCACTCCTCTCAGTAATATCTTGCTATATATCTAAACTTATACTGCTTTAACGTTTGAGTATATTAGAATGGTATTGTAGTATGGGACTAGTCGTGAAAGGAATTTTTCCGTGGTTGAACATTTTCCTAGTTAATCTAGATCTCAATTGCATTCAATTTCTGTATGTGATGTCTTTGCTATTTGTTAATTTGACGTGGCGGATCAACCAAAAAAAATAGAATATCACAACATGATAACCATTTATACGGTGTTCAAAATAACATAATTCAAAATATTCACATAATTAAAATTTTAAAAATCTGAACATTTAAGAATTTATTTTAAAAGTAGCACAATAAAAAGATGATCAAATAACTCAAACCTCTAAATTATTTGTTAGTATAACAGAAATGAATATAGTCTGGTCATATTTACTTGAACCAAAAATTAGACATAATCACCATTTTTCTGTTAAGGGGTGCACAAAAATTATAAAACCCTCATAATCAAATCAAAATCAGTGAAATGAATCACTTTAATCTACTTTTAAAAGCTCCGCATTTAGTTCAAAGGTTTTAATTGGCTGCAATCAAATATAGAGATGTGAGTACAATTATTGATCCATACAAACAACCACATGCTTCCTAACAATAAAGCATACACTTCTCTTACTAGAATTTCATTCATGCCCCTTTTAACATAGCCCACCTCAAGTGTCACAATGAGACTCCACTACAAGATTAGAGAGAGGAAAATCAACATAAGGACAATCTGTCCATTATAAATGGTAGCACAAGATAAGATAAGAAACACTCTAGTCTCTTTATAATTTCTTGAATTGAAACCATGGCCTTAGCCTCCCATAAAACTTGTTTTGGTGTTTCCATTGAAGTGCTAAATCAATGAAGAGAAAGAGAGCCACTACCATGGTTGTGAAAACATGAAAAATAGAAAGTTGAAATGTGGACAAAGGAAAAGATGTTGAGACATGCATAAATACATGGGTAATAAAAAAGATTCCAAATGAAAAATATGCATATGTGACACATTGCAAGTGAACTTAATTGCTTCTAGTTTCTAATTATTTTTAATGCCTTTTGTAGTAGGAAAAAAGATATCATTACAAACTGTTATGGAGTAAAAAGTGGACACATGCCTTTTTATCTCCTAGTTTAGCTCCTAGGTCCCCGTGTTTACACTCTATGAGAAATCCCCCCGAAACCCATGTCAAATGGGAACTAGGGGCCTATTTAATGCTTAGGTCTCGACCAAAAAGGCACCCTAGGACTTGGGCACCTACGCCCAAGTCCACCCTGATTGGTTGGGCTAAATTTTAAGGGATGTCAGCGTAGAAATCTTAAATGGGTCCTCCCTTATCGGCTCTTTTAATTAATTTGTGAAAGTTTAACGGGATAACATATATAAACAAGTTTTGAATTCAATTTGTAAAAAGCTAATGATAGCAAGGTTATGATATTACCTAGGCAAAGGAGCATTCAAGGCATTCATTGTGTTATTGTTGCAGATTTATGTTAGTATTGTGTTTGTTGCAGATTTGGAATCATCACCAACATCCTTATGAGTTGAAGAATCTTCATCCTTCTAAGGACTTCACCTCCAAGGTGACATTATCATTGTGTTTGAGTCATTTCATCATCTTTTGGATTATCTTTAGCCTCTGTCCTGCAAGGACAGACTCTCTCTAACAATAGTGTTGGGAAAGCTTGAATGTTAACCCAGGATTTGACTGAGACAAATCCCTAAACACCGCAACCCCCAAACCCCTTTTCTTCTTGTGTGTAGGTTACAATTGTGGGAATTGTAGAAGTGGTGGTACAGGGAGTTTGTTCAAGGGATTGGATTTCAGGATCCAAAAACAGAGTGCAAAAATTCCTCTGTAGCAGACTTGGGCACTAGCCCCAATGTCCAACAACTAAAACAGACTCTGGATACAGCAACAAAGCATCATTTATAACACTTTTCTAGTTCTAAGTTTTTGAAGATCGGGACTTTTTGGACTCAGGCACTAGCCTCGATGTCTTCCAAAATTTTAGCTTCGAAGGGATAGGTTACTACATCTCACTGATCATCCTGGTACTTTTAGATCCTGACTTTTCATTGTTGTTTGTCTATTATAAGCTGATTATCACAATTCTAGGGTTTAGTGCATTGATTGGCCTAGGTTTTGATAAAAAGCTTGGTTAAATCACATATTTCCTTGGCAAACAAGAGAACAAAATCAGTAGCTGAGTCATCTTGCATCTTGAAGTGACTTAGCTCGATTTTGTCCTTGAATGTTATAGCGAAAGGAGGGTTTGATCTAGTGTACTCACGTGCTTGCATTCAACACCCCCCTCTTTTTCATACATAACACAAACATCTTTAATTTTTGCCTCACATGATATGTGACTGGATGAAGTATTTGCCTCACTTGAGAAAGGATGTGTCCTTTGGTGTAGCAACTAATCTACTAAATTCAATTAAAACATTAAATTAAGAGATAAATTCTTTTAAAGTACAAATAAATAAATACTTAAGTAACAATGATAAAGATAATAATGAATGAAACCATCATTGCAACTCTAGTTTGTCCATTACATAAAAAGTCAAAAGTTGACTATTTTTTAAAAAAATATATGCAAATGATTTAGAAATAATACAAATAAGGATTGTATCTTTATCAACCATTAAGGTTTGAAAGTTTTCAATTACAATTCAAAAGTCAAATCTCAATAGCATAGGTTGGTCATTTAATGTCATAGTCCTCTTTGTGGGGGAGAAGGCATCACCGGGGTATTTTTCTACCCAACTCATGAAGCAAGAAGCTTCCCTGTGCTTACTCCTGCACTGGAGGAACCCTGACCCTTCAACAAAAGTTATAGAAGTCTGAAGTCAGATTGAGAGAGAGAATTTGTGTGGCATGTTCCACTAACATAATCCAAGCACTTACATGAAAACTATACTAACATGTTAACTATAAGCTTAATACATAGCTCATTATTCCTTGGTATTCCATATTTTGCATCATCTCCAATACAACCATAGCCTAGTCTTTGACAAAGGTAGTTCATTTAACTAGTTACAGATTGTAATGTAAATTCGTCAATGAAATCTATGTCTTTCTAACTTTTTAACTCTATTTATTTATATTAAAAAGAAACATGTATCTTGTCATATTATCTAGGTTGCATGTAACGTTAAGGAATAATTAATTTCAAACAATCGACTATGAATCATTGTCACCATTTTCTCATTATTTTTTTTAATTGAAAGAAAGCTACTCTTTTTTTCCAATATCATTAAACAAATGAAGAAAGAAAAAATAATGTTACATAGATTGAAATGGTGTACAAGTCTCCTAATTTCATTAATTTCCATAAAAATTGAAGCTATAATTATCAACACCATTTACCACATCAAAATTGAACAAAATTATAAACTAATAATAACTCTTAAATAAATAATGAATAAATATTATTTAATAACACTTGAACCTTCAAATATATGTATATAATATATAATAAAAGTTACAGCATTTATGAACTAGAATAATTATTATATATATTGATGAAATGTTAAATAAGATTCTTTCGAATAGTTATATATAATATATCATATTATCAACATAAAAATATTAATAGCTTCCTTAAACTTTTGAACCAAATATGTATAAATATGAATATTTTATAACTTTATAATATCTCTTTGTCAATTTCTTTAATAAAGAAACATGGCTTCTAAGACTTAGTCATATGTGGTAGCTACAAAATCTTGGTAGATATGCATACAAAATGTAGTAGCAAGACAAGGCATGTGGACTGTCTGCAGTTTTGACAAATGGTTGTTAAAAAGACTTCTGAAACTATCAAGTTATGGAAAAGATGATAACATAGACAAGGCATATGAACTGTTGACGAAGAGCCTCAAGAACCTTAGCTAATGGTTTGCAAATATTGAACAACACATGATAGGTTTAATAAAATGGCATTTAGACTTCCATGCCAGTGCTAATGGAAATTTTAAAACTAAACTAAACCTCTGGCTCGACCTCTCTGCCGCTGATAGTAAATACTAAAAAAGTTTTGGTAATAACAAACAAAATAAAGGAGACATTGGACTGTAGTTGCGACTGCTTTGGAAAACAAATGTGCAAGGTGAAGCATAAATAAAAATAAATAAAATAATACGCAAGATGTGAATCCAAACTATGCAAAGGATATTTATACTGATTGCTAGCATCCAGTTTGGGGCAGATTCATGTCAGCACATTGTACTTCATGAACAACCAGAATCAACACCAACCATTCATTTCCTTCAAGAATGAGTATGACTTCATCAGAAGAGCTTTCAATTTGCCATGGGCAGATCGCCTCCACATCTTCAATTTTAGATTTCCTTATTTACTGCCGCCACCGCTCCTCCTGCAGTGTGTTTGAGCTGGTAGGCACTTTCTTCAGCATTAACTCTTCCCACAGCCCACCCATCTACTTATTTATGCCACTACTTGCCTCCTATTTCCTCACTTAATCTCTCTTTTCCATCCTGCTTATCCCCTATCTTCCATTTGGTGTGGTCATGACAGACTTCATCAAGAACACTCGTATCTTCTTTTCAATCCAAAAGTGGGAACCTACTGAGAATGAGCCCTATGACTCTGAGAAGCTTAGCCACATCTTTGACATAAACTATCCACATGTAGAATTTGCTATTAGAATCATCATTGGTGAACCAATGTTGTGAACCTTCCCCAAGAAACTAATGTTTTTAGAGGTGGCGTCAATCTTCTTGTCCAAGATTATGGACTTGGTGTAGGACATAGACATCACAGAAATGTTGGGATTTAGCTTTGTGCATGAGTACCTAATATACCCATACAGTTGAAGGATGCCCTAAAGGAGTATGACATGTTTATAGGAGAGGGGTTATTCTTAAATATCATCCACTTTCATAGTCAAACGTTAATTTGAACCAATAAAAATAGGACAAATATTTACCACTTTTTATTGTGAATGAGGTGTAAAATTGCTATTGAGTGTTTGACCATTGAAGTGGATGACATTTAAATAGAGTATTGGAGAGGTGCCAATTGAAAGATTATTTAACACGGAAATGCTTTGTTCCTTAATCTACCACACCATGTAGAAAGGTTTTTGCAGTGGTTGCTCCAATCCTCTTAACACTGCCATAGAAGCCCACAAGTTTCAACTTCCGCCCACTCTAGTTGCTAAAGATAAAGGATCTCTATGGTGCTATTACGTTTCTAAGACCTCATGTGCCTGATCTTGCTCTACATCCACTGGCTGTAATTCCTCCTACGTCACCTGCCGTCCTTCCTCCACCTGCAAAAAAAACTATGATTCCAGCCCTGATTAGTAGTTTTATCTTTTGTTGATGCAAATCTTAGCCTATGGGAGTGCATCCCAATTTCTATAATTTTTGTGCCCTTTCATCTGCAATAGTGCATTCATGGTCAACAACATCGTAATCATGCTTATATTTATTTAGAATATAAAGTAAAGGTGGTATATCACCTTTTATTAAATAAAAAACATAAATATATTCTTATTTAAAGATGACATTATCTTATTAATCTTATTAGGTAATTATTTGACATTATGAAAGCTAAATAATAATAATTATATAATAAATTATATACTCATTTTTTTTAACATAAATAATCTTACAAAATCATTTAAATCGCACACATCAATGATACTCACAAAAAATTCATATTAATTATATGATCTATGTGTGTAGGTTCTCTCTATCGAATAACCTCTGAATCTATAAGACCTTCTCCTGGATGATACCCTATCTCTGCATTTGCAAGAGTGTCATTTTCATCCTATCACATTTATTATCACAAACATAACATAAGTAGTTAGTCATTATCAACTAAATAAATCAATCAATAATAACATTTAATCATAATTGAATAATAAATATACAATTATAAAATACATCATTTACATTTATTTGCAAAATCCTTATCATTCAAACTAGATTTCCAAATCAAAACATTAAAAATTCAATATTCTTTGATAATTAACATTTATTCCATCCTGATAATTACATCAAACACACACAATTCAAAGTCATTGATTGTGAACACACGCACACACACAAGTGTTTTAATAGTAAGGCACATAAACTAGGATGTGACATATTTCCCCTATAACAAGGGTCATCATCTCAATGCCTAAATAAATATATACATATATCTTTAGAACAAGTGAGGAAACAAGCATTGATTTCATTAGCATACTCCAAGGTAGCATTATCTATGGAGTATTGGTCCCATTCGACCTTGCATTGGACCACTTCTTTATTGCATAGCTAAATTTTATGCACATCAACAATTTGCAAAGGTTCTACTTGAGCCACTCTTGGATCATGAACCTATAAATCTTGGCAATCAAGAATATGAGAAGCATCTGGATGATAAGTTTTAAGATAAGAAACATGAAATACATTGTGAATTTGAGATAGTACTAAAGATAGAGCTAGTGTATATGCAACGGGATTCATAACTTCCAAGACTTTGAATGACTCCACATATCTAGGAGCGAGCTTGGCTAACTTGCCAAAAGAAATGGAACTCTTCTGGGGTTTGATCCTTAAGAAGACTTTGGCCCCTATGACAAACTACCTTGAAATTCTATTTTTATCTGCATAACTCTTCTTCCTATCAACAACTTCCTTTAATCTCCTCTTGATCATCCTTAGCTACTCATCCATCTCCTTAAGCATATTAGGACCAATGACCACTATGTCCTCAATATTATCCCAGCTAATAGGTGTATGACATTTTCTACCATATAAGTCCTTGAAAGGTGTCATTCTTAGAGAAGATTGAAAGGATTCAATTTGTATGCAAAGTCAACTAAGGGAAGATATTCCTCCCACTTGTATTATTGGTTCATGCAATACATTCAAAGAAAATACTCAACAATCTGATTTACCTACATTGTCTGACTATATGTCTACAAATGAAAAGTTGCATGCTAAAATACAAGTGAGTTCCCAAAGTATCATTTAATGTTCTCAAAAAACTTGATATCATACAAGAAACACCATTAGAAATGATCATCTTTGGTACCTATGTAATCTAAATTTTTTTTGAACAAATTTGTTTGCTAAGACTAAAGAGTAATTTGTAAGACTCCCAAGATTAAAATGTACTACCTTGATGAGCTTGTCTATCACCACTAAAATAACATAATGCTTTTTCTTAGACATTGGTAAGCCTTGAATCAAATCCATACTTATAACTTGCCATCTATATTTTAAAATTTCTTGAGGGTACAATAGTCCTACTAGATGAACATGCTCAATTTTGACTCTTTGGCATTCTAAACTTCTTGCCACATATTTGGTAACATCCTTCTTGAGTCTAGGCCAAAAATACAATGGTCTTAAGGTTGCCATAAGTTTGGTCACTCCTAGATGAATTGAATAAGGAACACTATATGTCTCTTCTAAGACCATAGTCCTTAATCCACCCAAATTAGGAACATATATTCTTTCCTAAAACCTTAATAGTCCATCTAACTCAAATTTATAACCTTTAAATATGTGATTGGTGGAATATTTATCTAAGATGCCTTAACCTTCAAGTAGTGTTCACATTTTTGCAATTAGTTTAATACCTATTACCTAAAGGTAGGTTGAATAGTAGTAATAACCACAAGATGTCTTCTCCTACTAAGAGCATCTATAACTCTATTTACTTTTCCTTTGATATAATGAATATCAAATTCATAATCAATCAAAAACTCTAACCATCACCTTTTCAGGCATTCAAGAACTAGGTTGTGTGAAGATATATTTGAGTCTCAAGTGATCTATCTTGAGATCAAATGGTTTTCTCATTAAGTAATGTCTCTACATCTATAAATCATGCATAGTGGCTACTAGCTCTAGGTCATGTAATGCATAATTGACCTAGACTCATTTATGTCACTACCTATCTATTCTACATTAGGACTCCACCTATACCTTCACTTGAGGCATCAATTATGACAAAAAATCTACCATTTGGATCATGTACAATAAGAATTGGTGTTTTTTGAGTTTATGATTCAATGTTAGAAAGACTTTCACACTTATCTATATCCATTTAAACCTTTTACCTTTTTTTGTAGGGAGCTAATATGATTTTCACTTTTTGGAAATCATTCTACAAATCTTCTATAATAACCTACTAAACCCGTGTAGCTATGGACTTCCTAAACATTATGTGGAGTTTTCCACTCCATTATGACCTTAATCTTAGCTGAATCCATTGAAATTCCTTCAGTCAATATAATATGTCTAGGATAGTGCATCTTTCTTTGATAAAAATTGCATTTCGAAAACTTGCCAAAAAGTTGATGTTGTCACAATCATTGCAAAACTATCCTCAAATGTTGATCATGCTCTTTCTCAAATTTTGGATAGACCAATATATCATCTAAGAAAACTATGACAAATTCATCCAAAAAATCCTTGAATATACTATTCATTAAGTTCATGAAAGTTGTTCCAATGAGAATTAGTGACTCCAAAAGGAACTACAGTGAACTCATAATTTCCATATTGAGTTCTAAAAGTTGTTTTGGGTACATCTTCCTCTTTGATCCTTAATTGATGATATCTAGATCTAAGATCTATCTTTGAAAATATTGTTGCTTCCTTCATTTAATCAAACAAATCACTTATCCTTGAAAGTGGATGCCTATTCTATGCACAAGCAAAGTGTGTTATCTTTCTTGTTTACAAAAATTATGGGTGCTCCCCAAGATGACATGCTTGGCCTAATCAGTCCCTTTACCAACAACTCTTGTAGTTTAACCTTTAATTCATACAACTCAATTGTATTGATTCTATAAGGGGATTTGGACTATAGTCTATTACTAGGTAGAATATTTATAGAGAAATCAAATTCTCCTCTTAGTGGTACCCCTAGCAATTCCTTAGGAAAGACACCCCGAAATTCTTGAAGAATTAGATAGTCTTCAATTGAAGGCTCCTTAACATTGTCAAGGTCGTCTATATGAATTGCATATAGATATCAACCTTTTCTTTTTAACTTCATTTGCATGGCTGAAATCAACTCTAGCACTAAACAGATCCATTTAATCTCTAGTTCTTTGATCATTTTTTTGAAGTGGTTTTTCCACCCCTATAAATTCTAGTGTCTTAATCCATTGGACCAAGGTGGCTATAATATCTATGAGGGTTGTAGTATCCATTCTTTGAGCTTCTCCACCTTGTGGTGGCTCTTTTGATATGCTCTACTTGTTCAATCTCCTAGAACTTTTTCTAATTGTTTAGCTTGGCATATGCAACATGCAAAGCTTCTCGATCTTCCAAAGCTTCTTGTAAATGTCTTTCTAAATGACTTACTTCATTATCAAGTTGATTGGTAGTTTTAGAATAACTTGTTGTAGGACAGTTTTCTTGGTGTATTTTAGATTGAATGAGCACTTGGAATGCTCTGTCTTAGTTGGAATGACTTGGTTGTATCACTATACTTTATTCCCATGTGGATTTGTTGTATTTTAGAGAGTGATGAGGTCCTTGTTTGTCATTCTCATAGTCTTCTCATAGTTGAAATAGTTCGAGATGGGTACAAAAGGATCAAGTGGCACATACCTATCAAATAAAGGTGTTTCAATTCTTTTGAGGGAATTTTCCTTGGGTTTTCATTTGATTACATCATATCTGGGGGTGTGATAAACAACACAAAATAAATGGAATGGGGAGAAAGGAAGATGAAAATTAACAGCGAGATAAGGATGAAATTGGCGAATGAATGTAAGAAATGGAATAGGCACACAACATTCTTATCAAAAAAGATTTATCCTTTGCATTGGGTTCACCAAAATGTGTGTTGTTCAAAATGTGATTGAGACATGACATGGGTGAGTCAAAATCTGATGTGGCACATGAATTGTATCCTTGCTATGATTGATGACCCAATCTCTCTTTCTCTCATGGTAAGAGCCAATTGAGTGGAGGTAGAATTGAGGGGTTATTTTGTTCACAAGGAAGTAGATTTCACTGGATCATGCTTGGGTTGGTCATGTTCTGTGTAGATTTATGTGTTTGGCATCTAAGTTGATATGAGTATGAAAAATTTTGATTTTTGTTGTGGTTGTAATTGTAATAAGACTCAAACAGTCACTTATTCTAAGCCTAGCATGAAGACTATTTTATTGTTTTATGATACAGTGGTGATCTAACCTCCTTTGTTCATTTTGAATGACTTGTTGAATGAGTCTTTGTTGATAAATGATTCTTTATTGATGTTCTTTGGCTTGTCTTTTTCTTTTGTTGAATGAGCCTCAAGATGAGTTCCTTCTCTTAGGTTGTTTCCTCTGTCTTAGGCACATTGAATGCTAGACAAAAGGGGGAGATTTTCTTTTCTTTTCTTTTTCATGGTTGAATCAAACAAAATTGTTGGCAATGTCTTGAGTTGTTGACCTCATGACAAAATTGAGGATTTTCTTAATCTTTTTTTTTTTGGTGTGTTTTTCAATGTTTTTGGTGTTTTAAAGATTTCCTATATGAAACTATGATAAATGAATGTAGACAACTTTCAATTTATTTTTTGAAATTTTGAATGAATTAATTAGTATGAAAGGGAAAATGTATTAGACTATATGACTTTTTGTATGCAATCTAAACTATATTTTTTATGTATTTTCGTGGATCTATTTTGATGTGTAATCTTATGAAATGAAATTTAATCTAAGCGCAATGAAAATAAATTTGTTATAAAAAAATAAATCTAATCTAAGAAATTAAAAATAAAATCTATTCTATGAAAGAAATTTAAAACTACCTATCAAGAGAAAAGAAAACAAATGTTTACTTCTTCAGGAGCAAGATTTGCTTTCCAAATTACTAAGAAAACTTGAAAAAAATAATGAATTAGGTACTGATGGATAGCATAAGCCCTCAAAGGTCCTTTTTAGTAACCATATCTTCCTATACAACAATGAGGTCCTCATTTGAGCAACATGGACAAAAATGGGGATACGAAAAGTAATTGAATTGAGCTTAGAAGCTATAAAAATAAAAAGCAATTTGATTGAGCATAAGCATGCTATGGAAAAATGATAAATGACTTGAGCTTTGAAGTTATGGAAAAAATAAAAGGCACACAAGGTCCTACTATTTAAAGATAACTTTTTAGAAAGTTATCTTTGTCTTTCACATGCTTTATATATCTATATTTCCTACATTTAGGCTTACTATTAAAGGTAGCCACTAATAACCATGTTTTTAGCATCCCTCGTATCTAAAGGGAATAATTTCATACTCTAGTACTTGATACCATTTAAAATCCCTAGCCTTTAGGGTTATACTTCTTTTGAAGGGGGGTTAGATCATATTCCACACATATCCAAACATAAACTAAGAGGCCTTTCCTATGATAAGATTGAAAGATATTAATGACCACCTCCAAATATTTTTCAATCATCTTGAGAACATAAGGCTCGACTAGAATTTTTGGGGGAGGGCATAGATACATATCCAAATAGGGGCTATAGAAGGTATTTCCTCTAAAGAATTGAATCCCACATTCTAGTGCTTCATAAATAGACCTGTATTTGTAAAGAAATAAGACCCACTCCCCAAAACCCTACCCTTGTTAGGTTCATTTAAGAAAACTTCTATAAGATATCCATTTGCAAAAGACTAAAGCTCAAATTCTCCATTAGCCTTCCTATCTTTTGGCCTACTGATAAAGTTCTTCCAAAGAAAGTTAGAAGCCTAAGAAATGATAGGTCAAACTCCCATCTTGGAAGGTGGAGGTGTTTTCCTAAATTATTCCACATCTAGCTAATAAGTGGAGAATATTCAAGGCCTAGCATGCATGAATTTGATCCATTATTTGCCTAAGCCATCTTATTTTTGGTTGTTGTTGCTGTCATGACATAAATTTCCTTATCTTGGATCAAAAAATTAGGTCAAGCTATGGTGTCCCTAAAAAAACAAGAGGGGGAGGTTACTGGGAGCCATTGAAGGTGAAACTAGAGATTGAAATCCCAAAAACTATGAAAGACATGTAAGAAAATCCAAACAAAAAAAAAAATCACCAAACCCTATAAAATCTCTTCTTCCCATGAAGAAAGGTGATTCTTTCATATTACTCATTAACATCTCTTACATATATTATTTGCACATTAGATTCTCAATCGATTGCTTCATTTTCATGTTATTCTTTATTCTTAGCATTGAAATATAATTATCATCCTTAAAATTTTGTAGATCGATAGCATTGTCCAAAACAAAAGGTCCCATGAAGATTTCCACATCCTAACTATAGAATGCTCTCACTCCTTAGCATTAAACAAGCATCAGTTTGGTCATAGGGTTATCACTCCTATAAGTTAGTTCTCCTCTAAGTAGCACTCTTTTTCAAGATATGCCTAAATCATCTTTGTTAAGGACTTTATCATTTTGGCCTCCTTGTTTTATTGGAATTGTATAATGTTTTAAAGTTTAAGTTATATAAATTTGTTTTTGTGACTTGGGCTTAGTGGTGACAGATTATTTATGAACCAAACAAGTTTGTTAGAATTTAGAAATATTAGCTATTTTTAGTATGATAATTATCCAAATGAAAAAATTATCAATTAAACTTGATTATTATATTTATTTAAATATAAACATAAATATTGATATTTTATTTTATTGTATCATATATAATATGTTATGATTCTCATTTAAATGACAGTTATATATCTAACTATATGATAATCATTCATGAGTTTCATTAAAAATATTTGAATCAAACCTATAATGAGGTGATTAATGGAGAAAGACAAGGCCATCGCGATTCACCATGATTTTGTGGCTCACAGCTTGCCTTTCACTATAAATGGTTTTTCTTTCTTTTATCATGTTTCTTGTGTATCTTTTATTGTCAGTGGGTCCTAAAATTGACATAGTATTTTGTGATTTACTGCAATAGAAACAAGATACCATTGGTGGTACTCCCAATCTATGGAGAAAATTTTGATGATTCAAAATTCAGGAAAAAAAGGTTAGAAATGCTTAAAAAGTTGATATCCTTATAAATTTTTATTTAGGTAGTAATATATATACAAATTAGTTTGTAAAACTTATTTTACATAGTAATTTTATACATCATTTATATTAAATTGTGTTTAATATTTGTCCATTTTTATTAGCTAAAAATAACCTAAAAGATATTTAAGAGTAATTGTTATAGAGAAGGGGTCAAAAGTTTGAAACTCATTGATAATTCATAGCCGACACCAACTATTTAGCTAAGGTGGATAAAGCTGCTAGGTTAAGCTATTTACATGAGGCAAAAAATAAAAGAAAAAATGGAAAACACCAAAAAAAATATGTTGCATCGATGTTTATATGAGGGAGATATGGTAAAATCCAATGTTAAGAAGAATGCATTATTGGATGATAGAAAACACTAAAACATGTTGCACAGAGCTTCATTTGAAGTGAATCAAATGAGGGAGAGGGTCCCATAGTGGGTCACCCTAACTTGACCCCCCCACTTGGTGCGACACATCATCCAAAATTAAAAAAATTGCATCTACCACCTAGTCGATGACGTGGACACCCTAAATATTTTGTTTGGAGGGCTGAAGCATTTTTTCCACGTGGACGACATGTCATTTTGGTGGAAGTGAAATTCCAAACCTTTTTAAAGGCTAACCGATGATCGGTCATAAGGACCCTTGGTGGTGGTACGTTACATCATGGATAGTGCTTAGCATGCCATGTGGCATGTGAGCATAGTGCCACCTTTATTTCTCACACTCTCACATCAACTCTGTACTTCTATCTTATTCAATTTCCTATTGCTGCATTTACTACTTTGCAGTCCGCATTTCCCTAGCCTTTATGCCTATTGGGACCCAAAATAACTGCAACCCAAAACCCTAAAACATCACAATCACCAAGGCTAGGGGTGTTGTCGAAGTGATTGAAATAGGTTTATTAATAAGTCAAGGGTGATCTTGGCCAACTAACATGAGTGGGTATACTCCTATGTAGTTTAGGCTCAGCTAGACCTAGGAGGGATATTCCTAGAGGCACGAAATAAAACACAAACAAACTAACACAACCATACCAAATGTACACTTGACCCCTAAAGTTGTCACTAAGTCAAGACAAACTGGTTGCACAGGCCTCTATATTAAGCTGATTCAACTGTGTGAATGTATAAGCACAGGAAAGATGATTTTTTCCCCTAAACCATAGGTGAATGATTTTTTGATTTAAAAGAGTGATTGGTCCCTCTCCAATATGGACCGGTACCTACTCCATTGGGCAACTGAGTCATAAGAAATAAAGAGGAAGGAAAGGACTGAACCAACATCAATATAAAACTAAAATATATTCACATACATTTCTCAGATCATACTTCATACATTAAACATATTTAATTATCCAAAACCAAACTACAATGACCCATTTGCAACAAAGAAATGATCCAACACAAAGCATGTATTGAAATAAATGTTGTCACACATTATCAAATCTCTATTACAATCGCACCAGCAAATGTGGTGAAGGAAAAATACAAATTTATGACTATGCATTCCCCTGAATCACTACAAATAGTCATGGAGACATACAACCATATAAAATATGTGTTACAATTCATTCCTACACTACATAAAACACATTCCTCCATTCAATGCCCTAACTGACTTGATTTGAAACCCTAAAATTATCTTGAGGCAGTACAAACCAAACAATTGGTTCAACGACCAACCCTTGAAAACATCTTTGAATTATGTATATATAGCAATCCTTTTTTCTTTTTAGCCCGAGGTGTTGAAATTAAGTCAACATGCCAAGCCCATGCTATATTCAAATTCGCCCAGACCCCCATCAAAATATTAGTGAATTTCCTAGGCGTCCATTCCCTACATACTAAGTTTGCCATTGGAAGATCCTGTAGAAAATATTAAGCACTGAAACGCTTCATCTTGTCCATTAAATACATGTACATTAAAGGCATGCAATGTTTCAGCTACCATCCCAACATCTTTATCAATTCTACATTCATTGTAGCCAAGGAGTAGAAGGACATTTAAAATAAAAGCCCACCAAAAGTGTCTGTAAAGATTTTACCACACTTTAAAATATTTTAAACTATTACATTTATACTTCATGCTTTACACTAATTTATACTTTAATTTTGCCTTATCGGCAAAATCCTTCCATCACGAAGTTTCCTCTTTTCTACATTTGGGCCCTCTGTCAAAAAATTGCCCTATCAGAAAAATTGAGAGAACACAAACCACCCATCTCTCATTTGTTGGAAAAATTTCCCCTTCACAAGCCACCTTTCTTTACCAACTTATCATTTTGCCCTCCTTTTCACCTTATCGATAATTTTTTTCTTTTTACAAACCATTCCTTTGCCATCGTCTTCTCACTTTCTCATTTAATCAATGAAATTTGACTTTTGTGAACTAGCCCTATTTCATTCTTTGTTTCCTTTATCTTTTCTTTGTCTCTTGTCTCTCCCTTTGTTGGGAAAAAGGCCCATTAGCGAACTAAGTCATCGATGAACCAAGTGGTTTTCTAACTTAGCCTTTTACTGATCAACCTTGCCTTAACCATTTCTTTTTTTTTTTGCCTTTGCTATTGATGAACCAATCTCTTTACTTTTTCCTTTGCCGTGGCCTTCTCCCCTTTTGATGCAAATTCTTTGTAGTCTAGGTGCAACTTCTCCCTATGCATGCACAAAGGCACCACATGGCGGCTTCACGCACCAATTTTTTTTAAAGTGGTGGGCCATGTCTTTTCCTCCATGATACATCTCTATGAATGCCACATGTTTGCATGATGCAATTCTTCCCAGTGCTAGAGAAAAAGCTTTCAAAATGTTGTGTCATCTCACCACATGTCCCGTTTGCATTTCAGTTGGCAAAGGCAGTAATGTTTTATTTGTTTATGTGCTCAAGCAGTGGACTGTTCCATGTGTAAGAAAGGCACAAGCCAAGAATTCTATAAAGCTCATAGATCTTTTAAATAGCACCATAAACTCTTTCTTGAATGAGCCAGCTGTTGAGTGAATGGGGTGGTGCCACATGTTGCAAAACAACCTATTGGCGAACCTGGCAAATCAGACTTTGGAAGTCGGGGCATTTCCCTTCACATGTGCAACTTTGTAAGAGAAGAAGAGAGTGCCCGACCCTAAAATACTTAGATAAATGAAAAGCATCAGGAGTCAAGCCTTGGGCCTTCTCCCTTCCTCCTTCCAAAAGAAGGGAGGAAGGAAAGGAAATCATTGCCAATTATATAGAAATATGAAGTCATCGAGGGTCAGCCCCTGAGCCTTCACCATTCCACCTTATGCCTTCCAGAAGAGAGAAACAAGAATCCCCACCATCCGCCCTCTGCACAAAAAATAAAAGGAAACCACTTGACCTCAAGCATTGGGGCTTTCGCCTTCCATCTTCCCTGAAGGGATGAGGAAGAACCAATCCTCGATCTTCATCGCACACTTCATACTTAGAAGAATTTTCAAGTAGACCATATCAGATTTTGACCCTCGGGCCCTCTCCCTGGCACCTGCGTTGAAAAAGACCAAAGGCCAAAGGCCCAAAACTCCAACCTCTGATACACTTAGATGAATTTTGGTGCCTAATTTCAGAGCTGATAGACAAAGAAAGATAGGAGACATGAACCCCAAACTGTGAAACTCTAACAAAGGCATAAAATACAAGGAAACACTTAGAAAGTTTTGGACTTAGTCATTCTTTGGGCCTTTCCCCTATACTTTCAAAAGGAAAACACATAGAGGGGTATTTAAAGAGACCCATGGGAAATATCTCTAATAAGTTATCAATGATGGGCTCTTCAACAAGGCATAGAGTTAGATTTAGATGGATTTAGGGAAAAATAATGCATTTTAGGAATTGGTTTTACATGTCCCAATAGTGCTGCCTCATTTCAGAGCTATGGAGCCTTCAATGCTTTGGTCCTTTCCATTGATGAAATGTTGACACCCCATTACCAACAATGTTTATCACGTATGGTTATTGCAGATGGCACCAAAACATGGTCACTTTGGCTTTCAAGATGCTAGTTTTCACACTAGAGATGGTCATTTAAGCTTTGGAGATGGATCATATGAAGTTTGAAGTTGTTCGACTCCTTTCTCCTTCGATGCTATTTATTGATGGCTGCCTGCATGACCCTGGTATGGATTCTACATACTGGTAAGTCTATGATTTAGTAAGCTCAAAAAAATTGAGGTTCTTTTGGTTTTTTTTGGTATGGTTTATGCATGCACACTCACTTTTTTTTGTTGTTTGCAATGATAGGATTTCTTCCATCTACTGTTGTCTTTGGTCGTAAATGGAAGGTTCTTTTGGTCTTATGTCTAGTTGTAATCATGATGGTTCAGTATTCAAATGGGTTTATTGTTTATCCATGGGTATTAAAATATTTTTTATTGTTTGCAATGGGATTTCTTCCATCTATTCCTCTCTATGGTCATAAATGGAAGGTTCTTTTGGTTTTCGATCTGGTTGTAATCATGATGGTTCGGTATTAAAATGGGGTTATTGTATATCCATAGGTATTAAATTATTTGTTATTGTTTGAAATGGGATTTTTATGTCTATTTCTATCTATAATCATAAATGGAAGGTTCTTTTTGTTTTCTGAGTGGTTGTAATCATGAGCATTCAGTATTAAAATGGGGTTAGTGTTTATCCATGGATATTAAAATACTTTTTATTGTTTGCAATGGGGATTTTTCCTATTGGAATTAGGTTTATCATTAATGTCAAAAGAGTGTTTGTTGTCCTTGCATCTGTTGTCCTTTGTTGTCATCAAGTGATCTCTATGAAGAATGATCTGCAAAGTTGAATGTCAGTGATGGAGTTGGTATGTTTGTGATCTCTATGAAGAATGATCTATGAGGAGTGAACACAGTTGGATGGAATGGATTGGCTCATCAATGGAGTTGTGTCATCAAGTGGTAAGTGTGTCATCAAGTGGAAAGTAGTTCTGCATGTTCATCATGCTTCTTCATGCTTCTACTTGCTCAGGGTTTGACAAATCTTGATCTTCTAGGATCTATGTAAGCAAGGTTCAACAAGAACTCATTATTAGAGTGATGTCAAAAGAGGTTGATTAGTCAGTGGTGGAGTGAAGACAAGAGGTTGTTTGAGTTCCTATATGCAATGAGGCATTATATCAAGTGATCTCAACCAGGTGTTGAGACATTACATCAAGTGATCTCATCTAGATGATCTCAACTTATATTGGCTGTCAAATGCACCATTGAGGTTGCATCATTGTTATGGTGGACACAACATTAGTGTTCAATGGAGAAGGACAATATATATTTGTTGTCATTTCATTGATGTCAGAGGTCTCCTTACAAATATATGTGGTATATAAAGTGGTGCTTTTTAATAGAGCAAATCTTTGTATCCATTTAAGAAAGATTTGATGCCTACATCTAGGGTTTAAGGTGAATGACATTTCAATGTCATGTCAATGCATTGTTCTACTTTGTTCTTGCTCTGCAACTAAGGTTTCCTGTAGATGAGATATACTTAGTCTGAGTCATGATGTTGGGGTTTGGTTCTTTATAGATATTGAATCTGATGGTCTAACACCCTAAGAGAGAGTTCCTAAATACATCCTAAAATCCTTCAAACCAAAGTCATATGTTGCATGTCTTGTGACGGGTTGCTTTTTGTTTTAATCTTATAGTGACTTGTGATCACTAGTCACTTATAACTTAAGTGACCACTTGAGCCTTAGGCCACGTATGTTGACCGACCCCATCTCCTAGTTGGCACCAAAGTCTTCAGTGAAAGGTTTGTATTTGGGAGCCAAGTATTTAATCAATGGTCTCCATTTAAATTAACTAAGGGCATGAAGATTGAAATCTATGGTCTGCATTCAAACGTTAATAACTCTCCTTCATGCATGGATATTGATGGCCATATGACCATATAACTGTGTAAGGTGGTTGCAATAGTTTATTAACTAACTTTTGGTTCATTTTTTTAGGAAACACAAAACCCTAATGGAAGTGAATGTTTGTTGAGAGTGAGAATATTTTTTTGAAGTGTGTTTGAGTTTTTTGAGGATTTAATGATATAGAGAGAAAGTGATAATTTTGTATTATGTTTTACAACAACAAAAATACTGTTGTAGTAAAGGAATAGTGCAGACAACACATATGACATAGTGTAAATAAGGGTATACATGACAAAAGATTTCACATTGAGTTTGCAGATGGTTGAAGACAGTAAGAATGATAATTCTATTAGAATGTGACATATAGAACCAAACTGAAAGCAAGGTTCTATATGTGTTTGAAGTTGTAGGTCCTTTGACTATTCCTAGATGAAAATAGTAGAGAGATTTTATGTCAGTTAGTGCTTATTCTTTTATGTTGCAGATAGAGACAAAAGATGCAAAGAGAATATGATGATTGCAGAAGTATAATGACGATTGCAGAGTATGATGGTAGAGCATTGATTGTAGAGGGCAGTGAAAGTATTAATATTAGAGTATGATGGTAGAGCATTGATTGCCGAAGACAGTGAAGGTATTCAGATTAGGTATTTTTTGTTTTGATGATGGCTTAATGTGTTATATCTATTTATTTGTGATAGGAACATTATGTATCATGAAAAGAAGAAGGTGTTTGATATGGGTGTGAATGTGTCTTGAGTATTGTAGTTCATGTTGCCATTGTAAATAGGATAGTGTATTGTTTCATTACTTTGTAAAAGAAAGATGCCATTGAGATGTTGATTTAAGAGCGTAGATGTTTGATTAAAAGAGTTATAGAACTCATCTATAACCTAGGATTTCAATGTAAACAGAGTAGTACTCTGTATATCTTCATGTTTTGTGTTTGGAGTTGGTGCTCCTGAAAGACTTGGAGTTGGTGCTCCTGAAAGATTTAGAGTTGGTGAAAGGAATAGGTGTTCCTATCAGTGCATGATCAGTGAGATTATTTTCTAGTGAGGCACAAATGTAGTCAGTGAGACCTAATAAAGATTTTGGTGAGGTTGCATAGTGGTTTTTCCTTGTTTAGGGTTTTCCACTTTAAACATTTGTGTCATGGTTTCATTTTTTAAGATTCTATTGCTCTCTATGTCTTTGGCATGTTCATATTAATTACATTTACAACTATTGGGCTGATGAATGAATTAGTTTTATCATATCACTGATTCACCCCCCATCTCAGTGATCCATTGTATTCCAACATTTCCATCTATTGATGTATATAATCATAAATGGAGGGTTCTTTTGTTTTTTTGAATGGTTACAATCATGAGGGTTTTGTATTTAAATGGGGTTCTTGTTTATCCATGGCTATTAATTTTTTTTTATTGTTTGCAATGGGATTTCTTCCATCTATTACTATTTGTAATCATAAATGGAAGGTTTTTTTGGTTTTCTAAGTGGTTGTAATCATGAGGGTTCTATATTTAAATGGGGTTCTTGTTTATCCATGGCTATTAATTTTTTTATTGTTTGCAATGCATTTGCTTCCATCTATTTCTATCTATGGTTGTTAATGGAAGGTTATTTTCATTTTCTGTGTGGTTGTAATCATGAGGGTTATGTATTTAAATGGAGTTCTTGTTTATCCATGGATATTAATTTTTTTATTGTTTGCAATGGGATTTCTTCCATCTATTGCTATATGTAATTGTAAATGGAAGGTTCTTTTATTTTTTTGAGTGGTTGTAATCATGAGGGTTCCATAATTAAATGAGGTTCTTGTTTATCCATGGCTATCAATTTTTTTTATTGTTTCCAATGGGTTTTATTCCATCTTTTGTTGTCTATGGTTGTTAATGGAAGTTTGTTTTATTTTTTGTGTGGTTGTAATCATGAGGACTCTGTATTTAAATGGGGTTCTTGTTTATCCATGGTTATTAATTTTTTTTATTTTTTCCAATGGGTTTTCTTCCATCTATTGCTATCTATGGTTATTTTTTGTGTGGTTGTAATCATTAGGGTTCTATATTTAAATAGGATTGTTTTGTGGTGGAATGTATAGTTTAATGCTTCAGGCTCTTTATTTCTTTAACTTTGTACTTCAAGGATTCAAAAGATTCTAAATATCAAAACTAGTGTTCAAGGGTGTTTGTTGGAACAATTTAACGTATTTTTGAGTAGTGTTTATCAACATAGTATAATGGTTGTCTTCTGTGTTTTGTAACACATTTATTGGTTGTGGAAATTACAATATTCTATTCGATCATCACTATGACAAATTTTAGTTTACAGTTTATAATTGTAGAAATTGATTGACAAATGTTTTAATGGTTGCAAAATATTTTCTTAGAACTACATTTACTCTTTAATTTAATATCATATTGAATACCTTGTAAAAGCATGTTTAATTCAAAACTCAATCTGCAATATCTCCTAATTAATATCCTAATAATACAATCGGGCCCATTCACCGTTTTTAACTGGAATAAGCTTTATGTCCTTTTTTCATACATATTCATAATTGTAAATCTCCTTTTAAGACATTCATGTAGCATATTTTTATACACAAATGTTTCTTCTATCTCAACACCATGTAGCAATTACTCTTTATGTTTACTTCATAATTCAATCTGCAATATCTCCTAATCAATATCCTAATAATACAATTGAGCCTATTCACTATTTTTAATTGGAATAATCTTTATGTCCTCTTTTCATACATATTCATAATTGTAATTATCCTTTTAAGACATTCATGTAGTATATTTTCGTACACGATTGTTTCTTCTATCTCAACTCTATGTAGCAATTACTCTTTATGTTTACTTCATAAGTCAATCTACAATATCTCCTAATCAATATCCTAATAATACAATTGGGCACATTCACCATTTTTAATTGGAATAAGCTTTATGTCCTCTTTTCATACATACTCATAATTGTGAATTGCTTCTTAAGATATTCATGTAGCATATTTTCATACAGAATTGTTTCTTCTATCTCAACTCCATGTAGCAATTACTATTTATGTTTACTTCATAATTCAATCTGCAATAACTCCTAATCAATATCCTAACAATACAATCGGGCCCATTCACCATTTTTAATTGGATTAAGCTTTATGCCTAAATACAATGAAAAACCCATTATTCCTTAGGATCTCAACACTCCTTGGTCATTCATTCTCCTACAATCATAATCTAGTCATTTTAACATAATTTTCAGAAGTTGCATGAAGGCTTCAAGGGTTCTTACTATTGTAAGAATCAAGGACTGTCATGTTCATGAGAAATTATATTAGTAATAGTAATGAGGGATGCCATGACAATCAAGTGGGTTATGGATGTTGTCATCATGATAGAATCCTAGGGTTTATTATTTTGTTATTCAAATATTGAAGATTCCATGTTGAAACCCTAGGGTATTGTTTGAGATTATTATCCATTTTGAAAATGTTGTCATATGCATGTGTGTGACTGTCAAAGTGGTGTAAATTTAAGTATTTTCTATATGAACAGTCCATTCCAAAGATGCTAAGTGTAATGATCAAGGGTTATAAAATTATGCCAAGTCTAGCAAACCTTAGGTAAATGATCTTGTTGAGGAAACATGGATGAGAGCATTTGGTTGAAGTTTTTAGGATGTCCTAACAATCTTGTTAGTGTAAGGAAGTACCAGTCTATCATTCAAGAATGTAAACATGCCACATACATGATGGACTATATAACTACTAAGAAGATTGTCCTTCAAGTCTTCCATATGGAAAATCAGTTACCATATGACTGTTATGCCCAATAGTATAGTCATTAGTGACTATTCATATTATGATAGGGTCATATTTTAGGTTGCTAGGCAAGTTTTGAAGGACTATCTGGATGTTATTAAAGTTACAAAGTGTGGTCATCAGTGCAAACATGGTTATAAGCCTTTGAAATTGTCATTTCTTAATGCTGATCAATCATTTATGACTGTTATAAGTAGCACAGTCATGTTTTGAAAGTGAAAATCATATGCTATATAGCTAGGGGATTTTCATCATGGGGGTTTTAGTATCTTCATGGGATTAATTATTGATCCAATGCTTGAGAATTTTCCCAATAAGACCTAACGTGCATGTTTCTTTCTATGACAATGGAAGAGGGTTTGCCACTCAGCAAGAACACACATCATTCATTTTGCAAAAGGACTATTATACAAAAGAGTTACCCAACCACCTTGTGACAGTCATGTTACTAATTAGTTATAGTAGTCACAGCATAGAAAATGGTCCAAGGCCCTACCATTGAGTTGAAGAAGTTATCCATGTGCAAACTTTAAAGGTGGTGCCATGTAAATGTTGCATAAGACTATCATAAAAATGGTTATACATTTGTTTGACCTCATGTTTTGCTATATTATTATCATTTATTGTTTTAGGATTGTTCATACACCTAACTCATGGTCCTCTTATCACAAAAATAGTCATCTCATAGTCCTGTTATTATGCCCTAAATTTTTGCATTCTCGATAGCTTATAGCCTAGAATGATTGGGATGCTTGGCATATGAAATGAGACCTCCCCTAGCATTTAGCCACCCACCCTGATGTGTTGGTGTAATTGGTTTAGTCCCAAGACCTATGGAATGTTAAATGTCACTCCTAGCACCTTTCCACTAAATGAAGCTGAAGTATTTTGGAAGAACGCACTTAATTTCAACATGGTCAAACAGACTGGAGTTGACCAAAACTAAGAGAGGTTATTGTGGATGGACCACACATGCACCTGTAGGTCCAAGCATAATGTTTCCAGCTACCACAAATTTGGAGAACTACTCCGTCAAAGTTTGGTAGTTTTTTGGTCTTAAGGATCTTAAGGGACTTTGCTGGTAGCCTATTGCCTAGAACAACTATGATGCTTGGCACATGAAATAAGACCTCCCTTGGAATTTACCTACCCACCCTGATATGTTGGAATAGTTTTTTCAACCCCACAATGAGAAAAACAAAAAATATGGCACTTGGGAAGATTGTGCTACATGAAACTAAAGCATTTTGGAAGAATGCATTTGATTTCGACACGGTCAAATGGACTAGAGTTGACAAAAACTAAGAGAAACTATTGTGGATGGACCCCACATGTACCTATAGGTCCAAACATAACATTCCCATCTACCACAAATTTTGAGAACTATTCCATCAAAGTTTGGCAATTTTTGGTCTTAGGATCTTAAGTGACTTTGGCGGTAGCTTATAGTCTGGAACGATTAGACCCTTGGCATATGAAATAAGACCTCCCCTGGAATTTACCCACCTACCAAAATATATTGGTGTATTCCATTCAGCCCCACGAGCCATGGAATACAAAATGTCACTCCTAGAACTTTCACTGCATGAAACTAAAGGATTTTGCAAGAATACATTTGATTTCAGCACGGTCAAACAAACTAGAGTTGACCAAAACTGAAAGAGGTTATTGTGTAAGGAGCCCATGTACACCTATAGGTCCAAACAAGATGTTCCCAACTACCATGAAATCTGAGAACTACTTCGTCAAAGTTTGCCAGTTTTTTGGTCTTATGGATCTTAAGGGACTTTGCTGGTAACCTGTTGCCTGGAATGGCTGGGATGCTTGGCGCATGAAATGAGACCTCCCCTAGTATTTTCTTGCCCACCTCAATGTGTTGGTGCAGTCCATTTAACCCCATGATGAGCAGAACAAAAAATATGGCAACTGGGAAGGTTGTGCTACATGAAACTAAAGCATTTTGAAAGAATGCATTTGATTTTGGCACGGTCAAATGGACTTGATTTGACCAAAATTAAGAGAGGTTATTGTGTATGGACCCCACATACACCTATAGGTCAAAATAGAACATTCTTATCTACCACAAATTCTGAGAACTATTCTGTCAAAGTTTGGTAGTTTTTGATCTTACGATCTTAAGTGACTTTACCGGTAGCTTACAACCTGAAATGACTGGGACCCTTGGCACATGAAATGATACCTCCCCTAGTATTTACCACCCACCCTGATGCATTGGCATAGTCCATTCGGTCCCATGAGCTATGGAATGCAAAATGTCATTCATAGCACCTTTCCACTGCATGAATCTAAAGGATTTTACAAGAATACATTTGATTTTAGCATGGCCAAATGGACAGGAGTTGACCAAAACTGAGAGAGGTTATTATAGATGGACTACACATGCACTTGTAGGTCCAAATAGAACATTCCTAACTACCACAAATTCTGAGAATTGTTCCATCAAAGTTTGGTAGTTTTTGGTCTTATCTTAAGTGAGTTTGTCGGTAGCTTACAGCCTAGAATGAATGGGACCCTTGGCACATGAAATGAAAACTCCCCTAGAATTTACCCACCCACCCTGACATGTTGGCATAGTCTATGCATCCTCACAATATATGGAATGCAAAATGTCACTCCTAGCACCTTTCCATTGTATGAAACTAAAGGATTTTGCAAGAATGCATTTGATTTCGGTACAGTCAAATGAACTAAAGTTGACCAAAACCAAGAAAGGTTATTGTGGATGGACCACACATACACATGTAGGTCCAAACAAAACATTTTCAACTACAATGAGTTTTGAGAATTGCTCCATCAAAGTTTGGCAGTTTTTTGGTCTTAGGGATCTTAAGGGACTTTGTCATTAGCCTATTGCTTGGAATGGTTGGGATGCTTGGTGCATGAAATGAGACCTCGCCTGGCATTTATCTAACCACCTTGATGTGTTGGCACAATCTGTTCAGCCCCACGATGAGTAGAACAAAAAATATGGCACTTGGGAAGGTTGTGCTACATGAAACTAAAGCATTTTGGAAGAATGCATTTGATTTCGACACAGTCAAATAGAGCAGAGTTGACAAAAATTGATAGAGACTATTGTGGATGGACCCCATGTACACTTGTAGGTCCAAACATAACATTCCCAACTACCACAAATTCTGAGAACTATTCCATCAAAGTTTGGCAATTTTTGGTCTTAGGATCTTAAGTGACTTTACCGGTAGCTTACATCTCGAAACAATTGGGACCCTTGGCACATAAAACAAAACCTCCCCTAAAATTTTCCCACCCACCTCAATGCGTTACAGTAGTCAATTTGGCCCCACAAGTTATGGAATGCATAATGTCACTCCTAGCACCTTTCCATTGCATGAAATTGAAGGATTTTGCAAGAATACATTTGATTTCAGCACAATCAAATGGACTGGAGTTGACCAAAACTCATAGATTTTATTGTGGATGGACCCCATGTACACCTATAGGTCCAAACAAAATGTTCCTAGATGCCACGAATTTGAAGAACTACTCTGTCAAAGTTTGATAGTTTTTTGGTCTTAGTGATCTTAAGGGACTTTGTCAGTAGCTTATTGCTCAAAATGATTGGGATGCTTGGTGCATGAAACAATACCTCCCTTGGTATTTACCCACCCACCCTGATGTGTTGGCATAGTCTGTTCGGCCCCACGATGAGTAGAACGAAAAATATGTAGTCATCTTCATCGTCTGCAAGGGAAAAATGTTCACCATATAGAAGTTGAAATGAGGATTGCAAATCATGCCAAATGTACATGTCTCTCCCTATTTCTCTCTCTTTCTCTCTACCTCATTTTTCTCTTACCATAACCCATATGGAAGGTGAAATGAGGGTATACTAGACCTATAGAGGATGAAATGATGATAGGAAAATCATGTTAAACATATAGAAGTTGAAATGAGCTTAAGAAAATAATGTCAAACATATAGAAGGTGAACTTGTGAAGTTATAAATGTAGTGTCCTAAAATTGCCACAAAACTATGTTATGAAGTTCTAATTTTTATATAAAACCTAAACATACACATATCTCAGCTCAAAAAACATGTTCAATACATACAATTACCACAATGGACTTGTGATGAGAACATTCCTTATGTTCAACACAATATTAGGATTTTAAATAGTTCTACAAGCAACAGTCCATTTGAAGTATGTTTTGGTTTTTAAATAATTGCTTCTAAAATCTTACCACCCTCTCTTATCAAAAAATCCAAAGAATCTATTCAATCTCCAACTAAAATCAACCTGAAGCTACAAACTTTCATTACAAAAGTTACTCTTCTTTATTCCTATGATAGACATATGCCAAATTGAATCTTTCCATTATTCCAAGTGGCAAAGGTAGGACTGATTTAAGGAATAGGGAAATGGGTTTCTTTGTATGAATTGAAGCTCTTGTTTCCCCATGTACAAAAACAAGCAATGGAGGCCATTGGTGATAATGGGGAAGGACTGATTTGGATGCTACAACCATGTTAGTTGATTGACCCATTGATTCAAGAAGAGTTTGTAAGCTTCCCAAATGGGTGAGGTAAAATAATTGCCTAGAAAATATAGCTATTTTCATCATTACTAAAAACTTCTTCAAGGTGCTTGTGTACTAAGTGGGTAACCTTGCCTTGGAATTATTACTAACATGAATGAAGAAAATTGTTGTTAGTGTAACACTACTCATGGAGGCCCTCTTGCAATGGCTAAAAATTTAAAATACACATGGGTGAATGACACAAAAATAATTCTAACATATAATATATCATAGAATTTGGAGACAAGAAGAAAGGAATAGAGGGAGAGAAATATATAAAGAGTAAAATATGAAAGTTCTTTAATACAATAAGTTTTTGGCTCTTTATTTAATCTAAGGGCAAATCACATCCCTAGAAACTAGAGGCTTCACAACAAATCTCTAGTTGTGCAAATCTCTAGAATATTATAGATGACTATATGTTGTTACACATTAAATATCAAGAGTTTATTACTAACTATAGTCAATGTATTCATGTATTCTTGTATAACCACCACTACCAACCATAAGCTCGTGGTAACACATACAACCGTCTAACCAATTGTTTCAACTTGTAGTATTGTAGAACATTCTCTTAACATAACCAAGCCTTTAGATTGTTCCACATGAACTTCAACTCTTCTACAAGTGCACCTACATTATTATTTATGCTTCTACTAGCACAATTAAATATGTAGTTGTGATTACTTCAAATGACTCATGGTTAAATTTCCATAGCATCACCACATGTAGACACATATCCATGCTATATCACAACATCTAAAACTCACCACATCCTACCACATTGCATTTTATCATTGTTCTTGAAATAGTTTCCATATAAACTTAGGAAATCTCCATAGGTGAATAATGCACTTAAGTCCTAGCATAATTCATGAAAGACTACCTTGAAATTAATGACAATACTAAAACTAAAATTCTAAATTTGATTCAATTAGAAGAGAATAGAGATGTAACCTTACAACACTTTATTAAGCACCAAGGAGTTATGCAAAGATGGTGTGATAAAAGAGCTATAGTGAAATCTTATAGAATTTTTCACTCGGCTTTGTTTTTTGATAAGGCACTTGACAAGACAGGGTACCATGGGAAACTTGATTCTTTCTATAGCCAAACATTAAAATAATTGTGAATTTACACTTAGATTTAAAATGTCTTCATACCGATATGCCTAAACTTCATAGAGAGCCCCTCGGAACCTATCACAATAAATTGAAAATTTGTTTTTCTACTATTGAGATATGATCAAAGACTCAATCATTTTTTCACTGATAATTAGGTCACCAAAATTTATTACTTGACCTTGACTAACTTGCAACACTCTGAGGAGTCTAGAATCGACTTTAAACCATTTGTGACTATGACCACAAATTGATGAGTTCAATGAGTAATTTAACACTACAAATTGATTAAGGACATTTGTAACATAGACTTTATGATCTGTAGATATTAATGTTTTGAACTTGATTAAACTAATGTGACAAAGGGACTCCACATGCAACTTGGAATATCAACATCAAATTCAAGAGGTTAACTTAATGGCACGTCTTTTTAATGAGTGCTAAAATTTTAAAAAAAATTTAGTGGACAACAACTAGCTCTAGCAAAAGATCGGTGCATTATCTATTGGGTCATAAATTTGATAGTGTACACAATATAACAAGAAATAATAGAGGAATCTAACACAAGGAAAACTAAACATAAGGGAAAATACACACACAAAATAGAAACAAACATGAAAAAACTTCCTAGGTAACCTATCTACATGGTAGATCATGTGAATCCATGGATAGACTCAGAAAAATATGCATATGTGCCAAATAATGAACTATATATATGAAGCATCGATGAACCAAATTGTTATTTTCATTTCATGGTGAGGGATTTGAAGTCTTTTAAATGTATAAGCTTCATGAATAATGCATCATACCCAAACAATCACTCTTCCTCACAGGAGTTAGAAGCCTCTTGAATCAATTTAGTGTCACCATTTGTAATACTGATCATGTCTTCTTGCATTACATCATGCATATCAATGTCCCACATTTGGATGCATCTTTGATCATTTGAGTCTGAGGAGAATAAGTCTCAAGTTTCCCATGTTCAATGACTAGAAATCTGAGGAGAATAAGTCTCGGGTTTGGATGCATCTTAAATGAGTAGAAATCTTTTTCCCCTTTTATGTCTTACACATCCAAGATTCTAAGTACTTAATAAGGGAAACTAAGAATATCTACCATTATTTGAGTGATGCTCTTCTTATACTTGACGTCTACAGAAACTAGTTTCTTTAAAGTCTCTTCATTGATGTGGATTAAATAGTTATACAAGGATGAGTATGCATGTTGGTTGTATAATGTTAAAATAGATGAAAAAGGATCTTTCTTAATTTATCTTAACATGCAGCTCGAAGAGGTTCTTGACACTCAATCAACATGCAACATAGTAGCTAGCGAAAAGAATGTTCTCATTCACAAAACAAATATCCATTATAGGTTGTACAAAATGGATATCCATTTCAAAACAGATATCTATTTTGGTTTGCACAAAATGAATATCCATTCCATGCCTATCAAAGTCAAAGTTGGCCAAGTCGCGAATTTGGCTAAGTAAAAATGTGATTTTTTTCTATTGCCACTATTTGGCTTGCTATGATCCTGCACATACCCTCATATGTGTGTGTGTGTGTGTTGTTATGTATCTATGAGATGTCTATAGACATATGCATGTATATATATTTATGAATATATATATAAACATTACATACTTACAAACATAGATTGGCATATGAAGCATCCACACTTGGAGGTGTAAGGCTCACTAAACAAGCAGTCGAAAAAAGAGGACATAAATTTAAGAGTTCAAACCACACAAGCATTTAACCAAGTCAATCAACCTCACACATTATACCTCTCCATTTTTTCCATTTGACATTAGAGATAATGGAGAGGCCCCCATACTGTGTCACCCTAACTTTCAAAGTCCATCAAGAGTGCCATGTTAGTCAAAGATTCATTGTCCTTTTATTATACATTTTCTATCTCACACATATTTCTACCTAGTTGTTTTACAAACTTAATTGTCCTAGAAAACCATGATGTATTCAACTGTGTATGTGTATAAACCATGTCAGTTGAATTTATGTTTTAAAATCATTGTAAATCTTTTCTCTATGCCACCTAATATGAGTAAAAAAATACTAATGAATAAATAAATATGATCTGTACATTGATTCATGCATATTTATGCTCTTTTTAGAAATATTTTGAATATTAATTGAAACAATAAAAAATAACTATTGGCCCCACTTTGGTAGACTCCTATACCCATGAATAACTTGTGAAATAGATAGATTCAAAAACCAGATCGGAATGCATGAAAATTCTATCAACTAGGACTACATTTTACTAGAGAACTATTCTACTAGAGAACTGCATTGGAGAGACTTGGTTACCCAAAGGCATTTTGGGTTAAGCTATGTTGTAGTCTACATGTCAAACAGATTTGTGGATAACTGCAACATAGCTCAACACTAAAAATTCTTTAGCATTATCAAGACTCCCCATCTCAACTATAATATAGGGTCTAAGAAAACTATATGTTAGCATGTGTTGATGTATAAAGTTGCACGAGTTCAATAACCAACATGGGAAACTTCAAGAATATGGGATTGATCCCTGAAGTAATCTCCATATTTTATAGAAGCTGGCTCTTCCTTTTTGTGGGGTTTTGTAAAGGGAAGAAAAAAAAGATTACAGAATGAAAAGCCTAATCCTATGGTGATGCACTGGATTTAAAACCTACCCATTTGCACAATGTCAAATCCTAACAAATTAACTAGAAAAATTAAAGAGCATAAATGCATGATTAATTACTCAGTATGATAAAACAGATTTAATAGAGGCTAAGAACAACAAGAAACAAAATAGAACATGAAATAGACTCAGATCTACACAAAGCATTACTAATCTTTATTATTTGAGGAAGAATAAGATACAGAGGCAAAGATTTGCACAAAATAAAATATTACAACCCTCATTTGAGGTAACTACTGAGGCCAAGAAAATATCTCTACTGCTGCTAATAATTTATGATCTCTGAAAACTCTGTGGAACTCCATTGTAGAACTCTTCTGCTCTGATGCGGATCTCTGTATTGATAACCCAAAAGAACAAAACCCTTTGAAGATCTTCTCTTCTAACGGCCCAGAAAAATCTCCAACTGTAAAACCACAAAATCTAGATCTGGCAACTACAATTCATAGTGAACTGCTCTTTCTATTTTCATTCCATGGTTGAAAAATGCATTTGCCTCTATCTTTGGCTAGCTGCATGAAGAAAACACCCTCTCTCTCTTTGTTTGTTTTCGTAAAAGTTTCCCATGAAAAATAAAGAAAAGCTTTATTCACTTAGGGCTGCATATGTTTCTCATGTGAAGAGTCAAATGAGTTATATTAATAAAGCTTCAACTTTATTACTGGAGGGACCCACATGTTTATATGTCTCAACTTTAATTAAAAAACTCCAATCTTTACTTAAATCTCTCCTGTGACTTGGAACATAATTTTTTTTTAAATAAAGCATTTAGCTCTGATGAGGAGGCCCACCATATTTGATAAAAGACTCAATATTAAAATATACCAACTCATCTTCTCTTTCCTTCACGTGACAACCATTTGATGAGTCTTATTAAAAACAAGAAAAACATTTATCTCTCTTCCGCCTAATCTACATGTCTCTTTGGCACTCACTTGGATGAAACCTCTCCTGCATCTCCTTAAAACTCTCACGAGAGTGACAAGTGGCACCTTTCGATGCTTTCTTTTCCTCTACTATGCAAGATGTTGATACATTTCCTGATCAAATGGTTATCATTTTGTTGGGCATTGAAACCCTATCTCTGTGTCTTTAACTACATTCGATCTGTGCCTGGATTTTCTTCTTAGAGTGCCATTGCCTCATGAATTTGGGCAACACCATTGTTTCATGATGGTTTGTATGCTGAGTGCCTTCTTTCTAAGGCCGTGACTTCCTTCATAGTGGTTGAGGCTTCAATATTATTTCTTGTGCATCATTTGAATGGATTCTATGATTTAGGATGAGCTATGCCATTTTTTTAAGAACAATACCATATCCATAGTGGCACCATGAATGAAATAACTTGAGTCCTGCATCACAAAGATGCCACCAATCCTCTTCTATACTTTCAGCACTATATCTTGATATATAAGCCAAAGCTTATGAATAACAAAGGCATCTTCTATGTATTAGCTGAATCTCCTTACTATATACAACACCATTTTTGACTGCCATCCTATTGAATGTCTTCTATAGAGACATCTATTCTCATAGGTAGTTCCATTATTTATGTGTTGCATTCTTGACTCAAAACCTGCGCCATGATTCTTGGCTCAAGTGTTTTAATGGCAATACCATTTTTATGCGACTTTGTCACTAAAGGCCGCTCCTTATGAAATGCACCCTCTTCGTTTATAAACCATCTTCCATCTTTACTCAGGTAGCGTGCCATCATACTTGATAAGCTTTTATTGCTTTTTCTACACCTTTGTTTGTGGCTTGTCCTTTGAAGATGGTTGTAGCTTTGTATGATAGAATCTGTGCCACTCTTTGTATTACTGGAACCTTATTCATATTTGGCTAAGCTTTTCATATGACATAGGCTATGTTGAAACCTTGAGGTGCCATGATCGACTGAGACTTCATATGGTCGAGCCTTTTAATTGTGCATCATGATATGTTGAGTTGTATTTGAACAAGTGCTTGATATTGTTGTGTCACTGATAGGCATTCCGTGCCTTCCATTAAAATAGGTAAGATCTCGTTCCAAATATTCTTGAATGGCTTTACATCAACTATCTTATCATTATGTACCTGTTCATTCATTGAATGCTTTGGAGACTCATGGCCTGTGCCACTTTCATGTACTGTGCCATTCTTATAACTGATCATACCATTCGTTGCAAGACTTGCCTTGAGCTTTGATATTGGCATCAGTTTATATTGTATATGATGTACCTTTAGGTTGCACCATTGTTATTAGCTGAGCATCATCTTATTGGCTGAGAGTCTTTGATGTGGATGCAACTTTGTTATAAATGGGGTACTTTAGTTTAGAATCAGTTTAGAATCAAAGCTTGTGACTTGATGTAATGGTGGTTGTCTGGACTAGGCTAATGCTTCTTCATAACAGGGGCGTTGGACTATGATGGAGCATCATTTCTTCTACTTGGCATGAGGAACACTTATGTGAGGCTAGCTCTCTGTGCTTGGTGCCTTACTTGGTTGATGTATTACTTGGTTGGTGTATTACTTGCTAACCGAACATGCCTTTGGATGCAATGGCTCATACATTGAATCTTGAAAGTGTTGAAGCTTCATTTGAATATAGACTCTTAGTAGCTTAAATCCCCATCTTGAATCTGCCACTTAGAAGAATTTTTGAGATGGTGTGAAGAACTTCTCACCAGTTCTTGGTGACTTGCTAGGAAAGTAAGCTTGCTCATTGAGAACTCCAAAATCTCTAGTACTCAAACTAAAACACTCATGAAACTAAAAACAGACTTGCAACCAACATTTGTGCAACCAAACCGATGCAAACTACCTAGCCAATTCATTGAATCTAAAACCAAGACACTGCTGCCACAACTAAAACCATAACTGATATTCACTGAAACTAACCATGGTTGAATCATAGAAACTAACCTTTCACTCTTTACTACAGAAACTGAGATTTATTGAAAGAAAACCAACTAAAACTAAAAACTAATGCTAATGCTACATCTTATTATAAAAAACTTGAAACTAGCCTATCCTTATAGTAAACTTGATAGGAACATGCCCATTTATCGAGATAACAAAATAACTACCGTGTCTAATGGTTATGCTCCACTTAATCAACATTGAATGGATGATGGACCAAACAAACTGCACAAAGAAGTAAAGAAAAAACTTGTACCTTTTCACCTTCTTACATTTTGGAGACTCTTCTATGGCATCAAAACACCTTATAGGCTGATCTACATGATGTTCTTGCTTTAGCGGAGGCTGGGAAGGGAAAATCAAGTGATGGAGTTCACCTCTTTGTTCACATGTGAAATCATTTATGATCTTGGACTCATTGGTGACTCCTCCTATTTGCACCTTTGTATGCTCATGATCCATAGTAGCCTCAAACTCTGGCTAGAATGTGACAAAGCTGCCTATAATCATCTTGAATCTAATTGGCATTTTTCCTTGAATGAAGAATGGAGTATGATGAGACTCTTCATTTGACTCTTCACTACTTGTGTCTCTTGATACATCATTATCATGAACATCACTTTTCCTTTTATCATGATCACCCAAATTTGAATAGAAAACTTCTAGATCATCCCAAAAAGAATCATTCTCAGACTCATCTTCACCCTTCTGCACAAGAGGACTTACTTCTTGTTCCTTGACAGGCTGAGGTAAAAATTTTATATCCTTTGATTGCCAACACTTTTCAGCTTCAAAGATAATCAATCCATTATCATCTATCCTATCCTCTTCTTCATGTGACTGCATATCTAAACCATCTCCTTCAAGATGTGAAAAATCATGATAGAAATAAAAACACCTTTTATTTGTAGATTCAACGGCAATTTCTTTTGCAATTTCTACCTCAAGATGTGGTACAGATATTACATCATTCTTCACCCAGTACTTTTCAGCTTCAAAGCCCCTTCTTAAGTACTTTTTAGCTTCTAGAAGAGTTAATTCATAGGCAACTTCTAAATCTCTTTCATTAGTTAACTATGTTTCTGAGTCACTCTTTGCCACAGATACATGATGTCGATAACCAGAAGGACACCTTGAATAGATAGGAGCCACCTTCTTTCTTGCATTTTGATCTTTTAGACTCAAATCATCTTTGATATCAAAATTACAAAGCACCTGATCTGTGGCTCTTATTGGCCAATTTGTAGCTATAGAGGTTGGTGATACATAATTTTGAAGATTATTGGGTCTCTTCTGTGCTTGAGGGGGGGTTTCTTTTACAAACTGACCACATTGGTATTACTGTTCATAAGGATTTTGGGCATGAAATATGGATCAGCATGATTCATGCTTTGCCATTTTAACTCATTCAGCTCATAGGTGAAGGATTTTATGAGTTCTTTCACTTCCAGCATATCCCTATGATTTGGCAAATCAGTAGGGAGGGTGGGTGGGTTAAAATAAGTATGCATTTGACTACAAGAAAGAGCCTAAGATGGGATGTTTGCATAAGGCATCAGTGGTCTTAAGGGTAGAGGAAGTAATTTACCAACCTCTATGATGCTATTTTCAGCTCTAATATCCAGATCATATGATTGAGGCAGAGTTTCACCTCCTAAGGCTTGAATCATAATAGATATTTTAGGGTCTAGAGCCTTTCAATAATACAAGAATGCAAAAAATGGAGGAGGCCTCATGTTAACTAAGAATTTTTTCCATTCGTTGTCTAATCTTACATTGAAATCACACATGTTCTCCATAGGATGTCTCTTGATTGTGATGAGGTTCTAGATGAGAGAGCTATCATTTGTCTTTTCCTTGAATTGATTGTAGATGAGTTCTCTTAGTTGATCCCATCCTCTGATTGAACTGGGCTACAAACGTCTATACCATTCCCTTGCTTTGCCTTTGAGGGAAGATGTCAACAACAAAAGAGCTTCATTCTCAGTTGTGATATTATGAATGGTACACAAATTGGCCACATCCTGAATATGGTCTACTAGAGAAACTAATCCATCCCCAAGAAAATGAGGCAATGCCTTCCATGTTGTATCAGGAACCTGACCCTGCTACTGAAGAACAAGAGGACTTGAATCCCAAGCCATAAAAGGTAAGTTTCTTGTAGGAATGTTTAGACGCACATAGATACCTAGGGCTTCCATGAACTACAGGAGCAAAGATCTGAGAAAGAGTCACCAATAGAGTCACCAAGTGGAAGATTCATGCTCCCATGAGAAAAATATTTTTGTGATTTTCCACCAAAACCACAAAATATAGGGCAAAGATTTAATGAAAACAAAGACCAAGTCTTTGATTCCAGTCCCACTGGGTGTGCCAAAAATTGTTGATTTATAAAATTGCACAAGTTTAATCACCAACATGGGAAACTTCAAGAATATGGGATTGATCCCTGAAGTAACCTCCAGATTTTACAAAAGCTGGCTCTTCCTCTTTGTGGGGGTTTTGAAAAGGGAAGAAAAAACAAGATTGTAGAATGAAAAGCCTAATCCTATGGTGATGCGTTGGATTTAAAACCTACAAATTTGCACAATGTCAAACCCTAACAGATTAACTGGAAAAATTAAAGAGCATAAATGCATGATTAATTACCAAGTATGATAAAACAAATTTAACAGAGGCTGATAATAGAAAGAAAGAATAGACTCAAATTTGCACAAAGCATTACTAATCTTTATTATTTGAGGAAGAATAAGATACAGAGGCAAAGATTTGCACAAAAAAATATTACAACCCTCATTTGAGGTAACTGCTAAGGCCAAGAAAATATCTCTACTGCTGTTAATAATTTCTGATCTCTGAAAACTCTATGGAACTCCAACTGTAGAACTTTTCTACTATGATGCGGATCTCTATATTTATAACCTAGAAGAACAAAACCCTTTGAAGATCTTGTCTTCTAACTGCCTAGAAAAATTGCCAATTGTAAACCCACAAAATCTGGATCTGGCAACTGCAACTCATAGTGAACTACTCTTTTTTTTTCCTTCAATAGCTAAAAAATGCATTTGTGTCCATCTTTGGCTAGTGGCATGAAGAAAACCCCCACTCTCTCTTTGTTTTTCTACCATAAAAGTTTCCTGTGAAAAATAAAGCAAAGGTTTATTCATTTAGGGCTCCATATGTTTCTTGCGTGAAGAGTTAAATAAGTCATATTAATAAAGATTCAACTTTATTGCTAGAGGGACCCACATTATAATATGTCTCAACTTTAATAAAAAACTCCAATCTTTAATCAAATCTCTCCTGTGACTTAGAAGATAATCTTTTTTTTAAATAAAGCATTTAGCTCTGATCAGGGGGCCCACCATATTTGATAAAAGACTCAATATTAAAATATACTAACTCATCTTATCTTTGCTTCATGTGATAACCATTTGATGAGTTTTATTAAAAATAAGGAAAACTTTTATCTCACTTTCACCTAAGCCACGTGTCTCTTTGGCACTCACTTGGATGAAACCTCTCTTGCAGCACCTTAAAACTCCTACGAGAGTAACAAGTGGCACCTTCTGGTGCTTTCTTTCCCTTTTCTATGCGAACCATTAATACATTTCCTGATCATACAGTTATCATTTTGCTGGGCATTGAAACCCTATCTCTGTGTCTTTAACTACATTCGATCTATGCCTAGAGTTTCTTCTCAGAGTGTCATTACCTTATGAATTTGGGTAGTGCCATTGTTTCATGATGGTTTGAATTCTAAGTGCCTTCTTTCTAAGGCTATAGCTTCCTGCATATTGGTTGAGGCTTCAATATTATTGCTTGTGCATCATTTGAATGGCTGCTATGATTTAGGATGAGCTACACCATTTTTTTAAGAACAACACCATATCCATAGTGGCGCTGTGAATGAAATAACTCGAGCCCTGCATCACAAAGAGGCTGCCAATCCTCTTCTATACTTGTAGTGCTATGTCTTGATATATAAGCCAAATCTTATGAATAGTAGAGGCATCTTCTGTGTATCAGCTGAATCTTCTTACTATATGCAGCACCATTTTTTACCGCCACCCTATTGAATGTCTTTTATAGAGAAACCTATTCTCATAGATAATTCCATTATTTATGTGTTGCATTCTTGACTCAAAACCTACACCATGATTCTTGGCTTGAGTGTTTTAACGACAGTACCATTTTTATATGACTTTGTCACTGAAGGCTGCTCGTTATGAAATGCAGCCTCTTCTTTTAGAAACTAGCTTTCATCTTTACTTAGGTAGCATGCCATCATACTTGATAAGCTTTTATTGCTTTTGCTGCACCTTTGTCCATGGCTTGTGCTTTGAATATGGTTGTGGATTTGTATAATAGACTCTGCGCCATTCTTTATATTACTAGAACCTTATTCATATTTGGTTGAGCTTTTCATATGACATAGGCTATGTTGAAACCTTGAGGTGCCATGACTGGCTGAGACTTCATATGGTCGGGCCTTTTAATTGTGCATCATCATATGTTGAGTTGTATTTGAACAAGTGTTGGATATGGATGTGTCATTAATAGGCATTCCATGCCTTCCATTAAAATAGATAAGAGCTTGCTCCAAATATTCTTGAGCTTTATGTGAGGCAACGCCAACTTTTGATATTTGTACTCTGTTTTAAAACTTGCTTCTTGATTTTGTTGTTGTGCATCATACTTCTTCTCTATGACTTGAGACTTTATTTTGGAACCTCATTCATATGTTGTAGCACCATCATTTTGTGGCTTTAGACTCATTCCTTTTATTAAAAGGTCACACTATATTTCATGGTAGTGTGCCTTTGTTTTGATGAATGGCTTGTGCCATGAATTTGAATGGCTTTGCATCAACTATCTTATCATTTTGTACCTGTGCATTCACTGAATATGCTATGTATTACTTTGGAGACTCATGGCATGTCCCGCATTCATGTGCTATGCCATTCTTATGACTGATCGTACCATTCGTTGCAAGACTTGCCTTGAGCTTTGATATTGGCATTGGTTTATATTGTATATGATGCACCTTTAGGCTGTACGATTGTTATTAGCTAAGCACCATCTTATTGGCTGAGAGTCTTCAACGTGGATGCAACTTTGTTATAAATGGGGTGCTTGAGTTTAGAATCAAAGCTCATGACTTGATGTAATGGCGGCTGCCCTGACCAGGCTGATGCTTCTTCATAACTAGGGCTTTGGACTATGATGGAGCATCATTTCTTCTGCTTGGCATGAGGAACACTTATGTGAGGTTGCCTTTCTGTGCTTGGTGCCTTAGTTGGTTGATGTATTACTTGGTTGGTGTATTAGTTGCTAACAAAGCATGCCTTTGGATGCAATGGCTCACACCTTGAATCTTGAAAATGTTGAAGCTTTGTTTACTTATAGACTCTTAGCAGCTTAAATCCCCATCTTGAATCTGCCACTTACAAGAATTTTTGAGATGGTGTAAAGAACTTCTCACCAACACAGATAAGTTGTGAAATAGATGGCTCCAAAAACCAGATCTAAATGCATGAAGGAACATATCAACTAGGACTACATTCTACTAGGGAACATGGCTACATGAACAAACCATTCAAATACCTAAAGTTAAACGTGAAGAAACCTAAGCTAGTATGAGGTGGTAGCATTAGGGAGACTTGGTTACCCAAAGACATTTTAGGTTAACCTATGTTGTAGTCTAAATGAAAAATTAATTGTGGATAACTGCAACATAGCTTAACACTAAAAATGCTTTAGCATTATCAAGTTTTTAAACAATGTCCAACTTCATACAAGCTATCACCAAAGCAGAGCCATCTCGAAAAGTGACCATCTTTTGGTGCAATTTGCAATGACCATATGCAAATACAAGTGATGATAGTGGGGTGCCAGTAATTCATCAATGGAATGAACTAGAGCATTGAAGGCTCCATCACTCTGAAATGAGGCGGCACAAAGACCAAGGAAATACAGACTACAAAATAGTTAATGCAGCATCAAGAAATGGAATGAGCCAGAAGTGTAGAGTTTAATGCGAGAGTGTGGGAAATAAAGGTAGCACTATGCTTGTATGCCACATGGCATGTTCAGCACTATCCATAATGTAAAGTACCACCATTGTGGGTCTTTATGACCAGTCATAGATCAACCTTTAAAAAGGCTTGGAATTTTGCTCACACCAAAATGACACATCATCAACATGGCAAAAAAATGCTTCACCCCTCCAAATGAAATATTTAGGGTGTCCACCTCATTGCATGCATGTTTGAGTATCAATTTGTATGACTAAAATCAAGAAATGCCATATAAAATAGTAAAGAATGTAAATCCCATGTCAACCTTGAAAGTTAGGTTGCACCATTATCATGCCCTCAACATATGTTTGTACTAAAACAAGTTTTATGTTGACCATTGGATATTTACAAAATTCACATCATTGACATATACCAAACATATATATGAAATCCCTTTCCTTAATTTAGAATCCAAAATAGAAATCGTGGTAGTACAAAATGTTGGCAAGAGACACTATATGGATTCATGTTTGTTGTCATTGATGGCAACAAAGGTCATCCCACACATCCGCAAGACATGGTGTGTCTCTACCGGAAGTCAGAATGAAGATTATTGTGGTCCGGTAAACAAGAACAGAGCATGTGGCAAGGTCCGACAAACTGGTCCGGATCTCTCAGAGGAAGTATCTTGGTGAAGTGCAGTTTTGGGGAAGTCAAGAGGACTACCTTGAGTGATAGATTCCAAGGTTGTAGCCTCTGGTGATAGATGAGGTAAAAGATATGAATACTTGAGTACCGGGTTCCTGAGTGACAGTGTGAACAGAGGAAGAACTGATTGACAGAAGATCAGACTATTTTTCGGATGTGTTACTGATGGTGGTAAAGGTTATGAAGGCATGAATCATGTTTGGCCGATATGATTAATGATTTCTACAAGCATAGTCTTGATCCGCATTACTTGGTGTGGAAAGATTCAGCCGACAGATTAGAGTTTGTGAAAAGAATTGACTCTTCTGGATGCCGACTTGAAAGGTGATGAAATCACTTGTGCGGATATATATATATATATACATGATGGATTTAGTTGTGAGGGTTGTTGTTGTGTTGTTGTGATGTGCGAATAAAAGCAGAAGTGCAGAGCAGAAGTAGTAAAGAAGGTCTGGTATGTGAAAGGAAAATAGCAAAAGAAAAGAGGAAAGATGAAGTGCAGCAGATCAATGTACTGAGCTTAACCAGAACTAAACTCCAGTATTTGTAGATGCTTCCAATCAATTCAAGTATTGTATTACATTCTTTTTGTAGACAGTGAGTCTCTTGTAGGCAGTGTGCCTCTTGTGAGCAGTATGCTCAGGTAGTGAGCCCTAATTGGCAAGTGCCATTTTGTTTTTCTATTCTTCTAACAAAGAATACAATCTTGGGTTAATCACCCCATGGTTTTCTCCCTTAACAGGGTTTCTATGTCAAAAATATTGTGTCATGTGTATTTCCATTTCATAGTTGTGTTTGCTTAATTGAATTAATACTGCATTGATTAATAAGAAAGTTTACAAAGAAGAATTAATTAGGATAACTGATTCACCCCCCCTCTCAGTTATCAACAATTGGTATCAGAGCTAATTTCCTCCTAACAGAGTCTAACAACTCGAGGAAGATCTGGGAATCCAAATGGATACATATGATTTAAAGGAGCAACTCAAGACTGCCCTTGAGGATCTTGAACAGTCAAACTCTGAAGTCAATGAATTAAAGAAAAGACTCAAACAGGCTGATGATTTCATGAGAGAACTAAAATACAAATTAAGTCTCTCTATGAAAAAGAGAAAGGAGCTGCTTCAGTAATTGGCAAGACAAGGTGAAGCTAATGATGCAAATGAAGAGCTAACTGAAAAAACCAAGTTATGTGAAAAGTTATCAAAAGAAGTCATTATAGTAAGACATGAAATGGAATCAGGAGTTATAAAGTTTACACAAGAGATTGAAGAGAAAAGAAAAACTGAAGATAATCTAAGACAATCTCTCAAGGAGAAATCAGAAGATTGCCACCAAATGGATAGAATTATCAGACATCTTGAATCTGATCTTGAAGATGCTAAAGAAAATGAAGAAAAACTTGAGGATCAAATTGTCTCTCTCAAAAGGGATCTTCAATCAGCAAATGAATATAAAGAGAAATTCAAGATAAGTTCTGCTCAACTTGAAGTTCTTCTTGGAAGTCAAAAAAGGGCAGATGACAAGTGTGGCTTGGGATATGAGAAAGGAGAAAGCTCTGGATCTGGTCAGAAGAATTTTGGATCAGAAAATCCAAGGAACAGGCCTAGAAGACCTCCGGTAAGACAGCCCAATGCTCAAAGATATCCATCTTTCAATGGATACTGCCACAGCTGTAATCTCTTTGGTCACAAAGCTAATCAGTGTAGAAAGAGAATGAATTAGACTAATTCTTCCTTCTCCGGACAGTGTTTTGACTGCAAAAGGTATGGTCACAAATCTCATGAATGCAAAAATATGCAAATGAACAAATCATTCAATGGTAGATGCTTTGCATGCAATAGAATAGGTCATATGGCTAATCAATGCAGATCAAAAGGATATCAGTCAAATATGCAAAGAAGTGTTGTTTGCCAAATCTGCAATAGATCCGGTCACAGTGCAAAATTCTGTAGAAACAAGAATCAGGACGAAAGAGGTCCAGTATATCATAATCAAAATCAAGATAAGGGTAAACAAAAAGTGAATGCAGATGAAGTTAAAAGTGAGATGAGCAAGATTTGGGTGAAGAAAAGTATAGAGCATATAGAGGTTGGATCCACACTAGACTCTGGTGCTAATATTCCTTCCGAAAATTAAGAAGTGAGCTCTGGCTCAGAGGGAGACACAAAGAAAACCTTGTTCCCCCAGCTAGTCAAGTGGTGTCAGAATTGGCATAAGAAGAGGATGCGGATTAAAGGGTTTGTAGATATGAGTCTTGAGATGATCCAATTAAAATTTCAGAGGTCCACATGAAGATTTGAAGAAGTTGTGATCGATCAAGTAGAACCAGTTCCAGGAGATGCTCCGGAGTGACAGAGGGTTACAAAAAAAGGTCCGGTGAGATCCGGAAGTGCATTTTCCTATTCTACGGATTGGACATAGTGCTTGGGATGTCCTTGTGATGTGTCATCTTGATTTGTTCATAGTTGGAAGATCCACATGATGATTATAGATCTAGACAGATCTGGTTCTTCAAGTCATCTGAATAAGTCAAACCGGAATAATGTAGGTTGAGCATTTATTACAGTCTGATATTAGGGTTTGCGGAGTGATATAAGGGTTTTCTCTTTAATCACTTGTTCATTCTACACTCAAGAAGAAGTGAAAAGTGGAGCTCTGCAACAAAATTCATCAAGTTCACCGAAGATCACTTGCAGAAGTCATTACATCCAGAAATCAATCCAACCAACTCCGTGTAACCGAAGGTGCATAAGGTATTTTCCATTTTCAATATCTCACTGCAAATCTTTTGAAAAATGGCTACTCCAAATATAGTTAAGATCTCTGATAGATCTTACCCCACATTCAAGAAACATCCATACAAATCCCTGGAGGTAGATCCCCTAGGAGCCTTCTCTAGTGTTTCGCATGGCGTGCTGCACACCGAAGATATTAGGGTTTACATACATGCGAGTATTGAAGAATTTAGGGAATTCAAACTGAGAGATATCTATCATAAACAACTGCTAGATGATTCATTTGAGCTTAAACCAGAATATAAGGGCATCCAAGAGAAACATTTTGATCAATTCATTCATTTCCCCTACTTTGAAGAAGATGAATGGGTCTGGAATGTATCGAGTAGGATGCATGACAACTTCCTATGGCTGAATAGACCTTGCAAAATCACAAAGGAGGCAATTAGGGTAGTAACTAGTTTATACTCCTCCGGAGGGATACCTATCCTCAAATCTGTCAAAAACAACATTGTAACTGAGGCCATCGGATCAAAGTTTGATAAGAGGGCAATGACTATAGAAGATATTATTGATCCGGACATCAAATTTGCATCTATGATAATAGGCTACAAGATATATCACTCCAGTAGGGAAAATTCAGTATCCAGAACTATAATATACACAGCCTATGAGATGATGAGGAAAAATGTAGAATATGATCTCTGTGAACTTCTTTTGAGCCAACTAATGGAAAACATACAAAAGATCAAAAAGGATAAGAAAAACTCTTTCAAATTTGGTGCATTAATTTTATGCTTGTTTTTCTACTTCATGAATGAGTTGCCCAGATCAAGTGGATGGGTATGGGAGAATGACAAACCGGTAGCAGTTCAGATCAGAGACTATTTGCATGGGCTTGGGGATGCTAAAGCAAGAAATTCAGCCTTGTGGGGATACTTCAAAAACTTCCAGAGCATGATGCAAGCAAGAGAAAGAATTCCTTAGTCTCTTGTTGAAAAATACAAAGATACAGTATGCTTTATGGTAGATATTGATCAATGCCTAATGGAGGCAGTAGAACCAAGGATAGTCTGGATCATGCCCATGGGGTATGAAGTTGATGAACAGATTGCAGAACTGCATGTTCAACACATGCTAAGTCAGCCTAAAGATCCAAAGGCAGAAAGGTTTGGAACCTTTGAGGAGCTGAGTATAAAGATTCATGTGGAACTTAGAGAACCAGAGATAAAAAGGAAGGTGAGAAAAGAAGTAGAACATATTGCTCAAGGCCTTGGCATCTCAAAGCAGGCACTTGATGCCAACCAGGAAAAGAGACAAAAAGCTGCTGAAGAGAAGAAAGAGGTAGAAAAGGGAAGCAAGAAAAGTGCTCCGGTAGAAACTTCCTCCCAGACCAGATCTTCAAAGAGACCAGCACTTGTCCCTGCTAAAAGCTCAAAACTGAAAGTCTAAGCATCTGGCAAAGGAGAGAAAAGGTCCAAGACAAAAGCCACAAGGGCTTATACAAGTCAGAGAGATGAAGAGGAAACTGAATCTGATGAAGAAGTCAGGAAAATGAAGAAAAAGAAGAAAACATCCAGTCAACCCTCTACCGGACAGATGGAAGAAGAAAAGGCAGAGGAATATGTTGAAAAACCCACTCTTAACATTGATGACATAATCAAATCAGTCACAGTGGATGGAAATCTTCAGCCAATGGTTGAATTTTATGATGATTATGGTGAAGCAGATCAGAAGATATTGCAAGATGCCACAGTCAGGTATCTAAATATTTACAACAAAGCATTTATTGAAATTATATCTCTGATCCTTAAAAGCTTGGAGAAGGAACTAGAATCAAGAAAGAACACTGCCCAAGCTAAAGATCTTGAGATCCGAGAATAGATAGCTATTCAACTATATCCTTCAATTGATCCCAAGACAATGAACATGGTATTCAAAGACTGCAAGGATGAGTTCAGGAGTGAAGCAAGGATGAATTAGCTCATGCTTGGTGAGACTGACAAGGTGGCCAAGGATACAGAAGAGATCCTCTGGAAGGCCTTCAAAAGATTTAATCTTCATATTGTAGAGGACTTGGGTACTGATCCTTCAACCACAAGTGTTGCAGAAGAAACTTCTGAGAAAGTGACAGAAGAGGTGGGCCCTGAATAGACCAACATTTCTCCTCTGGTTTCCCCTACAGTCTCCGGATCCAAAGAAGAAGAAAAATTACAGGAGAAAGAAGCAGAGGTGAAGGAAAAAGAAGGTGACGGTGCAAAGATTGCAGAGGGACAGAAGACTTCAGCAGAGAAAACCACAACTGCTAGTGGTGGGAATGTAGAAGGAGAGAAAACTCCAAAGGATAGCTCCAAGACTGTAGAAGAGAAGAAACATCTATCTCCGGCAAGAGACACTGCACAAACTGTCCAAGAATTCTTGAGCAAAGAAACAATAGAGATTGATGAACCAGAGCTTCTACAAGGTCCATTCAATTTTGATTCTCTTTCTCCGGTACAGACAATGAAGATAGCTTCATTTGCAAATGCTAAGGCAAATGAAAAACTCCTAAAGTCTCATATGGAAGACTATGAGTTGATAGAAGCTGCATCCGGAGTGCTGAAAAATATCATGCCATCTTTTCAGAAGGATCCCACAGCCTCCTCTTCCGGTAATCTCAAAACCTTAGTCAGCGGTGTTAATACACATTTTGATTCTCTAGAAAAATCAGCTGAAGAAAAGGTCCGAAAGGAGTTTTTGGATAAGAGATTATCAAAGGTACAAGGATTAATCACTAATGATAGGAGAAATATGAGTATTGGTATAAAGAGCTTAGAAAATGCTCTCAAGGATGGCGGTGAAGTATACAAATTTTGTATTTCCTAGTCAAAAGCAACAGTAGAAATTGAGAAGAAAATAAAAGAGGAAGAGGATAAACTACTAAGTTTGTCTCAAAGTTTTGATCCTCTCTCTTCCTCCATAGTAAATCAAGAGTGTCAAACTATTGCAATCACAAATGCAATAAAGAATTTTGAGAAGGAAAGGAAGAACATAATTAATCGGATGGATGAACTTAGAAGGATTATTATCCCTAAGTTAGAGGCCATGCATGAGGCCATAAGTGATGCTCAGACTACCACCCAGACCAATGATCCGACAGATCTTAAGAGGGCAAAAGCTTTTGCATTTTTGTTGCCTGCTCCTGGTGTTGATGTTTCATCTCGTGAGTGCGAGATCATGATGGGCCAAACAGTGGCAATGGAGAAAAAACTTGTTGGATGAAAAAGTGCTAACATTTACAGTAATATTTAGATTTGGATGGAAAGGATGTTAAGTTTTCTAGCTCTAATATGGATTCCCTTGAAGAATGCCTTGGTATTACCTCATATTTAGGCAAGTGGGAGTCCCAAAACTTGCCTAACCACCCATTTAGTGTTATCCTGAAAATTTCCACAATTTCATCCTTAAAGCTAACAGACTTTTTTGTAACAAAATTTAATGAAATGAAAAGGGTTTATAAAGGAAGCTATTAAGATTCTAAAAATATAATATATGCCTCATAATAATTTAAATAGGTAATTATTATTAATTTTCTACATACGCTATGTCTGATTTCCTAAAAGATATACATATTGAAAAACATCCATAACTTTCAACATATTAATCCATTTTTAAATCCAAAAGATGCGTCACATTCTAGGACTTATTGGGTATACAATAAAATTTAAATTTTTTGAGTTTCATATATTTTTGACCAAGTTAGGTTGGCTGGAAAATTAATATTTAATATTTTAAAAAAGTCACAATAAAAAATTCATAAATAATTATTTATTTACTTAAAAATTTTAAAAAAATATGCGTCACATCTTCTCGTGTGTCCTTTACTTAAATCCAAATCATGGAGGAAAAATATTATCTTTTTCTCATACTTAGGTTGGCCGGAATGACACCTACTTTTTACATTTTTCTGAAAAATTTAGTAGTGCTTCATTGAAATATTCAATTTTCACCAAACTATTTTTAAAATTTTCAAAAAAAAAGTAGTAGCCCATAAACTACATTCAATTTATTATAACTTTTATTACTACCTTATTTATAGATTATGTAGATAACTCATTCAATTTTTTACATGAAGTTACTTAAGTCTGTTTTTCACATTTTCATTGCCACTTAGGGGTAGTGTTTGGCCCATCATGATCCTGCACATATCAAGTGGTCACATCTCAATTTTGGATAGAATGAAGCAAAGTTGGGCTGCAGAACTCATCCAACTGAAAACAACTTTTGCAGACATACTACAGTTTATGTAAGTATTCCACATATATATACTTATGCGGCTAAGTACAGTTAAAATTTTAAAATTTTTGGTATGCGGACCCTACCCTTTGCCATTGATGTCAAAGGGGGAGTGAGGAGCAGTGAAAAATAAGGAATCCAACTAAGGGGGAGCTCTGGAAAATGTATATAAAGATAGAGCATCAGCCAAGGGGGAGCATAGTGTGAACACTTAGTCATTTTTCACTAAGTGTTGCCATCAATGCCAAAGGGGGAGATTGTTGGCAAGAAACACTATATGGATTCATGTTTGTTGTCATTGATGGCAACAAAGGTCATCCCACACATCTGCAGGACATGGTGTGTCTCTACCGGAAGTCAGAATGAAGATTATTGTGGTCTGGTAAACAAGAACAGAGCATGTGGCAAGGTCCGACAGACTGGTCCAGATCTCTCAGAGGAAGTATCTTGGTGAAGTGCGGTTTTGGGGAAGTCAAGAGGACTACCTTGAGTGATAGATTCCAAGGTTGTAGCCTCCAGCGATAGATGAGGTAAAAGATATGAATACTTGAGTACTGGGTTCCTGAGTGACAGAGTGAACAGAGGAAGAACTGACTGACAGAACATCAGACTATTTTCCAGATGTGTTACTGATGGTGGTAAAGGTTATGAAGGCATGAATCATGTTTGGCCAACATGATTAATGATTTCTACAAGCATAGTCTTGATCTGCATTACTTGGTGTGGAAGGATTCAGCCGACAGATCAGAGTTTGTGAAAAGAATTGACTATTCCAGATGCCAACTTGAAAGGTGATGAAATCACTTGTGCAGATATATATATATATACATGATGGATTTAGTTGTGAGGGTTGTTGTTGTGTTGTTGTGATGTGTGAATAAAAGAAGAAGTGCAAAGCAGAAGCAGTAAAGAAGGTCCGGTATGTGAAAGGAAAACAACAAAAGAAAAGAAGAAAGATGAAGTGTAGCAAATCAGTGTACTGAGCTTAACTGGAACTGAACTCCAGCATTTGTAGATGCTTCCAATCAGTTCAAGTATTGTATTACATTCTTTTTGTAGACAGTGAGTCTCTTGTAGGCAGTGTGCCTCTTGTGAGCAGTATGCTCGGGCAGTGAGCCCTAATTGGCAAGTGCCATTTTGTTTTTCTATCCTTCTAACAGAGAATACAATCTTGGGTTAATCACCCCATCATTTTCTCCCTTAACAAGGTTTCCACGTCAAAAATATTGTGTCAGGTGTATTTCCATTTCATGGTTGTGTTTGCTTAATTGAATTAATACTGCATTGATTAATAAGAAAGTTCAGAAAGAAAAATTAATTAGGATAACTGATTCACCCCCCTCTTAGTTATCAACACAAAATGCAAAAAATACCTCCCTAAGCTGCAATTTCAAACATGTTTGTGTACAATGAATGGTTGCTCCCAATCTCATTCAAACCATGGTGGAAAAACAAGTGGACTCAATGTGACAGAGTTTGTTATTTCATAGCTTCTTGAGAAATTAATTCTAGCCATGTTCTCCTCCCTTGGTGGTGGAGTTAGAGTGATGCTCAAATGGGATGGAGTTAAAGTTAGAAATTGAGTATTTCTCAGGATGGGGTTAGAGTTTGAAATGGAGTGCTACTCACATGGGTTGGGGTTAGAGTTGGAAGTGGAGTGCTGCTCACATGGGATGGAGTTAGAGTTGGAAGTTTAGTGCTACTCACATGGGATGGGGTCAAAGTTGTAGGATAGATAGGGACATGAATTTTCATCATCTCACTAAACAATGCATGATTTTCTAGAAAAGGGTTTATCAAGTTTCTTAAACGCCTTTGTCTCTCTATATTCTTCCTTACCACTTCAAGCTCTGTTTCCTTTCTATATTGCTCCCTTTGAATCCTATCTTACTCCTTTTCTTTCCTTTTTAAAACTTTTTGTTGTTTCCTTGCTCGCCATGCAACATCTCTATCTAATTTGGCTTGATCCTTCAATTCCCTTGCAACAACATGAGCTACCTTTCTATCCTCAATTCATTCTCTTTTTTGGAGTTTTATCTCCTTAATTTATTTCTTCCTTTACTCTTGCTGCATTAAAAGTTTCATGCAATCATCTATTATTAATAGTTGGGACTGTCGGCTCAACTGAATTCCACTATCCTCTATAGTCATGGGTCTTTCCAAGTCACATTGTGAATGGGTAGTTTAAGGAATTTGATGATGTGTGAATCACATTGGGAGCCCAATGATTGGCTAGAATCTCCATGAATGGAATGTTCATCTTCATTACAAACTACCTTAGTATCTTGGCTCAAATCTACAATATCTCCACCATCAACTTCTCCACACTCAGCATAGTAATGTACCATTTTAGGTATATTCAACATGGGCAGTGGAGAAGGGAAGGAAAATGTGATGTCTTCTTGCTAGGAATGCAAAATAATTCCTAAATTCATGGCTCCCTCCAACCATAATGGCTCGCTTAGCTGAGATGACTTCTGCATAGCTTTTCTACCTATCATTCACTTCCGCTAGTCTTTTCTTAATCGAATAGACTTGCTCTTCCATTTTTTATAGCATTTCTAGACCAAGTCTAATCCTATCTTCTAGCTTATCCCAGTGTATAGGAGGTTGACACTTTCTTCCATATAATGCTTCAAATGGAGCCATCTTAATAGCAGAATGATAGGAATTATTGTAGGAAAATTCCACAAGAGGAAAATAATCTTCCCACTTGTATTGTTGGTCCATGCAATACATCCTCAATGGATCTTCCAACACTTGGTTCACTCTTTCCATCTATCCATCTGTTTCTGGATGATAAGTTGAGCTTATGTTTAGTTGAGTTCCAAGTGAGGAAAACAAGGTTTACCAAAACCTTGTTGTCATACGGGCATCCCTATCTGAGATAATCTTCTTAGGAATACTGTGTAATCTGAATACTTCTTGCACAAATTTGTGGGCTATTACTAGTGTTCCATCTATCAAATTCATAGGTATGAAATGTACTGCCTTGGTGAGTCTATCCTCCACTACCAGAAAAAATTGTGTCTATTTCTAGACATAGGAAGTCCTTATACAAAATCCATGCTAATTATTTGCCATTTCCATTCTAGAATCTCATGAGGGTATAGAAATCCTATCAGGCTGATGGTGTTCTACCTTCACCCTCTGGCATTCTAGATATCCAGCTACAAACCTTGCAGAATCCCTCTCCATTCCTTTCCAGAAATATAATGGTTTTACATCAGCTAGCAATTTTGTCACTCCAGGATGTCCTGAATAGGGTGTAGAATGAACCTCCTTCCACACAATATTCTTTAACTCCTTGGAGTTTGAAATGTACATTCTTCCTTTAAACCTTAATAATCCATATAGTTCAAAGTGGAACCCATCATACCTAGGATCATGAGGATTGTACGTAAGAGCTTGTTTTACCTACTCATAGAATTAATCTCCCTTGGAATTTTGTAATACCTAATTCCTAAAATCAAAGTATATGGAGATCATTGAGGAGATATGTCTTCTCCTACTTAAGGCATCCACCACTTGGTTTTCTTTTCCCTATATGTATTTAATCTCGGAATCATAATTAGATATTAACTCTAACCACCTTCTTTTGTGAGCATTCAAATGTGGTTGAGTAAACAGATATTTGAGCCCTTGATGGTCTAGTTTTAATTTAAAAGGTTTCCCAAGTAAATAATGTCTCGACACTTGAAGTACATGAACCACTGCTGCCAACTCAAGATTATGAGGAACAAAATTTTTCTCATATGATTTTAATTTTCTAGATTCATAAGCAATAACTTGTCCATCCTAGACAAGTACACCACCTCATCCTTCTCTTGAGGCATCAGTGATGACTACAAAATAACCTTCTAGGTTAGGTACATTTAAAATAGGTGTCGTAGTCAACTTTTTTTTTAGTTGGTCAAATGCATCCTTGCATTTCTCTGACCAATCAAATCTTTTGCCTTTCCTTTGTAGAGAAGTAATAGGATAGGTAATTTTTAAGAAATTAGCCACAAATTTTCTATAATATCCCACTAGGTCCATGAAACTATGTACTTCATACACATTTTTTGGTGCTGGCCATTTCAAAATGGCTCTAATCTTTGTTGGGTCTACAATAATTCCCTTAGCTAAAATATATGACCTAGATATTGTATTTCCTTTTGAAAGCTTGCCATATAGTTTATGCTCTCTTGATCTCTGGTGAAAAATCTATAGATACTGGAGGTGTTCCTCCTCATTTTTGGAGTAAATCAAAATATCATCAAGTAAAACAAGGATGAACTTGTCCAAACAATCTCTAAACACAATGTTCATTGAGTTCATGAATGTTGTAGGTGCATTTGTTAATCCAAAGGGTAGGACAATGTACTCATAGTGCCCATACCTTGTTTTAAAATTTGTCTTATGAATATCTTCATATTTTAGCCTCAATTGATGGTATCCTGATTGAAAATTGATCTTTGAAAGCATAGTTACCCCTCGCATTTGATCAAAGAGATCATCAATACAAGGCAATAGATACTTGTTCTTTATCATTGCCTTATTTAGCATATGATAATCTATACATAGGAATAGTGTGCCATCTTTCTTTTTAACAAAAATCATTGGTGCTCCCTAGGGTGAAACATTGGGTCTTATCAATCCCTTTTTCTAGCAATTCTTGCAACTAAGCCTTTAGCTCCATCAACTCTATTGTGGTCATCCAATAAGGAGCTTAAGATATAGGTTATGATCCTAAAATTATATCTATTGAAAAATCAAAATCTCTCATAGGAGGTAATCCTGGTAATTCATCTAGGAATACATCCTAAAAATATTGAAGAAAGGGGTACTTATCCATATATGTTCTCTCTTGATCTATGGATTCTCTTTCCTCAACTCCTTGGAGTTTTTGAGATTCATAATACATCAAATCATCTTGGAAAATAGATTCTTTGTGATTCTTTATTCTCTCCATTGTAATAGCAAAGAGTTGACATCCTTTTCTCTAGGCTCTTTTCATCTGAAGGGTAGATATTTGCCTCAATTTAACCTCTCTAGCAGTGCCTTGCAGAAAAACTTTATTCCCAAGGTCATCTAGGCATTCTACTATTTTAGCAAAATAATCCACTCTATCCCTATGTCTCCATAACCAATTTATTCCAAGGATGACATCATATGAGCCTAATGGGGCTACATAAAGGTTCTCTTTAGTGGAAAAACTTGAGAGTTCAACCTTGGTCTCAAACAAACATTGCTCTACCTGAGCCCTGGTCTAGTTAGCATATTCAACTAACCATGTATTTTCCATGTAACCAGACTTTCTAGAAATCTTATTTAAAACTTTTAGATAAATAAAACATTTTTTTACACTAGTATCTATCAAAATTGAAGTTGGAATACCAAATAAAATACATGTGGTTTCAATTGGAATAATTTGATACTCTGCTTGTTGGTTATCCAAGGCTGCATGTATTTATTGTTGGAACGTTGCCTATTGTGAGGGTAAAGGATTTCCTCACGGCTAAGTCCCTTGTGTTTTATTGGGACACTGATTGGCATAATGGTCACCACCACATGAAAAACACCCTCCCACAAGTCCGCACCTTTCATAAGGCTTTCCTAAATTATCTCCATTTTTCTTGGAGTTATTATTGTTTTTCTTATCACCCTTGGATTCATTTTGATTACCTTTGAATCCTTAGTCACCTTTCTTTTTAAAATTCTACTTATTTCCCTTTTTCTTAAATGATTGGGAGGATTGTGACCAACTGAAGTTTTTATGGTTCTTTTCCCAGTATGTAGATATGGATTTCAACATTTGTTCATGTTTAATAGCTTTCTTGTAAACTTGGTCCATTGTAGTGGGACCATGCACATCAACTTCACCTCTAATTTGGGCATTCAAACCCATAATAAACTTTTGGATGCAAAACCTCTCATCCTACTGGTATTGGGGGACAAATTTAAGGATATGAGTGAATTTCTCCTAGTACTCATTCACAGATGAGTCACCCTGTCTCACGTTTTGGAAGTCTATGAGCTTCAGATCAAAATATAATTGTGTCAACCATCTTTTCCTAAAGAGTTCCACAAACCTATCCCAGGTTAGACTCAAGGAGCTTAATCTTAACTAAATTTTCTTGTTCATCCACCAAGTGGATGCTTCACCTGCCAATTGGTATGCTCCCCATACCACTTTAGTTATTTCAGAATAGTTTCTTATTTCAAAGTATTTCTCCATTTCTGTAAGCCATTCCTCCACAACATCTCTGCTCATAATCCCATTGAATTTAGGAGGTATAACCTTTCTCATATCTTTGGATAACTCTAGGGCCATGTGGATCCTTTTATCCTCATCTTGTCTCATTTATAAGTTATTCTCTCCATACCCACTCTGGGTGGTGTTTTCATGATGTTCCTCATCTTCACCCTCGTGGAAAGCTTCTTGCCTAGATCTATTCTGACCCCTGACTTCCTACTCTAAATTTCCAATTCCTTCCCTCGTTTCATGGAGCATAGAAAGGAGTTGGTCAAGTTTTGAATCAAAGTAGCCAGAAGGTTGCCCTTCCTCTTGGCTACCCCCAGTGCTGGTTCCTGTCTAAACCATGTTGCAATCGACTTCTCCTGAAGTTTGCAGGTTAAGCATTCAATTAATTATTTTGTACTATTGAATCCATTCATAACATAAATCCATTCTCATTTATGCAATCTTAAACAAGAAAGGAAAGCTTTGCCAAAATTTCAAAATTGCATTATAGTATCCATGGATCACATAATATCCATCATTTATTACAAATTTTGACATCTTGCAACTGCAAGGCACTTTTAGAAAGGGAAATCTTCCCACATTCATCCTCGTCCTTGAGGTTTACCAAATTAGACTTGGGAGGTGGATGTGCTCGTAGGTACTCATCCATGACCTCCCGAATGATAATAGGAGTATTATGACTACTACAAAATGGTAAGTCCTTAGGTGCAAAGGGTTTAATTGATTCATTTTTAGAGGTAGGAACAATAGCCTTAACTACTTTATCCTACTTTTCCTCCTCTTTCTTGATACGCTTAATAGCATCAGTGAAGGTTTCAATATCAGTTAACCATGTGTCTTCTAGGTAACCAGTTTGGCCTAGGTTTTTCATTCTTGAGGCTCACTCCCTCATAGCCTTTAGGTAACATCCATTTCCCGTTACCTTCTTCCTTGGGATCATTCTTATTCTTACCATTCTAGAAAAAGAATATCTGAACATTAGCAACTATTAATCTCTAAGGAAGATTTCATGCAGTGAGCTCACAGGTCCATGTATTGGACCTGTTAGCTCTGATACCATATGTAACATGACATCTCATATTACCTGGATTTACATACTCAATTTACTGTCAAGTAAATAATCAAAATCATTATAAACATTTGTGTTAATAAAACAATAATAATTTGCATAATCATTACATAAAAAGCATATCTTTTCTGAATATTTTCAAACTAAAAATTTACAACATATTCAAACATAGCATGTTAGTGAAATCCTTCACTTTATAATCACAATATCTTTCTCATGGAAATAAAGATAATTGTACATAAAATTTGACTGTCAAGTCATATAAATAGAATATACTGCATCTAGAGTTTTGATATTTGTCTTCATAAGTCTTGGCTTGTCATCTACTTGGGAAGGAGAGCATCACCCGGGTGCTTTTCCTCCAACCATAGACAAGTGGTCCCTTGCACACCTTCCTTTCTGGAAATGGCCCTACCCTTCATGAAGGGAATAGATATAAAGAACCAAAAGGTTTGTTATTTGAGTTTCTAGTGTTATGTCCTCCATAACCCATCACGATCATACAACTATAGATCCCCTCTAACTATGCATGACAGTATTGGATGGTTATTCCATCTAGAACACAGTGAATCGACTAATGCATGTAGAGATTGATGCATTACTTTGGCTAGATATTTAATATAAATAGACCTTTCGCAATGAATGTAGTTGATTGTTCACATACTTCTAACTTGACTTAGAAGCTATCTCATCCTATAGTGATTATAGTTTGACCTATTTCGGTCATGGGATAACTTAATTAAACTTCCCATTTAGTCCAAATGACTTGGACTTCTAACTCTAATTCCTGGAGTGCATTCCAAAAGTTTTCTTGTTGCATTTGCGACATGGAAACTATGACTCCATGTCACTCTATTCCTTATTTCAATATGTTCTTGATTTTTGATAATCAATACCAGTTTTGGTTGATAACTTCATGAGATCAGTTAAGATGTTTGATATGATTAAAGGATTTTCATCTAATCCTCATCGACTATAAACATACCCTGTTTAAGTTGATAGTATAAAGTAAAATAAATTTTACATTTATTCAACATGATTGGAATATACTTAAGATCCATCTTCTTTAATCCCATCATATAAGTAATAATATATATTCATTTACTATCTCTAGATAAGAAGAATACCATTTTCTATAATAGTAGACTCTTAGTCTATTTAAGACTTAAAAGGTTCTAACACCTTCTACTCCAATTAGAGTATTAATGACATCAAGAAGAAAGAAATTAATCATAAATGATTACATAGCAATCAAGCTATCAAGCTCTCCCTCTCATTTTCTATTCATAAATAATCTAGAGTTATTCATGTTCCACTTTCCCTTGTGCTCGAGGCACTATATGCACTCAAAGTGCAGTAATAATATTATTATCATTTTAGTATTCCTCATGTAGAGTAAAGAAGCTTACAACTCTAATGATAGGTTATGAAGCCAAAAGGCATGTAAGGATAATGGTATCAAGTCGAACCCTATTAAATTTCCACATCTCAATTTCTAAGGTCTCATTGTCACAGTCAAGGAGTACTACTATAGTTATTCAAACTATTGTTATAATACAATATATCATGGGTTCGTAACACAATATCTCTCATCTCTGAGATAGCATCTTTATCGGTGATCATTCTATAGTAATTATTATTTAGAAAATCTTGGTTCTTTAGAAAACATGGCTTCTTCCAGTTTCGAACCATAAAGCAATCTTCATATTAATGAGGTAGTATGGATAATCTCTATCCATAGTTTTAATGTATAAAAGGTGTGCTTCAGCACAGAGATAATAACAAAGACGTCGGTGGCTACCCCACAGTCTCATACTTAATAACATGCAGACATATATGTCTATATCATGTCGGCCTTAATACATAGGCTTAGTTTTATATTTCATAGAAGCATTTGAAGAATAATGGTTTCAAGCTATATATAACATCTCATTATTATTAGCCTGATACAGGTGCCAACCCCAAATATTTAAAGAAACATATAGTTGGTTGCATTAAAACAATATAAGCTTTACCTATTTTCGTCGAGTCACCAAGTCCGAATGAAGTCTTGTGTAAGAAGTTATTCCTTATTCTTATAGTCTTTAACTTTGTTTCATTCCCAATATTCTCTTAGATCTCCTTCTAAGAGTTCTTTTCTCCTCTCTTTCAAATTAGACAAAAAACATAATAACTTCCCTAGTCTCCTCATTCATGGGGATAACAAAGATAAAAACCACTTTCCACTGAATCTCAATGCATGCTAGATCATGGGCCTGTGGATAACAAGGCTCACGTCCATTATGAGTTGCACTTTCTCCACTTTCTCCATGATCTATGGGGAGTGGAGTCGTGCCAAACTACTTAAAAGAATTACTCTTGACATAAGAGGCTTTTCAAAGCATGATAAGGATTCATGACTGTATCATACGATTATTGCTTATATATCACATAAGTAATAATATACAAAAACAATTATATGTTAAACTATTTGACACCATGAAAAATATTATCACAATAATGGTGCTAACAATAATCATGCAATAGAATGTGAATATGGGGTTGAGGCTTTCTTCCTCCCCCTTTGCAATCTAAAACTGACGTTAATAAAATTAATTCGATACTTACAAAATAATATATATATATATATATATATATCAGAAATCTCCTACAAAAGACAATGATTAAACTCTAATCATTAATAATGTTCCTTGAACATTATTCAACCAAATTGATGTAGATAATGTCGAGAAAGCCATTAACGACAAATCGACACTAGAGTCAAATAGAGATCGACTAAACAAGGAAAGTTAATCAAAACATGCCCCGTCTTGAAGGTTCACATAGTGTACAACTTTGAAACTCAAATGGAAAACCTAACTTATCCACTTGACATCTATCCCCTTCTCTCTAGTGATACTCTCCTTGCATTCTTGGAGGTGGAAATCCTTTTCCTAGTTGCACTCACATCCATACAAACTATGATCAGTGTATGAACCACAAATCATTATACATCATGCTTAAATAATCTCACTAACATATAATCCCATTTCTAATTCTAAGCATTATTCATAATTCATATAATCAATGATTTATCCTGACATTTTTCTAAACGTCAAATCATTAATCTATGATTACTTATCAGCTTAATCACATGAAAGTAAAAGTTAAACATAGTCAAAGTTTGGGGATCTAGCATAGGGTTAGAGTTGGAAGTGGAGTGCTGCTCACATGGGATGGAGTTAGAGTTGGAAGTTGAGTGCTACTAAGATGGGATGGGGTTATAGTTCAGGATAGATAGGGACATGAATTTTCATCATCTCCCTAAACAATGCATGATTTTTTGGCAAAGGGTTTAGCAACTTGCTTAAATGCCTTTGTCTCTCTAGATTCTTTCTTGCCACTTCAAGCTCTCTTTTCTTTCTATCTTGCTCCCTCTGAATCCTCTCTTCCTCCTTTTTCTGCTCCTTTTCTTTCCTTTGTAAAACTTTTTGTTGTTCTCTTTCTTGTCGTGCAACATCTCTATCTATCAATTCATTGTCTCTTTTAGAGTTTTATCTCCTCAATTTATTTCTTCCTTTGCTCTTGCTGCATTAAAAGGTTCATGTAGTCATGTATTGTTAATAGTTGGGACTACCAGCTCAACCAAATTCCACTATCCTCTGTAGTCTTGGGACTTTTCTTCACAATGTGAATGGACAGTTTAAGGAATTTGTTGATGCATGAATCACATTGGGAACCCAATGATTGGATGTAATCTCCATGAATGGTATGTTTAGCTTCATTGCAAACTACCTTAGTATCTTGGCTCAAATCTACAATATCTCCACCATCAGCTTCTCCACACTCAGCATAGCAATGTACCATTTTAGGTACATTCAATATGGGCGGTGGAGAATGGAAGGAAAATGTGTTGTCTTCTTGCTAGGAATGAAAATTAATTCCCAAATTCATGGCTCCCTCCACCAATCATGATGGTTGGCCTAGATGAGATGGAAGGATAAGTCTATCTAGGCTTTGTTCTTGTTGACTTCCAGCCATGTCAACAAGCAGTTGACCCTCCACCATAGGTTTAGGTGAATCATGAAAAGTATTTTGAGTTGAATCCTACATAGTTTCATATTCCACTATGTATGTTGTTGTAGGATATAAATCAACATCTGCAAGGCCTGATAGCAATGTGTTGGCAACTTCCACTTGTGAAATATCAACCCCGAAAAGACTAAGCATGTTCTACACTACAGAAGCATCATCATGCACATTGAACTAAAAAGTGTCACTGGAGTGCATGTCCTCCATTAGAGCATCTAGATTGAGGGGCCATATACCTGTTCTTTCAAATCTAGTTGTGATGTTTGAAACAGTGAGTGATTTAGAAAACAACTTGCTACCCAATTCTTCTCTTTTTATTTCTATGTTTGGAAACCTTCCCAGCCACACTGCTCTTTCTGATTTGAAGTATGATTTAAATGTTGAAAATATACTCACATCCAATGGCTATAATTTGTGTGAGGTGTGTGCTGGTAGTGTCAAGAAATCAATACCTAAATACCTAGCTTATTGGATGGTTATCATAGCTACATGGCTTCCATGGCCATCAGATATCAGCAAATACCTATTTGTGGATGATACACCACTTGGAATTGATTGTGCAAAATCATGCAACTAGTTCATAAATAGCTCTTTAGTCATCCAAGCGTGGGGCTGGGAAACCATGCAAGCACCCAATTCATAGCTAGCAATGTAATTTTTAGGCTTCTTTTTACCTTTGAAGAGATAGAACCTTGGTATGCTCTATCCAACAGCATTAACACAACACAAAATTGTTATCCATTCCCTGCTCTTCATAATGATGTATGAAACAATTCTTCTACCTCTTTTGGCCAACACCCACATGGCTCCATTTCTCCCTTCCTTAATTCCAATTTCATCACAATTCTAAATTCTATGTGGTTCATATGGGTTAGCTTCATACGCTTTGAACAATGTCTCAAGTAGAATGCAACAACAACCATAGGCCCGAGGTTTAGAGCTCTATCTCTATCAAGGCCTTCTGTTGTCCTCAATATTAATTCAAGATGGCACCTTCTAAATCTAGTCCACCATGACTTGTTAGGCAGCCCATCCTTAAATGGGTTTCGTCATGTTTGGAAAATTTGTGCGACTTCTACTTAGAGATTAATAATCTCTAGCCCATGGCCCACTGCAACTATCTCTTTATGTACCATTCCACTATTAAAGCCTCTTCAACTGCTCTCAAGGCTATGGGAGGACATTTTTTTGATGTTGATGTTAAACTGCCTAACCAATTGCTGAACGTTGTGGTAGGGATTCTCCACTTCTTTGTTGCACTCCTTATTGACATGCCATTATCCTCCACATATTTGGGTGTTGATTCCATATCCTCTTTCATCCACTCCCATTGAACTGAAACCTTCTTGCTTCTAGAAATTACATTGACTTGAATAACTAGCTTAACTGGTTGATGCTTGCTCTCATTAGCAACTTGAGTGTCTTCAACCAACTATAATCTAACTCCTCTTTTTTTAGAAACAAGGTTGTCTTTAGTCTCTTCGTATCATGGTGGGTCCACATTTGAGCTTTGCTCTTCATCTGCACATTCAAAAAAATACCTTTGAATACCAGTTTTAAAATTTGGAATCTTTTGAATCTTTTTAGTACAAAGCTAAAAAAACAAAGAGCCTAAAGCATTGAATGAGACATTCCACCAACCTATGTTGATTAAGAGAGAGGCCTTCAGGGTGGTGCAGCCTAACTATCGGGTTCTACTTGGGCTTGTATGTGACAAGTAGAGAATTATGTTTACTCAGGCATGCGTATAATGAGGTTGACAATGTAAACTCTCTGCAACAAGATAACAATGAAGAGCAACAATCAACTTTAATAATATTAATAATATATTTCACAAATAATATAACATTTGTCATACCATTTTCTTCATCTTTGTAATTGCAATTTGTAACTTCAGTTTGTAAGTTCAATTGGAGAGTTCATAGTGATGCTCTAAACAAAAGATTTGTGATGCTCTATGTTTGATTTTACAGTTTGACATTTTGATGTTGAACAATTGGTAATTTGATGTTTACAATTTCACATTTAGATGTTCAAAGTTTTACAATTTAATATTTATAGAATGTAATTGTTATGGCTATCCTTGTTTGAATATTGTAGAATAACAACTCTTAACAAACTTGTTGGACAACTTGATTTAGCTTTTATGCAAACAGATCATCATGTTAAGTAGGTAGTTGTTCAAAAAGGCTAAGCTATGATAACATATGAAAGTGAATAGATATAGACTATAAGAAGTCGTGTACTCTAAAACTATTCTATTATGTTATTGAAGTGTAGTGTGAATATGTATTGTATCGTCTAGTGTATGATTAGTCAGTGAACAAAATGAAGGGCTATGTGGTTGTTTTGTTCTTGGCTGATGGCAGTGCCTTGGTGATTACATAGATGGTTGTTTCCATTTCAACTATTGAACTTCCATTCAGAGGATAGTTGTAGAAGTAATTAGTGCTAGCTAAGCAAACATCTAATTTATTCTTTAGAAAATCTAAACAAAGAAGGATAGGAGGTTGAGAGGTAGATGATTGAGAGTATGAAGACTTAGTTGAAACCTTTTTTGTTTCATTTTTTATATGGTATTACATCATACAAGGGCAACATCTAGGGTTGTACAAGATGATTACAAGTGTTGTAAAGGAATGATTTATTTATTAGTCATCTTGATGTTTTTCCCATTTAAGGGTTTTCTCTAATAACAACTTATTTTTCTAGTAATGTGTGACTTCATTCTATCTACTTTGTTATTATTATTTATTACATGTTTATGGTATAAAATGAACTACAAACATTTATATTTTGCTATTTTTGGTGGGATAGTCTATGTTTGAAGATCTTTTCTATTATTAGTGGAATAGTCTATGTTAGAAGATGGTTGAACAGTCTATTGTAGATGCATGTTAGCCAGAGAAATATACAATGCAAAAACAATTCACCACTAACAAACATCCATTATGGGCCCTGTTGGTGCCTGCATAAACATCCAGGTTTCAAGTATTTAAATTTATAGGCACCTTCTATAAAATCCAAAAAAATTTAAGTCTTTTGGCCTTTGTAGTTGAAAAGTACAAAAAATAGTTTTAAATGCATGTATCTTTGTATATACAAAGGGGTTTGTATGTACAAATGCAAACATACATTGGCGGGCTTGCAGAAATTTCAATCGGCCTTTGAAAATGGTAGAAAAATGGTTGTATGCATATCGGCTTTGGAATTGGTGCATATACATTCAGGAATCTTTCGCAAATTCCTAGAATGTTCTGCAATTGTATGTTGAGCTTGCTTGTATATTGGGTTTGTATGTTTAGACATACAACGACTATAGACAAATGAAAAGATACAAGGGGTCTTGGACATTCGGCAATATACAAAGCAGGAGATACATTTGGTGAGACCCGCAGGTATACAAAGGAGATTGTATATATTCCCAACATACAATCGAAACATGCAAAGGATATATGCAAGTGGTGGGCTCCACAAGGTTGTATATTCATTGGCTTGTAGGTTTGCACATACAAAGGGAATTGTATGTATGTTCAAATGTATGTTCGCATGTACAAAAGTAGATGCAAAGCGGACGCAAAAAGAAGGTGAACTGCATTGGTGAAGTGGATGAAGTTCATGGTTGTATGTTGGGCTTGTATGTTCCTAATGCACATTCAAACATACAAGCAAAAGATACAAGTGAAACATACAAGCGGGAGTGGTCAAAAAGTCAATAGTTTCAAATGCATGGTGGGGCTCGCAGGTTGTATGTTTCGCATTGTATACGCTAACATACAGAGATTGAAGATGCAAGACCTAAATCTCAAAGTAGTTCCAATTTGCCTCATAATCATTTGAGATCCGTTGAATGTATATTGCATGTTGTATGTCGAGATATACAAGGGGAATATGCAAAAGCGATATACAAGCCAGACCTGATTCAGGGATCAATTTTAGCAAGTTCAGCACTGGCGTCCGCAGCTTGCATATATATGGCATTTGTATATGCAGGTATATAAAGGGAGTAGGATACAGGTCAGATTTCAAGGTGATACCAATCTTCTTTACAAAAATTTGAAATCCGCGGGTTGTATATTGCACTTGTATGTGCAATATGCAAAACAATGATGCAAGTAAGGAGTTGCAAACCGGACCCGAATATGTTTGCATTTTGTTCTATAAGGGTTTGGGTCCGACTTGTATATTTGTGATTGTATGTATCTACAATCTTACATATAATTGCATGTAAGTGGCAATAAGGGGCGTAATGCATGTTTGTGATGGGAAAAGTCAGTGATGGCAAGGAAGCATCTACGTGGCACATTCTCATTGGCCAACAACTTGCCTATTTGATTTGAGCTATAGATTTGGGAGACATAGAGAAAGATCAACGGATACGTTCAAATACAGGGTTTTCTTTGCGACTGCAGTGGCATTCTTGGCAAGAAAGCTTCTGGAGCACGCAGTTTGCTATGTTTCTGCAGGACACTGGTAGGTCAACCATTGATTGCAGAATTACAGAGGTATGGGTTGATGATGGACATGCCACCTACCAATTTTAAGAGAAAAATCCCCAAACAGCAGCACAGGGCTCGAGTCCAACTACTCCTCGCCTCTCCTTCTGCCTGCTGCATTGATGTTTTGGGCGCCATTTTTGTGGTGCACTGTATCTTGCAGATTCTTGAATTTTGCCCTGTAATTAATTGCTGAGGGCACAGCCTTGCTATAAAAGGCAGACTATGTTACTCATTGAGGGTTGTTGAAAATTGGACAAATTTTGGTGCTGTGATAAGATACAACTTCATTGGTGGCTCTGTTTTGGTTGACTTGTGAGGTTATGAATTATATGTTGAATGTTTCATGCATAATCTTACTAGTTTCATGTTGATTTAAATGAGTAATGCTTCATTGCATGTATTTTGTTATTTGTCTCCAAATTAAATGTGTTCTTCTAAATCTGAACAGCTAAGGGGTGTTTAAGATTCTAGGATATGGGTTTTCTATGTTGAATACTTGATCTTTTACTTCTACTCAAGCAGTAGATTAAATGTTCAGGGTTAAGTGTTGGGAAGAATATATTGCAGTGAGGATGTTTGTAAGCAGAGATAACTGAATACTTAATTTTGGGAAGTATCTGTAAGGCAGACACTACAAAACCCCCTTGAAACCTAGTTATTGATTTGAGTTTATGGTGATCATTCACATATGTATGTCTATTGACTTTGAGCCCTAAGATAGGCACCAGTCCAATCTTGTATTGAGGTTACAACCAAAGTCCCAGTTTTGCATCCAAATACAAAACATAAATTCATACTTCAAATACAAACCTTTAGGACATTTAGAAGTAGTTTTAGGACCAAAATCCTCTGTCTCACACTGAACATAAGCCCAAAGTTAGCCCCTCTGCACTTATTTTACAGTTTTGGTCTGCATATATGAGGATTTATCTGCTTTGTCTCAACATCCCACCAAGTTAATAAGCACATTTCATAGATGTTGAATAGGGAATACCCCCCTTGGTTCTAAAAAGCCTAAAGAAGAAGAGGAGATATTTATAGAGTCTATCACCTGTACTGTTGGCCCCTGGCCCAAAAATCCTATTGATCAATGATGGCTACCTTGTAGGGATAACTGGGAAACATCCAGTCAGATAGAACACTAACAGATTTGGTGACTCCGCTGGGGAGCTTTGTGTAAGAACCTTGGTTTAAAAGAAAATAATTCCTAGTTGTAGGTGGCAACTCCAAACAAATCTCCCAACCGGTAATGTAAAAAATTGTATGCAAGGGAGAAGATCCCTACGTAATCCTCTGTCTGAAGAATTACCCAAAAAAATGATGTACAAGAAAAAAGGGACTGCTCAAGCTAGTCAAGAAGGTTCTCCCAGCCCTAGAAATAATGATAATATCCAAGATAATCCAGGATCATCAAAGCGGACAATACCTTATTTTTCAAACACAGAAGTTGAAATCTAGGATGTATATGAAAGACAACAAGGTGTTAATTTGAGAATGAGATTAGAGGTGTTTTAGGAATGCCCTTTCTTAGATCCCTCTGATACATTTGAAGAGACTGAGTCCCCAAGTGATGATGATGATGACCAATATGGAAAGGGACCATCCTCTTCTATGGCCAAAGATCAAGAATTAGCTAAAGAAATCAAAAGCCTATGAGCTGAATTGGAATATTTACAGGTTGTAAAGATTAGGGATGACATGAGACAAAGGGTACAAGCTCTGAAAATTGCTAAACATAATTCAATTCCCATCCTTGATAATGCAGATGTGCTGAGAAATCAGAGAAGAAATGAAATCCAGTATCAACAAAATGATCAGAGACATAATGCAAATAATGTTAAGGCACCAATGAACAATGTAAGAAATTAGAATGTAAATAGGAATGCAAATGTTAATCAGTTTGGTAGACAACCTATGCAACTGGACAGATTCAGGCAGCTTATTTTTTATGGTATTCCTGGCTACCCTAATCCCATTGACAAACATGTGAGGCTGCAGGTGCCAAAGTTTTCAGGAAATAATACTATGTTAGGGGAAGATCATTTAAAATCCTTTCAGAATGTCATGGACAACTTTGAGGTTGAGTATGAAGATGTTTTTATGAAATTGTTTATGCAATCCCTAGTTGATGAAGCTAGAGAATGGTATAAGAGTTTGTCTAACCAGAGTGTTTCATCATGGGATGACTTCAGGAGGATTTTTAAAGAATAGTATGGTGACAAGACTGACCCAAGCTTTTTTGTAAATGAATTCACCAGTATTACTAAAGGGTCGAGTGAGCAGGTTGCAGATTTTAATGTCAAGTTTACTAAAGTGTTGAACAAGCTACCTTTTCATATGAGGCCTAATGAACCAATGTGTGTGGTGCTCTACATAAATGCTTTTGATACTAAGACAGCCTATGGGTTAAGAGATAAGGGTCCTACTAGCCTCAGGGATGCTTTCAGGATTGCAACAAATATTGAAAATAATAAGAAAGTATCTGGTAAGACAAACGGAAGGGATGATGTGAAGATTTTGCAAAATCCAAATAAGCCTCAAAGTACTCAAGGTAATGCATCTACTTTTGAGGATAAATTAGATAAATTGACAACTGTTGTTAAGCACTTAAGTTATAGACTTGCTAAAAATGAAAAGGGAATAGGTCCTGACAAGCAGGTTTACCAGAGATAAGAAAAGAGACCATCATTGCATGATATGCCATATAACACTAATTGGCATAACGGTAAACCCATTCTCCCACATAACAGCAACACCAATTAAAGAGCCCAGAATGCAAGGGAAACTCCTAATCCTTTGAAGAAGGCTCTAAATATTGTTGATGACACCCCATGGTTCATAATATGTCAAACGCATCATTCGTAATCACAATGTATGGTCGCTCAGTCTCTGTATAATAATGTTGTTGCATGTGATGAATGCAATGAGCCACATTGTATGGAGGATGATAATGTAAATATGTTGTCCACAAATAGGGAGTGTTCTTCCTATGATGCAGATGAAGATATGAGTTATAGGACTCAGGTTTGCTAGCAGTTTCCCTGTGATGAAGATGATGAAGATAACTATGCTTATGCTCAGGACTCACACATTTTTATGAATAATTTGAGAAGGCCTTCTGATGAAGAGATTAGAGCTCTCATAGCCGCAGCAGTAGCTCAAGTCAAAAATAATTACAATCTTAGAGGTAAAGCTTAGGTAAGCGACCCACGTCAACTAGAAAGAACCTTTGTGAATCAACCAACACATAATCATAAAGTGGCTGGACCACAAAAGATGTAGTGGAACAGTAATAAGAAGAACTCTAAGAAAAAAATAGGTCATGATTCTCAAGGACCAGAAAATAAAATTCCCTAAAGTGAGAATCAAAATAAGAATTCTCAGGTCTTGGATAATAGTCAGAGGGCCACTAAGATTAAAGCCGGATCAGCTCAGGATAAGAGTAAAACCATGGCTCAGGCTACAACTGTTATACAAAATTATGCTGCCTTTGATATAACTCAAGTTTTATCCCAGGTGAAGATCTCTGTTCCATTGATGGAAATGATGAAAGTTGAAGAAATCAGGAATAAGGCATTGTCCTTAATTTCAGGAGTAGCTTGTTAGGCTAAGCAAAATGTTGAGGGTCAAGGTAAGAAACAGGCCTTGTGTATTGAAGAGGATGAGGTTCCTGAAGTTTATCTGGGAGTGACCATGACAAAATGCCCTTCACAGGTTGAGCCATTTTATGTCTCCCTTGTTATTAATAGAAAAACAATAAGGAATTGTATGCTTGATTCTGGAGCATCAACAAATATTATTCCTCTGGCTATCATGCAACAAGCTGGATTGAAGATAGATAAAGCATGTGGAAAATGCTATGCAATGGATGCTAGGGAGGTACCAGTTATTGGAATCATGAAGGATGTGGATTTTAGACTAGCAGCATATCCAGAAAAAACATACAGAATGAACATAACAGTGGTTGACATAAAGCCACAATATGGTATGCTGTTGTCAAGAAGATGGGCAGCATTGATTAGAGGAAGTATGCAGTTAGATCTATCATATTCCATGATTCCAATGAATGGTAAAGACGTTAAACTAGTCAGAGAAGAAAGGTCATTAGAAATAGTGGAGGATCAAGATTCAGAGGAACATGTATGTTTTGTGGATACTGACTGTGAAAACTTCAAAGTTGTCTCGGGTGATCAAAGAGGTAAAAGGAAAGATATTTGCATTCAAGAGCTAGACCAACAGGGTCTTTGGACTATGTATTTTCATGGAGCTTGTTCAAAGGAAGGCTCTAGTGCTAGAGTTGTGTTTTTGTCTCTAGCTGGTAAGCTTCTAGAGTTCTCTTTCCTGTTAAAGTTTGCCTGCACAAATAATATTGCAGAATATGAAGCACTATTGCTAGGATTGAATGTTGCTCTGAAGCATGGAATTAAGATAATAAATGTATTTGGAGATTCAGAATTAATTGTTTCCCAGGTTAGAGATAGATATGCTTTGAAGAATAAAAGGTTAAAACAGTATAAGCATGATGTGTGGGATACAATTGAATTGTTTGATGCATCTTCAATAAACTGGATAGAGAGATCAAAAAATGTCATGGTAGATTTTTTAGCTAATGTGGCCATAAGGCCAAATGATATTACCTTGTCTGATGTTACAAATGTTGAGGTTAAAACTACACCTGTAGTACCAAAAAATATATGCAGTTGGAAAGTATTTGATAATGATAAAGATTTGTTGAGGTTCCTGCACTGCATAGATGAATATGAGAATCAAGAAATTGATTTTCAGAATTTTGTAGAATTTGTGGATGGAAAAGAAACTCTCTTGGGGAAAGAAGTAATTCAGCTCTAAACAAATAAAATCCCCAGATGGATGGTTTCTTTAGAGAGAGCATTTGACAATAGAGACCAGTTTGTTACAGAGGCATCTCCTACAAATAAGAATGATTTAGAGGAGATAAACTTGGGGACACATCAGGCCCCCAAAAAAGTATATATTGGCAAATAGCTCAAGCCACATATCATAAATATGTTGATAGCATTATTAAAAAAATATAAGCATGTCTTTTCCTGGTCATATGAGGACCTAAAAGCTTATAGAGAGGATTTATTCCAGCATGAGATCCCATTGAAGCCTAGAACTAAGCCATTCAAACTGAAACAAAGACCTATTAATCCAACTCTGGCTCCAAAAATGCAAGAAGAGCTTATGAAGCTTACGGATGCTGGAATAATTGTGCCTATCAGACATTCAACTTGGGTGTCCAATCTTGTCCCAGTTAGAAAGAAAAATGGTGACATAAGACTTTGTGTTGACTTCAAAAATTTGAATATGTCTTCTTTAAAGGATAACTATCCACTGCCCAACATGGAGGCTATGCTGCAGAAAGTAACTGGTTGTGAGCTTTTATCCATGATGGATGGATTTTCAGGATATAATCAGGTAAAGGTAAAAGAATCTGAACAATACAAGACTGCCTTTACCACTCCATGGGGAACCTATGTATATGTAAGAATGCCATTTGGACTAACAAATGCAGGTGCTACATTTCAAGAGCTATGGATGTTGCTTTTGCAAGATTTATTGACTCGATTCTGGCTGTGTAACAAGATGATTTAACTGCCTATTCAAAAAAGGAGGAGCAACATTGCAGGCATCTTGAACAAATTTTTGTTAGAGCATTGGAATATGGCATTTCACTTAACCCAAAGAAGTGCACTTTTGGGGTAGTGGAAGGAAAATTATTGGGACACATTGTTTCCAAAGATGGAGTTAAGATTGATTCTGAAAGGGTTGCTGCAATTGATAGAATTCAAATCCCTAAAACTATGAAAGGCATTCAGTCTTTCTTTGGGCAAGTTAATTTTGTTAGAAGATTTGTTCCTAATTTTGCAGAGGTCACAAAGGTTATCTCTAAAATGTTAAAGAAAGGTGCTTCTGTCAAATGGGGAGATGAAGCAACCAAATCATTTCAGAACATCAAAGAAGCTATAAAGATGGCTCCTGTATTAAGATCTCCTGATTTTTCTAAGCTGCTTTAGTTGTTCTCATTTGCTTCTTTTCACACTGTTGCTGCATGTTTATTACAGAAAAATGAAAAGGGTTTTGAGCAACCTATTGCTTTCTTTAGCATGTCATTACAGGTAGCTGAGTTGAAGTATGATATCATGGAGAAGCAGACATATGAATTGGTTAAAGCAGACAAAAGCTTTAGGCCATATTTAGTAGGATCTCAGATAGTTGCATATGTGCCCCATGCAGCAGTTAAGGACATTTTCACTCAGCAAGAGGTGACAGGAAGAAGATGCAGGTGGATTAACAAGTTGCAAGAATTCAACATTGAGATACAAATCACAAAGTTGGTAAGGGGACAAGGTTTAGCTAAGATGATGACCCAGTCAAATTTGGAGGCATGCCAGGTAAATGTAGTTTAGGATCAAGTTGTTAACATGTTAGAATCTAAATGGTACAAGGATATTGTAACACCCAGTTTTGGATTTACTCTAAAAGCTAAGTTTTAACCAAAGGTTATTTTTTTTTTTTTGAAATTTAAAACAAAAAAGTAATTACTATAAACAAGTAATTCATCTATCAACTTAACAATAATCATGAATATATATTCATTAAGCAAAAGGAAATAATCATCCAAACCATTTAAACAATATGTTGTTAAAAATTACTTAAAGCAATTCCAAAATAGGAACTTACTAATGTCACTGCATCTCGATTGTTGACCATCCAAATTCAAGTCTCGGCATTCCTCAAGAATTAAGAAGAGAAAGTATCTTCAAGGAGCTTAACCTCCAACCACAGACCGTCGGTCTCTCGCACTCCTTCCTAACCGAAAGTGGCCCTACCCTACTCAAGAGGATAGACTTAGGATAACCAATGGTGTTTGCCATCTGAGCTCTGGTGTTGTGACCTATGTAACTTGTTATCATGCAATCCCCTAGATACCCTCTAGTCATGCATGCCCACTCCACAAGCTACGCCATCTAGTCACAGTGAACATTCAATGCACTTGAGGATCATGCATTACCTTGGCCAAAGGATTTGAATTTAATTAGCATTGTATCAACACATGAATTAAGTTCACCCACCCCACTCGACTCGAATTAATCTCAATCCTACAGTTACCTATTTATAAGTTCTATATAACAACCTCGATAACCTCGAGGTGTTATAATTTCATCATGCATTAGAACTTGGCATTGAGGTTTACTCTCTCTCTACAAACTCATGGAAACATCTCCATCTACATGATAAATGAATGGTTTCCTAGCATATCAATTTTTTGAATAACGCTATATGTTGTTATAACAATCTCAAAATTATCCCATTATTTATTTCATCCATTCTTGAGTGGGCACTAAACCCAACTTTGTTGTTTTCAGAAAGAGATTACTAAAAACCAATTTATAGAACATAAATATTCAAAGTCCCTAAGTTTAAAATTAAGCATTCTAAGGAATCTTCTTCGACTGTCGATTCTTCGACATAGTTTGAACTATGTCATTTAGGAAGGGTTTCTCTATGAGTCAATTCAAGAATACAGTGTTCAAAACCCTACGTTAAAACTCACAACATACTACTTCGACGTGTCAAAATATTTGACATAGTATAATCTTGTCAAACTATTCATTGGATAGCCTTGACATAACGTTTCTTCTAATAAAATAGATTGAATGTAAGTCTATACTTGAGACTTGACAAAAGGCACATTAGTTGTTTGTAAAGACTTCATAATAATAATTGGATTAAGAATAAGGTCTTTTCTTGAAAAGAAAACAATAGTTAAAATGTTTCAATAGCACATGTATTACCTTCAAAGCATATAATCAAAATCTTGTTATTGTTCACAGCTAGTTAACAATTTTGCCATGGTCAATCCGACTAGTTTTTTTCTCTAAACAAGAGGATGACTGTATCGATTTGCATGTTAAGTCTTACACCTCTCATTAATAACAATCCTCCATCGATGGTTGACAAAAAAAATCCTTTCACTCTAATATTTACTGTCCTTTAGGGCCAGGGATTTGTATCTAACTGTCGATAGAGATCTTATTCTCTGTCGACAAGTGTTTTGGCCATTACGGCTTGTATGGGCTGTGAGACATTTTTAAATCCAACTCCTACATAGATTGCACCCTACGTTAACTACAAACATTGTAAATTAAAACCATAGACTTCTCAATCATTCTCGACCTATGTCAAAACATACTATAAACTGTGGTTTTTGCACTCTTGATGTGGCGTAGTGCAGGGTAGAAGATTTAAACAGTGCTTTCATTTTTTTAATGAAGACAAACTTCACACAGATTTTAGTTATAAAATATCACTTTGCATTTTTAAATACATTCAATGATCCATTGCAAAAGCTTGTAAAGGTATGACTCATAACAAGGAACTAAGACTGCGCAGTGAAAGAGAAAGAAAACCTGTCATTAGTCTCTAATGTTTGCTAACAAACTGTCCAGACACTAGCAATTTTCTCAGCTGATTATCCTCGCAGCTCCTTCCATAGTCACATTTTTCTTCTTCTCTTAATTGCCCCCTCAAAATTGACTCAAACTCCCTTTATCCCCCGCTCACTATGAAGGTATGTAATGGACTCCCCACTCCTAACCATGCCTATCAAGAAGGGAATCTTTCCTGGCATGCAAACACAACTCCCTCCTTATGTGACCACTCTCCAAGATGGAGCTCCACAAGGCAAGGTGGCGGTTGGTAAACTTAACAACCCATCCACTACTCAAGAATGAAGGCTTCATTACCACATAATTCGCAACTATACCGAAAAGTGAAGTTCAAACTCTTACAGGGTGGCAGACTTTAGTTGAATAAAAGGTTCCTCTACTCAAAACCGATCAAGGGAATAAACAAATGCCAACATAATAATAAAGGTTAGACCGATGACTAACTTGAGGTCTTAAGCTAGAAGGTAAAAAGACTTATTTGAAATGGAAGACATCATAAATAAAGACTTGAATGAAATCCAACTATTGCTCGATTACTCACATCGTAAAAGAATAAAGAAGTACCTCAATGACTACTTAAATATAGCTTATATAACTTAGTATATTCCTTTATAATTTGACCAAAGTTATTACACACCATGGTCTCTAGAATAATTCAACACCCGTCGAATTTCACAAAGAGGAGTTTACGACATACGCTCGAAGCATTTTACAACAATAACGACGGATTGGGCGCAAACGCAGAACAAGACTTGAGATCGACTTATGCACAAATTTGACTCTTGCGCTGATCAATGACAAGATGCGACTTACAACTCAGCCTTAAGTAAATACATATATTTACATATAATCAATATATCAGTCATTCCTATTTGACGACACGTTTTAGAGTATTACGGCACTAATGTCGATTTCCCATACTCTAAACGATGACTTATGAAAGGAGAAAGACCTTTTCTAACAGACGTCAATATCTCGACTAAAATTGACTTAGCCCGTATTCAAGGCATCAAGGTTTATCTACTTGATATGCATTTTTAGTGGCAAGCACCCATGATTATTCCAGAGTCTATTCTCTCTTTCTCAAAGATACTTTCTCTTCTTGTTTCTTCCTAGCGAACATATTCCATCTATTCCTGCATTGACAATCTCACATACAATTTTGTGGTCAAAGCACCAATATTCTGATCAAAGCACATTTAAATCAAATCATTTCATTTTCATATCAAAAAGACATTCCAATTCATAACATCATATTGATCATAATCAAATAGATTCCATAATTTCATAAAATTAACTTTCTCTATCTACATCATTAGTTGCTATGACGTTAAAAACATATCCACATAACTGTACTATTTAAGAAAAAGTAAATGTTAATATTGAATCCAAAAAGGGGATGTAACATATCTTTGCCCTATAGAATCATCGTCCCCGATGATTAAGTTTACCAAGCAAAATTTGAACATAAAACATAATTTTATAGTTTAACATTGATGTTTTTGAAAAGATAAGGAAATCTTTGGTAGATGTCTTTATAGTCTTCCCAAGTGGCACTATCCTCGGCATATTGGTCCCACTAAATTTTGCATTGCAAAACCTCTCGATTACGAAAACAAACTTTACGCATTTTGACCACCTTGAGTGGCTCGATCACAACCACCCCTGGTTTTTGTATCTGTAAAGAATTTGATTTAAGAATGTGGTCATTACCTACAAAATATTTCTTTAGGTATGAAACATGAAAAACATTATACATTTTGGACAAGACTGGAGGTAGAGCAACTTTGTAGGCCACTGGATTGATAATCTCAAGAACTTCAAAAGGTCTGACATATCAAGGAGCCAACTATGATGATTTACCAGATTTGATTGAGCTTTTATGGGGTTTCACCCGCAAAAGAACTTTCTCACCAACAAAGAAATGTCTAGGCACCTGTTTGCAATCTGCACAACCTTTTTTCCTGTCATTGGCTTCTGCCAACCTCTTCCTAATCATTTTCACTTTTTCTTCCATATCCACAAGTATTTATGGTCCAATGCTTATCCTATCTTCCAGCTTATCCCAGCTTTTAGGAGTTTTGCATTTCCTTCCATATAATGCTTCAAATGGTGCCATCTTAATGGCAGAATGATAGGAATTGTTATAGGCAAATTCAACAAGAGGTAAATATTCCTCTCATCTGTATTGCTGATCCATGCAATACATTCTTAAAAGATCTTCTAAGACCTGATTTACCCTTTCTATTTGTCCATCAATTTCAGGATGATAAGCGGTGCTCACATTGAGTTTAGTCCCTAATGCAGAAAATAAAGTTTGCCAAAACTAAGAGGTTATCCGGGCATCTCTATCAGATATAATCTTTTCAGGTACCCCATGCAATCTAAATATTTCTTGCACAAATTTCTGAGCCAAAATATGAGCTCCATCTGTCAAATTTCTTAGTATGAAATGTGCTACCTTGGTTAGTTTATCTACAACAACCAATATTGCATCATACCTATTCTTAGACATTGGTAACCCCTAAACAAAATCCATACTAACAACCTGCCATTTCCATTCTGGAAAATCATGCAGGTATAACAATCCAGCAGGATGTTGGTGTTCTTCCTTCACTCTCTGACACTCCAAACAACTTGCTACAAACCTTGCAGTGTCACTTTTCATTCCTTTCTAGAAATATAGCGGCTTGACATCAGCTAAAAGTTTTGTTACTCCTGGGTGTCCGGAATAAGGTGCACAATGAACTTCCTTCCAAAAAATGTTTCTAAGTTCTATAGAATTAGGAACATAGATTCTTCCCTTAAATCTCATCAATCCATATGATTCAAAATAGAATTTGTCATATCTTGGATCCTAAGGGTTTAATTGTAGAGCTTGTTTCACCTGCTCATAATATTCATCTCCAGATAAACTTTGCAATAGTAAATCTTTAAAATTAGCTTGAATAGAGATTATAGAAGCTATGTGTCTTCTTCTACTTAAAGCATCAGCTACTCAGTTTTCTTTACCTTTGATATAAGAAATCTCAAAGTCATAATCTAATATTAACTCTAACCATCTCCTTTGTCTTGCATTGAGATGAGGTTGTGTAAATATGTAGCAAAGACTTTGATGATCTGATTTTAGTATAAATGTCTTCCCCAACAAATAATGTCACCACATCTGAAGGGCGTGAATCACTGCTGCCATTTCTAAGTCATGACTAGCATAATTATTCTCATAGTTTTTCAACTTTCTTAACTCATAGGCTAGTACACGCCCATCTTGCATAAGCACACCTCCTAACCCTTCTCCCGAAGCATCAGTAATAACCTCAAAATGTCCTTCAGGATCAGGAACTTTCAAGATTGGTGCGGTTGTTAACTTTTCCTTTCACAAATCAAAAGCCTTTTGACATTCTTCAGTCCAAACAAACCATTTTCCTTTTCTCTGTAAGGAAGTAATTAGACTAGCAATACTTGAGAAATTCAAAACAAATTTTCTGTAATATCTAGCCAATCCCATAAAACTTCATAACTCTGAAACATTGGAAGGTACAGGCCATTCTATAATAGCCTTAATTTTGGCTGGGTCAACTGATATCCCTTCAGCTAATATTATATGTCCCAAATACTATACTTCTTTCTGAAAGAAAGTGCACTTCGAGAGTTTCACATACAATTTGTGTTCTCTTAATCGTTGCAAAATAATTTGAAGATGTTGTTTATGCTCCTCCTCATTTTTGGAATATGTCAGAATATCATCTATGAAAACTAGGACAAATTTATCAAGACAATCTTTGAAAACACTATTCATGAGATTCATGAAAGCGGTAGGTGCATTGGTTAATCCAAATGGCAACACAATAAACTCATAATGACCATATCTTGTTCTAAATGCCATCTTGTGAATATATTCATCTTTCAACCTTAACTCATGGTATCCAGATCTCAAATCTACCTTAGAGAAGACCGATGCACCACGCATTTGGTCAAATAAATCATCAATACGTGGTAGTGGATACTTATTCTTTATTGTTGCCTTATTTAGTATCCGATAATCTATACACAGTCTAAGGGTTTCATCCTTATTATTGATGAAAATAACTGGGGCTCCCCATGGTGATACACTTGGCCTAATTAGATTCTTAGACAATAGCTCCTGCAATTGAGCCTTCAATTCCATAAGTTCAGTGGTGGTCATATGATATGGAGCTTTAGATACTGGCTCAGATCCTAGTTTAATATCTATGCCAAAATCAAAGGTTCTTTTTGGAGGCTACATCACTAAAATTGCAAACATATGGATATTTTTCCTCAAATGTTTGCTTCTCTAAGGCTTCCTCTACTAGATCCATTTTAACTGCGAAAAGTTGACATCCCTTATGTCTAGCCCGCTTTAATTGTTTTGAAGAAATAGATCTGATCCTTATTTCCCATTGAATACCTTGAAAATTTACTGTATTTCCTTTATCATCCAGACACTCAATTGTTCTATGAAAACAATCTACCTTGGCCCTATGTCTCCACAACCAATTCATTCCTAAGATGACATTGTAGGACCCTAAAGGTGCTACATATAAATTTACCTCAGTGGAGAAGTTTGAAATATCAATCTTAGCTTCGAACAAACATTGCTCTATCTGAGCCTTTGAGTTATTTGCATACTCAATTGTCCATGATTTTGACATAAAACTAGCTCTTCTAGGAAATTTACTTAATACTCTAGATGACACAAAATTTTCTGTTGCACCAATATCAAACAGAATAGAAACAGGAACTCCAAATAATGTACCTATCATCTCAATGGGGGTAATCTGATACTTAGCTTGTCGATTATCAAGGGTGGCATGAATCCTTTGTTGAAATGCTTCCTGCTGCGAAGGAAGTTCCATATTCCTAGGCTACCCATTCTACTTTTTTATTAGGACAACAGTTAGCATAATGATCTCCACCACAAGAAAAACATCCTCCAATTGGTCCTCTCTTCTCGGATGGTCTATTCATAGCATCATCATTCTTCTTAAAATTGTCATTTTTCTTATAGGCTTCATTTCTACATTCATTACCAAATCCCCCTTTATTTTTTTGATTTCCTTTATCAAACCTCATGTTTCCATATCCCTTTTGATTCTTCCTTTTATACATCTGATCATTGTAGTTCTTATCAAATCTCTTACGTTTCTTTTCACGGTAAGAAGAAATAGATTTGATCTTTTGTTCCTGCTTAATTGATTTCTCATACACCTGGTCCATTGTGTTTGGACCATGCACCTCCAACTCACCGCCAATCTGAGGATTAAGTCCCATGATAAATTTTCTTATCTGAAATCTTTCATCCTTTTGGTATTGAGGAACATACTTCAACAATCTAGTAATTTTTTCTGTATATTCAACCACAGATAGATCACCTTGCCTGAGGTTTTGGAAATCTGTTAACTTTTGATCAAAATATAGCTGTGGTAACCACCTCTTATGAAAAAGTTCCACAAACTCATTCCATGTCACCTTCAAGGGACTTAATTCTAGTTCCATTTTCTTGTTCATCCACCAAGTGGATGCTTCTCCAGATAACTGATATGCTCCCCACACTACCATTGTAATCTCAGAGTAATTTCTGGTTTCAAAGTATTTCTCCATTTATGTTAACCATGCTTCAGCTGCATCACCAGTTTTCGTTCCATCAAATTTGGGAGTGATAATCTTTTTCATATCCTTCAATAGTTCCAGTGCAAGTTTGTCTTTGGTCTCCCTTTGAACTTCACTATCATCTTGGTTTTCACTTGACATGCCATGATCCCATTGTTTACTTTTACTTGCATTATTAGAATTCTCATTTTCACCCTCTGTATTTCCAATTTCATTCACTTTCTTTTCCAATTTGCCCAACCTTTCCTTAGTTTTAGTAAGCATATTAAGAATTCTATCCAACTTATTAGTGGAATTTTCTTGAGAGTGTTGACCTTCCCGATCTTGCCCCTCATTAAACTCTGAACGATCCATGGTTGTTTGTTTTCTCACCTGATTAAGCAAATACTAATCAGTTCTATGATTTACCATTTTGTATATTATCAAAACATAACAATTGCTCATAACCATAATTATTCTCAAACTAAAATTTGTCTTTATTATACTTTGCAAAACTGTATATACATTCTTCAAAGATAGACATATCTCATGTTTCACTTAGTATTTACAAGTGGAGTGTAACCTTCAGATTCATTGTCCAACACATAATAATGAGGTGTATAACCCTCAGACTCGCTATCAGATGATAGTACAATGATTTCAGCTCTAGGTGCTATACGGGGATCCCTAGTGATCATTGGTACACTCATAGGTACACTAATAGGGCAGCAATTGACCATGATTCAAGCTACCGTCCTAGCTATCTCTTGGAGTTCTCTTTTCATTCGTCTAAGTCATGACAAAGCATTGGCAAAAGTTTCCACATCATCTAGCCAAATGTCATTTTCATCGTTCATTTTCTCAATAGTCTTGATCATCGCAAGTCGTTTCTACTTACCTTGCAAATAACGTTCCTTACCCACGAAGGACTTCCTTGCATTTTTCTTGATACGTACCATCCTAGCACAGTAAATCAAATCATTAGCTACCTGCATAATGTTGATTCCTAATTAGGTTAGTGGACTCATCAGCCCTAGTGTTGAACCTGGTTAGCTTTGATACCATATGTAACACCCAGTTCTGGATTTACTCTAAAAGCTACGTTTTAACCAAAGGTAATAATTATTTTTTTTAAAAAAATTTAAAACAAAAAAGTAATTACTATAAACAAGTAATTCATCCATCGACTTAACAATAATCATGAATATATATTCATTAAGCAAAAGGAAATAATCATCCAAACCATTTAAACAATATGTTATTAAAAATTACTTAAAGCAATTCCAAAATAGGACCTTACCAATGTCACTGCATCTCGCTTGTCGACCATCCAAATTCAAGTCTCGGCATTCCTCAAGAATTAAGAAGAGAAAGTATCTTCAAGGAGCTTAACCTCCAACCACAAACTGTCGATCTCCCGCACTCCTTCCTAACCGGAAGTGGCCCTACCCTACTCAAGAGGATAGACTTAGGATAAACAATGGTGTTTGCCATCTAAGCTCTGGTGTTGTGACCTACGTGACTTGTTATCATGCAGTCCCCTAGATACCCTCTAGTCATGCATGACCACTCCACAAGCTACGGCATCCAGTCACAGTGAACATTCAATGCACTTGAGGATCATGCATTACCTTGGCCAAAGGATTTGAATTTAATTAACATTGTATCAACGCATGAATTAAGTTCACCCACCCCACTCGACTTGAATTAATCACAATCCCACAGTTACCTATTTATAAGTTCTATATAACAACCTCGATAACCTCAAGGTGTTATAATTTCATCATACGTTAGCACTTGGCATTGAGATTTACTCTCTCTCTACAAACTCATGGAAACATCTCCATCTACATGATAAATGAACGGTTTCCTAGCATATCAATTTTTTGAATAACGCTATACGTTGTTATAACAATCTCAAAATTATTCCATTGTTTATTTCATCCATTCTTGAGTGGGCACTAAACCCAACTTTGTTGTTTTCGGAAAGAGATTACTAAAAACCAATTTATAAAACATAAATATTCGAAGTCCCTAAGTTTAAAATTAAACATTCTAAGGAATCTTCTTCGATTGTCGATTCTTCGACATAGTTTCAACTTTGTCATTTAGGAAGGGTTTCTCATGAGTCAATTCAAGAATACAATGTTCAAAACCCTATGTTAAAACTCACAACATACTACTTCAACGTGTCAAAATCTTTGACATAGTATAATCTTGTCGAACTATTGAATCTGACTAGTTTTTTCTCTGAAAAAGAGGATGACTGTATCGATTTTCATGTTAAGTCTTACAACTCTCACTAATAACAATCCTCCGTCGATGGTTGACAAAAAAAGGCCTTTCACTCTAATATTACTGTCCTTTAGGGCTACATATTTGTATCTGGTTGTCGATAGAGATCTTATTCTCTATCGACAAGTGTTTTGGCCATTACGGCTTGTATGGGCTGTGAGACATTTTTAAATCCAACTCCTGCACAGATTGTACCCTATGTTAACTACAAACCTTGTAAAGAAAAACCATAGACTTCTCAATCATTCTCGACCTACGTCAAAACATACTATAAAATGTGGTTTTTTCACTCTGGATGTGGCGTAGTGCAGGGTAGCAGATTTAAATAGTGCTTTCATTTTTTTAATGAAGACAAACTTCACACAGATTTCAGTTATAAAATAACACTCTGCATTTTCAAATACATTCAATGATCCATCACAAAAGCTTGTAAAGGTATGACTCATAAAAAGGAACTAAGACTGTGCAGTGAAAGAGAAAGAAAACCTGTTGTTAGTCTCTAATGTTTGTGGACAAACTGTCCAGACACTAGCAATTTTCTCAGCTGATTATCCTCACAGCTCCTTCCATAGTCACGTTTTTCTTCTTCTATTAATTGCCCCGTCAAAACTGACTCAAACTCCCTTAATGCCCTGCTCACTGCGAAGGTGTGTAACGGACTCCCCACTCCCGACCATGCCTATCAAGAAGGGAATCTTTCCCAACATGCAAGCACGACTCCCTCCTTATGTGACCACTCTCCAAGATGGAGCTCCACAAGGCGAGGTGGTGGTTGGTAAACTTAACAACCCATCCACTACTCAAGAATGAAGGCTTCATTACCACATAATTCGCAACTATACCGAAAAGTGAAGTTTAAACTCTTGCGGGGTGGCAAACTTTAGTTGAATAAAATGTTCCTCTACTCAAAACTAATCAAGAGAATAATCAAATGACAACATAATAATAAAGGTTAGACCGATGACTAACTTGAGGTCTTAAGCTAGAAGGCAAAAAGAATTATTCGAAATGGAAGACATCATAAATAAAGACTTGAATGAACTCCAACTATTGCTCGATTACTAACATTGTAAAAGAATAAAGAAGTACCTCAACGACTACTTAAATATAGCTTATATAACTTAGTATTATCCTTTATAATTCAACCAAAGTTATTACACATCATGGTCTCTAGAACAATTCAACACCCGTCGAATTTCACAAAGAGGAGTTTACGACATACGCTCAAAGCATTTTATGGCAATAACAACGGATTGGGCGCAAACGCAGAACAAGACTTGAGATCGACTTACGCACAAATTCAACTCTTGCACCGATCAACAACAAGAAGCGACTAACAACTCAGCCTTAAGTAAATACATATATTTACATATAATCAATATATCAATCATTCCTATTTGACAACACATTTTAGAGTATTACAACACTAATGTTGATTTCCCATACTCTAAACAACGACTTATGAAAGGAGAAAGACCTTTTCTAACAGACGTTGATATCTCGACTAAAATTGACTTAGCCCGTATTCAAGGCATCAAGGTTTATCTACCTGATATGCATTTTCAGTGGCAAGCACCCATGATTATTCCAGAGTCTATTCTCTCTTTCTCAAAGATACTTTCTCTTCTTCTTTCTTCCTGGAGAACATATTCCATCTATTCCTGCATTGACAATCTCACATACAATTTTGTGGTCAAAGCACCAATATTTTGATCAAAGAACATTTAAATCAAATCATTTCATTTTCATATCGAAAAGACATTCCAATTCATAACATCATATTGATCATAATCAAATAGATTCCATAATTTCATAAAATTAACTTTCTCTATCTACATCATCAGTTCCTATGATGTTAAAAACATATCCACATAACTGTACTATTTAAGAAAAAGTAAATAGTAATATTGAATCCAAAAAGGGGATGTAACAGATATTATACATTATTTACAGAATTTGAATTGTCCTTCCCATCTCAGCGATAGTCAGAAAAGGACCTTAAAACTACGTGCTATCAAATACATAATTATTCAAGGAGAACTATATTGGAAGAATCCTGATGGCGTGCTACTTAGGTGTGTGGATGAAAACCAGGCTACATATATTTTAAATAACATGCACAAGGGAGTGTGTGGTGGACATTACACTGCCAAGACAATAGCCCACAAAATTCTTAGAGCAAGCTATTGGTGGCCTATCCTTTTCTCAAATGCACAAAAGATGGTAAGAAAGTGTGATCCTTGTCAAAGGTTCTCAGGAAAACTAAAATATGAAGGTGCATTACCCCTTAGAACTATAACTGTGGAAGCTCCATTTTAGCAATGGGGAATTGATTTTATAGGGAAAATTTCAGAGAAATCAAGTGGAGGACATAGTTGGATTCTGGTTGCTACTAATTATTTTACCAAATGGGTTGAAGCAATTCCAACTAAAAAGGCTACAAGCAGGGTGGTGATGGATTTTATTTTGGAACACATTATTATCAGATTTGGAGTGCTAGTCAAAATGGTCATAGACAATGCCATGTGCTTCAGATCTGGTGATTTTGTGGACTTTTGCAACAATTATGGGATTAATTTGTCATATGCATCACCATATCATCCACAGGGAAATGGTCAGGCTGAATCAAGTAACAAAAGTCTCATGAAAGTAATCAAAAGGATGGTAGATGAGAACAAAAGGGCATGGGATTCAAAGTTAAAGATGGCATTATGGGCTGACCAGATAACAATGAAGATAACAATTGGAAGGTCACCTTTTGAGCTAGTGTATGGTGCAACAACTAGGTTACCTGTGAATAATCTCTTGCCAATCTATAGATTCATACAAGAAAATGATGAAGAGATTGAAGACTCAATGAATGAAAGGATAAATCAGCTAATCTCATTGGATGAAACTAGAAGAGAAGCATAGAAGACAAATATTAGGATACAACAGAAGGTAAAATATTTGTTTGATAAAAGGGCTGTAGAAAGAAAGTTTCAGATAAGTGACTTGGTCTTTGTTTGGAACACAAAGGGCCAAGATAAGGGTAAGCATAATAAATTTGAGCCGTTATGGATGGGCCCATATCAAATTAGTAATATTCATGGAGAAGATTCCTACTTTCTCCAGGCCCTAAATGGTGAATTACTAGAACTGCCTATGCACGGTCAGTTCCTAAACCCCTATTTTTCATAAATGAATATCCTATGTGCACATTGTAAATTAGGTGTAAATAGTCTGTACATGCCTTGTATAGTCGCTGGTGTTTTATGTTTTGTGTTTTGCTTGGTCTGTCCTAGAGTGGTTTGGTTCTCACTACAACCTTGCACCTGCACGTCCCCAATCAGAGCTAGTGTTGGTGCCTACATAAACATTCAGGTTTCAAGTATTTAAATTTATAGGCACCTTCCATAAAATCTAAAAAATTCTAAGTCTTTTGGCCTTTGCAGTTGAAAACTGCAAAAAATAGTTTTAAATGCATGTATCTTTGTATATACAAAGGGGTTTGTATGTACAAATGCAAACATACATTGGCGGGTTTGCAGAAATTTCAATCAGCCTTTGAAAATGGTAGAAAAATGGTTGTATGCATCTTTGTATGCATATCAGGTTTGGAATTGGTGCATATACATTGAGGAATCTTTCACAAATTCTTGGAATATTCTGCAGCTGTATGTTGAGCTTGCTTGTATATCGGGTTTGTATGTTTAGACATACAACGGCTATAGACAAATGGAAAGATACAAAGGGTCTTGTACATTCGGCAATATACAAAGCAGGAGATACATTTGGTGGGACCCACAGGTATACAAAGGAGATTGTATACAAGTGAAACATACAAGCGGGAGTGGTCAAAAAGTCAACAGTTTCAAATGCATGGTGGGGCCCGCAGGTTGTATGTTTCACATTGTATATGCCAACATACAGAGATTGAAGATGCAAGAACCAAATCTCAAAGTAGTTCCAATCTGCCTCATAATCATTTGAGATCCGCTGAATGTATATTGCATGTTGTATGTTGCAATATACAAGGGAAATATGCAAAAGCGATATACAAGCCAAACCCGATTCATGGATCAATTTTAGCGAGTTTAGCACTGGCGTCCACGGCTTGCATAAATATGGCATTTGTATATGCAGGTATACAAAGGGAGTAGGATACAGGTCAGATTTCAAGGTGATACCAATCTACTTTATAAAAATTTGAAATCTGCAGGTTGTATATTGCACTTGTATGTGCAATATGCAAAATAATGATGCAAGGAGTTGCAAACCGAACCCGAATATGTTTGCATTTTGTTCTATAAGGGTTTGGGGTCTGACTTGTATGTTTGTGATTGTATGTATCTACAATATTACATACAATTGCATGTAAGTGGCGATAAGGGGCGTAATGCATGTTTGTGATGGGAAAAGTCAGCGATGGCAAGGAAGCATCTACGTGGCACATTCTCATTGGCCAACGACTTGCCTATTTGATTTGAGCTATAGATTTGGGAGATGCAGAGAAAGATCGACAACTAAGTTTGAATACATGGTTTTCTTCGTGACTACAGTGGCATTCTTGGCGGGAAAGCTTCTGGAGCACGCAGTTTGCTGCGTTTCTATAGGACACCAGTAGGTCGACCATTGATTGCAGAATTACAGAGGCATGGGTTGATGATGGACGTGCCACCTACCAGTTTTAAGAGAAAAATCCCCAAATGGCGGCACAGGGCTCGAGTCCAACTACTCCTCGCCTCTCCTTCTGCCTGCTGCATTGATGTTTTGGGAGCCATTTTTGTGGTGCACTGTATCTAGCAAATTTTTGAATTTTGCCCTATAATTAATTGCTGAGGGCATAGCCTTGCTATAAAAGGCAGACTGTGTTACTCATTGAGGGTTGTTGAAAATTGGACAAATTTTGGTGTTGTGATAAGATACAACTTCATTGGTAGCTCTATTTTGGTTGTCTTGTGAGTTTATGAATCATATGTTGAATGTTTCATGCATAATCTTACTGGTTTCATGTTGATTTAAATGAGTAATGCTTCATTGAATGAATTTTGTTATTTGTCTCTAAATTGAATGTGTTCTTCTTCTGAATCTAAACAACTAAGGGGTGTTTAAGATTCTAGGATATGGGTTTGCTATGTTGAATGCTTGATCTTTTACTTCTGCTCAAGCAGTAGATTAAATGTTCAGGGTTAAGTGTTGGGAAGAATATATTGCAATGAGGATCTCTATAAGCAAAGATAACTGAATACTCAGTTTTGGGAAGTATCTGTAACGCAGACACTACAAAACCCCCTTGAAACCTAGTTATTGATTTAAGTTTATGGTGATCATTCACATATGTATGTCTATTGACTCCGAGCCCTGAGATAGGCACCAGTCCAATCTTGTATTGAGGTTACAACCAAAGTCCCAGTTTTGCATCCAAATACAAAACATAAATTCATACTTCAAATACAAACCTTTAAGACATTTAGAAGTAGTTTTAGGACCAAAATCCTTTGTCTCACAACTGAACATAAGCCCAAAGTTAGCCCCTCTGCACTTATTTTACAGTTTTGGTCTGCATATATGAGGATTTATCTGCTTTGTCTCAACATCCCACCAAGTTAATAAGCACATTTCACGGATGTTGAATAGGGAATACCCCCTTGGTTCTATAGAGCCTAAAGAAAAAGAAGAGATATTTATAGAGTCTATCTCCTGTACTGTTGGCCCCTGGCCCAGAAATCATATTGATCAATGATGGCTACCTTGTAGGGATAACTGGGAAACATCCAGTCGGAGTGAACACTAACAGGCCCTACTAACAAATAATTCACCTTTCATGCGACTAAAATGGGGTTATTCTAAGACTCAATCTTGCCATAAGCTTATGATATGCAGTAGTTCTATAATGGCATACTTTGAAGGTATAAAGAGCTTATGTGTATATAATAATTATTACAGTGTAATTCTTCGTAGATCTCCTCCTTAATATTTTGTAAGCATAGCACCACCTTTATTTCCCACACTCTCGCATTAAACAACATATTTTAAGCTAAAACATTTTAAACCAAAACAACAATACAATTTAAACCAAAACAACATACATTTAACATTCATAAGGATAGGCATTTACTGTGAACTTATAGTATTATTGATACCAGTGTGCAATTCGAACCCTACAGGAATTTTTTATATAGGATGTTGGAAAATTGAACTAGAAAAATAAGGTTTATGTAGGAATATGAGAAAGGAAATGATGGTGATTTGTGCACTCTCATTTGATTGGTTCAAATATTTTTTTGTGGATTGATTCATTTGATTGATTTGATGGATGTCTATAAATTTGAATTTGGTATTAAATCCGAGAGGTGATTGATTTGGTTGAATGCTTATTTGGTATGAAGTCTTTAAATTCTATCATGTTTTCTTGATGGCTTGATTGGTAAGCCTTAAACCTTCGATTGTGTCTCATTAAATGGACGCTCGTTGATTGATTTAGTTGAATGCTTGTTTGGGTTGGAGTAATAAATTTATGTCCTCTTGTTTTGACGGCTTGTTTGGTGAGCCTTACACCTTTGAATGTGTTGTTTTTTTTACAAGTATTGTATTGAAGAGACTAGTAGTTGGTCATATTTGAATTGATGGAGTGCACTTCAGGAGGAGTTATGGAGTGGATGGACTTGTTCGATGTGACACTTGGCCATTTGTTATTTTTACTTGGGACTCCAACTTTGGAAAATATGAAACGATTCTAGGACATAGCTTGATATTTGATGGGACACTTTTTAATGTTAAATGTTTAAAACTATTTTTGTAAACCTAAAAGGTACTCTGTAGTGGTTGATTCTACTTGTCCTCTTGGAAGAAAGTACTGTGCGGTTTTTATATTATCAATTAGTCTTATGGTAGATTCACCTGTTTATGTTTACAAACCATGTCAGTTGCATTTATATTTTGCAAATCCTTATAAATCATTTGTGTATGCCACCTAATATGAATAATAAAATAATAATAAAATAAACAACTATGATGTGTACATCGATTGATGCCTATTTGTATTCATTTTAAAAATATTTTTAATATTAATTGGACTATTAAAAAATAATTGTTGGCCCCACTTTGATCAACTCCTATATGACATATAGGAGCCCAACCCACTATGGGGCCTCTCTCCTAAATAAAATACACCGTAACCTTTAAGAAGCAAGCATAGAAAACCAGCCAAAAAGTATTAAAAAAACACACCCCTTACATAACTACTTAAATGAGGCACGGCCGGCCCGCAGAAAACACCAAAACAGACACGTTCTGCTTACGTGAGGCGGCTAAGGTTCACCAGTTATGACCTCAAAATTCTTTAAAAAAACAAAAAAATCCAACCAGGCCTTAGAACCAGGTACGGGTGGCCGAGTGCTTGAGAGAAAACAATTGTTGGGCGTTGCAGAGCATATTGCAATGGCGGAAAGTAAAGAAAGTAAACACGTAGTGATGTTCCCTTTCATGGCGCAAGGCCATTTCATTCCCTTCCTCAGCCTCGCTAACATGCTTAGCTTCAGCATTTGTTTTGTTCCTCTTTCTCTCCCGCCCATCCCTGCCCTCCCCCCTGCCTGCGAAAGCACCGACGTTTGTATTTTGTCCTATAATTTCACTTGATAGAAAGATGTTTGGTTTCCTCTTCTTGAATAACTAGGGACTTGCTGATATTTAGAAATAACATAAGGGTTGTCGATTTGTCAAAGGGAGGCAAGTTCTCTTAGATCAACCCTTAGAAATTGAACAGTGATAAAAAATAACAAGCAATTGCCTAAATATTTAGATTTGTTACCTTTTAGTGCACCAAATCAAAATATGTCACTATTGATTTCTCTCTAGAATGAATGATTTCTTGATTAGCAGATGATTGTCTTATGATTAGAATGAATGCATTTAATGTCTTAAATACTAGCACATAGCATCAAATTGTGCCAAATGTGTGTTTAGTCATCTCAAGGTGAGAGGGTGAATGTGACAAGTTGGCCAAATTTAAATTTTGAATTTTTGAAATGGAAAAGAACAAGTTTGTGATTGTGGGGTCACCTTTGTGACCACAAACTCGTCCTAGAATGGGTCAATGGTCATAAGCAAGTAACAAACAAATAGAGTTAATCTAAGTGCATAGAAATATGTGAGTATAAATAAATAAAAAGTTAGGAAAAGGGGTCCAACTTCACATAGAATACCATGTATCATATATACATATATCAAAACATTTCTTTAAAATAAACATTAAAAATGAAAACCACATAGATATACAAATTTCACCATTACATAAATATGTGAGAAGTAAGAAGATCATTAAATTATGGCCATGAAAGCTTTCCCTCGATTTTTTAAAAAATTATGGCCTTGTACTTTCAACTTACTCGCGTTAGTGGAGATGGAAAGCGCCTTTATGGAATAATATGTTAAATTTATTTTCTTGCTGTTATGTCAATGACAATTGAGTTTTATATTCAGTAAATTAATTAATAATAATAAAGACAGACTTTAACCTGTCCCCTCTCTCTTTCTTATTGCTAATCAACCGCTTTCAATTTAAAATGGCGAATTCTTTTTTTCACAATTTGGCAGGTAGCTGTTGCTCTTCATATTTAATATTTAATATTTAAGGATGTTACGTACCAATTTTGTTGTTTTCGGTTTGTGGTGTGACTAGAAACCACGCAGCCAGATAAGCACTCTCTTCTAGAATGTCTTTGGAAACTTAAAAAATAAAAACAAAATTGCTTTCTCTCGCCTGCACCGACGGCAGTACGAATTTATATATTTACTTACTCCATAAGAAAAGTTAAAATTCAATTTTTTTTAAAAAAAAATTGTAAATACTCTAATCTCCAGATAAGTCTGCAATCCAAATCACAAACATCATTTTCCTGATGATGGATCATTGACTGTGATCTCAAACCTTAAAGTAAAGAAATATACACAGGGTAATCCAAAATCACTTCTATCTATATACAAATAAACTTTGGGTAGGTTAATTAAATGTAAACCTATTTAGATTAATTAGTAACTAATATAGATATCTTAAATAAAATTTATTTTGAGAGATCAATTTGAAATTTATTTATTTATTTTGAGTTATTTTATTTTACATTAAAACTATTTTATTTACTATATATATGGATACATATATTTTATTGTATCTACATTGTTTAGTTTATGTTTATTGAATGTGATATGCTAAAAAATATAGTTTAATTATAATTTTTTTGGTTTTGTTTTATTTTTTCTTCTTATTTAAGTATTTAAGGTCTATATCTTAAGTCAACCCTGTATCTATCAATTTTCAACTATAATTAACAAATAAAACAAAATCTCAAATTAACAAATCAAAATATAAATTAAAAAAAAATCCCAGGCTTACCCCTGTCTGCGAAAGCGCCGTTCTTTCCCAGGACCAAATTAATAGCCATTAGTGACTTGCTGCTGAAAGAACGCGTAAATTTGTTATATAAACCTAAAAGAGCCGAAAGCTATTTATCGGAATTGTATGGAATGCCAATTTAATATACTAAGTGAAATCAAGATGAGCATGGCGGATTGTGGCAGTGTTGCCTTTGATCTGAAAGTGGTTGTCATTACTAGATATCACTCCTCTGAGTAATATCTTACTATATATCTAAACTTATACTGCTTTAACCTTTGAGTATGTTAGAATGGTATTGTAGTATGGGACTAGTCGTAAAAGGAATTTTTCCGTGGTTGAATATTTTACTAGTAAATCGAGATCTCAATAGCATTCAATTTCTATATGTGCTTTCTTTGTTATTTGTATATTTGAAGTGGCAAATCAACCCAAAAGGGTAGAATATCACAACATGATAACCGTTTATACGGTGCTCGAAATAACATAATTTGAAATATTTACATAAATAAAATGTTAAAAATATGAACATTTTAGAATTTGTTCAAAAAGTAGCACAAAAAACAAGAGCTGTACTGTAGTTGGAGTTCTTGCCAAATGAGCTGTACTGTAGTTGGAGTTCTTGCCAAATGCTGCTAGAATAGGATATGGCAGCTTTGTAAAAGGGTACGGTTCAGCTTCAAAAGTAGAGTTTGCAGACCTAAAAGTTCGAAAGTAATTACAAAACTGATGCATATCTCCTAAAAAAACTTCAGAGTCTAATTCAAACTTCAAGCATTCTAATGTGGCTTAGCATTTTAACCCTATGCTTCAACACTAAAAAAAATTCTAGTTAAATTAATTACAATTACAATTTCATATTCTAACAATTCAGAAATTCAAACACTGTTGTTCAATTGCATTCAGATATTCATCTTACCTACTCTAAATATTTTGTAAAATTTATATCCTAATAATCAAACAAACAAATACTTTATTAGTGATACAACTGCATATTCACCAGCTCCACGTCACTGTAAGCTCTTCGTATATCTGTTTTTAGCCCCAAGATGTATAAATAATAATCAGGCCTTTGTAAACTTGTTTTCTAACCATGTTCAATATCTACATTTTTGTTTTTCCAATTGTGCTTTATGGAATGCAAGCATGTCTGAAAATACTTTAATAGACAAAGAAGAAAACTGTCAACCCAGTTAAAAACACCCTTAAGGCTTAATGCTAGACTATTAGAGTTGTTTAATCATTCATTTCTTTTTTTTCTTTCTTTTTGGCTTTTGTGTACAACACAATTTCAGGAGAACATCCAAAACTATAAAAATTTATTGCCAAGAATGCACTCTTAATATAGCTTTCTAAATCATTTAGCATGTTGTCTTGAAAAGTTATTTAAATTAGTGTAGAGTCAATGCTTCAACCTTGTTAAAACCCATCCATGTCAGACATGAAACGCTTCAACCTTGTTAAAACCCATCCATGTCAGACATGAAACGCTTCAACCTTGTTAAAACCCATCCATGTTATACATGTACACATCACTGATAACTAGACTAAAGGCACTTTCCCTCTCTCTTAGCAAAGACAATAAAACTAACTGAAATTCCTACATACAAATGCCTTGTCAATTTATTTGTCAACTTTTAGGCCACTGTGCCTTCCCCATTTTTCGTCTTAGATTTTTCATAATACAATAATATATAAACATTCAATGCAACACCAAGGGAATACAATGCCATAATTCCCATTTTGACCCAAGGACAAACATACATATTATCATGCACATATGAGGAAACCACATAACACTAAAAGAAAAACTTGAAAATTGAACCTATGAAGCAAGAATAGACGAAAGAAATGCATCATGTCTAGTGTCTATGGTTTTGAAAGAAACACCACACAATAGCACACTATCCACTAAAAAAAGAGACTCGAAGAAAACATTTCTAGTAAAAATGGCATATTGTGTTCAATACTTCGGTCAACATGAAACTGAAGCTTCACAGCCATAAATGATTTGGTATACTCAATCTTGTTAAAAGAAATAAACATAAATATACTTCAGTAATACACACTCCTGAATTGCCTAAAAATATATTAGTAGTTTACATTGGTCCAACTTAATTAGAATGTAGTGGGAGAGCAAAAAATCTAGTAGTAAACATGTTTATCCATTCCATAAATAAAAAACATGAAGAAGAAACCATATACCATAGGTAATTCTGTAGCTATGCATTTAACATACTATTTATTGGATATATATGCTAGTTATTGAACCTGGCATAACATTTACAAAATTCCGTAACCATGCTTGAGGTTTTTGAAACAAAGTTTTGATGGTATGAAAAAAAGACATGAATCAAATCCTATAAACTACAACCATATTTGAGGTTTATTGAACTCCATTCAAGAATTTAAGGTTTATATTAATTTGACGTTTAACTTCATTGGTATGACTTCACTTAAGATATGATCTTAATCTTCCTAACTAGTTTAGTTCTATTAATCAATAACTTAGCATTTCCAATAAGCCATACATGCTTTTCACTAACTGCTTAAACCATACTTTCACTGGGATGTCCAGCTCATCAAAATTTATGACATATACATGCACAATTTTGTACAAATTGTCTTATTACAACTATTACCTTTTACTTCCAACAATGATAGATGACCACACAAGTGGTATCATCTAGAACACCAAAGATAAACTTACCTAATTTCCCAAGAGACCTAACAAGCAATAGCTTCATCCTTACACTAGGACCACTGCAATCATTAAAAGGATTAACTTTCAAGACTACTCTACTGCATAGATATCTAGTTTCTCTTCCAGTATGAAGCCTTTCCAATTTACAAATTTGCCCCCTTCATCCACAAGAAGTTACTAAGATTAATTACAAGCTTATGAATTTGCCCCCTTCATACACATAAAAAATCAATCACTAATATGTACATATCTCCTATTAGAAAATTTTTAGAATAAACACTTCAAAATTTAAAGTAAATTCATCTTCATAGAGTTTTTTATCCTTTGTTTAAGAAACAAATCCACTAAAAGAAAGTAGATTCATCTCATAGAGTTTTCTATCCTTTGTTTAAGAAACAAATCCACTAAAAAGAATGGTCAAAATCTATTTCATTGATATGCATGTAATTCTCAACTAGAAATTTGTGGGTGCCGTAGTCTAGTGGTAAGGCAAAGCAAGATCAAGCCATGAGGATGCCCATAGTATACAAGTTTGTTGGTGTCAACCACCAAACCCAGGATCACAACCTGCAAATAAATCTTCACAGATGAGAGAAGCAAAACAAGGCTATTTCACCAGAGATGAAAAATATTGAATGCTCGATAATTTACATAATGTATAATAGTGCCTTATAATTTGTAAGAAATACATGACGGGTGAGAAAACTACCCAATATGGGAAAAAACCACCCTAAGGGAAAAACAAATTATCCCTATGTTAAACTTAACACACTAACACCCCCCCTTAAGTGCAAACTTAGGAAGAATTATTATGCAAAATCAAGATCCAATATGGGTCCCAGCTACACAACCATGTTAGGTGCCCATTTACAAGGCAAAAAAAGAAATCTCTCACAAATGGAGAAAAGGAGAAAAACCTTGTTGGAAAAAACCCCTCCCCAAAAGAGAGAAAATAAAAACAAGATGCATGGATGGAGGACTCAATTAACACCCCCAAAGACTACATGCATCATGTATATGCAATCAATGACTCCCCCATAAGAGGCAAAGAGTGAGACTATGTAGCCCCCCCACAATGTGTAATCGCCTGCAAAAATGGTAAGTGTCTAACGAAAAAACATGATCCAATGTTGACAAACAACTTGTCTTCCTTTTGGAAGAAACAAAACCAGGTACAAATGCAAGTATGTTTCCCATTCTGGATAGGAATTAGCAAATGGAATCCAAATGTAGGATGATAATGTCTCTGGAATCTGCTCATGTGTCACCAAAACCTTGGAAAATGATGCCACAAACCAGTCAGGAACATGCCCAATCACAATAGAAGGTGACAAACAAGGTACCACTGGAAACTAATTTTGAACATTCTCCAAAGATAAAGATGGAGTGACAATAGTTGTACAACAACTATCATCAAATAGGAAAATTAATCCCTCAAATGGGTAAATGCAACGAGATGGGGGACCAAAAAGTCGCCACCATCTCCAAAATTAAAGGAAAAAGTGAGCGTGTTATAACGCGCTCACGTTTTACTTTTAATAAAAGAAAAAAAAGACATTGTTTTTTGCACATTCACCCGCACCTAGGTTATTGAGAGCAGCAAAGAAAGAAAGCAAAACGCGCTCGCATTGATAAAAAGGAGATTCGATCAAGTGCAAGTGAGAAAATAAGAATTTCACAATGCCACCTCACCGCCAAAGACATCATCGTGCAAATTTGGAGGCTCCAGCACAGGAAGAAGGTAGGGTTTGTCTAAATTTGTTAGTTTTAGATCAATTTTTTAGTTTTGCAATGTTTGATTTATGTTTATATTGCATTTACAGTTATTGGAGAAGTAGAAAATCTAAATCCAATTGAGGAGGGTGAAAACAACCCCCAAAACCCTCCAAACCCACCTTCACCTCCTTTTAATGTAAGGGATAATCAAGAACATTACCTGAGGATAATAGAAGAAAACAAGAAACATCTTCAGACTATTATTGAAACCCTAAACAATCCAAGTGGAACCACTGATCGTAGGAAGACACTTGCAAAATCACTAGAGGAGATTGTTGCTCACACGGATTCGGTGACAAAACAAATCACCGAATTCCAAGACTATAGGGAGAGGTGTCAGCAATTTTATGCCAATGGCTTATCATATGAACAAGTCAAGAATGAAAAAATTACAAAATCTAAATTATATGAACACTTTACCAATCCCAAAACCGATCAAATATTAGAAGAAAGTTGCAAACAGTTTCCTATACATTGGTGTAGGAGTGAAGAAATATCCCAACACTTTTGGGATAGATGGTACATGGTCTTCAATGAGTGCCCATGCAATAATAATGAGGTACCACAATATTTCCTAAGGAAACTCTATTGCGAGTTCGTCCTCAACAAGATTCTGAATTATTTTGACATTCGTGATTTCCAAGGTAGAGGTGGTGGCTCTGCCCAAGATAGACCCAAGGCTCAGTGAGATCAAAACCATGTGCATGTACCCCGAGTGAGGCCAGATCGTAGGTCACTCTCTTTGGCTTTGAAGGAGAGTGTTGAGGTGGAGACGTTACATTCACTGACTACTCTCACCCAAACTCTATCACAGCATGCCGATGATTTACCCAGGCTGATGAGGGTGTGAGTAGTAGGCGTCATGTGTCCCCACATTTGTGCAATACATGTGGGAACCTATGTGATTATGGGACGCAGGGCGCACGATAGGACTCTCCGCAGGATGCTATGACGGAGGGGCAAGATGATGCAACGCAGGGTCAAGATGATGCGATGCAGGGGCAGCATCCATTGATGGGTGCATTCGTATTGGATGATCTTGTTCTCAGTGATGATCTCTTATAGCATACATTTGGCATTGACTCTGAGGTAATTTTTTACAAGCTTCTTTATGATTTAATATATTGTTATTTGAAATTTGTAATTATTTTTATATGATTATCTATATTATAAGTCAAATGTATGTAATTGTCTGTGCAATGAATTTCCAGTGTCAGAGTCTTCATCCTACCTCTGTTAGCCGTCCATTGGCAGGTTATGAGAGGAGGTCAAGACAGCAGGTATGCAATTTATCACATGATCGTAATTATTGTAAATATGTCAATGGTAATATTATTTGTGACAATTTGATGATTTCAACGGTCACTGGCAACTACACTATATCCTTGGTCCCCTGGACACCAACCCACCAGTTATACGGAGGTAAATTTAACCATTTCTAATCATTATGCATTTTTAAACTAATGTTATGTATTTATTTTGTCGATTAATCTTGAACTTGATTTTCAGATGCTGAATCTGGAGACTCCTGATGTTCGTGATTCAGCGTAGAGAGGCATTGATGCAGCCATAATGTTTGCAAATGCTTTGACCGAGGTATGAGCCAATAACATGAAAATGTCATAATTTTGTATTTCTTGTTTTATCTCATGTCATTTGATGTACATAAATGATATTTATGTTTAGTCAATTTTGCTTCTTGATGCTTCTTACAGCAGGTCACAACTCCAGTCTGTCCAACTATGAATGAAGAAGCTAGAGAAAAGATGACAGAGACTGATCATGGGTTGGCGGTAAGTGATCAATTACATATGTTCAATGTTATATATTTGATACATTTTCTATACTAATGTGCATATTATTTGTTTGTATTAACAGGTGCACCTAGATGAATTTTATTCGAAGAGGTCTACTCGATGACATAGATAGGATGAGTCATGGACTGGCTCTCCATCTTCACAGTCAAAGAAGGGCCGCCAATTATTTCATAAAAGTCCATAGGAAACTAGTTTTTGGGACATTTTTTGTATGCATAGATGGCTTTGTATATATACTTTTGTATGTTAATCCAATGTATATTTTTGTATATTTGCCTGTATGGCTTTGTTTGGACATGCCTATATGGCTTTTTATATAAACTAGATGTTATGTTCATGACATTATGTATATGACAATTTATATTAAATATTTAATATGATAATCAATTATTGTTACAGGAATTTGGTTTTACACGTGCCAATTATATTTGCTTGAAAGTTTATAAATTGTTTTCAAATAATCCATTTTGTGCATATCTTGCAATCATTGAATTATGTGGGACTGTACATTTCTTTGAGGCATCATTTCAAATAGTTCATGTGCCTTGTCTATGCTTCCATACTTTCCATGCATGTCTACAAAGGTAACTTTGCAAATACAATACATGTGACAAAATTCCTATATCATTTATGCTTTGATGGTTGTCCACACCATGTTCTCTAGATCCGATTATAGCATAGGCAAGAAGGATACTAGCTAATGTTGTGGAATTTTGCTTTACACCTGGCAATCACATTTGCTTGAAAGTTTCTAATGCCTTATCAAAAAAACCATTTTGTTCATATCTTGCAATCATTGCATTCAATGAGGTGACATTTCTTTGGGGCATCATGCCAAACAGTTCACGTGCCTTGTCTATGCTTCCACATTTTGCATACATGTCTCTGAGGGTAGTTACAACTACAACATTTGATAGAATTCCCATATCGTTCATGCTTTGATGGATGTCCATACCATGTTCCAAAGATCCCATTTTGGCACAGGCAGGGAGGATGCTAGCAAAGGTTGTGGAATATGGATTTACACCTACCAACTGTATTTTCTTTAAAGTGTCTAAATCCTTTTCAACAAATCCATTTTGTGCATATCGTACAATCAAGGCATTCCATTAGATGGCATCTCTGTGAGGTGTTCTGTCGAATAGTTCATGTGCCTTGTCTATGATTCCACATTTTGCATACATGTCTCTCAATGCAATTGCAACTACAACATCTAATAGAATTCCCATATCCTTCATGCTTTGATGGATGTCCATACCTTGTTCCAATGACTTGATTTTGGCACATGCAAGGAGGATGCTGGCAAAGGTTGTGGAATTTGGATTTACACCCGCCAATTGCATTTTCTTCAAAGTGTCTAAAACCTTTTCAAAAAATTCATTGTATACATATCCTACATTCATGGCATTTCATGAGATGACATTTATTTGAGGTGTTATGTCAAACAATTTATATTTCTTATCTATGCTTCCATATTTTGCATACATGTCTCTAAGGGCAATTGCAACTACAACATCTAACAAAATTCCCACATGTTTTATCCTTTTGATGGATGTCCATTTTGGCATAGGCAAGGAGGATACTAGCTAAGGTTGTGGAATTTTACTTTACACCCACCAATCACATTTGCTTGAAAGTTTCTAATGCCTTATCAAAAAATCCATTTTGTTCATATCTTGCAATCATTGCATTCAATGAGGTGACATTTCTTTGGGGTATCATGCCAAACAATTCACGTGCCTTGTCTATGCTTCCACACTTTACATACATGTCTCTGAGGGCAGTTACAACTACAACATCTAATAGAATTCCCATATCCTTCATGCTTAAAAATGATGGATGTCCATACCATGTTCCAAAGATCCCATTTTGGCACAGGCAGGGAGGATGTTAGCAAAGGTTGGGGAATATGGCTTTACACCTACCAACTATATTTTCTTTAAAGTGTCTAAATCCTTTTCAACAAATCCATTTTGTGCATATCCTACAATCAAGGCATTCCATTAGATGGCACCTCTGTAAGGTGTTCTGTCGAATAGTTCATGTGCCTTGTCTATGATTCCACATTTTGCATACATGTCTCTCAATGCAGTTGCAACTACAACATCTAATAGAATTCCCATATCCTTCATGCTTTGATGGATGTCCATACCCTATTCCAATGACCTGATTTTGGCACATGCAAGGAGGATGCTGGCAAAGGTTGTGGAATTTGGATTTACACCTGCCAATTGCATTTTCTTCAAAGTGTCTAAAACCTTTTCAAAAATTCCATTGTATGCATATCCTACAATCATGGAATTCCATGAGATGACATTTATTTGAGGTGCTATGTCAAACAGTTCATGTTCCTTATCTATGCTTCCATATTTTGCATACATGTCTCACAGGGTAGTTGCAAATACAACATTATCAATGGGTTTCATAAATTTGCATACATGTCTCACAAGGCATTTGCATAAATGGGTTTGTACCACAAACTTCATTATCAATTCCTATTATAAAGTGGTAAGTTCTATTGCAAGGTTTGATAGATCAAGTTCATATTATGAACTTCACAATGAATATCCTTCCTATCAGCTATAATAAGACTGTTATAATAGTTGGAACAACAATTCAGAAGTCCCCTGCCTTACTCAAAATCATCAAGAGGTATAGTCAAAATCATGTCAAATGTGTCATAAAAGTCTTTCTCCATCCTCATTGGTGCAGGAGCACTTTCACAATGTTGGTCAAATGTTGTAAATAAGAGTCTTTAGTGAGTTTTGTATGTCCAAGTCATATTTTTTATGGTGCTATAAGGTCTAACTAAGTCCATATTGGGTGTATTTATGCCATATAGTGGTCTAGGTGTGAAATTTTGTCATGGATACTTAAATATCTAGGAAAGAACATTCTCTCATCATACCGAAAACTCCATGAAACCATGATGAAACAATGAAGCACCATATTGAAGGTTCATGGCTGTTGTAGGTTTGATAAAACTCATTTTTATGATGCCCAGGTTCTCCTAGACATGCATAAGGTTCATAACTTCTGAAAAATCAATCTGTAGTTCATTTTCTTGACCCATTGAAAAAGTTATAACCATTGTCCCAAAGTCTAGACAATTATGTACTAATAAAGGACAATTAGCAAAGGTGGTAGGAGTGACATTTTGCATTCCATAGCTTGTGGGAGCAAATGGACTTTTCCAACATGTCGGGGTAGGCGGGTAAATGCCAGGGGAGGTCTCATTTCATGCGCTAAGCACCGCAGTCATTTGGGTCAGTAGGCTACCGGCAAAGTCCCTTAAGATCCCTAAGACGAGGAAACTGCCAAACTTTGATAGGTTAGTTCTCATAATTCATGGTAGCTGGGAACCTTTTGTTTGGACCTACACGTCCATCCACAATAACCTCTCTTGGTTTCATTCAACTCCAGTCCATTTGACTGTGTCGGAATCAAACGTATTCTTGCAGAATGCTTTAGTTTCATGCAGTGGAAAGGTGGTAGGAGTGACATTTTTGCATTCCATAGCTTGTGGGGGCGAATGGACTTTGCCAACTCATCTGGGTGGATGGGTAAATGCTAGGGGAGGTCTCATTTTATGCGCCAAGCACCGCAATCATTTGAGACAACAAGCTACTGACAAAGTCCCTTAAGATCCCTAAGACGAGAAAAATGCCAAACTTTGATGGGGTAGTGTATGTGGAGTCTGTCCACAATAACCTCTCTCAATTTTGTTCAACTCCAGTCCGTTTGACCGTGCCAGAATCAAACGCATTCTTACAAAATGCTTTAGTTTCATGCAGTGGAAAGGTTGCCAGCTGCCATATTTTTTGTTTTGCTCATTGTGGAACTGAACAGAATACATCAACATGTCGGGGTGGGCGGGTAAATGGTAGGGAAGGTCTCATTTCATGCGCCCAGCGTCCCAGTCGTTCGGGGCTATAAGCTACCAATAAAATAGAAAGTTGCTAACACTGAAATTTTGCATTCCATAGGTCTTGGGGGTGAATAGGCTGCACCAACATGTCTAGGTGGGTGGGTAAATGCTAGGGGAGGTCTCATTTCATGCACCAAGCTCCGCAGTCGTTCAAGACAGCAGGCTACCGATAAAGTCCCTTAAGATCCCTATGATGAGAAAACTGCCAAACTTTGGCGGGGCAATTCTTAGAATTCGTGGTAGCTGGGAACCTTCCATTTGGACCTACAGGTGCATGTGCAGTCTGTTCATAATAACTTCTCTCAGTTTTGTTTAACTCCAGTCTGTTTGACCGTGCCAAAATCAAATGCATTCTTGCAAAATGCTTCAGTTTCATCCAGTGGAAAGGTGGCCAGCTACCATATTTTTTGTTCTACTCATTGTGGGGCTGAATTGACTGCATCGACACATCGGGGTGGGTGGGTAAACGCTAGGGGAGGTCTCGTTTCATGCGCCAAGCATCCCAGTCATTTGGGGCTGTAAGCTACCGATAAAGTAGAAAGTTGCTAACACTAAAATTTTGCATTCCATAGCTTGTGGGGGAAAATAGACTTCGTCAATGCATCGAGGTGGGTGGGTAAATGCTAGGGGAGGCCTCTTTTTGTGTGGCAAGTGTCGCAGTCATTCGATATAGCAGGCTACTAACAAAGTCCCTTAAGATCCCTAAGATGAGAAAACTACCAAACTTTGGCAGGGCAGTTCTCAAAATGTGTGGTAGATGGTAACCTTCTGTTTGGACCTACAGGTGCATGTGGAGTCCGTCCACAATAACCTCTCTCAGTTTTGTTCAACTCTAGTCTATTTGACCGTGCCAGAATCAAACGCATTCTTGCAAAATGCTTCAATTTTATGCTGTGGAAAGGTTGCCAAGTGCCATATTTTTTGTTCTAGTCATCATGGGACTGAACGAATTGCACCAACACATCAGGGTGGGTGGGTAAACACTTAGGGAGGTCTCATTTTGTGCACTAATCATCCCAGTTGTTCTGGCCTACAAGCTACTGACAACTAGCACCTTTCAACCTGCCACGAATTCTGAGAACTGCCCTGTCAAAGTTTGGCAATTTTCTCATCTTAGGGAACTTAAGGGACTTTGTCGAAAGCCTATTGTCTTGAATGACTGTAGCATTTGGCGCATGAAATGAGACCTCCCCTAGTATTTACCCACCCACTCAGACGTTTTAGTGCAGCCCATTCACCCCCAAGACCTATGGAATGTAAAATTTCAATGTTAGCAACTTTCTACTTTGTCGGTAGCTTATAGCCCCAAACAACTGGGATGCTTGGCACATGAAACGAGACCTTCCCTACCATTTACCCACCCACCCTGATGTTTTGACATAGTCCGTTCAGCCCCATAATGAGAAGAAAAAAAATATATCACTTGGCAACCTTTCCACTGCATGAAACTGAAGCATTTTGTAAGAATGTGTTTGATTCCGACACAGTCAAATGGACTCGAGTTTAACAAAACTGAGAGAGGTTATTGTGGAAGGACTCGACATGCACCTATAGGTCTAAGCGGAAGGTTCACAGCTGTCATGAATTTTGAGAACTACCCCGTCAAAGTTTGGCAGTTTTCTCGTCTTAGGGATCTTAAGGGACTTTGTCGATAGCATGCTGTCTCGAATGACTGCGGTACTTGGTGCACGAAATGAGACCTCCCCTGTCATTTAACCACCCATCTGAATGCGTTGGCAAAGTTAGTTCACCCCTAGGAGCTATGGAATGCAAAATGTCACTCCTACCACCTTTCCACTGTATGAAACTGAAGCATTTTGCAAGAATGTGTTTGATTCTGACACAGTCAAATGGACTGGATTTGAATGAAACTGAGAGAGGTTATTGTGGAAGGACTCCACATGCACCTATAGGTCCAAACGAAAGGTTCCCATCTGCCACACATTTTGAGAACTGCCCCGTCAAAGTTTGGCAGTTTTCTCATCTTAGGGATCTTAAGGGACTTTGTCAATAGCCTATTGTCTCGAATGACTATGGCGCTTGGCGCATGAAATGAGACCTCCCCTAGCATTTACCCTCCCACCCTGACACGTTGGCAAAGTCTGTTTACCCCCACGAGCTATGGAATGTAAAATGTCAGTCCTACCACCTTTCCACTGCATGAAACTAAAGTATTTTGTAAGAATGCATTTGATTATGACATGGTCAAACAGACTAGATTTGAACAAAGCCAAGAGAGCTTAATGTGGACAGACTCCACATGCCCCTGTAGGTCCAAATAGAAGGTTCCTAGCTGCCACGAATTCTGAGAACTGCCCCGTCAAAGTTTGGCAGTTTTTTGGTCTTAGGGATCTTAAGGGACTTTGTTGGTAGCCTGCTAACCCGAATGACTCTGGTGCTTGGCACATGAAATGATACCTCCCCTAGAATTTACCCACCCACCCCAATGCGTTGGCAAATTCCATTTGATTTCAAGATATGTTTGATGAAGAATTTTGGAAGATATGTTGAAAAAACCACTAAAACAGGGCTATAAGACATAAGAAGGCTAAAGAAGGAACACCTCTAATCCTAGGGTCTTAATTTTTCCTATTAAGAAAAAGAGCTTCCCTTAGCTTCAAGAAATATAAATATTCTATGCTGACAATGCCAACCACGTGAAGGTGGAAACTCATGTGGCCTCACCTAAGACCAAAGACACGTGTATTCTAGTGGACACCTATATTTTATACATTACCTAGATTAATCCAACCTAAAGGAAAACCTATGTAAACTTACAAATTAATGTGCATACTTACAACTCAATGTAACATGACTTTACAAAATCAATGAAAATACTTACAAATTAATCCAACGAACCATCTAGGTCTTATCTACTCTTTATTGTGTCAAGTATTGCCTCATGGTCCGAGTCACGCACCTTCCACAAGGTCTTGTTCAAAGGTCTACCTCTATATTGTATCAAATGAACATTGGTCGCCACGACAAGGTTGGAGTAATGAAGAATCTTCCGATGCATGACAAAGTCCTCAAATTGCCAAACATTAACACTCTTATGTGGGTACCTTCTAAGCCATGTTCCAGTAACAACCATTGAGCCTGTAGGGTATTTGATGTTTTCTCCATCTGTAACTGGGGCCTCCAATTTCTTTTTTGCCTCAACACAATGACACAAGTAATAATTTGTTCCCTCTTCATTATCTTCATTTGCAATAACTACATAAACATGCCCTACAATGATATGTGCAGCAAATTAGATGAAATTAATCAACATTACAAAAATACTACAAAGTTTAAGATAACATTAGGAATTTCAAATTTAACTATACAAGTAGATATATTACCTGGTTGAACTAGATTTGATATGTGGTCAAAGTCAACTGACGATTCCATCTCTATCGATCCCAGTGTCATCGGGGGTCGATACGTGTCAAGTGGGCAAAGATAACTGAACTACCATTTGTCAACCACTCCCTTGACTCTCACTCATTCCAGGCTTGAATTGTACATGCAGAATAAAAGCACACCATCTTCCGCGTATGTATACTCTATGGATCTATAATTGAGCTTCTGATAGAGTGTAGCTCCCTTGATCCTGTCAGTGTACAACAGTCCTCATATGGTGCAATGTTAGTATCATCTATCAACCAAAAAAATCTATGAACTAAAGACTTACCTTCATTACCTAAACCCATCGAAGCATTACACCACTCGACGATTGATTTTGCATCTGTTAGCTTTGCATTATCTTTATACTTTAACTGTTCTCGTGCTATGGCTCTTCTTATACATGCTCCTGCACCATCATGCTCTTCTGATAATAGAAATTCTATGAGTTCTTAAATTGTGATGTACAATTATCCAACCATATGATATGCTGACTGAATGATATGCCCCTTCTAGCCAGATCATTGTAGAACACCCGAAAACAACCTTGCACGAACTCCACGGAATGCATGCGATCATCGCTTATATAAAAATGATACTCCCTTATGATCTTTCTATCATCCTCTATACTATCATTCACATGAATGAATACGATGTGCATAAATATAGAAACCTGTGTCGAGTTATAATATTGGGATTGCACCTCACAATATGGCTGTAGACTGTAGTTCTCTACAAAGTCGATGACTGAAACAATGCTACCAACTACAATTGTATCCTTGCATAACTTGAATTGCAAGTCCAACCATTAAGCTCTATGGGCATGTCTTACATACTCATACACTATGTTGTCATGAAATATAGGCATAAACTGATACACTGGAATCTTCTAAATAGCATATTCACACCTCTTTGCTTCTTTACCATCTCTTGTATTATATGCCAGTATTTTATACTTGTCGAACTCTACTAGTTCATTTCCAGCTGCATGTGTTATTTCCATATGTTCACATATTGGCATACATTGCAAGCCACTGCAATGCTAACATGTGCCATCCAAGCATAATTTCCTGTAGAATAATTAACCTTCCTCTCTATCACATAAAATCATTGATATGAAGTCTCTTGAGGTAGTTGGTGGGGCACATATGCCACAATCCTGCAAAACATTGTTAGTATGCAAATCTAAACATATAGACCAATAAACATCAAAATGGTTAGAAAATTCGATATGTAATCTACAACAACAAGTAGTGTGTGTGTGATTTATTTTGACAAAGAAAGGTTTTAGCATTTCAAAATATCTTTGAGAAATTTTAATTTGAGGATACTTCTCTAGAAATTTACCAAAAAACTTTGTTTGAGTCATATCCAAAAAATGCTTTGGATGTGGCTCACGGTTTCGACTACCGATTCTCCTTCTTACAACACCCTTTGATTCGAAGATACCCTTGTGTAATTATTCCAAAAGTCTTCAATTAGTGATCTCAAAGCTTTGACAACAACTTTGTCTTTCCATGGGAGTCTCCTAGAGAATGCCCACAATTCATTAGTGTTTGGATCCTGAACTCTTTGATGTCTTCGAATGGCTCTCATTAGAGTTTTTCTATTTATTTTCATTTGTTGACTTGTCTTTCTAATGAGGTGAGCTTTTTTGTTTGTTGGCTTATAATTGTCGATGTAATGACACATCATGTGACATTACTATCCTTGGTGCATGATGTGGAACCCACACTCTCATATGCACTCATTAGATTCTTGACAATTGATTTTTCACTTGATGCATTTGATGTTCTTAGGCCAAGAATCTTCATAGTGGGCCTAAATTTTAGATTTAAAATCAGTTCAACAAAGAGTTGACATCTTTCGGTTTCATTTAAATTCTCAAAGAATAATTTCCATATCTTATTTGCATATCTTTGGCAAGTGCGCATGGGAATCTTATCCTGCATGGGCTCCAATACATTCTCATCAATATCAATTAGAAACTTAGGCCTCCTGTGGAAAACTCTAGGAGGTGTTTTATTTGGTAAAGTAGATTGAACATTGGGAATTTCTTCAATATTTACTTGAGATGGGATAGATGACATACCTTCGATTGGAGGTGAAAAGGTTGAAAATGATGTACCTTCAACTTGAGGTGTGAATGATAGCGTGTGACCAACTTGAGAAGAAAATGTAGATGTGCCTTTTACTTCACCCGTGAAAGATGGAGTGTCTCCAATTCAAAAAGATAATGATGGTGTTCCTTCAACTTGACCTGTGGATGATGGAGTGCCTCCAACTTGGAGATTCACTTTCCTCATTGCACGGAGGTTTTGCATTCGTTCCCTTTGTGCCGCCAATTCCATCTCTTTCTTAGCTTTGTTAGACATGTCACATTCCTCTTCAATTGGCAAAGGTGGAATATCTTCTTGTATGGTTGATAATTTCCTACTTTCTTGAATTTGCCTCATTCTTTCTCTTTTCCTCTCATTCCCAGCTTCATGCTCTTCTGGTGTTAGATTCTTTGCTCATTTCCTCAGCATGATGATGATTTCTACAAGCATGAAGAATAAGACAATGATCATTAGAAATTTTATAATGACAATGAATAGCACAGTCAGAATGAATAACAAGGCTTTACAAACTTCTGAATAAGACACCTCATATCAAGACTCCTTGAACATACATAAATCATGGAGTATGCATTTGAACACACATATACACTTGATTCTAGTTTGAATAGAAGAGAGGAGGATGAACTTGGAGGAAGAAATAAGAATGGATATGAGATTTTCATTAAAACCCCCTTATTTGTGAAGAAATGAAGGGTTTTCTAGTTTGCACCCTAGATGAGCATGGCTATACTAACCAATGGTGGAATTTGAAGTTTTGTGACATATAGATCTGATGTTGGCACACTAGAACATCAAATTCAAAGAGAGAACATCTCTCGCATGAGTCTACATCAACATTCAAAGATGTTAGTATGTAATGATACTTGGATAGAGTATTTACTTGATTTGCAAAGGAAATAAGTGTGAGTTGCTTTCATTTGTAGGGGCATTTGATTAGCACTCCAAGTTTTTCCTATGGATTGAGTTGTGTTCAAGTTTTTCACTTGTAGAGCAAGAAAGTAGTACGTTTCACTCACTATGGGTGAGTATGAGAAGTATGGCCACTTGGAGGTCAAGAAAGGATGTAAGGAAAATAGAGAATGTAAGAGCTAGCACGATGACATGTTTTGGGTGTTGTAAGCATGCACATTTGTGTTCCATATTAACATAAATGTTGTAGCATGTAACATAGATGACTTTTAGCATGTTGTAGCATTTAACAGTGATGGTTTTCATTGTTGTAATGTGCACAAACTCTTATCTTAGTTGTAGCATGTGCATAGTTGTAGGAAGAGAACTCTTTACACATTGATTGTAAATAGTGTATAAATGTATGAATTTCATTGTACATAGATGCAATAAGAAGGACCACTTTGTAATAAATTATAACTTTCATAGCATTGTAAAATGACCTTCAAATGCAAGGAGGATCATACATGGCAGCAGGGTTATATATAGACTACATGATAGTGGACTGTTATATAGACTTACATGACTGTCCTACACTCATGAAAACCTCCTTTTTAGTGTTTTATCTCCTTGTAACTCCCTTTGTATCATCTTATGTCATCCTAGGGAAAAAATTAAGAGTCTTCCAAAATCAATTTTGGCTCCATGTATACACTCAAATATGAGTATGACAAATACTTGTTCAATAAAATTATTTTATGGAGTATTTGATAATGTTTTTCTCTTGTATAGCTGAAAATAGGTGAAATAAAGACGTGGAGGGATAAAACAAGGTGGAAACATAAAGAATTTGGAATCTCTTTGACTGAACTAACTGATATACCTAGACACATATATGTCAAGAAGAACATAAAGAACATAAAAAAAATAAAGACATAAAGACATTTAAAGACATAAAGAACATAAGAACATATATGTGTGTGTGTGTGTGTGTGTGTGTGTGTGTGTGTGTGTGTGTGTGTGTGTGTGTGTGTGAATTAAAATTGAACATACCTTAGAATTCAATATTGCAATTGACCAATTCTCCAAAAGATGGCTTCAAAATCTGCAAATTCTTATTTTTCTGAAGTTTGATTATGAATTCTATATAATTGTGAATAGGATTAGTAAAATTTATGTAAAAAACAAACATATATCATCAAATTCAATCTATATATCAATGGTAATTAGCTTTGAAACAAAATCACACATGAAACATGAAACTTTTAGTTTAAATAATCAAATTTTCTCCAAAAACATGAAAAATCACTTCTTCTATGTTGAAAAAACAAAAAAGGATGGTGGATTCATATAAAAATGATTCTCAATTAGTTCACCAACATGAAAAGCATTTTTTTGTCTGATATACTTGTGAAAGCAGGAATAACAAGCATGTGGGGTCTGAAACACGCATCCCACATGCTTTTTTACTATTTTCCATGCTTCCCATAATGCGCTCGCACTATAACGCGAGCGCATTATGGGAAGCATGATAACATAAAGGTAACCTTCTATCTACATGAGAGAGTCTCTCTCTCTCTTCATTTCTCTATCCTATATATAAAGAGGGATCGGGAGACATGGAGAGATAGAGAGGGACATGGAGATAGAGAGGATAGGTGGAGATAGAGATGAGGAAAGGGAGAGATGGGGATCAAGATAGAGAAAGGGGTCTATAGAGGGAGAAAGATAGAGATACATATATAGAGAGAGGGGAGATATAGGGAGATAGATCTAGCAAGGGAGAGATAGATAGGGAAATACAGAGAGAGAGGTAGAGATAGGTATATTAAGAGATGGGGTTGTGAGGATAGATAGCTCAATAGGGAAAGATATCAAGAGATGTCTAGAGACATAGGGACAGAGATTTCAAGAGGTAGAAGGATGGGGAGAGAGATAAAGAGGAAGAGAGAGAGGTAGAAAGGGATAGATTAAGAGATGGGGATCCATATGTCTAGAGAGATAGAGATAGGGATCCCTATTCTCCCCTCTACCTAAACCATAAACCTAAACCTCTAAACCATAAACCCTAAACCCTTAATAATGCCCCTAACCCCTAACCCTAAACCCTAAAATCTAGCAACCCTAAACCCCTAAACCCCTAAGGTCCCTAAACCATAAATCTTGGAAGCAAAGGTAGGTATAGTTAGAGAGAGGGATAGAGGAGATAGAGATATCTCTCCCAGGCTCAGTCTCCTCTGTATCTCCCTATTTGCCTCTCTACCTAAACCATAAACCTAAACCTCTAAACCTTAACCCCTAACCCCTAAACCATAAACCCTAAACCATAAATAATGCCCCTAAACCATAACCCCTAAACCCTAAAAATGAGCAACCCTAAACCCCTAAACCCCTAACCCCTAAACCATAAAACTTGGAAGCAAACCTAAACCTCTATCTCCCTATCTCTCCCAATCTCTATAATGTGAAAACATGAAAACATTAAGATTTCATTCCAACCAAATTCATTCATAATCAATGCCAAATCATCCCTAATCCATTCGATTTCATCTCTAATCTACTCAACCCTAAACCACTTCACACCATCCCAAATCACATCCAAATCAATTTAACTTCATCCCTAATCATTTTCTAATCAACCTAGATTTCATCTCAAATACTATCCCTAAACTATTCCTAAATCATTCTAATCATTCCCTAATCAACACTAAACCACTTCAAACCATCCCTAAAACCATTCTAATCATTCCCAAATCATTCCTAATCTATTCCTTTTCACCTCTATCTCCCTATCTCTCCCTCTCTAAACTTCTAACCCCTAAACTCTAAACCCGATCAACCCTAAACCCCTATCTCCTTGTCTATATCATCTCTCTACCTCTTAATCTCTCTAGCTATGTCTCTGGCCATGTCCCTCACCCTCTATCTCCATATATCTCCCTCTCTAAACTCCTAACCCCTAAACCCTAAACCTGATCAGCCCTAAACCCTATCTCCTTGTCTCTATCATCCCTCTACCTCTCAATCTCTCTACCTATGTCTCTAGCCATGTCCCTCACCCTCTCCCCTAACCCCTAAATCCTAAAACTGAGATATCCTAAACCCCAAACCTCTAAACCATAAGCCTTGGAAGCAACTCTAAACCTCTATCTCCCTAGATCTCTCCCAATATCTATCGACACACACACTCTCTCTCTATTTACCCTAACACCTTTTTACCCTAAACCTGAGCAACCCTAAATCCCTAACACCTAAACCCTAACCCCTAAACCATAAACCATAAACCTAAGCAACCATAAACCCTTAAACCTTATTTATAATTCCCCTAAATCCTAACCCAAAACCCTAAACCCTAAACTTGAGTAACCCTAAACTCATAAACCATAAATAATGCCCCTAAAGGTCTAAGAAACCCTAAGCTCATAAAACCTAACTAATGACCCTAAACCTGAACAACTCTAAACCTCTCTCTCTCTCTCAAAACCCCTAAACCCTATATAATGCCCCTAAATCCTAACCCTTAAGCCATAAACCATAAACCTGAGCAACCCTAAACCCCTAAACCCTAAATGATTCCCCTAAACCCTAAACTTAACCAATCCTAAACTCATAAACCCAACCCACCCTCTCTCCAAAACAAGAAAACTACGACTCTCTATATCTCTCTCTCTCCCTATCACCAGGTATCTCTCCCAGGTTTCTCTCCCCTCCATATCCATCCTCTCTCCCTTTTCCTTCCCTCTCGCTCTCCCTTGTTGACAAAGAACATGGAAATGTAAGAAAAATAGGACATGTAATGATGGATGATGATATTATTGTGATTTAATGAAATGGAAACAAGATAATTTATGAAATTTCTTTGGATGGGAAGAATGAGGAGGAGAGGTAGAGAGGGGAGGGAAGTAGAGAGTCAGAGAGAGGATAGGAGGTAGAGACAGGATGGAAGTAGAGAGTGGGAGAGGACCATGGGAGGTAGACAGGGCAAGGAAGAAGAGAGAGAGGGTAGGAGGTAGACATGAGAGGGAAGCAGAGACTGAGAGAGAGCGTAGGAGGTAGATAGGGGAGGGAAGTAGAAAGTGAGAGAGAGGGTAAGAGGTAGAGAGGGAGGGGGAGAAGAGAGTGAGAGAGAAGGTAGGAGGTAGAGAGGCAAGGGAAGCAAAGACTCAAAAAGAGGGTAGGAGGTAGATAGGAGAGAGAACTAGAGAGCGAGAGGGATAGTAGAAGGTAGATAGGGGAGGGAAGAAGAGAGTGAGAGAGAATGTGGGAGGTAGAGAGGGGAGGGAAGCAGAGACTCAGAGAAAAGGTAGGACGTAGAGAGGGGAGAGAAATAGAGAGAGAGACAATAGGAAGTGCAGCTGCCCTTGTAGACATGTATCTAAAGTGTGGAAGCATAGACAAGGCATGTCAATTGTAAGATGTAACACCTCAAAGAGATGTTCTATAATGGAATGCAATGATTGCAAGATATGCAAAAAATTGATTTGTTGAAAAGGCTTAAGAAACTTTCAAGCAAATACAATTGGCATGTGAATTGCCAGTTAAGTGCATCATAACGTGAGCACTTTATAACATGCTTGTGTTATTGATTTCACATAATGTGAGCGCGTTATAATGCACTCGCCTTATGATGAGCTTTGTTTGACGTGTTTTTATCAGTTTTTAGTAAAATCTAGAGATAATCTAGAGCATGCTCCCCATTAGGATGGCACCTTTTTCAATGAAAACTCAAAAAATATACCACCATAATCTTAAGCTCTCTATTAGCTATCTAACCATATAATGTTTTTCACATTTTGAGTACGTTTAGTGTTTCATCTTAAATTTCTTTTGTAAGTGTGTCCATTTTTTGTCAAAAACTAGTGTCCGATATTTTTAACTTGTTTTTTAACTGTTCATCAAAAATTGAAACAAGTTACATTTTTAGAAACTAGACTCCATTCTACACGAATTCAAAAAAAAATTGATTTTTGATTAGTTTTCAAATATTTTAGGGGGGAGCACACTCAAATTTCTATTTTTCAGGATGTGTCCACTTTAAAAATTACTAAAAAATCAATTATTCATTAAAAAATTATCAGAAAAATCAGGGATAAACTACATGGTGTTACCTAATTTCTCACTAGAGCGATTATTGAAATACTAAAAAAAGGTTAACATTTTAGGGGGAGCACACTAGATGCTATGTTATGTTTTTTTTGAGAAAAATAGGACCAATTTGTGTGCTCCTCTTTTTTGAACCCCTTAGTCTCAACCATTTTTAGAAAAAATTAGTAGTTTAGAAACTAGATTCAGAGCACTACAACTCTTATTTTTGTTCCATCTTCAAATTTTGAGTGTAGCTATCTTCAATTTCTCATCCAACATCAATGATTCCTGATTTTAGAAAAAAAAAGTGTCAACTTAAGACCCCATTTTGGTCCCTCATCTTTGTGCACTTACCTAAATGTATCTTCCAAGTCTAAAATGTGAGATTCCACGAACAATGAACCAATTTTCGGCAAATACGAATCCCAATCAGGAAGAGAATGATAATCCTATTTATTAGGAATGATGGACATCCTTACTAAAGGTGGATCTAGAAAACAATATGCATCCTGTTGATTAGGATCATTGAAAGTAGCAACCAATGAATGTGAAGGATCAACATGTATCTTTGTAGGAGAAGGAGTGGAAACCTCATCATCAAGATGTGCTAGGTGTTCCAAAGAAGCAAACTCATGTAGTGTATCAAAGTCATATGGTATATTATTTGAATCATCAAGAGGTACAAAACAATCTAAAGCAGAATCATCTGGGAATGGTGGAATATCAGGATCTCCATATAACTCCCAAAGTTTGGTCCATAGAGCATGGGGACACTCAATCTCAAAAATGAAACGTAATGTGTTATCATCAACATGAAGAGCAATCACTCTGAAAACATGATCTCTTTTGGAATACCAAACAAACTTTTTGCTCCAAGAAGTACCGATTTGAGGAAGCCATCACAAGTGCTTCAATATACCATCTCTCCATTGTTTATAGTTCCCTCTTTTCGGGATGATTAGAGAAGGGTGAAATGAAAAACCCATAATGACAAGATAATTCTCCAAGTTTACAAAGACCTGAAACCTTCAAATCAGAAAAATTAGGCGAATTTACCTGCAAAATTAGGAAAACCACCATTTGGAAAGGCAAAACAGCCCACGAGCAAGTGAAACCACCAAAATAGATGATAGCAACTATGTCAATCAATGACAATCTATACGTCGCTCCACCAAGAAAGCATGAACACCACAAGCTTTCCACAACTATCCAAATAGACCCACCACATAGCAAATTCACTACTCATTTGTGCATACTTGTGGAAGGATTCACCACTCAAAAAAAATGGCAGAAACCCTAGATCATCCATCAAGTAAATTTTGCTCAGCACGGAAATTATGCCCAGCAAGCCACAAATGAATCCGCACCTTCTGAACAGAAAAGGCCATGTATTTATCAGATTTACAGCATCCCTATGCATATCAAGCTCACTAGAACCCCCAAATTAGTGAACAACACTATAACTGCAGTACGAATTTCAAGAAAGATGTAGGCATTAACTAGTGTGCTAGTCTTGGGATTGACTTTGGCTAACCAGGCAGGAATTATATGTGAGTGGCCGATGACACACATGTAGTGCGCCTTCTAATTTGAATTACTTCAGAACATGCCAAAGCCTGTGCAGTCAACATTTGCCAGAGTTTTGGCAGAATCATGCCCTCTTCAACAGTGATTTCAGGCTTTTCAAACAAAATCCAGCCTCTACACTCCACGATGTCTCCAAATAGCAAACGCTGCCTCAAAGTGCTCTAACAACGAAATTGATAAAGATGAACATTCTTCTGAATGTATTTGGTGAATAATGATCTCAAAATCCTGATGAAAACTCTTAATGGCAAAAGAAGGTGTAGGTTGAAGGCTCTAATACCATCTTGGTGTCAACCACCGAGCCCAGGATCACAACCTGCAAATAAATCTTCATAGACGAGAGAAATAACACAAGGCTATTTCACCAGAGATGAAAAATATTGAATGAGATAATTTACATAATGTACAATAGTGCCTTATAAAGGTAAGAAATATATGACAGGTGAGAAAACTACTCGATATGGGAAAAAACCACCCTAAGGGAAAAACTAATTATCCCTATGTTAAACTTAACTCACTAACAAAGTTTATGGGCATGCTCCTTGTACTAGGATGGTTGTGTTAATGTACGCCAAAATCTGAATTGGAATTGTACTTCTTCAATGAAGCTATATAATGCACTTCTCAATATAGACAAACACAAAATAAAATTAATTATTAAATGCTTGATTTCTAGATATTTCGAATGTCTAAAAACTAATAAAGTTTGTCTATTTTTCATATTTTATTGGATATTACAGGAATTGGAAACATAGTTGAGTGGCCTTTGTATTGTCAAATTTGAAGCATTCTCTTACAAATTATTGATTTAAAGGCAAATATAGCCCAGTTACTTTATTATTGACAAACTTTGAAACATATTTTCACAAATAGAAAACTCTTTCTATTATTTAAGGCAAATATACAACAAAGCTACCTTTGTATTGACATACTTAGAAGCATTTTTTACTTGTAGAAATACTTTTGATTTTGAAAGGCTCAAAGACTATGTGAAAGAATTACCTCTAATGACACATTTGAAACTCTTTTATAAAAAATAGATGATCTATTTATTAAAGAAAACTAGGCGTGGCTAAAAATGCATTCAGTTGAACATTAAAATACTAATCAAATCCTCTATTGACAAATTTGCAATCATTATTACCTCTAAACTCTAATCTCTAGTAATAGATACACTTGCATTTCCTGTTGTAATCTACAAAAATGCCAAGAGGTAGATAGAATAATGTTCGCAAGAAAGAGAGTTTATTTAATGTCCACAAATGATAGAAGTAGGTCAAGAGGACCTATAAAGTACATCAACTTATAAAAGATAAGTATTACATTGAAAAGACCCTAGATTGTGAAAAGTAACTAAACACAGAGAAAATCCTCATGCACAAGAAAATCCCCATCCAGAAGAAAAAACTAGTGCAAAAAAAATTGGATAACTTATCTTTTGAGATAAGATATTCTCTAAAGCTCTGATGTCACTAGGACAAAATACTTAGAACATATAAATTCAATAGTGGGTTCTCTCATCTACATGAAGTTGGATAGGAAATAGGTCCTCCTCTAAGATAAGCTCCATTCCTGATGGCATGGCATACATGCAACATAATTTTCAAAACAATATAAATACAAGATCCATTAAAACCATAGAATTCCTATTGCAATTCAAGAAGCTATTAACCTCATTGGCACTAGAATAATTAACCATACTATTTTTTTTCTTGGTTCAACACTACCAAACCCTGTAGGCACTCATATGTCGAGCCACCTCCCATGGTCAATTCAAGATCAAAGATCACAACATCAAAAGATAAAATAAATAAAGACTCTAGTGCACCAAGCTTGGAAAATGTTGATAATTGTCAATTTTCTGAGATTAATATAAAATTACTTCATGGTTTCTAGTTAAGTTAGTGGATTGAAAATTGTTGATGTTTGTTGAACTTGTCATCATACAAAGTTTTCCTCGTGGTTTTAAACACCAAGAAGAGATTTTTTCTTACATTTTCAATAATTAATTTTATAGATATTTGATGAGTTTATGAACTGTTCATACTTTGGTAATTTGTTGATTGTATATTACTTTGTGTGGTTAGCCTAAGCACCCATTTCTTTCATTTTGTGAAGAGTATTGTTGAACTACACTAGTAATTAGATGTTTGATAAAGATTGTTTTATGATTTGGAAACCCCTTTGAAGATTGCACCTTCTTGAAGCTTGATTGTTGGTTTTCATGGTCAAATCAATAATGGTTAATGTTTATATACTTGTCTATCCATTGTTGAGGCTGAAATGTTGGTAAAATTTTAAATTTTAGTTAGTTTTATCTCTAACCTTTCTCTATCTTTCCCTTTCTTTACACGTTTTTATTAGATCTGGATAGTTAGGATTAAGATATGATTTTTAAACTTGGATAATTCTATTATAGAATGGATATTTCATGAATGCAAGTTGGTATATTTTTTATTATAGGCTGAAAAGTGATATTGTATGGTAATATATGTTTGGATTAGTTTTTTATGCATTGTTAAATATGAAATTCTCTAATTGGTTTATCTACAATTTAACCTTGTGCGTTGAAAGGTTGTCCATATTTGTATAAGGCCCCTCGTTGGAAATACAAAGAACATCAAATAGTTGAGTTATCTTGTAAAGGCCAAGACCAAGTAGTTAAAGACCTTGGGGTAGTCATTTTCTAATTCATTAGGATTTGATTCATTTTAGGAGAGATAAAGTACTCAATATTTTATCTAAGTTGTTGCCTACAAAAACACACATCAACACTTCAGAATACACATTCTCTCATTACTTTTCATAGTGTCTACACAATCATCAAAAATAACAATCATTAAATAGTACAAAAGATTCAAAAAATGACATAAAAATGTAGATAGAAAATTACATAGAAATTCACTAAAACATTCCAAATGCACATGAAAAAACTAGTTACAAATACAATCTAGATTACACAAACAAATTCACTAAGACAAGCTACATGCACAAAAAGATAACTACAGATAAAAGTAAAAGATGAAAAAAATGTGCACACATAAAAACGCATGAACAACACAAACATAGCAATAAACACAACAAATAAATCAAAGAAACAATTTGTGCTATTGTGCCTACTATTTTTAAACTATTTATGTCTCTACGTTCTTCTCCATAAAGATCTCAAAGTTTTATTGTGCCATGGCTACCGTTGTCAGAAATGGAAATGTAATAGCTTCTAGCATATAGGTATTTTAGTCTTCTGGTTGCATAAGTGGAGAATGATAAATTTGCATCTTGTTATAAACAAGCCAAATCCTTTGCATTGAAAATAGATTTCCTATTACAGAGAAAATGATGATGCATAGGATGGTGAAACAAACAACAATACTAATTTGAGAGTTATGTCTCAATAGGTTGTCACAGTTTTCTTGCAGATGGGAAGGAGATTCAAACAATAGAACATGAACATTTTACACATCCAATAAGTGGATGTTGTTACATGCAATTGACATGTTGGTAGATAGTGACAACTGTCAACAAGAATTGTAAAAAACTTAATAGTCATAACATTAGTAAGATTGTTTTAATATTTTGATGGATTCAAAGGTAGTAGCTTTATAAAATCATTTCAATTTTTAACAAATTTGCTATTTGAATGGTCAGGTTTTTTTCTATTTTTAACAAATGAAAATCTTTTTTTTTTTTACTAGCAAAAAAGTATAAACCAATCAAAAAATTGGTTTTAACTTTTCTTAAAAAATAAAATTAAAAAAATTGTGAACTTTAGAAGAATGAACGATTTTTCACTTGACACAGTTTCCAATGCCTAACTAATAATTAAATTGAGCACATGAAAACATTAGTTCCCCACCTTATAGACACAGGTAAATAAGACGAAAACTTATAACATAAATATGCAAAAAGACAATTGAAAATTTCTAAAATAAGCATAAGGAGTGAATCAAAGCTCATAATTGAACTTATGTAGAAGTAGATTCTACAAGGGAAGGTGTGTCATAGAATGACATGAAAAAATTATTAGAAAACAAAGAAATTGAGAGAGGGAAGGGAATTTAATACTAGCAACTAGAATCACATTTCCTTTGTTTTGAAAAATGCATTAAAGTGTTTGGTTAAATCTTGTATGGTTGTTCTGAAATTGTTGTGTATTGGCAAATCTATTGCTTATTTATCTCTTCTTTTGTTTGTGTCATTATATGAGTGTGCAATGTTATGGCAGTCGACAAGATTTGTGAAGAAAGACAAGGCTGTCACGATTCACTGTGACCTGTGGCGCACAGGCTGGCTCTCATTGTAAATGGTTTTTTATTCTCTAATCATCATGTTCGTCGGGTATCTTTCATTCTCAGTCGGTCCTGAAATAGAAACAAGTTGACGTTGGTGGTGGCCGGAATTTTAAATTCTCTATATTCTATGGAGAAAATTTTTACGATTCAAAATTGTGGATACGTTCTAGGCCTGGAATTTCAAACTGACCATGCCTGTGGTTGTAAATTTTATTGCCTGACTATATTTATATTTAAAAAATATATTTATAATATGGCGATAGATATCTTTTCAAAGTTTTGTTGGTGTTTTTTTGCATTTTTTTTTTTAATTGTTTGAAAAAAAAAAATTCCGTTCCATAGTTTTTGTGATTTTCTCTATTTCTAATTTCTTTTTTGGTTTCTATTTTTTATTTGTGAGCATTATAGTGCTTGGAATTGTCTCACACCATAAAAAATTCACACTGGAAATTTTTCTATACTCGTCATCAGCATATTCCTTGAACATCCTATGGATGCAAATGCTAGTGTATTTACACAAATGCTAGTATATTTACACAAAAAATGATTGCTCTCATCTCCACACGGCTGTGATGGTAGAATACCTCTCAGCATAAAAATTGTTAATGTCAAAGGCTTACATTGCTTATATTTGTATCTTCTGTGTTCCTTTTCCTTTTGGGCAATTTGCACGGCTGTTTACATAAGGGGGATAAACGTAAAGTCCACCTTATGACTGTTTACATGAGGCAGATGAGGTTCCCCAGTTGTAACCTCAATATTTCGGAAAAAAATGTAACATCAATCTGGACTCTGGAGAATCTGACCTTATAAAGGAGGCATAGCCCGTTGTGCTAGGCAGAGCATATTGCAATGGCAGAAAGTAAGCACGTAGTGATGTTCCCTTTCATGGGGCAGGGCCATTTCATTCCCTTCCTCAGCCTGGCTAAGGTGCTTACTGCCCACGGCCTCACTGTGAGCTTCCTCACCACCACGGCCAGTGCCTCCAAATTACAGTCGCAGGCGGTTGGAACCTCTATTCGTTTCGTTTCTCTTTCTCTCCCGCCCATCCACGGCCTCCCCCCAGCCCAAGAAAGTGCTGACGTTCTGTCCCCCACCGAGACCCAGTTGCTGTTTATCTCTTCGCACAAGCTTTCCAAGCCGTTTGAGGAGTGGCTGGGGCAGATCATGGCAGAGACGTCACGGAAGCCCGCCTGCATCATAAGCGACGTATTCTTACCCTGGACGGCACAATCGGCTTCCAAATTTGGGATTCCGCGTGTGGTGTTCCAAACAACAGGAGCCATGGCGGCTTCTCTTCTGCAATTTCTATTTACAAATCCGGTCTCGGATATAATAAGCGACCGCCAAATCATAGAGATTCGCGATCGCTGTATCAATGTGAATCTGAGGCGGTCGGAGCTGCCTCAGATGCTGAGAAGCGAGTTGTTCTATTCACCTTACCCTGTGGTTCCCGTGCTTCAACAGTGTTATAGCTTGGCCAAAGAAGGCTGCGCTGCAACGCTCGTCAATACTTTTGACGGGCTCGAAGAAGAGTATGTGCGGTATTTAGAGGAATCCACGGGTAAGCCTGTTTGGAATATAGCTTCTCCTCTACACAAACCCCAACAGGGGGTCGACGATGAATCAGAGTGTATCCGTTGGCTGGACACACGAAAGCAAAACTCTGTCCTTTATGTCTCGTTTGGATCTCAGGCCTTTCTTTCGGAAGCCCAAACGGAAGCCCTGGCCAGGGGCATCGCAGCCAGTAAGCAGCCTTTCATTTGGACGATTAAAGATCCAATTGGAGGCCACGTTAATTCCTGCGATTTTCTTCCGGAGGGTTTCATCGAAGCAACGAGAGACAGAGGAATGGTAATCCATGGGTGGGTGCCTCAGCTGCTAATTCTGTCCCATCCTTCGACTGCGGTTTTTATGACTCACTGTGGGTGGAATTCCACATTAGAGAGTATAAGCGCTGGAGTGCCAATGGTGGTCTGGCCCATGGCGTTCGATCAATTCGCTAACGCCAAATTGGTAATTGAGCAGTTGCGGCTTGGATTGCAGATCTGCGAGGGATCGGATGTCATTCCCAGTAGTGATATTGTGGAAAACACAGTGAAGGCAGCCATGGCAATGGAAATTGGAAAAGATATGCGTCAACGCGCACTGAAATTTAAGGAATCCATTAATGAAGCGTCCTGCAAGTTGAGCGTTAAAGCTTTTGTATCTTACATCCCTAGCCTCGGCTCCGATGAAGATAAGTGAAAATATTTTAGTCAGATGTAATGCTTTGCAATCCCCTAGGTTTAGATTTTTTCATGATCGCAGGTAATAATTACCCTTGTCTTTAATTGTCATTCCCCAGAATAAACAAGGGCTGCACTGCAGCTCAAGTTGCTTCCAAAAGGTTGCAAGAAATGACCAGCAGATTGAGGTCATGGACCCACCTGTGCTGATGCTATCATTAGTTTTGGCTGGCTCCTCAACCCAATCTTTGTTCTATTACTGTTGATTCTTTTTGTTTTTTTGCTCTAGCTAGAAACAACCATCTTGGAACAACAGGACAACAAAGAAATCAGAGAAGTATAAAATGCAGTCCAGGACTAAAGTAATAGCCATTATGCTGAAAGAACGCGTAAATTTGTATATTTAAACCTAAAAAAGCCAAATGCTATTTATCATAGTATGAATGCCAATTTAATATACTGAGTAAAATAAAGATGAGCATAGCGGATTGTGGCAGTGTTGCTTTTGATATGAAAGTGGACATCATTATTAGATCCCACTCCTCTAGGCTCTGAGTACTATCTTGCTATATATCTAAACTTATACTGCTTTAACCTTATGACTTGCCGTGAAAGGAAATTTTCTGTGGTTGAATATTTTCCTAATAAATCGATATCTCAATTGCATTCAATTTCTGTATGTGCTGTCTTTGCTATTTGTCGATTTGAAGTGGCACCAAAAAAACGTAGAATATCACAACATGATAACCATTTATACCATGTTCGAAATAACATAATTCAAAATATTCACATAAATGAAATTTTAAAAATATGAACATTTAAGATTTTGTTTGAAAAGTAGCACAACAAAATAAGTAATAACTCAAAACTTTTAAATTATTTGTTGATATAACACAAATGAACATAGTCTTTTCATTTTTACATAAACCAAAAACTAGACACAACCATCATTTTAATGAAAAAGTCTAGTTCTATAATTATTACATTGACCTATTAAATGCATGAATCTCTATACATTTACAGACATTTTTATGAAACAATGGATGTTCAAGAGATGCACAAAAAGTATCAAACCCTTGTAATCAAATCAAACTTAGTGAAATGGGTTGCTTCAATGTACTTCTAAAAGCTCCACATTTAGTTCAAAGGTTTTATTTGGCTGCAATCAAACATAGAGATGTGGGTACAATTATTAATCAATACAAGCATCTACATGCTTTCCAACAATAAAATGTAATTTTCTCTTACTAGAATTTTATTCATGCCCCTTTTAGCATAGCCTACCACAGATGTCATGATTATAATTGAGTGAAAGATTGGAGAGAGGAAAATCAACATAAGGACAATTTGTCCATTATAAGTGGTAGCACAAGATAAGATAAGAAACAATATAGTCTCTTCAGAATTTCTTGAATTGAATGCATAGCTTTAGCCTCCAATGATTTTTTTTAAATGTATTATAATAAAACATGAATTATTGCATGAAAGAATCCCATTTGCCCTCCTACATGTATGTGTTCAACACACAATGATGCTGAGAGGGGAGTGAATCAGCATATATTAAAACTTAACTATTTCATTTGCATATTAGATTCATTTACTTAGAAAATAGAAAGTAAAACATGCAAACATGTTTATCAACACAATGACATCAAGATTTTTTACATGGAAAACCCAAAACTAGGAAAAACCATGGTGAGTGTTAACTCACAATATAATACTCATTGCTATATTTAAATGTTTACAACATTGTTTTAGGGCTACCACCCAAGGAAGCTACAACTCCCTGCTGACTTTATTTTAGGGCTACAACCCAAGGAAGCTACTACTTCTTGTAGAAAGCTCACTACTACAAAGAATTACAATGATAAACAAAACTTTGAACTGCTAAGAAAAAAGCATCTACTCATGTTGATATTGTAGTCCTCTTTTCTACACAATTACTCCATCATATTGATTCAGCACACTTCATACTTTTCATTCTGCTCTCTCAAATTTGCATTCACATCTACACCTCACAAATGACTTTGATCTCCTATAAATACCCTCTGCAACACTTCAAGACATTGATCAGGTCGGCACCATAAGAACCTTTAGATGAAACGTGTAACCTTTCAAAGGTCGGCTTCAATACATACAATATGTTCAAGAAACTTTTTACGAACCTCAAGACTTCATGAAAGGATTCAAGGAACATCACTTCACATCTTTCAAAGTCAAAACAATTGATCAAGATCCATTGCATATAGCAAAATCTAGTCTGTCGGCCCAAACTATACAAACACTGCTAATTGTTTATCTTCATACCACCGGGAAGAAGCTAAAAACATCATGCGGACCAAGAATTCAACATTGTACCACCTCAACACCATTCAAACACCTTTCTATTGAAGTCGGATCAATCTATACATCTGCAAGACAAGAGACATGATGAATTGCTAGAAATAGAGTATTTTGAACTAATTGTGATTCTCCACTATTCAGGATATGGCATTGTGGTACATCAAAAACCCTAAAATAGAGATGAACTTAAAGATCATTACATGCATACTCCTAGATCCGCATATCCTCATCTATCATTTCTAGAGAAGAATAAAAGCTAGACTAAGGTATACTAGAGTCCAAGGAACAAGGATATACAACTCTTCATTAACTGATTTACATGTCATGTACGATACTGAAAACAAGAGATATTTGTGTGTGGTTCAATCCTGAGGTATATTGGAGCATGTAGAACCTTCGCACAGTCTTTTATGTCTGATATGTATGTATTTAATCTTCCGCAAATACTCAAACATGTGTTCTAAGGTTTATGGAACAAACTGTATTATCTCTGTTACTTGAATGCTAACCTTGCAGACCACCAGACCACTTGAAGCTTCAATACCTTATACATCTTTGAGCCTGTCCTCAAATCTACATGACCAAAAAAATTGTTTTAGAGGAATGCGGAGCATTCCAATAGGTCTCCACCATTGCTTTGCCCTATCTAAGTAGTAACCGGTACTCTGTCACTTGTAATTTTTTCTATTGAAGGTGTGGTGATTTGAAATATTGGATATAGCAATTTAATGTCTAGCTCATCTTATATTCTGAACCGCAGGACTAGATCTTGCAATGCGGAGAAATGCAAGCCAAAATATTGTACTTATGTCTTAAGATATACACTGTGAATGCCTTGATCAAAATTTTGCAACTTGTCTCTGGGTGCAGTACTTCAAACTAATCAAATTTAAATGTAGGGATATAGAAGACATGTCAAGACATGAGTATTTACCTTTGCATCATGTTTGGACACAAGACTGATAACTGCATCATACTTAGCCAATTTTCTCTTTATCTGCTAAGTCTTCTGGACTGGTTTGCCTTAAGCAAGCTGGCCCTAAGTCTTTAACTTAGTCAAGTCGTCTCTCTCAAATCTTCCATTATCCATCAATTTTAATAATTATGTCAAACCATCTCTCTCAAATCTCCCACTATCTATCAGCTCCTCCTTCTTCTATGTACACAACCTTTGTACAAGTTTTTCCTTATATTGTCATATAGTATGTTGAAATCAATGACAACACATATTGCCAACAATCTCCCCCTTTATCATTGATGGCAACATATACTCCCCCTTAGATATATATTTCTCTCTCTCCCCCTTTGACATCAAGGACAAACTTGGCCTAATATGCTCTACTTATATCAATTCAAAAACTGTATAGACTCCCCCTTACAAAATGATTTCTACAGATTGTACTCCCCCTGAGATAGAGATACCTCAAAAATAGATGCTATGTATATAATATGACACTATTGTCCTCTGCAAGGCTATATACATCAAAAAAATTCTTATTTACATTACTCTTACAAATCATTTAGAAGGTATAATGGTTTTGTAAATTACCTTGAGTTGTGTAAGAGTGGATGTCTAGGTGGTACTTTCTAAAGCAAGCATATGATTCTAACATTCACATTGCATGCATAGTACTTCAGCATCTTCTATGCTACTTGGAGTTTTCATCCATACCATTACTCTAAAACTAGGTGTTAAGCCTCTTGACCAAATATAGGCCTATGAATGCTTTATTAGAGATTCTAATTTGCAAGAAGTGTGAATCTCTCATCAAATAGAATTACATTTCTAATTAGGAAATCCACATTGGTTGCAAATTTAGTTCTTATGCATAAAAAGGAGAAATATGTTTATATGTGGATTTTAGGAATTTGAACATAGCCTCAAAAAATACAATCAAGGACCTTCTTAAGTGCAATATTATTTACATGGATGATCTTATAACCTTTTATAAGAATTGAGGAGAGCATGCAGAACAAAAGTATTACAAAGATATAGAGACCTCACACAAAATTCATTGAATCCAAAGAAGTGCATATTTGGTGTCATAGAAGGCAAGTAACTAGGTCATATTATTTCTAAGGAAGTTATGTTAATAGATCCAAAAAAGAGTGGAAGTGATTCTAAAAATTCCTTTGCCTACAAGTAAAAGGGAGCTAAAGTCATTTTCTAGAATAACCAATTTTGTGCAAAAATTTCTCTAGTTTTAGTGCAATAGTTAGACCATTGAATGCTACACTAAATTTAATGACATAAAGATTGGATGGACCTTGAAGAACATGCATAGTTTTTCAAAATCAAGAAATCAACCATGGATATTCTAGTGTTAATTAGTCTAAATTATATTCACCCATTTTCTATTTATTTTTTTCCTTCCAAATATTCTAGTGCTAGTGTATTGATTCAGAAAAGGGAAGTTGGAGATGAAATACTTGTTGCATTCATGAGCTACATTCCAAAATGTTGAAATTAAGTACTAAATAATCAACAAGTAGGCATTCACATTGATTAAAGTTGTTAAAATTCAAACATTATATCTTATATAGCAAAGTGTTTTCTATCATACCCAATCCTACTATCAAGGCCATGTTAATGTAAAATGAGTTAGGCAAACACAAAGGTAAATGGATGACTATTTTGCAAGAATTTGACTTGATGTTCTATTTTGTAACTTATGTGAGACTTCAAAGACTTTTATTATCCATATATTGCCATGAAACGCGATAATGTTAATAATTTGTAGGGTTGAGTAGAACCACATATCTACTTAAGTTTATGGAATGAGCATTATATGACTATATTTTCTCTCCTTTCTATGTATATATGGAAATACTAATATTCCCTAGGAAATCTATTAAATATGATGGATTGAAAAGTGAAGATTTTCTTTCTAAACATTTATTTTTATTGGTTGAATTTGAAGTTGAAATGTGTGTAAAAAATCTTTATTGATTCTCTATAAAACTTCATGTTGATTTGTGTTTAAATTTGGCAAAGGAGCCTTCCACCAATTAATGTTTATGCAATACCTTAATTAAATAGGAGATGTCTAGTGGAAGTGAGAACAAATCTAGATAATTGTGTACTTAAGTCCCAAGTAGTGGAAATGTACATTTATTCATGATGACATAGGGACCATTAAGTGCTCATGAGGACGTGTAACTTAAACCCATTTGACTTTGTACATATAATTTATTTGTACATGTAATTATTGAAATACTATTATTTTTTTATATTTTTAAAGTCTCATAATTTTTGTAAGTGGTCCTCTATTGCAACTACATTGTCTTTTATTTTGTACAACTTGAATGGTATAGTTATAAATGTACATTTGTACATGTATTGCTGCCTTACAAAATTATTACTCGTCTAATTATTTCAACTAATGGTTCTTTTAATGTATTTAACTAGGGGCATAAGTGCAACACCAAAATGGCCATTGGAGTGTACTTATCTACTAGATCCTCTCTCCTATAATGTGAGAACAATGTCACTTGAAGAAATTGTTAGTCCCTACATGTGGCAAGAATACTTATGTTTTCACCAGATTGTATTTGTTTGCATTGTAAGTTGTGCCAAGGAGAAAATTGAACATATGGCTAATATTTTTTATTTCTTCAATTTTTCTCATGGAAGAAATTATTATTTTTTATTTTTCCAATTGCTCTAGGATTTTTTTGGAACATTTTAAAAATTCTAATTTGCAAAAAACAAACAAAATACTTTGTCCAATCACAAATCATGTGAGGAAAAATTCAAGAGGTTTATAATATTCATTTTTTTCTAGCTACAAAGGCCATAAAAAAGTAGAAACTAGAAGTAGTTAAGTTTTCCTACAATGCTTCATGTATGCATATTGTTTTCATTTGGACACTTCTGTCTTACCCACGTATTTATTGCACATCTTTGACATCTTTTTTTCTTTTTCATGTTTCAACTTTCTATTTCCATTTTTTCATATCCATGTTGACACTCTATTTTTCTTTATGAGTTTAGCACTCAAAGAACCAATAATGCAAATAGTGGTGGTTTTGGTGAGTGTGTATTTTGTTAACTATTAATTTAAAGGATCCCAAAGCTACACCAGAATCATGGCTGAATGTGACACTTTTGATGAAGAAGGGGATGGCCATGATACAAATTTGCATTTCATAATGTAGTTTCATATTTTTCATTCCTCTTGAATTCTTGTGTTTTTTATGGTGGATTGCAAAACAAATGAAATCAAAACATTAACTTAAGTGACCTAACAATCCACTTGAGTAAGCACATTTTTCTTATTCCTTTTTAGATGGTTGCAAATTATCTAGTTACAATATGTTACCTTCACTGATTTGTTTTCATGAAAACTTTTAGGCTCTTGCCTATCACAAAAATATGGGTTTAAGATAAAGTAAAGAATAAACAAAAAGCTAGAAGATGTGATAACAAGGAAATCATAGTTTAGGTCTTCGATGCTTTAGCAAGGTAAAATATTCTCCTTTTTCATTGATGTCATTATCTATCATTAACAAACATTATTCAGTTCTTCAAATAACAATTATGCACATGAACTATTCTACTTCAATTGTTGATTCTTCAATAAATTAAATTTCTAAACCCAAAAGATTTTATATTTCTTCTTAAATCATATTTATATTTGTTAGTCATTGCCTACAATAAAGCCATCTTGTCTCTGCTCAAAAACACCAAACCCATCAACATCTTTATAAACACTAATAGAGTGACTAATAGAGGGCATGCATGTAGGTGTGCAAGTGGAATTATTTCATACAATAAATCATGTTTTTATTAAAATAGACTTCAAAACAAGTTTTATGGGAAACTAAGGCCATGCTTTCAGTTCAAGAAAGTCTAAAGAAACTCCATGCTAGAAAGTCTAAAAAGATGAGCAATATTGTTTCTTTATCTTACCATTTAGCATGGACATACTGATTTTATGTACTTTTCCTACAGTACGAGCTTGTAGTAGACTATAGTTGTGACACTTAATATGGGCTATATAAAAGGGGCATGAATGAAATTCCAATAAGAGAAGCTTATGTTTTATTGCTAAAGAGCATAGGGATGCTTGTATTGATAATAATTGTACTCTTGCAGCTAAAGGGAACCCTTGAACTAAATGTGGAGCTTTTAGAAGTACAACAAAGTAATCCATTCTAGTGATTTTGATTTGATTGTGAGGGTTTGATACTTTTTGTGCATCCCTTGACATGCATTGTTTCATAAGAGATTTCTACATGCATTTGATAGGTCCGTGTAATTATTATAAAATTGGGCTCTTTTTTGAAAAAATGGTGGTTATGTTCAATTTTTATTGAAATAAATACAGTTCATTGTGATTTCAATTCTTAAAGAATGCTCATTCGTGCTGTTATATTAAGAACTAACTTGAAATTTTTGAATTAATACATATTTGCTCATTCCATTGTTTTGGGGTTGAATGATCTTATTTTGAACACACATGATTATCATGTTGTAATATTCTAAATTTTCTTAGTTAATACTTTAAATTAAAAAATAGCAAAGATACATGGAAAAACTCCTTTCAGACTACTCCTACAGTATACTACCATTCTAACATATTCAAAGGTGAAGGCAACATAAATGTAGACATATAGCAAAATACTAGTTAGAGGAGTGAGTGGGATCTAGTGATGATGTCCACTTTTATATCAAAAGAATCACCGATATTTTATTTCAAGGTTTAACTGCATAGTTTTTGAGTCAAACACATGACCCATATTTCATGAGTAGTGCTTCACATGAACCCAACTCACATGTTAATGAATGGTCCACTTAGCACTAATTGCATCTAGGTGATGCACACATGGGTGAAGCATCGAGACTTCCTGGGAGGTCACCCATCCCAATACTATTCTGATTCAAGCGCGCTAACCATGGAGTTTCCCCCAAGATCAAGCCCACTTAGCTTGCTACCCCATTTGCAAAACCTTCAGTAAGTGTTGTGCCTTATGAACCACTCATTATAGAGCCCCTTTAGCTCATCAATTGATAAGTAGGAGGTATCTCATCAATTGATAAGTAGGAGGTATTTTTGGTAGCAGTCAAATTATGATATTTTATTTCAGGGTTTAACTGCGTAGGTTTTGAGTCAAACACATGACCCATAATTCATGAGTAGTGCTTCACATGAACCCATCTCTCCTGTTAATGAATGGTCCACTATGACACATTGGGACTTCCCGGGAGGTCACCCATCCCAGTACTACTCCGACTCAAGCGCACTTAACCATGGAGTTTCCCCCAAGATCAAGCCCACTTAGCTTGCTACCCCATTTGCAAAACCTACAGCAAGTGTTGTGTCTTATGAACCATTCATTATAGAGCCCCTCTAGCTCATCAATTGATAAGTAGGAGGTATTTTTCGCAGCAGTCAAATTATGATATTTTATTTCAGGATTTAACTGCGTAGTTTTTGAATCAAACACATGACCCATATTTCATGAGTAGTGGTTCACATAACTCATGGGGTAGGCCATTTCATTCCCTTCCTCACCCTGGCTAATGTGCTTACTGCCCAAGGCCTCACCGTCAGCTTCCTCACCACAGCGGCCAGTGCCTCCAAATTACAGTCGCAGGCGGTTGGATCCTCTATTCGTTTCGTTTCTCTTTCTCTCCCGCCCATTCACGGCCTTTCCCCAGGCCCAAGAAAGTGCTGACGTTCTGTCCCCCACCGAGACCCAGTTGCTGTTTATCTCTTCGCACAAGCTTTCCCAGCCATTTGAGGAGTGGCTGGGGCAGGTCATGGCAAAGACGTCACAGAAGCCCGCCTGCATCATAAGCGACTTATTCTTACCAAGGACGGCACAATCGGCTTCCAAATTCGGGATTCCGCGTGTGGTGTTCCAAACAACAGGAGCCATGGCGGCTTCTCTTCTGCAATTTCTATTTACAAATCCGGTCTCGGATATGATAAGCGACCGCCAAATCATAGAGATTCGCGATCGCTGTATCAATGTGAATCTCAGGCGGTCGCAGCTGCCTCAGATGCTGAGAAGCGAGTTGTTCTATTCACCTTACCCTGTAGTTCCTGTGCTTCAACAGTGTTATAGCTTGGCCAAAGAAGGCTGCGCTGCAACGCTTGTCAACACTTTTGATGGGCTCGAAGTAGAGTACGTGCGGTATTTAGAGGAATCCACGGGTAAGCCTGTTTGGAGTATAGCTTCTCCTCTACACAAACCCCAACAGGGGATCGACAATGAATCGGAGTGTATCCGTTGGCTGGATACGCAAAAGCAAAACTCCGTCCTTTATGTCTCGTTTGGATCTCAGGGCTTTCTTTCGGAAGCCCAAACGGAAGCCCCGGCCGGGGGCATCGCAGCCAGTAAGCAGCCTTTCATATGGACGATTAAAGATCCAGTTGGAGGCCACGTTAATTCCTGCGATTTTCTTCTGGAGGGTTTCATCGAAGCAACGAGAGAGAGAGGAATGGTAATCCATGGGTGGGTTCCTCAGCTGCTAATTCTGTCCCATCCTTCGACTGCGGTTTTTATGACTCACTGTGGGTGGAATTCCACATTAGAGAGTATCAGCGCTGGAGTGCCAATGGTGGTCTGGCCCATGGCGTTCGATCAATTCGCTAACGCCAAATTGGTAATTGAGCAGTTGAGGCTTGGATTGCAGATCTGCGAGGGATTGGATATCATTCCCAGTAGTGATATTGTGGAAAACACAGTGAAGGCAGCCATGGCAATGGAAATTGGAAAAGATATGCGTCAACGCACACTGAAATTTAAGGAATCCATTAATGAAGCGTCCTGCAAGTTGAGCGTTGAAACTTTTGTATCTTACATCCTTAGCCTCGGCTCCGATGAAGATAAGTGAAAATATTCAGATGTAATGCTTTGCAATCCCCTCGGTTTAGATTTTTTCATGATCGCAGGTAATAAATACCCTTGCGTTTAATTGTCAATCCTAAAATAAACAAGGGCTGCACTGCAGCTCAAGTTGCTTCCAAAGGTTTGCAAGAAATGACCAGCAGATTGAGGTCATAGACCCACCTGTGCTGAAGCTGTCAATAGTTTTGGCTGGCTCCTCAACCCAATCAGAGTAGTATGAATGCCAATTTAATATACTGAGTGAAATAAAGATGAGCATAACGGATTGTGGCAGTGTTGCTTTTGATCTGAAAGTGGACATCCTTACTAGATCACACTCCTCTCAGTACTATCTTGCTATATATATCTAAACTTTTACTGTTTTAACCTTATGACTAGTCGTTGAAGGAATTTTTCTGTGGTTATATATTTTCCTGATAAATCGAGATCTCAATTGCATTCAATTTATGTGCTGTCTTGGCTATTTGTCGATTTGAAGTGGCAGACGAACCAAAAAGGGTAGAATATCACAACATGATAACCATTTATACGCTGTTCGAAATAACATAATTCAATATATTCACATAAATGAAATTTTAAAAATATGAACATTTAAGAATTTGTTTGAAAAGTAGTACACCAAAACAGGGATGAGCAAATAAGTAATAACTCAAAACTTTTAAACTAGCACTTGCACCCATAGGAGGTTCAAGGAATTCACCGATAGGAAAATTTTCCGGTGTGAATTTTTTTACAATGTGAGACAATTTTGAGCACTATAATGCTCACACATAAAAGCCTATTGATTAATTATTTGTTAATATAACACAAATAAACATAGTCTTTTCATATTTACTTAAAGCAGAAACTAGACACAATCATCATTTTTAATGAAAAAGTGTCTAGTTCTATAATAATTATATGGACCTATTAAATGCATGAATCTCTACTCCATAGACATTTCTATGAAACAATGGATGTTAAGGGACAAAAAGTATCAAACTCTTGTAATCAAATCAAAATCAATGAAATGGATTATTTCAATGTACTTCTAAAAGCTCCACATTTAGTTAAAAGATCTAAATTCAGTTCAAATGTTCCATTTGGCTGCAATCAAACATAGAGATGTGAGGACAATTATTAATCATTACAAGCATCAACATGCTTTCCAACAATAAAGCATAAGCTTCTTTTACCATAATTTCATTCATGCCCCTTTTAGCATAACCCACCTTAGGTGACACAATTATAATAGACTCCAAGATTGGAGAGAGGAAAATCAACATAAGGACAATTTGTCCATTATAAATGGTAGCACAAGATAAAATAGGAAAAATAGTCTCTTTAGAAATTCTTGAATTGAAAGTATGGCCTTAGTCTCCCATAAAACTTTTTTTGAAATGTATTATAATAAAAACATGAATTATTGTATGAAAGAATCCCATTTGCCCTCCTACATGTAAGCCCATTGTTATTGTATATAAGTAGTTGGGGGTTCAGTGTTGCATGAGTAAATAAAATACATCTTTGCCACATGAAAGGACTAAAAATCATAAATATGATTCAAGAGGAGAAATAAAATACTCTAGATTTAGAAATTCACTCTATTTGAAGAATCAACAATTAAAGTAGAACAATTCATGTGATAGGTGTGTTTCTAATGCTTATTTGAAGAACTAAATAATGTTTGCTAATGATAGATAATTCCATCATTGAAAAACAAGAATATTTTATCTTGTCAAAGTGCATTAAGAACCTAAATTATGATTCCCTTATTATTACTTCTAGATTTTTGTTGATTCCTTACTTTAGCATAAACCCATACTTTTATGATAGGAAAGAGCTTAAAGGTTTCCATGAAAACAAATCACTTAAGTTAACATACCATAACTAGATAACTTGCAATCATCTAGAAAAGGAACAAGCAAAATTTATCCAAGTGAATTATTAGGTCACCTAAGGTAATGTGAACTGATTTCATTTATTCTTCAATCTATGATAGAAAACACAAGAATTCAAGAAGAATGAAAAACATGGAATTGCAATATGAATTACAGATCTATATCATGATCATCCCTTTCTTCATAAAAAAGTGTTGCATCCACCAATGATTTTATCATAGCTTTGGGTTCCTTCAAATTAGCTAGATTAATAGTCAATACAATACACACTCATCAAAACCACCACTATCTACATTATCGGTGCTTCCATTGAAGTGCTAAATCAATAAAGGAAAATACAACCACTATCATGGCTATGAAAATGAAAAATAGAAAGTTGAAATGTGAACAAAGAAAAAGATGTAGAAACATGCATAAGTGCATGGGTAATCAAAAAGCTTCCAAATTAAAAATATGCATGTCTGACATATTGTGGTTGAACTTAATTGCTTCTAGTTTCTAATTTTTTAAATGTCATTTCTAGTAGGGAAAAAGAGAACATTATAGACCTATTTAATTTTTGCCTCACATGATTTGTAATTAGATGAAGTAGTTTGATTTATTTTAGCAAATTGAAATTTTGAAAATGTTCCCAAGAAAAAATACTTGGAGCAACTGGAAAAATAGAAACTAATAATTTCTTCTATAGGAAAAATAGAAGAAATAAAAAACATTAGCCATGCATTCAATTTTTACCTTAGAACAACATACAAAGTAAACAAATATGCTATGGTGAAAACATAAGCATCTCTCCAAAAGCAACATTGTTTTCACCTTATAGGGGAGAGGACCTAATAGATGAGTGCACTTCAATAGCCATTTCAATGTTGAACTTAGGCCCTTAGTTAAATATATTAAAAGAACCATTAGTTGAAAAAAATTAGCCTATTAAAGATTTAGTAAGACACCAATGAATTGAACATCTATATGTGTAACTATACGATTTAAGTTATATAAAATAAAGACAATGTGATTGCAATAGAGGACCACTTGCATAAATTATTAGACTATTTTTTTATATTGCATATCGAACTTACAAATATTCTGCTCATACAAGCATCAACATGAGACCAATACAAGCTCTTTACAAGCAAACACACTAGAAATAAGATATGGAAGACCAATAGTCACTACGTAGAATCCACTTTATTTAGAAACCACATCCATATTAGAAACCAACTACGAAAGAGCAAGAGTCACTACTTAGAATTCCATATTAGATGTCCCTATGGGGATTTAAACTTGGGTGTCCACAATGAGAACCCAACATTTTAACAAATTAAGCTCAACCCCTTGGACATTATTAGACTATTTGAAAATAAAAAAACATACTTTTTCAATAAATTACATATACAAATGTTACAAAATTCACCCTAAGTGCAAAGGTATATAAGTCAAATTGGTTTAAATTATACTTCCACATGACCACTTAATGGTCCCTAAGGTATCATAAATTATAAATTATGTGCATTTCCACTACTTGGGCCTTTATGTGTATAGTTATCCAAAATTGCTCTCACTTCCACTAGACATCTCCCATTTCATTAAGGAACTTGCACAAACATTAATTGGTGTAAGGCTCCTTTGACAAATTTAAACACAAATTAACATGAAAATTTATAGAAAATTGATCTAAAACTAACACACATTTCAAATTCAAACTCAACCAATAAAAATAAATGCTTAGCAAGAAAAGATTCACCTATCAATCTAACATCCTTAATAGATTTCCCAGGGTATATTAGTATTCACATATACATAAAAAGGAGAGAAAATATAGTCATATGATGCTCATTGCACATGTTTAAGAAGACAATTTGTGTCTCAATTGTGGGATGGGGTAAAAAAATGAGTCCAAGGTGCCAAAAATTGTAAAAACACCTTTAGAATGAACACATAACTTTGAATGAAGTACCTTTCATCAAAGGTGATGTCATCATGACCTTTGAATGAAGAGGGGTTCAAATGAAGGTCTTTTTTTTCATTTTTAAATGTTTAATGTTCAAAATCCTTTGTTCAAGGGAACTTTGAATAAAGGTACCTTCGAATGAAGGAAATACCTTCATTCAAAGATCTTTTTGATCCCATCCTCCTACTATTCACAATTTTTTAGAAGAAATTTGTGTTTTGAAGAAAGAGTCGGACCATCAAACAAAGTCACCATGACATGCGATTATGCAAGAATGTATCTCTTCAAGTAATATTTCTAAAAAGTATAGTTTATAATGTATTTTGTTTAATTTGTAATGCCAAGTTACACTTGTTTCTTATCATCTTTTGACTTTTGTTTTGTATCCACTACTATTATTAGTGATGACGTGTTATTATGCCATCAAGGTATTTCCAATGGGCTTTTTTATTGGTATCTAGGCTTTTACCTATGGATGTATATGTTCAACCTTTCAGTTTTGTCATTCCATTGCTTTGATATGAGTATATATACTATACAGATGTGTTTATTGTACATGGATTAGTATTGTGGATTATTATTAATTATTGCATATATGTGATTATGGTTTACAATTCATGTAAAATTTTATGCTTATTTAGTTTATATGATATGATGCCACATTCGGTGTTTATGATTTTCTTTGGCTATTATGTATGTATGTTTGATGTTTGACCTGAGTGTGTAAGGTATAGGGTTATTCTCCAATGGTGGTTATAAATGAGATGTTTGTACTATCTTAAATCCGTTAACCTTTATCTTTCTCAATTTGAGCATGAGATGGATCATGTGTATCCCTATGTAAACCTAGATTAATTTTGGGATCTATATGTTGTGAAAACCTGTAAAGTGTGTGGAAGTCATTTGCGTGGGTTTTATTGTATTTCAGCATTTTGCATTTAAATTATCTTGAAATGCATGTTTACAGTGTTTGCATAAAAGATATTTAATTATGCTTTCATAGGAAAAACCTAGGGCATTTTATTATTCCTTGCATAAAAATAAAATATAATGAAGATTATTGCCTTAGAGAATTAAAATATATTGCTTGAATAAAATACAATTATTTTATGAATGAGAAGTTTATTAATTTAAATTTCCCTTAGAAAATATTAATATTGTAGGGTTTCAATTAAATGGCTTTATTTTAAATAAAATGAATATTATTATTAAATAAATGGGAAATTCAAAAAGGCGTGTTAAAATACCCATTTGAGTGTGAAAAGGAGAAAAATAGAAAGAGGGTTTAGGGAATTGTATAAAAGGAAAAAAGAAAAGGGCATTGGACTCTCTCTCTCTCTCTCTCTCTCTCTCTCTCTCTCTCTCTCTCTCTCTCTCTCTCTCTCTCTCTCTCTCTCTCTCTCTCTCTCTCTCTCTCTCTCTCTCTCTCTCTCTCTCTCTCTCTCACACATTTTTTCTCTCATTCCCCCCCTCCCTCTTGGAAAAGAAAATCCTTGCTTTGGAAATAAGACATAGATTTTTAGTTTTCTTGGTTGCTTGGTGATTGAAGTTCCTTTGGAAAGATTTCTTGGAGGTGTGATTCAAATTCAAGAAAAATAATTTTTTCTTTGTGAGTGTTCGTCATTTAAAAGGTATTCTTCCCCTTTGCATTTTTAATTTATAAATTTGTATATTGAATGGAATTCTTCTATTTCCATGTCCATAATAGGTGGAGCATATGGCCTAGTTGTAGGAATAATATGGAATTAGAGTTAAATGTTGTTTGAAATAAAATTATTTTAGGTTTTCATTTTAAAAGTTGAAAAAGTACATTTTAGAGCTATTACTAAGGCAAAAATTTATTGGAATCTCCTCCCAATTTTGTTGAAGATTGTGGATGTTGGGTGAATTGTGCATAATGGGTAGGTTTAAGCTTAGTATTTCGTTTCACAAAAAAAAAGGGAAAATTCATGAAGGTTGCATGGGAATCCATTAATGGAGATAGGAGTATTTTATGGTTTTGCATATTGAAAAATAAAATGATGAAAATTGCATTTTAGGACTATTGATCCAAGAGTTTGATTGATGAACTATTTGATGTGTTGGAAATATCATGAAGAGATCTACCAAGATATAACCTACTTCTTTGGTTACAACAACTTTTGGGGCAAAACGGGGCCTCTAATTGCCTCAAAATTAACTTCAAAACTTTTTCAGGAGTTTCAAAAATGGAAACTTTAATATCTTGACATCCAGGCATGTTTTTGGGTCAATACTCACCCAAAATATTTATTTGGCAATTCTGTAGTTTTGGGGAATTTTTCAGGCCCATCTGAGCTCAAGTGTAGAGTTACTAAAAATAGAAAGCTCTACCAAATTCAGCCATTTTTGGAACTTTTGAATGTTTCAAACTATTCTGTAACATGTCATCTCATATTACTTGGAATTACATCCCCAATTAACTATCAAACAAATAATCATGATCATCAAAAACATTGTTTTAACAGAACATTAATCATTTGCATAATCATTACATAAAAAGTATATGTTTTCTGAATATTTTCATAACTAAAAATTACAACTTATTCAAAGATAGCATGTTAGTTAAATCCTTCACTTTATAGTCACAATGTCTTGTTCATGGCAATAAGAATAAGTATACATAAAATTTGACTGCCAAGTCATGTAAATAGAATATACTACATCTCGAGTTTTGATATCTGTCTTCATAAGTCTTGGCTTGTCATATGCTTGGGAAGGAGAGCATCACCTGAGTGTTTTTCTTACAACCACAGACTAGTGGTCCCCCGCACACCTTCCTTCCTAGAAGTGGCCCTACCCTTCATGAAGGGAATAGATATAAAGATCCAATAGGTTTGCCATCTGAGTTTCTAGTATTGTGTCCTTCATAACTCATCACAGTCATACAACTATAGATCCCCTCTAATTATGTATGACACTACTAGATGGTTATGCCATCTGGAACATAGTGAATCGATTAATGCATCCAGAGACGGATGCATTATTTTGGCCAAAGATTTAATAGACATATACGTTTCGCAATGAACGTAGTCGATTGGCCACACACTTCTAACTCAACTTAGAAGGTATCTCATCCTACAGTGAATTTAATTTTACCAATTCTAGTCACATGGTGTCTTAAATAGATATCACCCATAGTCTTCCTAACTCAGATTATTAACTCCAATCTCTGGAGTACAATACCAAAATAGTTTAGATTAAGGTCCTGATCCTTGAAGGAGCTTCTTGTTGTAACTACAACATGGAATCTGTGACTCTCTGTCACTCTATTCCTTGTTCCAAAAGTTCATATATTATTGGTTTTGATGTCTTAATCTCAACATAAAGAATGGTCTTGTTTATAACTTCGTGAGTCCATCTGAGGCACTTCACTTAGTTTAAGGATTTACATCTAATCCATTTTAACAAAAGAATATCTATTATTAATCAACCACAAGTCTCTTCTGGACTGTCATAAATTTGTTCATCTTGTACTGCATTGGGGCACAAAAGATTCTTATAATTTCAATAATATATATTTGTATATAAAAGATATTATTCATCTCTTGAATTAATAATAACATACTATGGTTATGGGATTTGAAAGTCCACCTTGTTCAAGAACAGCCTTGTCCACTTCTACAAGTGGATTTCCTTCATAAAGATTGGCATGCAGTTTTGAAATTGGGCTCTGTTATTCATTGTCACTGACATATGACTTGACTATTTAAAACTTTGCCATACATATACACCAAAAGTATTTACTTAGAGAAAAATAACCCATACAGCCAATGGGATTTGACCAAGGTCTCTTAGCAAAAGTTAAAGTTCTCATAGTATCATCGAGAACACTTAATAAAGATATTATCTTGTTTGAAATAGATAAAGAATCACTAATATAGTTTATAGCTATCATTCAAATGATAGCATACTATAATTATTTAGCCTCAACTATCGGCCTGTTGTGGCTACGAGGCTTCTTAACAAGAATGCATGTAATGCAATGATATTGGTCTGTTGTAGCCACATGACCATCTTAACAAGAATGCATGTAATGCAATGATATTGGTCTGTTGTAGCCGTGTGACCATCTTAACAAGAAAGCATGGAATACAATGATATAGGCCTACAGTGGCCTCATATCAACTCAACATAGAATACATATTTTATAATAGTATCGGCCTACTATAATCATGCAACCATCTTTGCATATTAAGCATATATGTATAATCATATTTTCAGCCTACTATAGATGTGCCATTTTTACATAGTAAGCATATATATAATCATGTTTTTGGCCTCCTATTTAGCCGTATGATAACATTTCTAAAGAAAGAAAGATTATTCAATGACAGTGAGGTAAGTTACTTGATATTACACATAGTCTTAACTATAACAAGGTTACCTATATGATGTTAAGACACAAGCTATCCCTTTGGACTGCACTCCTTCATGGTGCTTCTTCCTCGTTTTCCTTGAATTTTGTCCGCTTAAACTTAATGCATTTCTTTCCCAAAAAATGTTGTGTTCTTCTCCCACAAAGCCAACCTCCGTTACAATGATTCCTCCCTCCCAACTATTCTAAAGCTCACCCTCTTACCCATGGGTTAACAAAACTCTTCTAAAAGTTCTCCACCTCGTAGCATGCAATGCTACAGGTGTTTCCCATAAGCAAGAATATCTCCAAATTGATAGTGGTTTTAATCTCCACTTAATCCACAATAACGTGGATATAGCACATGCACTACTACGTGACTATTGCAGTTTGCATACCAAGAAGACTTATCACAAAATATCAATGTTAAAGCCTTACTAAACATATCTTCTTAACAAAATAGTGATGCACTTATCAAATAAATGTAACACATCAACATGATGGTAGTAATACCATATGTGGGGGAAAAAATAATTGTATGACTAAATAAGAATATAGGGTTGAGATTTACTCCACTTCATGCCTTTGCACAAACAAACAAATAGGTAAATTGATACTCTCAAAAAATCATATATATATATATATATATATATATATATATATATATATATATTAGAGATTTCCGACCAAAAGAAAAGGATTAAACTCAAAACACCAATAAGGTTCTCTGAACCTTTCTCAACCAAATCAAATGTAGATGATGTCAGAAAACCCTTAACAACAAATCAACAATGGTCGAATTGAGATCGACTAAACAAAGGAATTTAACCAAAACATACCCCGTCTTGAAGGTTCATGTAATGTACAACTTGAACTCAAATGGCAAAACTGACTTTCTCAAAACATCTATTCCCTTCTCTCTGGTGATAGTCTCCTTCCATTCTGGAGGTGGAAATCTTTTCTTGGTTACACTCACAATCATACAAACTATGATTAGTGTATCATCAATAAATCATTATACATCATGCTTAAATAATCTCAATAACATATAATCTCATTTCTAATTATAAGCATTACTCATAATTCATAAAATCAATGATTTATCCTGACATTTTCCTAACATCAAATCATTAATCTATGATTAGTTATCCACTTAATCACATGACAATAAAAGTAAAATATGGTCAAGGTTTTGGGGATGTAACACATTCTTCAAGATAATGGGTATTTTCCAAGACCAAAATTGAAAAAATAGAAAAACAAAATCATTTTTTAGGTGATGCAAGATTGCTCTTACACCTTTGGACATGCTTTGGCATCAAATAACTTATATGTTCATAAGAAGGGTCCCATTAGCATTAGCATCTATATCTTTAACATTTAATGAAGTTGTCACAATTGAATAGGAAATTATACCTAAATTAAAATTTTGGATAATTATCTCACTAGGGTAATCAGGTGTTGTAATGTCCCTTATAAGAAGATTCTTATTTTTAACCTTGCACACAAGAATGACTTCTTAAATGAAACATTAGTAATAAATAAGATCAATAAATCATATTAGAATATCCAAATTAGGGTTAGTAACCACATAATCAATCTCATCATAAATCAATAATTCAAGTATTCATTTCCCTAATTCAATTCTTAATCATTCTTTTGAGCCTCATGATATACTTAGGGTGGTCATACTTTGTGTTAATCTTATCGATCTATAAACCTTAGTGGGGTTAGTACATTTGGCCCAAGGGATTCTTCGCATGCCCGGCGATTCCTCACCACTTTGCTCAAGGGGCTTCTTCACACGCCCGATGATCCCTCACCCACTTGAGTAAAGCCTATATCCACTATTGTAGGCCCAAAGGCTTCGCCACACACCCAGTGGTCCCTCACCATTTGGTTCAAGTTGGCTCTGCCGCATGCCCGGCGGTCCCTCGCCACTAGCTTCGCTACATGCCTAGTGATCCCTCACTAAACTTGAGAGTCACCTACCATGTGAGACTTATATACAACTATCGCTCTTCCCTAGTCTAACCCATACTCTCACTGGTGGTTGATAGATTAACATTATGATTTTGGGATGCGTAGACCCTAGTATATCATTGGCTTGTTTCTAAGGACTTTGCCTTTATAAATCATTATAGATCAAGCATATTCATCCTTTATTCGGACTTAGTCCTAAAATGGTGGAGTCTCTATGCATTTATAATCATGTTGTTCATAGATGTTTAAACTATCTATATCATGTTAGTTATTTACTCTATCTTGATTTAACATGCTATCATATCATCTATATGTTCATTTTATCTTAGACAATGCTATTCTATGATTATGCAAATACCTTTATAAGACATTTGTTTATACAATTGTTCATCATTAGTTGATCTTAGATCTACATAGATAAGACATTTCTTTATAAATCATAATGATTCACATAAATTCATTCTAACTATGAATTGACCATGGATATGCATACATAGTTATATATATAATTATATATTTGTGCATTTATATATATGGATATATAACATTAATAATTATATATTTGAATATTGCTTCCCTATTGTAATTTACTTCTAGATTCTGCTGATCTAATCTTCTTTCTGAGTTCTTCTTACTATTGCAGACCTCTTTGTTGAAGACTGTTGAAAACACTTTCTTCGATGCCTTAATGCTGCTCCCAATTATTTCTTATCTACCTTCTCTTTTATCTTTTCTTCCTCACCGATCTGTTCTTTCCTCTATATATTTCTGCCTTTCCTAAATATTATGCTGATCTATTATCTACTTGATATTGGGTTGATCGATGAGATGAGATGTTTTTGGATTGATGATTCGATGGCTAAATGATATTCGAATGCTTGCTTTCTTTTTATACCTATGAGATACCCCTTGTAAAAGTGGTGACCATTCATATTATCACTGCCTTCCATTTCACTATATTAAAAAAGATTAGTTATAGTTTATTGAGCATAGTTACATTATGCACAACGATTACTTTTAAATGGGGTCGAGTCTTCTTATGGCTTTTCTAGGGTCCGTGGGTTTAGAGGATATGGATCCTCTTTGATTCATACCCTTTATATTAATTTATCATACCCTTTATATTAATTTATATCTACTATAATAATATTTAGTATTTAATATAATATTTAATATTTATTTTATATTGATTATTATATTATTTAATAATATATATTACATATTATATTTGTATTTATATTATTATATATTATATATTATGTTATATTATTATTATAATATATTTTATGATTATATATTATATATTATAATATTTACATTGATAATATTTATATTTGTATATATATTTATTATTTATAAATACAATAAATATATTATATTTTGATTATATTAAAAATAATATTATTTATTAAATATTTTATATATACATAATTATCTTTATTATTCAAATGGATTAAATGATGTATTTCACTAGAGTAACTTCACCAACTTTTATCATGATGTTTAAATCTTTAATTTAAACAATGCCTTAATATTGGGACATGATAGGTGTATACAATTAGATCCCAATTTGATTAACATGTGTTTATGCAAAACAAACCACTTCTCAATCTAGTCTCACACACCCTTTATAGTTCAAACCAAGTCATCAATCAAGCCCCTCTAAACCAAGTATTTCCCTAGACTAGTAATTAGAAAATAATCGTGTGGTTACAAATGATAGATTCAATAACACTAGTCTAGTGAATAATCAATACGTTGGCCCATCATTTTTTTATGGTTGAAAAGATACAAATATTATTCCTAAATAGGTAACAACAGTGATTAATGATTCTATTAAACCTTTGATTCTAAACACCCAAACATCTACAAGTAGCGCAAGTGGAAAAACAGGACAGAGTTAGACATCAATTGTGAATCCACAAATGGAAATTATGTAATGGGTGATAAAAAAACCTAACTAATGATGTAGGTGACTTAAAAAGACATGTATCCTAATACCCACCAACAAACAATTATCAAAATAAAAATTTTAATTTCTAAAGGACTAATTGTCAATAGAATACTAGATCAACTAATGAAAATTTACTAGATCTCACATATGGTTCAAATCAAGCGAATGATAATGAAGGAACCTTAGTAGACTTATAAAATCTAGCTTGGATTTCATAACATGGATGCACAAGAATAAAATGATTTGTATTGAATTTAAATCTATTTTAAGCATTGTTCAGAAAGAAATACATAATTTGGAAATAATGCCTTCAAAAAAAACAACACAAATTAGACTAATAGGAATCTTGGAGCTACCTTAATTTTGGAGATTTCTGAATTTCTAGTGGAAAGTGATAACAAACCAGTATAGGAATAGAAATAGTTTCATAGAGTAAATAATTACATGCTCAAAAGAAAATCAAAAACTACTTTGACAACGTAACACCTCTAAATAGTGTTTAAGTACCACGACCAGCAACAATCTAGTGTCATCAAAAGGTCGAATTGCATTTTCTCAACTAAAGATTAATATGCCACGACCATGAAGAGACAAATTATAAAGAAAATCTAGGTATCACATCATTTAAGATTTACAAAAACCGAAGTTAATATCTCCACGTTTGGGTTGTTACAAATGAGTGGTCAAAAGGCTTTGTTATTGAAACCTTTGTTTGCTCTAAAACAAAAGGAATCTAATGGGAATATTGATACACGTCATGATATATAAAAGAAAAAATTGAATCCCTCCATTTTTATTGACAAACATAATTTTGGTAAGAATGTACATTATTGTTTCATTGATTTAGGAGTATTCGGTAATGTGATGTCATTCTCTATATTCAAGAAACTAGGATGGACTCCTACTAAATTGAATATAAAGTTGATTCGACTAGATAAGACCGAGGTTAATGTGGTTGGTGAATAGCCATATTCACATGTAGCTAGCTTCATATGTCAAGATACAAAAAAATCATTAACATCTAACTAATAGATATATTAAATGTATACAATATGTTGCTTAGTAGAGATTGGTCAAAAACATTGAATGGGTTCGTGACAACAAAATTTTCACATATTGGCTCCCATGGTATGGTATAGCTAGTTAGATCAAAACTGAAAGAGAGCCAAGAATGAAACATTTGATCATGAGATGTAATAAAACTAATGAAATTCTATATGTAGATCCATCATTGAAATTTTATAGGTTGAAGTTAAAGAGGTTATGGTTACTCAACTTACTTCATTAGTTAAATAAGGGACAATGGAAGAGGATAGTGACAATTATACTTTCACTACTAAAAATGATATTTCAAATGAGTAGATCATTGTTGATATTCAATGCTCTAAATAATGTATGAAAAAAGAAGAGAGATTTAACATTCTATGCAAGGATGAAACACACGAGACAATACAATTAAATGAAATGGATGCAGGTTGTGATGATACTTGTTTTGTAGTTGAAACTAGTTTATCATATAGCTCTACTCATGACTTGAAAATATAGATGAGTTGACAAAAAAACTAAGCAATGGTAAGGAAATTATAGGACTTTATTTCAAATTAATAGATTTTTTTTCCTCATTGACATAGGAATCATATTTTACACTCCTAAATTTCTCTTAGCACTAGAAATAGTACAAAAAGGAGTTAATAGCCTTGAATGTGTTCATGATAAATTAATAGAATTTAGACTCACAAAAATTTTAGCTCTGAATAATATTATACCATTCATTGCAACTAATGAGAACATGATTAATCACATGAGAGATTAAGATAGTATATTTGAAGGGTCATGCTTATTTGAAAATTTGGGATTATATACACTTAAAGATTGAAATAAATTTTGAAAATATTAGTCCCACTAGTCTTAATTTCCAAAAGTTATTTCTACTGTGTAAATAATGAATTGCAAAAAATCATTTATGTACTTTTAAATTCAATCAATATAAATTCATATAGGGTTGCGTTAGAGTTGAATTGATAAATTCCAAATGGAAATCATCTCTCATTGCATTTAAATTACAATTTACTTGCATAAAAAAAATTCCTTGATTATTGTTGGTTCCCAAAATAACTCCAACCCAGAACTATAAAACATTCCTAAAACACCCAGGCCAGGGATTGTCGTCAAGGTGAAAGGAAGAGGTTTATCAACAAGTAAAGGGAAATTTTTGCCAACTATAGGAGTGGGTAAACTCTTCTGCTCTTCGAGTTGAGCTTAAACTCTAGAGGGATATTCCAAGGGGTTTTATACCTGAGTAGGTATTAAAATCAAACCAGATGAACAATTAAAAATAATAACCAAACCTAGATTTCTCTCTTAGCACCAAATTTGCCACTGAGCTAAGAAAAGTTGGTTGTTGTATGACCCCTATATAGCTAGTAAGTGCAATCCCACACAATGAGGATGTATGAAGACTACTTTTGCTTCTAAAAATAAGATGTATAGTTTTTGTTTTGAATATGGGTGATCTAAGGCTACTTAGACTGGTGCCTATCCATTGAGTTGCAGAGTCTAATGCAAAATAGAGGAAAACAATCATATAAAAGTATATAATTGCTTGCTTGACGTATCAAATGCAAAGAAATCACTACCAGATTATTGAAAATACCTAAGAATCACACACCATACCACATTTTTCCCTATACAATACTGAAATGATCATTCACAAAGCTTGGGAATGAATTAAGAATTGTCACATTCATCAAATCAGAGCTTACAATCACACCATGAAATGTGGAAAAGAAAACTAGAACTATGATTATAGTTTACTAAGAAAAACACCTACAGTGGTGGAGAAAAATAATAATATGATACAAAGATTTGAATTGTATTACATACACTTCATGATTGATTCATGTATAAACATAGCCTGCACAATATCCTTTATTAATCTGCCTCCTGGAGCTCACAATCCTACTGAGAAAATGACAAAATGACCAACACTTAATACAAATCACAACCCTGCATTTATAACATTTTGATTTCAAATTGAGTGTAGTCCCCCAGGTACCACATCCTATGAAGGACTGCACCCACATTACATTAATTCTAAATTTTTCAGTAGACTTGTACGTTGGAGTTAAGACCCATGCCCTACTGCCTTTGCAATCAATCTATCAAAGATCACTTGCCCTCCAAATGTACCCTAAGTAATAAAGAGGGAAGCTTCTAATCCTTTCCTGCCAACAGCAACATTGACTTCTCAGATTTGTCCTTGATGCATTGAAGAGTTTTACTGTGTCAGCTACCTGCATAGCACTATTCTATAGGCTCATTAAATTTTGGATACAGATCAGTTTGTGTATCCCTGCAATCATGGCATGCATTAAGTGAATTAACCATTTCAAGTATCGACAGCACACTTAATGTGTCATCCTTCCTTTCTAGTTTGAAGCATTTGATTACTTATTGTACCCTCCTACACTTTCTAAGTCTCTGACCAATCTTCTTCATTTTCTACACTTTTTGTTTGCCATCATCCACCACATTCCTCTCCTTTCGTTTCAGTCGGCAAACTTCACCATTATTGAACTATGCCTAGTAGCTTCATTCTTCTTTATTCGCCCTATCAGTGAATTTTTAAAACTTGGAAACTATTTGCCTTTATCGGCAAATCTTGCATTTACCGAACCAAGCCTCTACTCCATCTTTTCACCCCTATTGGTGAATCTGCATTTTCTCGAACCCAGGGCCACTTGGCCTTTATAGGAAAAATCTAACAATTCTGAACTTGGACATGCTTTATGCCTTATCAGCAACTTTCACCTTTGTCAAACTTTACTCTCTGGTGCCTCTATCATGCTTTATTGTCAAATATTATCATTTGTGAACTTTTTATTTTGCCTTTTTACCTACCTTGTCGTTAATTTTACAATTTTCCGAACTTGTCCTTTTCTCTCCTTATCACTCTTATTGGCAAATTTTCTTTGCGCAGAACCTGAGCCTTTTTGCCTTTATTGCCAAAATCTAAGATTTGTGAACCAAAGGATCCTGTAGCCCTTTATCAGCAAAAACATGTTTTGTCGAACCATTCTTTTTTATTTCTTTGTCAAGGATTTCACAGTTTTTAGAACCTAGAGAATAGTCACCTTTTATCGCCTTATCAGTGAATTATGAAAATCATGAACTAGTTCACTAGTTCATATTTCCTCTGATTTCTTGATATCCTATCCCTTAGTCATTTTCCTTCTTTATCAGCAAAGTGGCCCCTTTTAGAACCAAGAGCTTTGGGGAGCCACTTCTCTTTTAACAGAAAAATCATGTTTTGTCAAGCCGTTTCCTTTTATCAGCAAACTTACCTTTTGTCGAACCTTACACTTTGTTACTTTCTTCTTTTCCCTTATTATTGGAGAAAAAACCCATTGGCGAACTGTCAAAAATCTAAATTGTTCCATCGGTTCGGTCACCCGCCGATTTCTCAACAAAGGGAAAGTTTGCCTTAGAAAAAAGTTTTAAACTTCAACTTTTCCCGTATTTGCCTTATCAGCAAAAATTCACTAAACCAACCGAAGAACAACTTCTCCTTGAGATGCCTTACCACTTAATCGACAAAACACAAAGAACATGAACTTTGAGGAAAGTTTGATTTTGAGTGGAATAACCAACAAAAGCACTGCCTTTCCTTTTCCTCATCCTTATCAAAAGACTGGCTATCGGGAGAACTCCCTAACAGCTAACTTTTAAAACTTTGAACCAAACCCTTTGTAGATATCTTTCTTCATTTGCCTTTATCTGTTTGCCGCACAATCTCCCTTTCCTTTGTTGTTGCCTTATCGGGGAATGGGCTAAAGTTCGTACTCCTGAAAAGTTAGTAAGTTTGGGAAAAAAGTTGATTTTCTGATAGGGCAAGAATATTCTAAGGGAGAAGCCACTTTTTTTACCCATGCCAAAAACATAAAAAGCCAAACTTTGAACAAGCATAACTTTTTCATTTTAAGGAATTTTGAGGTGGTTGAAAAGGCAAAGTTGCTCAGAATTGGATTCTCTATCCAATGGTGACCTTAGATAAGTAATTTTCTCATGATTTTATGGATTTTGGGGGCAAAATAGGCACAATGGGAATAAAATTTTGTAAGTGCCAACACTGACTCTAGTTGGGGACATGTGACAAGTAGTGTCACAATGAGGATCCATAATATCTCCAAGCAGAACAAAAGAAAAAATGAATCGGGGAAACAATCAAAATGCAAACCACAAACAAGGTGCATATATACAAGAGAACATACAGTCATAAAGAAAAATGATTGTAAGCAAAATTTCAAATCATTGCAGGCTGAACCTGCACAAAATTGCTATAACTACTTGCCTTTATCAAAGACAAGTTGAATGAAGGAGCTGATCTCCCTCAAGCCAAATTTAGAACTTTTATCCAGTTGCAACGACTGAGGACTATCTTCAGCACATGCCAATCTGCAAAAAAAATTCCTGAAATAGAGATGAGCCTCGTTACTGAAAACAACATTGTTGCATGGAAACCATAGGTAATAGGTACTTGACCTATTTGACTCCATACCATGCACTTTTATATCATCAAGGGTTGAGAAAATAGAATCTAGGTCAGTGTTAAAAGAATTGGATGTGAATAAACATCCATTGTCAACTACAACTTCACTATCACAACTGACCTCTTCATGCAAACTCAGGAAAAAAAAAAAGAACACATCCAGCTCACATGACAAAGAAAAATATGCCTAACTGTACTGCTGATTCACAAGAGAAGAGACTTCATCTTGTAGAGAAAAATGGAAAAGCTCTAGCTCTGTGATATCCTCAAGTTTGGCAAAAACATGTAGATTTTCAACTTAGCATTCATGTTGTTGTCCAATGTCATTATTATGTGTATACTGGGCCCAAATAAAAGATTCAAATTTAGGTACAACATCATTACCCACAGCATCAGACACCTGACCTTCATTGCAAAGGAAACTTTCATATTTACAAGTGTCAAACCCTTGGATAATAGGCTACCAGCATACAACATTCTCACACACGCTAATGTCTTGTTCCACACTTGGATCACAAACTTGATCCACATCTTCATCATCATCAGCATGATAATCATAATGAGGTCTTTCAAATGATGGACTACATCCATCCCACAACCTCCCTATTTCAGTCTCAACTGGGCGACTCACTGTATTGCAGCTGCTACTGCATATAGGTACCAGACTATCCTCCTCTAGACCATCACAAGGAATTCTATCAGTTGCCTACATAACTAGATCACCAAATAAATGGTCATCATGGAGGTTGCTTTTACTAATGCCAACAATTATATAATCATCCAACTAGAACCAGTCAGTATACAAATCATCAGTAAAAGAATAAGAAGTGTCACTTGAAGCACATGACACCCTATCATCCATACAAACAACCTCAACACCATCCATCTCATCATTGTCAAAAGGGACAAAATATGGGATCTCATTAAATAAAAATTTATCATTTCCATCGCTCCCATGAGTTGACCCATCCAAATACAAAAGAGTGCATATATTTCCCTCATCCTTTGCATCGTCAAGAGATGTTACATCAAACATCTCTGCCCTCATGCCCTCACTGTCAGATTGCACCTACCCAATATTGTTTTCACCAGCATCACAACCCATAGTAAGGTCTTCAATGTGAAACCTAATTCCTACACCTTCACTTGTCTCAGATCAGTTATCATTGGGTGCACACATGCTACCGCCATTCTTAATTTTAGGTTGGGGATCATAAGACAAAGCAACAACGTCATCATCCACAATGGATGATGCATCCAATTGAAGATATGTAGCTACACTATCTTCACTCTCAGCACAAATGTCATATGAAGTTGCCTCATATGGGTTCATTTTCTGGACAACACATTCAACCTGGTCTGCATTATTGTTGCCATCCACATGCTCATCATTCACAATACTCACCTTAGGGGATAACAGCCCAATAACATATCCATCTTTCATTTTAACCAAGGCATCAAGACCAAGGTAAGCCTGCTACAAATTAACCAACTTCATAAGATTTGGAAAAAAAAAATTAATGCAAGATGGAATAGAAGGTTTGAAGACATCTGGAATTCTAGACAATGTAACAGCAAACTGGTGGCTAAAAGCCACACTGAATTCACCCTCATGGATTTTGATACTTTCAAGTTCTTGAACAAGAAGAGTAGGGTCCAAGCTGCTTGTCAAGTCTTCAAATGCATCCACCAAATGATCCCAAGAAGCAAAGTGATGGTCAGGGAAACCAACGAGCCATTTCCTTGCCAATCCACACAAAGATCTGACAAAGAACCTAATCCACATATCCTCATCCTCACATTAGAACCTGTCCATGAAATCTAAAAATGCAAGAACATGTGCCTTCCCATCATAAGCTTCACACCCATCAAATAAAGGCATCTAACAATAGATCTTATTGGGCATGGACTGGATCTCATAATTGACCCATGAAAGGTCCAGTTGTTTGTATGTGGTATCATTAGCAATGGAAGGAGGCTGAAAAAGTGAGCTATTGAAAACAACAGGAAGGGAATTAGATTGCACCTAGGACTGATGTAGCACAATTTGATTTTATAATTCCCTTTCTTGTTGCAGTAATGATTCTAATAGCTGCTTGGTTTTATCAACTTCATGCTGCAGTCTATTAGAATCATTTTGATTATGTAGGGGTGACACATTGAGATATGGGAATACAAGATGCAAGGCAATTTGAGAAATAGGATGACTCATCATCATAAGAACCATAAGCATCCCCATCCTCACAATATTCATAACTAGAGCATGACGCACATGACAAATCACAAGAAGGACTGACCCTGGGGCCATGAGTGTAATATGAATTTCTAGGATGGTCAGCAGGATCCACTCCTATGTAATTTCTAAGGTTTGATACACTCAAAGACTTAGATAAAGGAGCAGCCCTATCATAGTCATGTTCATACCAACCATCCATGACTAAAATCTTCTATCATGCAAGGTGACACAAAACTTAATAGAATAATTGCCTTTGTACTTTGGAGGAAATCTGAATTGGTTATAAAAGGAAACCATGTGTACCTTAAACTTCCAGTTGTTGATCACAAACTTGAGGTATCTAAATCACCAACAACACAGCTTTAACAGTAGTGAACAATCTTTAGTTCTTTGACAGCAGAGTTGCCACCTCTTTAAAAGAGGAAATCCCTAAAGCTTGACAATCTTTAGGGCCAAAATTGATTCTGGGTTCAGCTCACCAGTAAAGTATTCAAACTTTTATAACCCAACATTTTATACTCCCCAGAAATGGCACCAAAATGTTGGTGTAAATTGATGGGCTACCAACTTACACACAACAACAAACTGTACCCGGTAATGGCTGCAAATGGGGTCTTCAAATATGAACCAAAGGATCACTATCCCCGACAACAACACCAAAATGTTGGCGTAAGTTGATAGGCTGCCAACTTACACATAGCAACAAACTGCACCTGGCAACCACTTCAAATAGGGGTTTTCAAATCTGAACCAAAGGATCAAGGCCATCCCACAATAATGGGTTACACTTTTTGGCCAAACTTGACATTGAAATCAACATTTTGAACTAAATCTTCACTTTCTGACACCTAGAGCCGCTAAACCATTAGGAATTTGAAGATGATGCGAACTAGTGATTTGTGAGATTTTATTTGTAGATTCTAAATATATTTTTTAAAAAAAATTTGCATCTCCTTTGATAACTAGTTTTTAATAGTAAACAACATTTTTTAAAAGTGATGTGTATTCTGTAGTACATAACTTTTTTTCTACAAAGGATAAAATTTTGATTCTTTTGAATTTAGATTGGTAACACTAATATATAGAGCATGCATTTTGTTTCATAATGTTTTGTTAAAAATTTTATTTTATTAAGTTTTGAAGTCAAACCAATTATAATTTAGACATAGGCGTATTCCGTAAAACATAACTTTTTCTGTATGTATCGAAATTCTTTTTTTTTTATTAAGACAAGGACATCAATACCTAGGGCATCTAGATATTTTTTGGAATTTTTTTTCACTAATTTACTAATTTTCCATGTGTGTAGAATAGAGAACTTCATGTTTGGTGAAAAACCTACATTCACAAGAAATAAAAAATGAATATAATAATCAAATTAAATATATTTAAAAAATTATACTTTTTGGGAAGCTTATAGTAAGGACTTTATACTTACAAAACATAAATTTTAAATGAATTCATTTGATCCCCCAAAAGGTAAAGAAAAAGTGTTTTTTTACCAGCATTTTGATAGGTGTAGAGGAGACTCCATTATAGGTATGGTTTAAAACTAGCAGGGTTCTATCCAAGGGGGTTTTGAATCTAAGGGGGTTTGATCAAACCCTCTTCAATTAAAATCTTTTAAATGGAACCTTTCAAGACTTAAATCATTATATTTTCTAAAAATATGTGATTTCAGCAAAAATCAGGATGTCCTAGAAAGTGTAACCTATTATTGTGGCAACACCCATCACTATCCCCGGCAATGGCACCAAAATGTTGGCGTAAGTTGACAAGCTGCCAACTTACACATAGCAAATAACTACACCTAGCAATGGCTGCAAACAGGGGTCTTCAAATCTGAACCAAAGGATCACTATCCCTAGCAACGGTGCTAAAATGCTAGCATAAGTTCACGGGTTGCCAACAGACACACAGCAACAAACTGCACTCGGCAATGGCTACAAATAATAGTCTTCAAATCTGAACCAAAGGATCGCTATCCCTGGCAACAACGTCAAATGTTGGTTCCCAAAATAACTCCAACCCAAAACTCTAAAACATTCCTAAAACACCCAAGCCAGGGATTGTCATCAAGGTGAAAGGAAGAGGTTTATCAACAAGTAAAGGGGAATTTTGGCCAACTACAGGAGTGGGTAAATTCCTCTGCTCCTCGAGTTTAGCTTAAACTCTAGAGGGATATTCCAAGGGGTTTTATACCTAAGTAGGTATTAAAATAAAACTAGATGAATAACTAAAAATAATAACAACCAACCCCAGATTGCTCTCTTAGCCCCAAATTTGTTACTGAGCAAAGAAAAGTTGTTGTTGTATGGCCCCTATATAGCTGATAAGTGCAATCCCACACAATGAGGATGCATGAAGACTACTTCTGCTTTTAAAAATAAGATGTATAGTTTTTTTTTTTGAAGATGGGTGATCTAAGGCTACTCAAATTAGTGCCTATCCATTGGGCTGCAGAGTCTAATGTAAAACAAATAGAGGAAAACAATCATATAAAAGTGTATAACTGCCTACTTGATGTATCAAATGCAACAAAATCACTACCAGATTACTGAAAATACTTAAGAATCACACACCATACCACATTTTTCCCTATGCAATACTGAAATTATCATTCACAAAGCTTGGGAATGAATTAAGAACTGTCACATTCATCAATCAATGTTGGGGTTGAGACCCATGCCCTGTTTCCTTTGCAATCAATCTGTCAAAGATTGCTTGCACTCCAAATGTACCATGAGCAATAAAGAAGGAAGCTTCTAATCCTTCCCTGCCACCAGCATTGTTGACTTCTTAGATTTATCCTTGATGCATTGAAGATTTTTACTGTGCTAGCCACCTGCATAGCATTGTTCTACAGGCTTATTAAATTCTGGATACAGATCAGTTTGTGTATCTCTGCAATCATGGCATGCATTCAAGGAATTAACCATTTCAAGTATTAACAGCACACCCAATGTGTCGCCCTTCCTTTCTATTTTGAAGCATTTGATTACTGATTGTACCCTCCTACACTTTCCAATTCTCTGGCTAATCTTTTCCATTTTTTGCACTTTCTATTTGCCATCATCCACTGCATTCCTCTCCTTTTGTTTTAGTCGACAAACTTCACCTTTGCTGAACTATGCCTAGTAGCTTCATTCTTCTTTATTCACCCTATCAGCAAATTTTCAGAACTTGGAAACTATTTGCCTTTATTGGCAAATCTTGCATTTACCAAACCAATCCTCTACTGCATCTTTTCACCCCTATCGGTTAATCTGCATTTTCTCAAACCCAGGGCCACTTGGCTTCTATAGGCAAAATATAACAATTCTTAACTTGGTCATGCTTTATGCCTTATTGGCAATGTTCACCTTTACCGAACTTTACTCTGTGGTGCCTCTATCATGCTTTATCGACAAATGTTAACATTTGTGAACTTTTTATTTTACCTTTTTACCAGCATTGTCAGCAAATTTCCAATTTGTTGAACTTGTCCTTTTATCTCCTTATCACTCCTATCGACAAATTTTCTTTGCGCAGAACCTGAGCCATTTTTCCTTTATCAAAAAAATCTAAGATTCGCGAATCAAAGGCCCCTATAGCCCTTTATCGACAAAAACATGTTTTATTGAACCATTCTTTTTATTTCTTTGTCAGGGATTTCACACTTTTTAGAACTTGGAGAATAGTCACCTTTTATTACCTTATCGACAAATTATGAAAATCCTGAACTAGTTCGCTAGTTCCTCTTTCCGCTGATTTGCCGATATCCTATGCCATAGTCATTTTTCCTCTTTATCGGCAAAGTCTCACCTTTCAAAACCAAGAGCATTGGGGCACCACTTCTCTTTTAACAAAAAAATCATGTTTTGTCGAACCATCTCCTTTTATCAAAAAACTTACCTTTTGTCGAACCTTACACTTTGTCACTTGCTTCTTTGCCCTTATTATCGGCAAAAAAGCCCATTGGCGAACTGTCAAAAATATGAACTGTTCCATCGGTTCGGTCACTTACTGATTTCTCGATAAAGGGAAAGTTTACCTTAGAAATTTTTTTAAAACTTCAACCTTTGCCCATATTTACCTTATCAGAAAAAAGTCACTAAACCGAACCAAGAACAACTTCTCCTTGTGATGCCTTACCACTTAATCGGTAAAACACAGAGAACACAAACTTTGAGGAAAGTTTGGTTTTGAGTGGAATCTCCAACAAAGGCACTGCCTTTCCTTTTCCTTAGCCTTATCAACAGAATGGCCGTCGGGAGAACTCCCTATCGGTGAACTTTAAAAACTTTGAACCAAACCCTTCACAGATATCTTTCTTCATTTGCCTTTATCCCTTTGCCGCACAATCTCCCTTTTCTCTATTGTCGCCTTATCAGTGAATCAACTAAAAAATGAACTCCTGAAAAGTTATTAAGTTTGGGAAAAAAGCCGATTTGCCGATAGGGAAAAAATATTCTAAGGGAGAAGCCACTTTTTTGATCCAAATAAAAAATATAAAAAGCCAAATTTTGAACAAGCATAACTTTTTCATTTTAAGGAATTTTGAGGTGGTTCAAAAGGCAAAATTGCTCAGAATTGGATTCTCTATCCAATGGTGGCCTTGGCTAAGCAATTTTCTCAAGATTTTATGGATTTTTAGTGCAAAATAGGCACAATGGAAATAAAATTAGTAGGTGCCAACAATTATGAAGCCTTGATCCATTGAATTTGGTTTTCTATCAAGAAAAAGGACAAATATTTAAAGTGCTAAGAGATTCAAATTTCATAATAAAACCATTTTTTATATTTCAATTCATTTACAAATATTCTACTCATGGGCATTAACATGAGACATATAATTGAGTTCTTTGCAAGCACTAAAATGAAACCAATACAAGATCTTTGTGAGACCTAACATGAGAATTATACAAGATCCTTTCAAGCAAACAAAATAGAAACATACAATGGATGAATAAGAGTCATAACTAAGAAATCCACCATTAGATATCACAACCACTCTAAGGGACAACAACAAATGAGCAAGAGCTACAACTTAGAATTCCACATTTGATGTCCCTTGAGGATTTAAACTTGGGTTTCCACATAAACTCAACAGTTTAACCAATTAAGCTCAACCCCTTAAATGTAATAAAATAATTCATAAATTTGTATGCTTGTAATGATAGATGCTTATTAAGATACTACAATGGAGTATGAAATTTGATAGAAGATTTTGATGCCTTCAACATACAAACAATCCTCTGTAAAAATCATACAAATGATAGTTTGTAGTTTGATAAGTACATTATAACTAGACACAAATTCCAAATTGAAACAATTCTTAGTTGAGTTGTTTGTTACCCTATTAGTTCTAGACAATATTAGAAACTTCTAGGTATTCAATAATGACCAATATATAATCATTTTTTATTGAAAACTCTAGCATATTTGAATCTCATATTATAGATGAGGTAGATAGTCTAGATAAATTTTAAATGGATGAGGATGGTGTAGTAAATCTAAAAACCAATGGCATACCTAACGATATGATTTCACTAGAAAGACTATTTGACGTGGATTACCAAGATAAAAGAAAAATATGTTCCTTATGAGGGCGGACTACATGAGCCTTGTAATTTCGAAGACATAGGTATCCCAAAGATTTGTTCTAAGGAAAAGGTTTGACTAAAATAGAGAATCAAAGTGTTACACTAGATCTTAAGAGTTACACTAGCTCTTAAGAATTACAAAGATTTCATAGCATGGAGTTATTAAGATTTGAAAGTGTTTGACACATCTATCATTACTCATAACATTCCTTTAAAACTAGGTGCTAAGCCTTTTAGCTAAATATAGGCCTATGAATGCTTTATTAGAGATTCTAATTTGCAAGAAGTGTGAATCTCTCATATCAACTGGAATTACATTTCTAATTAGGAAATCCACATGGGTTGCAAATTTAGTTCTTATCCATAAAAAAGGACAAATATGTTTATGTGTGTATTTTAGGAATATGAACATAGCCTCAAAAAATACAATCAAGAACCTTCTTGGTAAGTGCAATATTATTACAAAGATGTAGAGAGCACGCAATTTTTTTTGAATCCAAAGAAGTGCATATTTGGTGTCATGGAAAGCAAAGTTACTAGGTCATATTATTTCTAAGGAAGTTATGTTAATAGATCCAAAAAGAGTTGAAGTGATTCTAAAAATTCCTTTGCCTACAAGTAAAAGGGAGCTAAAGTCATTTTCTAGAATAACCAATTTTGTGCAAAAATTTCTCTAGTTATAGTGAAATAGTTAGACCATTGAATGCTACACTAAAAAATTTGACATAAAGATTGGATGGACCTTAAAGAACATGCATATTTTTTTTGAAATCAAGAAATCAACCATGAATACTCTAGTGTTGATTAGTCTAAATTATATTCACCCATTTTCTATTTATTCTTTTCCTTCCAAATATTCTAGTGCTAGTGTATTGATTGAGAAAAGGGAAGTTGGACATGAAAGACTTGTTGCATTCATGAGCTACTTTCCAAAATGTTAAAATTAAGTAATAAATAATCAACAAGTAGGCATTCACATTGATTAAAGTTGTTAAACAATTCAAACATTATATCTTATATAGAAAAGTGTTTTCTATCATAGCCAATCCTACTATCAAGGCCATGTTAATGTAAAATGAGTTAGGCAAACACAAAGGTAAATGGATGACTATTTTGCAAGAATTTGACTTGATGTTCCATTTTGTAACTTACGTGAGACTTCAAAGACTTTTATTATCCATATATTGCCATGACACGCAATAATGTTAATAATTTGTAGGGTTGAGTAGAACCACCTAACTACTTAAATTTATGGAATAAGCATCATATGACTATATTTTCTCTCCTTTCTATGTATATATATAAATACTAACATTCCCTAGAAATCTATTAAATGTCATGGATTGAAAAGTGAAGATTTTCTTTCTAAGCATTTATTTTTATTGGTTGAATTTAAATTTGAAATGTGTATAAAAAATCTTGATTGATTCTCTATAAAACTTCATGTTGATTTGTGTTTAAATTTGGAAAAGGAGCCTTACACCAATTAATATTTATGTAGTACCTTAATTAAATGGGAGATGTGTAGTGGAAGTGAGAACAAATCTAGATAATTGTGTACTTAAGGCCCAAGTAGTAGAAATATACATTTATTTATGATGCCATTGGGACCATTAAGTGGTCGTATGGAAGTGTAACTTAAACCCATTTGACTTTGTACATATAATGATTTATTTGTACATGTAATTATTGAAAAATTATTTTTTTTATATTTTCAAAGTCTCATAATTTTTGCAAGTGGTCCTCTATTGTAACCACGTTGTCTTTTATTTTGTACAACTTGAACGGTGTAACTTTACAAATGTACATTTGTACATGTATTGCTGCCTTACAAAATTTTTACTAGTTTAATTATTTCAACTAATGGTTCTTTTAATGTATTTAACTAGGAGCATAAGTGCAACACCATAATGGCCATTGGAGTGCACTTATCTACTAGGTCCTCTCCCCTATAAGGTGAGAACAATGTCACTCGAACAAATTGTTAGTCCCTACATGTGGCAAGAATAGTTATCTTTTCACCAAACTGTATTTGTTTGCATTGTAAGTTGTGCCAAGGAGAAAAATTGAACATATGGCTAATATTTTTTATTTCTTCAATTTTTCTCATGGAAGAAATTATTATTTTTTATTTTTCCAATTGCTCTAGGATTTTTTGGGAACATTTTAAAAATTCTAATTTGCAAAAATCAAACAAAATACTTTGTCCAATCACAAATCATGTAAGGAAAAATTCAAGAGGTTTATAATGTTCCTTTTTTTTCTAGCTACAAATACCATAAAAAAGTAGAAATTAGAAGTAGTTAAGTTTTCCAACAATGCTTCATGCATGCATATTGTTTTCATTTGGACACTTTTGTATTACACACATATTTATTGCACGTCTTAGACATATTTTTCCTTGTTCATGTTTCAACTTTCTATTTTCATCCTTTCATATCCATGTTAACACTCTATTTTTCTTTATGGGTTTAGCACTTCAATGGAAGCACCAATACTGCAAATAGTGGTGGTTTTGGTGAGTGTGTATTTTGTTAACTATTAATCTAGCTAATTTGAAGGATCCCAAAGCTGCGCCAAAATCATGGGTGAATGTGACACTTTTTATGAAGGGGATGACCATGATACAAATTTGCAATTCATATTCTAGTTTCATATTTTTCATTCCTCTTGAATTCTTGTGTTTTCTATGGTGGATTGAAAAACAAATTAAATCAACACGTTAACTTAAGTGACCTAACAATCCACTTGAGTAAGTACATTTTTCTTATTCCTTTTTAGATGGTTGCAAATTATCTAGTTACAATATGTTACCTTCACTGATTTGTTTTCATGAAAACCTTTAGGCTCTTGCCTATCACAAAAATATGGGTTTAAGATAAAGTAAAGAATAAACCAAAAGCTAGAAGATGTGATAACAAGGAAATCATAGTTTAGGTCTTGATGCTTTAACAAGGTAAAATATTCTCCTTTTTCAACGATGCTATTATCTATCATTAACAAACATTATTCAGCTCTTCAAATAACAATTATTCACATGAATTATTCTACTTCAATTGTTGATTCTTCAATAAATTAAATTTCTAAACCCAAAATATTTTATATTTCTTCTTAAATCATATTTATATTTTTTAGTCATTGCCTACAGTAAAGCCATATTTTCTCTGCTCAACAACACCAAATCCATCAACATCTTTATAAACACTAATAGAGGGCATGCATGTAGGAGTGCAGGTGGAATTATTTCATACAATAAATCATGTTTTTTTTTTTTTGGTATGTAAGCTATACTTATATTGATATAATTCAAAATGATCAAAAGATTTATAGTCTGTATATAACAGAGGCCCATGGCCAACTCGATTACCCAACACTATCCCAACTTGACCCTTATCACTTAATCTGGAGATGCCTCGCAGGGCTAAAAAAACAAAATGCAACCATGCAGGGTCTACTTGTGTCTAATACTAGAACCTTAAGAATATACAGAAAATATGGTGACCACATCTAGATATCAGATGAAAACATAAAAATACTACTGAACAGAAACCCCAAAGAAGCCATTATCATATGAAACCCAAGTTGTAAGCCAAAGCCTGGAATTTTGGCCCCCATCCATAATCCCCACCAACCTGTTCCATTTGCAGTGACCTCTTGAGGAACCTTACCTCTGCTTTTACTTGCTCGTGGTGTTTGAGAAGAGCCAGACCCTTTAAATCCAGAAGAAAAGGAAAATATATAATCAATTCATCAGCATCCTATAATAATGGGAAATCCTTTGGTCTCAGAATCCCTATTCCTAGTGCCGCCGCTCCTATGATTACATGGAGCCCTAACAATAATTTCGCTTTGAATGTCTTCCTAACCAATTTTTTCGCTTCCTCCTTTTGCATTCCTAAATCTAGAATAACTGCCAAGAAGTGAGAGGCAATGGATGTATCCACTCTGTAGCTTTCATTGTTTTCTAGGAAACCTCTACCCATGATGACCTTCACTGCCGCTAGGGTTAAACCATCGATACTAAGCAAAATCCTTCTCAATCTTTGATCTATGACTTCCCCCTTAAAGGCCATCTGCCTTACTGATCTCTCTAGTTGTATTGGAGTATCCAACCCCAGGTTGATTATCCCTTCTAGTGCAATTCACACCACAAACCTCGACCTCTCCGCCATTAGAGAACAAAGAAAAGATAGTTGTAATCCCAGGGAAGAAAGATGGAAAGCCAAGAGCATGAGAGAGTATGAGAAGCAGGACAAGTCTCAATCATGCTAGATTTCTTCTTATTAAAGACCCTTCCCCTGTCCTCTTAATGATTGATTACTACCTGATGTGACATTGTATTTGGAACTCAAATGTGCCTTCCTCTTGTCGAGTAAGGAAAAATCAATGTGAATTGAATCTAAACTATCTCTCTATATAGCAAGTTCCAGGTCATTCTGCCACTACAACAGGTGATGTGGTTATCTGTTCAATTGTGACGTGGCTAATATTTCAATATAAATAGTGCAATAGTTGGCTTGTCCTAGCAAATGATTCTCAATATCCTTCCTTCCTCCTTGTTGTCCATGCTGACAAGTCGATCCCCCAGACCTTCCACACCACTTTTGTGTGGAAGGTCTCCCACCCTACCGCCCACAATCTCAAAAATAAAACTCAGGGTGGACTTCCCATATTGAAAGTTTCTTTTAAGTCCCTTCCATCTACTGCCAAATTAGAGAGGACATCCGCTTCTGTATTACCTTCCCTCAATTTGTGTTTTATAAGAACCAAATCAAAGAATTCTAAACGGATAAGCACCTACTCTAACATAGCATTCAGTCTCCAATTTTTCATCCTCTTGGTTCTAAGACCATTTATCGTTAGCAGAGAATCCCCTTCAATTTCTAGCTTTTTTCTATTGAGTTCCTAGCAAAATCTTAATCCTACGATTAAGGCTTGCATCTCTGCTGAGTTGTTGGTTCCTACCAGCAACTTTTCAGCCAATCTGCCTACCATTTTACCATTCCAATCTCTAATGATATAGCCAAGTCCTAAGACCCCTGGGTTCCCTCTTGCTGCCCCATCAAAATTTAGTTTGTACCAACCATCTTCTAGTGGGTTCCATCGCATTGTTTGCCTTTCTGCCCTTGAGTTTCTCTGATCTGACATGTCTATTGAAGGTAACTTCAATCCTTGCCATGTTTTACACATCTCGGCATCCCAAATAGTGAACTTTTTGTTTCTGAGACTACCTTCCTCTATTCTTGCATTCATGATCTCTACAATGTTTACCTCTATCTTGTTTAAAAATGAGTGGAAGGGCCTCTCCTTCTCCTGAAAAATTCTTATATTTCTTTCCTTCCATATCTCCCAAATTAGCACGGAAGGACTGATGACCCACAAGCCCCCAAAAATGGACTCCTTCTGAAAAGAAGGCTAAGATATAAGGAATTCTCACAAATTCACTAGATATGTTGTATACCAATGAAGTTTGGCACATAACCAGAACTAGCTCCTAGATGCAAATTCACAATTAAGGAAAAGATGGTCTCCCTATTCTTCTGCTTGCTTACATAGAACGCACTTGGAAGGTCCGGCAAAACCCATTTTCTTAAATATATCCATTGTAAGCACTCTTCCTCTAGATGTTGCCCAAGTGAATATCCCTGCCTTAGGAAGACAAAGCTTGTTCCAACAAAACTTGATCGGCAACCTTGATTCCACCCCTTGATCTCCTTTTAGAACTCTATAACCTTCCCTTACATTGTACTATCCTGAAGGGGAGGCATTCCATCTCAAAACATCTACCCCTTCTCTGAAGTTAATTCCTTGATTCCTCAACTCTTCTTCAAAAGTTGTTGCTACCCTATCCTCCACACCAAGAGCCCTGACATTCTTCCATTTTGCAGTTGCTCCATTAGAGGGTGTAGGAGTTATAACATAGTCTCTAACATTGTCTCCCTAATTTTGTTTTGTGATAATTTTGACTTGTTCTAATTCCTCTCTTAAAGTTAATCTAGAGTACCCATCCCAAGAGTCCTCCCAAAAGAGGGCTTTGCTCCCGTCTCTGATTTCCCAAGTCAATTGGCTTGTGATCAAATTTCTGCAACTTCTTATAAAATTCCAAATCCTTGATCCCTTTGGCAAATGTCTAGATGTAAAGATACTATTTTCATCCTCTTCCAAATACTTACCTTTGATAATTTTCACCCATTTAAGGTCCTGCTTTGAGTGATTAGCCCAAACCAGTTTTATACCTAATGCTATATTTTGAGAGATCAAATCCTTTAAACCAGTACCATTCACTTTTTTTTCCTCACAAACCTGGATCCATTTGATTAAGGGGTATTTGAATTGTTTCGAGTTGCCTTGCCAAAAGAAGGTTTTCATTTTTTGGTTTAAATCTCTGAAGGCTACTTTTGAAAGTGGAAAATAGGACATCATGTATGTCGGAATAGCAGATATTACAGCCTTAAGCATTGTAAGGCAACCTACCCAAGAGAGCCACTTACTTTTCCAGGAGGCTAATCTATTTTTGACCCTTATTAAGGCTTCCCATAGCTTCCTAGGCCTAATGCCTTTCGCAAGTGGCAAGCCCAAGTATTTGCACGGTAAATACCCTTTTTTAAAGTTTAAAATCTTGAGAATGCAGTTTTCTTTTCTGATGTTGATGTTGAAAAAGAACACCTCAGATTTTAGTTGACTAACCTCCTATTCCGAGGCAGTGGAGTACTGATCCAAAATAGATTTGAAGTGTCTAGCTTCTCTTTCTTTAGCCATCCCAAAAAACATGGTGTCATCAGCAAATTGCTGATGAGTAACTTCCTGCAATCCATGTGCGATCTAGACCCCTTCAATCTAACCTTCTAACCTTGCCTTATGACAGGTTCTCCCTAATACGTCTACCATTATAATAAATAAGAAGGGTGGCATTGGATCTCCCTATTTGAGCTCTCTTGAGGCACTAAAAAAGCCTTCGAGGGAGCCATTGATCAACACTAAAAACCTCAGGCTAGCCACCCACTCAAAAATCCAATCCAACCAAGGTTTATTAAAACCAAATGCTTCTAGAGCCTTAAAAAGAAATCTCCAATTTACTTTATCGTAGGCTTTTCTGATATCTAATTTGATGAACATCACCTATTTTTTAGTTCTCTGAACTGAGTGAATCACTTCTTGGGTGATAATTACTCCATCCAAGATTGACCTCCCAGGGACAAATCTAGTTTGTTCTTCTGCTATTATATTTGGCAAAATTAATTTCAATCTATTAGCTACTACTTTTGCCAAGAATTTATAAAAGGTATTGCATAGTGCTATTGGTCTGAAGTCTTCTAGAGCTTCTGGATTTTCCTTTTTAGGGATAAGTTCTATAAAGGTGTTGTTAACTTCCCGCAGAACCTTGCCTATCCCTCTAGAATCTCCAATTGCTTCTATCACTTCCTTACCCAAAAACTCCCAACATTTTTAGAAAAATGTTGCTGGGAACCCGTCGGGTCCAGGTGCTTTGTCCGGATGCAGACCGAATAGGGCTTCCTTAATTTCTACTTCAATAAGCTTGCTACTCAGCAGCTTGTTCTGCGCTTATGTAACAAGTTTGGGTATGCTTCTTAGTAACTATTGTTGGCTTTCCAAATTTGACCCCTCCCAATTGTTAAGTAAATTTTGAAAAAAGTCTACTGTCACTTTGTTGATTTCTTCCATTTTATCAATCACTCTTCCATCTACCAATTTGATTGTTGTTATTCTATTAACTTCTCTCCTAACCTATGTGGAATTATGAAATAATTTTGTATTCTTGTCTTCTGCCCTCAACCAAGTCTCTCTGGATTTTTGCTTCCAGAAAATTTCTTCCTTTCAGATCAAATCCCCCAACTTGCCCAACAATTCCTTTTCTAACAGGAAGTTGTTTGCATCCATGCCTTCTTTTAAAACTTTTTCATTAAGTGCCTCAAGTTCTGATTTTGCTTTCGTTTTTTCCTCAAAAATATTCTTGAAACATTCCTTATTCCACAGTTTTATGTTTTGATTGATTAATTTTAACTTAGTGACAATGTTGAAAAATTTTGATCCTCCAAGGTTAGTCTCTTTCCACCACTGCTTCACCATTTCCAAAAAAATGGGTCTTTGAACCACATATTCTTAAACTTGAATGGACATCTTGCTGGTTTCCTTTCCCCTACAATTTCCAAGCAAATGGGGTAATGGTTTAATCTGGACATAGGCAAGATTTTACATTCCATACTGAAGGGAAATTTGCTTAGATCTCCTTTGAATAGAAATTTGTCTAGCTTTTCAGCAATATTACTAAAACCTAGTCTTCTATTAGTCCATGTGAAAGAGCCATTTCCCATTGGAATTTCAAATAACAAGTTCCTATCTACAAATTCTTCGAAGTCTAATTGTGATTGCAACTTCCTTCAAACCCCCCTTCTTTTATCCTCTGATTTTAGAATAGCATTAAAATCCCCACCCAAGATAAAGAAATCAAAGGCTTGACTTCTGCAAATGACATCTAGTTCTTTCCAAATTTGTTTTTTTTCCAAACAGGAGTTGGGACCATATATGTTAATTAACAAGAAGCTTAAGTTGGAGGCTAAGCTCCTTACCTTGCTTGCATTCCACGCTCTACTTTTGGATACCTCCTCAATCAGCACCGATTGTGGTCACCACAAAGTAATCAGGGCTTCAGAAGCACCATTGGAATTGACCCCCGAAGACTTCCATTTGTAAAGTCTCTTACAGGACTTAGCTCTCTCCTCCTGACTCAGTTTAGATTCCTAAATAATGCATATGTCAGAGTAGAAAGTTTCCAGAAAATGCCTAAAAGGGCATCTTTTGTTAGGGGCATTTAGGCCCCTAACATTCTAGAATATGATTTTCATTTTCTTTCGGGAAGGGCAACCCCCTTCCCTACTTTTAGCAAATCTTTAATTTTTAGCTGTCCACTGGCTTCTCCATCCAATTTTAACTTCTCCTTGTTTGGAGTGTGCCCTCTACCTTTTGTTTCCCTATAGTCTGGCAATAATTTTGTTGAGTCCCTCTAACCAATTCCTAGTGTTTCTTTGATCAAAGAGCCTCCTACCGCAAATTCTTCTAATTGAATTTAGTCCAGCATTTGCTTAGGAGAGGGTATTTCATCCTCTAGATCCAAGTCCTAATCTTCCTCCTCTGCTACTCCCATCCAATTCTCCTCTAACCCTCCTTCTCCTAGCTTCATGGAGCCATCTTTCCGTGCCTCTGCCAACTCGACTAGTTCCTTACCTACTTCAATGGAATCGAGGTCTTCCTTCTGAACATTTGGGTACATAACAATTCTAATGTAGCCAAAATTTTCTTATCCAAGCTTTCCACTTGAGCCCATGAAGTCTTTATTGCATCTGGCTTCTCCATATTTGTGTTTGAGTCCAGCTCCTTTAGTGCTTGACAATTATCCCTCTTTGGGGACTACTTTGGATGATCGACCTCTTCCTCTTTTTCTTCGCTATGTTTCAGCATCGATTTGATGGATCCAGCCACCGCCCTTGCTTCTTTTTTGCATTGATTTGTAGGGTTCCTTTCAACCTCGCCTACTTGTTCTAGGATTTTGTTCCAAGAGCACCAAGCCAGAGTTTCCAATAGTTCTCCCTTAGGTCTTGGTTCAAAAATTAACTCTTGTTTCAAAGTCCCCCAATCAGTGACGATTTGAATTTCTCTCCATCACAGAGAATTGGGCTTTTTTTCCACACATAGCCTGACATAAGATCATTTCCCATCCTTTTCTAACCATTCTTTGGCATAGATATATTTGCCCAAATATTTACCCAATTCTGCCAGGATCACACACTGCCAAAATTCCATTGGTAGATTTGGCAGTTTATACCAGTCTTGTAAATAATCTATCTGGTGTTTGGATGGATCAAACCCTATCTCCCAATTTTTTATGTAAAACCCAAAACCATCCAAGAGCCATATTCCATCTAAAATCTCAGCCTTAATTTTTGTCGATGGGCAAATAACCACAAAGAATCCATTCGATAAAGCTTTCATTTTTAAGTCCTGGCCCCAACGATATTGCCACCATTGAACTAATCCTTTCCAATCTAAATTTGTCCCAAACCATTTTCCAATCAACCCTAGATTTTTCATGCGTTTTATTGAAGGCCTTAGTAAATTGGGGGACATTACCATCTAGATTTTATTACCTTGCCTCAGGATACTTCTTTGCTCTGCAATGATCTTCTTACCAAAACCGCCCTTTCCCACTGCCCTAGGGTTTCTCTGCTAGTTCATAGCTGGCCATCTGAAAATCAAATTCGCTCCCTAAAATCTTTGATTAAATCACTTTTGTGTATGAAAGTCTCTGTTTCCATTCTTCCACTCACCATGATCGTTGAAGAACCCTTGTCTTTTATTTCTCCCGTTTGTCGCTTGATCTCTCCATCCTTCCTTATGCGCTCTCTCTTGTAGGGTTTCAAGAGGGAATTTGCTTTCCGCATCTTCAGCCCAAGATGTTGATTTGTGTCCTTCCTTTCGTTCTGCTGATTTCCTTTTCGCTTCTTCAGTCTACTCCACAGGCTTCTCGAGCCTCTGCACATTGCCCAAAATTGTGTTTTTGCCCTCTTCGCTCCTCTGCATTTTCGCTTAATAAATCATGTTTTATTATAATAGACTTAAAAACAAGTTTTATGGGAACCTAAGGTCATGCTTTCAGTTGAAGAAAGTCTAAAGAAACTCCATGCTGGAAAGTCTAAAAAGATGAGCAATATTGTTTCTTATCTTGTGCTACCATTTACAATGGACATATTAGAAGTCATTAATTTTCCACAATCCATGATGTTGTAGACAATACTTCTGGATTAAACTGTGTGAGATTGTTTTCCCTCACACAATGGACATATTGTTTTTATGTACTTTTCTTGTGACACTTAATATGGGCTATATAAAAGGGGCATGAATGAATATATAAAAGGGGCATGAATGAAATTCCAATAAGAGAAACTTATGCTTTATTGCTAAAGAGCGTAAGGATGCGTGTATTGATCAATAATTGTACTCTTGTAGCTAAATGGAACCCTTGAACTAAATGTACTAAATGTGGAGCTTTTAGAAGTACAACAAAGTAATCCATTCCAGTGATTTTGATTTGACTATGAGGGTTCGATACTTTTTGTGCATCCCTTGTGTTTCATAGAGATGTCTACATGCATTTGATAGGTCTGTATAATTATTATAAAATTGGGCTCTTTTTGAAAAAATGGTGGTTCTCTTCAGTTTTTATTTAAATAAATGGACAATTCATTTGTGTTTCGTTTGTGATTTCAGTTTTTAAAAGAACGTTCATTCGTGCTGTTATATTAACAAATAACTGAAATTTTTGAATTAATACGTGTTTGCTCATTGGTTTGGGGTTGAATGATCTTATTTCGAACATTATATTCTACATTTTCTTAGTTGTTACTTTAAATTAAAAAATAGCAAAGATACACATCATAGTAACTGAATCCAGTTGAGATCTCTCGATATCAATGCTAGCTGCTACCATACCAGGAAAATATTCAACATGGAAAAAATCCTTTCAGACTACTACAGTATAATACCATTCTAACATATTCAAATGTGAAGGCAACATAAATGTAGACATATAGCAATATATTAGTCAGACGAGTGGGTGGGATCTAGTGATTTTGTCCACTTTTATATCAAAAGAATCACTGTCAAAATCCGCTATGCATCTTGATTTCAGCGCAGTATATTAAATGGGCATTCCATACTACTCTGATAAATATCATTTTGCTTTGTTTGATTGTAATACACAAATTTACAAGTTCTTCTTTCAGCAGCAAGTTATAGTGGCTATTACTTTGGTCTTGGACTGCCTTGTATTCTTCTCTGATTTCTCTGTTGTCCTGTTGTTCAAGATGGTTGTTTATAGCTAGAGCAAAAATCCAAAAAGAATCAACAGTAATAGAACAAAGATTGGGTTGAGGAGCCAGCCAAAACTAATGACAGCTTCAGCACAGGAGGGTCCATGACCTCAATCTGCCGGTCATTTCTTGCAAACCTTTGGAAGGAACTTGGGCTGCAGCGCAGCCCTTGTTTATTGTGGGGATGACAATTAAACACAAGGGTAATTATTACCTGCGATCATTAAAAAAGCTAAACCTAGGGGATTGCAAAACATTACATCTGACTAAAATATTTTCACTTATCTTCATCGGAGCCGAGGTTGAGGATGTAAGATACAAAAGTTTTAACGCTTAACTTGCAGGACGCTTCATTAATGGATTCCTTATATTTCAGTGCGCGTTGACGCATATCTTTTCCAATTTCCATTTTCATGGCTGCCTTCACTGTGTTTTCCACAATATCACTACTGGGAATGACATCCAATCCCTCGCAGATCTGCAATCCAAGCCTCAACTGCTCAATTACCAATTTGGCGTTAGCAAATTGATCGAACGCCATGGGCCAAACCACCATTGGCACTCCAGCGCTTATACTCTCTAATGTGGAATTCCATCCACAGTGAGTCATAAAAACCGCAGTCGAAGGATGGGACAAAATTAGCAGCTGAGGCACCCATCCATGGATTACGATTCCTCTGTCTCTCGTTGCTTCAATAAAACCCTCCGGAAGAAAATCGCAGGAATTAACGAGGCCTCCAACTGGATCTTTGATCGTCCAAATGAAAGGCTGCTTACTCGATGAGATGCCCCTGGCCAGGGCTTTCGTTTGGCCTTCCGAAAGAAAGGCCTGAGATCCAAACGAGGCATAAAGGACGGAGTTTTGCTTTTGTGTGTCCAGCCAACGGATACACTCCGATTCATTGTCGACTCCATGTTGGGGTTTCTGTAGAGGAGAAGCTATACTCCAAACAGGCTTACCGGTGGATTCCTCTAAATACCGCACGTACTCTGGTTCGAGCCCGTCAAAAGTATTGACAAGCGTTGCAGCGCAGCTTTCTTTTGCCGAGACATATGCCTGCTGAAACACGGGAAGGTAAGGTGAATATAACTCGCTTCTCAGCATATGAGGCAGCTCCGAACGCCTCAGATTCACATTGATACAGCGATCGCGAATCTCTATGATTTGGCGGTCGCTTATTATTTCAGAGACCGGATTTGTAAAGAGAAATTGCAGAAGAGAAGCCGCCATGGCTCCTGTTGTTTGGAACACCACACGCGGAATCCCGAATTTGGAAGCCGATTGCGCTGTCCAGGGTAAGAATACGTCGCTTATGATGCAGGCGGGCTTCCGTGACGTTTCTGCTATGACCTGCTCCAGCCACTCTTCAAATGGCTGGGAAAGCTTGTGCGAAGAGATAAACAGCACGTGGCCATCGATGTGGGAAAGAACGTCGGTGCTTTCGCAGGCAGGAGGGAGGCTGGGGATGGGCGGGAGAGAAAGAGGAACAAAACGGATAAAGGATCCAACCGCCTGCGATTGCAATTTGGAGACACTGGCGGTGGTAGTGAGGAAGCTGACAGTGAGGCCTTGGGAAGTAAGCATGTTAGCGAGGCTGAGGAAGGGAATGAAATGGCCCTGCGCCATGTAAGGGAACATTACTACATGCTTACTTTCTGCCATTGCAATATGCTCTGCGGGCTGTCTTCTCGCAAGTCGTCGCCCGGCCCTGTCTACTTCTTAAGGCCGGATTTGATTTAACATTTTCATTTTTTATTTTTTGAGTTTAAGGTTAAAACTGGTGAACCTTATCCGCCTCCCGTAAACAGAACCGAACGTGTCTTTTTTTTGTGTTTTCTGCAGGCCAGCCATGCCACCTTTATAATGCCCGATTCTCCAGACTGATCTTAATATTTTTATCCGGAGTATTGATGAGGTTACAAATGGGGAATCTTACCTGCCTCATGTAAACAGGGTTATTCTTAAACAAATATTTACTAGTATGGTTGAGATGTAAAATTGTTATAAACGGTTAATTGATAATTGAAATGGATGATGTTTAAGTAGAATGTATAAACAGCAGTTTGGTCAGCCATGTTTGCTTGTTAAAGTTGAGATGTCAAATTGTTATAAACGGTTAATTGATCATGTTTAAGTAGAATGTATAAACAACAGTTTGGTCAGCCATGTTTGCTTGTTAAAGCTAGACTCTACCTTATTGGATTCACGTAACCAGCTGAACGACATGTACTCTTCATGTTTTTGGCCGGCGGTACGGCTGGATTTTACCTTATCCCCCTTATGTTAACAGGGTTCAAATTGCCCAAAGGAAAAAGGAACGCAGAAGTTACAAATATGAGCAAAGTAAGCCTTTGACACTACATTTTCAGGCAATAAAATTTACAACCACAGGCATGGTCAGTTTGAAATTCCAGGCTTAGAACGTATCCACAATTTTGAATCGTCAAAATTTTCTTCATAGAATATATAGAACTTAAAATTCCGGCCCACCACCGACGTCATCTTGTTTCTATTGCAATAAATCCCAAAATACTAAGCCCATTTCAGGACCCATGATAATAAAAGATACACAACAAACAAGTGGAGAAAAAAAACATTTACAATGAGAGACGCTGTGCGCCTTAGGTCACAGTGAAGCGTGACAGCCTTGTCTTTCTCCACAAATCTTGTTGACTAGAGACACTAAAATGGGCACTTAGTAGTATTATAAGTTTCTAATCCTGCCTCCTTGGTGAGAGCTAGATAGTATTATAAGTAAAATTAATTAATATATATAGGATTAGAAAATGATAACAACTAAGACTAGGATCAATTTAAATCATCAATGATGATTCATTTGGATTATTAAGAGTCTAGGGAATAAATGGTATATCATGATTTGGGAATCTTATGATCTAGTACAGAGAAAACATATACACCAATGACTAATGACTTCTATTGAGATAAAAATTAGAAAGGAGCAATTGCATAATACACATGGTAGTGAGATGAACAAAATACAATGCAATTTTATTTTTTTTTTCGAATGTTTAGACATAGTATTTCTTGAGATGAAGGGCATTGGCAATTTCACCAAACTCTTCACCTTCCATGGTGCACAAATCTTCCCTCATAATGTACAAAACTTTCCAGTCTATATGAAACTTTCTTTGATTTATTTTATTCTTATTCTTTATTCTTCCTCTTCTAAGTACTAGATATCCTACTTTAATTGATTGGGTGGACGAATCTCCACTGTCACTTGAGCTTATCAAATGTGGTTGAGTAGGAGACTCGTTCATCGAATAGAATATTTTTGAGAAATTCAAACTCATGTCTATACTTACTTCATATATGTTCTTGATCCTTGATGGATTTTGAAAACTGGTGCAATTTATAAGGGGTATGAGTCTCTTGTTGATTTTCAAGGAGGGCAAAATTGATACTTACCTTCCTAATCTCTTCTAGGTCTAGATCCATGGAATAGTCTGCATTTTTGGGTGGTTCCAAGACCATTGGGTTCATTGTTCTGATGGTTATGCATATCATCTTTTATTGTCAAAACTCACCCACACTTACTTTATCTTTGTTAAGGAGCATTTCAAATGCCTACACTTCAACTTGAGGCATTTCCTAATTATCATTTGATCTAGTGGAGCTTTGAAGTGGATAATTACTTGTAGATTTTTCACTTATGGGTGACTTGAGAAAGGCCTTGGAGTAATATTCAAATTCGTCATCTTTGGAATTGGTAGAGACAACCATCAATTTCATCAAAACTAGAGAAGATGATGACACTTGGGAACCTTTATCCCATCACTTCTCTAGGTGGAGTTTCATTTATTTGCGGATTTGGGATGGTCTTAGTCCTTGGTCTAAGGATAATTCTAGATTCATTTCTAGAATCCTCCCCTTTATTGTTATTTAAGATGCTTGGATCCAACCTTTCAAGGCTATTAGATATGCTAATGATTTCTAGATGGATGTGGTTTGTGGGAGGTGTCCGTTTCAAGGGGGTGGCCATGTAGCCTCATTTGTTGGAAACTTTTGGAACATAAGAGTTTAATGGTCTAGGCATGAGCTCAATTTGTTCTTTTGATGCATCCTCTTTAAAATCCATAAAGATATTAGTATCTAAAGACACATTGATCATACAAACTTGATTAGTCCCTTCCAAAGGGAATTGGAAGGGTTCATCTTTTTCAGAATAATTCAATAATTTTTGTGTGTGTCTAAATATGGAGATAGTTGTAACATATTCTGAACTTTATCTCTTTTTTAACATGGAGGTCTTTGGGTCTTTTACTATCTTTCCTATTTCTTTTCTCTTTCTCAAGTGAATCATTATAGTCTATACGTGTCAAAGTGACCCATACCCAAAAAATAAAACCAAATAAAATCAATGTGCTAACAATAAAATAATATTTATTTCAATTGGTAGTCATGATCGTGGGGTTAATTTTTCAAAATGAGTCATACCCAATAAATATGGTCCATACTGAAAATAAAAGCACACAATTACATTGTCCTATAAGCTATCAAATTTTAAAATAAAAAAATTGACCTTTGTATAAAATCAATTCATCAAATAAATATAGTATATACCTCCGACTCATACCCAAAAAATAAAATTAATGTCCTACCAATAAAATAATATTTATTGCAATTGCTAATCATAATCATGTGGGTTGATTTTTCAAAAAAGAGCCCTACCCAATAAAGATGGTACATATTGAAAATAAAAGCAAACAATTACATTGTCCTCTAACCTATCAATTTTTTTTTAAACAATATCATGTTGTTTTTATTCAGTAGTTGTTGGAAGGGTTTTGGATGAAACCAACTGCAGGCACCCACCTATCAAGAGCACTGGACAGAATATAAGTTCTGCAGGGTGTATAACTGATGATGGCTATAATTTTGGATGTGATCATTCTAAGAATGTCCCTCACCACGTCATATTTACCATTCACAGATCAGGTTCGATGGGTTCCTCAGACATTAGTCCCACTCTGGCAACATTTAATAGTCATAGTTGTAGGCTTGGATGCGTATAGGAGGCTATTCTGAGATTTATACAAGCCCTCCTCAGAACAATTTCTGATGATTCCGTATCTGTTGTTCTGTTTGATGATATTACCGATGTAGCTGTAGAGATGGAGGATATGGAAGATGGTGTTGTCAATCACCTTCTTCTGTTTCACGATCGTGGAGGAACTACCTACTCATCAGGGTTAGATGCTGCAAAGAAACTATTATTGAAAGGAGCTCGACACCACGCTGTGAACGTGAAAAAACCAGTAGTTATCTTCCTGAGCGATGGGGGAAACAACGGAGGAGGGGATACCCTGTATTATGTGGACAGAATGAAAATAGCAGAACCTAGAATGACACTTCACACAATGAACATCCTGATTGAAATGGCAAAGAAAGGAGGTGGAACCTTCGAGCAAACATTAGATGAGAATCAGTTGGCCCGTAGCTTTGAGAATCTCGCCGAAAGCCTGAAACCCCAAGTTGCAGTGTTGATGTAGGGCGTCAGATGGCTTCCAACACCGTGTTTTGCTCTTTGATTGATGGGTCAATCACTTAACTGCTTTTTGTTGCAGAGCTTTTATGTAATGTGTTCAGTGTTTGTTCCAGTGTTAGTTCTACATTTACAGTCTGTTTTCATCAGTTCAGCTTTGTATTTCTTCTATGTATCTCTACCTCTACTTCTGTTTTTTGGGCACTTGGGCTTTATCATGGTTGCAGCCTTGCAGGTTATTGGCACTGCATATTTGTATCAAGCAATGGGATACTTTCCATTGCGTTCCAGCATTTGGAGAGTATTTTTTACCATAAGTACCTACTAAAATCGATATATCTACAAGCTTTGTTTCATTTCAACTTGTTCATAAATGGGACCAGTGCTGCTGAAATTTGTGAGTCTTACCATCTCCACACTCCACTCTCTATCGCTTGAAAGTAATTGCAAAATCAAACATCTAATTACCTCTTACTACAATATATATTAAAAGACAAATGGCAAGTACCACAACAAGTATCTCTTCTTTTGTTTGTGTCATTATATGAGTGTGCAATGTTATGGCAGTCGACAAGATTTGTGGAGAAAGACAAGGCTGTCACGATTCATGGTGACCTGTGGCGCACAGCCTGGCTCTCATTGTAAATGGTTTTTTATTCTCTAATCATCATGTTCGTCGGATAACTTTCATTGTCAGTGGGTCCTGAAATAGAAACAAGTTGACGTTGGTGGTGGCCGGAATTTTAAATTTTCTATATTCTATGGAGAAAGTTTGGACGATTCAAAATTGTGGATACGTTCTGAGCCTGGAATTTCAAACTGACCATGCCGGTGGTTGTAAATTTTATTGCGTGAAAATGCATATAAAAATTGTTAATGTCAAAGGCTTACGTTGCTCATATTTGTATCTTCTGTGGTCCTCCTCCTTTTGGGCAATTTGCACCGCTGTTTACATAAGGGGGATAAAGGTAAAATCCACCTTATGACTGTTTACATATGCCCACCGTAAACAGTCGGCATGTTGTGTGCCGACTTTTCGGTGTTTTTGATTTGTAATTGTGTCAACTTGTTTTACAGACCTGGAATGTTTTCTACCTGCAATAGTTGTATGCCGACTGTTTCTTCACAAAATTTCCACAAACATAATTGTCGACAGGATTTTGACTGCAAGTACGTTTTACAATATACCGGCTGGTTAAGTTCTTCCCTTTAGATGAGACAGATGAGGTTCCCCAGTTGTAAAAAAATGTAACATCAATCTGGACTCTGGAGAATCTGACGTTATAAAGGAGGCATAGCCGGTTGGGCTAGGCAGAGCATATTGCAATGGCAGAAAGTAAGCACGTAGTGATGTTCCCTTTCATGGGGCAGGGCCATTTCATTCCCTTCCTCAGCCTGGCTAAGGTGCTTACTGCCCAAGGCCTCACCGTCAGCTTCATCACCACCACGGCCAGTGCCTCCAAATTGCAGTCGCAGGCAGTTGCATCCTCTATTCGTTTCGTTTCTCTTTCTCTCCCGCACATCCACGGCCTCCCCCCAGCCCAAGAAAGTGCTGACGTTCTATCCCCCACCGAGACCCAGTTGCTGTTTATCTCTTCGCGCAAGCTTTCCCAGCCGTTTGAGGAGTGGCTGGAGCAGGTCATGGCAGAGACGTCACGGAAGCCCGCCTGCATCATAAGCGACGTATTCTTACCCTGGACAGCACAATCGGCTTCCAAATTCGGGGTTCCGCGTGTGGTGTTCCAAACAACAGGAGCCATGGCGGCTTCTCTTCTGCAATTTCTCTTTACAAATCCGGTCTCGGATATAATAAGCGACCGCCAAATCATAGAGATTCGCGATCGCTGTATCAATGTGAATCTGAGGCGGTCGGAGCTGCCTCAGATGCTGAGAAGCGAGTTGTTCTATTCACCTTACCCTGTGCTTCCCGTGCTTCAACAGTGTTATAGCTTGGCCAAAGAAGGCTGCGCTGCAACGCTTGTCAATACTTTTGACGGGCTCGAAGCAGAGTATGTGCGGTATTTAGAGGAATCCACGGGTAAGCCTGTTTGGAGTATAGCTTCTCCTCTACACAAACCCCAACAGGGGGTCGACAATGAATCAGAGTGTATCCGTTGGCTGGATACGCAAAAGCAAAACTCCGTCCTTTATGTCTCGTTTGGATCTCAGGGCTTTCTTTCGGAAGGCCAAACGGAAGCCCTGGCCAGGGGCATCGCAGCCAGTAAGCAGCCTTTCATTTGGACGATTAAAGATCCAACTGGAGGCCACGTTAATTCCTGCGATTTCCTTCCGGAGGGTTTCATCGAAGCAACGAGAGACAGAGGAATGGTAATCCATGGGTGGGTGCCTCAGCTGCTAATTCTGTCCCATCCTTCGACTGCGGTTTTTATGACTCACTGTGGGTGGAATTCCACATTAGAGAGTATCAGCGCTGGAGTGCCAATGGTGGTTTGGCCCATGGCGTTCGATCAATTCGCTAACGCCAAATTGGTAATTGAGCAGTTGAGGCTTGGATTGCAGATCTGCGAGGGATTGGATGTCATTCCCAGTAGTGATATTGTGGAAAACACAGTGAAGGCAGCCATGGCAATGGAAATTGGAAAAGATATGCGCCAACGCGCACTGAAATTTAAGGAATCCATTAATGAAGCGTCCTGCAAGTTGAGCGTTGAAACTTTTGTATCTTACATCCTTAGCCTCGGCTCCGATGAAGATAAGTGAAAATATTTTAGTCAGATGTAATGCTTTGCAATCCCCTAGATTAAGATTTTTTAATGATCGCAGGTAATAATTACCCTTCTGTATAATTGTCATTCCCAAAATAAACAAGGGCTGCACTGTAGCTCAAGTTGCTTCCAAAGGTTTGCAAGAAATGACCAGCAGATTGAGGTCATGGACCCACCTGTGCTGAAGCTGTCAATAGTTTTGGCTGGCTCCTCAACCCAATCAGAGGAGTATGAATGCCAATTTAATATACTGAGTGAAATAAAGATGAGCATAACGGATTGTGGCAGTGTTGCTTTTGATCTGAAAGTGGACATCATTACTAGATCGCACTCCTCTCAGTACTATCTTGCTATATATCTAAACTTTTACTGTTTTAACCTTATGACTAGTCGTTGAAGGAATTTTTCTGTGGTTATATATTTTCCTGATAAATCGAGATCTCAATTGCATTCAATTTATGTGCTGTCTTGGCTATTTGTCGATTTGAAGTGCAAGACGAACCAAAAAGGGTAGAATATCACAACATGATAACCATTTATACGCTGTTCGAAATAACATAATTCAATATATTCACATAAATGAAATTTTAAAAATATGAACATTTAAGAATTTGTTTGAAAAGTAGCACACCAAAACAGGGATGAGCAAATAAGTAAGAACTCAAAACTTTTAAACTAGCACTTGCTTCCATAGGAGATTCAAGGGATTCGTTGATAGGAAAAACCGACGAGGACAATTCCGAGCACTATAATGTTCACATATAAAAGCCTATCGATTAATTATTTGTTAATATAACACAAATAAACATAGTCTTTTCATATTTACTTAAACCAGAAACTACACACAATCATCATTTTTAATGAAAAAGTATCTAGTTCTATAATAATAATTATATGGACCTATTAAATGCATGAATCTCTACTCCTTTATAGACATTTCTAAGTATCAAACTCTTGTAATCAAATCAAAATCAGTGAAATGGATTATTTCAATGTAGTTCTAAAAGCTTCACATTTAGTTAAAAGATCTACATTTAGTTCAAATGTCCCATTTGGCTGCAATCAAACATAGAGATGTGAGGACAATTATTAATCATTACAAGCATCCACATGCTTTCCAACAATAAAGCATAAGCTTCTTGTACCAGAATTTCATTCATGCCCCTTTTAGCATAGCCCAACTTAGGTGTCACAATTATTATAGACTCCAAGATTGGAGAGAGGAAAATCAACATAATGACAATTTGTTCATTATAAGTGGTAGCACAAGATAAAATAGGAAACAATAGTCTCTTTAGAATTTCTTGAATTGAAAGCATGGCCTTAGTCTCCCATAAAACTTTTTTTGAAATGTATTATAATAAAAACATGAATTGTTGTATGAAAGAATCCCATTTGCCCTCCTACATGTATGCCCTTTGTTATTGTATATAAGTAGTTGGGAGGTTCAATGTTGCATGAGTAAATAAAATACATCTTTGTCACATGCAAGGACTAAAAATCATAAATATGACTCAAGAGGAGAAATAAAATACCCTAGATTTAGAAATTCACTCTATTTGAAGAATCAACAATTAAAGTAGAACAATTCATGTGATAGGTGTGTTTCTAATACTTATTTGAAGAACTAAATAATGTTTGCTAATGATAGATAATTCCATCATTGAAAAACAAGAATATTTTCTCTTGTCAAAGCATTAAGAACCTAAATTATGATTCCCTTATTATTACTTCTAAATTTTTATTGATTCCTTGCTTTAGCATAAACCCATACTTTTATGATAGGAAAGAGCTTAAAGGTTTCCAAGAAAACAAATCACTTAACATACCATAACTAGATAACTTGCAATCATCTAGAAAAGGAACAAGCAAAATTTATCCAAGTGAATTATTAGGTCACTTAAGGTAATGTGAACTGATTTCATTTATTCTGCAATCTATCATAGAAAACACAAGAATTCAAGAAGAATGAAAAACATGGAATTGCAATATCAATTACAAATCTATATCATGGCCATCCCTTTCTTCATAAAAAATGGTTGCATCCACCTATGATTTTATCATAGCTTTGGGCTCCTTCAAATTAGCTAGATTAATAGTCAATACAATACACACTCATCAAAACCACCACTATCTACATTATCGGTGCTTCCATTGAAGTGCTAAATCAATAAAGGAAAATACAGCCACTATCATGGCTATGAAAATGAAAAATAGAAAGTTGAAATGTGAACAAAGAAAAAGATGTTGAAACATGCATAAGTTCATGGGTAATAAAAAAGCTTCCAAATGAAAAATATGCATGTCTAACATATTGTGGTTGAACTTAATTGCTTCTAGTTTCTAATTTTTTAAATGTCATTTCTAGTAGGAAAAAAGAGAACATTGTAGACCTCTTTAATTTTTGCCTCACATGATTTGTGATTAGATGAAGTATTTTGATTTATTTTAGCAAATTGAAAATTTGAAAATGTTCCCGAGAAAAAATACTTGGAGCAACTTGAAAAATAGAAACTAATAATTTCTTCTATAGGAAAAATTGAAGAAATAGAAAACATTAACCATGCATTCAATTTTTTTACCTTGGAACAACTTACAAAGTAAACAAATATGCTATGGTGAGAACATAAGTATCTCTCCAAAAGCAACATTGTTATCACCTTATAGGGGAGAGGACATAATAGATGAGTGCACTTCAATAGCCATTGCAATGTTGAAATTAGGCCCTTGGTTAAATATATTAAAAGAACCATTAGTTGAAAAAAATTAGACTAGTAAAGATTTAGTAAGACACCAATGAATTGAACAACTATATGTGTATCCATATGATTTAAGTTATATAAAATAAAGACAATGTGATTGCAATAGAGGACCACTTGCACAAATTATTAGACTATTTTTTTTATATTGCATATCAAACTTACAAATATTCTGCTCATACGAGAATCAAAATGAGACCAATACAAGATCTTTACAAGAAAACACACTAGAAATAAGATATGGAAGACTAATAGTCACTACTTAGAAATCCACTTTATTTAGAAACCACATCCATATTAGAAACCAACTATGGAAGACCAAGAGTCACTACTTAGAATTCCATATTAGATGTCCCTATGGGGATTTGAACTTGGGTCTCCACAATGAGAACCCAACATTTTAACAAATTAATCTCAGCCTCTTGGACATTATTAGACTATTTGAAAATTAAAAAAAACATAGTTTTTCAATAAATTACATATACAAATGTGACAAAATTCACCCTAAGTGCAAAGGTATATAGGTCAAATGGGTTTAAATTATACTTCCACATGACCACTTAATGGTCCCTAAGGTATCATAAATTATAAATGTACATTTCCATACTTGGGCCTTCATGTGTAAAGTTATCCAAAATTGCTCACTTCCACTAGACATCTCCCATTTCATTAAGGCACTTGCACAAACATTAATTTTTTTGTTGCATAAGATAGATTGTATTGTATTATCAAAAGAAGGAAATTTATAGATATATGATGCCTCTCAGGCATCTTCTGTCAAATGATTCTACTACCCCAAAATACTCAAAATGACTATGTAGGGTCCATAGCAAAACTGCCATGCAGGGCAACTACCATAGAAATAAAACAAGATAAAACTTCTACCATCCCAACCCTAATCCAACCTTACATACTAAACCCTGACCCCATCAACTATACTGTTAAGAGCTTGAAATTCAAAATTTTACACCATGGACAATTTATCACTCCAAATTTTGCCCTGCTCAAAGCGGAAATCCCTGAATTCAACAAACCATTTGAAGCCCTCGACCGCAGTCATATGCAACATTTTCTTAATAAATTTAGAACATTTGCAATCTCTGAGTCTATGGAAGATCGAGTCACCTCCGCTTATGTATAGAAGGAAGGGATAATATTTCACCATGTCCCTAGGCTGGTTGATTTTGTGCAGGTCCCACGGCCTTGGCTGCCCTACACCATAAACCGCTAAATCTAGCACCTCGTCCAAACCTTCAAGCAATTCTAGGTTAATCAAGTTACATGCCATCATGCTTATCTCCTCCTTAGGCACCATTAGATCCAACAGAGAATCTACAAACCATAAGGCAATGTCTAAATTGACTCTGTAATGCTCCCCAGAATCCACAAAAGCCTTCCCCAAGATGAAATTGGTGTCTCTGATCATAAAAGAATCATTATGCAATAACACTCTCCTCAGCCGCTGGTCCATAATTTTTCCCAGGAAGGCCATCTGCCTAACCCTGCTAGTTAGGCAGATGGGAGACTCTATTCTACCATAGGCCAAACTCTCTGCCAGCAAATGAAAAACTAGATAGGGAGTGTCTGCCATTAACTTGAGTTTATAACCATCTTCGTTGAAAACCCCTACCTTCCTTGAGTACTTATGCTTGGATGGCTTGGGCTTCATAATTAGAAAGAAACGTGTGAGATCCTCATAAATGTTTAACATCCTCGAGGCTAGCTAAGCCTTCTAAGTCTGGCAGATATCAATAAATCTGAGGACTGGATTTCCTTTCATTCGAATGATTAATGGTAGTCTTCTCTGCCACCCTTCACTCTTATTCTAATAAATTTTGAACATGTGTGGAGTCTCTTCTGATCAATCATCTTGGGAATTCCACCATCATTCCTCTTCACCTCTAGTCCTTGGAAGGTAATCATTGCAAAAGCCTCTTCCCCAAGCTCAGTTTCTAGTGGATACCAATTACACCTCACCATCAAGGATAGAGCTTCCAGCTCACCCTAATCACTAGATCAACCAACCAAGCCCATGGCTTATATAAAATCATTACAATCCTTCCCTCTGTGATGAAATAAAATCATCGCCACTTCAGCTCCCTCAAGTTGGTAACTCCACATAGGTAATTGTGGAGTGGTGCCCGCCCAACCGCCCACACTTGCACAAACATTAATTGGTGTAAGGCTCCTTTAACAAATTTAAACACAAATTAACATGAAAATTTATAGCAAATTGATCTAAAACATACACACATTTCAAATTCAAACTCAACTAATAAAAATAAATGCTTAGCAAGAAAATATTCACCTATCAATCTAGCATCGTTAATAGATTTCCTAGGGTATATTAGTATTCACATATACATAAAAAGGAGAGAAAATATAGTCATATGATACTCATTGCATATGTTTAAGAAGATAATTTGTGTCTCAATTGTGGGATGAGGTAAAAAAATGAGTCCAAGGTGCCAAAAAATTGTAAAAAATACCTTTAGAATGAACACATAACTTTGAATGAAGTACCTTCCATCAAAGGTGATGTCATCATGACCTTTAAATGAAGAGGGATTCAAATGAAGTTCTTTTTTTTTCATTTTTAAATGTTTAATGTTCAAAATCCTTTATCCAAGGGAACTTTGAATAACTTGGTACCTTCAAATGAAGGAAATACCTTCATTCAAAGATCTTTTTGATCCCATCCTCCTACTGTTCACAATTTTTTAGAAGAAATTTGTGTTTTGAAGAAAGAGTTGGACCATCAAACAAAGTCACCATGACATGAGATTATGCAAGAATGTAGCTCTTCAAGTAATCTTTCTAAAAAGTATAGTTTATAATATATTTTGTTTAATTTGTAATGCCAAGTTGCACTTGTGTCTTATCATCTTTTGACTTTTGTTTTGCATCCACTACTATTATTAGTGATGACGTGTTATTATGCCATCAAGGTATTTCCAATGGGCTTTTGTATTGGCATCTAGGCATTTGACTATGGATGTATATGTTCAACCTTTTAGTGTTGTCACTCCACTTCTTTGATATGAGTATATATGTTGTACAGATATGTTTATTGTACATGGATTAGTATTGTGGATTATTATTAATTATTGCATATATGTGATTATGGTTTACAATTCATGTAAAATTTTATGCTTATTTAGTTTATATGATATGATGCCACATGGGTGTTTATGATTTTCTCTGGCTATTATGTATGTATGGCTGATGTTTGACTTGAGTGTGTAGGTATAGGGTTATTCCCCAATGGTGGTTATAAATGAGATGTTTGTACCAGCTTAAATCTGTTAACCTTTATCTTTCTCAATTTGAGCATGAGATGGATCATGTGTATCCCTATGTAAACCTAGATTAATTTTGGGATCTATATGTTGTGAAAACCTATAAAGTGTGTGGAAGTCATTTGTGTGGGTTTTATTGTATTTCAGCATTTTGCATTTAAATTATCTTGAAATGCATGTTTACAGTTTTTACATAAAAGATATTTAATTATGCTTTCATAGGAAAAACCTAGGGCATTTTATTATTCCTTGCATAAAAAGAAAATATAATGAAGATTATTGCCTTAGAGAATTGAAATATATTGCTTGAATAAAATAGAATTATTATATGAATGATAAGTTTATTAATTTAAATTTCCCTTAGAAAATATTAATATTGTAGGATTTCAATTAAATGGATTTAGTTTAAATAAAATGAATATTGTTATTAAATAAATGGGAAATTCAAAAAGGCATGTTAAAATACCCATTTGAGTGTGAAAAGGAGAAAAATAGAAAGAGGGTTTAGGGAATTATATAAAAGGAAAAAAGTAAAGGGCATTGGATTCACTTTGTATTTTTAATCTCTCTCTCTCACACACACTCTCACACGCACATTTTTTCTCTCTCATCTCCCCCCCCCCCTCCCTCTTGGAAAATAAAATCCTTGCTTTGGAAATAAGACATAGATTTGTAGTTTGCTTGGTTGCTTGGTGATTGAAGTTCCTTTGGAAAGATTTCTTGGAGGTGTGATTGAGATTCAAGAAAAATATTTTTTTTCTTTGTGAGTGTTCATCATTTAAAAGATATTCTTCCCCTTTGCATTTTTAGTTTATAAATTTGTATATTGAATGGAATTCTTCTATGTCCATGCCCATAATAGGTGGAGCATATGGCCTAGTTGTAGGAATAATATGGATTTAGAGTTATGTTGTTTGGAATAAAATTATTTTAGGTTTTCATTTTAAAAGTTGAAAAAGTCCATTTTAGAGCTATTACTAAGGCAAAAATTTATTGGAATCTCCTTCTCCCAATTTTGTTGAAGATTGTGGAGGTTGGGTGAATTGTGCATAATGGGCAGGTTTAAGTTTAGTATTTCCTTTCACAAAAAATGGGAAAATTCTTGAAGGTTGCATGGGAATCCATTAATGGAGATAAGAGTATTTTATGGTTTTGCATATTGAAAATAAAATGATGAAAATTGCATTTTAGGACTATTGATCCAAGAGGTTGATTGACGAACTATTTGATGCATTGGAAATATCATGAAGAGATCTACCAAGATATAACCTACTTCTATGGTTACAACTTTTGGGGCAAAATGGGGCCTCTAAGTGCCTCAAAATTAACTTCAAAACTTTTTCGAGAGTTTCAAAAATGGGAACTTTAATATCTTGACATCCAGGCATGTTTTTGGGTTGAAACACACCCAGAATATTTATTTGGCAATTCCGTAGCTTTGGGGAAATTTTCAAGCCCATCCAAGCTCAAGTGTAGAGTTACCAAAAATAGAAAGCCCTACCAAATTCAGCCATTTTTGAAACTTTTGAATGTTTGAAACCATTCTGTAACATGTCATCTAATATTACTTGGAATTACATCCCCAATTAACTAATAGGTAAATAATCATTATCATCATAAACATTTGTTTTAATAGAACATTAATCATTTGCATAATCATTACATAAAAAGCATATCTTTTCTGAATATTTTCATAACTAAAAATTACAACTTATTCAAAGATAGCATGTTAGTGAAATCCTTCACTTTACAATCACAATGTATTGTTCATTGCAATAAGAATAAGTATACATAAAATTTGACTGTCAACTCATGTAAATAGAATATACTGCATCTGGAGTTTTGATATATGTCTTCATAAGTCTTGGCTTGTCATCTGCTTGGGAAGGAGAGCATCACCTGAGTTCTTTTCCTCCAACCACAGACCAGTGGTCCCTCGCACACCTTCCTTCCTGGAAGTGGCCCTACCCTTCACAAAGGGGATAGATATAAAGACCCAATAGGTTTTCCATCTAAATTTCTTGTATTGTGTCCTTCATAACTCATCACAGTCATACAACTATATACCCCCTCTAATTATGTATGACACTACTAGATGGTTATGCCATCTGGAACACGGTGAACCAACTAATGCATGCAAAGACAGATGCATTATTTCGGCCAAAGATTTAATATACATAGATGTTTCGCAATGAACATAGTTGATTGTCCACACACTTCTAACTCAACTTAGAATCTATCTCATCCTATAGTGAATTTAATTTGACCAATTCTAGTCACATGGTGTGATGCAGAGTGGAACGCAACAGAGGCAACCTAACAGGAAGGAGCTGCCAACAATACAAACAGCATGATAAAATTCTCTATCGGCTGAACAGCATCATCATATTTCCTAACAATACCAACAGCATCATCACATTTCAACAGCATCATCATATTTCAGATGATCGCAAATATCCTCCTGTCGACTACTATTTACCTCCTTCGACTGTCGCCTATCATCATCATGATAAACAACGGGCGCGAACCTCCTCCGGTTGCACTGTTCATCGGGTGCCAAATACAAGCGGCATCATCATGATATTCAATATCACCTTTGTTAGCAGGATATCCTAATATCCGGTTCTCCAAATATCCTGATGACGTTGCACTTCAACAACTTGCCTTCGATGCTCCACTGCCCGACGATACAAGCAACAGCATCATGACTCAACTTATCCGGTTGTCTTCGGAACCTCCTGATGATGCTAATACAACTTCCTACCTACGCCGATGTCTAAACCCTTAGCAAGAACAGGATAAACTCGCATAGAGGGATTTCTGAATATCCTGATGACGATGACGTCATATCCTGATGACGATGACGTCACACATCATCCTGATGAACTCTTCAACACTTAGCCAAAAAAACTCAACTTTCACACCCGCATCCGTTAGCGATATGCGGATGATGACCTTCCCCGAGAGATGATCTTGACTGCGATATATACACTGAGTATATATCCAACTCAAAACATCATGATGCACCTGCAACATGCAAATTTCAACAACTTCATGACCCGATCCTGATGGCGATGGATTCGCAGATGATGTTGCGGCTCGTTCCGACTGGAAACGCACATGCAGACTCCTGTGTATCCTTCCACTGCATGAAAACACTCACAACCGCATAATTTCACAAAGATCATGTGACGACCGGGCCGGATCACCTTCAAACCAAAATCTAAGCAAACTTATCTTCTAGACCTAGCACATGAGGATGCTAGGCTGATTTACAGCATGCTTCTAACAGATCTCCTGAACAATGCAATGCACAAACAGAAAACACAAATGCAATCTAAGCTATGATACAGGACCATTCCACCGATTTGCAGGATCAACCGGTGGAAGGGTTGAAAGTGCCCATTAACTTGCAAAATGGAAAAGGAAAACAAAACAGATGTAACTGATACAACCAGATAATGCGAAGATGAGATCTTATTCAATTGAAATTCAAATGAACTGAATACAGCTTCACAATGTCTGAACTGCTCTCCTGAATCTCAACTCAACACCAGTACATCAATATCAAAACTATATCTCTAAACCCTACAGATCGAAGGTATATATAACAAATCCTTCGAGTACTACTAACATCACTTCCCAGCGGCTGGGAGCTTCCAAGCGGCTGGGAGAGAGGACAGCTCAGATAACCTTATCCCGATCTCTAACTGCCTCTAACTGCCTACACATACTCCTATGTTGAACTATTACATAGCATCGGTCCAGTGGACCTTATTACATGATAAAGTCAAACATACTAAAAATAGATTATCCCGTCAGCATGATGATAACTATCCTACATCCTGATCATGTATGTCATCATGCGGACCTATATCCTGATCATGTGTGGGTGCTCCTGCACCATACTCCCCAAAAGAAGAAATCTCAAGTCCACTTGAGATGAGAGGATCAAGGTCGGCACCATGTTTCTGTATCTGTTCTGCAGTCATCCATACGGCTTCAGAAGTCGGCTGTCCCTTCCAAGAGATGAGGTACTCCAAGTACTTCTTGTTCCTGGTCTGTTTGACCACTCTAGTGTCCAAAATCTGCTGTATCTGTGGAGGATCATGTTGAGGAATGTCTTCAGCAACTGTATCCAGTAGAATATCCTGATCTGCATCTGGATTAGCCTGGTAGGGAGTTAAGTCACATACATTGAAGATAGGAGATAAACCAAGATCAGGTGGTAGTTGGATCTGATAAGCATTTTGTCCATGTTTTTGCAAAATCTGACATGGTCCAACTTTCTTTTGCATGAGCTTAGTATACTTCCCCTTAGGGAGCCTGTCTTTCTTCAAGTGAACCCAAACCAAATCTCCAACAGCAAATTGAACATCCTTCTTCTTCTTGTCAGCATACTCCTTATACTTTAAGGTGGTTTGCTGGAGTTGGGTCTTAACCTGATCATGAACTTCTTTGATTGCTTCAGCAAAAGCTTCTCCATCTGCACTAACAGGATCTGCTGTAGGTAGTTCTCGCAACTCTAAAATACCTCTGGGATGCATTCCATATACTACCTGAAAAGGCGATTTTCCTGTGCTCCTGTTGACAGTATCATTATATGAAAACTCAGCTTGAGACAGAATATTGTCCCACTTCTCTCCATGCTGTTTTGTCAAGCATCTAAGTAGATTCCCTAAGGAACGGTTCACAACCTCAGTTTGTCCATCCGTTTGAGGATGATATGCAGAGGAAAAAGATAAATTGGTTCCCAGCTTCCTCCATAGGGTTCTCCAGAAATGACCCACAAACTTCACATCTCTGTCTGAAACTATGCTCAAAGGCAACCCATGAATTCTGACAATTTCCCTGAAGAATAAATCTGCAATATATGAGGCATCTGCAGTGGTTTTGCATGGCAAGAAATGTGCCATCTTACTGAACCTGTCCACTACAACAAAGACACTGTCAAATCCTCTCCTGGTCCTTGGTAAACCTAAAACAAAATCCATACTGATACTTTCCCATGGTCTGGAAGGAATGGGTAAGGGCTGATATAACCCTGCATTAGTTGACCTGCCTTTAGCCTTCTGACAAATTACACAGGTTTCTACAAATTTCCTGACATCTGACTGCAACTTAGGCCAGAAGTAATGCCTCCTGACCAGATCAAGAGTCTTGTCTATACCAAAATGACCAGCCATTGCTCCACAATGTTTCTCCTTGATTATATTCAACCTCATAGAACACCTTGGGATGCACAACTGTCCACCCTTAAACAACAATCCATCTTGGATCAGGAATTCAGAGAACTCAGCATGGTATTTCTCCCCAAAAGAAGTACAGACCTGATATATTTCTCCAAAATCTTCATCAGACTCATACATGGTCTGTGGAGTTGGCCAATTCAAAATGGCACTCACCTTCTCCTTATCCATCTGCAGCTTGCCTTGTGAGATGACAAAACCTAAATAGGTGATCTCCTGTTTCATGAACAAACACTTGTCCAAGTTTATCATCAGCTTCTCTTCATGTAACCTCTTGAGAACCAGCTCTATATGCCTGAGATGTTCTTCTCTGGTGTTACTGAAAATCAGAATGTCATCTAAATAGACTATGACAAACTTACCAATAAATTCCTTCAGAACCTCATTCATCAGCCTCATGAAAGTACTAGGGGCATTAGACAAACCAAAAGGCATAACCTTCCATTCATACAAACCTTCATTTGTTTTGAATGCTGTCTTCCACTCATCACCTGGTCTAATCCTTATCTGATGGTATCCACTCTTCAAGTCTATTTTAGTAAAATACTTGGCATTTCCCAAACAATCAAGTAAATCCTCAATTCTGGGGATTGGAAACCTATACCTGATTGTGATCTTGTTGATGGCTCTGGAATCGGTGCAAAGTCTCCAAGTGCCTTCCTTCTTAGGTGCTAATACAGCTAGTACTGCACATGGGCTCAAACTCTTTCCAATCAGACCTGAATTCATCAATTCTTCAATCTACCTGGCTACTTCTGCATTCTGTTCTGGGGTAAGCTTATAAGCTGCTTTATTTGGAAGTGTAGACCCTGGAATCAAGTCTATGCAATGACTGATATCTCTGACAGGTGGTAGGGATCTTGGCATTCCCTCTGAGATAACACCTTTGTACTTATCCAATAACTCTTGGACAGCTGGGTCTATCAACCTTGGCTTCTTCTCCTTCTTGGCTTCTTGCTGTTGTTCCTTATTCACACTCATACAGGGGATTAGGGCATATGCAACTGCACCTTCTGCTGCTACTTCTTTCATAAACTGTTTGCCTTCCATCAGCATGACCTTCACTTCTTTGCCTTTAGACTTCTCCTCTTTCTCCTTCAATGGGAATAGTGTTACATCTTTACCATCTTTAGTGATTTTATAGGTGTTTTTAACACCATCATGCTGTGCCTTCAGATCATATTGCCATGGTCTACCAAACAAAAGGTTGCAAGCATCCATCTTGGTGATATCAAACAACAACTTATCTTTATATCCACCAATCTGAAACTCTACCCAAGCCTGCTCTTCTACAGTTGTCTGCTGACCTTGAGTAAGCCATGAGACTTTATATGGAGCTGGGTGAGGCAATCTCCTAAGCTTCAGCTTTATCACCATCTCTTCAGACACAAAGTTCTCAGTAGAACCAGAATCAATCAAAACCTTACACGCCTTACCTCCTGCTTTGCAAGTGGTTCTGAAAAGGGACTTTCTCTGAGGGGCTTCTTGATCAGGTACCTTCATGGTAGTTACTGTTCTTCTCATCATCAGGGACTCTCCACTTTCTGGATATCCATAATTCTCAGGACCATTCACACTCTGAAAATCATTAGAGCTTGTCCTACTTTGATTATCAGGTTCATTGACCAGATTTGTCCTTCTTTCTCCTGCTGAGCTTGTGGCCTTGTCTGGACATCTGCTGGCTATATGGCCTTCTTTGTTACAGTTGTAACACCTGATGGATCCTCTGCCCTGGGATCTCCCTCTGTAAGGTCTTCTACCTCTGAAGTTACCTTGCTGACTGAAATTCTCTCTCTGATTCTGACCATTGTTGCTCTTGCTATTGTCCTGACTGGATTCTCCTTGATATCCCTGTCCTTGTCCTCTGCCTCTGAAAGGACTTCTTCCACCTCTTTGTTGTCTTCCTCTTCCTCTGTTGTTCTGATCTTGTTTTCTCTTCAGCTTTTCTTCCACTTTCAATGCCAACTGAAAGCTTTTCTGCACTGTATCTGGGTTATGCAGACTCAGATCTTCCTGAATATTAAACCTCAGTCCATTCAGGTATCTGGCTACCTTTTCTTCTTCACTTTCTTTCACCTTGGTCTTCATACAGAGTTTCATGAACTCTTCTGTATATGAGCTGACATCTAGCTCCTTCTGCTTCAGGTTCTGTTTCCTCTTGTGTAGCTGGATACTGTAGTCTAAAGGAATATAAGCCTCCTTTACCAATTCCATCATCTTCTTCCATGTGGCAACTCTACGTTTTCCCTCCTGCACTCTATCATCCTGAACAAAGTTCCACCATGTCAAGGCAGCTTCTTTCATCTTTGACTGTGCTATCTTCACTCTCTGCTGTTCTGGTATCTCCTCTGTCACAAAGAAATTGTTCAGACAGTCTATCCATTCCATTACTGAATCAGGGTCCATCTTACCTGTAAACACTGGCAAGTCCAGCTTCACATCCATGGTTCTCCTCTCCATGGCCTTGAGGGCGTTCAACAGCGGTCTCTGGTCTGCAGGAACGACCTCCTCGCTCCAATTAGGGATATCCTCTTCTTCCCTATCATCTTCTCTACCAGAACCTACTCTGCTCCTCAACTTTGCTAATTCATCTTTCAACTCCTGATTCTGAGCCTTCACGGCCCTGCTTTCCGCAATCTGTTTCTTCACCAGAACTGCCAACTCAGCGTTGGTCATCTTTGTTGGAAACTCAGATGTTCCTTCTTCGTCTGACATCCTGCTTATCTTTTCCAAAAGATCCTAACCTTTGCTCTGATACCACTATGATGCAGAGTGGAACGCAGCAGAGGCAACCTAACAGGAAGGAGCTGCCAACAATACAAACAGCATGATAAAATTCTCTATCGGCTGAACAGCATCATCATATTTCCTAACAATACCAACAGCATCATCACATTTCAACAGCATCATCATATTTCAGATGATCGCAAATATCCTCCTGTCGACTACTATTTACCTCCTTCGACTGTCGCCTATCATCATCATGATAAACAACGGGCGCGAACCTCCTCCGGTTGCACTGTTCATCGGGTGCCAAATACAAGCGGCATCATCATGATATTCAATATCACCTTTGTCAGCAGGATATCCTAATATCCGGTTCTCCAAATATCCTGATGACGTTGCACTTCAACAACTTGCCTTCGATGCTCCACTGCCCGACGATACAAGCAACAGCATCATGACTCAACTTATCCGGTTGTCTTCGGAACCTCCTGATGATGCTAATACAACTTCCTGCCTACGCCGATGTCTAAACCCTTAGCGAGAACAGGATAAACTCGCATAGAGGGATTTCTGAATATCCTGATGACGATGACGTCATATCCTGATGACGATGACGTCACACATCATCCTGATGAACTCTTCAACACTTAGCCAAAAAAACTCAACTTTCACACCCGCATCCGTTAGCGATATGCGGATGATGACCTTCCCCGAGAGATGATCCTAACTGCGATATATACACTGAGTATATATCCAACTCAAAACATCATGATGCACCTGCAACATGCAAATTTCAACAACTTCATGACCCGATCCTGATGGCGATGGATTCGCAGATGATGTTGCGGCTCGTTCCGACTGGAAATGCACATGCAGACTCCTGTGTATCCTTCCACTGCATGAAAACACTCACAACCGCATAATTTCACAAAGATCATGTGACGACCGGGCCGGATCACCTTCAAACCAAAATCTAAGCAAACTTATCTTCTAGACCTAGCACATGAGGATGCTAGGCTGATTTACAGCATGCTTCTAACAGATCTCCTGAACAATGCAATGCACAAACAGAAAACACAAATGCAATCTAAGCTATGATACAGGACCATTCCACCGATTTGCAGGATCAACCGGTGGAAGGGTTGAAAGTGCCCATTAACTTGCAAAATGGAAAAGGAAAACAAAACAGATGTAACTGATACAACCAGATAATGCGAAGATGAGATCTTATTCAATTGAAATTCAAATGAACTGAATACAGCTTCACAATGTCTGAACTGCTCTCCTGAATCTCAACTCAACACCAATACATCAATATCAAAACTATATCTCTAAACCCTACAGATCGAAGGTATATATAACAAATCCTTCGAGTACTACTAACATCACTTCCCAGCGGCTGGGAGCTTCCAAGCGGCTGGGAGAGAGGACAGCTCAGATAACCTTATCCCGATCTCTAACTGCCTCTAACTGCCTACACATACTCCTATGTTGAACTATTACATAGCATCGGTCCAGTGGACCTTATTACATGATAAAGTCAAACATACTAAAAATAGATTATCCCGTCAGCATGATGATAACTATCCTACATCCTGATCATGTATGTCATCATGCGGACCTATATCCTGATCATGTGCGGGTGCTCCTGCACCATGGTGTCTTAAATAGATCTCACCCATAGTCTTCTTGACTCAGATTACTAACTCCGATCTCTAGAGTACAATACCAAAATGGTTTAGATTGAGGTCCTGATCCTTGAAGGAGATTCTTGTTACAACTGCAACATGGAATCTATGACTCCCTATCACTCTATTCCTTGTTCCAAAAGTTCATATATTCTTGGTTTTGATGTCTTAATCTTGCATAAAGAATGGTCTTATTTATAACTTCATGAGTTCGTCCGAGGCACTTCACTTAGTTTAAGGATTTACATCTAATCTATTTCGACAAAAGATTGTCTATTACTAATCAACCACAAGTCTCTTCTAGACTATCATAAAGTTGGTTGTCTTGTATCGCATTGGGGCACAAAAGATTCTTATAATTTCAATAATATATATTTGTATATAAAATATACTATTCATCTCTTGAATTAATAATAACATACTATGGTTATTGGATTCAAAAGTCCATCTTGTTCAAGAACAACCTTGTTCACTTCTACAAGTGGATTTCCTTCATAAAGATTGGCATGCAGTTTTGAAACTAGGCTATGTTATTCATTGTCACTGACATATGACCCGACTATTTAAAACTTTACCATACATATACACAAAAAGTGTCGACTTAGAGAAAAATAACCCATACAACCAATGGGAGTTGACCAAGGTCTCTCAGCAAAAGTTAAAGTTCTCATATTATCATCGAGAACACTTAATTAAGATATTATCTTGTTTGAAATGGATAAAGAATCACTAATATAGTTTCATAGCTATTGTTCAAATGATAGCAAACTATAATTATTTAGCCTCAGCTATCGGTCTGCTATGGCCGTGAGGCTTCTTAACAAGAATGCATGTAATGCAATGATTTTGGTATGTTGTAGTCATATGACCGTATTAACAAGAATGCATGTAATGCAATGATATTGGTCTGTTGTAGCCGCATCACCATATTAACAAGAATACATGAAATACAATGATATAGGCCTACCGTGGCCTCATATCAACTCAACACAGAATACATAGTTTATAATAGTATCAGCCTACTGTAGTTGTGCAACCATCTTTGCAAGCATATATGTATAATCATATTTTCAGCCTACTGTAGCTGTGCCATTTTTACATAGTAAGCACATATATAATCATGTTTTCGGCCTACTAAAGTCGTATGATAACATTTCTGAAGAAAGAAAGATTATTCAATGATAGTGAGGTAAGTTGCTTGATATTACACATAGTCTTAACTGTAACAAGGTTACCTATATGATGTTAAGACACAAGCTATCCCTTTGGACTACACTCCTTCATAGTGCTTCTTCCTCATTTTCCTCGAATTATATCCCCTTAAACTTAATGCATTCCTTGCCCAGAAAATGTTGTGTTCTTCTCCCACAAATCCAACCTCCATTACAATGATTCCTCCCTCCCAACTATTCTGAGGCTCACCCTCTTACCTGCAGGATAACAAAACTCTTCTAGAAGTTCTCCACCTTGTACATGTAATGCTACAAGTGTTTCCCATAAGCAGGAATATCTCCAAATTGATAGTGGCTTTAATCTCCACTTTCTCCACAATAACGTAGATATAGCACATGCACTACTACGTGAGTATTGCAGTTTGCATCCCAATAAGACTTATCACAAAAGACCAATGTTAAAGCCTTACTAAACATATCTTCTTAACAAAATAGTGTTACACTTATCAAATAAATGTAACACATCAACATGATGGTAGTAATACCATATGTGGGGAAAAAAATAATTGTATGACTGAATAAGAATATAGGGTTGAGATTTACTCCCCTTCATGCCTTTGTACAAACAAACAAATAGTTAAATTGATACTCTTGGAAAATCATATATATATCAGAGATTTCTAACCAAAAGAAAAGGATTAAACTAAAAACACCAATAAGGTTCTCTAAACCTTTCTCAACCAAATCGAATGTAGATGACATCAGAAAACCCTTAATGATAAATCGATAATGGTCGAATTGAGATCGACTAAACAAGGGAAGTTAACCAAAAACATACCCCATCTCGAAGGTTCACATAATGTACAACTTGAACTCAAATGGCAAAATTGACTTTCTCAAAACATCTATTCCCTTCTCTCTGGTGATACTTTCCTTCCATTCTGGAGGTGGAAATCTTTTCCTAGTTACACTCACAGTCAAACAAACTATGATCAATGTGTCATCAATAAATCATTATACATCATGCTTAAATAATCTCAATAACATATAATCTCATTTCTAATTATGAGCATTACTCATAATTCATAAAATTAATGACTTATCCTGAAATTTTCCTTACGTTAAATCATTAATCTATGATTAGTTATCCACTTAATCACATGATAGTAAAAGTAAAAAAAAGTCAAGGTTTTGGGGATGTAACACATTCTTCAAGATAATGGGTATTTTCCAAGACCAAAATTGAAAAGAATAGAAAACAAAATCATTTTTTGGGTGATGCAAGATTGCTCTTCCACCTTTGGATGCTTCTGTATCAAATAACTTATATGTTCATAAGAAGGGTCCCATTAGCATTAGCATCTGTATCCTTAACATATAATGAAGTTGTCACAATTGATTAGGAAATTATACCTAAATTACAATATTGGATAATTATCTCACTAGGGTAATCAAGTGTATACAAATAAAGGGTGTGTGAGACTAGATTGAGAAGTGGTTTGTTTTACATAAGCACATGTTAATCAAACTGGGATCTAATTCCCTTTATAGTTCAAACCAAGTCATCAATCAGGCCCCTCTGAAACAAGTATTTCCCTAGACTAGTAATAAGAAAATAATCGTGTGGCTACAAATGATAGATTCAATAACACCAATCTAGTGAATAATCAATATGTTGGCCCATCATTTTTTGATGGTTGAAAAGCTACAAATATTATTCCTAAATAGGTAACAACAATGATTAATGATTCTATTAAACCTTTGATTCTAAACACCCAAACATCTACAAGTAGCACAAGTGGAAAAACAAGACAGAGTTAGACATCAATTGTGAATCCACAAATGGAAATTATGCAATGGGTGATAAAAAAAACCTAACTAATGATGTAGGTGACTTAAAAAGACATGTATCCTAAAACCCACCAATGAACAATTATCGAAATAAATATTTCAATTTCTAAAGGACTAATTGTCAATAGAATACTAGACCAACTAATGAAAATTTACTAGATCTCACATATGATTCAAATCAAACAAATCAAGTAAATGATAATGAAATAACCTTAGTAAACTTATAAAATCTAGCTTTATCAATCTAGTGTGGATTTCATAACATGGATTCACAAGAATAAAATGATTTGGGTTGAATTTAAATCTATTTTAAGCATTGTTCAAAAAGAAATACATAATTTGGAAATAATGCCTTCAAAAGAAAACAACACAAATTAGACTAATAGGAATCTTGGAGCTACCTTAATTTTGGAGATTTCTGAATTTCTAGTGGAAAGTGATAACAAACCACAATACAATTTAGATGAAGTATAGGAATAGTAATAGTTTCAAAGAGTGAATAATTACATGCTCAAAGGAAAATCAAAAACTAATTTGACAACGTAACACCTCTAAATAGTATTTAAGTACCACGACCAGCAACAATCTAGTGTCATCAAAAGGTCGAATTACATTTTCTCAACTAAAGATTAATATGCCACAACCATTAATAAATAAATTATAAAGAAAATCTAGGTATAACATCATTAAAGATTTACAAAAACCGAAGTTAATATCTCCACGTTTGGGTTGTTACAAATGAGTGATCAAAAGGCTTTGTTATTGAAAACTTTGTTTGCTCTAAAACAAAAGGAATCTAATGGGAATATTGATACACGTCATGATATATAAAGAAAAAATTGAATGCCTCCATTTTTATTGACAAACATAATTTTGGTAAGAATGTACATTATTATTTCATTGATTTAGGAGTATTTGGTAACGTGATGTCATTCTCTATATTCAAGAAACTAGGATGGACTCCTACTAAATTGAATATAAAGGTGATTCAAATAGATATAGTGTTAAATTCTAGTTGTTTGCATTTCTTGTTGAGATTATGCACAACTGATTAATCACACTAAAAGTATCATTTGTTTTTAGTTTTTGCTGATCACATTGAGTGGGCTATATCAGATATAAGGAAAATGCATGGAGGAGGTTTAGCAGTACTAAAGGCCGAATCAAGAATAAAGACTAATATGCATGTGATTCTTCAAATGAATAAAATTAGTCAAACGTGCATGGTTTCTCACGTGATCTTGGATACTATAATCCATTTTAGAGAGAACTTTGGAGATAACACTAGATGCTATTGTCATGATCCAAATAAAACAATTGTCCTGCAATGATTAGAGCTCTAGGGAATCTCAAGATAAATTTGGGAAGCAAACGAGAATACAAGAAGATAACAAAAATGATGGGCATTGTGTGGAAGCTGAGAACACAGACAACCATATATTACAACCATGGCAAAGAAAAGTGAGGAATTCAACTGATGGACTAAGAACAAACCACTGAACATGTTTCTCTATCCATTTGACCTAAATCTACAACAAATATCATATGTACCATGAGTTGTTAAGGACCACACTTTATTTTCCTTTACTTCTGAGAAACAATTCATTTCATCACGAGATACATAAAGATCCAGATGCTCTGCCGGATGAATTTCCATGACCATACTTGGGAAAATAGCATCCAGGTTATAAGTTGCAAACTTGAATTCTTTACAGATAGAGAATATAGACTGAATAGTCAATCTCATTTCAAAAATATGATCTGGCAGATAATGTTTCTACTATCTCCTTGAATTACTTAATTCAAAGATTGCAACCTTCAATAGAGATGTTTTACTCATATTATTTCACTTTGATCTCCCATTGTCAACAAATGAGGCACTGGCACCGCAAACAAGATTTGACTAGTAAGAGAATGCTCAAAATGTTCAAAATAATTCTAGGCCAAATGAATTATCACAAATACTAACATGGCATAAAAATTGTTGAAAAAGTATAACACAAAATGGTTTATAATATGGGACAATCAAGATTATTACTTTGAAATGACCTAATGATCAGCACAAGAAGCAGTGTACAGTGAGTAAAGGCTCAAGATTACAACAAGCATCATGTAGCATTAAAACAGATAAAGCATACATTCAGATTAAATCAACTTAAAAATCATATATCTAGTCACATCCTAGCCTAGAAGTTCAAACTTTCTACAGAATTTCTAGCTATATAATTTTGCCTGATAACTAGTATCTATAGTATTTAAAATTATGATAATTGTAAAATTCGCATGTAAGAAAAGGTGCTGAGAGAAAATTCATTAGCTTGTAGTTGTCCTAACTCCTTGATGAGTGACTCAAATCTTTGAATAAAATGAAATATAGAATTGATCAAGCAAGATCAAAAATACTTCCAATCCAATCAAAATTTATTTGACACTTACAAAAAAGGTCTGGATATTTACAAAAAGCTCTGTATCCAATATTTAAGGAAAGTTCCACACGGCAGCCATGCAGCTTAAAGCCAGCATTGTAAGCTTGGAGAGAATGGTTTATAGAGTCAAAGAAAGCTCAAACTAGGGCTTTCAATCAGATTAGAAGGTTTAGTATTGACTAACGAAAAAATTCAAGACTCAAAATGTGCACAATAAAGAGAAATATCTTCCTTCTCTTGTTTAAAAAAATGAATCTTATATTATTTTATGGGACAAACATAAAACTTGGAAGTTAGGACACTATAAGGCTATAAGCAATGTCATAGTTCAGAGAAATCAATATAAGATTTATCAGCGGGGTATCTTGGCAGCTTGTAGGGGGCCTTATCAAATTGCTACACAGTTGTTTCTTTGAGGTGTGGTCTTGAGGCAAAGATAATGGGTCTAGCTATGGCTTATATGTGTACTCCCAGTGGGCTAGAATTAGGGGTTGAATTTGGGTCTCATTTATATAAGCAAACCCAAAAACTAATTACTCTCCAGCTGAGGATTTCTACGGGGAAAATTGTTGCAGAAGCAACTGTATTCTAATGTTTGTGTTTTGTTCTGTGCCTTCTAGACTCTGACACAAATTAAATCTTTTTTGGTCTGAATCCATGAAAAGCATTTTTCTTAGATAGAGAATGGAGTAGTGGGAGAATTCAGTTAATAATTGTGATTCTCTTCAGGTAGATTTTATCTTTTGTAACTCTGACACAAATTAAAGTTTTTTTGGTTTGAATCCACAAAAAACATTTTTATTAGATATAAAGATGAGTAGCGGGAGAATTCAGTTAATAATTGTGTTTCTCTTTGGGTAGTTGGGCTATGTTACTAGGAGTCTAGCATTTCTTGGATGTTTGAATTTCTGAGTAGTGGTTTGGAAAGACATAGATTAACTAGCTATAGTAATGGTTTAAAAGCACGAAGTTCCAAATTTTCATGTATTTAGACAGAATTATAGTTATACAAATAAGAAACACAAAAACATTTACAATGTTGATGCTTTGAATCCACAAAATTGATACACTTGAAACAAAGTTCAAATCAGCTAAAAATCAACGCAATCACAATGAGAATCAAGAAGTCAAAAGCACAAAAGCACAATTCAGAAAGGTGAAAGAAAAGGTGATAATCAGTGATAACTATGACTAAATAGATACCCCTTAAGGACCTAATGTTTAAACTTAGTATCCATGCTAATCTAATTTAACTAGGACTTCTAATCTTCACCAATCTAACCAATAAGCTCCAGTGTAAATGATCTAACACAACAAATTCACCCTCTCAAACAACAACTTACCTTCATTGTTCATTTCAAAGACCTACTGCACTGGGCCAGAAAGCAAATCCACAAGAGTCCTTTTTTAATCCTCCAATGTGAGAGAAGCACCTGCTTCAATCAGAACTCCAACCACTGCAAGATGTCCAAAATGGAGAGCCCTATGCAAGCTACTCCATCCTGATTCCCCATCCTGAGGAATATAGGAAACTCAGGAATGAAAGTTGGATATATTAATCTGGTTGATCAAATATAAAAGTTGTGTACATAACAAATGGCACTTGATTGTTGGAGAAAATCAAGTTTTTTTGCACTGTCATGTGGGCCTACATGTTGTCACTGCATTGTTGACCCATATAAAAACAATTGTACTTGGTCAGAGATGTTTGATTAAGGAGGAATTCATCATCAATTTGTTATTATAATAGCATAAACATTTAATCTTTCCATGCTTTTTTATTTTGTTAACATTTCATCTTTTGTTTCATTGTTACACAACATTGCATTGAATAAAAAACCCATTAGTGCACACACAAAGTAACAAGCTTGAAGATATTTAAAACTCAAAATTGCCATGTGGGTAAGTGCAAAAAGATGGGGGGCTAAAAAGGGGTCTTAAATGGCCACTTTTTTTCTAAAATCAGGAAATGCTGGCCTTGGATGAGAAATTGAGCATAGTTACACTCAAAATTTGGAGATGCAACCAAAACAATGTTCGTAGTACTCCAAGTCTACTTTCTAAACTACTATTTTTCTTAAATGGTATAGATTAAGGGGTTCAAAAGAGGGAGCCACAGAAATTGGTATTGTTTCTGTCAAAAAAACATAACATAGCATGTTTTGTGGCTCCCTCAAAAGGTCAACTTTTTTTGGGTATTTTTAAAATCGCTTTAGTGATAAACTAGCTAATAGTATGTATTTTATGCCCTATTTTTCTAATAATTGTTTTATGAATATTTAATTTTTTACTAATTTTCAAAGTGGACACATCCTAAAAAATAGAATTTTGGCCGTGCTAACCCTATAAATTTTGAAAACTGATTGAAAATCATTTTTTTCTTTTTTTAATAAGTGTAGAATGGAGTCTATTTTCTAAATATGTAATTTTTTTGAAATTTCAATGAATAGTTAATTTACAATTCAAAAAAAAGACCAAACAGTGGTTTTTGCCCAAAAACAGACACAAACAAAAGAAATTAAAGATGAAAGGTTTAACATTGTCAAAATGTGAAACAAATCACATCATCAAATAGCTAAGAGAAAGCCTAACATTTCCCAGGTGTTTGATTTGTTCAACCTTGAAACATGTGCAAATTTGAGGGTTAGCACAAACGAAATTATGTGAAATCCTGTAGAATATAGAAAAACATGTCTCTGGACATTGGGAAGACACTCCAAGCCTTTGGGTTGGAAATCCAAAGCAAATCCCAAGCCCAAGGCTTGGGATTCCCAAAGCAAAACATAACGCGAGCATGTTATAACGCGCTCGCATTATGTTCAACTTTGCATTTTTCCTTTTCTGCAGAAGTTTGTGGATTGTTTGTCATGTTTGCAATAACACGAGCATGCTATAACGCACTCGCGTTATGTCCCAATTGAATTTTTTTATGTTCAAGGTTATTAATCATGTATGTATGTATGTATGTATGTATGTATGTATGTATGGATGTATGCCTATATGTATGTATATATAGTGTCGAGGGTAGAGGAGGGTAGAGATGGGGGTGAGCCAAATAGGGGAGGAGAGGGGTGGATAAGGATTGAGTGATTAAGGTTTAAGGTTGAGGGTTGAGGGTTTAGGGATAGGATTTAGAGTTTAGGGATAAGGGATTAGAGTTTAGGACCTTGAGAGATTAGGGTTTAGGGTTGAGGCTTTAGGGATAGCGTTTAGGGTTGAGGGTCAAGGGATTAGGGTTAACGTAGAGTGTTGAGGGTAGAGAGATTAGGGATAGGGTTTAGGGTTGAAAGTTTAGGGTTGAGGGATTAGGGTTTAAGGTATAGTTTTGAGGGTTGAGGGTTTAGGGATAGGGTTTAGGATTTAAAGTTTAAGTGTTGAGGGTTGAGGATTTAGGGATAGGGTTTATGGTTTAGGGATAAGGGATTAGGGTTTAGGGATTAGGGTACCATAAATTATAATTAGGGATTAGGGTTTATGGTTTAGGGACTAGGGATTAGGGTTTAGGGTTAAGGGATTAGGGTTTAGGGTTTAGGGATGTACAATTAAGAGGTACCATAAATAAACCTGAATTTAGGAAGGGTTGGAAAAATTTTGTGAATCATCATGGGCTGGAGATTAGAGATTTTGTTGTGTTCAAGTACATATCCAAGTCATAATTAAAGGTTAAAATACTTCAAAGAACAGGGTGTGTGAAAAACATCAATGCTCTTCGGCTTATGAATACCAACATTGATACAGATAAAAGATGCCCTTCTTCTAACAGAGTATGCAGTTCAAGTCAACCGATGGGCAGCAGGTTGTCGAATGAGTTGGTTTAATTGGTGTGCCTCCTTCTTCAAGGCCCAGGTGGGCAGGAGTGGGATGTACAATTAAGGGGTACCATAAATAAACTAGAATTTAGGTAGGGTTGGGAAAATTTTGTGAATCAGCATGGGCTGGAGATTGGAGATTTCACTGTGTTCAAGTACATATCCAAGTCATATTTTAAGGTTAAGATATTTCAAAGAACAGGGTGTGTGAAAAATATCAATGCTCTTCGGCTTATGAATACCAACATTGATACAGATAAAAAACGCCCTTCTTCTAACAGAGGATGCAATTCAAGTCAACCAATGGGTAGCAAGTTGTTGATCTTGAATTGGTTTCTGACGAAGAAAACAATGATGTTGTTGAAGCAATGGAAGAAAATCAAAATTGGAAGTCTAATTTAATTTATTTCAACTTTCAAAGTAGGCATTTGAATTGTAGCTTTACCTAGAGGATTGATATAACAAAAACTTAATTATGTTACAAGCCTTTCTTTGAAGAACCCTGGACATTATGGACCCTATCATCTAGAAAAGCACATGACAGTGAACTCTGCCCCACCTTTCAAATCATATATTTACCTTTTTATTCAATGAAAATGAAGTCACAGAATGTAAACCGACCATGCATACTAGTAAGATCAAATTCTCTGCCTTCTATTCTTATTACTCTTACTTTATTAAAAAAAGAGTGTCAAAAAGAATGGGTTTAATTGTAAGCTAACATAAGGCAAATCAGTTTTGTTATTACATTTTTCTGAGGGTTCTCTAATAGTCTAATATAATGCAGTCTTCTATAATATGAACATCTGCATTAGTGTGAATGCTAAGCTTTAATATAGTAGAGTATTAAATCAATGCAATCAACTATTTATTGGGTTAAAATAACTTAGTTTTTGTAATGGTTTGGGAATGCAAGAGTTGCCAAAAATAGGTGAATGTCCTCTACAATTACCAAGAGAAAAAAGTTTAGTAGTTCTTGTGGATAGAGCCAATAAATAATGGGAGATTATTTGCCTGTTTCATAACAATATACCTCCCCTAAGTGCGGGGTGGAGAGCAAGAAACATAGATGTACCCCAATGCAAAGCTTTTCTCATAATGATCATCCTTCTGATTTCAACTGTTAATTACTCACTATGGATGTACCATACGTAAAGCTTTTCTCATACTATGTACACCTATTGGCATAATGAACCCCACATGGGCCAGAAAAACATGCCATATAACATTACTAACATTAAAAAAGTTCATAGTCATTTTTCTGACATATTCTTGCAACTCAGATATCTTTAAGAGAAGAGTGTCAAAAATGATGGGTTTAACAACCTAACATAAGGCAAAGCAGTTTTGTTGGGTTTAGGGATAGGGTTTAGGGATTAGGGTTGAGGGTTGAGGGATTATGGTTTAAGGTATAGTGTTGAGGGTTGAGGGTTTAGGGTTGACGGATTAGGGTTTAGGGTTGACAGATTAGGGTTTAATATTGAGAGTTGAGGGTTGAGGGTTGAGGGTTTAGGGATAGGGTTGATGGTCAAGGGATTAGGGTTAAAGTAGAGTGTTGAGGGTAGAGGGATTAGGGATAGGGTTTAGGGTTGAAGGTTTAACGATTGAGGGTTGAGGCTTTAGGGCTGAGGGTTAAGGGATTGGGGTTTAAAATATAGTGTTGAGCGTCAAGGGTTTATGGATAGGTATTAGGGTTTAATTTTTAAGGGTTAAGGGTTGAGGGATAGGGTTTAGGGTTTAGGGATAAGGGATTAGGGTTTAAGGTATAGTGTCGAGGGTTGAGGGTTTAGGAATAGGGATAGCATTTAGGGTTTAGGGATGAGGGATTAGGGTTGAGGGATTAGGGTTTAAGGTATAGTGTCGAGGGTTGAGGGTTTATTGATAGTGTTTAGGGTTGAGGGATTAGGTTTTAGGTTTGATGGATTAGGGTTTAAGGTATAGTGTTGATGGTTGAGGGTTTAGGGATAGGGTTTAGGGTTGATAGATTACGGTTTAGGGTTGACGGATTAGTGTTTAATGTCAAGGTTAGGGTTAGAGTGTCGAGGGTAGAGGGATTAGGGATAAGGTGTAGGGTTGAAGGTTTAAGGATTGAGGGTTGAGGCTTTAGGGATGAGGGTTTAAGGCTTAAGATATAGTGTCAAGTGTTGAGGGTGTAGGGATAGGGTTTAAGTTTTAAGGGTTAAGGGTTGAGGGATAGGGATTAGGGTTTAAGGTATAGTGTTGAGGGTTGATGGTTTAGGGATAGGGTTTAGGTTTGAGGGATTAGGGTTTAGGGTTGATGAATTAGGGTTTAATGTTGAGAGTTGAGGGTTGAGGGTTGAGGGTTTAGGGATAGGGTTGATGGTCAAGGGATTAGGGTTAAAGAAGAGTGTCGAGGGTAGAGGGATTAGGGATAGGGTTTAGGGTTGAAGGTTTAAGGATTTAGGGTTGAGGCTTTAGGGATGAGGGTTAAGGGATTAGGGTTTAAGATATAGTGTTGAGTGTCGAGTGTGTAGGGATAGGTTTTAGGGTTCAAGTTTTAAGGGTTAAGGGTCGAGGGATTAGAGTTAAGGGTTGAGGGATTAGAGTTAAGGGTTGAGGGATTAGGATTTGACGTTGAGGGTTGAGTACATTGAGGTTTGAGAGTTGAGGGTTTCGAGATAGGGTTGAGGGTCGAGGGATTAGGGTTAAAGTAGAGTGTGGAGGGTATAAGGATTAGGGATAGGGTTGGAGGGTTTAGGGATAAGGGATTAGGGTTTAAGGTATAGTATCGAGCCCGTTGAGGGTTTAGGAATAGGGATAGCATTTAAGGTTTAGGGATGAGGGATTAGAGTTGAGGGATGATGGATTAGGGTTGAGGGTTGAGGGATTAGGGTTTAGGGATAAGGTTTAGGGTTGAGGGTTGAGCGATTAGGGTTTAAGGTATAGTGTTGAGGGTTTAGGGATAGGGTTTAGGGTTGAGGGATTAGAGTGAAGAGTCGAGGGGTTAGGATTTGACATTGAGGGTTGAAGATTGAGGCTTTAGGGTTTAGGGTTTAGGGATAGGATTAAGGGATTAGAGTTAAGGGTTGAGGGATTAGGGTTTGATGTTGAGGGTTGAGGGTTGAGGTTTGAGGGTCAAGGGTTTAGGGATAGGGTTGAGGGTCAAGGGATTAGGGTTAAAGTAGAGTGTCGAGGGTATAAGGATTAGGGATAAGGTTGGAGGGTTTAGGGATAAGGGATTAGGGTTTAAGGTATACTATCGATCTCGTTGAGGGTTTAGGAATAGGGATAGTGTTTAGGGTTAGGGATAGGGTTTAGGGTTGTGGGATTAGAGTTAAGGGTTGAGGGATTAGGATTTAACGTTGAGGGTTAAGGGTTGAGGCTTTAGGGTTTAGGGTTTAGGGATAGGGTTGAGGGTCGAGGGATCAAAGTTAAGGGTTGAGGGATTAGGGTTTGACATTAAGGGTTGAGTACATTGAGGTTTAAGGGTTGAGGGTTGAGGGATAGGGTTGAGTGTCGAGGGATTAGGGTTAAAGTAAAGTGTCAAGGGTATAAGGATTAGGGATAGGGTTGGAGGGTTTAGGGATAAGGGATTAGGGTTTAAGGTATAGTATCGAGCCCGTTGAGGGTTTAGGAATAGGGATAGCGTTTAGGGTTTAGGGATGAGGGATTAGAGTTGAGGGATGACAGATTAGGGTTGAGGGTTGAGGGATTAGGATTTAGGGATAAGGTTTAGGGTTGAGGGTTGAGGGATTATGGTTTAAGGTATAGTGTTGAGGGTTTAGGGATAGGGTTTAGGGTTGAGGGATTAGGATTTGATGTTGAGGGTTAAGGGTTGAGACTTTAGGGTTTAGGGTTTAGGGATAGGGTTGAGGGTTGAGGGATTAGAGTTAAGGGTTGAGGGATTAGGGTTTGACGTTGAGGGTTGAGAGTTGAGGTTCAAGGGTCGAGGGTCGAGGGTTTAGGGATAGGGTTGAGGGTCAAGGGATTAGGGTTAAAGTAGAGTGTCGATGGTATAAGGATTAGGGATAGGGTTGGAGGGTTTAGGGATAAGGGATTAGGGTTTAAGGTATAGTATCGAGCCTATTGAGGGTTTAGGAATAGGGATAGTGTTTAGGGTTTAAGGATAGGCTTTAGGGTTGAGGGATTAGAGTTAAGGGTTAAGGGATTAGGATTTGATGTTGAGGGTTAAGGGTTGAGGCTTTAGGGTTTAGGGTTTAGGGATAGAGTTGAGGGTCGAGGGATTAGAGTTAAGGGTTGAGGGATTAGGGTTTGACGTTGAGGGTTGAGTACATTGAGATTCGAGGGTTGAGGGTTTCGAGATAGGGTTGAGGGTCGAGGGATTAGGGTTAAAGTAGAGTGTCGAGGGCATAAGGATTAGGGATAGGGTTGGAGGGTTTAGGGATAAGGGATTAGGGTTTAAGGTATAGAATCAATCCCGTTGAGGGTTTAGGAATAGGGATAGTGTTTAGGGTTTAGGGATGAGGGATTAGAGTTGAGGGTTAAGGGATTAGGGTTTAGGGATAAGGTTTAGGGTTGAGGTAGATAAGGAGTGACTGAGAGACACAGAGAGGGGAGAGGTAGAGAGGTGAGGGGGAGAGATAAGTGAGATATAGAACATGAGCTGATGGAACTAGAGGTGAGATATTGTAAAGGTGAGTTACGCACAAATATTTATGGATCAATCTATAGTAGGACAAAACATGAGCGCGTTATAACGCGCTCACGTTTTGTCCTGCTATAGAAATGGTAAAAAAGTGTTGACCCCCGTGATCTAGGCCCACATGCTCTATTTTCATGTTGATTATGCGCATGCTCCGACAAAAAAGAAGTGCTTTCATGTTGTTGGGAAGTTTACATGCACATTTTACACATTCTACCACCTTTGCATGATCTTTCCACCACCTTTTCTACTTTGCCAACTTGAGAAGGAGGAAATAACATAGTTTTCACACCAAGTTTGATATATATCTATTCAAGTTTCAATTTTTGTAGTGTTACAATGTTAATTGTGATTCAATTTTAGGAATTTAACATTATAGATTCGTTAATAGTATTGTTGTTAGTAATTATATTTGAGTGTTATTCAATTTAACATTGAAAAGGAAGCAAGTGGTGAAAAACTCAAATTGTTGAGGAGTTTGATGCAAGAAGAAAAAAACACTACATAATTGGGTGCTTTCTCCATTCGAATCTTTATTTTTTAGGTATATCAAGTATTTACATGCATGTTCTTTACATTTTCCTTAATTCTATTTGAATTACTTTATCATGCTTTATCATACATGTTTAAAATAGACACATTCCCAATCAAGAAAGCAGCCTACAATCTCACATGATGCCATGTATATTTTCTACACTTGGGCTCTTTAATAATTATGTGTAATAAATAGACCTTAACATACCATGATGTCTCTAAACATCACCTAACACATGGTTTTGTTAGGTTTCCTCAAAGAAAACTTCTTCTCCTCAGATTTCCTACCAAAAGCTCATCATAGCATACTAGAACAAACCTACTACAACCCATTCCACTGATCAAAAGTGAATCAAATTAGTGGAATGGCCAAAAAATGCATGATTCTTACCAAAACCCTAGATAAGGGTTTCTTAAATTGTTTTCAAGAAAATGAGTCTTACTCTACTCTAGAATTGTTTCAAGATGCCAAACTATATGCAAATGAATGTCAACTCACTCTAGTTTCCTGCCACCACCATAGTCCTTCAGTTGCACTAATGGTGCAGGGGCACCTAGGTTGTCATGCCTCTAAGAGGGGTCAAAAAATGAAATTTTATTTTGATTGAATCAATTGTATGTAATAAGGTTTTCTATGACCATTTCATTTCTTTTTAAGTCACTTTGAGTCATTTGGGGTCAGTTTGAGTCTTTAAGTCTTGTTGCAAAAAAGTGTTAATGTTGTCAAGTTGCACAAAGCAAATTTTGTATTTTTGGTGTCCTTCTCCTGATTTGACCAAACTGATAGTTCAAACATGTCCGGATGGATACATTTAGGCTAGGAATGGTTTTTTTTTCACCCAAACATGTCAAAACAGTCTGAGCTACATTGTATCGACGATATCCCTGAAGAGTCCAAAGTGCAAAAAGGTAGCAATCTTTGACAAGATGTTACTCGAAAACTATGTCACTTAGAAACATTTTGTCTGAGGCAACATGATCATGTAGAGTGCCTCTACAATAACCTCCTCAGTTTTTTATATCTCTGAGGCATTTGCCCATGGTGAAAGGTTTTTTGCTACCCCAAAAATCGTCAGAAGGAGGCAGTGTAAAGTTGCAAAGGGGTGTAACTTTCGTCCTGCTCCTGATGCAACCAAACTGACTATTTCAACGCATCCATATGGGTACATTTATGCTAGGCATGGTCCTATTTTTCACCCAAACATGTCAAAATAGTCTGAGCTACATTGTACTGACGATATCCCTGAAGAGTCCAAAGTGCAAAAAGGTAGCAATTTTTGACAAGATGTTACTCAAAAACTGTGTCACTTAGAAACATTATGTCTAAGGCAACATGATCATGTAGAGTTCCTCTATAATAACCTCTCTTAGTTTTTTATATCTCTGAGGCATTTGCCCGTGGTGAAAGGTTTTCTGCTGCCCTAAAAATCGTCAGAAGGAGGCAGTGTAAAGTTTCAAAGGGGTGTAACTTTTGTCTTGCTCCTGATGCGACCAAACTAACTATTCCAACACGTCTGGATGGGTACATTTATGCTAGGCATGGTCCTATTTTTCACCCAAACATGTCGAAACAGTCTGAGCTACATTGTACCGACGATATCCCTAACGAGTCCAAAGTGCAAAAAGGCAACAATTTTTTGACGAGATGTTACTCAAAAATTGTGTCACTTAGAAACAATCCATCTAAGGCAACACATTCATGTAGAGTGCCTCTACAATAACCTCTCTCAGTTTTTTATATCTCTGAGGTATTTGCCCATGGTGAAAGGTTTTTTGTTGCCCCAAAAATCATCAGCAGGCAGTGTAAAGTTGCAAAGGGGTGTAACTTTTGTCCTGCTCCTGATGTGACAAAATGACTATTTCAATGCATCTGGATGGGTACATTTACGCTAGGCATGGTCCTATTTTTCACCCAAACATGTCAAAACAGTCCGAGCTACATTGTACCAATGATATCCCTAAAGAGTCCAAAGTGCAAAAAGGCCACAATATTTGATGAGATGTTACTCAAAACCAGTGTCACTTAGAAACATTATGTCTAAGGCAACGCAATCATGTAGAGTGCCTCTACAATAACCTCTCTCAGTTTTTTATATCTCTAAGGCGTTTGCCCGTGGTGAAAGGTTTTCTTCTGCCCCAAAAATTGTCATATGGAGGCAGTGTAAAGTTGCAAAGGGGTGTAACTTTTGTTCTTCTCCTCGTGTGGCCAAACTGACAATTCCAACGCATCTGGATGGGTATGTTTAGGCTAGGCATGGTCCTATTTTGCACCTAAACATGCTGAAATAGTCTGAGCTACATTATACCGACATATTAAATTATTAACAACTATTGAATCATATAAACACATAGAAATCATTTTAAAGCATAAACTAACTCCTCCAAGTCAAGGCGCAGATTAAGGTATGTGAAAAAACTAAATATTGAATGGACGCCTAAGCTAGATGAAGACTTTTTACCCACCTCATCCTTCAATCATTATAATTGTTCTCAAAAGACATCATCAAAACATGAAAAAACTCCAAGACTTGTAGTTTTAAGTTGATTTCCTCCAAGGCGCCAATGTGAGGTTGTTTTGATGGAAAAGGGTGCCTTGATTCATGATGTTGAATCTCCTTCCTCCTAGGCGCCAAAATGGATAGTTTAGACAAGAAAAGGCGCCTTAGTATACTTAGCTCATTTCTTGGCAATTTGATGGCTTCAATCACTTGTTCAAACCTATAGGAGACCATTTTACACTTAGGCACTAGATCTTAGGATATAGAACATCTTCCTTCAAGGTGACAAAATGAGGTTATTTAGAGACAAAAGTGCACCTCCATACAAGATGCTTATTCTCCTTCCACTTAGGCACTCATTCATGATGATCTAAGTGACAATAGGCACCTAGACTTCCTTTGGTAAGATTTAGTCATTTTGAAGGTTCTAACACTAGGTGCTACAGTTGGAAGTGATTTGAAGTTCACCCAAAATGGATGGTGGAGACAAGAAAAGGTGCCTAGGCTTCTTTTGACAATTTTCAAAGTCTTCCTAATATTATGTTATATTGACCCTTAGGCGTAAATGGATGATCTAGGATGACTGTAGGCGCATATCCAAGGTGATATCTTTCTAGGTGCAATCTTCACTAAGTTTAGACTTCACTTTACATCAAGGCACCAAAATGGATAGTTTAGAGAGAGGCAAAAATGTGCCTAGAGGTATGATGCTCAGTTTGATGTGTTTGATCAACTTTGATAATCAAGATGAATTGTCTCCCTTAAGGCTCCCTCCTTTATACTTTGAAACATCCTTTCAATATCAAGGTGCAATTTTGAGGTTGTTTGGATGATGAAAGGCGCCTTGAGTTCTAGGCAGAGTTTTGAGGTTGTGTAAGTAGAGAAATGCACCTAAGGTCTTAAAGCAAATTTGCGCCTAAAACTAAAAATCTCTTAGGTATGACTTATGGAAGCCTATAGCCCCAATGTTATGTTGCATACTAAAATTAGGTAAGACTCAATGTAATCTCATAACCTCACCTTATATGCAAGAGGAATTACATTTAATAGCCACAATGATCATTAGGTGCTCATAAGCATATGATTTTGACTATCTTATTCAAAACAACAAACATACTCTTTGCATCCCAATATGGTATAATAACAAGAAATTAAGAAATATTTTCAATTGACCAACTCATAAAGAATATGGATCAGCATACTCATTTGAATATTTTCAATTGAGCAACTCAAAGAATATTAATATTTTTTGTTCAACATGATGATTCATTTTTTTTTAAATACAACTTTTATCTTTTAGTTCCAAAATGAGGTTTAAGTGATACTTGAATAACAATAGCTAGCTTATTGGATCAACAAACATCCTATGTAATACAATTAGACTTTAAATATTTGAAGTAGCCATCTACAAATATCCATTCAAACATGGATTTATAATGCAAGTATGGATGCCATCAATAAAAAAGATTTGTATTAACCAAATATCCATATAGGCATACATCAATATATGTCGATATAAGTATAACAAAAATACAAAATAGCCATATAGGCTTACAAGAATGCCATATAGGCATACAATGTCAACTATATGCAATACAAAATATATGTCCACAAATGCCATATAGGAATACAACAAAGGAACACAATAAAAAGTCATTCCCCTCTGGTTGGTGAAGAGAATGTATTTAAGTACAGGCATAAGTGCAACACCACAATGGCCATTGGAGTGCACTTATCTACTAGGTCCTCTCTCCTATAAGGTGAGAACAATGTCACTCGGAGAAATTGTTAGTCCCTACATGTGGCAAGAATACTTATGTTTTCACCAAAGTATATTTGTTTGCATTGTAAGTTGTGCCAAGGAGAAAAATTGAACATATGGCTAATATTTTTTATTTCTTCAGTTTTTCTCATGGAAGAAATTATTATTTTTATTTTTCCAATTGCTCTAGGATTTTTTGGGAACATTTTAAAAATTCTAATTTGTAAAAATCAAACAAAATACTTTGTCCAATCACAAATCATGTAAGGAAAAATTCAAGAGGTTTATAATGTTCCTTTTTTTTCTAGCTACAAAGACCATAAAAAAGTAGAAATTAGTAGTTAAGTTTTCCAACAATGCTTCATGCATGCATATTGTTTTCATTTGGACACTTTTGTATTACACACATATTTATTGCATGTCTTAGACATATTTTTCCTTGTTCATGTTTCAACTTTCTATTTTCATCTTTTCATATCCATGTTAACACTCTATTTTTCTTTATGGGTTTAGCACTTCAATGGAAGCACCAATAACGCAAATAGTGGTGGTTTTGCTGAGTGTGTATTTTGTTAACTATTAATCTAGCTAATTTGAAGGATCCCAAAGCTACGCCAAAATCATGGGTGAATGTGACACTTTTTATGAAGGGGATGACCATGATACAAATTTACAATTCATATTGTAGTTTCATATTTTTCATTCCTCTTGAATTCTTGTGTTTTCTATGGTGGATTGAAAAACAAATGAAATCAACACATTAACTTAAGTGACCTAACAATCCACTTGAGTAAGCACATTTTTCTTATTCCTTTTTAGATGGTTACAAATTATCTAGTTACAATATGTTACCTTCACTAATTTGTTTTCTTCAAAACCTTTAGGCTCTTGCCTATCACAATAATATGGGTTTAAGATAAAGTAAAGAATAAACCAAAAGCTAGAAGATGTGATAACAAGGAAATCATAGTTTAGGTCTTGATGCTTTAACAAGGTAAAATATTCTCCTTTTTCAACGATGCCATTATCTATCATTAACAAACATTATTCAGTTCTTCAAATAAAAATTATTCACATGAACTGTTCTACTTCAATTGTTGATTCTTCAAAAAATTAAATTTCTAAACCTAAAATATTTTATATTTCTTCTTAAATCATATTTATATTTTTTAATCATTGCCTACAGTAAAGCCATCTTTTCTCTACTCAACAACACCAAACCCATCAACGTCTTTATAAACACTAATAGAGGGCATGCATGTAGGAGTGCAAGTAGAATTATTTCATACAATAAATCATATTTTATTATAATAGACTTCAAAACAAGTTTTATAGGAACCTAAGGTCATGCTTTCAGTTCAAGAAAGTCTAAAGAAACTCTATGCTAGAAAGTCTAAAAAGATGAGCAATATTGTTTCTTATCTTGTGCTACCATTTACAATGGACATATTGTTTTTATGTACTTTTCCTGTGACACTTAATATGGGCTATATAAAAGGGGCATGAACGAAATTCCAATAAGAGAAGCTTATGCTTTATTGCTAAAGAGCATAGGGATGCTTGTATTGATTAATAATTGTACTCTTGCAGCTAAATGGAACCCTTGAACTAAATGTGGAGCTTTTAGAAGTACAACAAAGTAATCCATTCCAGTGATTTTGATTTGACTAAGGGTTCGATACTTTTTGTGCATCCCTTGACATTTATTGTTTCATAGAGATGTCTACATCCATTTGATAGGTCCGTGTAATTATTATAAAATTGGGCTCTTTTTGAAAAAATGGTGGTTCTCTTCAGTTTTTATTTAAATAAATGGACAATTCATTTGTGTTTCGTTTGTGATTTCAATTTTTAAAGAACGTTCATTCGTGCTGTTATATTAACAAATAACTGAAATTTTTGAATTAATACGTATTTGCTCATTCCATTGTTTTAGTTTGGGGTTGAATGATCTTATTTCGAACATGATATTCTACATTTTCTTAGTTGTTACTTTAAATTAAAAAATAGCAAAGATACACATCATAGTAATTGAATCAAGTTGAGATCTCTCGATATCAATGCTAGCTGCTACCATACCAAGAAAATATTCAACATGGAAAAAATCCTTTCAGACTACTCCTACAGTATAATACCATTCTAACATATTCAAAGGTGAAGGCAACATAAATGTAGACATATAGCAAGATATTAGTCAGAGGAGTGGGCGGGATCTAGTGATGATGTCCACTTTTATATCAAAAGAATCACTGTCAAAATCCGCTATGCTCATCTTGATTTCAGCGCAGTATATTAAATGGGCATTCCATACTACTCTGATAAATATCATTTTGCTTTATTTGATTTTAATACACAAATTTACAAGTTCTTCTTTCAGCAGCGAGGCATAGTGGCTATTACTTTGGTCTTGGACTGCCTTGTATTCTTCTCTGATTTCTCTGTTGTCCTGTTGTTCTATGATCGCCAGCCGTAAACAGCCTGTGGATTGTAAACCACCAACTGTACGGATGGGTCGACAAGTCCAGCAGTCGACTGCATCTAACGACCAAAATGGTTCAGCTCCTTTCGACTGTTCCTGCCGTACTATTTGGCCTTGCTAAGTAAGCATGTTAGCCAGGCTGAGGAAGGGAATGAAATGGCCCTGCGCCATGTAAGGGAACATCACTACATGTTTACTTTCTTTACTTTCTGCTCTGTGGGCTGTCTTCTCTCAAGTCGTCGCCCTCCCGTGCCTACTTCTTAAGGCCGGATTTGATGTAACATTTTCATTTTTTATTTTTTTTTAACTTAAGGTTATGACTGGTGAACCTTATCCGCCTCCCCTAAACAGAACCGAACGTGTCTTTTTTTGTGTTTTCTGCGGGCCAGCCATGCCTCTGTTATAATGCCAGATTCTCCAGACTGATCTTACTTTTTTTATCCGAAATATTGAAGTTACAACTGGGGAACCTTATCTGCCTCATGTAAATAGTCATAAGGTGTTTTTTTGTTTTCTGTTGGCCAGCGATGTTTGCTTGTTAAAGCTGGATTCTACCTTATTTGATTCACGTACACAGCTGAACGGCATGTCCTTTTTATGTTTTTGGCCGGCGGCACGGCTGGATTTTACCTTAAATCCCCCGGGCCTTATGTAAAGAGCGGTTCAAATTGCCCAAAGGAAAAAGGAACGCAGAAGATACAAATATGAGCAAAGTAAGCCTTTGACATTACATTTTCAGGCAATAAATTTTACAACCACGGGCATGGTCAGTTTGAATCGTCAAAATTTTCTCCAGAGAATATATATAACTTGAAATTCCGGCCCAGCACCGACGTCATCTTGTTTCTATTGCAATAAATCCCAAAATACTAAGACGATTTCAGGACCCACTGATAATAAAAGATACACAATAAACAAGTGGAGAAAAAAACCATTCACAATGAGAGCCAGGCTGTGCGCCACAGGTCACAGTGAATCGTGACAGCCTTGTCTTTCTCCACAAATCTTGTCGACTAGAGACAACAAAATGGGCACTTACTAGTAATAAGTATTGCTAGTTTCTAAGACTTCCTCCTTGGTGAGAGCTAGATGGTATTATAAATTAAATTAATTAATATGTATAGGAATAGAAAATGATAACTAAGACTGGATCAATTTAAAGATTGATGATGATTCGTTTGGATTATTAGGAGTGTAGGGAATAAATGACATGATGATTTGGGAATCTTATGATTTAATAGAGAAAACATATACACCAATGATCAATGACTCTTACTGAGATAAAAATTAGAAAGGAGCGATCACCTAATACACATGATAGTGAGATGAACAAAATACAATGCAATTTTTTTTTTTGAATTTTTAGATATAGTATTTTTTGAGATGAAGAGCATTGGCAGTTTCACCAAACTCTTCACCTTCCATGTTGCACAAATCTTCGCTCACAATGTACAAAACTTTCCAGTCTATATGAAACTTTCTTTGATTTATTTTCTTCTTATTCTTTATTCTTCCTCTTCTAAGTACTAGATATCTTACTTCAATTGATTGGGTGGACGAATCTCCACTTTCACTTGAGCTTATCAAATGTGGTTGAGTAGGAGACCATTTATCGAATAGAACATTTTATAGAAATTCAAACTCATGTCTCTACTTCAAATATGTTCTTGATCCTTGATGGATTTTGAAGTTGTTGATTTTCAAGGAGGGCAAAATTGATGCTTACCTTCCTAATCTCTTGTAGGTCTAGATCCATGGAATAGTTTGCATACTCTTTGGGTGGTTCCAAAACCATTGGGTTCATTGTTCTAATGGTTATGCATATCATATTTTATTATCAAAACTCACCCACAGTTACTTCATCTTTGTTAGGGAATATTTCAAATGCTTACACTTCAACTTGAGGCATTTCCTAATTATCATTTGATCTAGTGGAGCTTTGAAGTGAGTAATTAATTGTAGGTTTTTCACTTATGGGTGACTTGAGAAAGGCCTTGGAGTCATCTTCAAATTCATCATCTTTGGAATTGGTAGAGATACAACCATCAATTTTATCAAAACGAGAGAAGATTATGACATTTGGGAACCTTTATCCCATCACTTCTCTAGGTGGAGTTTCATTTATTTGTGGATTTTGGATGGTCTTAGTCCTTGGTCTAAGGATAATTCTAGATTCATTTCTAGAATCTTCCCCTTTATTGTTAGTTAAGATGCTTGGATCCAACCTTTCAAGGCTATAAGATATGCTAATGATTTCTAGAGGGATGTGGTTTGTGGGAGGTGTCCATTTCAAGGGGGTGGCCATGTAGCCTCATTTGTTGGAAACTTTTGGAACATATTAGTCATTAATGGTCTAGGCATGAGCTCAATTTATTCTTTTGATGCATCCTCTTTACAATCCATAAAGATATTAGCACCTAAAGACACATTGGTCATACAAACTTGATTAGTCCCTTCCAAAGGGAATTGGAAGGGTTCATCTTTTTCAGAATAATTCAAATATTTTTGTGAGTATCTAAATATGGAGATAGTTGTAACCTAGTTTGAACTTTATCTCTTTTTAACATGGAGGTCTTTGGGTCTTTTACTATTTTTCCTATTTCTTTCTCTTTCTCAAGTGAATCATTTGTGGTATAGGTTCGAGGATCACAACCTTTTTCATAGCTAACTCGATCTCTATAGATATCCACACTCTCTTTTTTATTCATGTCCCTTTTCAACATATTAAAAGGCCGAAGATGATGAATTTGGAGATAACTCCAAAGCCTTATTCAAGCCACTTGTAAGAGAAAATTATAATTAATCCATCACCTCAAATCTCCACTAGATTGAATATTAATTGGGAGATACCTCAAGTCAAAGTGGAGGTAGTTGAAACGTTCTCTAATGAAGATGAAGTGTGGGTGAGTTTTGATGGAAAAAGATGAGACATATAACCATTGGAACAACAAACTAGATAGTCTTGGAACTACCTAAAGAGCATGTAAACTAGGCCACGAATATACACTCGAAAGAGAATAAGAAGGTAAGCATTAAGAGAGAGAGAGAGAGAGAGAGAGAGAGAGAGAGAGAGAGAGAGAGAGAGAGAGAGAGAGAGAGAGAGAGAGAGAGAGAGTATGGAAAGACCATGCCACCTAGAGACATCTCATTTATTCTTATAGTTAGGAAGTGACATCCTTTAAAATATCCTCTCTCAGTGTCATCTATCCCAAAGTCATCTTCTTATAAGTACTAGTGTTGAATCTAAATTTGCAAAAAGGAATTTTGAGTAGTGCTAGGGTGTAGAATGAGTAACTTTGTAAACATTAAACTAATAGTGCTAACATGTCTAGTTGGGTGGATTTAGCAAGGGGAGGCCTCATTCTTCCATCGAGGGCTCCCAAACCTTCCAAGTTACAACTGTTAGATGAGGTCTCTTAAGAGACCTATAGAGATTTTCCCTCTATTCTCGTTTCGACTAATTTAACTTCTCTCCTTTGTGGGAATTTTTCATGTGTTCACAACATGGCTTCAACAATGTTTGTGTTCTTATTCTTTTTAGAAGATTTGGATTTCAAGTTTTATAAGTAGCACAAACAGTCATTTTGAATTGATATTTTGATCATTGGTGGCTAAATATTTCTGTGATAGGTAAAATCTAAGATGCAAACATAAATGAAAGATAAACCAAATCAAATACAATTCACCTTCCTTTGCATTCACAAATCCAGCTTCACTAATTGAGTGTACTGAAGTGCACCTAACTCCAATCAATTACTCTTTGCTACGTTGATATGTGGATTGCTCAATTGGTCAGCATAACCTTGTGATATGAGGATGATAAGATCTAGAATGATTTCAACGGCGTTATGTTGTATGAAGATCGAAGATGATCATAGGTTGAGAGGACATTCAATTTATAGATTTCCAAAAGTGAATATCAACGGTTGTGAATGATCAGATAAATCAATGGCTAGAATTGGTTGAGAGGATGTGAGAAAATGAGAGAGTGACAAGTGTCCTTGTCCTCTCATGCATCAGGGGAGTTAACGGATTTGATTGGAGAGTTGACTGAGTTGATTACTTAGTTAACTATATCGATTGATTTGTTAACTAAATTGATTGACTAGTCAACTAAATTGACTGACTTGTTAACTGCTTTGATTGATTTAGTTAACTAATTTGATTGATTAGTTATCTAAACTGATTGAGAGTGAATTATGGAGGAGAGGGAATAACAGGAAATTAAATAAATTAATTATTTAATTTCATGCACATGGATAAATAAATAAAATATTGAATTTTATTTATTTTAAAGGAAATGGAATATTAGCTTTAATTAAATAAATAATTTAAATTTATTTAATTAATGTGTGGAGGAAAATTGATTTAATTACATAATTAGAATTATTTAATTAATATGGAGGTTAAATTGATTTAATTATTAGAATTATTTAATTAATATGGAGGATAAATTGATGGTGATTGATAGATGAATTTAATCAAATAATTAAGAATTATTTAATTAAAGTGAAGTATGGTAGATGAATGCCTGATATGGGAACAAGACAATTTTAGGTGTCTACATTTTACCCCTCTTTGAGATGGTGTTGCGAAGTAACATCATTTCAAAGAAGTTTAAAACATAGTGCTATGTTGGATAGAAGAAGATTTTGGTTTAGAAGAACAATATGATTGGATTAGAAATGATGATGCCCCAGTTGGGTAGAAGTACTTAGTAGATTAATTAATAGGTTGAATGATGCCCCCTCGAGAGGACAGATGAATTGGAAGAATACAAGTATGCTCTCAAAATGAATGGATATGAAGAAAAGAGGGAGATAGAAGATGGAGAACACAATAGAGAAAAATGAAGAAAATAAAAGAATGGATGATAGAATGATGGGTTTATGAGTAGTTATGCTGACTTGATTAGAGAAATCTTATAGTTTGATATAGCACTAGACATTATGCACCAAGGTATAAGGACCATGGTGACGATATGTCTTGTGCACCCAGTGTAATACAACCTTGTCTAGACATATGAGGAAGGATACTTAGAGCATTAAAGTCCTAATGCACAGAAGGTATGATATGACCTTAGATGCCAAGGATAATGCAAAAAGCTATTCCAACATACACAAGATATGAATATTAGCTAGACAGATATGGACTTGAGACAAATGCAAGATAAAAAAGATGACACACACAAGCAAGCAAGCATGCACAAATGCTACAAAAACAAACAAGGTATTCCCCTTGTCAAGCTATAAATTAATGGTCGATTGATTGATTGATTGATTTGATGATGATGATGATGATGATGATGATGATGATAGTGTTATCATTGTGGGAAATGATATATCCCTAGATCAACACAAGGATGCAGGATTGAAATATCCCATTGATGATTGATTGATGATGATTAATTGATTTTGTTTACGACAAGATTAGGATCAAGACCAAATAATGTGATTGGAATATTTGGCTAGATTGATTGACTAGATTGGTATGGGTTAAGGATGACTTGCATTTGGTTTATTGCTTGGATTTTTTGATATTTGAGTTTTTTTGTATTTTTGAGATTTTTTTATTGTTTTTGGATATTTTTGAGATTTTTTGGTTGTTTTTGAATATTTTTGAGATATTTTTATTGTTTTTAGATATTTTTGACATTTTTTGGTTGTTTTCTGAATATTTTTGAGATTTTTTTATTCTTTTTTGATATTTCTTGGTTGTTTTTTGAATATTTTTAAGATTTTTTTATTGTTTTTGGATGTTTTTGAGTTATTTTGATTGTTTTTGGATATTTTGTGATTTTTTTATTGTTTTCAAATGTTTTTGTTTTATGGGATGGCATTGTATTGGAGTTTGGATAGCCGTGTTGCTAGAGACCAATGACAAGGGAAAACCAGGTCTAGATGTAAGGATGAAGGTGGGATTTAGATAAATGAACAAAAGGATGGGTGATAAATAAATGGAATGGAAGATGCAATAATGGGATGGATAAAGGATAGGTGATAGTGCATGGGATAGAAAGCTCATGATAGAGGGATGGATAAAAGGATAGACAATAGTGGATGGAATAGATATATGTTTCATAAGTGAGCTAGAATGTGATCCCCAAAAACTATGTCGCATATGAATAACATGCCCCATTCTAGGTAGTATGTTTAGGATTTTACATGACAAAACTTAGGACGAGAGGATGATTGGATTGGTTGGCTTAGGACGAGAGGATGATTAGATTGGTTGAAAAGGATGAGGTATATCAAGAGATTTTCTAAAGTATTTTTCAACATTTTGCCCCTATGTCTTTATCAAGATCAAAAGGAGGAAGGATGGATGGATGGATAGATGGGAGAGGTATCTAGGTATAATGGCTAAGGATGGTAGGATAGGATATGATATGATGAGGGAGATAGGAAGGAAATGATAGGTTAGATGAGACAATGTGCCCCCAAGTGTAAGACACATAGATAGTCAACCTACACATGACACCTATTTACCAGGTTTTCATCATGATACTTATCCAAGGCATCTGTTTACCAAGTTTTCACCATTGGACGAAGGGATTTCTCTTTATTATTTTGATTTTTTTCTTTTTTCTTTTTTTCATTTTTTTAGAATACTTGGATGGAATAGGTGGATATGAACAAGGACGCAAGCATCTAGTTCCCTAAAATGTGATAGTCCCATTTAAAGATGGATGACACATATGGACCATGTCAAATATCATTATGCTCATAGATGTTGGTAGGGGATTGCATGAGAGGGAGATGGAGTAGGTGGATAATGGCTTATGATGTGGATTATGGATGGAAGGATTATGCAAGGATGGATGGGACATAGTGGATTATGATGTGGATTATGGATGGAAGGATAGTAGATTATGATGTGGATTATACAACAGCATGGACCATAGAGATATGATGGGTGAAATATGTAGGATAATGGATTAAATATGGGGAGATGGAGGTATGTGGGAATGTTGTGGAATGGAAAGGAACCAAGACCAATGGTTGTACACACCATGATAAATATTTAAGCTTTTGATTAGAAGGAGGTGTAGGAAGTAATGGACGTGTTTTCTTAGGGGATGGTCGATGTAGGAATTTAGGTACCCATACATATTTATGATTTTTATGATTTTTGTATTGGGATTTATGGGATGAAGTGAGATTTTTGGGATTTATGGGATGTGAATGCTTCATTTGACTTTATTTCTTTTTGCTTAGGGACCCAAACCATTTTATTTTTGGACTTTTCTTGTGAAAGTATGGGCTTGGGTAGCCTTTTGGGTAGATTTTGCTTGGACTCTTTGCATTGATGCCCTAAGACATAAGTATCTTTAGGATTTTTTTCTTTATGGGTAGAGGCATCCAAATTTTCATTTGTGAATCCTATGGACTAGTTGGATGCTTCATGTTTGGTCTATGTGTGCATTTATTGATCATGATTCAGAATGTGAGGGGATTTATGGATGGAGGGATTAAAAATGGATTTGTGGATAAATGGATAAGGGGATTGGATGATAGGGATATTAGGCATTAGGATAAGTGGAGGTAGAGTGGATGGGGGGATATTAGGAGTTGGAAGTAGTGGAGGTAAAGTGGATGAAGGAAGGTGTATGGTCACATGCTTTTGGGATTTGTAGGATGATGGCAGAGGAATGGCAACATATGTTTTGGGGATATGATGTGGTTTATGATGGAAAGGAGTGGATTTAGAAGGCATCGAGGTAGTACCAACATCTTGAGATTGCTTTTCTTGGGGAATATAACCAAGGCCATATGAATGTTTAGGGATTCATTTGTAATGTGCTTAGTTGCATATATAAGAATGTTTAGGGATTCATTTGTAAACTAGAAGATGATTATGAACTTTTAGCGCTCTTATGATTTGAGAGCATTCAAAGTATTCATTGTTGCAGAGCAGACTTCTCTTGTTATTGTGTTTGTTATGCATATTTGGCTTCATCTTCTCATGATGTGAAAGATTTTCATCCTTATGTGAGCTACACCTCTGAGGTGACATTTATTTGTGTTTTCAATCATTTATCAATTGATTTTTGCCTCTATCCCATAGAGATACACACTCTCTATCTAACAATGGTGTTTGGAAGACTTGAATGTCCTTCTGGGGCTTGACTGGGGCAAGCTCCTAGACACCACAACCCCCAACCCCCTTTTCTGTGATTGCAAGTTATAGGTACAAAAAGTGAAAGAAGTGGAGTTGCAAGGAAGCATAACAGAGTGTCATAATTATAGATCTGAGAAGAAAACTAGGACTTGGACTCGAGCGCCCACACCAGTACCCTCCGGATCCTGAAACACAAAAATCTCCATAACAGCAAGAATAGGTTACAGACAACTTTCAGAGATCCTAACAGAAAATAATAGGTTGGACTTGGGTGCCCGCTCATTAGTCGTAGACTTTCCTGCATCTAGAATCTTGAAGTTTGGTATGTATTTACTTTGAATATTATATTTCTGTCTATGGACATTTGTCGTGTTTCATCCGTTTATTTACGATTTTATGAAATTAGGGTTTTAAGCATAATCAGGCTTTTATTAATCAATTAATCAACAATTTCCAAGTTTCCTCTTCATTCCAAGTGACACTAAATCTGAAGCAGAACCCTCTTATAAAGATTGTGGCTTGACTCAATTTATGTCTTTGAATGTAAGGTGTGAAAGGAGGATTTAACCTACACATTCATTGAAATTGAAAACCCCTCTTTGCTATGAAACATTTTAGTGAACCCATGTTTTATTTGAATTTTGCACCTTGTTGAGTGTTGTACTTTAGATTTGCATTCATTTCATTCATCATTTCATATTGCATTTGAAAATTTACAAAATAATTAAAAAATTTGAAAAATTTGGCATTTTAGGCTTGCGTTTTGAAATAATTTTAATTAATTTCCCTTTAATTTTTGATTTTTAAATTAGACCTGATGTAAATTATAGAAATTCATCACATTATAATCCTTTGCATTGCATTTTAAATTTGCTCTAGGGTTTAAAAAACTTGCATTTTTCAATAAATTTTGACTTATTTTGCATATAGAAATGCATTATAGGTGTGTTGTGAAGGATATTGCTACATTATTGGATTGATATTAAGCTTATTAATCACAGCCCCTCATAAATTTCTTCACAACACTTCTTCTTTTAGTGATTTGCATTAAAAAGAAAAAGTGAAAAATCAAGCATTTTAGATTTTAAAAATATCTTGTTCCTTGGGATTGTTTTATTAGTTTGTGCATTTCAAATGTTGTATCCTTTTTCATGAGTCTTATAACCCACTACCCTAATAGAAATATCCCTTTAAGGAGAAGTATTAGACTAATGGGTTCTAGTGCCCCTAAAAGCAACGGTATTCCTACCTCTGAAAATCTATTAAACACATTCTTTACAAAAGGAGAGACACAAATTTTGCAAGATACTATATCTCCTACAACTACAATGGAAGAGAAAATATTTCATGATGTTGAGGACCCTATTGATGTGATAATACATGTACCTAATGATAAAATAAAAAAAACTTGATAAGGAACTAGTTTATTATCAAGCATTCATGGAAAATGAAAGGATAGTGGATGAGGCTATACCTACGATTCATAACATAAGAGAATTTCTAAAAGAATTACAAGATTGTGTTAATGCAATTCAAGTCTTAATGCATATAGTGCATCATAATGTTATGCCAATGACTAAATGTGTGAATGTTATTAATAACATGTCATCACCATCTCATACACAAGTATCGGCAGCTATATTGATTATTCAAATGTCTACATTTACATCAACAATTTTAACTACCAATGTGAATGCTTGTAGTAATTCTACCACTAGTATTAGAGTATCTAATAGCAATAATTCACAAAATTACAAAACTGTGGGATTCAACTATCAAAACCTAGCACCTAAGGTGACTTATTTTATGAATACTTACTCTCAAGCACCACTCAATCCCACTTATTCTCAACCACCTCTTACATACAACTATTCACAACCACCTTCCACTTACAGTTACTCTTAACCACCTTTTATTTCCACTCACAATCAATCTCCTCATAATGTCATGCACACCGCTTCAAATTCTCAAACCGCATCTCCTAATGATGCCCTCTTAAACCAACTCTTGCAAGGCATGACCTCTTTACAACAAAAGGTGACAAGCTTGATAAATTCATCCCAACCTAATATACCAACTTATCATGCCCATAATCCTTTATCCTATGCAATCTTGAGAACTCCTTGTTGCAAGTATGTGCCTAACCGGTGTTGTCATTGATGTCAACATATTAGTGTTGTCATTGGTGTCAACTATGCTCTTGTTTTGATGCTTGCTTGTAATGAGTTGGATGCTTTGTATTTGCCTATGTAAGTATTAGAAATCCTGATATTGAGGATATTGAGAAAATTTGCCCCTCCAGTAGAAATAGTATGTTGCAGAATATCTTTGTCTACAGAAGAACAGTCCAACAGATTATTCTGCATTTCCTGTAGAATGAATATCTTTATATGTGGATTGGAAGTTATTTAGAGTCTTTTCTGAAGATGCTATGTTCCAAGTTTGAGCCTCTGGTATGAAGATTTAAATGAATTATGTTCACCAGAATGGAAACAGCTTTATCTACATATTTGGTAGTGACAGGGAGAATGTATTATGCTCTGCATTCCTTTGCATTGAAGTATTTTGATCTATGGTTCTAGAGTTAAGTCTAAGATGATGTTATGTGCCTTCAACTTTAATGGTTCATGATTTGGTGGTCCGCAAGCGATCTTTTTCTGATGACAATAGCTGACAATGTTGTTTATGAGCTCCGGTTTTAAGAATCTTCTTGACAGAATGGTTAGAGGTTGTGTAGTTGTTCCTGATGATTTCAACATGCTTGTGGATGTCTCTTGATTGTGTTCCTACCTTTAGATTGGTCTGCAAAGAGAAATTTGGATCGTAGATAAAGACTATTCTTGAAAGTCTTAATGTGAACACCAGTCTTGTCCGACTTGGTTGCTTTCACTAATTCCAGAGATGCATTGAAGATTGTAGTAGTGTGTTGTGGCATGGAAGATTGCATTTTAGTCGTAGCTAAGGCATTGTGTGATCCACATACATCTTTACATCCTTCCCTTTGCATTTTTTTGTATTAGGTCCAGACCTATTTTCTATGTATGTTTGTAATGCTAACCTTAGAGATTGCTCCAACGGTTGATGTATGTAATTCTGACCTTAATGTACATTCCAAGGTTGATGAGTTGTATAAAAACATGTAATGTAGTTGAGAAAAGAGCGTGGATATGCGAAAATGAGAAGATAAGTACAAAGGTGTAAAAGAGCAAAGCAAGGAAGATATATTGTGCTTCAAAGGAAATGAATTTAGGCATGGAGTAGATGCTATCGAATTAGTTCACCAATCTTGACAATGAGCCAACCCTTGGCAGTGAGCCTAAACATTTGCAGTAAGCATATTGGGCAGTGAGCCTCTATTTTTTGGTATTGTTATAACTTATATATTTATGTGGGCTAACACCCACCGTGGTTTTTCCCTTATAGGGTTTTCCATGTAAAAAATTTGGTGTCTCATGTGTTGATTATGTTGTTGTGTTAAGTTTTTCAATTCATGTTTTTATTGTTAAATCTGAATAACAGTAATCAGGTGTTTGATGAGTTAATGTTCATAAGAGGTTAAAGTTTTTGATACAACTGATTCACCCCCCCTCTCAGTTGTCTAGTGCATTTCAACAATTGGTATCAGAGCAGGTTCCTCGAAAGAAAGCCTAACAGCTTGAGGAAGATACAGGATGTCTTTTAAGAAGGAAGCTCCATAGTTTGATGGGACAAATTATGCTCTATGGAAGGTACGAATGAAAAGCCATCTCCTTTGTCTTGGTTATAAAGTGTGGAAAGCTGCAAAAACAAAATATACCATGACTCAAAATAGTTTGACAACTGAAGATGAAATCAAAGAATATGAGTTGAATATAAAAGCTAGAGATGCCATGCCAAGTGCCTTGAATGATACTGAGTTGATAAAAGTCATGGATCTAGAATCTGCAAATGAAGTTTGGGAAAAGTTGAAAAATATGTATGAAGGAGATGTTTCTATAAAAGAAGCTAAGTTGCAAGGCTTGAAAGCAAAATATGAGGGTTTAAAGATGAATGAAATGAAAACATAATAGCCTTTATGTACAAGGTTGATGAACTTGTCAATGGAATAAAAGGTATGGGAGGAACCATTGTTGAGAAGGAAGTTGTGATGAAAATTCTTAGGTCACTACCAAAATCCTACAGTCACAAGGTAGCTACAATTGAAGAATTAATGACTATAAAAATTGTCGACGAGGATCAATTACTTGGAAAGCTTATAGCCATTGAGATGAAAGAATTTGGTGATGCTCTACCAAAAGTTGAGTCTGCTTTTAAAGCCAGTATTTCTAAAAAGATCTCCAGAGCTAAAAAATACAAAGTAGAGCCTATTGATGACTTTGATGAAATTGAAGCCAACTTTGTTGACAGATTACAAAGAGGTTCCGGTAAGTTCAAAGGCAAATTACCTTCCAAATGTTTTTCATGTGGTAAAGTTGGTCATTATGTTTCTAGATATCCTCAAAGAATTGAAAGGAATAGAAAAAGATTTGAGAATAGGCCTAGAGCTCCAAAGAAATGCTACTATGTTAGGGATCTTGATGATGAACGTGTGACTGATGATGAATTTGATGATGCTAGTACTAGTGCAAATGAATTCTTGTTTATTGTTATTAAAGAAGAACCTGTGTCTACTAATCCTGCTAGCTGTGTGAAGGAAGAAAAACCAGTGGAAGAAAGTGCTTTGGTTGTTCAGGTTGAAAAAGATAAGGATGAATGGACTATTGATAGTGGATGCTCACATCACATGACCGGTGACAAAAGTAAGTTTGTGAGTTTGGAAAAGTATGATGGAGGACTGGTTAGGTTTGGAGACAATGCAGCTGGTAAGATTTGTGGAAAAGGATCTATTTCATTTGATGGAAAGCGCAATACTGATAATGTCCTGTATGTGAAGGGTTTGAAGCATAATCTTTTGAGTGTTAGTCAGATGTGTGACAAAGGTTATGATCTGAGATTCAAAGACAATGGGTGCAAGATCATGGAAAGCTCCAGAACAGTGATTGCTACTGGTAAGAAGACCGGAGGTAACATTTACCAATTAAGAGGAACTAATTATTATTATTTATTGGCCTAGACAAATGAGAGTTGGTTGTGACATAAAAGGATGTGTCATATCAATTTTGACAATTTGGTGAAGATAAGTTATGTGCAAGCTGTAATAGATTTGCCTAAACTTGTGAAGCCAACCAACACCATTTGCAAGGAGTGTCAATTTGGGAAACAAACAAAAACAAGTTTCAAAAGAAAAGAACAATTCTCTGCTAGATTGCTGGAGCTAGTACATACAGACTTGTGTGGTCCCACAAGAATAATAAGTCTGCAAGGTGACAGGTATTTATGTTGCTTATTGATGACTATTCTAGAATGACTTGGGTCACTTTTCTAAAAGAAAAATCTGAAGCTCTAGACAAGTTCAAATTTTTCAAGGCAATGGTTGAGGATGAGTTAGAGTTGAGAATCAAATGCTTAAGGTCTGATAGAGGAGGTGAGTTCACATCAAATGAATTCAATATTTTTTGTGAAGAACAAGAGATAAAAAGACAATTGTCTGCACTTAGAACTCCTCAGCAAAATGGAGTTGTTGAAAAAAAAAATAGGACAGTTCAAGAAGCTACCAGGACTATGTTAAAGGAAGCTGACCTACCGGAAGTATACTGGAAAGAAGCCATACATACTGCTATGTACATCCTAAACAGAGTTCAAGTGAAAGGTAACAGTTCTAAAACTCCTTTTGAATTATGGTATGGAAGGATTCCTACAGTGAATTATTTCAAAGTTTTTGGAAGCAAATGTTATATCAAAAGAGATGAAGAACTAGGCAAGTTTGATGCTAGATGTGATGAAGGAATTTTTCTTGGTTACTCTACCAAGAGTAAGGCTTACCAGTGCTACAATAAGAGACTAAATAAGATTGTTGAGAGTGCTAATGTGAAGGTAGATGAAGGCAAGGAAAGAATATCATATCTAAGTTGCTATGAACCAGATGAACCTATGATTATAGCAAATGAAGAAAAAGTTGACCAAGAAGAGAGTCAGGATGAAGAAGAGGCTCCGGAAAATGTTGTTAAGACTCCCAAGAATCTAAGGATTAATCATTCTAAAGATCAGATTATAGGTGACAAAAACAAAGGTGTACTGACAAGAAAAAGAGATGTAGAAGAACAAGTGAATTATTGTTTGCTTTCAAAAGTTGAACCAAAAACTGTGAATGAAGCTTGCAATGATGAAAATTGGATAAAATCCATGGAAGAAGAACTGATGTAGATTGAGAAGAATCAAACTTGGGAATTGGTTCCTAGACCTGCTGATAAGAATGTCATTGGAACTAAATGGGTTTTCAGAAATGAATGAAAATGGAGAAGTTGTATGAAACAAAGCAAGATTGGTATGCAAAGGATACTCTCAAATTGAAGGAATAGATTTTGAAGAGACCTATTCTCCTATGGCAAGAATTGAAGCAATCAGAATGTTTTTGGCATTTGCAGCATTCAAAGACTTCAAAGTGTATCAAATGGATGTTAAGTCTACATTCTTGAATGGTGAATTGGAAGAAGAGGTCTACATTGAGCAACCTGAAGGATTTCAATTATCAAAACAAGGTGATAAGGTGTGCAAATTGAAGAAGGCCTTGTATGGACTGAAACAAGCACCCAGAGCCTGGTATGCATGGTTAGACAAATATTTGTTGCAATTAGGGTTTAGTAAATGCACTACTGACAGCAATCTGCATTTCAAAATCAATGATAATTAGATCCTGATTGGTGTAGTCTTTGTTGATAACATTATCTTTGGAGGCAATGAAGGTATGTGCATGAAGTTTGCAGGTGAAATGCAAAATGAGTTTGAGATGTCTATGTTTAGTGAAATGAATTTCTTTCTAGGTCTGCAAATTAATCAATCAGATAAAGGAATCTTCATCTCAGTCTAAGTATGTGAAAGAGTTGTTGAAGAAGTTTGGGATGGAAGACTCTAAACAGGTATGTACTCCCATGGTAACTGGCTGCAAGTTAAGTAAAACTGTTGAATCACCCAAGACTGATCAGAAAAAAGTACAGATCCATTATTGGAGGATTGCTTTATCTAACTCAAACCATACCTGATATTATGCATGTAGTTTATCTTGTTGCAAGATTTCAAGCAGATCTAAGAGAGTCCAATGTGATGGCAGTAAAGAGAATCTTGAGGTATTTAAAAGGTACACCGGATCATGGCTTATGGTATCTAAAGGATAATAATTTCACTCTCGGTTCTTATATAGATGTTGATTGGGCTGAAAATGTTGATGACAGAAAAAGTACAAGTGGAGGTGGTTTCCTTTTGGGTAATAGATTGGTTTCATGGCTAAGCAAGAAGCAAGATTCAATCTCTTTGTCAACTACAGAAGCAGAGTATATTATAGCAGCATGTTGTTGTACTCAAGTGTTATGGATGAAGCAGACATTGAAGGACATAGGAGTTGTACATGAATATCCAGTTGCAATCCTCTGTGATAATACAATTGCTATAAACATTTCAAAGAATCCAGTGATGCACTCAAGAACAAAGCATATATCTATAAGGTATCACTTTCTGAGAGAAAAAGTGATAGAGAATGAAGTAAAATTAGAATATATGTCTACAAAGGATCAAATTGTAGATATTTTCACTAAACCTCTGCCTATAGATACTTTTGAGTATCTCACAGAAAAGTTAGGGGTTATTACCCCTCCTATTCTGAACTAAGATGCATAGGAATGCGTCAATCTAGTGGTGCTTAGAGATTCATTCATTGATCTAGATTGATGTTTTGAGGGCTACCTCTTAGGGGGAGTAGCTAGATGATACCGGTATGTGTTTTTGATATAGAAAGTGTTGATAGCAATGAAAGTCCAGATGAATCAAAGCAGCAGAATGTAAGTATGTGTCTTTTGCCATTAATGTCAAAGGGGGAGAGAAATCATGTGAAAAACTTAGAGAAGAGAGAGTGAAGATGTGTAAAGTGAAAGGGGGAGAATCTTGTCTTGATGGTCTTTACAGTTTTTCAGATCATATGTTTCCATCAATGACAAAGGGGGAGATTGTTGCAAGTATGTGCCTAACCAGTGTTGTCATTGATGTCAACATATCAGTGTTGTCATTGGTGTCAATTTTGCTCTTGTTTTGATGCTTTCTTATAATGAGTTGGATGCTTTGTATTTTCCTATGTAAGTGTTGGAAATCTTGATATTGAGGATATTGAGAAAATTTTCTCCTCCGATAGAAACAGTATGTTCCAGAATATTTTTGTCTACAGAAGAATAGTCCAACAGATTGCTCCGCATTTCCTATACAATGAATATCTTTATATGCGGATTGAAATTTATTTCGAGGCTTGTCTGAAGAAGCTATGTTCCAAGTTTGGGCCTCCAGTATGAAGATTTGAGTGAATTATGTTCACTAGAATGAAAACAGCTTTTTTTTAATATTTGGTGGTGACAGGGAGAAAGTATTATGCTCCGCATTCCTCTGCATTGAAGTATTTTGATCTATGGTTCTAGAGTTAAGTCTGAGATGATTTTATGTGCCTTCAACTTTAATGGTTCATGATTTGGTGGTCCGCAAGTGATCTTTTTATGATGATAGTAGCTCACAGTGTTGTTTATGAGCTCCAATTTGAATAATCTTCTTGACAGAATGGTTAGAGGTTGTGCAGTTGTTCTTAATAATTTCAACGTGCTTGTTGATGTCTCCTAATCGTGTTCCTACCTTTGGATTGGTCCGCAAAGAGAAATTTGGATCGTAGATAAAGATTGTTTTTGAAAGTCTTAATGTGAACACTAGCCTTGGCTGACTTGGTTGCTTTCACTAATCGCGGAGATGCATTGAAGATTGTAGTAGCGTGTTGTGGCATGGAAGATTGCATTTGAGTCCCAGCTAAGGCGTTGTGTGATCCACATACATCTTTACATCCTTCCCTTAGCAAATTTTTGTATTAGGTCTAGACCTATTTTCTATGTATGTTTGTAATACTAACCTTGGAGATTGCTCCAACAGTTGACGTAGGTAATGTTGACCTTGATGTACATTCCAAGGTTGATGAGTTGTATAAAAACATGTAATGTAGTTGTGAAAAGGGCATGGATGTGCGAAAATGAGAAGATAAGTGCGAAGGTGTAAAAGAGCAGAGCAGGGAAGATATACTGTGCTTCAAAGGAACTGAATTCAGGCATGGAGTAGATGCTATCAAATCAGTTCACCAATCTTGGCAGTGAGCCACCCCTTGGCGCTAATCTTGGCAGTGAGCCTAAACATTTGCAGTGAGCATATTGGGGAGTGATCCCTAAGGCAATGAACCTCTATTTTTTGGTATTGTTATAATTTATATATTTCTGTGGGCTAACATTCACCATGGTTTTTGCCTTATAGGGTTTTCCACGTAAAAAATCTGGTGTCTCATGTGTTGATTATATTGTTGTGTTAAGTTTTTCAATTCATATTTTCATTGTTAAATCTGACTAACAGTAATCAGGTATTTGATGAGTTAATGTTCATAAGAGGTTAAATCTTTTGAGACAACTGATTCACCCCCCCTCTCAGTAGTCTAGTGCATTTCAACACTCCTATGCTTGAGAAGTTTGAAACTCCTTGATTTTAAAAATATGGTGGAAAAGTTTATTCTAATACTCATATGGCAGCATTCACGGCTATGTGTAGTGATTTCTACTTTGAAGAGGACTTGTTAGCAAAACTTTTCCCACGATCTCTCAAAGATACTGCTTTAGAATGGTTTTTCTCTTTAATTTTGAATTCAATACACTCTTTTTCATAGTTAGTTGATCAATTCTTACAACATTTTCAAGCAAACATTGGACCTCAAGTATCTTTGATTGATTTAGTTGTTTGCAAGAAAGGTTCGAAAGAGAAGAACTTAACTAACTTTATTAGTTGGTATCAAGCTCTTTATGCACAAATTCAATATCAAATGAAGGATGAAGATGTTCAAAAGGTGTTTATCACAAATCTACAACCTAACATTCGTGATAAGATTCTCCTGATGAAGTATAACTTTTTTCAACATTTATGCACCGCCCTTCGTGATTACCAACTTTCGTCTAGCTAGTATGAAAACCAAAACTCATCAGCTCAAGTTGGTCCATCCACAAGTGGACCTTCACAAATCAACTTTAAGAGGAATAATAAGAGTTTCATCAAGGTTAATGGATAGAATTATTTCACGTCTCATTTTTATGGACTATATAATTATTCTAGATTAGTGAACATTTACTATGATTGTTTTACTTTGAGTAAATTCCACGTGTGTGAAGGTAATTATCATGAAGTTATATTTACATACATTGAAAAGTTTATTTAAATATTAAATATTATTGATGTGATTATAATGTTTTGTTTCTGCTATGTTTTGGGAACGAACCTATTGACGTCGAGTTGAGTGCGAATGAATGCAGGTATTCATCGAAGATGAGAACATGGTTGAGGTAGAGATGTTCTAGCCACTTGGTAAGAACTGTTTGGGATGGCTAGCCCTGATACACTCACACACTCATGTAGTCTCATATTGCATTATTTTGAATGGTTTATTATTCATTATTGTATGGATAATAAATGTGATTGATGGTTAGATACGCAGAAAATATTATGTTTTAATTGCTACAATAAGTTTATTTTGAATGCATAATTTAGTCATAAATATTAATGTTCTTTTGATTTATATTTAAAATTGTGTGTTTTATATTATTTAATAATAAATAAATATGTTTTTCCTATTTATATAAATGTTATTGTTTGGAAGACAATATCTAAATTAGACTTAAACCATTATATTTACATTATAATATATATATATAATTTTAAGTACCACTTGTTTTGATTTAAGTGATTATGTTATTTTGAAAATAAATAAATTATATTAATAATACTTATTATATTTAGAATTCTAAATAAAAAGAATTAAAAGAATAATATTTCTGTCATGCAGCGACAGGAAATAAATAAGTTTATTTTATTTTATTTTTGGAGGCTTTTGGAAGGCCAAATCTCATGCAGACTAAAAACAAACTTCAATTATCAAAAAGTAATCAAAACCTAATTTCTAAAATGCCAATATTAGCAGAGATTTTTATTAAAACTAAGAACAGATCAAGGAAGAATAATCATTCTTTTTCTAAGCGACAAAAAGGAGAAAAAAGAGCAAGTCACGACAGATAAAAGAGACCACGATTTTGGCAGCAGAATAGGAATTTTTTAGTGATTTCTGGGCAGCACATGAGGAAAGAAGGGCGGCGACAGTAGTAGAGAATTCAACCTTTGATAGGAACATAAGATTTTGGGTATTTTCTGATTTAATTGCAACAAAAATATAATTGTTTTGGCTGTTAAACGGTAGCATTTCAGCCTTGTTCTGAAGGCGTTGGCCTACAAATAGAATGATCTACCTACATATAGCTCGACCTACATTCTTTCCTCTGCATTTAGATTGGGATCAACTTGCTTACTGTAGGTGTTAGACTCTTATTTTTCTTGCTCAACCTGCCACATATTATATCCATGTTGCTAGCATACTTACCTCTGTAATATGCTTATAGAATGGCCTCTTCCTTGTCTGGCGATGACCTTAGTAATCCTTTGGCCTATTTATTGTTTTAGTGGCCTAATTTGGAGCAACCTAGCTATGGTTAACAGCTTGTTAATGTTACCCTGAAGAACCAATCTTGAGCCATTTGAAATATCCTTTGGTCGCTGGCCTAAACCATATTTTATCATTGCTGTAGCTTTTGTCTTTCTCTATATTTTGGTGTTAGAAATAATTCTTGTTGATTGAGGAAGCCTCTTAAAACTTAGGCAGTAGAAAATAATTCCCTGTTGCAAACCTGTATTTGTGTAATTACTGTCATAGAAATTTGTTTGAAACCCTGCTGCAGTCTTTTGTTTTAGATCTGGTTTCTTTTCCTGTAGCAGTGATTCAATTACTTATATAGTTGTTCCTTTATCACTATCGCAATTTATTAATTATTCTATCAGACCTTTTCTTATCTTATATCCTGATTTATAAGCTCCTATAACTTGAATGATTTGCATATGTAGCTTCATCTAAACACTCTTTAAACAGTTATATTAATCCTCAGAACAGAGACAATTGATTTTATGATTATTACCTATGACTAATTGATGTTGAAGCCATTCTTAAATTCTTATTTAAAGAATCTATGAATTGTTTAAATCATAAACCGATATAGGATTGGAAGGAGTTAAATATTAGATTCTTTAAACCCTCTTAGACAATGAATTACAGTTAAGGATTATGACCAGATTATTGACTCCATATTTATACTTGCATAAATGGATGAATGAGTGATGTTCTACTTATTGCTTATTGAAAGTGTGACTTCACAATTGTTGCTTTGGAAAGGGAATTTACAGATGGTCTATGGGTGAAATGGGTTGATATTTTATTTTTATTTCTTTTTATCTTTTTTTTTTATTTCTTGGGGAAAGAAGTAGATTTTTATCTAGGAATGTGTTTGGGTTACTTTTGGGCTAGGATGTCGAATGTGGATTATCAGAGATGGCTTTTCCTCTTTTCAGAAATTGAACCGGTTACTATGTTTTAAAGGTTTAGATCTAAACGAGTTATCATTGAAAAAGATGAATTTTTTTTCTAGTAGCCTTTATTGATATATATCTCTGCGACATCCTATTGTGAGATAATCTACATTTCATTATATAGAATTACACATTAGACATCAGGTTGCATCGGGTGTTCCCACCTGCCAGTTGTTCTAGGTAGTTAGACATTGCGTGCAAGGCTGGGTTTCCTTCATGTCATGAAGGGATCCGGGGAAGTGTAATTTCTTCATGGTTGGGTGGAAAAGCACCTAATCCATGTTCTCGTCTCTCGGCTCGCAAGAGAACCATTTAGGTTTGTGCTGACTAGAGAGTGTATTGATTTATTATACTTGTTGTACATGATTATTGTAACTTGTATTTGGATGTATTATGGCATGAATGGCAAAGGACTTCTTATATTATTTTATAGTGCTATCTCCTAGATTGAGCACGAGATTTTGTAAGATTTAATTACTTTTATTGATTCATATTTATGAGATTTATCTTTTACTTGTGAAGTTGTAATTAAGTGGATTAATTACCTCATTTTACTTTCGTTTCTTATAATGTTGTAATTTAAATGGATTATTTACTTTATTTTACTTTTGTGATGGTTTGAGTGCTTTACATTTGGTACCAGAGCTCTAGGTTGAACACTAGGGCCTCTTTTTGGGACTATTATGCTAAGTTGCAAACTTGATGCAAATTATTCATCATGAATACTAGAAATATTGATCATAGTGGAGGATCAAGAAGTGGTCAAAATAAAAGAAACCATGGAGGTGCAAATAGTGGTCAAAATGCAAGGAATCATGGAGATGCTAATAATGATCAAGATGGAAGATTGCACCATATTCTTTCTCTATTGACGCAACTAGACACGAGGATGAATGCTCTTGAGCAGGAGATCAGAGGAAATCCTAGAGGGCGGAATGCTAATGAAAACCCAGAAGGTGCTAATGCAAATGAGAATCCAAGGATTGAAGTCCAAGTTCCCGAGGTTAGAGTTAATGCTAACAATCAAGTAAGGATTGCAAAAGAGTTGGGGAAAGATCTCAAGAAGGTATCACCCCCTAAATTTGATGGAAAGACAATTGGAGTTGGAGCTAAAGGATGGATCATAGAAATGGAGAAATATTTTGGACTTCAAAACCTTTCAGACCACACGAAGGCAATGTGGGGATCATATCAGTTGACTAGTGAAGCAGCAACATGGTGGGATAATCAAAAGGTAGATAAAGAATTGTTACCTGGTGAAATAACATGGGAAATTTTCCTTCAACTTTAGGAAAAGATGGTTACCGCAGCTCTTCTTCGATAAGAAGATGACAAAGTTTCAGAATTTGGTACAAGGAGGTATGTCCGTAACCAGTTATTGGGAAAGGTTCTTGCATCTGCTGAAGTATGTTCCACAATACCAGACAAATGAGAGATTTTGGATCAAGAAGTTTATTTTAGGCTTAAGGCCCCAGATTGGAGTAGAGGTAGACATTCATAATCCACTCACTATGGATGTAGTTTTTGAGAAAGCAATTAAACAAGAACAGAAATTGCAACAAGTAGCCAGTTACCGTAAGCAGAGACCTGTGAAGTTTGCCAATAAGAGACCTCAAAATAATCAACAAAATTATAATCAAAATAATAATCAAGGTAATAACAATTGACATATCAGGAATTTGAAGAGAGGTAATAACTCTCACAATGGAAATGGTGGAAACCAGCATGCAGGCAACAAAAGAGGTGGCTATAACAACCAAAACAACAACCAGGGGGAAAGGACTGAAGGACCGAAAGCACCTAAGGGTGGATGCTATATTGTTGGAGGAGAGCATTATGCTAATTCATGTCCTCAGAGATCAGCAGGAAGAGGAAATATAAATCAACAAGGAGCACCTCAACATCAGTTTCATGTCACAATAGACAATCGGCAAGCTAAATTTCAGGCAGTACCTATTCAGTTTCAAGGTAAGCTCTATGGATTACTTGTTTTTATTTTGATTGATACTGGTGCCACAGAATGTTTTGTAGATCCTAGAGTAGTATCTAAGTTATCTATTAGACCTGGGCATATGGAAAACTCACGGATGGTATAATATGGCAATAGAGCAGAAAAGAGAGTAGACTCGTGTCTAGCATGCAGTGAGTTAGAGCTTCTAAGTTTTCAGACGCAAGTTAATCTGTATGTAAAACCTTTAGGGTCTTATGATGTAATTATGGGAATCAACTGGTTAGCTGAACATAAGTCTCTAGTAAACTATGAAGACAAAGTTGTTAGATGTTTGGATGACCTAGGAAATCAAGTGGAAATTAATGGATCTAAGAGACCTTTAGAGCTTAGACAAATCTTGGCTATGCAATTGAAGAAATCCAAGAGGAAAGGGTGTGTCATTTATGTCATCCAAGTAAAGGTCCTTAACAAAGAAGAACCAATATTCATTGATTACCTAATCTTTAGAGATTTCTAAGATGTATTCCTTGTGGAGTTGACAGAGTTACCACCAAAGAGAGAATTTGACTTCTCAATTGAATTGCTACTAGGGACTGAGCCTCAATCTAAGGCACCCTATAGGATGACTACTACAGAATTGTATGAGCTTAAAGCACAATTAAAGGATTTGTTAAATCAAGGGTTCATTAGACCTAGTGTGTCACCATGGGGTGCACTGGTTATCTTTGTAAAGAAGGATGGTGCGTTGAGGTTGTGCATTGATTATAGGATGCTTAACAAAGGTACTATAAATAATAAGTACCCACTCCCAAGAATAGATGAGCTCTTCGATCAGATGAAGGGAACTATGGTGTTCTCAAAGATAGACCTTAGATCTGGCTATCACTAATTACGGATTAAGGATGAGGACATCTAGCTAAAATAACTTTTAGGACTCGATATGGTCACTACAAGTTCACAGTGGTACCATTTGGGTTGACTAATGCTCCAGCAGCCTTCATGAATTTGATGAATAGCATTTTCAGAGATTGTTTAGATGATTTTGTGTTGATCTTCCTTGATGACATATTGATATACTCTAAATTAGTGGAAGATCATGAAAGGCATTTGAAGATAGTCTTACAGTGCTTAAGAGAGCGGAAGTTGTATGGTAAACCATCTAAGTGTACATTCCTTCAAGATAAAGTACACTATCTTGGTCATGGGATCTCAACAGAAGGGATTGTAGTTGATACTGAGAAGATAAAAGTGATAATGGAATGGCCTGCACCTCAGAGTGTGACAAAAGTTAGAAGTTTTATGGGACTTGCAGGTTATTATAGAGATTTTATGGAAGATTTTTCAACTATAGCAGCACCGATTACCTCACTACAAAAGAAGGGTAAGAAGTTTGAATGGACAGAAAGGTGTGAGCAAGCTTTCCAAGTGCTAAAGTAAAAGCTCACAACCGCTCCTATCTTGACCATACTAGATCCTAATGGTCACTTTATAGTTATAATTGATGCTTCAAGAGAAGGAGTAGGAGGAGTGTTGATGCAAAATGAATAAGTGGTTGCATATGAGTCAAGAAAGTTAAAGCAATATGAGTTAAACTATGTGTCGCATGATCTTGAGTTAGCCGCCATAGTTCATGCACTTCAGATGTGGAGGCATTACCTTCTAGGTAAGCCCTTTGAGTTGAAGACAGATCATTTAGGGCTCAAGTATATATTTACTAAACCTAACCTTAATGCACGATAGACGAGGTGGTTAGAATTCCTTAGTGAGTATGACATTGGAATTGAGTATATATAAGGAAAGGAGAATAGAGTAGCAAATGCTCTTAGTAGAAGAAGACATATGGCTGCCATGGTTACAATGAGATCCAATTTGAAGCATAAAGTAATTTAGAATCTTCAAGAGGATGAGCATTATGAAAGAGTGAAGCAAGCTTTGGAAGTAGACTCCTTAGATCATAGGTTTGATGGTTATGTGATTGAGTCAGATGGACTTTTGAGATTTCAGGGAAGGATGTATATTCCTAAGTCAGGAGAGTTGAGGAAGTTAGTGCTTGAGGAGATCCACAATGCACCTTATTCGGGGCACTCTAGAGTGACCAAGATGGTCAAAGGTTTGAGACCCTTATACTTTTGGCCTAGACTTAAGAACGATGTGACAGAATTTGTGGCTCGATGTTTGGAATGCCAACGAGTCAAAGCTGAACATGTGCATCCAGGAGGATTGTTATACTTGCAAAATATACCTGAGTATAAGTGGCAAGTAATAAGTATGGATTTTATTTAGGGGTTACCCATGTCTAAGAATCAGCATGATGTCATCTTAGTGGTTGTGGACAAGCTAACAAAGGTAGCACATTTTATTCCAAGGAATCTTTCAGATGGTTCTTTGGTTTTAGCTAAGAAGTTTGTTAAGGAGATTTTTTGATTGCATAGACTATCTAAGATGATCATTTCAGATCGAGAACAATGACGCTCATACTTTATACCCTCCAAAAATTTCATACCATCTACCAAGCAATTATGGCAGTACTACATGCCTTTTCTTCCACATCCTTCAAGGGCTTCAACTTATGAAAAACTCCATCCTTTGTTAGGGAATATGTCTTTGCATGGCCATCATGGATAGCGCACCTATCATACTGCCACGGCCTTCCCAATAACATATGACATGCATCCATCGGTATGATGTCACACAACACCTCATCATGGTAGTCTCTAATATTGAACTTGACTAAACACTGTTCATTAACCAAAGCTCTCTGGTCCTTCTGCAACCATGTGATCTCATATGGATGTGGATGTTTTCTTCTTGTCAACTTCAACTGGCATGACATCCAGATTTTAGACAACTCTTAATGCAGCTTTGGGCACAAAGTTGAATTTCAGTTTGGCATATCATCCTTAAACGGATGGTCAGACAAAAAGAGTCAATCAAGTTGTAGAAGACCTTCTAAGGATCTATTGTATGGATCAGAAGTATAAATGGGAGGAGTATCTTCCATTGGTAGAGTTTGCATACAACAATTCATACCATACATCTTGGGAATGGCACCATTCAAAGCTCTTTATGGACGTAGGTGTTGAACACCTATCAGTTGGGACCAGGTGGAGGATAGAATAGTGATTGGTCCTGATATGTTAATGGAAATGGATGATTAGATGAGATTGATCAAAGAGAAATTAAAGAAAGCTTGAGATCATCATAAGAGTTATGCAGATAGAAATAGGACGCCTAGACAATTCTTAGTTGGAGACAAAGTATTCTTGAGGGTAACCTCAGAAGAGTTCAATTTTGTTTGGAAAAGCGTCCAAACTTGCTCCTCATTTCATAGGACCATTCGATGTTTTGGAAGTGATCAATCCTTTAGCATATAGACTTTTTGTACTACCTGCACTTGCCAAAATCCATAATGTTTTTCATGTGTCCTTGCTTAAGCTTATCATCCTGATGTGTCACATATTCTTGATTGGCGTGCTTTATAGGTTCAAGATCTAGGAGTGGTGCTGGTGGAGCCCACCCAAATTTTGGAGAGCCACAATGTTAAGTTGAATAGCAGGGATGTGGTACAATATAAGATCCAATGGGACCAATATTCAAAGGACGGTGCCACATGGGAGGATGCAGAGGAGATTGATAGATCTTTTCCTCATTTGAGGATTTAGCATAGATTTCTTATTCATGCATGGATTATGATACTTTGAGTTGTTATTGTTTTATGATACTTTGATACATTGTTGGTGGTAGATTGTGTAACATACACTGTCGGATATGTTCTTTCTGTGCCAAGTTTTTTTCTTTTCTGACTACTTTTGGTTTAGGGTTTCATGTGCATGTTTTGCATGTAGGGTTTTTTGCATTGAACATATGGAATATAAAGCATATAAACAAAACCCAAAAAATCTACATATTATATCAACAAAATATCAGATACCCAGATTATATTAAGCCAAAATATGAATTATAGTTGCATACCCATATAAAAATCTTCAACTTCGTTTCATTGTTGTATGTGGGTTAGCTTACAATATAATAGAAAATCATCAAGGATCACATACAATGGATGTTATTCATCAATCCCAATCCTGCAGCAATAATATGTCACCAAATGCTGCCAATGAGAAGTATAGGAGATGCCAAGGAAGTGGAATCCAATACCCAAGACACCCATGTCCTGGTACTAGCTGTACAGATCAGCTGGGTCTCTAAGTCAACAAAGGCACTAAAATCTTCACAAAATGCTCTAATATTAAATGTAGATGCTAGACGACCTATATGGGATGGGAATACATGATAAAACCTCACAAATCTCCTCAATATCCTCAGCAGATGGTACGGCCTGTACTTGCAGAGTTACAACTAGCAAGTAGATGAAATGCAGCCCAAAAACTACTCCAAAAATTGTAGGAGTTAAGGACAACACTGAGAGGGGGGGTGAATCGGTGTTGTGTGAATTTTTGAATCTTTTTACAAACTTTAACTTGGAGATACAAGGAGCGAAAGTTATCATTGAATTGTCGAACACATATGCACATAACTTTGTCAAAGACATATGCACATAACTGAGAATGAAAAACAAAACTCATGAGTAAAACATACAACCATAAAGAGATGATCAATATGAATCAAGACACAAGAATTGCACGAGTGGAAAACCCTCCAGAGGTAGAAAAATCACTCCAAAACTGCCTCACTGGCTTAACTGATAAAACATGCCTCACTGGCTACAATATGTGTCTCACTGACAAATGTTAAGGTCACACTGACCTATAAGCCTCATTGGCTAATACAAGGCCTCACTGGCAAACCAAATCTTCACTTGAAGTAATAAACAAGATCAGAGGGACATTCTGTTTCCATTCAATTCAATATTTCATCTCTGCATAATACAACCTCCATTTGTGATTTCTCCATGTGTATGTCTCCAATCCTGCATCTGTTGCTCAAACAATTCATTCACCTAATTCAATTTCATATTATCTTCTTGCTTGATTCAATTCAATCTATATCATTCAAAAGGATGTCATAGAAAATGTCTTCATTTCTGTATACAGTTCTACACACACTTTTCGTCAATGTACTTGTAAAACCATATTCCTTTCCTCTGCAAAAATCCTCTTCAAAATTTCATTGACCTTTCAAAAATTCATTGACCTTTCATATTCTATGATCTGCAAAAACAATTCATTTGCAAGAAGAAAATCTTATGAAAATTCATATTTCTCTCTCAAACAAAATTAATATCTTCCATAATATATTTTGAATCTGCCCTTGTAATAAAAAACTCTTTCAATGTCCTCATTTTCATCTTCCATGAAAAAGAAAGTCTTCAAGAATTTATTTTTCATTATGCCCTTGTAAGAAAAAAATAAAATCTCTTTCAAAAATCTTCATTCTTTCATCTGCCCTGCATAAATAAAATCATGAAAAAATCCACCATAAAATATTAACAACCATCTTCAATAAAATCTAATCAATGCTCTGTAAAAAAAATCTCTGAAATCTTTTCATCTTCTTCAAACCCTTTCATCTTCTCTGTATAAGACATTTATTGTGTGAGAAAAAATAAAATATTTCTCATAATGTTGATCTTCCTCACAAAAATCATCTTCAGAAAAACTTTTCTCCTTCTCTAATAAAAAAATCTTCATTAAAAAATCAATCTTGTCATCAAAAAATAATCTTCAATTAGGATGAAAAAACCATAGAAAAAACTTTCCAACTTGGATATCATGCCTTTTAAAATAGAAATTAAAAATAATTTCTAAATTTCTAATCCACATACTTAAAAGAAACTTTCCAAAGATTATAAATCTTATACAAAATATTCATCTTCTCTGTATAAGACATTTATTGTGTGAGAAAAAATAAAATCTTTCTCATAATGTTGATCTTCCTCACAAAAATCATCTTCAGAAAAACTTTTCTCCTTCTCTAATAAAAAAATCTTCATTAAAAAATCAATCTTGTCATCAAAAAATAATCTTCAATTAGGATGAAAAAACCATAGAAAAAACTTTCCAACTTGGATCTCATGCCTTTTAAAATAGAAATTAAAAATAATTTCTAAATTTCTAATCCACATACTTAAAAGAAACTTTCCAAAGATTATAAATCTTATACAAAATATGCCCACTCATAAGAAATAGAAAGGATGTTTTTTTTCTTAAATCATGCTCCCCATTCAATGTAATCTTCATATGATGACATAATGGTCTTGAGTTCTTCAAAGATTTCAATGACTTTTGTTTTTAAAACATGCACAACCTTTATCAAAAATCGGGCTCCCTCTTGGCATCTATACTATGCTCACTTATCATTCGATGGCTTTCAAAAAAAACTTTATAAACTCGAGCTCCTTTATAAATGGCAAAAAGTGCTTTTTGAACTCAAAAAAAATATTCAAGGAAATCGGGCTCCACATTGTTCTTTTAAAGTTTCTATCCACCATGCGCTCCACATATTCATTTAAAATGGAAATAAAGATTTAAATGTCCACTGATTAGATTTTGCTTTACCACTCGATCAATGGAGAGTGGACCGACTGAGTCGGTAGCAATAGAAAAGGAGGGCCGGTTGCCCCATGTCTTAAGGACCCTTCAAGCGGTGTCTCAACCTGCTAACCCGGTCAACGGATTGTTAAAACATAAAGTGTATGGTATGAAAGACAGGTAAGCTTTAGGATTTATTAAATAGTGACAAAGCTTGACATAGCCTAGGTTTAAACTCTTAATAATCTTAACACAACAATACCATTAGAGACAGCTAACAAACCATATTACGGAGACCTCAGATAAAGCATGAGTATGACCTATAGGCTTAAAAAAAATTATAGTGGTATTGAGGACTCAATATTTAAACCAAAAGAAATGGTTTAAGGACATGTAAATAAAAGACATAGGACATTTAGAATGTGATGACACACGAAGGACATGAAGGGCATGAAAGACATTTACCACCATATACCTCTGTATATGTTACAACTGCAACTAAGATCAAATGAAGGCCATACTATCAAACTACCATTATGAAGATCATGCCACTAAATATTATGTTATTTGCAACTGTCTGTATTGCTTCTTGTATTACTGAAGCATGTGACCTTTGTCATACCGAGATTAAGAAATCATCTCTTGTGGCAAACACAAACCAAACAACCTATAACAATCTGATCAACCATCTCCTGAACAATGAAGCATATGAATCAATAACAAGTCAACTAACAAGTAGCTTGATCAACAATCCACCAATACTGACTCTACATCCTGATTATTCAAGAAGACTTTGCACAAACACAATTGATATCCTTAAAGCAACATTCTTTTCTTTACCAAACCAATCATACCAATCCATATGATCATGTATTAACTCTACAAATCTGACATCCATAACATGAGCAACAACATCAACCCAAGATCTTTTGAACACAAATCTGAACACACATATGATGCGAGTCCTTATCTTTTGAAGTATAATCTCCTGATTAGTGACCATCAGATGTTTACAAGATCAACCCAAGATCCTGCAAGACCTTTTTGACATCAATGACAATCTGACACCATCAAAAATGACTCAAATCTATTTGTCTTTTGATTGCTCTCAGTTGCATACACAATCTTTGTCAAATAGGATCATTTCTAGCTCAAATCTTCATCAACATGTCTCTGACTGAGGCACAACTGAAGCTCCTGAATGAAGTCTCCAAGAATCTCTTCTTGATGTGGTCTCTAACACACGAAGAAGAGGACTATGCATAGGTTTTCGTCTCAGCAAAGCCAATATCAAACCCTCAAAGCTTCTAAAGCTCAAGAATGCACAACAAAGCAATTCTCATAAAAGTGAATAATAAACCAAGCCTATCCAAATGAGCTTTACTTTGCCTTTTTATTTCCCCTCTTCCCCAATGCCCAAGAAAGAATTGTTTTGTTATTTTATTTCCTTACTTCATGTCCCCTTATATCACCATGGTCACCCACTGCTAGAGGTATAACTTTAAGTTACAACTTAACTTAATAAAGTGACATACTTTATAACTTAAAGTTATTTTACCTTCTTGAATAGTATAAGTTAAATATTTAATTTAACTTATATATCGATTAATAATGTCTTGGGCCTCTCGAACCATCAACCTTATGCTAGGCCCTCAAAACTGCCTTGCTATAAATAGAAAGTCACTCTGAACTGACTTACTATAAATAGTAAATCCCTATGAAATGAACCAATTAGACCCCCTAACCACTGTCATTAGCCTACAGGAGTCCAATAATAGGCTAATCCCCATCATCTCTCTGACTGGGCTAAATGGGGGACATTATAGTCCACCCTCCCCAAGATTGCTTGTCCTCAAGCAATCTTAGCTCAGGATGCTGAAGTATATGCTCACTCTCCCATGTCGCATCCTCAAATGGCAAGTTCTTCCATTTCACCAAGTACTCCCTAATGATCTGTTTCCTCATATTCATCTCTTGTGTATCTATGATAGCCTCTGGAACCATAATTAGCTTCCCCTCCTCATCCAATGGTGGAAGCTCGACTAAAGGAATCACGTTGTGGCCAAGTGCTTTCTTTAACCTGGAAGCATGAAATACATTATGCACTCTGCTATTTGCTAGTATCTCAAGCTCATAAGCCACTTCTCCCCCTCTCTTGGCTACTATAAACAGACCACAGAACCTGGGTTTCAAGTTTTCTGCTCCACTCCTTTTAAGAGTGGACTGCCTGTAGGGTTGAAGCCTCAAGTACACCATGTCTCCAACCTCAAAACTCCTCTCTACTCGGTGTTAATCAGCATAGAGCTTCTGTTGATTCTGTATCTATTGTATGTTTTCCTTGAGTTTTTTCATTATGTCCTAGCTTTCTTGCAATAAATCTTTTGCCTTTGACACTTTGTTGTCACCAAGTAGTAAATCTATGAAGCATGGGGCATCATAACCATACAGAGCCCTGAATGGAGTGATCCTAATCAACATATGATAAGTCATGTTGTAGCAGTACTCCCCCAGGTGCAACCATCTGATCCATGCCTTCTGCTGCCCCGAAACATAGTTTCGCAGATACCCTTCCACCCATTTATCCACTATCTATGTCTGGTCATCAGTCTGTGGGTGGTAACTAGTGCTAGGAGTTAGCTTAGTGCCACACAATCTGAACAACTCCTACCAAAACAAACTCAAGAACTTACTATCCCTGTCACTCACTATCCCCCTGGGTATCCTGTGAAGTCTGAATATCTCCCTAAAGAATAGATCAGTCACCTGTATCGCTGTATATGTCACTGAAATGGTGAAGAAATGTGCAAACTTGGTCAGTCTGTCGATCACCACAAAGATGAAATCCTTCCCCTGAACCTTAGGTAGCCCTGTAATAAAATCCATGGAGATGTGTTCCCATTTTTGGTTGGGAATAGGTAGTGGCTACAATAAACCTGCTAGGTAAGTATGTTCATTTTTGTTTTGTTGACATATGGGACATTCACGAACATACTTAAGGACTTCATTCTTAGGTCCTTTCCATGTAAATGTCTTCCGAATCTACTGTATGTTTTGACAAAACTAGGATGGCCAGCCATTGGTACATCATGGAAAGTCCTCAAAATCTTATTCTTAAACTGGGAGTTACGCACTAAACAGATTATGTCCTTATATATAATCAAATCATTCATCACAGTGTACCTGTCATCCTGTATAGTGCCCTCAATGACTCTTGTTGCCCAAGAGTCCTTAGCATACTTTGCTGAGATTGTCTCCCTCTAATCAGCAAATATCTCCCCAAACAAACACAAGTGAGGTCGTCTAGACAGTGCATCTGCAACCACATTTTTCTTACCCTTGACATATTCGATGTCAAAATCATAGGCCTAGAGCCTACTGACCCACTTCTGTTGTCCGTCGTTCAAGTCCTTCTAGTTCATGAAGTATTTGATGTTGTTATGATCTGTTTTTATTATAAACTTCCCTCCAACTAGATATGGCCTGAACTTGGCCAATGCATGCATGATGACCAACATCTCTCGGTCATATACCGAGTAGCTTATCTCCACACCCCTTAGATTTCTACTCTCAAACGCAATAAGGTGTTTCTTCTAAATTAAAATTGCCCCTATCCCCTCTCCTGAGGCATCACACTCCATCTCAAAAGGCTTGGAGAAATCAGGGAATGCCAACACTGGGCAGGTAGACATCAAGTGCTTGAAATGGTCAAAGCACTGTTGAGATGTATTGGTCCACACAAAGGCTCCCTTCTTAGTCAAATATGTCAATGGTGTAGCTGTCTATGAGAAGCCTTTCACAAACCTCCTGTAAAAACCACACAACCTGAAAAACTGCTTAAGTTGAGCGAGGTTTGTTGGTGGAGGCCAATCGACTATTGCCTTAATTTTTTCTAGATCAACTCTGACACCATCTGCACTAATGATGTGACCCAGATATAGAAGCTATGTCATTCCAAAGTCACACTTAGATTCTTTGGCATAGAGGGATTCACTCTCAAGTATGCTCAGAACCTCCTCCAAATGTCTCTTGTGTTCCTCCCAACTCCTGCTCAAGATCAATATGTCATCAAAGAAAAACAATACAAACTTCCTCAGCTGCTATCTAAAAATTTGATTCATGTAACTCTGGAAGGTAGCAGGGGCATTAGTCAATCCAAACGGCATCACTAAGAACTTGAAGTGTCCGTAGTGACATATGAAGGTTGTTTTTTCCTATATCTTCTTCCCTCATCCGTATCTAATGGTATTCTGACCATAGATCTATCTTGGAAAAATAACAAGCCCCGTGCAGTTCATCTATCAACTCATCTATGCGGGGAATCGAATACCTATTCTTTATTGTCTTTTTATTTAAGGCCCTGTAATCGATACGCATCCTAATGGTTCCATCTTTCTTCTTCACCAACAAGACTACTGAAGCAAAGGGACTCTTGTTGGGTCGAATGTGTCTCATCTCTAACAGTTCCTTAATTGTTTTCTCTATCTCATCCTTGAGCCTCTTAGGATGACGATAGGGTGTGATCATTACGGGCTTAGTCTCATCCTTGAGCTTGATGACATGCTTGATACCTCTATCAGGTGGCACTTCTGGAGGTATTCTACCAAACACTTTGATGTGCTTGGTCAATAGCTTCTGTATATCAGGGTGATAGCTATTTTTCAGTTGTTGTGGAGACTCTAGCATAATAATACACTCTGTTGCCCACTCTACCTAGTCATGATGCAACATTCTCTCCATCCTCTTAAGAGAGACTACTCGAGGCCCACCATCTGATAATCCCCTAAGAACTATTTTCTTTCCATTGGACTCAAACGTCATTTCCATCTTATTCAAATTCATAGTGAACTCACCAAGTTACATCATCCATTGCATGTCTAGCACCACATCTATGTCTCCTATCCCAACAACATAGAAATCATCTACGAGCTCATACTCTCCCATCTGAATGCTCAAACCAGAAATCTTTTGGTTGCATTTGAGTTTGAAGCCGTCAGCTACCATTACTTTGAAACCTTCAAACTCTTCTACCTTCAGTCCTCGTCTAGCCACCAACCCCTCATCAATCAAATTGTGTGTAGCACCTATGTCTATTAGGGTGATGATGCACTAACCTCCAAGGACTCCTCTCACTCTAAAGGAACTAACTTTCTGAAAGCTAGAAAGTTGTGCCAATGTCCCATCACTGTCATTACTATGCTGAGAGGCATTCTGATTTCCATTATCCTCTCTATCTGCTGGCTAGTCTGATGCCTCTGACTGTGACTCCTCTGCTAAATAGTACTTGATTAACTTTTCTTTTGTCTTATTAGGGCATCTATGTGTAGGGTCCCTTGATTCCTTATAGTGAAAGCAAAGTTTTTTCCTCCTGTATTCATTCAACTAGTCATTAGTCAACCTGTTTGATTTTTCTTTTGGCTGGCTAGTGTCCTTCTGAAAGGGCTTCCTGTCCTTCTCCTTGTCCCTCCTGTATTGGAACCCCTTAGACTAAAATGTATTCCTCCATACAGAGGACTCCATGTCACGGGCCATTTTCATGGCCTCCTTAAGTGATGATGGGTCTAATCCCTTGACCCAACCACGCAAGGGATCTGATAGTCCATCTATGAATAATATCATCAACCTATGCTCTGAGATATCTGGGACCATAAAAAATAGCTCCTGAAACTCTATGTAGGAATCCACTAAGCCCACCTATTTGAGTTGAGCCAACTCCTTAAACTGCAACTCTAGATCTTTTTAATCAAATCTATCTATTAGTCTGGCAGTGAATTCGACATAAGAAGTGATCTAGTCGTGGCCCAAGGTTACCTTACCATTACTCCACCATTTATGAGTGCTACCCTCTAAATGTAATGTTGCATATGTGATAGCATCAACTTCAGGCATGGGGTTGATCTGTAAGTAGTTGTCCAACTTCTAGACCCATGCTCTAGCGGTGGTTTTTCCCGAACCATCAAAATAGGGCAAAGTCATTTTCCTGACTTTCTTTTGGAGCTACTGATTCTGTTGTCTATTTCCCCTATGGGGTCTATGTTTCATCATGAGATCAGAGTACTCACCAAAAGTCATATCAGCTCTAAATTCTTCATTGGATGCCTGCCAGTCTCTCAGAATCTCATCCTAAAACTCAATCTGAGTAGCCTCTTGTTTAGGAACATTGTTCCTAGGTGCAAATACTAGTATGCCAGGTCTATCACCTACTGTCAATTGGGGATCTCTCTTGTTAGTAACCGATGCTTCACCCTCATCATGTCTATCTATGTGTCTATCCCCATTATGCCTGTCTCCATTGTGTCTATCTCCATTGTGCCTCTCACCATTGTGCCTATCACCTCCATTATTATCTTTGTTCTTGTCCCCAAAATTATTCCTATTCCTGTCATTATTGTTATTGTTGTTATTGTCCCTGTTGTTCCTGGCATCACGAGGTATCAACTGGGTAAGAATCTGAGCTAATTATATTTGTCAATCTTGCATTGCTCTCTATAGCTAGTTGTCCCCTAGCCAACGAGTTCAAAATATCTTCCAAACTAGGTTCTTTATTCTCTCTGTCACTCATCTCCTCAACAGGCACCTCAATCTCACCTAAAAAGGGATCTATCTGTGGTACTTCAGTTTCTAGTTCTATCTTTGGTACCTGGATTTCTAGCTGTGACTTGTTTCTTCTTAGATTATAATGGTGAGTTAAAGGTTGTATAGGCAACATGTCTCAGTTCATCTTCTGCATGTCATGTTTAACCTCACAGGATGGCAAGATACACTGTTCTGATACCACTGTAACATACACTGTCGGATATGTTCTTTCTGTGCCAATTTTTTAACTTTTCTGACTACTTTCGGTTCAGGGTTTCATGTGCATGTTTTGCATGTAGGGTTTTTTACATTGAACATATGGAATATAAAGAATATAAACAAAACCTAGAAAATCGACAACATATATCAACAAAATATCAGATACCCAGATTGTATTAAGCCAAAATATGATATATAGTTACATACCCATATAAAAATCTTCAACTTCATTTCGTTGTCGTATGTGGGTCAGCTTACAATACATTAGAAAATCATCAAGGATCACATATAATGGTTGTTATTCATCAATCCCAATGTTGCAGCAGTAAATATGTCTCCAAACGCCACCAATGAGAAGTATAGGAGATGCCAAGGAAGTGGAATCCAATACCCAAGACACCCACGTCCTAGTACTAGCTATACAGATCAGTTGGGTCTCTAAATCAGAAAAGAAAGGCACTAAAATCTTCACAAAATGCTCTGCTATAAACTGATATTAAATCCATATGCTAGACAACCTATATGGGATGGGAATACATGAAAAAAACCTCACAAATCTCCTCAATATCCTCAGAAGATGGTATGGCCTGTACTTGCATAGGTATGGCCAGCAAGTAGATGAAATGTAGCCCAAAAACTACTTTAAAAATGACTCAAATCTGTTTGTCTTTCGATTGCTTTTAGTTGCATACACAATCTTTGTCAAATAGGATCATTTCCAGGTCAAATCTTCATCAACATGTCTCCGACTGATGCACAACTAAAGCTCTTAAATGAAGCCTCCAAGAATCTCTTCCTGATGCGGTCTCTCACAAAGGAAGAAGAGGACTATGCAGAGGTTTTCGTCTTAGCAAAGACAATATCAAACCCTCAAAGCTTCCAAAGCTCAAGGATGCACAACAAAGCAATTCTCATAAAAAGTGAATAATAAACCAAGCCTATCCAAATGAGCTTTACTTTGCCTTTTTATTTCTCTTCCCCAACACCCAAGAAGGAATTGTTTTATTATTTTATTTCCTTACTTCATGTCCCCTTATATCACCATGGGCGCCCACTCCTAGAGGTATAACTTTAAGTTACAACATAACTTAATAAAGTGACATACTTTATAACTTAAAGTTATTTTACCTTCTCGAATAGTATAAGTTAAATATTTAATTTAACTTATATATTGATTAATAATGTCTTGGGCCTCTCGAACCATCAACCTTATGCTAGGCCCCCGAAACTACCTTGCTATAAATAGCAAGTCGCTCTAAACTGAATTACTATAAATAGTAAGTCCCTGTGAAATGAACCAGTTAGACCCCCTAACCACTGTCATTAGCCTATGGGAGTCCAGTAATAGGTTAATCCTTGTCATCTCTCTGACTGGGCCAAATGGAGGATATTACAGATTGATACATTATTATTTTGTTGTGTAATAAGACATTGGAATGATGTCTCTTCCTAGTGAGGAAGGATGTCACGTCTTGTTTTTTTGGACTATATAATTATTCTAGATTAGTGAACATTTACTATGATTGTTTTACTTTGAGTAAATTCCACGTGTGTGAAGGTAATTATCAAGAAGTTATATTTGCATACATTGGAAAGTTGATTTAAATATTAAATATTATCGATGTGATTATAATGTTTTGCTTCGGCTATGTCTTGGGAACTAACCTATTCATGTCGAGTTGAGTGCGATTGAATGCAGGTACTTGTTGAAGACGAGAACATGGTTGAGATAGAGATGTTCTAGCCACTTGGTAAGAATTGTTTGGGATGGCTAGCCCTGATGCACTCACACACTCACGTAGTCTCATATTGCATTATTTTGAATGTTTTATTATGCATTATTGTATGGATAATAAATGTGATTGATGGTTAGATACTTAGAAAATATTGTGTTTAAATTGCTACAATAAGTTTATTTCGAATGTATAATTTAGTCATAAATAATATTCTTTTGATTTATATTTAAAATTGTGTGTTTTATATTATTTAATAATAAATAAATAATGTTTTCCTATTTATATAAATGTTATTGTTTGGAAGATAATATCTAAACTATACTTAAACCATTATATTTAAATTACAATATATATATAATTTTAAGTACTACTTGTTTTGATTTAAGTGATTATGTTATTTTGAAAATAAATAAATTATATTAATAATACTTATTATATTTAGAATTCTTAATAAAAAGAATTAAAAGAATAATATTTCTGTCATGCAGCGACAGGAAATAAATAAGTTTATTTTATTTTATTTTTGAAGGCTTTTGGAAGGCCAAATCTCATGCAAACTAAAAATAAACTTCAGTTATCAAAAGCAATCAAAACCTAATTTTTGAAATGCCAATATTAGCAGAGATTTTTATTAAAACTAAGAACAGATCAAGGAAGAATAATCATTCTTTTTCTAAGCGACAAAAAGGAGAAAACAAAGCAAGTCACGACAAAGAACAGAGACCACGATTTTGGCAGCATAATGGGAATTTTTTAGTGATTTTTGGGCAGTGATGGGAGGAAAGAAGAGTGGCGACAGCAATAGAGAATTCAACCTTTGACAGATGCATAAGATTTTGGGTATTTTTTATGATTTAATTATAATAAAAATATAATTGTTTTGACTGTTAAATGGTAGCATTATAGCCTTGTTCTGAAGGCGTCGGCCTGCAAATAGAATGATCTGCCTGTATATAGCTCGACCTGCATTCTTTCCTCTGCGTTTAGATTAGGATCAACTTGCTTACTGTAGGCATTAGACTCTTATTTTTCTTGCTCGACCTGCCACATATTATATCCCTGTGGCCAGCATACTTGCCTCTGTAATATGATTATAGAACGGCCTCTTCCTTGTCTGGCGATGACCTTAGTAATCATTTGGCCTATTTATTGTTTTAGCAACCTGATTTGGAGCTGCCTAGTTGTGGTTAATGACCTGTTAATGTTACCCTGAAGAACCAGTCTTGAACCATTTGAAATATCCTTTGGTCGCTGACCTAAACCATATTCTATCATTGTTGTAGCTTTTGTCTTTCTCTATATTTTTCTATTAGAAATTATTCGTGCTGATTGAGGTAGCCTATTAAAACTTAGATGGCAGAAAATGATTCCCTGTTGCAGACCTTTATTTGTGTAATTACTGTCACAGAAGTTTGTTTAAAATGGGTTGTCACAGTCTTTTGTTTTAGATCCAGTTTCTTTTGCTGTAGTAGTGAGTCAATTACTTTATATTTGCTCCTTTATTACTGTTGCCATTTATTAATTACTATATCAGACCTTTTCTTATCCTGTAGCGTGATTTATAAGCTCTTGTGGCTTGAATGATTTACATCTGTAGCTTCATCTAAACACTCTTTAAATAGTTATATTAATCCTTAGAAAAGAGACAGTTAATTTTCTAATTATTACCTATGACTAATTAATGCTAAAGTCATTCTTAAACTCTTATTTAAACAACCTCTGAATTGTTAAATCATAAACTGATATAGGATTGGAAAGAGTTAAATATTAGATCCTTCAAACCCACTTAGACAATGAATTACAGTTAAGGATTATGAACAAATTATTGAATCCATATTTATACTTGCATAAATAGATGAATGAGTGATGTTCTACTTATTGCTTATTGAAAGTGTGACTTCATGATTGTTGCTTTGGAAAGGGAATTTACAGATGGTCTATAGGTGAAATGGGTTGATATTTTCTTTTTATTTCTTTTTATCCTTTTTATTTATTTCTTGGGGAAAGAAGTAAAGTTTTATCTAGGAATGTGTTTGGGTTACTTTTGGGCTAGGATGCCTAATGTGGATTATCAGAGATGGTTTTTCCTCTTTTCAGGAATTGAACTGGTTACTATGTTTTAAAAGTTTAGATCTAAACGAGTTGTCATTGAAAAAGATGAATATTTTGTGTAGCAAACTTTATTAATATATATCTCTGCCACATCTTGTTGTAAGACTATCTGCATTTCATTATTTAGAATTGCACATTAGACATCAAGTTACATCAGGTGTTCCCACCTACTAGTTGTTCTAGGTAGCTAGACATTTCGTGCAGGGTTGGGTTTCCTTCATATCATGAAGGGATCCAGGGAAGTGTAATTGCTTCATGGTTGGGTGGAAAAGCGTCTGAGCCATGTTCCCATCTCTCGGCTCGCAGGAGAAACATTTGGGTTCATGGCGACTGGAGAGTGTATTGATTTATTATACTTGTTGTACATGATTATTGTAACTTGTATTTGGATGTATTATGGTATGAATGCCAAAAGACTTTGTATATTATTTTATAGTGCTATCACCTGGATTGAGCATGAGATTTTATAAGATTTAATGACTTTTATTGATTCATATTTATGAGATTTATCTTTTACTTGTGAAATTGTAATTAAGTAGATTAATTACCTCATTTTACTTTCATTTCTTGTGATGTTGGAATTTAAATGGATTATTTACTTTATTTTAGTTTTGTGATGGTTTGAGTGCTTTAAATTTGGCATCAAACCTCTAGGTTGAACACTAGGGCCTCTTTTTGGGACTATTATGCTAAGTTGCAAACTTGATGTAAATTATTCATCATGAATACTAGAAATATTGATCATAGTGGAGAATCAGGAAGTGGTCAAAATAGAAGAAATCGTGGAGGTGCAAATAGCGGTCAAAATGCAAGGAATCAAGGAGATGCTAATAATGATCAAGATGGAAGATTGGATCATATTCTTCCTCTCTTGACCCAATAGGATACAAGGATGAATACTCTTGAGTAGGAGATCAGAGGAAATCCTAGAGGGTAGAATGCTAATGAAATCCCAGAAGGTGCTTGTTGGTTCCCAAACCTGCACACATCAAAATCTAAAGATTTGCCACTTCTTATGCTCAACTTCAATGGAAGACTTGGCCAATAGAGTGGGAGATTATCTCTTATCTCCCCTTCACTTCAGGTTCTACTGCACCTAGAAGGTATCCCTCATTCACAATCCATAAATATAACTTTTCAATATAAGGCAGAATGTTCCCATGTATGCACCAATATTTATAAGATTAACCCCAAATTGGCAATGTTCTTGGATTATCCAACTTATTCATATTAGAGAACATGCAGAACCTAAACCTAAAACAAAACATAAAATGATTTGATTCAAATGGTTTGTCTTTAAATGCAATGATTTCCTAGACCCTTTAGGCCAGCAAATCCTGGACCAGTGCTTTATCAGGGTAACAGAGTCAGATCCATCACTACAATTGTTCCCTCATGACAACAAAACTTCATATCCAGAAGACCCAAAATAAAAAATATTACTACCCTACAGTAACATTTCCAAGAAAAAGTATTATTTGTGAGTCTATGCTTCAATAATCCCTTGATATAACAAATTTTCCCTTATACCTGACTCAAAGCAATTTAATCCATTCCTTGAACAAATGCAACAAATCAGATACATCACATACCAAATGTCTATGAATGAGTTCAAAAACCCTTAGCAACTTCACTCAAAAGAAAAATGCTCATACCCAAGGAGACAATCACAGATAACAACACACACAGGAAGTGTTTTTCATATAACTCATTCTGGAAAGAACATTGTCATTTAGAAATTTATACATTTATAAAATAGAAAATACCTCTGCACCCAGACACAAGAACCAAGTCTACAACAGAAAAATGCTCTCCAAAGAATGGATACCTTGTATCCAAAGCCTAGAAAAATTTGTCGTAGAATGGCCCTAAATCCCTTTTCAAGGAGCAACAAGCTACCGACCACCTACATCCTGACAAACTTTTAATGAAACAATCAGATCCTCAATCAAGAGAATAGTTGAAGCAGTCAGATTTCTTGGTGAAATACCGTCGATAAAATCTCCTGGACCTGAAATGTTAGGAGTAGATTTGACATCCTGGCTATGGTCATGCTGAAGTCTCCTTAACTGCAGAGTGAAGGTGCATGGGAATGGTGCTAACAAACAACCACTTAAAGCTTTAAATCTCACCCACAATTTTAGGCTTCCTTATGTGAGTTCGACGATTATGAGTCACTTCACCAAGTTTGAAAATCCATGTCCTCCTCGTTGAAAAGTCTTCAACAAATGAAAACATGCCAATCAGGTGTTCTTAATCAGTCAAAACTCATATTGGCATTGAAGACCGCCACGTGTCACACTATCGCAGCCGCGTGGAAAATGGTGGGCCACATCTATTTGGCTCTACACTCTTGCGCTAAACCTCCATTGAAAGATGACCATGTGTCGCCATTTTGTGACTGTACGGTGAATATTCTCCTCTAAAAGGATCCTCCTATACGCATCTGCTATCGTTAGATTTGAGCCTCTCTGTAGTTCATATCTCATTACGACGCTTGGCAGCACATGGTTCCTCAATTTGGGATCTTCGATTAAGGGGCTGTAAGCCCAGATTCCTTGACAGGTGTTGCCTTGTCGCAGCTACACAGGGGGATGACGACATCACCTCTGATGCCATGCAATGCTGTAAAATACTTTTACATAACACTTTTTGACCCTGACGAAGACTTAGGATTTAAACTTTATGATGTGATGGGCTACGAAGGGAAATGCTAGGACTTAGGGTTGATCACCTAATGAACATAAAGACTTCAAGTTATAACTTAGATGATCGGGAACCTACTAGAAGCGGTTAACCAAGGAATAGAAGATAAAATGAAAGGTGCGCTATGGGATAAAAATATTAGGGGTTTAAGGGTTTATATGAAAATGCCTGCAAATTTTAGACTTGAAACATTAAACCTAGGCAGGTACCATCAGTGGCTCTTTCTCGGGGACTCATGCCTCTTACAGGCATGGCGAGGATCCAAAAGTCTTTGGGATGTAGACCAGGTGCCTAATCCATTGGGTTGCTGAGTCAATACTCCATCCTTCATTAAAATGATATCTTCAAACTTGATTGGGTGGCCCCGGGCCCCCAAAAATGAAAAACCAGTACCCTCCTCTGTCACATACCTTATTTTCATTTGATTGCTTCTGATTCAAACCGAAGGCATTAATATCATCTACATCCAAACTGATATTGTATTGCAAATACACCACCATACTACTGATTATGCTATATTACACCACACTCTCATCAATCTGCTCTTTGCAACCTTGGAATAGTTGAAAAACCTCTTTAAATAGTAGGTATAGAAAACATGGGTCAAATATATCATTTCTATGTTTACAATGTCTTCTATCCCCAAAATCAGTCTTATGCATGGAAACAAATATCTCTGCTTCAATCTTATTTAAAAAAATGTGCTTCCTATCCATACAAATTTTATCCTCTGATAGCTCCTTATCTGGACATAATCCTTCAATACCCTTTTCATATTCAAAATCTTCAAGATGAACATCATTACTATGATTGAGTTGCAATAAAATATCAACACTAGCATTCATTCCATAAATTGATTCTTCATATTGGATGTTTATGCATTCCTTTACCTTTTCAGTAACAATGCTGCTACAATACACACTTCCATATATGTCCTAATTACAGCCATTTTTATCACTGCAAGACATGCTATCACTCTTCTCAACCATCAACAAGTCAACCTTCTCATTATTACTGGTGCTACTAAATACTTCTCCCTTCTCTAATATATGATTTTCATTTCTTTGCACAACATCATTAGTATGATTCATACAAAAACATACACTATTTTCATGCACAAGATCAATTGCTAAGTTCAAACATTCATCCTCAATGTTGTCCATTAATACCTCATACTAATTTTCTTCAAGCTCCTCACACTCATCATCATTTGCAAAAAGAGGGTTAATCCTGTACCAATAAGGAATATGACTTACAATGTCCAATGTGTCTAAAGTCTCATCATAAAGGAGATTTACTCTCATTACAAAGGTCTCTGCTTCTTCCACATGACAGTCCAACTCTTCTTCAGCATTACCAAATCTAGAATCAAGAGAAGAACACACCTCATCCATGAACTGATCATAGACTTCATCTTCATCATCCAATTCCTTACATACAAAACTTCTACCACATCAATGCACTCTGAAACTGCATGATCTGTATCACTTTCTAGCTCTCTGATGCCTCCTGATGAAATTGATATTGAATCCTGATCTATATGATCACAAGTGTGCACAACTGAATCATTTAAGCATGAACATTCCTTGTTAAGGATTGGCATATCAATGTCATTTTCACACATTTTGAATTCTTCCAACTCAACTTCATTCAAATTGTCATGAGCAGCAATATAAGGATCATCATGATTAATCTTAGGAGATAAAGGTATATGAGCAACCTTAGTAATTTCATGATCACTGTATGAATCACTTCTCTCATTGTCACCCAAACCATTGAAAAATTTATCTGATGGATATACTTCTAAATCATTTTCATCATGCAGTTGTATATAATTTTCTAATTTACTTTTAGTGTCTAAGAATACCTTTGTCTCCTCTCCAATTATATTCATGTGAGGCTCTTTCTGATTCATTACCATTATTTCATCATTCCTAACATAATCACACTTGATTTTGTCAATAATTCCAATCCATTCACATACCTGATCAAGGCTTTGAGGCTTAAATTTCTTTGGCAATGAACTCAAACTTGATTCATATATTTCAATAAACAAGTCAATGCATGTATCTTCTTCAGGCTTGCAATATTCTAGGATTTCTGACAAAGTATTCATGAATCATGCAAACAGAGCATAGGGTGATTCTCCTTCTTGTCTCTTCAAGACAAAAAATGCCTAAACAAAGAACATAGGATCAGCAGTATTTTCAACCTGTACACTAATGACTTGAAACTCTTCATTTTCTACTAGAACAGCAGAAACACATTCATCTTGAAAATTATTTTGAAAACTTGTAGTCATGTATCCTATCGACATTCCATACTTCTGATTATTTTCAATATCCATGGCAAATTTATAGGTCTAATGCAATGTGATAGGTTCATTATCCCTCAGCAAATAACTCATTTCTTCATCAAATGCGGCCAAGTAGACTACCAGGCACAATGCATCACTTGGTTTCATATATTCAAGAATATACTTGAGCAACTTTGTAAATCTTAAATTAAAGGTTGGAACCAACTCACCATTTTCCTTTTGAATGTTCATGAATTATGTAATCAGTGAGGCCACGTCATTCTTCAAACCAAATTGTTCTAGGAATGCACTCTCTAGATATACCCATGAAAAAATTGAACACACAGGCAAATCTGAAAACCAAACCCTAGAATCATCCTTTAATGACTAAACAAAGAGTTTCATTACAACATCTTCAACTTCAATCTTGTAGTCTTCCATCAAATCACAAAAAACTTGCAAATGTTTGCTTGTAGACTAGGAGTTTTTTCCACTATATTTTGGTAAGCACTTTCTAACTTCACTAGACACACTATTTGGATATCCATGAATTCCATCAAAATCTAAAGCTTTATATCTTTCAACAGAGAATTCCCTTTTTTGAGGACATGACCAGTATTATTGTTCTAATCTAGTCATTTTGTATGAAAGAGATGAAGTACCTAGAAATGTACTATAGCTTCAAACAGGTTCAACAACAGAGTCGCCACCTCTAAGCAGAGGACTAATGTTCAAGTAGCACAAAGCTCCTTACAACCTTTCTTTCATTCTGGGTTCTCCTAAACAGCAGAGTCACCTGAAACTTCTTCAAATATGTTGTAATAAAACTTGTCCAGGTCTGAAACTTTCAATATCTGAAACAAATATTCAGATTCTTCAATTTTCTGACTCTTTCCACAAAAATAATGCACTAGTCCCCAGCAGAGTCGCCAGTTCTGTTGGTTCCCAAACCTGCACACATCAAACTCTAAATATTTGCCACTTCTTATGCTCAAGTTCAATGGAAGACTTGGCCAACAGAGTGGGAGATTATCTCTTATCTCCCCTTCACTTCAGGTTCTACTGCACCTAGGGGGTATCCCTTATTCACAGTCCATAAATATAACTTTACAATACTAGGCAGAATGTTCCCATGTATGCACCAAGATTTATAAGATTAACCCCAGATTGGCAATGTTCTTGGATTATCTAACTTATTCATATTAGAGAACATGCAGGACCGAAACCTAAAACAAAACATAAAATGATTTGATTCAAATGATTTGTCTTTAAATGCAATGATTTCCTAGAGCCTTTGGGCAAGAAAATCCTGGACCAGTGCTTTATCAGGATAACACAGTTAGACCCATCATTGCAAATGTTCCCTCATGACAACAAAACTTCGTATCCAGAGGACCCAAAATAAAAATATATTACTGCCTTACAGTAATATGTCCAAGAAAAAGTATTATATGTGACTCTATGCTTCAATAATCCCTTGATATAACACATTTCCCCTTATACCTGACTCAAAGCAATTTAATCCATTCCTTGAACAGATGCAATAAATCAAATACATCACATAGTAAATGTATATGAATGAGTTCAGAAACCCTTAGCAACTTCACTCAAAAGAAAAATGCTCAACCCAAGGAGACAATCACAGATAACACACACAGGAAGTGTTTTTCATATAACTCAATCTAGAAAGAACATTGTCATTTAGAAATTTATACATTTAAAAAATAGAAAATACCTCTGCACCCAGACACAAGAACCGAGTCTGCAACAAAAAAATGCTCTCCAAAGAATGGATACCTTGTATCCAAAGCCCAGAAAAATCTGCCGTAGAATGGCCCTGAATCCCTTTTAAAGGAGTAACAAGCTACCGGCCATCTACATCTTGACAAACTTTTAATGAAACAATCAGATCCTCAATTAAGAGATTAGTTGAAGTAGTCAGATTTCCTGGTGAAAGCCTGTCGATAAAATGTCCTGGACCTCAAATGTTAGGAGCATATTTGACATCCTGGCTATGGTCATGTTAAAGTCTCCTTAACTATGGAGTGAAGGTGCGTGGGAATGGCGTTGATAGACAGTCGCTTCAAGCTTTAAATCTTGCCTGCAGATTCAAGTTTCCTTCTATGAGATCGACGGTTATGAGTCACTTCACCAAGTTTGAAAATCCGTGTCCTTCTCATTGAAAAGTCTTCAGCTAATGAAAACATGCCAATCAAGCATTCTTAATCGATCAAAACTCATATTAGCATTGAAGACCGCCACATGTCGCACTATCACAGTCACATGACAGATGGTGGGCCACATCTATTTGGCTCTATGTGCTTGTGCTAAACCTCCATGCAAACCTCCGTTGAAAGATGACCATGTGTCACCATTTCGCAACCACGTGGAGAATATTCTCCTCTAACAGAATCCTCCTACATGCATGCGCTACCATTAGATTTGATATCGTGTCTTTCCACTGCCATGTTACACAGCCAATTGCTTCACCTCACACACCGACCCTAGTCCCTTCCTATGGTTTTTACATAACCATCATGTCTACGCACTGCCATTTCACTCCACCAATTAACATACACCACTTAACCCAATGTCATCCATCTCTATCAATCTACATTTCATCCCCAATCGTCACCACCATATCATTCTATCTATCCCCTTCGTCCCTGCCATGTGGTTTTACTACATGGTGCAGTCTGAAAACTAACATTTCCCCTATTTAACAGCCATCTCCCCACCTTATCATGGTTTTATACCATGGTACAGTCAGAAAACTGACATTCACCTCCCCTAAACTACATCCCATCCAATCACATGAACCTATCCCTATCCCATTTCATCAAGTCACCCAGAACTACATATCATCACCACCCACATCGTAATGTGCCTTGATCCCGTGGATACAGGGTATGTAGGTAGTCTGGAATACAAAGGAAGTATCTAGTACACAAGTACATACGATGTACCCATCCAACCCGCTTGGATGGTCCCACTTTCCTGAGCTTGTTGATTACGCTTGGTATCTAAATGATACACTTGCTGAGCATCCTATCCAAGCATAACACTTTCACAAAAAATCCTCAACTATCAGATTGACTTTTCCCCAAATAATGGCGTATATCCCCCTGCCTATCCTTTAGTTTATCTTAATCATAAATCTATTCTTGTCCTAGGATGCATCCTTCCTACAATGGGCAAAATCACCAATCCTCCATCCACCTTTAGCAAGAGATATAATTGTTGTATGTTTGGGTCAGTCAGTCTTTTGGTTCTTGATTTTTATTTTGTGCATCATTCTTGGCTTACTTTAAAGATTTCTTGATCTCATTATATCATGGCATGTGGTGAACAATCTAGAATTGGGCATAGTATTTGCTTTCGTATGTCGTGCTTGTGGGAGGTTCTCATTACTCCATCTTAGTATTCATATCTTGTGAATTGTAGGGTTGGTTCTAGCATATCATCCCTCTTATTGCATCTAAAGTTCTTCATACCTTTTTTGTACTAAGGGCTTATGCTTTGGATCCCCCTCGTTCATCTAGACAAGGTTGTACTATTGTGGGCATGCATGGGTTCATCCTATTGTTTGCAGTGTCAAGTTCTATGCATGGATGCCTTGTCACCTTGGTTTCACACACCCTGGTGCATAACATCCTATGCTATATCAACAATAGTACTCAATATTTATTTTTAGAATTTCTTAATATATGATATCATTCCTTTATCCTACATATGCATCCCCACCCTCATCTCCATATCCCATTGATATTGCTCCAAGTTACATCAGAACACATCCCCTCTTCATCTAGTGTCTTCTACCTACTAAGCCATTCTTCTCATCCCATGACCATTTTCAGGGACTTTTGTATCATGATCAACCAAATCAATCACGACCCCTCACTATCATCATATTATGTGTTTTTCATGTTAGTCCATTAATAATATGTGTTTATTAGTTTGAACATATATTATTTCATCCAGTTGCATTAGTCTATTAATAATATGTGTTTATTAATTTGAACATATATTATTTCATCCATTTGCATTAGTGCATTAATAATATGTGTTTATTAGTTTGAACATATATTATTTCATCCATTTGCATTAGTCCATTAATAATATGTGTTTATTAATTTGAACATATATTATTCCATCCATTTGCATTTTCATTAGTCCATTAATAATATATGTTTATTAATTTGAACATATATTATTCCATCCATTTGCATTTTCATTAGTCCATTAATAATATATGTTTATTAATTTGAACATATATTATTCCATCCATTTGCATTTTCATTAGACCAGTCATAATATATGTTTATTAATCTAAACGTGTATCATTCATAACATACATTTCATTGCCTTTCATTTTCCCATCACATATATATCAAAATCATCATCCCACATTACATATGCACAAAATCCATACATCAATCTACATTCTAGAATCATACACTGCAAAAGGAATTGGTTTAAAGTGGCTGAAATAACTTCAGTATGTAACACACTTAATAGACAATACAATACAATACATGTTGGACATAAATTCACTGCATCTAATCCCTATATCATAACATTCATAGCATCATAAACATATACGTACCCACATCAGCATGCCATGAACCACACCATGATAATCCATCACAATCCATACACACTAGTCCATCATAATCCAGCATACCCTCAAATAACATCCAAACAAACATATGAACATCCCATAATACAAAGAATTAATATAAATAACTTCTGTACAGAACGCCATCCTACGCTATATAACATGTCAGTCACATAAAACATGTCCATAAACAATAAACACAACATCCATCCATAACATAAATTCACATCACATCCTGCATCACACATGAGTCAGTCCATCATAAGCATATCACCATAATATACATAACAATGTTATCCTACCATAAGCATATCCATAAATCCACCATAAAAGTCCATACATACATCCATCAATAATACCCAGTACACAGTCCATCGATCTCAATGTTCATCTCATATATATATATACATCAAAAAATGATCATGATACAAAAATGTGGTCCTTAGACCTGTTAAAAAATAATACATCTGTACATAATGCCCCTAGGTAGAGTTGTCCCTGCTTGAAGCCCTTGACTGGGCTTGTCCCGAGCCCCTCTGAGGAGGTGGCCTCATACCCTACTGTCCTACCTATCCTTGCACCTGTGGAGGTGGCATTTGCCCTGCTGCTAGTACTTGTGATGGGGATGGTTGTTGCACTAACCTCTCTAACCACCCTGACCGTCTAGATCCAAATGTCATTGATCGGCTATGGTAACTCACTTTCTAGCCTGTCAGGACTAGCCCCTCATAGAGAGTCCTATAGTGTTGGGCCTCCCTAGCACTCTTTGCCATCTGATACTGCATCGTTCGTATCACATCTCCCATCCCTAGACCTAATGCATGTCAGGCCTGGTCTCTCTCCTGCTAATATCATTGTGCCAATCCCTGGGCCTACCCTAGCTATCCCTACGCATGACCTAACTGTCCCTGCAACTGGGCCACCTATGCCTATAAGGCCGCTATTTGGGCTTGCTACTATTGTATAATAGCATGTACTCTCGCCAAATTTGATCCATCGCCACCTCCATCTCCACCCCCATCTCTGTCGTCATCCTCCTCCTCTACCTCCATCTCCTCTACTATGTACTCTACCTCCTCCTCATCGTCATCATCATCATCTCCATCATCATCATCATCATCATCATCATCCTCTGTTGTTGTCTCCCCAGGTGCTACATATCCTACTGGAATAGTCAGCCTCACTAGCCTCTGCTAGGCCCACTACTGGTCATATCCTAGCGTAGTCCTGACATCCTCTACCTGTCATCTGGCATGCCAAGCCTGTCCCTGGAGTCCATCAAACTCTGTTATTACCATTTGAGGATCTGGTGCCACTCCCCATTGTGCCTGCTCCATGTGAACCCTGGCAAATACTACCTCTCCTTGTGGTACATCTTGTACCAATCCAAAATGTCTCTGCATCCGATCGGGTAAGTATCGATCAATGATCATCTACGTCCGCCCCATTAGGTATCATGACTGTAGCACATAACTAAATTGCTCCTGGTCCTCTGACCATGTATCCACGTCTCTCCATGGTTTCCATACAAATACATGTATATCATCAATAACCCACCTCCAGTGTCGCAGGTCCCCTACATGATGGTGTATCAATTGTCCCCTGTATACAAACACAAATAGCTGATAACTCAGCCTATCTCACACGATCACTGGCCTAGTGACCACTATGTGCTCCCATGCCCAGATATGCAGTAGTGTCACACCACATCCCAGGCTTGATGATCTCCTATATACTATGGTGTCCATATCGTGGTATAGATATGCTAACACACATGGCCCCTATGCGAACACCACTCCATCTCTAATCATCTGCAACAACACTAGCCCCCAAGTCACTGGGAAGCCCCTCAATCTCATGTTAGGGACCAAGGTCCCTACTATCAGTCTAGCCAATAATAATGGCAACATGTACAATCATCTCTCCATCGTAGGCTTGTACCTCATCTACGAGCGTTGATCTGCATAAGGTACTCGTCTTAGGGCAAACATCTGATAAATGTATGTGGCCCCTCATCCATGGTCGTATACCACCCTCGCAATGTGTATAAGGATCCTCAAGATCCTCCATACGTCCTCCAACATGATAGTCGCCACCCCTATGGGTAACAGGAAGACGCACTGCTCTGTCTGCCACCTCTCAACCAACGTAGTCATCATGGCCCTATCTACTTTGATCCGTGCCATCTGCGTGATAAACCAAAGTCCCACCATCTGCAGAAAGAATCTATTTGTGGCATCCAGCCGACCCCACATGCAAATATATGTGGTCGTCGCTCCTGATTCTAAAGAACATCCTCATCATCCTGCAGAATCACGAAAACACCTCATCAGCCCTAGTTTGCAAACTGGGCGCTACTTCTGCCCTGTTGGGTGCTAAAATCTTAGGTGCCACTATTTTTACTTTGGGTGCTTCTTTTCTGGCCTAGGCACTAAAACCTAGACCAGGCACTAAAATCCAGAATGGACGCTGAAACTTTCATTTTCAGCGCTACAATTCCCTATCTACTATGCGCTAATTGCCAGAATACGTGCCAAAATATCAGTGCTGCTATTTTCATAATAGGCGCTAAAATTTCCTCTAGGCAATGAAATTTCATTTCAGGCACTAAAAGCCTATTCATTCCCTAGGTGTTCTTTTGTCCTGCTAGGCGCTAATCACCAAAGCAGGCGCTGCTATGCAGACTAGGCGCTACAATTTCTGATTGAGCACTAAAATACTCCTAGTGCCTAGTTTCCATCACTTCCTGCCCCGTGTTTTATGCACCTAACCTACCCGATGCCAAAATCACAAAGAGGGTTCAGAAACCTACCAGATTGCCAACCGCTGCAAGTTGAAGGTACTCCCTCACGTGCTCCACACGGTGCTCCTCTCATGGAATGTGGGCCATCATTACTCTCTAGTTCTTCTCTCCTCCAATCACAAGTTGTTAGGCAAATGAAGACAAATGATTCTTATGGGCCCTCCCAACCTATATGTAAACCCCCCAAACCCTAATTTTCTTTTCCGGACTCCATTTTTCCCGCTTCACTCTGTTTTTCCTCCTTTTTCAGTCTTGAGATTCCTTGTTCCCCCTCCTGTTTCTTTTCCTCTATCTTTCTTCTCTTTCGAGACATCGCCAAAAAAAATATTCTTTTTCCACCGATCTCTTGAGGGGGCATCACCTGGTCATCCATTCCTCTCCTGTCTACCAACCGGAGCATATTTATAAAAAAAAATTATATTCTTTGATATCCCATCAATCTTGACAACAATGACGCCATATCAAAGAGGGGAAAAATGTAGACGCCTGAAAATGGTCACAACCACTTTCATTCATTTCCACAATCCAAACATATTTGCATACATCGTTTTATTTCATCCAAACATTAATTAAATAATTTTTAATTATTTAATTAATTTATTCCTCATCTATCCCCTTCATCAAAAATTAAAATTTATCTACTATAGTTCAAAAATTAAATATTTTGCAACTATAGTTCATATCCCATCCACCTAAAAATTAAATAATTGACCATATTTATTTAATTCCTATTTTGTCCATTTTTTATTACTTTTAGTAATCATCATTATTTTCTTCTAAAACATGTGCACAAGAATTAATTTTAATTAGTTCTCAATTATAAACCCCTATGTTTCTATAAGTCCACTTGTTATTCCATGTACATGCATGTACATGACAAGTGGTACTTTGGAAGCATGGCCAAATCTTTCAAAATGGGTACACTTGTCCTATTTCTTCTATTCCACTCCAAGTGTCACTATTCATGCAAATTTAAAATTACATGTGGCACTATTCATGCACTATTCCTCTAATTTATAATTCCACTTGTCCTCTCCATGCAATTTAAAATTTCTCACAAAATCCAAGCTTTGCCTTTTCATAAATGAGGCCTTACATGTCATACACCTAACCAATCTTGGCCATTCATCCATTCAAACCTTCAATCTTATCCATTGATCATCCCTTGAACCTTGGAGCAACTTTCTCATCCATTCTCATCATGTCATTTGTCTAATTCTCCTTGCTTGAGGATCCTCAAGCAATCTCCACCCTTGATCTCTCAATTTTATCCTAGCCTTGCACTCTCATCCTTGAAAATTTATAATTTGAGGCCTTCACCTCCATTTTTCATAAGCCATCATATGCAGAGAAATTCTACCTCTTTGAGTACTCCACATCAATAGAATTAGCGTAGTTCTAAGCTTAGAATAGTTCAATTTCATTAGCTCTAGGACATATCATCACTAGTATAATTAGATAGGGTGCAAAGTTGATAGAAAGTGCATTAGTGATTAGGCCCAATCTTGAGGTCCTTTGGACTTGGGATTGGGAGTAATTTAGGATATTGGCCCTCAATTAGGAATCCCATCTTTTATATAGACAATTTTTTTGTATTGTTGACTATATTCATCGAACTGAATGCACATATCAATAAAGGGCATGTTTATGCAGTTATTACAGCTGAAGATAATGAAGAAGGAATAGATTATTATTTGTGTAGTTGTGTTGAGACAAAAAAAATTAAATGCCCCTGTTATAGATGGAGAAAACATCAAGTTCCCTACAAGAGTAGTCGTTGTTACTGGAACATGGCTTAGAAGGTACCTAGTGAAGAAGTTCGATGTATGGTTGTTCGAGGACTTTAACACACATAGCAAGATTCTTCATTATTCTAACCTTGTTGTGGCATCAAGTGTTCATTTGATCAAATATGGGGGTAGACCATTGAACAAGACCTTATGGAAGGTTCATGAGTCTGACCATGAGGAAATACTTGACACAATAAAGAGTAGAGCAAGCCCAGATGGTTCATTAGATTGAATCAATGGAATGACAGAAAGGTATGTTATTTTTCTTTGCTATCCTCATTTCACCTTCTATATTTTTGACACCTATCTTACCTTCTTATATGTGCTCCTTGGTCCTAGTTGATTAACTTCATTTCATTATAGAGCTCATGACTGAATGGCATGTTGTTGACGCATTTGGAAATTCCCCAGGGTCGTGATTGGTGTGTTGGTTTGATAAAACTAAGTCAAGTGGTTTGATCCAACTCATAGATTGTACGATGTGGAGGTATTTTGATGGTATTGTCTCATTTCATCATGTTGGTGTACTCATTTTAGCTAAATAGTGCAATTGCATTTGCATGCAGGATTTGAGCATGATGGAGGTAGGCATAATCCTTATGAAGTTGGTTTTGGAAGGAGAGTAAATTAGGTTTTCATGATGATATGTCCTTTGGAGTCAATTTGATGATTGTTCATTCACTTGAAGGGTCATGCCATTATGTTTGTTTGAAGGGTCTTATTTCTTGAAGGGTCATGCCATTATGTCCTTTGGAGTCAACTTGATGATCTTCTCATTGGTCTTGCAGGCCCTGAGATTTTGAAGGTTTCATAGTACCAATGGTGGCATTATTGGCCAAAATATCCTCTATCAGGCTTGGGAGCAGCCACGGTTCTTTATGCATCATAGTGATAGGGATTCCTTCAAATATTGTTTCATCATGTTACATAATGGTTTCATTCATGGAAACCATAGTTCCAAATTATACATCAAATTTATCTTTGCATCGTGAAATTATACAAGGATCTTATTTCAAATTGGCTTTGTCATATCCTATGAGGAGATTAAGACCATAATATCATGATGTTACTATGATTTTTAATGACAAGGATTCCATCTTACAAACCGTAATTTGTTTCTTCACTTTTGGTGCTAACAATTGATAGTAGTGGTAAGGGCAGCCTTAATTAATGCCCTACAACACATTGGATCAAGTGAGAACACCTTTATCGTACTAAATTTTATCTACTAGAAAGGTGCTAGGACTGAATTTTTGCATTCAGTATCTCCTAGGGCCAAACAGACAATGCCAACATGTCCAAATGGGTGGGTAAATTCTAGGGGAGATGTCTTTTTAGTGGTGAAGCCTCCTGGTCATTCTCGGCTACATTGGACGAAGACGGTCTCTTAAGAGCCCTAAGACAAAAAAGGTGTAAAACTTTGGACTGACTATTCCGTCAAACCGTGACATCTAGGAACGTCTTCTTTGCATGCATAGGTGGATGTTAGCTCCACCTACAAATACCTACCTCAATTTTTTAAAATCGATTTTGTTTACCTGTGGTGGCAAGGAACACATTGTTCCAAAATGCTTTAGTTTCATGCAGTGGAAAGGTGCTAGGAGTGAAATTTTGCATTCCACACCTCATGGAGCCCAACGGACTGCACCAACATGTCAAAGTGGGCAAGTAAATGCTAGGGGAGGTCTCTTTTCATGAGCCAAGTGCCCTAGATGTTCCAGGCTGTAGGCTACCAACAAAGTCACTTGAGACCCCTAAGAGCAAAAAACTGCCAAACTTTGACAAAGCAGTTCTCAGAATTCATGACACCTAGGAATATTTCGTTTAGACCTACAAGTGCATGTGGGGTCTATCCACAATAACCTCTCTCAGTTTTTGTCAACTCCAATATGTTTGACCATGTTGAAATTAAACGCATTCTTGTAAAATGCTTCAATGGCATTCAACACAACCTTCCCATGAGCCACATTTTTCATTCTACTCTTCGTGGGGCCCAATAGACTATGCCAACACATTGGGTTGGGTGGTTAAATTCTAGGGGAGGTCTATTTTCATGCGCCAAGTGCCCCAAACGTTTCGGGCTGTAGGCTACCGGCAAAGTCACTTGAGATCCCTGAGAGCAAAAAACTACCAAACTTTGATGGAGCGGTTCTCAAAATTCATGGCACATGGGAATGTTCAGTTCAAACCTATAGGTACATGTGGGGTCCCTCCATAATAACCTCTCAATTTTTGTCAATTCCAATCCGTTTGACGTGTCAAAATTAAATGCATTCTTGCAAAATGCTTCAGTGGCATTCAACACAACCTTGTGAGGAGCCACATTTTTCGTTCTTCTCATCGTGGGGCCCAACAGATTGTGCCAACACGTCAGGGTGGGTAGGTAAACACTAGGGGAGGTCTCTTTTCATGCAACAAGTGCCCTAGAGGTTTCAGGATGCAGGCTACTGAAAAATTCATTTGAGATCCCTAAGAGCAAAAAATTGCCAAAATTTGATGGAGCGATTCTTGAAATTCGTGGCACCTGGGAATGTTTCATTCAGACGTCTCTCAATTTTGGTCAACTCCAATCCAATTGACCATGCTAAAATTAAACACATTCTTGCAAAATGCTTCAATGGCATTCAACACAACCTTGCCAAGAGCCACATTTTTCGTTCTGCTCATTGTGGGGCCCAACAGACTATGTGAACATGTCGGGGTTGGCGAGTAAATGCTAGGGGAGGTCTCTTTTCATGGGCCAAGTGCCCCAGATGTTCCAGGCTATAGGCTACCATCAAAGTCACTTGAGATCCCTAAGAGAAAAAAATTGTGAAACTTTGATAGAGTGGTTCTTAAAATTCGTGGCACTTGGGAATGTTTCATTCAGCCTATAGGTGCACATGGAGTCTGTCCACAATAACCTCTCTTAATTTTTGTCAACTCTAATCGGTTTGACTGTGCCAAAATTAAATGCATTCTTGCAAAATGCTTCAGTGGCATTCAGCACAACCTTGCCAGAAGCCACATTTTTCATTCTACTCATTGTGAGGCCCAATGGACTACACCAACATGTCGGGGTGGGCGAGTAAATGCTAGGGGAGGTCTCTTTTTGTGTGCCAAGTACCCCAGACATTCTGAGCTACATGAAGACATGGACAAGGCACATAATTTATTTGACATGATGCCTCAAAGAAATGTTGTCTCATGGACTGCAATGATCGCAAGATATGCACAAAATACATGTATTTTTTTTAAAAAGCTTTAGAAACTTTCAAGAAAATGCACAAAAGAAACTTCCAAGCAAATGCAATTGCCAGATGTAAATCCAAATTCCCCAACCTTTTCCACCATCCTCCTTGCCTATGCCAAAATGGGATATTTGGAACAAGCTATAAACAACCATCAAAGAAAAAAGGATATAGGAATTTTGTCACATGTTATATTTGTAGTTGCTCTTGTAGACATGTATGCAAAGTGTGGAAGCATAGGCAAGGCATGTGAATAGTTTGGCATGACACCTCAAAGAGATGCCATCTCATGGAATGCAATGACTGCATGATATGCAGAAAATGGATTTTTTGAAAAGACTTTATAAACTTTCAAGCAAATACAATTGGCACGTGTAAAACCAAATTCCATAACCTTTGCAAGCATCCTCCCTGCCTGTGCCAAATTAGGATCTTTGGAATAGGGTATGGACCATAGAAGCATATATCTTTAAAATATCTCAATATATTCTGATATATTTTTCTTGGCAGGGTTCCTGACATTTTCTTGAAAATATCATGAGTTTTTCAAAATTTCTTTGACCATGACTTTGACCGAAATTTTCACCAATATATTACAAAATTATCGGTGATATATCACTGGTAATATCACAATAAATTAGTTTTTTCTCTATATAAGCATCAAACCTGCAATTTTTGGATCATTCTTCTCTTAAACTTTTATAAATGGGATATATACACCTTGAATGGTGTAAGTAGTTGTTAAGGTCTCGAGGTGTTATTACTATATAGTAGTTAGATTTGTTGTAAAGGGGCAACAATGATGATTATTGTTGTTGTTTCAGAAATGAACGTAGTTATCTGCAGTTGTGAAGACACACGTGATATAATCGTGTTTGAAAACCTTGTGAATAGGGAATGTGACTATCACTATTGTTATTGTGATTAGTGATAATCATTGTTGCCTTTGACAACAACAAACACTTATGTCATTATTTATGATTTATGGGCATAGTCATTACTAGACAAAATTGTCAAATGATTATGCTATCCTTTGGCTTGTCATTATTATTGCATCGCAGATGTTAGTGTTGTCATTTGTACTTATCAATGGATATTATTGTCATTATTTCATTTGTAAAATAGTTGTATTATTGAAGCAATTGTTTGGCAATTGTCATAATTACATAGCAGTTGTTAATAATGAACTGTACCAGTTGAGATGGTTGTTGTCATCATTGTCTTTGGAGATAACTATCCTTTTGTGATTAGTAATCTTCTCATGATCACTAATCAATAGAATTCTATCATTATTGTGACCTATACATTCTTTGATCAGTATGGTGTTTAGTAGCATCCTTATTAGTATTGTGGTCAATTAATATGGGCATCAACACTGCAGTCAACATTATAGGAAATATTAATGATAAAAATGATTAATATGAAACATTGTTGAAACGGGACATTGATGTCCACTGCTGTAAAATTAAGAGGTATTTGAAGAGGTTAGGGAGATTGTTGTTGTGAACTGTACTTACCATTTTGTGCATAGATTAGTCTCATTAACTTGATAGTTAAGGAGAATGGTAGGGTTAACAGGTTGTATTTACACTAGTTGTGATCTATTGTATTAAGGGTTCATTATCATTCTAGTAGTCATTTACAAACATTGTTAAAGAGATTTATATTACATTATCTCTAATCAACGATCTCAAAATTAATGAGAAAAATTCATATTTCAAAATTCATGTTGTACACTCGTTTATTTTCATGCTCTCACTTTCTATGCAATTAGTATGGTTTTAAATGTAAAAAACATCAATTATTTCTCTTTTTAAAAAATTTATTGCATTTTTTGGGTTTCCCAAAAAAAAATTCGATAATATCCCAAGAAATTGAAAATATCTTTATCTTTTGGGATGCTAATAAATTCCTGAGAACGATATTTGCTTTTATCGTATGGACAACCATGAAAGAATAAAGGATAAAGGAATTTTGACAGATGTTGTAGTTGCAACTGCCTTAAGAGACATGTACGCAAACTGTGGAAGCATAGACAAGGCACATGAACTATTTGACATGATGCCTTAAATGAATGTTGTCTCATGGAATGCAATGATTGCAAGATATGCACAAAATGGATTTTTTTCAAAAAGGCTTTAGAAATTTTCAACCAAATGCAATTGGCAGGTGTAAATCCAAATTTCACAACCTTAGCCATCATCCTCCTTGTCTATGCCCATATGGGATCTTCAGAACAGGGTATGGACATCCATCAAAGCATAAAGAATATGGGAATTTCATCAAATGTTGTAGTTGCAACTACCCTATGAGACATGTATGCAAAGCAATGAAGTATAGACAAGGCAGGTGAACTGTTTGACATGATGACTCAAAGAAATGTTGTCTCATGGAATGCAATGATTGCAAGATATGCACAAAATGGTTTTTTGATAAGGGTTTAGAAACTTTCAAGAAAATGCAATTAGCGGGTGTAAAGCCAAATTCCACAACCTTAGACAACATCCTCCTTGTCTATGCCCAAATGGGATCTTTGGAACAGTGTATGGGCATCCATCAAAGCATAAAGGATATGGAAATTTTGACATATGTTGTAGTTACAACTACCCTAGGAGACATGTATGCAAAGTGTGGAAGCATAGACAAGGTACATGAACTATTTGACATGATGCCCCAAAGAAATGTTGTCTCATGGAATGCAATGATTGCAAGATATGCACAAAATGGATTTTTTCAAAAATGCTTTAGGAACTCTCAAGCAAATGCACAAAAGAAACTTTCAATCAAATGCAATTGGCACGTGTAAAACCAAATTCCACAATCTTATCCAACATCCTCCTTGCCTATGCCAAAATGAGATCTTTAGAATAGGGTGTGGACAACCATCAAAGCATAAAGGATATAGGAATTTTGTCACATGTTGTATTTGTAGCTGCCCTTGTAAACATGTATGAAAAGTGTGGAAGAATAGATAATGCGCGTGAACTATTTAACATGATCCCTCAAAGAAATGCACAGTCTCATGGAATGCAATGATTGCAAGATATGCACAAAATGGATTTTTTGAAAAGAATTTATAAACTTTCAAGCAAATGCAATTGGCACGTGTAAAACCAAATTCCTGTAACCATAATTGATCATCATATTATATGTAATGTAAACTGTCGTATACATAATGTCATGAACATAACATATAGTCTATATATAAAGCCATATAGGCATGTACAAACAAAGCCATACATGCATATATAAAGATATGCATCGGTAACATACAAAAGTATGTATACAAAGCCATCTAAGCATTTAAAAAAATGTCCCAAAATCTAATTTCCTATGAACTTCTATCAAATAATTAGCGGCCCTTCCTTGGCCATGAAGATAGAGAGTCAATCAATGACTCATCCTCTCTCTCCCATCGACTAGACCTCCTTGACAAAGATTTTTGAAGCTGCAACTGTTAATACAATCAAACAATATCCACATTAATATAGAAAACATGAAATATATTGCTAGTTGATGATCCCTCTAGATCATTTTTTGTCTCTCTTCGTCTATAGCTAGACGGGTTGGAGTTGTGACCTCTTGTGAGAAGCATCAAGAAGTAAAATTGAGTAAACATGAATATCATTTATGTGTACATTAAATGACATGAAATAAAAAAAGAAATACAAAATGACATTTACATGTTACTGGCTCATACCTCGGTTAAAGGATTTGTAGACAAAATAGTTGCAGCAATGCCCACCTCTATTGATTGACAAAGATAAGGAGTCTCCATATTCAGCATATAAAAATAGAGTTCAAGGTTATTTGACCAAAATAGATACATAACATTATTTAAATGCATAATGATTACAAATGGTAAAATTTACCTCAATGAGAGTGCTTTTGCATCTAGGGGACCAAGGAAATCGTGGTGGTGGTGGTGAAGCTCCCCCTTCATTATCAAATTGTCACTAAATAAGATTACCATTGATATATGTACTATAGTTACGATCATTTGATAAATTACATACATGTTGACTTGACCTCCTCTCATAACCCTTCATTGGATGGCTAACAGATGCAGGATGAATACTTTGACCCTGGAATTTCATAGTGCAAACAATTACATACATTAATTTTGACTTATAATATAGATAGTCATATAATTAATTAGAAATTTCAAATACAAATATATTAAATCAAGATGAGCCTTGTAAAAAATTACCTGGGAGTCAATACCAAACGTATGTTGTATGAGGTCATCTGTGAGAACAATATTATCCAATACGGATGTGTCCATCATGGCTGTTGCCCCTGCGTCACAGTGTCCTGGAGCGAGTCCTAGGTACCATAATCACACAAGTTCCCACATGAACTACAAAGACGTGGCGACAAATGACGCCTACTGCTCTCACCCTCATTGACTTGGGTAAGATCATTGCCATGTTGTGCTAGAGACTAGGTGAGAGAACTCCATGAATGCAATGTCACCACCTCAACACTCTCGTTCAAAGCCGAAGGGCATGAGATATGTGTTGGCCTCATGAGGGCTCTAGGTACATGGTTCTAGTCTCAATGTTCCACCTGTATATCTTGGGCAGAGCCACCACCTCTGCCCTGGAACTCTCAAATGTCAAAGTAATTAGGAATCTTTTTTAGGACGAACTCACAATAGAGTTTCCTCAAGAAATATTGTGGCACGTCATTGTTATTACAAGGACGCTCATCAAAGACCATGTATCATCTATCCCAAAAGTTTTGGGATATATCTTTGTACACACATCAATGAATAAGGAACCATTTGCAAGTCTCTTCTAGTGTTTGGCCAATTTTAGGATTGATAAAATCTGAACATAATTAAGATTTTTTAATTTTTTTGTCCATAACTTGTTTGTCAGACAATTTGTCGGCATAGTATTGTCGACTTCTCTCCTTATAGTCATTATATTTGATTATTTGGTTTGCCACTGATTTAATATGAGAAACAATGACCTCTAATGACTTGGCAAGGGCTCTCCTGCAATCAATGCTTGCATTTAGGCTATTTAATGTTTCAATTAGGGTTTCAAGATTTTTTTGTTTTCTTCAATTTTCCCTAAATAGTTTTCTTGTGTGTCTCTTTCATGGTGAGGACATGAAGGTGGTGGGTTTTGAGGGTTTTGGGGGTTGTTTTGAGCCTCCTCTATTAGATTAGGGTTTTGTGGTGCCTCATTGACTGAAAATTCAACATAAAAATCCAATCAAAACATTACAAAATTAAAAATTTCTTTTCAAATTCACAAAAAATAATCAAACCCTACCTTATTTAGCTGCTACACCATCTACACTTCGTTCACGACGTCCTCGAGAGTGGGATTGGTGAGGTTGCATGGTGAAATTGTTGATTGCACTTAGAAATTGTTGATTCCCTTCTTCTTATAACATGTTTGCACTATCAAAGGTGAATCCTGTAGCCAAATTTTCCAAATGAGTTGCAGATTTCACTTTTCCACCTTTATTTTGATGTTAAATAATGCTAAAGTGCGAGTGTGTTATAACGCACTCCCGTTATGTTTCCTAGGGACCAAAAATTGGTTGTGGCCACTTTTTGGTCCCTCAACTTTATGCACTTACCCCAAACAATGAAAAGATCTTACCTCTGTAGCACTCCTTGGCATGGGCCATTCAACAATAGCCCTTACTTTTTTGGGTCCATCTTAAGACCCTCAGTTGAGACCACAAATCCTAGGTATACCAACTCCTTCTTTGCAAAAATACATTTATTTAGGTTAATCAACAACTTCTCCTCCCTTAGTTGAACACAAATTTTTTTGGTATGCCTCAGATGCTCTTCCCAAGTCTTACTAAAAATCAAAATATCATCTAAATAAACAATAACAAACTTTACCAAAAACTCTTTCAATACCTCATTCATGAGCCACATGAATTTGCTCGGTGCATTGGTTAGCCCAAATGGCATGACTAAAAACTCATACAGACCCTCTTTAAGTCTTGAAGGTTGTCTTCCATTCATCTCCTTCTCTGATTGGGATCTAGTGATATCCACTCTTCAAATCAATCTTCGTAAAATACTGTTACATCCCCAACTTTTGAATTAGCCTAATCTTACTTTTATGTGGTAAACAAGATAATTAATCTTAGATTAATGATTTAATGTTTGTGGAAAATATCAAGTGAAATTATTGATTACATAGATATTGATTTATGTTTATATTAAGCATGAGATTACTTATTTCTAAGATTATTTTATCATAATGATTTATGAATTAAATAATGATACACTGATCATGATTATATGGTTGTGAGTGTAACTAGGAAAAGAAGCTTTCCTCGAATATGGAAGGAGAGTATCACCAGGGGAGAAGGAAATAGATGTTCAAAAAATAGTAGAATGCCATTTGAGTATCGAGAATGACTATTCATGAACCCATGTAAGACAGGGTGAGTATAAGTCTTTTTTCCTTGCAAGTCAATTTCGATTCGACTATTGTCGGTAAAGTCGAATTAGGGTTTCTCAACGTTATTTACATCGAATTGACTAAGTAATGTTCTCAGAACGTTCTTGCAGTCGATAGTATCTTGTATGGATGTCAATTTTTCCTATGTTTACGTATCTATTTCTTTATTAGACCTTGTGTTTATCATTTAAATATCTTATCTAAAGTCTAATATAGCGAAGAGGGGGAGTAAGGCTCGCCCCATAATCGCATGTTAATGTTACCACCTTAACAATAAACCATAACTAGGTAATATCCTAGATTATTTTAATACCTCTATAGTATCATTTCTTTATAAATGATAATATGTGAGACATATCTAATATCTTTTAGTGGTCGAGCACTTTATGATATAAGATTTTATGTTTTGTTACCAAACATACCACTATCCACGATGAGTGAAGAGAGTGGTAACGGTGGTAGAGCTTATCACAAGCTTGAATATTTGACATGACTCCCGAATGGGAGGTAATATGGATATCATGGAGTCTACAAACCCGTGGGTGGTAAGATATGCCCACTGAAAAACCCACACCCACTTTGAAGGTGGCGGATTACGTGGGTATTGGGAGAACAACATGATAAGAAAGAGTTTAGTTCTCAGTAGAGGGAGATCATTTTGGTTGTTGTTTTGTTTTGGTTGTCTTGAGAGTCGACAGGGGAAAGGCTATAGAGGAGCACAACGCTAGTTGTGAGCTTGCGAGAGGAGCTAGCAGCGACCTCGAAAGATATACTCCCAGTTGAACATAGTCGGCTACGAAACCAACTTAGGTAAGACTATTTAAATACAGTCATGTTTATCTATATAATGCAGATGCATTCATAGGCCATGAATGGTAGCCACACGATGGTTAAATGTGGACCATATTATCCTTATGATGTTTTTAATATGTTTGATATTTATGATACGGCCCTCGTGGCCGAATGGATAAAAGATAATGTGATCCTTTTATATGAAAGAAGTTCATGTCTTGTTATTATTGCTTAGGCCATAAGGCCGAAAGGATTGGAGCACTGCTATAGCAGTCTCATGCTCTCAAAGCCGATATGGCCGAGAGAAAATGATATTACTTGTAATCATTGAAATATTTGATAACTCCTTCAAGTAGGCCGAGTGTCATACTCACTATATAAGAATAATACCCTTCGAGCTGGCCATAGGCAGTGCAAAGCAAACTCATGAGCCTATTATTTAGGCTGATGGCCATACAAAATGAGTGAAATATTATTCATGAAAACCTTAGCTTTGGCAATTTCTAAGCCATTGAGGAATTCAAGACACTTAAGAGGAAAAGAAACACTTGAGTCTTTATGAAAGATAATATCTTTCTTTCGGGAGTAAACTATTTATATTTATTGGAAGAGTAACATGACTCTTTAAACTATGGGGTAAAACCAATTTAATAATGACAACTTTGCTTAGGCTACAATAAGTGTATGCCAAATCTTGTATATCAAGGGGAAACCCTTGACCGTTATTTTTTTTTCATATAGAAGAGAATTTGAAAATGAGTATGATAATTCATTTTTTGAAAATGTATTATGCATGTGTCTCTCTATGGTATGCTAGTGGTTCGTGGATGAGGCATGGGTTTTCAAGAACCCATTTGAATACTTTTGACCGAAGTTCTACCTAACATTGTTGACTTAATAGTCTATATTGGCAAGTGTTATAATCGATGTGAATCGTTAAAACCTTGAAACAAAGGTAACCATAGAAAGTTAGACCGAGGATGGTCCCTTTAAAAACTGAAACCTTGAACATACAAACTAAGTAAGAAAGAACGGGAATAGAATGACATGGAGTCACAATTTACCTGTTGCAAAAGCAACAAGACATTTAACAAATGCACTCCTGAAATCGGAGTCGAAAGTCCAAGATAGATGGACTAGGGGTGAATTGAACACACCTTTTCTTCTATGACCAAGAAAGGTCAAAAATGAACATTATAGGATGAGACAACTTCTAAGCCGAGTCAAGGTGTGTGAACATTTGACTATGTTCATTGTGAAACGTCATGTATATAAATCTTTGGCCAAAGCAATGCATCTCTCTCTGCATGCATTAGTCAGTTCACTGTGCTCCAGAAGGCATAATGCTTCCAGTAGCATCATACATAATTAGAGTGGATCTATAGTTGTATGACCGTGAAGTATTATGAAGGACACAACACTAGATACTCAGATGGCAAACCAATTAGTTCCTTATATCTATTCCCTTCATGAAGGGTAGGGTCGTTTCCAGGTAGGAAGTTGTGCGGGGAACTGTCAGTTTGTGGTTGGAGGAAAAGCACTCGGGTGATGCTCTCCTTCCCAAGTAGAAGACAAGCTGAGGCTTATGAAGACATATGTCAAAGCTCTAGATATAGTAAATTCTTTTATATGACTTGATAGTCAAAATTATGTGTAAATTTATCATTGATGCTATGAGTAAAACATTGTACATGTATAGTGAAAGTAAATCACTCATATGATATCTTTGTAAATGTTGTAAATTTCAGTTTTGAAATATCTAGAAAAGATATGCATATTGATTTTGATTTTGATTTTGATTATTACTTGTTTAACTCTGATTATGCTAATCATGACTTTAGTCTTAATGGTAATTAAGTTGGTTAATTTTGGGTTAACAAGAGATGGATTTTTATATATGGTATGAGAGCTACCAGGTTCAATACATGGACCTATGAGCTCACTACATAACATTTTTTTCCAACATTAACGGTTGCTAATGTTTGGATGTTCGTATGCTAGAATGGTAAGAATAAGAACGACACCCAAAAAGAAGGTAATAGGAAATGGATGTTATCTTAAGGCTATGAGGGAGCGAGCCTCAAGAATGAAATGACTTGAACAAATTGGTTTCTTGGTAGGCGCATGGTTAGTTGATGATGAAACTTTCATTGATGCTATTAAATGCATCAAGTAGGAGAGAGAGAGAGAGAGAGAGAGAGAGAGAGAGAGAGAGAGAGAGAGAGAGAGAGAGAGAGAGTGATTAGGGTTACTGCTTCTATCTTTGAAAATGAATCCATGAAACCCTCTATACCTAAGGAACCAATCTTGGAAAGTGATCTTAAGGATCCTAATGTTATTCGAGAGGCTGTGGATGAGTACTTGCAAGGACATCCACCTCCTAAAACTGATTTGATAAACCTCAAGGATGAGGATAAGCTTGGGGAGATATCCCAATCTAATAATTACTTGCAGTAGCAAGATGTAAAAAAAAAAATTGTAACTATGGATGGATTATATGTAATCCATGGAAACTATAATGTATTTTAAAATTTTGATAAATCTTTCCTTTCTTGTTAAAGATTACATGAATGAGAATGGATTTACATTTATGAATGGATTTGATAGCATGAGAAAACTAATTGAATGATTAATCTACAAACTTTAGGAGAAGTAGATTGCAGCTCAGTTCAGACAAGAACCAATATGGAAGATAGCAATGAAGAAGGGTAACCTTCAGGCCACTCCAAACCTAAACTCGACCAGATCCTTACTATACTCCAAGAGATGAGAGCGAGAATTGGAACTCTCAAGCAGGAAATCAGGGATCAGCATGGACCCAGGTGAGAAGCCTATCATGGGGGTGATGACGAGGCACATCATGAGGACACCACCCAAAGTGAATGCGTAGAGAATAACTTCGAAGCAAGGCAGGAAGAGGATAGAAGAAGCCACTTGGTTTTGGAATTATCTAGAGACATGAAAAAGGTTCTGCCTCCCAAGTTTGATGGGATGGTAAGCGGAGATGCCATGGAGGCATGGCTTACTGAAATGGAGAAATACTTTGAAATAAGAAACTACTCTAAAATCACCAAAGCAATAGGGGGAGCATACCAGTTGGCGGGTGAAACATCCACTTGGTGGATGGATAAGAAAATGGAGTTAGGCTTGAGATCCACGAGTCTAACCTAGGAAAGGTTTGTGGAACTCTTTAAGTAAAGATGGTTGCCTCAGCTATTTTATGACCAAAAGCTTATAGATTTTTAAAATCTGAGACAGGGTGATTTAACTGTGAACGAGTGCTGGAAAAAGTTCAATCACCTACTCAAGTATGTTCTGCAATATTAACAGGATGAAAGGTTTCACATCAAAAAGTTTATTATGGGATTGAACACCCAGATTGGGGGTGAAGTTGATGTGCATGGTACCACTACAATGGACCGGGTTTATGAAAAGCTATCAAATAGGAGAAAAAAATGAAATCTATGTCTGCTTACAGGGAAAGGAACCACAAAAGGTATAATTGGTCCCAATCCTCCCAATCTTTTAAGAGAAAGGGCAAAAAGTAGGATTTTTCTGAGAAAAGTGATAAAGGGTCCAAGAATAAGCAAAATGAATCCAAGGGAGAAAAGAACGGCAATAATAACTCCAAGAAAAATGGAGATAATTCTAGAAAGCCTTGTGAAAGGCGAGAAACCATGGTAGGGTGTTATACATGTGGCGATGATCATTATGCGAACCAGTGTCCTAATAAGACGCAAGGAACTCAGCCACAAGGAAATCATTTACCTTCTCAGCAAACAACATTCCAACAATACATACATGTAGCCCTAGATAATAGGCAAGGTGAATATCAAATCACTCCCATTGAAACTACAGGTATTTTATCTAGTTTTCCAATTACAGTTTTGATAGATATTGGTGCAACAGAATGTTTTGTTTCCCCAAAAGTTTTAAGTAAAATTTCTAGAAAAGCTAGATATATGGAAAATACTTGGTCAGTTGAATATGTGAATCAGACCAAAGCTCAGGTAGAGCAATGCTTGTTTGAGGCTAAGGTTGAACTTCCAAGTTTCTCCATTGAAGTGAACCTTTACGTAGCCCCATTAGGCTCATATGATGTCATCCTTGGGATAAACTGGTTATGGAGGCATCGGGCTAAGGTGGATTGTTATGCCAAAACAATAGAATGTCTAGATGACCTTGGGAATAAAGTCTTCTTACAAGGCAACCTAGTGAGGTCAAACTAAGACAATTTTCTGCCCTGTAGATGAAAAGAGCCCAAAGAAGGGATGCCAGCTTTTTGTTGTTAAAATGGAGTAATTAAATAGTTTTGAGGAAACTAATTTTCAAGATGATTTAATGTCTTATGAATCTCAGAAACTCTAAGGAGTTGAGAAAAGTGAATCCATAGATCAGGAAAGATCATATATGGATAGGTATCCTTTTCTTAGAGATTTTGAGGATGTATTTCCGGATGAGCTACCAGGATTACCTCTTAAAAGAGATTTTGATTTCTCAATAGCTATAATTCCAGGATCGGAACCTGTATCTAAAGCTCCATACAGAATGACCACAACTGAGTTAATAGAGCTGAAGGCTCAATTGTAGGAATTGTTGGATAAAGGACTAATAAAACCCAGTGTGCCACCTTAGGGAGCACCAATAATATTTGTGAAAAAGAAAGATGGTACATTACGGTTATGCATAGATTACCGCATACTAAATAAAGCAACAATAAAGAAGAAGTACCCATTGCCCTGCATTGATGATCTTTTTGATCAAATGAGAGGAGCAACTGTGTTTTCTAAGATTGATCTTTGATCTGGGTACCATCAATTGTGGTTAAAAGATGAGGATATCCATAAAATAGCCTTCAAAACAAGGTATGGGCATTATGAATTTACTATCCTACCCTTTGGATTAACAAATGCACCTACAACATTTATGAACTTAATAAACAATGTGTTCAGAGATTGGATAAGTTTGTCCTTGTTTTTCTTGATGATATCCTAATTTACTCTAAGAGTGAGGAAGAACACTTTCAACATTTAACGATTGTTCTTCAGAGGCTAAGAGAGCATAAATTGTATGACAAGCTCTCTAAGTGTACTTTCTTTCAAAAGGAAGTACAATATTTGGGTCATATAATTTCAGCTAAGGGAATAGATGTTGATCAGACCAAGATTAAGGCCATATTGGAATGACCAACAACAAGAAATTTACATGAGGTCCGAAGTTTCATGGGCCTAGCAGGTTATTACAAAAAAAATTGTGAATTTTTTTTCCAAAATTGCTTATCCTATTACTTCCTTGTAGAGAAAAGGCAAAAAATTTGAGTGGTCAGATAAGTGCCAGAAGGCATTTGACCAACTAAAGGAAAAACTAGCTTCAACACCTATCTTGAAGGTATCTGACCCGAAAGGTCATTTTGTAGTCATTACTGATGCTTCAGGGGAAGGCTTACGTGGTGTACTTGTCTAGGATGGATAGTTATTGCATATGAATCCAAGAAACTGAAAACTTATGAACAAAGCTATGCCCCCCATGATTTAGAATTGGCAGCAGTAATTCATGCACTGCAAATGTGGAGACATTACTTATTGGGAAAACCTTTTGAACTGAAAACAGACCATGAAGGGCTTAAATATCTATTCACTCAACCACACCTAAATGCTCACCAAAGAAGGTGGTTAGAGTTAATCTCAGATTATGATTTTGAGATTAAATATATTTAAGGCAAGGAAAACCGAGTGGCAAATTCTTTAAGTAGGAGAAGACATATCTCCTCAATGATCTCCATATATTCTAATTTTAAGAATCAGGTACTACAAAAGTCTAAAGGAGATGGGTTTTACGAGCAGGTAAAACAATCCCTTTTAGAGAATCCCCAGAATCTGAAATATGATGGATTTTACCTTTAATCAAATGGGTTATTGACGTATAAAGGAAGGATGTATGTTTTGAACTTTGAGGAGTTAAGGAATATCATGTGGAAAGAGGTTCATTCTACACCTTATTCAGGACATCTTAGAGTAACAAAGTTACTAGCTGGTGTGAAACCCTTATACTTATGGAATGGAATGAAGAGGGATGCTGCAAGGTTTGTAGTTGCATGTCTAGAATGCCAAAGGGTGAAGGCGGAACACCACCACCCTGTAGGACTATTATACCCTAATGAAATTCCAGAATGGAAATGGAAAATCATTAGAATGGATTTTGTGCAAGGACTTCCTATGTTAAGGAACAAACACAATGCTATTCTGGTTGTGGTGGATAGACTCGCCAAAGCGGCACATTTTTTGCTTGGGAATTTGACAGATGGGGCACCAGTCATAGCCCGCAAATTTGTGCAAGAAATTTTTAAATTGCACGGTATTCCTGAGAAGATTATCTCAGATAGGGATGCCCGTATGACATCAAGGTTTTGGCAAACCTTGTTTTCCTCACTTGGAACCCAGTTGAATATAAGCTCTTATTATCATCCCATGACAGATGGCCAAACTGAAAGGGGTAAACCAAGTGCTAGAAGATTTGTTGAGAATGTATTGCATTTATCAATAATATAAATGGGAAGATTACCTTCCTCTTGTAGAATTTTCCTATAACAATTCCTATCATTCTGTGATTAAGATGGCTCCATTTGAAGCATTATATGGAAAGAAAGTGTCAAACCCTTATAAGCTGGGATAAGCTAGAAGATAGGGTTAGCCTTGGTCCAAAAATGCTGTCAGAAATGGAAGAGCAAGCCCATCTAATAATAAAAGGCTAGTGTAAGCCAATGATAGGCAGAAAAGTTATGCGGATGCTAAACGCATAGCAAGGCGTTTCTCAGTGGAAGAAAAAGTCCTTCTAAGGGTCAAACCCCAAAAGAGCTCCATTAAGTTTGGAAAGACATCCAAATTAGCTCCTAGATATGTGGGCCCTTTGGAAGCTCTCGAAGAGATCAACCCAGTTGCATACAAGATTGCTCTGCCACCAGCTCTTGCCATGATGCATAATGTTTTCCATTCCTATTTGAAAAATTTTATTTTAGGAGATAATCATATTCCTATTCTTGATTAGAATGCTATACAGGTGAAGGACCCAGGGGTGGTAGTGATCGAGCCCATTAAGGTGCTCGAAACATGTAAGCTACGCTTAGGTAATAAAGAAATAACTAAATGCAAGGTCCAATGGGACTAGTATGTAGAAGAGAATGCCACCTGGGAGAACTATGAGGACACTTATGCAAGATTTCCTCATCTCTTTTAAAAACTTTTTACTGTGATGAGTAAACACTTTTTCATTGTGTTGGTTTTATTTTTTTTGGAGACATTAAATCATCGGGGACGATGATTCATATGGGGGAGATATGTTACATCCCTAACTTTTGATTTAGCCTAATCTTACTTTTATGAGGTAATCATGATAATTAATCTTAGATTAATGATTTGATGTTTGTGGAAAATATCAAGTGAAATCATTGATTACATAGATATTGATTTATGTTTATATTAAGCATAAGATTACTTATTGCTAAGATTATTTTATCATAATGATTTATGAATTAAATAATGATACACTGATCGTGATTATATGGTTGTGAGTGTAACCAAGAAAATAATCTTTCCTTGAAGATGGAAGGAGAGTATCACCAGGGGAGAAGGAAATACATGTTCGAAAAAGATCAAAATGCCATCTGAGTATCGAGAATGACCATTCGTGAACCCATGTAAGATGGGGTGAGTATAAGTCTTTTTTCCTTGCAAGTCGAGTTCAATTCGACTATTATCGATAAAGTCAAATTAGGGTTTCTCGACGTTATTTACGTCGAATCAACTAAGTAATGTTCTCAAAACGTTCTTGCAGTCGATAGTATCTCGTGTGGATGTTGATTTTTCCTATGTTTACGTATCTATTTCTTTATTAGACCTTGTGTTTATCATTTAAATATCTTATCTAAAGTCTAATATAGTGAAGCGGGGGAGTAAGACTTGACCCCATAATCGCATGTTAATGTTACCACCTTAACGATGATAACATAAGTAGGTAATATCCTAGATTATTTTAATACCCCTATAGTATCATTTCTTTATAAATGATAATATGTGAGACATATCTAATATCTTTTAGTGGTCGAGCACTTTGTGGTATAAGCTTTTATGTTTTGTTACCAACCATACCACTATCCATGATGAGTGGAGAGAGTGGTAATGGTGGTAGAGCTTATCACAAGCTCGAATATTTGACATGACTCCCGAATGGGAGGTAATATGGATACCATGGAGTCTTCAAACCTACATGTGGCAAGATATGCCCACCGAAAAACCCACACCCACTTTGAAGGTGGCGGATTACGTGGGTATTGGGAGAACAACATGCTAAGAAAGAGTTTAGTTCTCAATAGAGGGAGATCATTTTTGGTTGTTGTTTTTATTTTGGTTGTCTTGAGAGTCGACAGGGGAAAGGCTATAGAGGAGCACAAGGCTGGTTGTGAGCTCGCGAGAGGAGCTAGCAGCGACCTCGAAAGATATACTCCCAACTAAACATAGTCAACTACGAAACCAACTCAGGTAAGACTGTTTAAATACAATCATGTTTATCTGTAGAATGAAGATGCATTCATAGGCCATGAATGGTAGCCACATAGTGGTTAAATGTGGACCATATTATCCTTATGAAGTTTTTAATATGTTTGATATTTATGATACGACCCTCATGGCTGAATGGATAAAAGATAATGTGATCCTTTTATATGAAAGAACTTCATGTCTTGTTATTATTGCTCAGGCCATAAGGTCGAAAGGATTGGAGCACTATTGTAGCAATCTCATGCTCTCAAAGCTGGTATGGCTGAGAGAAAATGATATTACTTGTAATCGTTGAAAGATTTGATAACTCCTTTGAGTAGGCCTAGTGCCATACTCACTATATAATAATAATACCCTTCGACCTAGCCACGGGCAGTGCAAATCAAACTCATGAGACTGTTATTTAGGTTGATGGCCATGTAAAATGAGTGAAAGATTATTCATGAAAACCTTAGCTTTGGCAGTGTCTAAACCATTGAGGCATTCGAGACACTTAAGAGGAAAAGAAACACTTGAGTCTTTATGATAGACAATATCTTTTTTTCGAGAGTAAACTATTTATATTTATTGGAAGAGTAACATGACTCTTTAAACCGTGGGGTAAAACTAGTTTAATAATGACAACTTTGGTTAGGCTGCAATAAGTGTATGCCAAATCTTGCATGTCAAGGGAAAACCCTCGACCATTATTTTGTTTTCATATAGAAGAGAATTTGAAAATGAGTATGATAATTCATTTGTTGAAAATGTATTATGCATGTGTCTCTCTATGGTATGGTAGTGTTTCATGGATGAGGCATGGGGTTTCAAGAACCCATTTGAACACTTTTGACCAAAGGTCTACCTAACAAATTGTCGACTTAATAGTCTATATTGGCAAGTGTTATAGTCGATGTGAATCAATGAAAACCTTGAAACAAAGGTAACCATAGAGATTTAGACCAAGGATGGTCCCTTTAAAAATTGAAACCTTGAACATACAAACAAAGTAAAAAAGAACAAGAATAGAGAGACGTGGAGTCACAATTTCCCTGTTGCAAAAGCAACAAGACATTTAACGAATGCACTCCTAAAATTGGAGTCGAAAGTCCAAGATAGATGGACTAGGGGTGAATTGAACCCATATTTTCTTCTATGACCAAGAAAGTTAAAAATGAACAAGTTGTAGGATGAGACAACTTCTAAGTCGAGTTGAGGTGTGTGAACATTCGACTACGTTCATTGAGAAACATCATGTATATAAATCTTTGGCCAAAGTAATGGATCTGTCTCTACATGCATTAGTCGGTTCACTGTGCTCCAAAAGACATAAAGCTTCCATTAGCGTCATACATAGTTAGAGTGGATCTATAGTTGTATGACCATGAAGTATTATGAAGGACACAACACCAGATACTCAGATGGCAAACCAATTGGTTCCTTATATCTATTCCCTTCGTGAAGGGTAGGACCGCTTCCAGGTAGGAAGTTGTGCGGGGGACTGTCGGTTTGTGGTTGGAGGAAAAGCACTCAGGTAATGCTCTCCTTCCCAAGCATAAGACAAGCTGAGGCTTGTGAAGACATATGTCAAAGTTCTAGATACATTACATTCTTTTATATGACTTGACAGTCAAAATTATGCATAAATTTATCATTGATGCTATGAGCAAAACATTGTAAATGTATAGTGAAAGTAAATCACTAATATGATATATTTGGAAATGTTGTAAATTTCAGTTTTGAAATATCTAGAAAAGATATGCATATCAATTTTGATTTTGATATTGATTATTACTTGTTTAACTCTGATTATGCTAATCATGACTTTAGTCTTACTGGTAATTAAGTTGGTTAATTTTGGGTTAACAAGAGATGGCTTATTACAAATACTTAGCTCCACTCAAGTAATCCATAATATCATCCATCCTTGGCAATGGAAATTTTTACTTGATTGTAATTTTGTTGATGGCTCGAGAATCTGTACACATTCTCCACTCGAGCCATCTTTCTTCGATTCTAGTACTACAGGTACTGTACACGGACTTAGGCTCTCCCTTATCAGTGCTTTCTTCAACAACTCCTAAACTTGTGTGTTCAACTCTTCATTATCTGTAGGAGTCATTCTATGGGCTGCCTTATTTGGCAAACTAGATCCTAGTATCAAACCCATTTGGTGACTTATCTTCCTCACCGGTGGTAAACCTTCTGGTACATTATCATAGACAATGTCCTAAAATTCTTCCAACAAATATGAGACTTTTGTTGGTACATCTTCACATTTCTCCTGGTTGATCTTAGGAATCAATGCAAAGCAATGACACTCATGTTGCATACCATCCAGAAATTTCCTACCATCTACCAAACAAATTATGGAAATACTACATACCTTTTCTACCACCTCCTTCAAGGGTTTCAACTAATGACAAACCCCGTCCTTTGTTAGGGAATAGGTGTTTGCATGGCCATCATGGACAGTACACCTATCATATTACCACAGTCTTCCCAATGGCATATGACATGCATCCATCAATATGATGTCACACAAAACCTCATCATGTTAGTCTCCAATCTTGAACTTGACTAAACATTGCTCATTGACCAAAGTTCTATGGTCCTTCTACAACCATGTAATTGTTAGTGTAGGTTTTTTATTTTCCTTAGGGATATTTCTTTTTCCTACACATTATTAATCTTGCTTAGGTTTATTAGATGTGGTTAATATGTGGACACATGGTGAAATACATCAGCTACATGTGTCACTCTTTCTCACACATACATAGTTGAGTTACACACCTTCTTTTGGCTTATTGTGCCACCTCTCATAACCACTATTCTATCTTTACTTGAGTAGGTTATGGGGTAGTTGGGTTTCTCACCCTCTTTTGGCTTTATGTGCCACCTCCTTTGTGTCTTCACTTGAAGAGGTTATGCCACATGTTTTGTCTTTTACCAAGTAGGTAAAACTTCCTCCTATTTTGGGTAGTTGGATTTATTACACCTCTTGGATATATTTTCCCATTATTTTCTATATATACAACACTCTCCTCTCACCTTAACTAGTTTGAATACCAGTTCAATAACTAGTCAGTGAGAGTAATGTGAGCATTCTCAAAATTCTCTTGCAATTTGTCTCTTGATTATCTCTTTCAGGATTCTCTCCACTCCATTATTTTGATCTTCAATCATTTGTCGACTGGAGTGTATGTGATCTATGACCGACATCAGATCCTGGCTCAGTTCTCGCTTTTCGCATAATCTAACACGGTATCAGAGCCTGTTTGTTTGGTTTAGTTCTCTTTTCTAATATTGATATTTGAGAGATTTGGGACTATTAGATTGCTAATATTTTCTCAAAAACCCAGTATGCTCTTCTCTTGCATCCTCGGATGATTTGGAGAATCAAAACAGTTTGAAAGAAAATAAGCATCTGTATTACACTAGTTTGCATATTTGTGTTCTTGTGAGATTTGGGTGATTGTAGTTCTTTTTTTAAATACTGGAGGCTTTTCCAACGTCTCCATAGTGTCCAAAAGGCTTGAGAAAGTCAAGATTGGCTTTCATCTCATCAAAATTGGAGATCAGAGAACCTAGTTGCACTATAGGTTTTTTAAGGGGTTCTTGGAGTTAGTTGATAAATCAGTGCATTTTCAGCCCAAATGGACCTCACCATCACGTTCAGAAGGCATCAAAACCTAAGGATCAACTATCCAAAAGTTAATTTATGAAAAGATTAGCCTCCTAGGCAATTTTTTTATTTCTTGGGTTGTACGACCCTCCACTTGCATAGTACGGTACGGAATTTTAAAAAATAAAGCTTTGTTTTTAAGCGCTTAAGCGCTAAGCTTAAAAGTGCTCTATGCTTATACAAAGGGCTTGGCCCCTAACAAGCTCGGTCCTCCCGCCGCCCTCAGAGTGACAATCTCAGCGCCCACCGCCTCTAGCGGCCTGAGCTCCCCCACTGCCCAGCAATGACATTAGGGCGCCAAAACCAAAACCAACTCCACCACCACCAAATTTGGCGGTTCTCTTTTTTATTCCGCCAGAGATAAACCTTAGCTAATTTTTTTAGGAGACTCACCATTTTTGACAACAAAACTAAAACTTTTTAACTTTATCTAAATCTGGCGAACCTGCTAAAGTTAGAGTTTTTCTATCAAAAATAGTGGTGATGTCATGCTACATCAACATGGGAGTTTTAAAATTTTGCCCCTATTCCATTGAGCTTTTCAATTTGATAGGTGAACTTCAGTGGACTCTTTCTCGGTCATATGGAGGCTTATTTTGGCAATTTTTTTAATTTGGGGTAGAATTTCATCCTCTATGCTGAGGTGAAGTTGGTTTTTTATTTGACTATCCAGTTGACCAGAAATCGAAGATTCTCTCAGAATTTGCTATGCAGTTCTCATTTTGAGACCTTCTGAGAGCCATAACTTGGGCAAACGGACTCCGTTTTTCGTGCCATTTTTTTCTGGGGTTCATATTTTTCTATGTACTTCGTATTAGTGCTCTAAATTTGATCTCATATTGTGCTTGAGTTGTAGTTTCAGTGTTTTGGACATTTGGGGCCTTGTAAGAGTCTAAAAAATTTAAGATTTGCATTGTAAATCGCACTAATTATAAAGTGCCAACATTATAATTTTGGGGGGGGGTCATTTCAAAAGCTAGTGAAAGGGGGGGTGTCTTGTGTGTCTCTTTTTCATACTTCTCTTTCTGCATTTCACTTTACTTTTCTACACAAATGGATGCTTCAAAAGTTCTTGTTTTAACACCATATAACTATTTTGAATGGAAATCAAAGATGATAATCTATCTCAAAAGGCACGGATATCACAGGGTTACAATGGGACTTGAAACAAAACCCGCACATAATGCATAAAAGATAAAATGGTTTAACAAATGTGATGAAGCTTTTGGTACTCTGTGTATGTTAGTTTCTCCTAACTTACTTTTTCATATTGAATTTGCTAAAACACCCAATGATGTGTGGACCACATTGGAAAACCTCTTTGGTAAGCAAGATGAGTTAAGGGGTTATCAATTGGAGAACTAACTCATAGGATTGAGTCCTGGCAATTTTGACATCATACAAGACTTCTTCACAAAGTTGAAAGCCATCAGATTACAGTTGAAATAGTGTGGAATAGAAAAAGAAGACAAACAATTGATCTTAAGCATTCTTTCTGAGCTTGGTCTAAACTATTCTATGTTTGTTTCTACCTTTTTTGCCACAAAACGTGCCCCAGGTTTGAACTATAAAATGCCTTCTCTAGATTAGTTTGCTATAGAACTCACTAAGGAGCAAGATAAACTAGTTCACATGGGTACAATTAAACCATCTAAGTCACATGCCTTGGCTGCAAATCAAGGCACAAAAGAACAGAAAGGGTCTGGTAAACAAGATAAGAAACAAAAGAACCAAGGAGAGAAGAAGAAAAATCATAAACCTACTGCTACTAATTAGACCTCTTCATCAAAATGTGATCAACCTAAGAAGGAGAAGGTCAAGTGTTCTTATTGTAAGAGGCCTGGACATGATGAGCACAAGTGTTTAAAGAAGTAGATAGACCACCTTTCACATATTCTCGAGAAGAACAATATTAAGGTGCCTGACTTTGTCAAACATGGTTCATCAGAAGGGTCTTTGAAGGACACAAAAAAGAGTAAGGGAAAAGGAAAGGGCAAGGCCCTAGTTGTAGTTGCTTCACAATCTGATACCTGGATCATTGACTCAGGTGCTTCGCACCACATGGCTTCCTCACATGATGGTTTTGCCTCCTTAGAGCCATGTTCTATGCCTACCATACTCATGGGTGATGACACTCCTGTTGAAATGCATGGGAGAGGGTCTGTTGACGTAGGCGAAGGAACATTTAAGGATATTCTCTACATTCCATCATTATCAACTAATCTCCTATTTGTCTATCAGATCACTCACACTAGCTCTAGCAAGCAGGTTGAGTTCACTCTAGACAAAGTGGTAATCAGTGAGTTGCATGATGGGTCTACATTTGTTGTGGGAAAAGAAGATCATCAATTCATACTATATCAGATTTCTCCCTTTGTTCCTGACTCTCCTTTGATAATCCTACTCACTCAGATGAAGTGAGTCATTTGTGGCATCAGCAGTTTGGCCACTTGAATTATCATTACTTGCAACAGCTTAGTCAACAGGACATGGTTTAGGGTTGCCTTCAATTCAATTTTCTGATGGAGTTTGCCAGGGATGCATTCTTGGTAAGCTTCCAGAGGAGAAATATGACAAAGGCAAAGCTTGGAGGGCCACACAACTTCTAGAGTTGGTACATAGTGATTTGGCAGGACCATTTCCACATCCTTCTTTCAGCAAGGCTAGATATGTTCTGACATTCATTGATGATCTTTCCTGATACACTTGGGTTTATTTTCTCAAGCATAAGTCTAAGGTCTTTGAGTCTTTTCAGGACTTCAAAGCTTTTGCAGAGGAACAATTCGAGAAGGCCATCAAGATTTTGTGTACAGATAATGGCGGGAATATGTCAACCATAGGTTTGAGTAGTTTTGTGCCTCAGAGGGCATTGATCTTCAGCACATAGTTCCCTATAGTCCACAACAGAATGGTGTTGCAGAATGCAAGAATAGGTCTTTGAAAGAGATGACCAATTGTATGATTCACTCTAGGTCAATGCCACCTCAGTACTGGGCAGAGGCCATCAACTCTGTGTGTTACATCTAAAATTGCGTTCCTCACAAATCTATGAAGGGAGTAACTCTTTTCCAAGCTTGGACTGGTTGGAAACCCACAGTTAAGAACTTTTAAGTGTTTGGTTCTCCTACATGGACTCACATTCTAGCAGAGAAATGCAAGTCTATGGATCCGTAGGGAAAGCCTTGCATATTTCTTGGGTACCCAGATGGTGTCAAGGGCTACAAGCTTCTCCACCCTACAAGACATGAGTTGTTCATCAAGAGGAGTGTTCATTTCGAGGACTCTTCTAGTTCTTCTCCTACCACTTCTCCATCCACCATTACATTGGAGACATTGCAACATGATGATAGTTCTTCACAGGATCTTAATCCTCCTAATCCAGATGAGGAGTCTTTTTCCTCCACTTCAGATGGTGATAGTGATGATGAGGATCCACCCTCTCCTCCTAGTCATCATTCAGAGGTTGATGATTCTCCTCCAGATTCTCTTCCCATAGTGCCTCTTTGGGTTTGTCAGACTTTGCAGTCAGTAGGTGATTGGGTTGGTGATCCTTCAAATACTCGAAGAACAAGGTCACAATTTCAGCATGCTCCACATCTCTCTGTTGCTTCAGCTTTTGATCCATAGACTTTTTGGGAAGCATCTGGTGTACCTGAGTGGGATGCTGCTATGCAAGAAGAGTTCAGTTCCTTGGAAAGGAATCACACTTGGGATTTAGTCCCTCTTCCTAAGGGAAGAAAACTTTTTCAATGCAAGTGGATCTATCAAACAAAATTTGTAAAATATGAGTCGATTGACAAGCATAAGGCTCGCTTGGTTCCCAAAGGATTCTCCTAGGTGCCTGGGATTGACTACTCTGAGACTTTTGCACCAGTAGCCAAGATGAATTCCATCTTACTTGTACTTGTTATCATTGCAACCGATCGTTGGGAAGTTCATTAGATGGACGCAAAGAGTTCTTTTCTTCATGGTAACCTTCAGGAGGAAATCTACATGGAGTAGCCATAGGGGTTTGTTCAGGATCCTTCGCTTGTTTTCCATCTTCGAAAGTCTCTCTATGGCCTCAAACAGGCTCCTCGGGCTTGGTATTCCAGGATGGACTCCTTCCTTCTGTTAGTTGGGTTCACTCAATGTTATTATCATTCAAACATCTACATTCCATAGCAAGATGATACTCTGACATTCTAGTGGTTCTCTATGTCAATGACTTATTGATCACAAGGAGTCACTCATCCACCATCAAGGCAGTGAAAATTGTTCTACATGATTGATTTTTGATGTCAAACGGGTCTATTGCACTACTTCTTAGGGATTGAGATAACTCAATCATCTTCAGGTATATTCATGGCACAACCTAAGTATGCACTTGACATGCTCTCCAGATTTCGCATGGCTGACTGTAAGCCTACATCGACTCCATTTCTGTCAAGGATCAAACTTGAGGCTAAGTGTTCTTCACCCTTGGTTGATGGCACTTTATATTGACAGCTTTTTGGGAGTCTCATCTATCTGACTCACACGAGGCCTGACATTTCATATGCTGTGGGCATGGTCTCTCAGTTCATGTAGGAGCCACATGAGTTGCATTGGAAAGTAGCTAAGCAGATTCTCCACTATGTTGAGGGCACTCATAACTATGGAATTCACTATGTAGTGGGTGTGGATTTTGACTTGGTGGGATACACAGATTCAGATTAGGTAGGCGATTCTCAGGATCACAATTCTACTTATTGCTTCTCATTTGGTTTTGGTCCAGTTTGTTGGTCGAGAAAGAAGCAGTCTACAATTGCTCTATCATCTACAGAGGCTGAGTATCGAGGGGCAGTTAATGCCACTACTAAGGCCATTTATCTTCAGAATATTCTCATTGAGTTTGGCATTTCATTCATAAAGCCCACAATCATCTTTTGAGATAATCAAAGTGCAATTCAGATCTCAAAGAATCTAGTCCATCACCAGTGAATGAAACACATTGAGATCCATATGCACTACATCCAGGAGCTGATTCATGTAAACATCATTGTTCTCAAGTACATTCAGACATCGGAGCATATCGCAGACATCTTCACTAAACCCTTCACTGAGAGCAAGTTCCTTCACCTGCAAGCTTTGCTAGGGGTGTGGCCAGTGTCTACTTCGAGAGGGGCTTCTTAGTCCTTCACTTTCACTCTCTCTACTCTGGGAATGTTTTCTCTCTCTATTTGGGGGGGGGGGGGGGGGGGTATTCCTTTGTGGGAGGGCTTCTTCTCTTTTGGGGGAAATTCTTTGTACATGGGTACCTCATTAGGCTTCATTTGTCAGGACCCATATCTGTTCACCCACCTAAGCTATGCTTAAGGGAGGTGTTAGTGTAGGTTTTTTATTTTCCTTAGGGATATTTCTTTTTCCTACACATTATTAAGCTTTCTTCGGTTTATTAGATGTGGTTAATATGAGGACACATGGTGAAATACATTAGCTACATGTGTCACTCTCTCTGACACATCGGTAGTTGAGTTACACACCTTCTTTTGGCTTATTGTGCCACCTCTCATAACCACTATTTTGTCTTTACCTAAGTAGGTTATGGCGTAGTTGGGTTTCTCACCCTCTTTTGGCTTTATGTGCCACCTCCTTTTTGTCATCACTTGAGGAGCTTATGCCACATGTTTTGGCTTTTACCAAGTAGGTAAAACTTCTACCTATTTTGGGTAGTTGGAGTTATTACACCTCTTGGATGTATTTTCCCATTATTTTCTATATATACAACACTCTCCTCTCACCTTAACTAGTTTGAATACCAATTCGATAACTAGTAAGTGAGAGTAATGTGATCATTCTCAAAATTCTCTTGCAATTTGTCTCTTGATTCTCTGCTACGCCCTTAATCCTATAGTGTGTATAGGGTTATGAATAGTCGGCTTGTGGCTATCTTAACTCTTAATTAAGTCATATTATCATTAGTTTATTGTTATTTAGTTGTTTAGGTCGGCCTAAGGCTTATATAGGCCCATCTAAGTTGGCCTAGGTGATATCCTAGGCATAAATAGGTATATATAGGAGGTAGTGAGTCTTATTTCATCATATATTCAGTATTGTGTTCTCATTGAAGACTATTGGAGGTATCCCCCTCGAAGTGGTTTTGGAGGTTGCCCCCTCGAAGTGGCATATTATTATCAAGTATTTGCAGCATATTTACTATTATATTCAGATATTATGCAAGTTGTTTCATTACAAGTGGTATCAGAGCATGATCTTGGCACCGTAGAGGCAAATTTTTTTCTCATCATTGGAGGCGATTTTGGGAAGAGCATAAATTTCAGATTTTAGCGAATTTTTTAAAGATTTTTAAAGGGTTTTTGAAGACAATATTAAAGAAGATACAGTCCAGATTTCAGAGGAATTGGAGCAAAAATAAGCGAGTTATTGCAAAATTAGGGTTTGCAACAAATTCGCTCTCAAGGCAGTAAATTTGCTAATTTCTTGGAATTTTTTCTGGGTAAGTGGTATCTTGGCCTTAGTAAGTTACAGTAAAAATTTTAGAGAATTTGCATTTCATTTGTGTGATTTATTTCAAAATTATTTTTTCCAATCATGACGGGTCCTTCAACAAGGGGCAAAAAGAATGTTACCACACCGGGAAAAACTCCAGGCAAGGAGGAGGTGGAAAATGAGGATGTTGATAAAAAAGAATATGAAAATATACTTGAACTTATTCATAAAGAAAATAGCAAGATGAAAGGTGAAATCTTGTCCATTATGGATGAACAAATGAAAGGGTTGGCAAAGTCATGTGATATTGAGAAAATTCTGGAGATACTTTCCAAACATAAGCAGTCACAACACCATGATGTGGAGGAAGAGGATTCTACAAAAGGGAAGAGTGTTTTTGGGTTTGAATCAAATCTCAAGATGGATCATCACACCACTCATTTTATGGCAAGGAATTTCACACCAAAGTTGGATATGCGAAAGTTTGATGGTCAAGATCCTACCAATTGGCTTTGTCAAATGGAGCAATTCTTTGATATCCACCATGTTCCATGTCAACAAAAGGTGGCCATGGCTTCCTTATACTTGGAACCTGATCAATTCATTTGGTACCGTTGGCTATGTGAAGAAAAGAAAGCAAAAGGATGCATTGTCACTTGGTCGGTTTTCCAAGAAGAACTCATTACTCATTATGGTGAAAATCTTATGGATAGCTACTTCAGCCAAATTACCAAATTAAGGCAAACAGGTATGGTCAAGGATTACATTCATCAATTTCGTACTTTATCTTTAAGAGTGGAAAATGTGTCTACAGAAAATTTGTTGGAGCTATTCATTGGTGGCTTAAAGGATCACATTAAATATGAGGTACGCATGTTCCGTCCAAATTCCATCTCAGAGGCAATGATTATGGCAAGGCAAGTAGAGGAAAAATTTATGGTTAATAAAAGGCAAGGTTTTATAAACATAAGAGATAAAAGCACTCCTACACAGTCACTTCCACAACCTACTAGGCTAACACCACAACAAATCGAAGAGAAGAGAGCAAAAGGATTATGTTTTAATTGTGATAGCAAATATAGTAGAGGACACAAATGCACTGAAAAGAAATTGTTCTATATTGAAGGGCCAAGTGAGGAAGAAGAAGAGGTACCAATAGTAGAGAGTGACAATGAGATTGAGGAGGAGTCAAGAGATACTCAACCAATCATTTCTTGCCATGCACTTTCAGGTTTTAGTACCCCACAAACTCTCAAGGTAGTGGGTTTCTTAAAGAAAGAAAAAGTAACAATGTTGATAGACTCAGGTAGCACTCATAACTTCATCAACAAAAAGTTGGCCACTCGTTTAAATTGTTTTATATATCCAGCTCCAGAATTTTAGGTCTTGATTGCAGATGGTGGTACTGTTAGTTGTTCAGGAAAATGCCATAGCATTAAATTATCCATGGGAGATTATCATCTTAATTGTCCAATGTATGCTATCTCAATGGGTGCGGTAGATATTGTTTTGGGAGTACAGTGGCTTACCACTTTGGGAACAATTGAATTGAACTTCCAAGAACTATTCATGCGCTTTCAATCAGAGGGAAGAACAATAGAATTATGAGGGATGCGTGCAAAGTCACCACAGATAGTAAGTTCTTACCAAATGTAAAAGATGTTGAAGAAAGGGGTAGATGGGATGGTAGCCCAATTATTTTCATTAGAAGCATATCACTCAAAGGCTTCTACACCATTGGATCTACAAGCAATTATAGATAAGCATTCTATAGTTTTTGGGGAGATGCCAAAAGGATTGCCTCCTAGGAGAGATCATGATCATGCCATTCAACTAGTACCAGGGAGCCAACCACCCAACATCAGGCCTTACAGATATCCATATGCTCAAAAAAGTGAGATTGAGAAGATAGTTCAAGAGATGCTAGAAGCAGGCATAGTCAAAGTGCTTACTCATCTCCTGTGGTAATGGTGCGTAAGAAGGATGAAACGTGGAGGATGTGTCCAGATTACAGAGAGCTTAACAAGTTCACCATAAAAGATAAGTTTCCTATTCCAGTAATTGATGATTTGTTAGATGAGCTTAATGGTGCTATTTATTTTACAAAACTTGATCTCCGTTCTGGTTATCATCAAATTAGAATTAGAGATGAGGATGTACATAAGACAACTTTTAGAACCCATGAGGGCCACTATGAATTTTTGGTAATGCCTTTTGGTCTCACTAATGCACCGTCGACATTTCAAAGTTTAATGAACTCTATCTTCAGGCCATTTTTGAGGAAATTTGTTTTGGTATTTTTTGATGACATCTTAATATATAGTAAAACATGGGAGGAACACTTGCAACATGTAAATCAAGTGTTGGACATTTTGAAGCAGAATCAGTTGTATGCTAAACCATCCAAGTGTATCTTTGGTGTCAAAGAAGTGGAGTACCTTGGTCACATTGTGTCACATGAGGGAGTCAAGGTGGACCCTCATAAGATCCAAGCAATTGTAGAGTGGAAAATTCCTAAGACCCTTAAGAACTTACGAGGTTTTTTAGGGCTTACAGGGTATTATCGCCGATTTGTAAAGAATTATGGTAGCATAGCATCTCCTCTCACATCCTTGTTAAAGAAGGATGCTTTCCAATGGAATGAAGTGGCGACAAGGGCATTTGAGAAACTAAAGGAAGCCATGTGTACAACTCCAGTCCTAGCTACCCCAGATTTTTCTAAAACATTTGTTGTTGAATGTGATGCTTCAGGACATGGAATAGGAGCAGTACTTATGCAAGAAGGAAAACCCATAGCATTTGAAAGTCGCCAACTCAAAGGTAAGAATTTGTTGAAGCCACTTTATGAGAAAGAAATGTTGGCTATCTTGCATGCAGTCAAACAATGGAGACCTTATCTAATGGGACGACACTTTAAGGTCAAGACAGATCATGATAGTCTCAAATATTTCTTGCAACAGAGGTTATCATCTGAAGAACAACAAAAATAGGTCACAAAGATGTTGGGATATGACTTTGAGATCATATATAAGAAAGGCAAGGAGAATGTTGTGGCTGATGCTCTATCAAGGCGTGATGAACCCACAGAGTCATTTTTATTTGCCATTTCCATGTTACAAGCAGACTGGGTAAATGAGGCAAGAGAAGAGTGGGAGAAGGACATAGATACTCTAAGGCTCATTGAGAAACTCCAACAGGAATCAAGTGTGTCTGACAAATTTTCATGGAAAGGAAATATTTTATGGTACAAGGAGAGGTTATACCTTTGCAAGAATTCAACTCTTAAGCTTAAGGTGTTGGAAGAACTACATGCTTCTCCAATAGGTGGGCACTCAGGATTCCTCAAAACTTATCATAGAATCAAGCAAGATTTCTTTTGGGAAGGGCTAAAAGGGGATGTTCAAAAATTTGTAGCTGAATGCATGGTATGTCAACAACATAAAGGGGAGACAGTTAAGACTCCAGGTCTTCTACAACCCTTATGTATCCCAAGTCAAAGGTGGGAGGAGGTATCTATGGATTTCATCACAGGTTTGCCTAGATCTGAAGGAAAAAATGTCATCATGGTTGTTGTGGATCGTCTCACCAAATATGGTCACTTTTGTGCTTTGGCACAACCATTGGCAGCAAGCACTGTAGTAATAGCTTTTATGAATACTATTCAGAAACTGCATGGGACTCCGAAAGTTATAGTCAGTGATCGTGACCCTATATTTACAAGTAATTTTTGGACTGACTTGTTTTCATGCTTGGGCACTCAGCTTGCTCGTAGTTCATCATATCACCCCCAGTCAGATGGACAAACAGAAGTGGTCAACAAATGCTTGGAAGGCTATCTCCGTTGTTTTGCTTCAGATAAACAAGAGAGATGGGTGCAATGGCTACCACTAGCAGAATGGTGGTACAACACTTCTTTCCATACTTCTTCCAAGATGTCTCCATTTTTAGCACTATATGGTTACCACCCACCATCAATCATCTCTTCATTGCGGGTACAACCAAAGGTTCGCACAGTCGAAGAACACATCCATCATCAGCAAGAGGTATTGGCTAGTCTTCGAGAGAACTTGGCAATGGCACAAAACAGAATGAAGCAACAAGCTGATCAACACCGTAGTGAAAGAACTTTTGAAGTGGGAGATTGGGTCTTTGTGCAACTACAACCATACAAGCAAATGTCTCTAAAACAACAACATAAAGCTAACAAGCTGGCACCCAAGTACTATGGTCCTTATAAGGTGTTGCAGAAGATTGGCAATGTAGCATATAAATTGGAGCTGCCCATATCAACAAAAATTCATCCAGTTTTTCATGTTTCCTGCTTGAAGAAGGTTATTGGGAATAAAGTGGTAGCACAGACTAAGTTACCTGAGCTTGATGAAGAGGGAAGAATAGTTGTGGATCCTGAGAGAATTATTCAAACACGCACCAAGAAGCTGAGGACAAGGGAAATCATAGAATATCTAATTAAATGGAAAAACTCTCCAGTGGAGGAAGCTACATGGGAGAATGAGGAATTCATTCAAAAGCATCCACATTTGGTTAGCATCGAGGACAATGCTTCTTTGAAGAGGGGGGGCATGCTACGCCCTTAATCCTATAGTGTGTATAGGGTTATGAATAGTCGGCTTGTGGCTATCTTAACTCTTAATTAAGTCATATTATCATTAGTTTATTGTTATTTAGTTGTTTAGGTCGGCCTAAGGCTTATATAGGCCCATCTAAGTCGGCCTAGGTGATATCCTAGGCATAAATAGGTATATATAGGAGGTAGTGAGTCTTATTTCATCATATATTCAGTATTGTGTTCTCATTGAAGACTATTGGAGGTATCCCCCTCGAAGTGGTTTTGGAGGTTGCCCCCTCGAAGTGGCATATTATTATCAAGTATTTGTAGCATATTTACTATTATATTCAGATATTGTGCAAGTTGTTTCATTACATTCTCTCTTTCAGGATTCTCTCCATTCCATTATTTTGATCTTCGATCATTTATCGACTGGAGTGTTTGTGATCTATGACTAACATCAGATCCTGGCTCGATTCTTGCTCCTCACAGAATCTAACATCAATCTGATATGGATGTGGATGCCTTCTCCTTGTCAACTTTAGCGTGTTAACCATCTCCTCTGAGACAAGATTATCAATGCTTCCACTATCAATAATAATATCACAACACTTACCTCAACACTTGCACCTTGTGCAGAATAAACTCTTCCCTTGATCTAGTTTTTCTCCTCGTTTAACAAGGTTTCTCCTAGGTTTCAGCATCTTTAGAATGCTCAGACTGTGCATCTTCATCTACGAGTGCAACTCGTGCATTACCTTTAGGTCTTCTATTTGTCTTTCCTTAATGTTGCGGACACTTGTATGCTTGATGTCCTTCTTCTCCACATTAGAAATAGGTTCCTCTGAAACCTCCTCTTCCAAGTCCTTACCCACGCCTTCCTCTTCCTCTTTGCTCACCATTATTTTGGTCATGAGGGCGGTAGGCATTATCTCCTTTCTGATTTCCACTGGTGCCCGCTTCTTCACTTTTCTTTTGATCTTCATTTTGGCCTCCATAGGATCTTCCACCAATCCTTCTGCCACGAACTCTTCCTCTTTGCTTGTTTTCAAATCTATTATTTAGTTTCTCTTCCACCTTCAGGGAAAATTGGTACGCATCTTCTATGGTGGTCATTCTGACCAGGCTCAACTCTTCTTAAATACTTGGCCTCAACCCATTAAATTAACAGGTTAACTTCTTCTTGTTGGCCTTTGCATGGCCTGTTCTAATGATAATCTTATATAACTCCTTTGCATACTCCTTAACAGACTTGTTACCTTGCTTCAATCCTTGTAGCTTCTTCAACAACTCCAACTCATAGTCCACAGGAATGAACTGATTCTTTAGTTTGTCCACCATCTGATCCCATCTCATAATCTTTCCTTTTCCTCTTCTATTTCTCTCTAACTGGACCTCCTTCCACCAAATACTGGCATGGCCCTTCAACTTTTTTTTTGCAAACTTGACCCGTTCTGGATCCTCCACATCTTCATACTCAAAATATTCCTCCATATCATTTATCCAATCAATAAGCTCTTCCAGATTTAGATCTCTAGAATAGGTAGAGACTTCAATCCTAGGCCTCTTTCCAATCTTTGAAATGACCCTCAACAACCCAACTTGCACAAGATATCCTGCATCTTCTTGTTCTTCCTCAAATAGCTCTTCTTCTTCAGCTTCATCTTCACTTTCTTCTCTTATTCTCAACTCAAACCCTCTTCGCAACTCCTCTTGCAATGCATCGATTTGCCTTTGCAGGGCTCTAAAACCCTCTTTGGTCAAAGCATTTCTCCTAGCACCACCATGGTTCCTTCATGGAGGCATTTCTAAGTTCTACTGCAAACCCACAACCTTAGTTGATTTCTACAGCAAACCCACAACCTCATATCCTGGTGCAAACTACCTCACAGTCAGTGATTTGTCTACACACTCAAGAACTACTACTCTGATACCACTTGATGAGTTGGTCAATCCCAGAACACATAATAACACAAATTGCACATAGAAAATATGAATGTTTTGTTATTGATTTGGACAACACATTACATTATAGATACTAAAATCAAATCAAAGGATGAAACCTCAACAGGTTGCAACACACTACAACTTCCTTGCTCTAGCTTTAGGAACCTTCTGCCTTCTATAGCTTCAAATCAACTAGGGTTTCTGTTTTCTCTCCTTTTCTTGACTCTCCACTTTCCCCCTTTTCCCTATTACCCCAAAGGATTCCCAAAAATGGTCATAAATAGCCCTTTTTGGCACCCTCCAGCTAAAATTTTGAAATTTGTAACTCTTGAAGATGAGAAAATCAAACAAAGGAGATAACACAACAAAATGCAATAAAACACAATGTTTATACCTTTGAAGATCTCCTACTCCTTGATAAGGTGGAGGAGTTTGCACCCAAAAGAGCTCCTAGCTTTACCCAAGTGTTGTTGATTTGAATGTGGATTGCTCCTTGTCTTCAACACAATAATGATGAGGATGATGCATTTATATAGAGATTGAGATGGTGTTTGAGATGAGAGATTTAGGCTATGGATAAATGCTTAAGAGATGAAGATGAAAGAATTGGAGAGATTTCGGCATTATGATGGCGTGATGGAGAGATTTTGGCATTATGATGGCGTGATGGAGATTTTGGAGAAATTTGGGCATGGATTTGATGCTATGGAGAAGTTGTAAAAATGGCTTGGGTGAAGACTCTATTTATAGGCCAATTGAGGGGGATTTGAATCCAATGGCTAGGATTCAAAGTAGAGACCAATGGTTGAGATGAGAGGATGAGATCAAGAGTTGAGATCTCATCAACAATATTGGATGGATGGGATTAAATGTGAATTTTAAATTCACATGGGGAAGGGTGATGAGAATTAAAAATTCATTTTGGGGAAGAGTTGGAGATGACAAGTGAATGAATTAAAAATTTATTTCATGGGGGAGTGTTGAATTAAAAATTAAGTTTTATTGGGGAGTGTAAGGACATGTGACACATGCACATTTTTGGGGCCTTACATGTGTAAGCTAATTTCATGGTGAATGTTTTATCATGAAAATAGAAATATGAGTTGGAAGGGTCATGTGACCTTATGAATAAAAAAATAATTTTTATTCAAAGTGTGTGGGAGGATGGGTTAAACAAGGTTTGACCAAGTTAATCAAGTTATTAACTTAATTAATGTGGCTGCAAAAAATTAGTTGGTGGGCTAATGGATGATTAAAATTAATTAAATAATGATTTATTTAATTAATTTAGTTCTAGGGGTCATGTAGGCTAGGGTAGCTAATTAAATAATTGTTATTTAATCAACTAGGCTAGGTTTAGGTTGATTTGTAGGGTAGATTAATCAAATAAGTATGATTTATCTAATTAATGAGGATTAGGAAATGGAAAAATTAACTAACTAAATATTGAGAATATTTATTTAATCAATGAGGATATAGTTATAAGGTATAGTGATAAATTAAATGAATTAATTGATCACAAAGGATAGATAAATGGCTAAGGGTAGATGATTAGGGATAAATTAATTAAATAAATTAGATTTATTTAATTAATAGGAGGGATAATTGGTAGTGTAGAGATACGGGAAATTGGCTTGCGGAGCAAGTCAATTTTAGGTGTCTACATTTTGCCCCTCTTTGAAATGGTGTTGCGGCTAAATAACATTATTTCAAAGAAGTTTAAAATATAGAGTTGGATTGGATAGAAAAAGGTTTTGGTTTAGAAGAATAGGATTATGTTTAGGGATGATTGATAAAGGTGATGCCCCCTCAAGAGGATAGGTGGGTTGCAAGAACACGGGTGTGCTCTCAAAATGAATGAAACATATTGATTGAAGTGGTTGGAGGATAAGTGATGAGATGAAAGATTGATGATTTGGGTAGATTGGTTGATGGATGATTATTGTGCTGAAAATGATTTAGAGAAATCTTAGGTTTGTTATAACAAAGTGGATATTTTCACCAAGGTATAGAAGACCAGAGTGATGATGTTTATCCAACATTTGCATGGACTAGACACACAGACAAGAGGATGATCCCATGCATGCCCCAGATAGTACAACCTTGTTTAGACGAGGGAAGGGGACTCATGGCATAAGCCCTTAATACACAAAAGGTATGAAGAACCTTATATGCAAAAGGATATCAATATGCTAGAACAGACCCACCAATCCACAATATATGAATACTAGCTTGGAGTAATGAGACCAACCCACAAGCACAACATACGAAAGCAATACTATGCCCCATTCTAGATGTTTTCACCACATACCATGATATAGTGAGATCAAGGTAGTTTTGATGTGATCTTCAAATAGGACAAAAGATAAAAATCAATAACCAAAAGACCAACTGACCCAACAAATAGCCATTGTATCTTTTGCCAAGATGGATGATGATTTGATGATGGGTTCTGCCTATTCTAGGAACGATATATCTGTTAAGGTAGGAATCAAAGGATGATTGGATCATGCCCATTGTAGGAACGATATATCCTAGGGTATGGTGTTGATAGTTGATGTTGTAAGATTGACGCAAGATACGATGGTTACAAGTTGTGGTTGATGTTGATTTTATAGTTGATGATTATTGTTAAGGGATGATTGCTTTGATAGGTGATGCAATGCTTTGGATATTGTGTTTGGATATAGTGTAAGCTTAGGGGATAGGGACCATCCAAGCATGTTGGACGGGTGCATCTTATGTACCTAAGTACTAGAAATTTCTTTCATATTCCAGACTGTCTACATACCATGTATCCACGGGATCAAGGCACATTAAGATGCGGGTGGTGATGATATGTAGTTATGATTTGTGATGATGATGTTTTGATGAGATGTTTAGATTGGTGATGGGATGATGATGATTTGGATGATGATGTTAGAATGATTATTTTTGGATTTTGTAGATTTTGTGAATGTTTTTGAATTTTTGGATATTTGGACCTTTTTAGATTTTTGTGATTTTTTGATAGGAAATGATTTTATTATCGGATGGTTGCATTGGATTGCATTTGGATAGCCTAAGTGCTAGATACCAGTGACTAGGGAACACTGATTCTAGAGGTGAAGGTGGATAAAGTGATAGAATTAGATTGGATTGGTGATGAAAGGATAATGGATAGGATATTCAAGATAGATGGATGGAAAATGGAGATAAGGGATAGGTTGGAGGTACATGATAGATGGATGGAAGTGTTTAGGATGATTTCCAAAGGCTACGTTGCAAGGAATCATATGCCCCATTTGCATGATGGGCTTATGTTTGGATGGATGGACTTTGTAGTAGATGGATGTGTAACGTCAGAAAATATCCCCTTGGGGTTTTTTCCTCATAAGGTTTAGCTCTCGAGTCTTTAGCATGCATTTAGGACATCTTAGTTCATATTTTGGCATCCCAATGGAATGAGACCTAGGCTTCATGGCAAAGTGGACCTAGGAGGAACCCTTGACCTTAACCCTACCCAAAATAGGGGGGAAGACTTGGACGTCCGCGCCCCAGTCTTGGCTTATTTTGGGTTAGGCCCAAAATTTAAGTGTCGGTTTATGACCGTTATTTGGTCCTTTTGCCGACACGGTAAGTTTTGATTTTTAAAATCTTGGTGGGAGTGTTTGTAGTTGCATATATAAGCATGTTTAGGCATTCATTTGAAAACTAGATGATTACTAGCAAGCTATTGTGTTCTCAAGGTGATTCAAGGTTTTCATTGTGTTGTAAGAGTAGACTTGTGTGGTTTATGTGTTTGTTTGCAGATTTGAGCATCCATTTCATCATGGAATGAAGAACATCTTCCTCCCATGATATCTTCACTACAAGGTGACATTATATTGTGTTTTCATCATTGATTCATTTAGTTTTTACCTCTGCCTCACAAGGGTACGCACTCTTTATCTGACAACAGTGTTTAGAGACTTAAGTGTCCTCTGGGGCTTAACTGAGGCAAGCCTCTAAACACCACAACCCCCAAACCAAGTCTTGTGATTGCAGGTTACAGGTGTCGCATTTGGGAAAAGTGGAGTTGCAGGAAGGATTGGTAGTAATCAAGGATTCGGGATCTGAAGAAAAGCAGGACACAGGAGCACTTCCAAGACTAGGGCGCTCGCTCTAGTGTCCTCCATAGATAGATCTCTAAAAATAAAAGTTACAGGGCTGATCAGTGTCGGAAGGAGGTCCAAATTCTATGAAAAAGTAGGTACCTCGGACTTGGGCGCCCGCTCTAGTGTCCCTGACTATTCCGTTTCGGAACCCCGAAAATAGGTATTCTGTGATTTGGTCTTTTATTCATGTCTGCAAGAGTTTTTTATGTCTTTCGTCAATTTGTTGTCGTATTTGCATAATTAGGGTTTTAATGGTTAATTGGACATAAGAGAAGAAAAATTAATAATTAAATTCCCTAACCCAAGTTTCCCTACATCTGCAAGTGACCTAGGGTATGATAGTGCTCACCACTCGACCCTAGATCCTTGAATGTAAGGTGGAAAGGAGGATTTAAACATCTAAACACTAGAACATTAACAAATCTAATTTTCTCCAAAACATTTTGGTGAACCCATGTTTTTGGAATTAAATTGAAACTTGCTAAGTGTTTGTCTTCATATTTGGATTGATTTCATTCATTCATTTGATCATTCATTTCATTGCATTGAGAAAAAAAAAATTTTAAAAAAAAATTTGAAAAATACAAAAAAAATTGCATTGTTTGGCTTTCTAAATTGCATCAATTCTTTCTAAATTTTCCTAATTCATAATTTTTGCATTAGATTTGATATAAACTACAGAAAAATCCAAAAATTCAAAATTTTGCCTTGAATTTTCATCATTTAATTGCTAGGGTTTTGTGGAAATTTTGACAATTTTATATAACCTAGTAATTCCAAAATCTAGGGTTAGTAGGTAAAATCTTTTATCAGATTTTTCTACTGATTTTATAGGCTCATTCAAATTTGCATTTGGATTTAGTCTTGCATTTTAGTGTGAAGTTGCATTTAGATTTAAAATATTTGCATTTTTTACATAGAAAATTTCAACAAAAACTAGCAATTTTGATGCATTTTCATTAAATTTGCATCGACATTTTGCATGTTAAGAATTAAAAATTATTTTTAGATATGAGAGTAAGTCAAATTCATCATAAATTGGACTTCAAATTATTCACATAGAATTTTGTCCCAAGATCTCAAACCTAGGGCTTCAAAAACAACAATTTTCACTAAAATTGGCCTTATCGACTTTGTAAACTTGCACCATAGGTGTGTTGTGAAATATATTTTGGCATTATTTTTTCTATTATTAGGGTAATCATTTACTTCCCCTCATAAAAAGTTTCACAACACCCTTTTATCGGGCTCTTATAGTGAAAATTTTGCAAAAAACCACACATTTTAGCTATTTTGGCCCTAGGGGTTGACCTAGTTTGCACTCCAAGCGTGTTGTGATCAATTTTATGGATTGAGGTGACTGATATTATTGATATTATTTTATGTACCTCCTAAAATTCCTTACAACACCCCTTTTGCTAGGTATTGGAGTTGAAAACCGTGAAAATAGCCTATTTTTGCTATATTTTCACTAGGGTTTTACCTTAAGATGCACTAAAAGCATGTCATGTTGGATATTTTGGCACCAAGTGGCTGTTATTACTGATATTATTTGCTTTCCATAATCATTTTCCTGACAACACCCTCTGTTATGCTCTTTTGCATTAAATTTTGGTGAAAAAGTTGCCTATTTTGACATATTTTCACTATACTTTGACTTGGCATTATCTTGGATTTGCATCAAGAGTGTGTTGAGAGTGATTATATTGCTGTTTTGGACTAATATCATACATATAAATTTCTACCCTTGATCAAAATCCTTACAACATCCTTTGTTTCATTCATTGGCATTGAAAAAGTATCGAAAAATCAAACATTTTAGGTCATTTTTGCATATAGTTTTGCAATTAATTTGGAAAACTTTTAAAATCTGATTTGGAATCTCATTATGGCATCTTCATGTTGTTCATCTCTGAAATCTTTTCATGAGTATATCCTAGATTTTGAAAATTTCTCTAATTTCACTAATGAGAATCCTCATGTTCTAGAGCACATAGCTTCTGCAAGTGGTATTGATGCTTCTATATGTTCTACATATGAGCTACAATTACTTTGTTATACACATGATTTTAATAGATTCACACTATTCATAGGAACACATCCTTTGATATTAGAAGATTTAACCAAATTCATCTATAGGAATACTCATGAGAAAGATGAGAGGGAAAAGCCCTTTTTCGCCACAGAGTATGATGATGATGATGATGATGATGTACCTTCCTCTCATCCCACTGCTCTCCCTGGCTAAGATGTAGCATTAGTGGATGAGAAAAGGTCTCTCACATTAAATCCTTTGGGGATGGATATTGGGTGCAATCAAGAGGGAAACAATGTTAATTAAATAATCATTAATAAACTTTGTAGCAATATTCCTAAGATGATTGTCCGAGGGGCACCTAGTGCACCCTCTTGCTTAAAACTAATGATTACTGTCCAAGGTACTCAGCAGCCACCTAGACCTCCCGATTACATTTATTATTATATAAAACAAATTGCTCAACCAAGTCAAGGTGTTCAAAATGTGTTACAATAACCACACCACAATGTGATTGCTCACACATACAACACCCATAATAACAAGAAGAGTAAGCAAGCACTGCATGTGCCTGTCTCTCTTCCATGTTCTCAACCTATGCTCCCTCCACCACCTCGTCTTACTCATAAAAGTGGTCAAGAGTATGATCTTGTTGAACAGCTTCACGCTACTCTGGCTAAGATCTCTCTTTGGGATTTAATACAAACATCACCTACATACCATGGAATACTCCAAGAAGCTTTACAAAAGGTGATTGTCCCACCTACTGCTAAGCCTAATGATATAGCAGCCGTATTGGATAGTATGCATGCAACAAAAGCAGATATTCTCTTTCAACCACAGGCACTACCGTCAATTGAAGTTCAAAACCAATATGATCCTCTTATGATCTTTGTCATAATAAATAAAACATCGGTAAAACAAGTTATGATTAACAATGGATCGACTCTTAATGTTTGTAGCATTGACCTACTAGAAAAAATCAAGGTTGAGACATCACAAATCACACCAAATGGCATTAGCATTTGTGGCTTTGATAATGTTGGATGACAATCCGTGGGCACTATAACTCTACCTATACAAGTAGGACATGTGCTTGTGCCTACCCTGATTCATGTCATGCCTTGTTCTTTATCTTACAACATGATTCTTGGTAGACCTTGGATTCATGCATTAGGGGTAGTTCCTTCCACCTTGCATCGCTCAATCAAATTTATATTCAAAGGTAAACTTCATACTATTCATGTCGATCCCGAACCAGATAAATGTCTGCACATTGAAAAAAAAAACTAGTTTACAATCATACGAGCTTAAACACTTTACGAGCTAGTTCATTAATGCCTCTAGCCATGAATAATGTTGTGCAAGACTCTCAACCATCGAATGCACTTGTTGGTGATGATGGGGGTTCATTGGATTTTAATCCTTGCAGTAGAGGGGAATATAAAAATAACAGCCTTGACACATCAAAAGTGGCATCAATCTCACCTAAGCAATCTTTTGAAGCACCTAAGAAACCTACAATCCCCTTGGTAGAAAATAAAAAAATACCCTCACTTATACTACAAATTATGATACCTACGAGGCCTCACCTTCTTCTAAGGAATTGGACTCTCTATATGGTCGTGGATTTCAAATTTTGTACAAACATAACGACTATGTAGGTAAGGGATGTGGTGTAAATCAGCAAGGAATTAGAGTACCTATAGAATCCGCTTCAACACATTACTCAAGTGGCATTGGATATAATCCCTTTAAAGAAAAGAAAGCTTCTTGTTGTCCTAAACTTAATGTTAATTCTACAAGATAAAAACAACATGACAGATATCCCAGATATACACATTCTTAGCGATGGTACCCCTACAGGTAAGTATCTCTAACCCTTTTATCTCTCTCATGATGTGCTTCCCCCGTGATGTGTTATGTGTTGTTTAGGCCTCCTAGGATGACCTCGGATTCTCCTGTAAGGTTTGGGATACTAGGAGACTGCCTCTGTTGTGACCTTCCTCTATTTGTATCATCATTCTTCTAAATTTCTCTCTCTGATTTTATTGTTGAGTGTTGTGTCTTACAGACATAGCATCGTGGTTGGTGACTTGGGGGCACCCTCCTACGTGACTGTCCCTAAGACACTTGTTTCTCCTCTCTTATTTATTGTTTCCCTTCCTCTAGTGTTTCCACCTAGCAGGCGGATGATGAAAAAAAATTATACTGATGTGGACCTAGTGTCCCTTTCAAGAGCAATCAACAAATGGACTTAGTTCTTAATATGATGATGGAGTTGTATATCTTATCTGACGCTTGGCTAGTGGAAGTACTTATGCTTTCCGCGTAGTAAATTTCATGATGTTTCTATCACATTTACAAACCTTAACAATATTGCTGCTCTGTGCACCTTTTGTTTGCCTTTGAATCTGGCCTTGGTGGTACTCAATTCGGAGAGCTTTGTGATATAGCCCCATGGTTATCCTCAAACTCTGAATTCGTTGTATAACCTTGGCTCTTTGTGTGGTTAATCATATGCATTGATGTTGTTATTTATCATGATGTTGTAGACATTAACATGTTTCTTGCAGGGATGTGTTTGTGGGAACATTTGGTGATCATAAAGTACATGTCATCTCCGGGGGGCATGGGCATTGCGAAATTCGGTGTTCCCTTGTGTGTTTTATTCCTACCTTAATGTGCTTGATATCGATACTTGATATCAACCACCTTAAGGTGGGAGCATATATAAGGTAAGTTGTCTGTTGTAGATGTTAGCAATGTGCTTGTCCTCAGGTGTAGGATAGTACGATGAGTACTTCTTGCATCTTGAGTTTGTTTGCAATCAATCAATCTATCTATTGCGTATACCTCCTTTTCACTGTAAGGCATCTCCATGATGCGGGTGGGGTTGTATACTTTTAAGCTTAGACCTCCTTTTCACTATAAGTCATCTCCGTGATGCAGGTGGGGTGGTATGCCATGCTTCCTTTTCACTGTAAGGCATCTCCGTGACGCGAGTGGGGTTGCATTTTCAAAAGTTCTATGCGGAGGCGGGGAGCAGTTCTGTGACTAACTCAACCCTTAAGCGTGTCTTTGACGATTGTTGTGGCGAAGCCTAATCATCGGTGTGTGCCTGTAATGTGCCTAAAATGGTGTTGGACCTAGAGATAGGTACACTCCATCGCTTGTCTACCGTGTTTTCTCCGTGTCTTCAAAGTGTGTGTGTTTGGTGTGCTTGCTTTGTTTGGCGTGTCTGTTGCCCCATATGCATCTTGCATTTTGGGAAGTTTTGCGTGTTTTGTGTGTGTGTTGCCCCATATATACAAAGACTTGTGCAATGAGTGCATCATATATTATGGGAGGTTTGTTTACTTTCCAGTACTTGCATTTGCATTTCATATATATGAGAAAAAGAAAAAGAAAATATATCATTTGTCTTCCATGCATTAATGTGTCTTCTATGCATTGACTTTATTCTCTATGTTCTGCATGAATGTAATTGTTTTCTCCGTGTTTTACATCCCTGTTACTGTCTTCTATGTAATTGGCGTGTCTTCTCCGTGCTTGGCGTGTTTGTTGTGTTTGTGACCTTACTTTAATGCATGTATTGGCCTCACATTTATATATACATTAAAGTGGGGGCTAAATGTAACGTCAAAAAATATCCCCTTGGGGGCTTTTCCCTCATAAGGTTTAGCTCCCAGGTCTCTAGCATGCATTTAGGACATCTTAGTTCATATTTTGGCATCCCGATGGAATGAGGCCTAGGTTTCGTGGCAAAGTGGACCTAAGAGGACCCCTTGACCTTAACCCTGCCCAAAATAGGGGGGAGGACTTGGGCGCCCGCGCCCTAGTCCTGCCCTATTTTTGGTCAGACCCAAAATTTAAGTGTCGGTTTATGACTGTTATTTGGTCCTTTTGCCAACACGGTAAATTTTGATTTTTGAAATCTTGGCGGGAGTGCTTGTAGTTGCATATATAAGCATGTTTAGGCATTCATTTGAAAACTAGATGATTACTAGCAAGCTATTGTGTTCTCAAGGTGATTCAAGGCTTTCATTATGTTGCAAGAGCAGACTTGTGTGGTTTATGTGTTTGTTTGCAGATTTGAGCATTCATTTCATCATGGAATGAAGAGCATCTTCCTTCCATGATATCTTCACTACAAGGTGACATTATATTGTGTTTTCATCATTGATTCCTTTGGTTTTTGCCTCTACCTCACAAGGGTATGCACTCTTTATCTGACAACGGTGTTTGAAGACTTAAGTGTCCTCCTAGGCTTGACTAAGGCAAGCCTCTAAACACCACAACCCCCAAACCAAGTTTTGTGATTGTAGGTTACAGGTGTCGCATTTGGGAAAAGTGGAGTTGTAGGAAGGATTAGCAGGCATCAAGGATTCAAGATCTGAAGAAAACCAGGACACAGGAGCACTTCCAGGACTAGGGTGCTCGCTCTAGTGTCCTCTGGAGATAGATCTCTGAAAACAGAAGTTACAGGGCTGATCAGTGTCGGAAGGAGTTTCAGATTCTGCGAAAAAAATAGGTACCTTAGACTTGGGTGCTCGCTCCAGTGTCCTCGACCGTTCTGCTTCAGAATCTCGAAAACAGGTATTCTGTGATTTGGTATTTTATTCCTGTCTGCAAGAGCTTTTTCCATCTTTCGTCAATTTGTTGCCATATTTGCATAATTAAGGTTTTAATGGTTAATTGGACATAAGAGAAGGAAAATTAATAATTAAATTCCCTAATCCAAGTTTCTCTACATCTGCAAGTGACTTAGGGTATGATAGTGCTTGCCACTCGACCCTAGATCCTTGAATGTAAGGTGGAAAGGAGGATTTAAACATCTAAACACTAGAACATTAACAAATCCAATTTTCCCCAAAACAGGATGGATGGAGAATATGCTTGGAAAGGGACGTATGCCGAGGGGTGTCCAAAGCATGTTTTTGATCTTTTGCCCCTTGTCTTTGTCAAGATCTAAGCAGGGAGGTATAGTAGATAGGATGGATGGGAAATGATAGGATAGATATGAGGATGACAGATAAGGATATGATAGGATAGGGATGAAGATAGTTGATAGGGATATGATAGGATAAAGATAAATAATGGATAAGATATGCAAGAGGATATTATGGATGTGGGTGAAGGATATGATTTTGCCCCCAAGTATAGGGTGAAAATGGATTGGAAAGAGATTACGCATGATACCCACAAGGGGTTTTCATCATGGTACTTGTCCAAGGCAGCACAAGGAGCCACCATTGGATGGATTTTTTCTCTTTACTATTTTTTTAAAATTTTTGATGGAATGGGGACTCTAGCATTTGTTTCCATTGCAAGTGGAAGATGGTCCCATGTAGGATAGCATTATGGATGACGATTGCATAGATGTTGGTAGATAGGAGAAGATGGAATGGATGGTGGATAGTGGATTATGATGTGGATTATGTAAGGTTTATGCAAAAGCATGGACCAAAAGGATGTGATGGGTGAGATATGTAGGATAGTGGATGAGGGATGGAGAGATGGAGGTATGTGGGAATGTTATAGGGTTGAGGGGAACCAAGACCAATGGTTGCATACACCATGATGCATTTGGAAGCTTATATTTTGGATGGGGGGTTGGGAGTAATGGGGATCGGGATAGGGGATTTTTGGATGGTTGATTTGGGGTTTTAGGGACCCAAATGGACTTAGGAATTATGGGATTTTTAGATGGGGAGCGGGATGTTTGGGATTTTTGAGAGTTGGAGGTGGATGCCTCATTTGGATTGTTTGCTTTGTGCTTAGGGACCCATACCGTTTTTGTTTTTGTTTTTTCTTTTGATGGTGTGGGCTTTGGTAGCCTTTTGGATTTTTGATTTTGCTTAGGAGGGATAGCATCTCTAAGCTTTATTGATGTTTTGCTTTATGTAGAGGCATCCAAATTTTTAGTTTTTGAATCCCATGGGTGTGTTGGTAGCTTCTAGTTTGGATGATGTGTGCTTTTGTTGGTCTTGACTGGGGATTTTAGGGGATTTAAGGGTGGAGGGGTTAAAAGTGGATTTATGGATAAATGGATGAGGGGATTTGAGGATAGGGATATTAGGAGCTGGGAGAATAAGGGGATTTAATTTTAGGAGTTGGAAGGATGGGAGGATAAGGGGATTTGAGGATGGGGATGTTAGGAGTTGGTAGAAGTGGAGGTAAATTTGATGGAGGGATGTGTTTGGTCACATGCTTTTGCAAACGATATGAGAATGGAGGAGGGATGGTGACATATGATTTGGAGGTGTGATGAGGTGCATCAGGTTTGGGATTGGATGAATGGATTTTGGAAGGTGTGTGGGTGGTACCAAAATAGGTAGATTGTTTGCCTTGGGATGAATAGACAAGGCCATGCGAGGATGGATGGAATATGGTGTGGATGGGCTCCAAGATATCTTGTTCGTGAAGGCCTAAGACTTTGCCTTGATAGTTCATGTGTTGGAGTATGCGACATGCAATGGGATGTTTAGTGCTTTGGAAACAAGACGCAAGTCCATTATTTGTTGGAGAAGGATAGGTCGTGGATGGAAATTGTTCACCTCCTACTAGGGAGCCACCACAGATGAAGGTGCTTTTTCCAAGTGGACAAGAGGATGAATTTGGGATGGGATTGATGGGTGGGGATAAAGGATTAATGGAGGATGATAAAGGGGTAATAGAAGATGGTGTGGGATCAATAGGTTGATCATGAGATGGGAGGGGATTAGGGATGGGGTTAGATGGGACGCTTAGATCTTGATTAGGATAGGAAATTGATGCTTCAACATGCTTTGGATTTGTCTCTAGACATAGCTCGAGTGTTTGAATGAAAGTGGAAGTGCTTTGGATGGATGTGGCAGGTTCTTGGATGGGTGTTGGTTTGCATGAGGGTGTTTGACTCCTTGCTAATAGCCAATGGATGACATCCTTCATGAGTGTATGGGTTGAAGAACAATATAATGGACGGATAGTAAGGGTGGATGGTGTAGGACTAGGATTAGGATTGGGTGAAGGGATAATGGGGTTAGATAGTGGTGGTTCTTGGATGGGTTCAAAGATAGGCATTGGATTAGGCGGTGGTGTTGGAGGGGTGGGGGATTTGGGGGATTCCATAGCTTTGCTTTTTCTTTGGAGAAAATCCCTCAAGGATTCGTTGGATGTTGTTGGCTTAGAAATTGGAAAGTTTGTTGGTGGATTAAATGGTAAATTAGATGGTGGATGGGTGATAGGACTTGATGGATTGGGAGATGGATAAGTTGATGGATTAATGTTGATAAGGTTGGAGGGATACTATGGTGGGGGATTGAGATTGATGGATTGTAAGGTAGATAGGGTGATGGATTAAGGTTGGTAGGATTGGAGGGATATTCTGATGGAGGGATTGGAGGATGGGGATTAGAGGATGGGGGATTCGCATGGGGAAATGGTTGTTGATGTAAGCTTTGAATTTCAGCCATGAGGTGTGCTAGATTGGTGTTCCCTTGATCAAAGTTATCATGACAAAGGTTGGGGGATGGATAAGTTAGAGGTATTGATTGGTTGGATAGGTATGATAGCATGGATGTATAAGGGGATGACAATTGATATGAAGGTAAAGGTTGATATGAGGTTGATGGGGTTGAAGGTTGATATAAGGTTGAAGGTTGATATGATGTTGATGAGGTGGATATGTAAGATGTTAAAGGTTGATATAAGGTTGAAGGTTGATATGATGACGATGGGATAGGGGCTTGGGATTATCCAATGATGAGGTGTGCTAAGGGGATATCTTTAATGTCATTTTTGCATTTTTCCTTAGCATTAGGATCCATGTTCTCATAGATTTTTCTAAGTCTCTATAAATGTTGCATTGCCACATAAGGATCCATGTTGTTGGAGAGCTATGAGATGAAATGGATAATGGACGATTGTGATATTGGGGATCAAATTTCAAGACCTTAGGGTGATTTGTTTTGCTTCAAAGGATGGATGATTCTCTATACTTAAGATAGACTAATGCTCTCAAGCAAGAGGGTTGATTGGATGACTTACTTGAGATAGACTAATGATCTCAAGCAAGTTTGGATAAAGGTTGATAATGATCAACTAAGGTTTTGATTTTTGATTTGGATTTGGATTTGGATTTGGAGTTTGATAATGATGTTGGGGGATTTTGATAATGATGTGGATAGTTGTGGTTGGGGTTTTGGATGAGAGGATTGATGGAGGATGAAGGAGATTAAGTCCTTAACCAAGGTTTGATTTGCAAAAGGATGATTATTGGTTGGGATGTTTGATTTTTTGAGATAGATTTTGGATATTTGATGATGTTTGGAGTGATATTAAATTTGGATTGGATTTGGATTATGGTTTGGGGGATTTGGATTGATGCTTGGATGATGTTTTGGAGATTGATTTTGGATGAAGGTTAATTGATGTTGGATGAGAGATTTGGATCAAGAAGATGTTATTTTTGGTTGGAGGGGATTTTGATAATTGTTTAGAAGATGTTGAGGATTTTTGATGTGGGATAGTTTTGATGAGGATTTGGATGAGGTTGGATAAGGTTTGGATAGTGTTGATTTGATTGGAAGATGAATTGGATAGTTGGTTAGAATGATGATGTGGTTGATTAAGAATGAGATAGTCGTGATTAGGATTGGATTGGATTGAATGATTTGGATGAAAGTGATAGGTTGATTGAATGATGATGTAGATAAGATAGATGGTTAGGATGATGATTAGGATAGATTGGTGATTGGATTAAGATGAGGTGGTTAAGAATGATTATGATGATGAAGATAGACTATGATTAAGGATGAAGTGGATTAGGATAAATTTGATTAAGCTTAGATAAAGGGATTGGATAAGCTCAATTGATGGGATTTGATAAATGGGGGGATGGTTTAGTGGTGTTGGGAGGAAAACCCAACCCAATGTTAGGGGGGTGCGGGGGGCTGAATGCGACCCCCCCGGCTGATAGGGGTTCGGGGGCGTAGCCCTCGACTAGAATTTTTTTGAAAAATGGGCTTATAAAATTGATGTTTTTGATGGAAATTTTGATTTTTTGGACATGGAGGGAAAAGACGCTAAAACAGAGGGAAATGACATTGAAATACAAACATATGGTGCTAAAAGATGAACATATGGCATTAAATAGAGGACTGAAGGCATTGAAAGACTGTGAAGTTTTGGAAATTATTGGATTGATGGATGAATTTGATTTTTCTTGGCTCAAAGATTCTTGGCAAGAGATAATGCAAGCAAGAAGACATAATGGCTAACTTTAATGCATAAAATTGATTTTTGATTCATGGGTTTTGACATAAAAGACACACCATTCACGCGAACATTCCTAGATTTATTCAAGTGGGTGTATACAAGATTATGAGCTCATCTCGCTGCCTTTATGTAGGCATGACATGCAACTCCCATGAGGAGGAGCTAACCATTTTTTATCACCCAAGATTGCTCTTATGTCACGAGGGGAGAGCATACATGGCATGCATGTTTGTTTCTAGAGGGCATTTGCTCTTGGTGATAAAATTAATGTGGTTTGTGCGATGAGTAACTTCCCGGTTCCTATAGGTATTCGGTGCATCACAATCTCATATGCCCGAGAGGTCTTAAGCTAGGCTTGAACGAGCTCTAGGGAGTCCTCTATATACCCAAAGGTACGTGAGGCACAAGACCGTGAACACTAGTCCATTGAAGAGATGTGGCACAAGTAGTTAAGCAGGCACCACTTCACCTTGTGTTCGGAATCACCCGGGGCCCCAAGGCTGTCCCAATGACAATGCAACTAGGTTGAGGTATAGCTTTCGCTCTCCCCCCTTTGATATACCCACTAGTACATGTGGTTGAGGTCATCCCTTGGGGTGATGAAATCCCCAAGCAGACCTCCTAAGAAGAAATCACCCTTGCTTTTGATCACCCAAGATTGCACGAGGTGCAAGGGGAGAGCATACACAAAAGATGACCCCTTCGAGATAACACTTAAAAGCAATAAAAATTCACAAATAGACTTTTGATTCCCAAGATCACCCTAAGGTGCGAGGGAAGAGCATACGTCTATAGGTGAACAAGACAAAGCATACAAATGTTAATTCCCAACTAAACTAACTTTAATGTGCCTAAAAGCTAATGATAAAAAGATGCTTTGGCAAGCGATTCTGCACAAACAAGTTAGTAGTTTGATAAAATGTGCTTTGCCATGCATTTTAGATACCTACAAGGAGATGTTAGATGCCTACACAAACTTCAGAAAGCTGTCAGAAAAATGGTGCTAATACAAAGGAAGATAGCGCTAAAGTAGAGGATGGCACTAAAATATTGATGGATGGTGCTAAAACAGAGGATGGTGCTAAAATATTGATGGATGGCGCTAAAACAGAGGATGGTGCTAAAATATGGATGGATGGCATGCCAAATGAAGACGTGAAAATCAAACAAAGGAGATAACACAACAAAATGTAATAAAACACAATGTTTATACCTTCAAAGATCTCCCACTCCTTGATAAGGTGGAGAAGTTTGCACCCAAAAGAGCTCCTAGCTTTACCCAAGCGTTGTTGATTTGAATGTGGATTGCTCCTTGTCTTCAACACAATAATGATGAGGATGATGGGTTTAGATAGAGATTGAGATGGTGTTTGAGATGAGAGATTTATGCTATGGATAAATGCTTAAGAGATGAAGATGAAAGGCTTGGAGAGATTTTGGCATTATGATGGCATGATGGAGGTATTTTGGAGAAATTTGGGCATGGATTTGATGTTATGGAGAAGTTGTGAAAATGGCTTGGGTGAAGGCTCTATTTATAGGACAATTGAGGCGGATTTGAATCCAATAGCTAGGATTTAAAGTAGAGATCAATGGTTGAGATGAGAGGATGAGATCAAGGGCTGAGATCTCATCAACAATATTGGATGGATGGGATTAAACATGAATTTTAAATTCACATGGGGAAGGGTGATGAGAATTAAAATAAATTAGAAATTCATTTTGGGGAAGAGTTGGATATGACAAGTGAATGAATTAAAAATTCATTTCATGGGGGAGTGTTGAATTAAAAATTAAGTTTTATTGAGGAGTGTAAGGACATGTGACACATGCATATTTTTGGGGCCTTACATGTGTAAGCTAATTTCATGGTGAATGTTCTATCATGAAAATATAAATATGAGTTGGAAGGGTTATGTGACCTTTTAAATAAAAAATAATTTTTATTCAAAGTGTGTGTGAGGATGGGTTAAAAAAGGTTTGACCAAGTTAATCAAGTGATTAAATTAGTTAGTGGGCTAATGGAGGACTAAAATTAATTAAATAATGATTTATTTAATTAATTTAAGTATAGGGGTCATGTAGGCTAAGGTAGCTAATTAAATAATTGTTATTTAATCAACTAGGCTAGGTTTAAGTTGATTAGCAGGGTAGATTAATCAAATACATATGATTTATCTAATTATTCAGAATTAGGAGATGGAGAAATTAACCAAATAAATATTGAGAATATTTATTTAATCAAGGAGGATATAGTTATAAGGTATAGTGATAAATTAAATGAATTAGTTGATCACAAATGATAGATAAATGGCTAAGGGTAGATGATTAGGGATAAATTAATTAAATAAATTAGATTTATTTAATTAATAGGAGAGATAATTGGTAGTGTAGAGATATGAGAAATTGGCTTGCGGAGCAAGTCAATTTTAAGTGTCTACAATTCCCTCCAAAAATAGGTCAACTTTCGGGAGCCATAACTTTTGATCTGGGTGTCCGATTGACGAACCGTTTGATGCGTTGGAAAGCTTGCAGAGTGTTCTATGCATTATGAATTTGCTATGCTAATTTTACCTATTTTCGAGTCTATATGGGGCCTCTACGTGCCTCAAATTTGACTTTAAAACTTTTTCAGGGGTTTTTGAAGAAACAAAAACTTTAATATCTTTCAGCCCACAAGTGATCTTGGCCAATTCTTTCACCAAAGGTCATATTTTTCAATTCTGAAGCTTTGAGAAAATTTTCTCTTCCATAGTGCTCAAATGCAAACTTTCTAAAAATAATAGTTGACTATTTTTAGTAGGTTGGAAAAACTAAAGGTTCTACATCATTATTCAAACATTTAGGCGTCCAAAAATACAAAATTTGAAAAGAACAAAAAACAAAATCATCATTTTTTTGGGTGATGCAGGACTGCCCTTACACCATTGGATGCTTCTACATCATAACTTTATAAAAAAGACATTATCAAGTCCTCTAGTTTAGTTGGCTAGATGCTTACATTATGTTTGGTGTTCTCTAATAGAACCAATTTAGTGGAGCTTAGTTAATGCTCTAATCAAATAATCATAAGAACTAGGGCCAAATTGGGTTAGGAGACCTTTGTAAGACTCATCCTTAGTTGTATGCCACCATTCTTCTCAAACCATTGTCAACACTATATGGCATCATACTCTAGATTTAACAAGGTGATGCATACCGTATGCCTCATGGGGGTTTGATGTAAGTTAAAGTATTGTTTGGCTTGGTAAATCTTATTGGTAGAGTCATCTCCATCAAATCGAGGAAAATCCAATTTGGCATATTGTGGTGATCCCCCCAAAATGTTTTTGCCTTCAAGGGTGTGATGTCCAGAGTAGCTACGTTGACCACTATATTATCCCCATATGTCTAACATGATTGAGTGTAGTGCATCATGTTGATTATTGACCTCAACAATGTGATATTCGATTTTAATGAACTGATAAACTTTGTTCATTTGTTGTAAGGCTTGAAATGATTCCTTGATCTCCTTGAGTTCTAACTCAAGTTTATTATCAAGTTTTTCCAAAGTAAGATCTCAAGAATGATGCCCATTGACCATTTTGAGTTACCTAGGATGCCTGAAAAGTGTACAAAAATTATATATTAAAATGATCAACTCAATGAGATAATCACAATGATACAAGTGTCTTAATGGCCAAAAAATTGCTCAAGGTTACCAAAAGGTGTTCTAGAGTTATATTTCAAAATAATTAGCTCGACGAGATGATTACATTAAATAGTTGCCTAAATGGGTGAAAAAATGTCTAGATTTTTTTCTTTAAGAAATAATACCCCACGTGTAGATTTTGTAGATAGAGTTGTCAAATTCTTCTTGGTTTGAAAAAAAATGGCCTTAGAAGGTTCAAATTAGTGGACTATATAGGATTTGAACCTTGACACCCAACTATTTCAAATATTGCTTTTTGAATAAAATAACCCACTAATCCACTAAATTTTTGGATAGTTTGCTCAACTTGGCCAAAATAAATTAGATTTGTGTGGATTAGTGCAACGTTGTGGGGATCAACTAGTCTTTGCTCAATATGCCCAAGTATGTTCTCAACTAGGGTTAAAAGGGATAGCTAGGCTAGGATGTGTTTAGTCTTTAAACTCTTTGACATACTTGTCTCATTCATAAATAGTGATCCGACCCAATATTTTAGAGCTCTAACTATGGAGGATTCCACTTTCCCATGGTTGCACTATCTCGTCTTTGAGGTACAAAGATAAAAACTTCCTAGCTCTAATTGCTAACTAGTGAACTACATATTACAAATGGCCACTAACTTCCTAAGGTGAGGCTTCTTTTAACCCTAAAGGGTCTTTTGATATATTGAAAGGTATGTGGAAGCTTAAGTCCATTTATAGATTATGTCTCAGACCTAGATATTAGAGTCTAAACACCCCTCACTTCACTAGACCCTTTATGAAGAATCTAGCTTAGCCATAAACGATAGATCTCTAAAATATTTTAAAATCCTCATCAGAGGATTTCTAACCTAGACAATCTATTATAGAGAAGAATAAATAACGAAGATTCAAATTAAGATTGCATCTTCTTTTTCAAAACATCTCACTTCTTTAATTATAATTTTGGTTCTTAAAACTGATAAACTATTTTGATCTAGTAAACATACTAACATCTAACTTTCTAGTTTATATATCTTCAAATTTGCATATATCTTCTTTTTCAACAACATCTCACTTCTTCAATTATAATTTTGGTTCTTTAAATCCATAAACTTTTTTTTTTTATGGAAACAACTGGATTACATAGATATCGGCATCTCTGCCCTTTTTATCAAGCGATTACAACATGATGAGTAAGCATACATCTAAACTAGATGTCATCCTTCGGCTAAGCTGCCACGAGCAAGGGGAACCGGTTACAACATGATGAGTAAGCATACATCTAAACCAGAAGTCGTCCTTTGGCTAAGTTGCCACGAGCAAGGTGAACTGGTCCACCAGTCCGTCAAAATCACTTAGGGGTCGAACCTGGCGTGATCGCGGTCCGGGTGTTTGAACCTTGGTGGATGGTATTATCAATATGTACCATCATCCTCACCAATTGTGCTCAACCAATTGAACTACATAAACTATTTTGATCCACTAAACGATATTAAAATCTAGCTTTCTAATTCATCATCTATGGTATGTGAATGATAACCCTCCGTTTTATTTTTGGTGTTAAAACAGCTGCATTGCCTCCCTCGTTTGGATTTGTTTTCTAGACGGTCTCCCGGACATACGGGGTCTCGCCTTAATCGGAATAACTATGGGAATCGTCGTCCGTCAATGCCCCTTTTTCAATTTAAAAGCCTACAATGCGGGGCATATTCCAAGAAGGGTATATAACGTTCCTTTCTTGCTAACAACTAGTAGAACCAGAATATCAGCGAGCAATTTTAGAGATTCGTTGCTGCAAAGGAAGAGGCTCATAGTAAGCATGGCGACAATCTCACCTCCTGTTGCAGAAAAAGTAAAACACACCATGGAAATGTTCGGAGACGTTCGAAATGATGACTATTATTGGCTTAGAGATGATTCCAGATCGAATCCCAAGGTCCTTGCTCACCTGCAGCAGGAGAATGCCTACACCAATGCAGTCATGTCTGGTAATAACATGCAGTTCAACTATTTACTGTTGAGCTTATGGGTTGTAAAGGTTTTGTTTTTCTTTGGTAAATCTTAGGTGAGGAAATGGGTTGTCTTCTAAAGGCTTTGTTTTTCATGGTAAATTTGAAGTAAGATTATGGGTTGTCTTTTAAAGATTTTGTTTTTCTTAATAAATTTGAGGTGAGGTTTTGGATTGCCTTTAAAGGTTTTGTTTTTCCTGCTAAATCTTAGGCTAAAAAATAGGTTGTCTTTTATAGGCTTTGTTTTTCATGGTGAAGTTATGGATTTTTTTATAGAGGTTAGTTCCATAATCAGTCTTATGATATAAGTAATATATCAATTAAAAGAGTAAAATTAACAAATGATGTTATATAAGCTGTCACAGGGACATAAAATCTCTAAATCAGGAGAAATCTTTCATCCGTCTCTAAAACAGCTTGAAACTTATAGTTAAATATTAAGGCTCCTTATTTTATAAGGAAAGATTCAGTTTAATCTCATGACTGTATTTTTTAATTTCATGAACTTGTTCCCAGAATAAAAGTAGGAGCCCAAACACCTGCCATGGAACCACATACTTATAATGGATACAAGACAACCTTTGCACATGTTTGCTAGAGTTATGGATTAGCACATTGTGTGGGTTTAGTTGAACCTCAAGTATTTTCTGATCTTCGAATGTACTGAAACTTCAAATGTCGTCAACACATTGACAGTGATCAACCGGCTGTTTTGAAAACCACGATGGACAGAGAATTTTTTTTAATTGCATGGCAGATTCATCTGATCAATCTTTTAGAATTGATTATATTAGTCATAGTTATGAGATACTGTTTTGAGGGATTTCACAGTGTATGTTTGGAATTTTTATTCCATCGTACTTTCTCTAGAAATGAACGGTTAGCCTTAGGATTTATAAATTCTAATTAGTCTATTGAGTTCTATAGTCCCAATTTATGAGGATTTTTTCAATTAATTGAGAAAAAAATAGTTAGGGTTAGGCTGTACTATTTTAAAAAATTGCCGAAATCACTGTCAAAAAAACTTGAAAAAAGGACTGGTATAAAAATGAGGGGGATTGACCGAAATAGAGGTATCATAGACAAAAATCGTGTTTTAATTTTTTTTTAAATCGCACTTTATTTACCAAAAACCTAAGTTGGCTGATTAATTAAAAAAAACAGAGATTTTTCGGGGAAAGAATCGGCAGGGACAAGCAGAGATTAATCAGGATAAATTGCAAATTTTAAAAGATTTCTGCAACTATGGTATAGTCTAAGATATTTTTTAAATCAATGTTAACAATTTTAACCCTAAACTACTTTCCTCCAGAATGGGGTAGCAATATGTGGGCATTCTAAAATAATTTAGGGATTAATTTAAATTATTATGTGTTACTAAAGATGTATTTATCATATTGTAATGCATTTTTTGAACCAACGGACTTTTTTTTTTCCATATTAGAGATCTACTGTTTAAAATGTTTTGTTTGAAAGTTTGCTACCTTGGTGCTAATGTTACGTATAAATGTTTTTATTTTTAAGACGTTTAAATTATCGTTTCAGAGCCTGGTGATCCTAGGACCTAGGTTATGCAGACTTCAGAGCAAGTGCCACTCTACAAATATTGGATGATAGTTTGACGTATCACATTTAGAATTACTATGAAAATTGGGCATTAATATTTCTTTCACATTGTTTTCAAATTGTATTTATGTGATTATGCATAGTTTTGTTAAATATACAGCTTTGAGCATTTTGCAAACTTTGACGAACCTTCAATTTTCTCAAACCTACTGAACTTCTCGAACCTTGTTGCCATGGATCACACTAAGCAGCCTATAATCAATACACTACAACCTCTCCACATGTATGCTAGAGTTATGGATTGGCTTTTAGCGGTGCAATTAAGATGAGTCACACTGATGCACCCGATAACTGTTAGATCATAACCTCTCTACATGTTTGCTAGATTTAAAGGCTTCCTATTCTGATAAGGAAGTTTGATCTGGGGCCAAGTTCTCTAGACTGCCCCAATTAGCAATTAAAATATGGGCTACCTTCTTAAAATAAAGGGGCTTGAATTTGGCTCAGGTTCTTACTGCCTTGGTCACGAGTTAAAATATACGTTGTTATGTTGTGATAACAGGAGTTTGAATCAGCCTCAAATTCTTACAAGTGCCTTGAATACCATTACATCACAATTTCTTGGACTTCATTTCTACAAGTTCAAATGTAATTTTGAGATAAATTTATTTTCCTTTAGTTGTCTGGTAGCAGGACGACCTTTTATAACACAATAGCATTAATTATGATTATCGGGTCTGAGAAGACAACCATCTCATCCTCCTACAGCCTTTGATCAAGAGTTTACAGATAGCCAAGATTCAATTGAACAAAATCAACCATTTAATGCATAACTTATGATACATAAATAGAAGTATGCCCACTCAGTTTTGAACCTGGATAATTGTTGAGATGAATGCCCTATCTTATCATTAGACTGTAGTACAGCAGAATTTTAAGTTCAAATTTTGGATTTTCTGATGCTATTGTTAGAGGTGTTAAACTGTTTGATTACCTCAAGTGAATAATAATTTTTGATCACCATCCAGATCGGGCACGTTTTCAAAAGCTTTGCCTTGGGAGATAGAGTAGGAGGCTCAATCAGGTGGGTAAAACCCTCTTTCTGGTACAACTGGGAGGATGACAATGAATGTAAACAGATATATTTCCACTGATAGTTTTGGTTTTAGTCATACTCCATACCAATCCTTGCAGGTTCGCTTCTGAATGATTTCTAATATTCAATTTGGGTACGAAGGGGCGATGGTTCTATCGTATAATGGACATATGATAATAGTGGTGATTTTGCTGTACATGATGGTATAGCATTCATTCAGCTGCCTGGGAGACAGTTGATTGCTATCTGAGAAGATGTTTGTTTTACATTAATCTTCACTGAGGGGAGTTTCCTTTGATTGCATGAGATGAACAGGCCTAATTGGTTTTCACTTTTTAGTTTTTACTTTTACATAAATTCTTTATATAGTTTCTACAGGTGTGAATTCAATTTTCCTTTTACATTTTTATCGACTTATCTTCGAGGATAATGATTTTCCTCATACTTAATGTGCATAAGAGATCCCAGCACATCTCTGAATTTTTGAAAGCATAATCTGATTGTGAATGGATATGCCCATCATCTAGCTTGTTAGGATCTAAAGAACCATTAAATTCAGCAGTTTGTATTTTGATGTCTGTTCAACAGGCCTTGAAATTGCTGAACTAAGTAGTGTTTAGAAGATCCTATATTGTTAAAGTTTGAGAGTTGCAGAATCAACCATCACACATTCCAAATGTGGGAGACTTTAGCAAATAGCGTCACTTCTATTCAATGAAAGAATGAATAGGGCACAAACAAATATATACAGATAGCAATATTGAGAATGAAGATTCTTGTGACCAAAAAGGGGTGTGTTGGTTCCCAAAATAGTTTCAACCCAAAACTCTAAAACATTCTTAAATCACCTAGGCCAGGGATTGTTGTCAGGGTGATAGGAAGAGGTTTATCAACAAGTTGAGGGGGATTTTGGCCAACTACAGGAGTGGGTAGACTTCTATGCACTTCAGACTTAGCTAAACCTAGGAGGGATATTCCTAGAGGCATTAAATAAAATACAAATAAACAAATACAGCCATACCCAATGTACACTTGACCCCAAGAGCTGTCACTAAGTGAAGACAAACTGGCCGCACAGGCCTCTAATTAAGCTGATTCAACTGTGTGAATGTACATGAGCAAAGGAAAGATGGTTTTTTCCCTTAAACCACAGTTGAATGACTTGTTTGATTTAAAAGATGATTGATCCCTCTACAATATGGACCGGTGCCTAATCTATTAGGCAATAGAGTCATAGAATGCAAGGAGGAAAGAAAATACACAGCAGGGGATCAACAAAACTAAACATATATTCACATATATATCATAGATGGATCTTTATGCAATAGACATACTTAATAATCTAGGAAAGAATTGCAATGATTCATGAGCAACAAAGAAATGGCAAATACAAAGCCTTGTATTAAGCCAGGGAATGCCAGAATGGTCAAAGTTTAGGGGGAAGACTGTGCAAATGGTGTGGACTGGGTGATCATGAAGACAATGATTGCCCCAAACAGAAAGGCATCAATATGTTAAATATGGAGGAGTAGAGCCAAGAAGTAATGGCGGTCACCACCAGAGCGCAAACAAAGAAGGCCGTCTACCCAGATCCATGTACGGAAAAGCAAAGAATGAAAGAAGCAAAAGTAGAAGTGGAGCGGGCGATGATGAAGGAACAAAAGACCGCTCTGGAAACCCCAAGTACCTCCTAGTGGTCAGAAGCAGAAAACAATATCATAGGGCAGGTATTGCAGATCACCGTATCCATCAAGGTGACCGGCCTTCTCCCGCCTATGCCACAACTTGGAATGGCAATCATGAACGTAGTCGGTGATGATCAACGACAGCGACAGGAAGGCCGAAGGAAGGAGTTAATAGCAGAACCACCACCACTAGGTGAACAAGCTATCGACCCAATGCTGCTGACGATAAACATCAGGAAGAGGCCGACGATCGTACAAATGGAGATTGGAGGGAAAATCCTAACAAACACGATCGTCAACAATCAACGCACTACTCGAAGACACATGGAAGAGTCTCGGGAAACCTACACTCTGACCACCGACATTCGAATTGGTGGGTGCCAACCAGCATTGCATCAAGCTTGTTGGGAACACTGATGGCGTAGAAGGTGACGATCGGGACAACCGTTCTTGCTAAACTTCGTAGTCATTTCGGTGTAGAAAAAGGCGTATGACGCGTTGCTCGGAAGAGGTTGGCTGGTGGCAGCCAGAGCAGATCATAATTGGAAGAGAAACACGCTATCCATAGAGAGCAACAGAAGAAAGTATGTGATCGACCTGATAAATCAAACAGTCAGCGAAGAACTGGCATCGTCAGATTTAGAATCTGAAGGAGAATGCAGAATGGAGGAAGAAAGGGGAACTATAGAACCGAACGATGAAGGTATTCTAGATCTCCATGAATGCTCGGAGGACGAGACAAGTTCATTGAACGGATTGTTCCACTGGCAGATGGAGGACTATGAGGTATTCCAGCAAGACTGTAACATGTTGAAAATCAAAGAAACGGGAGGGGAAGAAGAAGACGGAGCGTTGACGAGTCAGACGTTCCCTACAGAGTACGGAGAATATAAGGAAGGAGTGGCCAGAATAGATGACACACCAGCACACCACTTCGAAAAAGACCAGGTGATCAAGTATGAGGAACCGAACATGAAGAAAGTCAACTTAAGAGAAGACAATCCTCGTACGATCCTGGTTGGAGACGATTGGAATCTAGTGTTGAAGGCAACAACATTCAAGATTTTCACAGAATACAGACTCCTTCGCATGGACATACAAGGACCTGAAAGGCGTACCTCCTGAATTGTGTACATAGAATGCCATTGGTACGAGGAGCAAGACCAGGGAGAAGGAGACCATACCAAATGAAAAAGGATTATGCAGCACTTTCGTTAAACTGGATTTTTTTTGAAGTTAGGGCATAGGTGAAAAGCAACAGAGAAAAGATGATTGTAAAAAGTTAGACAGTTTGTGTGCGGAACGTAGTACACGGCTCGCAACAGACAACAGTTCTGATTCCGGTTCCAATAAAGGCACCCGACTCTACCAACGATTGCAAAATTAATAAAGGTACTTCTCTAAATAATGAGATTAAAATATTTAATTTGGAGGATATGGCTACTTGTTGTACTGTCAAATCACCCTCACAACAAAATTCTGGAGAAGGGAAAAATATCAAGAGACATTCCGGAATAGGGAAAAATATTACGGGACAAATTACGCGACAAGAAATTGTTACAGTCGAAGAGGCAGATAAAACGTGGACCCTGCCGAAGAGAAATAGAAAAACTCGATTGGAAAAATGGAAAAAATAAAGAAAATTGAAAAAAAAGAGAAAAAGAGAAAAAATGAAAAAAAAGGAAAAAAAAAAAGAAAAGAAAAAAAAAGACGTTGAAAAATTATATAACAAAAACAGGGTCGTATGACTAGGGCCGTAGGATCCCCACTCCATCGTACGGTCGAAGTCACACAAGACTGTACGGTTGAAAATGAAGATCTTGTACGATGAAAAAAAGGAAGGCAATTGACAATGAAAACCTCAAGAGCTCCAAACCGTACGACTCAAACATTAGTACGATTGAAGTGTGAAGGCAATCAAACCTGGGCCGTACGCCGTACGATTCAGATAGAGGGAATAAGGTAATGACATTAATCAACAGGAAAGTTGAAGTCTTTTGTTGGAAAGCTGTACGATTGGAAGAAAGAGAGACCGTACGATGCAAAAGAGAGGAGGTCGATGAGAAGTTGGGCAATCAAATAAAGTCGTATGATTCTTCATTTCATCACATTTTTTGCGGCCGTACAACATGGAGTTAACAGGAGCGACAGAGAAGTTGAATCGACAAGAAGATTGATCGACCCTCTTGACCTTCATCAACAAGGAGCAATTGGCAGCTTGGAAACAATCAGGGTCTTTGGCAATTGACGGAGAGCAATTTATTTTGCATCGACAGGGAAGATGCCGTATAACTTCAACCGTGCAAAATCAGAAAAGTTCAAAGAAATCTATAAGAAGTTGAATAGACAACAATTGGTGGAGGGTTTTAGGAATTATGAAGTGTCCAAACTGCAAAGTAGCCGTAAGTAGCACATAAAAGCCTCTGTCAACTAGAGTTGCGACAAGTAAAAGAAGAGGCCGTACCATAATTTGTGATTTGCCAATACGAAGAAGTTAAAGAATCAAAAGACGAGCGTGGAAACACCATATATATATGCCGTACAAAGCCAAGGCTTGCTCATTCGTGGTATCAAACTGTGCAAAAAGACGCCGCTGTACAAGCCTCAAGGAGGAGTTGGCTGGGCATATGTAGAAGTTTTAGGAATAGTTGGCTCAACAAACTTAGATTAGCAGTACAGAGCGAGCTCGCGCATTGGCCTTAGAGGCCAGGGCGTCGGAGGTAGAGAAAGATGCAGCTCAGAAGATGAGGGAGGCGGAGTAGAAGGTGAAGGAGGTGGACCGGGCGAAACATCAAGTGATGGACGCTGCACGTATGGTGAAGGTAGCTAGGGAACGTGAGATTGTGGCCTAACACCAGTTTCGACTGCGTACAGAGGAGGTTCGACGATTATGGGAGCTGCGGTCGCCAAGGTTCACCCCGACATCCTCGATCCATCCATGGATGTCTCCACACCCCCCCTCTTCTCAGTAGTTCATTTTGTTGGTCACTCACCCCCATTTTTGGTTGTAATGTCGTCTGGAAGACGACTTGTTTTGTGGGGGGATGATGTAGACAGCCATAGTCGATTAGAGTCGTAGTGGGCCGTAGTCTTATTTGGCCAAGTAAATAATAATGAATTAAATAATACTTGTGCATAGTTAGTTTATGAGTGTTATCAAGAATTAACCCCAACAGTTGGGTAGTGTTGTGACCTAATCACACATTGCCCCATTGCAAATGGGGACCCCCAATTTTCGCTTTCGTTCTGCCTATAGTTTAGAGAGTCTTCGTTCAGAGTCTTGCTCGTTCTTCGTGCAATTGAGAAGTTAGGGAAGTCATCCATCAAACAACGTACAATGGAGAAACACTAAGATCAATCCCTGAGAGTTAAAGTGACAAAACTGTGTCGAAATCGAAAACAGAGTAATGAGAGTTGAAAATTGAAAAATGGCTAAGTATTTGAAAATTGCAATTTCCATGCCATAGTGGAAATTGCACCTAAAAAGCGCAAATTCCAGGCATAGGTGGAAATTGCGCCTTCTCTTGGAGACCTATTTTTCATGAAAATTTCACAATTTCTTGCAAGGGATGGATTGATAATTGGAAATCTTGGTGTTTTATGTTCAATTTTGATTTCAAATTGCATGTGGAAAAACTTGGAAAAAAATCATCATCATGGAAAAATCACAATTTCCAAGGGGTAGTGGAAATTGCGCCTAGGGAAATTTGGCATTCAATCCTTGCAAAGTTTGGAAATTCTCCAAAATCATTGAAGAAATCTTGCAAACATTGAGAAATCCTCAAGAGAAATGCCATCATGAAGTAGAAAAGAATGAACAACATCATGCAAAAACTGCAATTTCAAGCAACATAGGAAAATTGCGCTCAAAAAGCACAAATTCCACCCTCATGAGGAAATTGCACCACTTTTTGATTCTATAAAATTTCAGGAAAATCAAAATTTTGTTTAAGTATCCTTTGAAAATCATCAAGAAAAACCACAAAATCTTTGCAAATCATTGATAAATCTTTGAAGAGATGCTATCATGGAAATGGTGCAAATTCTAAGAGCTAGTGGAAAATCGCAATTTCCACTCATGGGTGGAAATTGTGCCACCTTGGGGATCTCACAAAAAGTTCAAATGAAAATAAAAAAAACTCGAGTATCCAATGAAAATTCCTAAGGCGTCGAGGTTGTGAGAAATCATGAAAAAAAATTAATGCAAGAGATGAACAAGTGTCATGGAGAAAATCGCAAATTCCACCCTCACAGAGAAATTGCGCCCAAAAAGCGCAAATTCCAACCTCAAGTGGAAAATGCGCCAAACTAAGTGTTAACAATTTTGGTTAAAAATTGAAAATTCCAAATCAAATTGCTTGAAATCCATTAAAAAATTGTTTAAAATCGCTTAAGGAATCTACGCCAATGAATAGAAGTTTGGAGTTAAAAAAGCTAAAGGAAAAATCGCAATTTCCACTCTAGGGTGGAAATTGCGCCCAAAATTTGCAAATTCCAGGCATGACTTGAAAATCCGCCGCCTACATTCACTTTGCCTTCAACAAAATCCGCCAACATCATAGGTTAAGTCGGCCTTAGGAGAGAAGACTTCATGTAAACAAAAAGAAAATCATTAGTAGGCCGACCTACAATGGGTAAATGTGTGTGAGTGCTATAAAAGGAGGAATCGGCTTTTCATTTTGCACATCAAATCAAAACAAAAAGCAGATTTGCAGAGCAGAAGCAACGATTTAAGACCAGAAATCTTTGTAAGAGGAAGGTGAATTTAGTAAAGGAAAGAAGAACTAAGGTTTTATTTTATCATGCTCTTTCTTGCGCCAAGTTTTATCAGCTAATATCATGAAATATTGTTTTAAAAATGTTGATTTATGTATCCCACATTTACAAGGATGATGAAATTTATCTTGGTTTACCCTTTATGTTGGGCACCACATCAACATGCTAATTTGAGTTTTTGTTACTTGTAGGTTGATGATGAGTGCCAAGGAGCGCCAAGCATTGATCAAGAGCGACATGAAGAGACACATGCCCGAGACGAAGATCACATCAGGATGGAACACACCGATATGGACAAGGTCAGGAGGAAAATCAAAGAATCCGGAGGCGAGCTATGTATCCAGAGAAGAGGAGCATCCAGAAGATCATTTCCATGTTCAAATTCAAGAGCCTTCCACTTCATCCACCAGAAGAAGATCAAGAGCAAACATCATGAGGTCTACTCCATGTCACTTGTCCAAATTCATTGCATTTGTAAGAAGATAAGAACAAGAAGGGCATACCACATGGATATTCCTCATAGATTCCATTTCATCTTTATGATCTTGGAAAACGTGCCTTCATTGCCTTTGGGTTTTTATGTACACGGATTGTGTCAACTTTTTCTTTTTACTGAAAATAGTTGGTTGTTGTAACTAATTGCTAATGTGGCAAAATCTCGGCCATCAGTTGCTTAAATCGATCTTGGCTCTTCATTGTATTTTGAGGACTATAAAAAGGCCTTCCTTCTCTTTCATTTGTAAGATTGAGACTTTGGAGAATTGTTGCAAGAGCTCTTTTGAGATAATACAAGATTCATTGGTTTGGTGATATTGTTTTATTTCAAGTGTTACATGGTTTCCAATTCCTCAAGCGTAGAATAAGTTTACAATAAGTTTTATTTTCAAGCATTGTGTTAGTCGATGGAAGTTATTATTGTTGTTTCATGGTGAAATCTCTAAGTTCATATCATTTGTGATTTGTGGCTTGCAAGTTGCAGTGCATGGTTAGACTAAACCTAAATGAGCTTAACTTTGATTACTTGTTTGTTGATTTTTTTATGTGCGCAAGTAATTTGAACATCATACATTACCTTAGAAGATTGCATCGACTTTGTGTAGTTGTTTGTTTTGGCGAAGCAAAGTTGGTTAATTTTCTTGCATATAGGATTAGAATAGTTTTCCTAAACCCTTATCCTTTTGCATTTTATTTGAATACGTTAGAGTCATAAGTTAGCAAATAATTGTGGAAGTAGGAAGTCATTGAAGCCAATCTTGTGAGAAAATCTGAAATTGCATTATTCTTTGTCCATTTTGAACAATTGTGTAAGTCCCTTTGTGTTCACAACAAATCACATCATATATCTATACTAAGTCTATATCCAACGTATTGTCAAGACCTGACATCTAGAACCTTGGAGTCATCTCACTAGATCACGTAGTTTAGCCTTTGAGTGTCTTTTTTCAAGAGAGGGTAGAATACTTAGTATTTTATTCTGCATGTTGCCTTGTGCATAAAAAACACATCAACAGGTAGTTGTGTAGTCGTTGCCGACGGTTGGTATCTCAACCAACCTCGGCTAGTTATATATTGGTTCAATCCTTTGTAGTCGGGGACCCGACATTGTGATATTGTGATGTAATACTGATATATTCAATGAATGGAAATAATGCTTTATTCTGTGCAATTATGATATGAATCTTATGCTTTATAGTTGTTACTGTATATTTCCGTTTACTCCATGTTTCTCTGAAGAAATTCTCTGCAAGGGTGAAGGAATCTGCCACAAAAGATTAGTGAAGGAGGTCTCATAGTAATGCCGTAAATTTGAATGACCCAAGTGTACCACTGCAACACCATAGAAATCAAGGCCAACCCAACCCCTCCACCACCACAGGCAACCAAGAAAGTCACAAGAGAACATCACAACACAAGGTCCACTTGTAATATCATATGCAACCAACTCCACCCCTAAAAAGCCATTGCAAGTGAACCAAACTTGTTGCACTTAAGAAAAGTCCTTGAAAATGAAGAGAGTAGAGACATGTAGTAAGAGTATAATAGATAGCCCTAGTTTATCATAGATAGTGTTGATACTTTGGCATTTGACACAAATGATTTGAAGTTCTACGACTGCTTTTACATTGGGGAATTATACTTTTGCATAGAGTGCTTTGGAGTTGATTCTTGTGCTGGCTTGAAGTTATGAGAAGGCATTTACCAAGAATGGTTCACATTCCATAACTATTGTTGTTCGACCTTCCAACTGCCAACGGTTGGGATTTTGATGGTTGGCCATCTGGTTCTGCAATCTGCAAGCAGTGTGCAGGTGACATGTGTGGAAAGCTAAAGATTTTATTGATGGTTGTTGTGCACTGCATGAACTATGCCAGATGTTGCGTGAAGTACCTTAGGTGTTTGCACAGTAGTGCAAAGGACAATGGATGCTTGCATGGTTGTGCGAACTGCCACAGGTTCTTGCAGAATTGTGCAAAGAGTTGTTGATGCTTGCAGGGAGATTTTTGAAGGTTGTGCAGCTGTGCATGGATCATCAATGCATCTTTTGTTTGAAGAATTGGTTGACTCCTCGTAGTTATTTTTTTCTAGGATTTGTAATTTCTATAATACCCTAGCTATATCTGTCAGGCTTGCTAAGAAGAAACCAATACAAATTCTAGTGGATCTTACCACATAAGTTACTTAGATAAATGCATGAATGATGTAGAGGACTTGTGAGCAGTTCAGTTAATCCAGATTTCAGACCTTCTTTGGAGACAGATAAACTTTGTACTACTGAAATTGCATTCAAGCTTGCAGTTATAACAGACTATCTTTCCATTGTATACCTTGAGTTTGGACTGTAAATAGTGGTGTATCAGCTATAATTCAAAGTCAAATTACTGAAGATGTTAAACCATGGGGTATACTTGCCTCAATTGAATAAAAGCTGTAAAAACTGTCCTCATCATCAGGCATGGTGTTTGAAAGCTCTGCCTTGGGAGACAAAGGAGGATGCCCAATTATGCCAAGAAAGCCCTCATGGTGGGTGTAGAGATGTGGAACTATTGGGAGGAGATGATGAATGCCAATGGATGCCTTTAAAGTTTTAAACAGATAATTTTTGAAGGTAGATTCTTTCTTAAGCCATATTATTGTGATTTCTGTTTTCCAATGTCTATTATGCATATGGAGTGATGATTGCAAATGAATAGGGATACAAATGACAACATTGGTGAATGTTACGTCCATGCCTAATGAAATGAGAGTTGAAATAAACAGCCCTTTACATCTATTTTCTCACACACACAAACAGAAATTAAAGCTTGCAACAATTATTTGCAAATCTGGTTTGCAACTTGCAACCAATTTTCATACCTTCATCCAACCTTCATAAAAGGAAATTACATCAGTCCAAAAAAGGACAATGTAGCTGCAACAAGACCTTACAAAGCTGCAAAAATCAATTACAAAATGGTTTGCTATAGCAAACCAAAGTTTCACAAAACTTCTCCTTCCAGCTCCTGCAAAATCACAACAAACAACTATGCAACTGTAATTAATTCTCCTGGAATCTCAATGGCTGTGCAATCAGCCTCAAATATGCAACAACACAATTCAAAACCACTCCTGGAGGTATGTCATGCCTCCTCTTTGTCTCTCCTGCAACCTGGAAAAACTCAACTTCAAAATGAATTCCAATTCCTTTTTGTATCTCCTCTTTTTCTTGAATGAAATGCAATTTCTATAAATTTATTTGCATTTCAATATATTTCCAGGCCACTTTCCAAAATGCAATGCCCACCTCTTGGAAAAGCCAATTTCATTTATTTTAATCAAATAAATTGACTAAAATAAGCCATTCAAACTTTGTGCCTTGCCATGCTTTGTGGTGGTGCTATTTTTGGCTTTTTGCTTTTATGCATTAAAGCAAAAATCTGATTTCCTTATATTGGGCACCCACTCTCTCCATCCCTATTTTTTTGGGATTTGGAATCTCAAAAATAATATTTTAAATGCAATAGAAAGTCTCAAAAAACCCACGCTTCTTTTTGCTTTTTCTGGATTTTGTGCTTTCAAAGCACGATTCCCACTAGCTCCACTATCTCCACTTTTACCAAATTTAATTCCAAATTGCAAATTTAATTTTAAAACATGACATAACATCCAAATACACATCAAAATGAATTTCACAAGACAAAATATGAAATTCAAACCACTACAAAAAATGCAACAAAAAATTAAACATATTTTTGGTTGACACAAGATTGCCACTATGCCATGGATGCTCCTACCTCAGACACCCACAGTAGAAGAAAAGTGATCTCATCACTTCTCAAGAGGATATCCAAGATAAGTAATCTCAGCCTCGAATAATCATGAAGAATCCTCCACAGGCTCCCAAACCATTTCACCAAATACTCCATGTATTGCCTTCTTCTAGTGCTTCTTTTCACCCTACTATCAAGAATTGCTTCAATCTTTTCATTTTTTGAAGTAGGTGTGAGTGCTTGTGGCTGCCTAATTGCTGCAACTTCATCATTTTCACCTTCATGAAATATGGTCAGATCTGAAATATTAAAAATTGGAGAAATATTAAACTCATTGGGCAATTCTACCTCATATGCATTACCGGAATCATGTCTTTTCACAATCTTGCACGGTCCAAACTTCTTCATCTTGAGCTTGTTGTATGTACCCACTGGAAATCTCTCCTTTCTTAGATGCACCATCACTTCATCTCCAACCTGAAACTCTTTATGTCTCCTCTTCAAATTAGCATTAGTTTTATAAGAAAAATTCATTTTGCTGATATGTTTTCTCACCTCATCATGTAGGCCTTTCATATGCTCTGCAAAATCTTTTGCATCTGCACTCTTTTTCATATCTTTACCAATCTGATTTAAGTTTGAAACAACTCTTGGGCTGCTACCATAAACAATTTGAAATGATGATTTACCTGTGCTTCTGTTGACCGAGTTGTTGTAGGCAAACTCAGCTTGTGGTAGGATCAAATCCCACCCTTTCGGTTTGTCTCCAACCAAGCATCTCAACAAGTTTCCCAAACTCCTATTCACCACCTCCGTTTGTCCATCTGTTTGAGGATGGTATGTTGAGAAAAACTTTAATTCAATGTTGAGCTTCTTTCACAAAGTCCTCCAGAAGTAGCCAACAAACTTGGTATCCTTGTCAGAAACAATGCTCTTTGGAAGTCCATGAAGTCTCGCAACTTCCTTGAAAAACAAATCTGCAACATTCACAGCATCATTAGTCTTATGACAAGGGATAAAATGTGCCATCTTAGAGAATCTATCTACCACAACAAAGATGGAATCATGTCCTCTTTGTGTCCTTGGCAAACCAAGAACAAAATCCATACTTATGTCCTCCCATGGCCTCTCAGGGACAGGTAATGGCTGATACAAACTAGTGTTTTGACTCACTCCCTTTGCCATTTGACAAACCCTGCAACCTTGCACATATTTCCTCACATCTCGCTGCAATTGAAGCCAAAAATACCTCTCACCTACAAGTGCACTAGTCTTATCCATCCCAAAATGATCTGCAAGACCACCACTATGCTTCTCCTTGATTAGATTCAATCTCATAGAACTCCTTGGAATGCATAATTTGTTAACTTGGAATAACATGCCATCTTGGATAAGATAATCCAACCATTTTGTCCTATCTATTGAAATAGGATTCTTGCAAGCTCTCCAAGCTTCTCCAAAATCCGGATCCTCCTCATACAAATCCTTCAACTCCTCAAATCCTACAACTTCCACCTGCATTTCAACCAACAAATTCTGCCTCCTACTCAAAGCATTTGCAACTCTGTTAGACTTCCCACTCCTATGCTTCAAAACAGAAGTTTAACTTTGTAAAAACTCAACCCATTTCATGTGCCTTTGACTTAGCTTACCTTGGCTGCTCAAATATTGTAAAGCTTGATGATCAGTATATAAAACAAATTCTTTTAGAAAAAGATAGTGCCTCCATTTCTTCAATGCTTGCACAATAGCATAAAACTTCTGATCATACTTAGAATACTTCTTTTTAGCATCATTTAACTTCTCACTAAAATAAGCAATGGGTTTACCTTCTTGACTCAAAACAGCTCCAATGGCACTACCACTTGCATCACAGTCTACTTGAAAAACCTTGTTGAAATTTGGAAGTGCTAAGACAGGTTGCTGTGTAACTTTTGCCTTCAACACATTAAAACTTTTTGCTGCCCCTGAAGTCCACCTAAAGTCCTTATCACCTCTCATAGTCTCTGTTAGTGGGCTGCATATGCAACTAAATCCTCTAATAAACTTTCTGTAGAACTGGTTAAACCATGAAAAGATCTCACCTTGGTTACTGTTCTCAGTGTAGGCCATTCTAGAATTGCTTTCACCTTTTCTGGGTCCATCTTAATGCCTTCACTTGACACCACAAAACCCAAATACACCAATTCCCTCTTCACAAAGCTACATTTCTTAAGGTTAATCAACAATTTCTCTTCTCTAAGCTTCTCAAACACACACCTAATATGCATCAAATGCTCCTCTAGTGTGTTACTGAAAATGAGAATATCATCTAAATAAACTATCACAAACCTTCCAAGAAACTCTTTCAAAACTTCATTCACGAGTCTCATAAAAGTACTGGGTGCATTGGTTAGCCCAAATGGCATGACCAACCACTCATACAAACCTTCTTTCGTCTTGAATGCAGTCTTCCACTCATTCCCTTCTCATATCCTTATCTGGTGATACCCACTCTTCAAATCAATCTTGGTGAAGTATTCTGCTCCACTCAAGCAATCCATTATGTCATCCATTTTGGGTAATGGAAATCTGTACTTTATTGTGATCTTGTTTATAGCTCTGGAGTCCATGCACATTCTCCACTCTCCTCCTTTCTTAGGTGCCAATACTGCAGGTACTGCACAGGGACTCAAACTCTCCCGAATCAATCCTTTCTTCAACAACTTTGCTACTTGTCTATTTAGCTCTTCACTCTTTGTTGGTGACATCCTATGGGCTGCCTTGTTGGGTAAACTTGCTCCTGGAATCAGATCAATTTGATGACTGATTTTTCTCATTGGTGGGAGACCTTCTGGTGCATTATCAAACACAATGTCTTGGAACTCCTGCAACAAATCTGCAACTTCTGTAGGAACATCTTCGACAACTTCATTGTTAGTTTTAGGAATAAGAGCAAAACGAACTTTCTCATGCTTCATACCATCAAGAAATCTCCTTGCATCAACTAAGCAAACTCTAGCATTACCACAAACTTGAACATTTTCCTCCTTTGAAGGCTTCAACTTATGCTTCACTCCATCTTTTACAATTATGTAGGTGTTGGCACACCCATCATGTATGGCCTTTCTGTCATATTGCCATGGCCTTCCAAGCAAAATGTGACAAGCATCCATAGGGATGATATCACATAGAATCTCATCATGATAATTCCCAACCTTAAACTTCACATTGCATTGTTCATTCACTAACAACTTCTGATTATCTTGCACCCAAGCAATCCGGTATGGACTTGGGTGTTTCCTCCTCTCAAGATTCAACTTCCTCACCATTTCATCAGACACAAGATTGCCTGTGCTTCCACTATCTATTATGATGCTACACACTTTTCCTTCACACTTGCACCTTGTATTGAATAACTTCTTTCTTTGCATATGCTCACTTCTTCATTCAGGAGTGCTCTCATAACACTTGCTGAAGGTTTTGCAAATGGGGTAGCAAGCTAAGTGGCCTTGATCTTGGGGAAAACTCCATGGTTAAGCGCGTTTGAGTCGGAGTAGTACTGGGATGGGTGACCTCCCGGGAAGTCCCGATGCTTCACCCCTGTGAGCATCACCTAGATGCAATGAGTGCTAAGTGGACCATTCATTAACATGAGAGATGGGTTCATGTGAACCACTACTCATGAAATATGGGTCATGTGTTTGACTCAAAAACTAAGCAGTTAACCCTGAAATAAAAATATCATAATTTGACATGCTGTGAAAAATATCTCCTACTTATCAATTGATGAGCTTAAGGGGGCTCTATAATGATTGGTTCATAAGGCACAACACTTGCTGAAGGTTTTGCAAATGGGGTAGCAAGCTAAGTGGCCTTGATCTTGGGGGAAACTCCATGGTTAAGTGCGCTTGAGTCGGAGTAGTACTGGGATGGGTGACCTCCCGGGAAGTTCCGATGCTTCACCCCTGTGAGCATCACCTAGATGCAATGAGTGCTAAGTGGACCATTCATTAACATGAGAGATGGGTTCATGTGAACCACTACTCATGAAATATGGGTCATGTGTTTGACTCAAAAACTACGCAATTAACCCTAAAATAAAAATATCATAATTTGACATGCTGCGAAAAATACCTCCTACTTATCAATTGATGAGCTTAAGGGGGCTCTATAATGAATGGTTCATAAGGCACAACACTTGCTGAAGGTTTTGCAAATGGGGTAGCAAGCTAAGTGGCTTTGATCTTGGGGGAAACTCCATGGTTAAGCGCGCTTGAGTCGGAGTAGTACTGGGATGGGTGACCTCCCGGGAAGTCCCGATGCTTCACCCCTGTGAGCATCACCTAGATGCAATGAGTGCTAAGTGGACCATTCATTAACATGAGAGATGGGTTCATGTGAACCACTACTCATGAAATATGGGTCATGTGTTTGACTCAAAAACTACACAGTTAACCCTGAAATAAAAATATCATAATTTGACATGCTGCGAAAAATACCTCTTACTTATCAGTGCTCTCCTTGTCACCAAGACCTCTCCCTCTTTTGCATCTTCAGATTCTGAGGAAGGTGCCTCTTCCTCATTGACATTTGCTGCTCTTCCTTGGTATTCTTTTCTCCTTCTTGGCTTCTCCTTTGTTTGTGGGCAATCATAGGCTTGGTGCCCTTCCTCTCCACATTTGAAACAAGTGCCTCTAAATGGGCCTCCACCATAACCGTAACCACGACCTCTACCTTTTCCTCTGAAATTTTGGTCTCTTGAACTTTGTCCTTCTTAATATTTTGCTGTTCTATGGCTGCCCTCTTCATTCTTGGAGCTCTTTTGCTGATAATCTTCATTCTTGTAAGTTCTTCCTCCTACCTTGCTTCCACGACCTCTTCCTTTCTGCTTGTTTTCAAACCTCTTATTCATCCTCTGTTTTAGTTTCAATGCTGCTTGGCAAGTATCCTCCATTGTCACAACTCTGACAAGTACCATCTCTTCTTGAATGCTTGGTCTTAACCCATTTATATATCTTGCAACCTTTTCCTTGGTTGCCTCTGAATATCCAGCCCTGATAAGAAGTCTATGGAATTCTTCAGTGTATTCTTTAACAGTTTTGCTTCCTTGCTTCAAGCCTTGCATCCTCTTGAGCAAATCCAATTCATAGTCTATAGGAATAAATTACCTTTTCATTTTCTCCACCATTTTTTCCCATTTGGTAATTCTATCTTTTCCTCTTCTTCCTCTTTCTAATTGGACTTCCCTCCACCATATTGAAGCATGTCCTTTCAATCTTGTCTTGGCAAATTTCACTTTATCAGGATCTTCTATCTCTTCAAATTCGAAATATTCTTCCGTATCATTAAGCCAATCTACTAATTCCTCTGGATCCAAACTTCCATTGAATGTGGGCACATCCATCTTAGGCCTTTTTCCTATCCTTGATAATGCAATTACCAAAGGATCATGAGCAATTGCTGCTGCTGCTGCACCTTGGCTTCCAGCTTGACTAGCATTCTCAGTGCTCTCATCATCACTTCCTGGGTCTCTTATTCTTGCAAAACCTCTCCTTATATCATCTTGTAAAGTCTCTACCTGCCTTCTCAAGGCCCTAAAATCATCATCTTTGACAAAATTATCTACTCTTCCTCTACCCCTACCTCGTGGGGCTCCTCTAGCAAACATCTTTGCAACACCACAACTTACAAGTCCTGGTGTGAATTGCCTCTCTTCGGCGGTCTGTCTACACATTCAGGATCAAACTTGCTTTGATACCAGTAATGAAATGAGAGCTGGAATAAACAACCCTCACATCTATTTTCTCACACACAAACATAAATTAAAACTTGCAACAATTATTTGCAAATCTGGTTTGCAAGTTGCAACCAATTTTCATACATTCATTCAACCTTCATAAAAGGAAATTACATCAGTCCAAAAAAGGACAATGTGGCTGCAACAAGACCTTACAAAGCTGCAAAAATCAATTACAAAATGGTTTGCTACAGAAAACCAAAGTTTCACAGAACTTCTCCTTCTAGCTCCTGCAAAATCACAACAAACAACTATGCAATTGTAACTAATTTTCCTGGAATCTCAATGGCTGTGCAATCAGCCTCAAATCTGCAACAACACAATCCAAAACCACTCTTGGAGGTATGTCATGCCTCCTCTTTGTCTCTCCTACAACCTGGAAAAACTCAACTTCAAAATGAATTCCAATTCCTTTTTGTATCTCCTCTTTTTCTTGAATGAAATGCAATTTCTATAAATTTATTTGCATTTCAATATATTTCCAGCCCACTCTCCAAAATGCAACGCCCACCATTGGAAAAACCAATTTCATTTATTTTAAATTTTAATCAAATAAATTGACTAAAATAAACCATTCAAACTTGGTGCCTTGCCATGCTTTGTGGTGGTGCATTTTTTGGCTTTCTTGCTTTTATGCATTAAATAAAAAATCTGATTTCCTTATCTTGGGCGCCCACTCTCTCCATCCCTATTTTTTAGGGATTTTGGAATCTCAAAAATAATATTTTAAATGCAATAGGAAGTCTCCAAAAACCCACACTCCTTTTTGCTGTTTTTGGATTTTGTGCTTTCAAAGCACGATTCCCAATAGCTCCACTAGCTCCACTTTTACCAAATTTAATTCTAAATTGCAAATTTAATTTTAAAACATGACATAACATCCAAATACACATCAAAATGAATTTTACGAGACAAAATATGAAATTCAAACCACCACCAAAAATGCAATAGAAAATTAAACATATTTTTGGTTGACACAGGATTGCCACTATGCCATGGATGCTCTTGCATCAATGCCAGTATCTGTGCAATTGAGTGGGTTATGCGTGTATAAGCATCTGTGCAGCTAGGTGGGAGATGATTGATTGTTGTTTGAGATTTTTTTTTTGTATATGTGAAACTTTATGAAACTTTCAATATAGCATTTTTTTTTTCATTTAATTGACTTGGTTCAACAGGCCCAGTGGCTAGAACTTTTTTCTCACCATCTGCTCGAACTCTTCTATTAGTTCATAAGGCGAGAATTCAATTTGCCTTATACATTCATATTGGTTTCCATGCTAGATTAAGGATTTTTGTAACATCACCACATAATATCCATTTTAGAATAATACATTAATACTATATCAATGATCATTCTAACATTTATAATGCCTTTTGACATATTGTCTAAATATGATTAACAAAATGATAATCAACTAACATAAAATTAAGCTATGCTCAATGTCCATAAGATCATCATAGGTTAAAAATATAATACATTTGATGATTACATAATAATGATACACATAACAGAATATCATTTCCAAGGAATTGTATTATAACATTTGCATTTATTAGCAACAATTCCAACCCCCTTATGAATGTTAGTCATACATCTCTACTAATCCATCTGGGTCCCATAATCAAACATAAGTCCATCATATGTAAATACAACTGTAATGTCCCCATTTTCGTGAGCATCAGGGTTCGAGGGAATTAGCCTATTATCTAACCCTCGCAGGCTAATGGAGTTGTTTAGAGGGTCCCATTTGGCAGTTATCAAGGTGTTTCCTTCTCCGGAGCTCAGTTTGGGCCTTTGTTTGATGTTTCTGGACTCAGTTATACACACTTACTATTTATAGTAAGTCACCATTTCAAGAGAGTCAGTGTTTCTATATGTAGCAGGGCACTTGGATAGGTCCTGATTGCAATGTTGATCCCTTACTCAATTGGTTTGATTAGATAATGAGGGATTTACTATTTATAGTAAGACTGTGGTTGTAGAGAGGGACGCCTGCTATTTTTAGTAAGGCGGTTGGATGCACCGAGGGTACCATGGTGACCCCCCAGGTTAAGACAGAATCGAGAAATAATGTTTATTTATGGAGTTATGATATTTTAATTATTATTAAAGTGATTACTTTAATAATAGTTAAATATTAATGTGAATATCATTAATGAGTTATATGACCTTATAATATATGGTTCATTTTATAACATAAGGTCATTATTTAAAGGGGGCTTTATTATGAAAGGTGATATAAGGGTTAAATGGAAATTAATAAAGTGATCTATTTAATAATACTTTATTAATTAATATGTTGAAAGGGAGACATAAGGACTTAATTAAAAAGGGGATTTAAATGATTTAAAGTATATTTTATGCTATTAAGTTGTGCATCATAATTAAAAGGGAAATGAAAAGTAAATTGAATGAAATGCATTAAAAAGTGAATTTGAGGTGGAATATAAAAGGGCATTTTGGAATTCATTTCATTCATTCATTGTTGATTGAACACTTATGAAATTTTGGAGAGCATTGGGATTTGTGTGAAACCAAGGGTTTCAGCTATACCAGCCATTGGAGAGCGAAAATTCTTCAGTGTTGCAGCTATTCTGAGGTGGTAAAATATCCATTGAAGATAGCATTCAGGAGAGCTTCATACAGAGGTTCTATTTGTGCAAATTGGTGAAGTTTTCAATGAAATCAACAAGGGTTTGAATTTGAAAAATCATTGTGAAGGCATTTATTGTTGTGGCTGCATTAATTATTACTCTTGGCACACTTCTTGCTGGCTGTACCACTGCTGGGACTGCCCGTACCTTTTGGAGAGGTCATTGTGGGTTATTTATTGTTCATTTCTACTCCTTGGTGGTCGCCATAAGGCTGTAATCATCTGCAGATCAGAACTGAGACAGATTAGAGGGTTTTCAATTGTGTTTGTGCAGTTTTATCACTCCTTGGAGGCTGTACTACATTGGTGCAGGTCGTGGGCTCTCATGATCAGCAAATACTCTTCCATGGTCTCGTTTATTCAACAGTTGGGGACGCCTAGGGTTTGTTATTGAGCTGCCTCTATTTGTAAAACAATATCTCTCCTTTCCTAGGAGTTTGGAGCATATTTTTGTAGCTCATATGGCTGGTCCTCCGTCAGCACAAATACAAAGTTGAAGATATTCATATGGGTATGTCACAGTAATTAGTTTTAGCACTTTTTATGATCTGGGTCATTGTTAGTTATGCAAAATCATTATATATTTTGGGGGTTTTCCATATATGATATATATTTCATGTATTCAATGCAAATATCAAAGATGCAACAACAACCCACGAAACCCTAAGCACAAACATTATCAAACATTTATCAAAACAAAGGCAAAAAATTTGTGTTGGCAAGTGTCCACCTGGGGTGGGACATTTCAACAACTCACAGTGAGATCATTACATCACAAATGTCCACAATGACAAAGAATACATAACATATACATATGTTGAATAGATTACAATTTAAATACATTTCCAGTACATAACTTTTCCATCTAGAAAAGTAGCAAGTTTCCATGTATGATCGTGCCGTCTCGGTGCAATCTCTCGCCCTTAGCTCACCTGAAGCAGAGAGAGCATCACAGAGGCGACTTCCACCCTACCACGAAGCCGAAGGCTTCCCCGTGCTACCCACACGAATAGCTCGACCCGTCTCGAAGAAACTAGCTCTTTGAGGCTGACATGCATGATAATGTGTATGGATTTAACTAATGCATCCTACCCATTGCGCACAAGCAAACCTATAGAAATGCAAACCATAAATCCATGCGATGGCAAAACAATCAAGTGATGCCAATCCTTCGGAAATAAATTCTGCTTGGAACCATGCTATCAATCACCATATCATGTATGTTTTGGCATTAATAAATAACTAATCACAATAATATCATATAATGTGATAATCAAACATAATGTAATTTATATCCTCACGTAATTCATAGTTTTAACTATTATTTCAACACTTTGGATTTATCTAAAGCTTAATTAAAACCTTCTAAACTTTAACTCAAGTCCATCTGGTAACAAATTCCATTTATTTACCTAATTTCTTTTCCCGCATACAAATGTGTAATTCCAATTTTATTTAATAAAGCATTGAAAGAAGGGACGATAGGGTTTAGAAAATCATTTTATTTCATTTTTATTGGGTGCTGCCCTCTTTTGCTCACGCTATGAGCAGCAGCAACCTATAGCTGCTCATGGAGGTGCCTGGAGAGGTGTTCGACAATTTCCAATATATTTTATGCAGGTTTTTTTGCAACAAACAGAGGCAACAATCCTCAGAAATTTCATTTTCCTATCACTGAGCAGATTTATTTGCCCTAGGCTGCGCTTGGGCATTATATGCAACTATGGTTTGGTGAGTTCCTCATCTTTCTGTTTATCTTGGTTGGAATTTTCTTGGTGGCGCCTTGAAAAGGCCAATCATCTGATTTATTTGTTTAAAAAATTGCAACACATGATTATTGAGGGTGGCCAAGATTGAGGCACACCTCTTTGGTTGAAGGTGCCTAAAGCCTGCCCTCTTTTCTTTTCTGGTTTCAGCATTGCCAACTATGTTGGCTGGAAAAATTTCCTTGAGCGCTTACAATGGCTCAGTTAATTTTTGTTTGGTTTGCCACATTTGATTCTCAGGTTTTGATCAAACCAGTTTTCTTATATTTCCAAATTGATAACATCATAGTTTAAAGTCTCTCTATAATTTGAATTTCATGGCTGCAGGCATAAATTTTGAAATTGTTTGCACAGATTGATTTCAGGGATGAAGATCACTCATTCTTTCTCAGTATTCAAACATTTCTTCAAGGAATGTATTCATTCATAATATACCAGTGCAGAATATGGTTCATACCTATACAGAGCTTCAGTTTGAAATATCCTATTCTTCTTGCAACTCCCTTCTTCCTATTCTCTCCGACAAAAAATTCCCCTTTTTCTCCCCCAAAATTCCTTTTTGTTTTACATTCTTACCCCTGTCCTGCCAGGTTCCAGATGTCAAATGGAATGGTTTGCTGTTGACAAGCAATGGTCAAGATGTTCCAGGTGGCCTTGTGGCCCAACAACTCATGTTAAACAATGCAGAAGTGCTCTCATGAAGCTCACAAATGTCATCACACAGAAAGATACAGTTGTTGAAAATTATTTAATAAACTATTCATTTCCCCTATTTTTCTTCAGGGTGAGGAAAGATTAATTTATTCATTATTGTCAAAATAATAATAGATGATTTAATAATGCTATCAAATTATTCCAGTCTACATTATCTACGGTTATGTGTAATTAAACGTATATGGATGTGATTCACTTTTCTAGTTAAATAAAATAAGCTGCACTCATTTATATATATAATTGTTTATATATATATATACACTTGTATACGCACATACCTATACATACATACATATATATATATATATATATATTATATATATGTATATATATTAATTAATTTTTTTTCTTCTTTTATTCCTTACTGAAAACTAAATAAATTGAATTGTTTGCTAGAATGAAATAAAGTAGAAACATATCTAATATTCAAATGACCAACTGCATTGACCCAAAAACCCAATCTAAATGCAACTACACTAAATGCGTATGTGTGTGTGTGTATCATGCATGATGGCCTTAGAATTGCTAGGTTCTTCTCCTTTGTGATACTCTCCTTTCTGGAGAGGTTATGGTGGATCCTGTCGCACTCAGACATCCGATTTGTAGTTAGTCAACATCAAATGATATCAATGTATAAGCATGCCATATACCATTAATGAATCCATGCTACTATAACATAAAGTATATCAAAATCCATTTCTAACAGTAACCAGATAGTTCTTAAAGTAACATATCACCAACATAACATTATATATGTCTGTGTAATATTTACAAGTAACAACACTGTGCCATGTACAAAATGGGCTGTGACAATTTTCCTTAGCCTCAATGTGCACAAGAGATTACCTGCGTGTCACTAAATTTATGAAAGCATAATCTAGTTTTAATTGGGCTTGCTAATCATCTAGTTTCTTAGGATCTAAAGAATTGTAAAAAATTATGATTCATATTTTGGTGTCTATTTGACAGCCCTTGAATTGTTGAACTGGGTCATATTCAGCAATGGGACACTTACAGACAATCCTTTATTGGCAATCCTTGGCAGTACGATACTCATTTGGAGTTCAAATAAATACATCGTTTGTTGAAAAATGGGCCATCATATTGTTTCATGATTTACTTCTTAACCTCTTTGGAGATATTGACTGACGCATTTGTTAGGGCCATGGCAAAATGCAGTTCACTTGGTATAGAGGAAATAATAATATTTTGTTTTTTGAACACTCCTAAAAGGACTATTAAATGAGGAATCCTGATCTTCTTTCGTTCATTTTCTGTGGCTCAAGCTATGATACATATGATTAGATTAGAAATAAGACAGCATAATATCACCAAATAAACAATCAAGGTGATTCAAAGTAGTGTATCTAATTAATCATAATATGAATACATGAGGGGTGACAACTACATACGCATGAAATCAGCAACTACTAAATCTAACCACTAATATTATGTTACCATACAACAATAATAAATCAAGGCAATAATAGTTATGTCAAATAGTTGGTAGGGTCCTGATATTTTATAGAACTTATGTTAAATTCTGCTGATCTTATTCTACACATCCATGGGTGTTCCATTGCACATGATGGGAGATTCAAACAAGAGAGTTGAAGTGCTTTGTACATATCAGATGCTTGATGCATTTAACTCAGAATTCTTAGTCTCCATTCATCAGGGTTTTCAATACCGTCTAATGTCATTGTCTATCTAAAAACTATCATCTAAAAGAATGCTTTAATTTCTTGAGCTATAGAATCATTAACAACATAGGAGATTGTATCTCACCTATTTGGAGAGATCTTTAAAACGAATATTTGAGATAAGTTTGATCTATCTTTTCTTGCATTTACCCCCCATACAGAATCTGTCTGTATAATTTGGCTGGGAGATTTGCGAAAGCGAATGCAAAAGTTTTATACACTGGTCACATTTTATACTGCCTGGACTTTGGCTTCATACTTGTGATTTTTTCCAACTGTTACAGGTAGTCCTTTGTTTATAAACGTATTTTATTTGATGTTAACAATGCTGTAATTCAGGACACTTTCTTGCTTTTTGGACTGCTGCAGATACAAAACAATTGCAAGAGGAGCTTTACAAAGAGTTAAGAGGGCGAATCCAAGAAGCTGATATTACTGCTCCTCTTTGCAAAGGATCTTACTATTACTATGAAAAAACACTGGAGGGAAAGCAATATACACAATACTGTAGGCGATGCATTGTTGACGGTGAAGGGCCTCGATCTGTTGATGACATAATGGAGACAGGACCTGATGCGCCAGTGGAGGAGGTTCTGTTTGATGAAAACGTGAAGGCTGAAAAACATGAATTTTATAATATTGGAACTTTCAAGGTACATTTCGTGTGCATGATTGTCCCTTCTTTTCATATAAGAAAGGTATGTTGACATTCATCCCAATTCTGATCTGTTTGTAGATGAGCCCCAATCATAAGTTGATTGCATATGCAGAGGACACCAAAGGGGATGAAATATATACTGTATATGTCATTGATGCAGAAACCAAAGCGCTCATTGGCAAACCATTAACAGGAATCACTGAAAACCTGGAATGGGCTGATAATGAGACACTTGTGTACATTACCATGGATGACATACATCGTCCTGATAAGGTTTGCATCTATGCACCATTGACATTTGAGTTTTATTTGAAATATGATGCACGAAAGCTATAGTGGATGCCTGTGTTAAAAGTCAGTTTAAAAAACACTTGCAGTGAGATTTACAAAATCACTTAGAGGAAAGGTTGTGAAAACCTGAGTTTTTCTTCCTCTCTGCTCTTCAAGAGAAGTCAAATGACGTTCAGGATTTTGCTAGCAATCAGAAAGAAAGTAGATATGTTTCTTATCATTTCAAGTTTCAGTAGTACAATTGCCTGTTATAAAACCTAATATTGGTGTTCTAGCTGAATGTGTCCATTGTCTTGCCTTGGGAGGCTTGATGCCCCCTCTATTTCCTATATCTAGGTTCTCATTGGTGAGTCTGCATATCCATCTTTTTAGATACTAGAAGTCTATTTACAGGTAAACAACTGATAAACCACAATGCTGAAGGGAAGATTTCAAGATACACTAGGAACCTGAATGCCTCTCATCGAAAGACAGATGAGATAACAATTATAGGCATACCTATGATTGAGGTTCATAGGCACATATGGCTTTTCAATGAAAGATCACTAATTTGCAGGATTATGAATCTCTACTCTTCCCCCAAACAAATGAGAAAGTGGATAGTGAATAACTGAATAGACATCGGTGGATGTTGACCAGAAACTTGAAGTTGGCTTGAGAATAGCAATTTGAAATCATCATAATTATTTGATATGGTGGACTATTGTTGATAAATTATTGGATAGTTTGTTGAAACTCTATCATTCAAGAGCTCAGTTTTGTTTGTTGACATCATCATCACCATTGATTTTTTTGGTTGGACTGCATGATTTGAGTGGGCTAGGCATATATTTAGGATACTGCCAAAGACAAAAAATCTTCTTGTAACTTGGGCTAAATGTTTGGCACCCTCTTATCTAACCTTAACTCATGTATATTGGTATAATCACAAGGCTAGGCTACTCACAAAGCACACAAGCACCTCTCTGCATTTTTTTAATATGGGGGAGAATGATGGGTTTTTGAAAATCTATCGCTTTGGGACAAAGGCTAGAGTCAAAAAGCCAAAGTGGAGGATTTTCTTCAAATCACTGTTCTTTACGCATGCTAGTGAGAATGCGTAAACGTGCTTATGTGATTTGTTGGTTCCTTTGACTTTTGATCACTCATTGATGTACATGAATTAAAGCTCATAGAGATATGGTTAGTTATGATAATAGTCTAGACCATAGTTGCAAGACTCGGCAAAAGTATTTACTTGGCAAGCCCGAAAAGTATTTACTCGGCAAGACTCGGCAAAAACTCGACAAAAACTTGGCAAAAACTTGGCAAAAACTCGGCAACTTAAAAAATTGCTTAAACTTCATTAAAAACACTTTTTTTTTGCAAAATTCAATGATAAGATGCATCCAATGAGTCAATAAAATGAGTACATAGAAGAAACAAGCCGAGTCTAGTTATATTTGATTGATTTCAAAGAAAATTAGATACAAAATTGCATCCTCATGTGGAATGCTCAATACGTTGATACTGGTAGTCTGAAACAAAATGAAAATAGCAAATTGTTTTTGTAAAACTGAAAGTAAATACTAAATACAAATTCACATCTTCCTCTTCCCAAGTCTACGTGAGAAGACTACGGGAGAGGGTGTAGTCATAGGACTCTGCTGTGGCTCCTCATCCTCCATCGGCATCTTGGATGTAGATCCTACTGCTGGTCGTGGCACAGTCACTGGCAATGACTCCTCCTCAAGGTCATCCTCAATGTCATCCAATGAGAATGCAAATCCACCCCCCTCCTCCATTGCCTGTCGCTCTAAGTCATAGATGTCATCCTCGGAAAACAATGGAGGCTGCTCATCTTGGCCTGTCCAATCACTGTATGGATCTATCTCATCCAAATCAATTGGATTATCTGATATTTCCTCTACCTTTCTTATGCGCAGCCGAAGATTATATTGCACATAGACAAGGTCATTGAGGCCTTTTTGAGCTAGTTTGTTCCTCTTCTTTGTGTGGATGGACTCAAACAAGCTCCAATTCCGCTCACAATTGGACGAACTACAAGGCTGGGATAAGATACGGAGGGCAAATTTTTGGAGATGTGGGGTATTTCCACCCCAATTTGACCACCAAACATCTACAAAAATCAAATTAGGAGTTAGAAACTTAGAAAGTCAAAAGTTCAAAGCATATTTTATCAAATTATGATTTATCAATATTTGTAACTTGTAACTTGTAAATTTCAAATTTTATACCTGGTGACTGAGTGTGTATTGCTCTCTTTGCTAGGTCTGAAGAGAAGAGTGCACCCCTTTTTGTCCTATAACTTTGCAATTCACTAACAATGAGGTCTGCCACCTCAACCTCGGGTGTCATCTTTTGAATGCATTTAGTGAGGCCCTCCATAACCTCTCCACTAGGATCTGAGTAGGTGCTTGAATGGAAGAAACGAGGGTTCAAGAAATACCCTGTTGCATGGATCGGTTGGTGGAGTTGATTGTTCCACCTCCTGTCAATAATCCTCCAAATGGGAGCAAATTTGAGACTGTCCCCCTTATAATAATTTCTTATAGCCTCCTTGGCCCTATCCATGGCCTCATAAAGATACCCCATTGGGGTTTTATCCCCATCTACCAAGCGGAGGACTCTAACCAAGGGCTCCGACACCTACAATATAAAAATGGAAAAAGATTAAAGTTACAACTTATAAATTTAAAATGAGAGACACATTAAAAATATATAAATATTCAATTTCAAGTTAAATTCGAAGTTTTGAAGTTACCTTCACAATCTCTGCAGCTGTTTTTTCAAATACTTTGTCGAAGACTATGCATGCAACCTTATCCCCTTCTGGCTTCTTCGCATAAGATGACTTTGTCTATTTTGGGGCCACAAACATTTGTTTCAAAGCTGCCAATGAACGAAGAATGCTTTGCAACGTTAAGAAAACCGTTGCAAACCTTGTCACACCAGATCTCACCAACTCTTTCCCTTGGGTGTAATCTCTCATCATGTTAAGAACCCAAGGGTGATTGTAGATATATTTAGTGATCCTCTTCGCGTCCTCTACAATTGGTGTGACCCAATCTAGTTTTCCTATGTCCTCCAAAAGAAGGTCAAGGACATGCGCTGCACAAGGTGTCCAACAAAGTGTGTGGTATCTATCTTGGAGGAGTCTTCCTGTTGCCACATATGCTGCTGCATTATCAGTTATGATTTGCACAACATTATCAATCCCCACCTCCATGCAAACTTTCTCCAACATGTTAGTCAAATTTTCTGCATTTTTTACTATGTGGGAGGCATCAATTGATTTTAAGAACACCACCTCATCTTTGCATGCAACCAAGAAATTAATGATGGTACGGTTTTTTCCATCCATCCACCCATCAGAAAGAATAGAGCAGCCATATGCTTTCCAATTTTCTTTTTGCTCCTCTACTGCTGCCCTTGCCCTTTCAGTTGCAGTAGTAAGCAACCTACAAGTACAAAGTGAAATTAAGTACACAATTTTAATTTGTAAACAATAAAATAGCTTAAATTCATCACAAATTAAACTTCAAAAACATAAATTAAAGAACATAAATTTATCAAAAAGATTAAATTAACTAACCTCCCACCCAAGTCTGTGCGAGAAGGTGCCTTGTAGCCTTTTCCCGCAACTGTCAATGCGGTAACCAAATTCTGTCAGTAAGGAGAACTTGCCACATTGAAAGGGATGTTGTTAAAATACCAAAAATCCGCACAAGCAATGTCCGCCTGCTCATGCACCTCCCTACTCCACCCAGTTGCCTCTAAGGAAGGTTGTGCACCAGGTGTGTTTCTAGGCACAAAAAAATCATGAATGCGTGTAGGTCCTGTTTCTCTATTAGAGGTAGATGAAGGGATTGAGGTGGTGGTGGGCTACCTTCACATACCGTAACACATGCTTAGCTGCTACCCAATGAGCAGCCTTGGGAGCTGTCAAGAATCTGGAGATGCAGTTGACTGCAAAACTGATGTCTGGTCTAGTAGTAGTTAAGTAGATAAGACTGCCTACTAGTTGTCGGAACAGAGACTCATCAACCACTGGTGAGTCGGACTTAGCTGACAGCTTAAGTCCCTTTTCCATAGGGGTGGAGGCGGGTTTGCAGTCTTGCATTCGGAACTTATCCAGAAGACTGCGAGCATACTTCGACTGAGAGATGAAGATGCTATTCTGAGTTTGCCAAACCTCAACACCTAAACAATAGTGAGAAAGTCCCAAATCGGTCAGATCAAAGGTGGTGCACAGGTGCTGTTTGATCTTATCGATCAGGTGTGCCGAGCTGCCAGTAATAAGCAAGTCATCCACATAGACAACAACTAACAGGATATCATTGCCAGTGTGTTTGATAGACAGATTTGAGTCAGATGGACGCCTCTTAAAGCCATGTTCTGTGAGATACTTGTCAATTTTGATGTACCATGCTCTGGGAGCCTGCTTCAGGTCATAAAGGGCTTTGACCAGCCTACAGACTTTATGTTCTTGACCGGCAACCTTGAAACCAGGAGGCTGCGTCATGTAGACTTCTTCTTGCAACTCACCATTGAGGAATGCACTCTTCACATCCATCTGATGGACTTTCCATCCAAACTGGGCTGCTAAGGCAAGGACAAGCCGTATGGTGCTCATCTTGGCTGTAGGAGCAAAGGTCTCCTCGTAGTCGATGCCTTCTTTCTGTGAGAAACCCCGAGCAACAAGCCTTGCTTTGTATTTGTCCAGGGTTCCGTCAGCCTTGTACTTAACTTTATACACCCATTTGCAGCTAATGGGTTTCTTCCCTGGAGGAAGATCAGAGAGGACCCAAGTGTGATTCTTCTGAAGACTTTGGTATTCTGATTCCATTGCCGTATTCCACTCAGGAATGCCTGTAGCCTCTGAATAAGTCTGAGGTTCAAAGACACTGTGCAAGTTGGCCATGAGAGCAAAATTGACTGTAGGCTGCTTTTTGCTCTTATTCCGAGAAGATCTACCCTCAACAAGTTCATCATCATGAAGATCGGCAATCGTCTGTGACCACCATTTTGGTCGACGGGTAGAGGGGCCAACATCAGGTTCAACAAGAGGTTTTGGATCTGGAACAGGTGCATTAGAAAAGGGTTCTGCATCATCCTCAGGAATGGCAGGCTGAGACTCATCGGAATTTGAGTCTGAGGAAGGATCAACATCCCTCCCATCAGGTGGACCTAATGGAAGACGAACACCCAGGTCAGAAGCCTTCAAAGGCTGATACTCGGACTGCTGCACAGAAGAGGGAGAGAAGAAAGGTCCTCGCTCTTCATCAAAAACTACATCACGACTGAAGATGAGACATTCTGTCTCAATGTCAATTAGCCTGTAGGCTTTGTGGTTATCGCTGTATCCTGTGAACATGAGTTTCTGACTCTTGGAATCCAGTTTGGAGCGCTTGGCATCTGGAATCCAAACATAAGCAAGAGAGCCAAAAACCTTCAAATGACTGACCCGCGGCTTGCGACCAGTCCAGGCTTCTTCAGGAGTTTTATCCTTAACTGCATAGGTCAGAGACTTGTTAAGAAGATAAACTGCAGTGAAAACTGCTTCTGCCCAAAATTTCTTAGGAACACATCTGTGCTCCATCATGGAACGTGCTAACTCAGTTATAGTGCAGTTGCGCCGCTCTACAACACTGTTCTGTTGTGGAGTGTAAGGTGTGGTCAATTGGCGTTTGATGCCATGTGTATCACAGAAGTTGGAGAACTTATTGGAACAAAATTCCCCTCCATTATCTTACCTAAGAGTGACAATGGGACACCCAGACTCTTTTTCTACTAAGGCCTTAAACTTCTGAAAAAATGAAAACACTTCTGATTTCTGCTTAAGAAAGTACACCCACATTCTTCTACTAAAGTCATCAACAAACAGTAAAAAGTATTTACATCCAGTAACAGAAGGAGTATTCATAGGTCCACAAATATCAGCATGGACAAGTTGAAGTACAAGGGCAAGTTAAGTTCCATACCAGGAACATAATATACGTTGAGGAATATGATTTTCCTCCCACCAGACTGAAGCTGAATAGTGCCCTTCCCGGCAACTGTGTACACTTCACCACCGAAGACCACTGAATCACTGAAAGGGGAGAGTTATGTAAACCAGTCACGACAATGAGTGAAGTGACGCGAAGCACCTGAATCAATGTACCAGGCAGAGGATTTTGCATGGTCTGCAGGGGTTTTAGCCATGAAGGCGTAAAACGCAGACTCCTTCTGCTCAGTGTGCTCCGCACTGTTGGCCTTCTGTTGAGACCCTCCCTGCTTCTTCTACTCAGGAGCCAGACGTGCCCGATAGTCTTTCTTTAGATGTCCAAATTTGTGGCAATAGTTACATTGCACAGTTTTCTTCTTGCCATTGTTAGAGGATGACGCTGAACCCTTCTGCTGATTCTGCTATGAAGGCTGACTTTTGCCTTTATTCTGAGCCTGAAACTTGGCTGCAAAAGCCTGCTCTGAAGAGGACGAAGAATCACTACTACCAAACTGTTGTTTCCAGCGATCCTTTTGCAACAGGAGAGTACAGAGTTCTGGAAACTTCAGATCAACATTAGCTGATGTAATGTTGAGAGTCTCTATGAAATGTTCATAGGACTTAGGTAGACTTTTCAAAGTGATCACAACTAGGTCTTCTTCCTCCATTTTTCGACCAATAGCCTCCAGCTGATCTCTGATCTCCTGGATTTTGTTCAGGTGCGTCTGTAAAAAGGTCTTCTCATCCAGCATGATGGAAAACAGTATATTTTTCAGGAAGAACGCACGGCTCTTGTCTGAGGTTTCATGCAGACCCTTCAGATGGTCCCAAATCTCCTTGGCTGTTTTTCCAGTCGGAATCTGTGGTAGCTGATCATCAGTGATTGAAAGCTTAATAAGCATGACAGCTTCACGGTTCTGCTCATCAAACTTGTCCTGGGCTTTTTCAGCTGTTGTAGGACGAGTAGCAGTACCCAAAATCATCTGATCGAGGCAGCGATATTCAAAGATTGTCATCATTCGCTGCTTCTAGGTATTATAATTTTTGCCATTAAATCGTTGACTGCCTTCCAACATGATGTTCAAACTCGCCATCTTGCACGTTTTTTGAGGGACGAAAAACGAGGTATAGAATCCTAAAGCACAAATTTCAATGGACTGAGGCAGGTATAGGATTAGATTGCGAGACAAAACTGTTGTTGTACCGAACAGAACTGAACAGGGACACAAAATGGAGCAAGTATGCTATACGGAAAACGATGCACCCAGAAAATTTTGACAAAGACCCAGAAATCTGCTCGGAAAACCCACCAAGAATCTGCAATCGAAAAAATTTCTGACTTGAGCCAGAGGGTCAAAACCCTAGTTGAAAAATTCAGAGGCCCTAGGTGGCCATGGCAAAAACACAGAGGTTTGTAGAAAACGCAGGAAATCCGCGGCCGTTTAAGAGCGCACCAAGTTTGTGAGAGTCGAATGACTTCAAGTCATAAACGAAGGGCACAAACAACACATCACAGAAATCACCGATCGCACGGGCGTGAGCCTTTTGAGGAGCTGTCTTCAGAATCCGCAAGTTAGAGCTCGCGTTCAGGAAGAGGAGGTCGCGCGAGCTGCAGAGTACTGGCGCCCAACAAAGAAAATCCCGCAGGCAAAAAACACGCGACCTTCACTAGCTCAAAATCACGGGCAGACAAGACGTCAGACGTCTGCAAGAGGAACAACAAACTGAGTGGAATGAAAATGTGGCACAAGAAACCGCGGAAATGTTAAACAAAAAAAACAGGAATCAGAAAACCATTGAAAACAAAGGGTCCACGACCCTGTAGGTAGCCCAAAGAATTTCGAAATTCCGTGCCTAAGACAGGGGCCAAAAACAAGAAATTCGGATTTCGAAAACAAACTCAATAATTTCGAGAGAAATTATATTTTCGAAAGCGAACTTAGCTCTGATACCATATTACACAGGTAATTGGTAAAATATTGGATAATATTAACAATGAGCGAATGCTCAATATATAGGTTACAAGATGTACAATAAGAGGCACGTTTCTGTATTTAGAAACTGCCAAGGATCGACACACGATCCAAGAAATTATTACATGACCGTTACACTTAAACGGTACTGACCATTAACTAAAAATAGATGATTGTAGAGGAATATCTTAATAAAGGCAAGGCAATTTATGACCTTTTTAGTTTGACTAAGTGAATAAAGAATTAAAAAATTCAAATGACCATACCTTTCATACCAAAGAAAGGTAGTGTTTTCCTACACTGTAACTGCATGTGGATTATAATGGCCAGATCAACAAGCATGTATAAACCTCCTTGCCAAATACTAAGGGCAACTACTTTGTTTTGACATTCGAGAGCAAGCATTTATTACTACTTATTAACACTGAAAGTCACACTAAATATTTGGATTCCGAGAGAGTTGGCTAATTGAAAACAAATTTTTATTCATTTTTGGAACATACATGACATCTTGAATTACATATTTGACAACATCATTCAAAACTATATGGATGTAACCCCTTCCTTATGCTGCATGAGACTGCCATCTCCCAATGCAATTGACATAGTGTTAGCAGTAGTAAAGTTAACATGCTAGTCCTTGGGACAACTGAAAAGTTGTGATGCACTTGAATCAAATTATTAGCATCCAGTGGCATCTTAGCTGACTTGGAAGACAAAAAAGGCAGTTGCTCCTCAGGACCCTGGCCTTCATGTGTTTTTACCACATTCATGTGTTTGTGGTTCTTATGATAACCTCAAACTGTTGCTTTTGACAGTCCTTGACATGGACGAATGCATGATGGTAGAAACACTTCACCTTCACGTTGGGCAGACTTTCTAGTTCTTTTCTCTCAGAATCTGGTAGATGTGTTTTGTTTTTGCCCATCTACTTTGCTGCAAAAGAACTCTTTGTTTGTCCAGAATTGGAGAGTCATGTTTGTCCCTATTTCTTTTGCAAAAGATATGAACTGATCTGCTTAAAGGTTAAAGTTTTGTGTTTTGGCTATCAGATTCAAAGACTCAATAAATGTTTAAAAGAAATATGGCAAACTAGTTGACACTAGAGCAACATCTTATTCCTATTTCTCCCCCTTCTGTCTTTATCTCTTTTTCCTCCTTTCTTGTTCTTTGTTTTTCGGTCCTTCATCACCTTCTCCCCCCTACCTCCTTTTAAAGGTTCAGTCTGCAATCTAAACGATAACTCTTCTCTTCCTGATGATGGATCACTGAGTGTGATCTGAAATGCTGACAGAAAAATATACACAGTTGAATCCAAAAGCACTCTTACATCATTTAGATCTTTCAACCTAAGTAGGTCCGCTGTCAAGGATCTTCCTTAAAGCAATTTTGGAAAACAATTGATTTTTCAAATATAATGCCCTACTTTTATCAGAAGTCCTATATTTATTTTGCAGGCTTTTCCTCAGGACAGCAGCAAAATTGGCATATTTGACCTCAGGAATCAAATCATCTTGTTCCCCTTTGTGAGGCCTGTTAACATTACTAGTGTCCACAGAGGGTCTAAGTTCCTTTTCCATGACAAACAAGCTTGTCATTGCCCTGATATAAATTGTGAGTATCTTGTCACTCCATTCTGTCTGGTGAGTTTCAGGGAGGTGGACAGAACCAGGCTCCAATTTTTGACCTTGATCTAGACACTACAACATACACGCTTTAAATTGGAAATTAAAAAAGTTCATATTCAAGGTTTAGTCTTGGGATTTTTATCAACAGATTGTAATTTACTGGCAATTACTGACTTAATGCATTAGAAAATTTAGACAAAGATTTACTGAGAAATAAATTTGCAAAAGTGTAAATGTTATCAATAGTACTGAGCAATGTCAGTTTTAAATTTTTAAATTTATCTGGTTTTGTGAAAAATGAACATGTCTTAACCCTGACTAGGGCATGCTCGGCTAAGAAAGAATAGCAATTTTTCTGAATGCACTGACTTGGGAAGAACAAAAATACATATTTTTTTGTGTGCCCTCTGACTAATGCAGAGTGTCATGCTTTTTCTGTATTTTCTGGCACAAATTTCAAGGCACAATTTTAATGATTTTTTTGCGCCCTGTGCAATTTTTCATTTTTTTTGTATGTCATTTTCTGCTATATTGCACCGTGTACCCTACACTGTCACAGCCTCTTTCCCCTTGACCTTCTACTCGATGTCAGCCATGAACTTCTGGTATGTACCTCTGTTTCAAGGGTCCATTGCATTATGTTCTTAGATTAATGGCACTTATACAACAATTTATTAGAAATCAGATGTATACAATGATGGAGATTTGATGAAGGAAATTAAAGACATGCATTGTGTGTGAATCTTCTTTTATTATGAAAAGGGAGAATTTATACACGATTGGGAACTTATATGATTAATTACACAAATGAATTACATAATCACATTAATATTAAGTGAATATGATTAACTTGATATTTAACTTTAATGTAAGATTCAATAGGATGGAAGTGTTGTGGGATTTTCATTTGCAATTAATCAGCTAAGCATTGCTGGCAAATTTGTAAGTTGTTGTATCTCTTGCCTATGAATGATAGCTTCCTTAGCTAGATTAACAGCTACCGTATATTGAATTTCTTTCTCCAGTGAACTAATTGGAAATCAGGGATACAATCCAGAATCCCAGATCATTGCAAACTTGTTCTGTTATTTTTGTCATTTGTGAGGTGATCTGTGTTAGTTTCTTTAACAATATTCATTGTTAAAAGCTCTTTCTTTGTTGACATCGTTATCAGGTTTGAAAATTTTCAAAAAATTGGGAATTCTTTTATATATGAATTGAGGAGTCCAGATCAATTTCGATCAATCTTTTCATGAACTTATTTCAGATATCTATAATTTTGATTGATCTTTCCTTTTCAATAGTGTCAAGGCACAGCTACCTGTTATTTAGATTGGAAATGTTGTTGGAATGCTTTGCCAATACTGAATGGACCTGCAAGAAAACTTTTACTTTCTAGGAGCTCGTGTATCAAGTTCTCAAGCGTTGATTTCTAAATATCCCAAATATGAGAATATCTATTATAAATTTCTGTTTTGTATATTTATCTACTGTATTCTGTTCCATTCTTTATCATATTGGTTTACTCGCTTTTCCCCATATTTAGGGGTCACTATAATTAACTGCATTTTTATAGATAAGGTTATCATTGTTTCTGGCTTGCAAAATTGATTTACATGTTAAAGGTTTCCCTAGCCCCTTGTTTGTTGAAGAAGATTTCTGAAAAAAAATGTGTGAAGAGAATTTATTTTTGTGAAATGCAATTATATATCTGAAAAGCTGTATAAAACCCATGCCAGTCAAGATGTAATAGCAAAGAAAAAATCATCTGATATTCTATTCTTTGCAGATAAGTGGTAGATTTGATATACTGGATGCCATTTGAGTGAAATTTGGTTTTTGTGTCTGTTATTTGTACAGTTGCTTCTATGGGTAGTTGAAAGAGGTTAAATGATACAAGTTGTTATTTCTCAGGTATGGAGGCACATTTTGGGTTCAGATCAGTCTGATGATTCTTGCCTGTATCATGAAAAGGATGATGAGTTCTCTTTAGAGCTTAATGCATCAGAAAGCAATCAGTACCTTTTTGTTCTGTCAGGAAGTAAAACTACACAGTTTGTGTTATTTCTAAATGTTTCAGATGTACAGAAGGAACTAAAGTACCTAACACAGCGTGTTGAGGGAGTTGATATAGATGCAACCCATCGAGGAAATCATTTTTTCATGAGAAGGAGAAGCGATGAGATTTTCAACTCTGAGTTACTTGTTTGCCCCGTAGATGATGTAACTGCTACAACAGTGCTCCTCCCTCACAGGCCAAGGTAATATAAAGTTCATTTCAAGTCTACCAGTTTATGTTTTCAGTTAGATTTTTTATTTCTTAGTTCTGTGGCCGACCAGAGTGCTTGATGAGATATTCTTGAAGCTTATTTATTCCTGAACTTCTCATTATTGTAATAAAATAACAGTTTTGTTTGTCAGAAATTCCTAAACATCAGCTTTCAAAGAGAACGACCGACCTCATAAAAACATGCGTCTATATTGTTTACTTCTTGTAGATGCATATGTTAGCCTGGATCTGTCTTGCAAATGTTTCCTAGGTGTCTGAGAATCAGTCTTTCAATGTCCCTAGAGGCAGTTGTGAACAAATAGACGTTTGTCATGGATAGATATTTCGCCTGGAAGTATGCTCATAGAAGATTTACTTGCCATGTCAAAGTTATTCTTTTTGCTTTTATGTCACACAATTTTTGACATTAAACCTATGTTGAACATGAGCATTTTTCTGTCCCTTTGAGAGGTGAAAGAGGAATTACAATCATCCATAAGATGGGTTATGTGTAATTCTCTTAAAAAGCCCTTGTTGAGTAAGGAAATAATTTAGACTGAAATTAAATAATGAGATCACTGAGACTAATATATGTGGTTTTTGAGAGCTAAATAATTTGCGGGAGAGTATCTTTGAAAACTTTAATTCTTGTCGGCTCATGGCATTTAAATTCATTGAGTGTGAATTTTTTCTTCTAAACTAATAAAAATTTATGGATATCAATACAATATTAAAAATTTCATCTTGTGGGTTTTCTAATGTTAAAATTATGGATATCAATACAATATTGATGTTTGTACCAGTCAAAAACTGTTCTGATGTTTAAGTTATTAAGGGAGAGGTGGCACTATGGTGCTGAGTAAACTTACTTATTTGGCTATGTTTTTTGGATCATCTTAAAAGGTATTTCAAGATGGTTTAGCTCTAAAATTACATCATAATAGTACTTTTATATAAATATAGTTAAAAAAATATTGAAACTTATGTTCTTTAAGCTGGAAAATTTCTGTATCTTAGAATCATTTTCTATATCTTAAAATTATTTTCTATATCTCTGTTATCAGGTTCTGGAAGAACACTGTCTGAACCTGGACCAGGTACTGATCCTCATTGAGGTTCACCCCAGGTTCATCTAGGGTTACCCAAGGTCTGGCATCCAGCTCCATAGGCCTGGGGCAGGACCCAAGTTCAACCTGTCAGGGACAAAAAAACATTTTTAATGAAAATGAAAAAAATTAAAAAAACCCTAACTAACCCTAACAAACAGGTTTCCTTGGTCTTGATCAAGGCTGAGGGACACAAGGCTGCTACATATGACTAACATAGTGTAGCTAGTGGAAGTGGCATTGGTGCTGGTTGTGGTTCTAATGAACCAGCCGAAAATGTTGATGCTCTTGATGAAGAGCAATATGATGATTTTTAGTGATTTTCCATGTGCAGTTGCACTAATATAAACCATTATGATTTATGTTTTGACATTTGACAATTGACATTGAATTATCAATTATCAGCTGTTTTGTGGATTTAATTTCATACATTTTTCGTAAATAATGTGTTTTTATATATTTTTAACTTTTTTTTTGTTAGGTGAATTGTGGGGTAAGGGCCCACTCCCATTTAAATAAACTTCAGAACATGAACAACAATATTGTGCTTCAGGCCCATAAATAGGGGAGCAAAGAGGAAGAGATTTTCAATTGCTAAACAAGGAAAGAAAGACCCGATCCTGCAAGCAAGAGGACCTTCCCAGAACTCCCAAAACAATGAGGGAAAACAATCATTTAGATATCTTGCCCATAGATCTGAGAATGCCAGCAGTTATTTTTATTGATTTTCCAGATTTCTTGTTGGAAACTAGTCCATTCCACCCCTTCAGTGAGATTTGGAGTGGGCTGAATGGATGGTATTTGTGTCTCACCATGGCTGCAGTCCTTTTACAAAGAATGATGACGTGTCGCCTGGGTGGCAGGGGGAAGGCAGACAGTCTTCTCAACCGGTGCCAGAATCCCATCCTCTGCTGTAGGAGTCTCTGCAATGCTCCTTACTGTAGACCGAATGTGAGAATTAGAAGATTTATTCCCATGACTTGCTGTGGCGAGTTTTTTCATTGATAGATTCTCATTTGTCTTGCCCAAGGACAAAGAAAGGGGAGAAGCCCCAAGAGAATACTAGGAAAAATCCATGGCTTCCTATGCTGGCTTTGGAGGGTTGCAGGATTCCAGCAGCAGTCCCATAACTATGAAATGCTAAGGAAAGGCTTCTTTCCACTGCGAAGCATGATTGGCTGATTTGGGTTTGAGAATAGGGCAATTCACTGCCACATGGTCATATCATTGCAACTTCAGCACTGAAAAGGAAGCCCCTCATTATTTAGGACTGCTTCCATGTGTGGTCATCTGCCTTCAACACAATGTTAGTTGGTTTTGACCTAATGAAGACAGCAGATGGTTGTGTACCAAAAGAGGAATTATGGGGCAGCTTGAGATAATGTAAGCTGCTCAATACCAATCCCTTACTAGATAAAATTGAGAAGATGGTTAGAAAAGATCTTGAACTGGGTGGTCAATCCAAATAATGAGGACGCTGCTGCCCTTGTTCAAACAAGGATCATGCGCTTGCGCTGGCTACCATTCTTTAGGACATTGGATAGATTGGAAAACTTCCACCTTAGTCAATTCTATAGAGGAATCCTATTCTTGAATGGCAAATCCATCATGGTCTTGCCCTTATCCATATTTGAGCTTATCGGGCTGCCCTATATGTAGGCCAAGGATTCCTCTCTACAAGATTTTTGAAGCTCTATTAAAGAAAAAGCTTGACAGTGTGGAAGTGTACGCCCTTGTTGATAGTGGTTGTGGAGGCTGAGGTTTGAAGGTTAATGATATCATTGAGGTGTGCATTTGAGTAGCTTGCCACTTGATTGACATGAAAATTTCTATTGCGAGCAAGCTTACTTTAATGGGCACTTTGGTTGCCTGTGAAATCGGTCATAATGGCACTGAGTATGAATTTGCCACTCTTTTGGAGAATGACACGATAAAAAATGTGCAAGATGCCTGGGATAAGAAGGAAGACTTTTTTTGTGGCATGTTGCTCATTTTACACATGTTGGACTTTTTTGGATATCCAGTGATCATCCCCTTGCTTGGCACCATGTGTGCAAATACCTCATTTTTACTATATTATCTCTATAGTGCCAAGAAATTGACATTGCATGCCACTACACCCTGATGGATCAATGGGTGAACTATTTTATAGCAAAATGTTAAGTTGCCGGTCCTGGTACGGGTTCGGGTACGGATACGGGGTTTGGGTACGTGGATACGACAATTTTTTTTTGGCTCGGGTACGGTACGACAACATATATATATTAATTATATATTTAAAACTCTTAAGACTAAAAATTAAAAACAGTAATACTCATAATTGCCAATAAACAAAATAATAACATATCTAAATACCTTATAACTTGCAATAAGGAGAATAGTAAATACTCATGAATTGAAATTTAAAATTTAGTGATTTCTCAAAGAGTCAAATGTCAATACAAAATGAAAATTACAATCAATATTCTTATTCATTGTTCAATAAGCATCATATTGGTCTTCATCAAAAGCATTATAGTCAACATTTGGTTCAACTTCATTTGAACCACAATCAGTTGGAACACCACTCCACTAGCCATGTTTGTGTCATGCGTAGTTGTCTCATGGTCCTCATTGATAGAGACTTCTACAAGCTGTGTAGCAGTAGCATCTAAGTCGACACACTCAGGAGTTAGATCCCAATTTCTTGTCACCCCCTCATTGTAATCAGGGTTCTTATGTGACAAGAGACGCAAGTTGGAGTGCACAAAGACCAAATCCTTAACCTTTTTTGCACCTAATTGGTTCTGTTTAACTGAGTGGATAAAGGAGTATGTACTCCAATTCTGATCAACTGAAGATGAACTTGCAACCTGTTAAATTTGCATACCATACAACTTACAAGTTACAAACTTACAACATTTACAATTACAAAATTATAAAACATAAATTATAAATTAATAAAATTAATATATAGTAGGGAAAGAAAAATGAGGAAGGTAATTTAAAAAAATAAAAAGATGCATACATGAGATAGAATTTTTATTGCAAGAGGTTGAAGGTGAAAATAATCTTGGCCTTGTAGGTACCACCATTCATGAGCATCTTTCTTGTACTTGTCTTGAAGAGCGAAAGCATCTTGATTCTTTGAAGATATGAACTTGCCAAACTCACTTGAGACAATTCTCTCTAAATCTCCATCTGGAAATAGTCTTTTGAATGCAGTTTTGTACCCAACAACAACCTCTTTATCTCTATATAGTTCCACCCTCCTCTGTAGGGAAAGTATCTCTTTGCTATAATACTTTGGAGACAAAGCAAATGCTAAGAGATGCAAGGGTGTGGTCATCTTATTCCAACGCTAAAAAATGATCCTACCTCATGTAAGGACAAAATCCACATGTCACCTCCAAATGGGACATGAACTCTCTCACAAGAAGACAAAATACACAAAAGATGAAATAGTGAATACATACAAAAGTATTAAAATGGACATTAGCAGTGCAAGGTTGAGACACCTCTTTCCAACATTCTCCCACTTGTCAAACACCTTGCAAGAGCAAAAGGGAAATATTCTAACATTGAAATCTAACTGCTAGGGGCCGTGAGGCGCATAGACTCACTACACCACCTGAACTTATTTGTGCTCATGGGCGTTGTCAAAAAATCTGCAACATTCATCAAAGTATCAGGCTTCTCCAACATCATCCTCCCATTGTCCTTGCATGAAAAGTCGGGTTCTTTGCCAGACATATGGTATGCAAATTGTCACATAGAACTATAATAGCACCTGGATCTAGCCCCACATTTGAACTCAATCTCTTAAGCCAGATATCTTCCTTACAAGCATGAGTAGTTGCCATGTACTCTACTTTTGTGATGGACAAAGTGACGACGACTTGCCGCTTACTCACCCAACTGATAGCACCACCAAACATAGGGAAAACATATCCATTGGTGGATCTCTTGTTGTCAACATCTCTAGCCCAATCTGAATCCACAAATCCACGAATAAACACCGGATGTCTGGCCCTTGTAGAATAACCATGATAACACATGGAATATTCAGAAGTACATTGTAAATACCTGAAGATCCTCATCACTGTATCCCAATGTACTCGTCCAAGATTAGCCATGAAATGGTTAACGACCCCCATTGCTTGGGCAATGTTTGGTCTTGTGTAGACCATAGCATACATCAAACTCCCAACAACACTAGCATACGGTACTTTGCTCACATCCTCCATCTCACTAGGAGAAGTCAGACATTGTTCAACTAATAACTTTGTCCCCATCATAATAGGGACACATAACGACCTGCAAGTTGACATGCTAGATCTCTACAACACTGAGTTCACATACTTACTCTGGCCCAACTAAAGTTTTTTGTTAGCTCTTTTCTAATCTCCATCCCGAAGATGTACTTGGCTGCCCCTAAGTCCATCTCAAACTGTGTTGATAGATGAGATTTTAATTCACAAATCAAACCCTTCCTATTACCAAAAAACAACATATCATCAACATATAATGAAATAATGAGAAAATGATCACCATCCATCTTGTAATAGATGCAATGATCCGATTTGGATCTCAGAAATCGCAAACCCAACACAAGAATCTAACTTTTGGTAACACATCCTAGGAGATTGGTTAAGACCATACAAAGATTTCAACTTATAAACCGTATGCACTTTACACTTTTCAATAGAGTGCTTTGGCTGTGACATATAAATCTCTTCCTCCAAATCACCATGAAAGAAAGTTGTCTAGACATCCATCTGCTCAACCTGAAGATCATATGCAGTAGCAATAGATAATAGAAATCGAATGGATGCTAGCTTAGCAACTGGGGAGAAAATCTCACCATAATCAATTTTCTCAACTTGGGAATATCTCTTCGCAACCAATCTCTCCTTGCACTTCTCAACACTACCATCTCAACTGATTTTCTTCTTGAACACCCATTTGCATTCAATGGGTTTACATCCATTAGGCAAAGGTGTTGGACCCCATGTATCATTTTTCTTTAATGCAACCATCTTATCCATGGCCACTTTCTAGAAATCTGCATCATTCATACCCATAGCCTCCTTTACAGTCCTAGGCTCATTAGTGTTAGTAATCAAAGCAAAAATACATCTCCAATCAGAAGGAGTATACCTATTTGATTGCCATTTAAGCCGAGTGGACCTCCTCAAAGGTTGAGGTGGAGGTTCTATCCCTTCTTCTAAACTCTATGAACTATTTGAGCTCTCCTCTTCTTAACGTCCTTTGTGGGCTTCTAGTTCAACTTTTTCAGTCTTGGGGGTAGTTGAACCACATCTTCCTTTTTGGCTGCAAAATAATGGAAGAAGGCTTAGCTTCTCTAGAGATAACACTTCTGCTATCCAAAACTTTTCTTTCCTTTTCACATCAATACCATAATCGATGAAGATACATTTAACAACCTTGTTCTACAACTTTAACCTCTTCTCCTTAGGCACATGTGCATATGCCTTGCAACCAAAAACTCTAAGATGTGTCAATGATGGCTTGTTTTCCAACCATGCCTCCAGAGGTGTCTTCTCAACAAGAGTTGATGAAGGAGACCTGCTAATTGGCTAACAAGCCATAGCAACTGCTTCCGCCCAGAACTTTTGTTCGAAGCTAACCGTCACTAAGCATACTCCTAGCCCTCTCCATCAATGTTCTGTTCATTCTTTCTACAACTCAATTTTGTTGAGAGGTGTACAAAGTTGTCTTATGTCTTCCTGTTCCATGATCTTTACAGAACTTGTTGAAGTTCGTGGAACGAAACTCATCGCCATTGTCAGTCCTCAAAATCTTAATCTTTTTACTAGTTTGATTTTTGACAAGAACCTTAAACTCTTTAAACAGACTAAAGACTTCAGATTTACTCCTAAAACATCAATGAAAGATACATAATAAACCTTCTATTGTAGTCATCAATGAAAGATATATAATATATTAAGATATTCCTCTAGAATCATCTATTTTTAGTTAATGGTCAGAACCATGTAAGTGTAACGGTCATGTAATAATATCTTGGATCGTGTGTCGATCCTTGGCAGTTTCTAAATATAGAAATGTGCCTGTTATTGTACATCTTGTAACCTATATATTGAGCACTCGCTCATTGTTAATATCATCCAATAATTTACCAATTACCTGTGTAATATGGTATCAGAGCCACAGAACGGAAAAAGTCGTTTTAAAATTTTTTTTCCTCTGGTTCTCTTTTCTCTGTGTGCTTCAGTGAGATCGCGTTTTTTTTAAGACTGGAGGTGTTATTTTTCCTGGTCACGGGTTACTTCGGAGGTCGCGATTTTGTGTTTTTCGTCTAGCATTTCACTTTGTTTTGGACGTCTTGAGGCTGCCTGACCGCGACCCTTTCTGGTCACGTTTTTGCCGAATCGCGATTTTTTTTGCTGTGTTTTTTTTACCTCCGGATTCCGGGCGGCATTTGTTGTATCTTTGTTAGCGATTTCCAGCATTTGGTTTTCTGTGGTTGCCGTCGTAAATTCTTGCAGACGCGTTTTTACCAGTCGCGTGTTTTTCTTTTGAAGGTCTCTGTGTATTTGGATCGAGATTTTCATCTTGGCCGTGAGTTTAGTGTGTTTTGGGTCACATTTTTCTGGTGTAAATCGCGATTTGAAGTCTACACATGCATTTCTGGTCGATCATGGCTGCCATGGCCGCCTAGAGCTTCTGTATTTTTTTCGACTAGGGTTTTACCTTTCACTTTCAGTCGATATTTTTTTTTGATCACAGATTCCTTCTGGGTTTTTCGAGATCTTTTCTGGGTTGGCTCCAGATTTTTCCGGTTCTCTCGAAGTCCATGCCTCGTTTTTTGTGCCAGCAGATTTGTCTTGAAATCTGTTCCTGTACCTGCCTCAGTCCATTGAAATTTGTGCTTAAGGTTTCGTGCTTTTCCGCCTCTTCTCAGTACCTCGTTTTTCGTGCCTCGAAAAGCGTGCAAGATGGTGAGTTTGAACAACATCATGTTGGAAGGCAGTCAGCGATTTAATGGCAAAAATTATAACACTTGGAAGCAGCGAATGATGACCATTTTTGAATATCGCTGCCTCGCTCAGATCATAGACGGCACTACCACTCGTCCTGCAACAGCGGGTAAAGACCAGGATAAGTTTGACAAACAAACTCGTGAAGCAGTCATGCTCATTAAGTTGTCAGTCACAGATGATCAGCTACCTCAAATTCCGGCTGGAAAAACAGCGAAGGAGATTTAGGACCATCTGAAGGGTTTGCATGAAACCTCCGACAAGAGCCGTGCGTTCTTCCTAAAAAATATACTATTTTCTATCATGATGGATGAGAAGACATCTTTGCAGACGCACCTGAACAAGATCCAGGAGATTAGAGATCAGCTGGTGGCTATTGGTCGAAAAATGGAGGAAGAAGACCTGGTTGTGATCACTTTGAAAAGTCTACCCAAGTCTTATGAACATTTCATTGAGACTCTCAACATTACATCAACTAATGTTGATCTGAAGTTTCCAGAACTCTGTACTATCCTCTTGCAGCAGGATCGCTGGAAACAACAATTTGGTAGTAGTGCTTCTTTGTCCTCTTTAGAGCAGGCTTTTGCAGCCAAGTTTCAGGCTCAGAATAAAGGCAAAAGTCAGCCTCCACAGCAGAATCAGTCAGCGCCATCTCAGGACAGCGTTAAGAAGAAGAACATTCAGTGTAACTACTGTCACAAGTTTGGACACCTTAAGAAAGATTGTCGCGCACGTATCGCTTCTGAACAAAAGAAGCAGGGAGGGTCTCAGCAGAAGGCCAACAGTGCGGAGCACACTAAGCAGAAGGAGTCTGCGTTTTACGCCTTCATGGCTAAAACCCCTGCAGACCATGCAAAATCCTCTGCCTGGTACATTGATTCAGGTGCTTCGCGTCACTTCACTCATTGTCGTGACTGGTTTACAGAACTCTCCCCTTTCAGTGATTCAGTGGTCTTCGGTGGTGGAGAAGTGTACACAGTTGCCCGGAAGGGCACTGTTCAGCTTCAGTCTGGTGGGAGGAAAATCATATTTCTCAACGTATATTATGTTCCTGGTATGGAACTTAACTTGTTTTCAGTCAGCCAGATCATGAAACATTCTCCACACCTTGATGTGGTGTTCAACACTCACAAGTGCTCAATCATCGACCGGGAGACGAAATGCACTGTCGCTGTTGGCATTGAGGACCATGGTCTTTATCAACTTGTGGATTCGGATGGTCCTCCTGAATCAGCCCTAGCAGCTCGACACTCTTCGGTTACTAGTCTCTGGCATCAACGGTATGGGCACCTGAACGTGCACTACCTGTCTCAGCGCTCCCGGCAACACCTTGTAGATGGGCTCCCTGAGATTCAGTCTCAAAACTTAAGTGTGTGCAGATCCTGTCAAGCTGACAAACAACACCACACTCCTTTTCCGACTGGTGACTCCTGGCGTGCATCCAAGGTACTTCAACTTGTCCATGCTGATATTTGTGGACCTATGAATACTCCTGTTATTGGATGTAAATACTTTTTACTATTTGTTGATGACTTTAGTAGAAGAATGTGGGTGTACTTTCTTAAGCAGAAATCAGAAGTGTTTTCATTTTTTCAGAAGTTTAAGGCCTTAGTAGAAAAAGAGTCTGGGTGTCCCATTGTCACTCTTAGGTCAGATAATGGAGGGGAATTTTGTTCCAATGAGTTCTCCAGCTTCTGTGATACACATGGCATCAAACGCCAATTGACCACACCTTACACTCCACAACAGAACAGTGTTGTAGAGCGATGCAACTGCACTATAACTGAGTTAGCACGTTCCATGATGGAGCACAGATGTGTTCCTAAGAAATTTTGGGCAGAAGCAGTTTTCACTGCAGTTTATCTTCTTAACAGGTCTCCGACCTATGCAGTTAAGGATAAAACTCCTGAAGAAGCCTGGACTGGTCGCAAGCCGCAGGTCAGTCATTTGAAGGTTTTTGGCTCTCTTGCTTATGTTTGGATTCCAGATGCCAAGCGCTCCAAACTGGATTCCAAGAGTCAGAAACTCATGTTCACAGGGTACAGCGACAACCACAAAGCCTACAGGCTAATTGAGATTGAGACAGACCATCTCATCTTCAGTCGTGATGTGGTTTTTGATGAAGAGCGAGGACCTTTTTTCTCTCCCTCTTTTGTGCAGTAGTCTGAGGATCAGCCTTTGAAGGCTTCTGACCTGGGTGTTTGTCTTCCATTAGGTCCACCTGATGGGAGGGATGTTGATCCTTCCTCAGACTCTGATTCCAATGAGTCTCAGCCTACCATTCCTGAGGATGATGCAGAACCTTTTTCTGATGCACCTGTCCCAGATCCAGAACCTCTTGTTGAACCTGATGTTGGCCCCTCTACCCGTCGTCCAAAATGGTGGTTGAAGACGATTGCCGATCTTCATGGTGATGAACTTGTTGAGGGTAGATCCTCCCGGAATAAGAGCAAACAATAGCATACAGTAAACTTTGCTCTCATGGCCAATCTGCACAGTGTCTATGAGCCTCAGACTTATTCAGAGGCTAAAGGTATTCCCGAGTGGGATACGGCGATGGAATCAGAACTCCAGAGCCTTCAGAAGAATCACACTTGGGTCCTCTCTGATCTTCCTCCAGGGAAGAAACCCATTAGTTGCAAATGGGTGTATAAAGTTAAGTACAAGGCTGACGGAACCCTGGACAAGTACAAAGCACGGCTTGTTGCTCGGGGTTTCTCACAGAGAGAAGGCATCGACTACGAGGAGACCTTTGCTCCTACCGCCAAGATGAGCACCATACGGCTTGTCCTTGCCTTAGCCGCCCAGTTTTGATGGAAAGTCCATCAGATGGATGTGAAGAGTGCATTCCTCAACGGTGAGTTGCAGGGAGAAGTCTACATGACGCAGCCTCCTGGTTTCAAGGTTGCCGGTCAAGAACATAAAGTCTGTAGGCTGGTCAAAGCACTTTATGGCCTGAAGCAGGCTCCTAGAGCATGGTACATCAAAATTGATAAATACCTCACAGAACATGGCTTTAAGAGGAGTCCATCTGACTCAAATCTGTATAGCAAACACACTAGCAGTGATATCCTGTTGCTTGTTGTCTATGTGGATGACTTGCTTATTACTGGCAGCTCGGCACACTTCATCAATAAGATCAAATAGAACCTGTGCACTGCCTTTGATATGACAGATTTGGGACTTTCTCACTATTGTCTCGGTGTTGAGGTTTGGCAAACTCAGAATAGCATCTTCATCTCTCAGTCGAAATATGCTCGCAGTCTTCTGGAAAAGTTCCGCATGTAGGACTGCAAACCAGCCTCCACCCCTATGGAAAAGGGCCTTAAGCTGTCAGCTAAGTCCGACTCCCCAGTGGTTGATGAGTCTCTGTTCAGACAACTAGTAGGCAGTCTTATCTACTTAACTGCTACTAGACCAGACATTAGTTTTGCATCAGTTTTGTAGTCAGCTACATCTCCAGATTCTTGACAGCCCCCAAGGCTGATCATTGGGTAGCGGCTAAGCATGTGCTACAGTATGTGAAGGGTACATCTGACTTTGGTATCCTTTACACAAGGAATTCTGATCCCAGCCTTCGGGGCTTCACAGATTTAGATTGGGCAGGTTCAGTTGATGACAGAAAATCAACTTCTGGGTATGTGTTCAGTTTGGGATCCTGTGCCGTCACATGGACAAGTAAGAAACAACAGGCTGTGGCACTCTCCTCAACAGAAGCTGAATATCGAGGTGCAGTAAAGGCAGCATGTGAGGCAGTTTGGCTTCGCCGGATGCTTGCAGATATGCAACTATCTCAAGCAGGACCAACTCCCTTGTTCTGCGACAATTAGGGAGTTCTCAAACTTGCCAAGAATCCGGTCTTCCATGAGAGAACCAAGCACGTCGAGACACACTGTCACTTCATCCGATTGCTGGTTGAAGACCGCACAGTTCAGTTGCTATATGTTTCCATTGAGGATCAGACAGCAGATATTCTCACCAAGTCCTTGAGTCCTGACAAGTTTGTAAAATTTAGGGGGTCTCTTGGTGTTGTTAATAGGTTGATCATTAAGGGAGGGTATTAAGATATTCCTCTAGAATCTTCTATTTTTAGTTAATGGTCAGAACCGTGTAAGTCTAACGGTCATGTAATAATATCTTGGATCGTGTGTCGATCCGTGGCAGTTTCTAAATATAGAAACGTGCCTGTTATTGTACATCTTGTAACCTATATATTGAGCACTCGCTCATTGTTAATATCATCCAATAATTTACCAATTACTTGTGTAATATAATAAACATATTTTTAAATCGAAGGAACATTAACAAGACCAAAAACATCAGAATGTATCAAGTCCAATACCCCATAAGATTTATGAGATCTAGAATAAAACTGAACATGATTTTGTTTTCCATATATGCAATGCTAAAAAAAATCAAACTCAAGGTTTTTATTTTTCATGGTCCGTAGATCCTTCTCACCAATGTGACCAAGCCTCTAGTGCCACAACATTGTTAGCAGAAGTGAATTTTTTTGTGAATTTTGAATGGATGATTACTATATTCTTATATAGTGTATTCACTTTTGCTTTCCAATCTGACTGATCAGCATACTGTAGTTTGTTTTTTAAATTTTCCCTCATATATCAGCATACTGTAGTTCAAGCCTATATCATAGCTAGTAGGATCCCTTGGTCATTCAAAATAATGTCTTATCATGTTTCCTAGCCCTTCCCTAAAGTGTATTATTTAGAAAAAAAAAAGTTCACATTAGATTTTGCATCATTATGCTAAACAAACAAGTTTCCACCCCATGCTTAAGTTAGAGACCATTTAAGGGAACACACAAGATTGGTTCACAATGTTCTTCTAAGCTTATACATCCAGCTCTACACCATGATTAAAATTGGGGAAACATATTGCAGGCAAACATAATTAAATTTCTCTTGAGATGGTCTATCAACGTACATGAATAACTACTTCAGTTACTCATTCATAACTCTATTATTTAGAATTAGAACCATGCAAGCATACCCACATAACACATAGGTCGCTAATGTCTTTTCAATATAATGCTAAATTACACATGCATGCTGTGTTGAGATTTCATTTGTCTCTTGATTCTATGCTTAACTTGAATACTCAATTAATTCATCTGTATGCTATCACTATTGCCAATATAGATGTACATAACCAAAGAATAACCCTTAATGTTTTCCAGTCAATGCTCTAGTTAGTATCCAACTAAGAGTTTTCCTAGAATTACTTGCCCTAGGTTGTATAATGATTTTAATCTGAGGTAATCATTCATGCATCAAGGCTTTCAAGACATTTCCAATGGAGTAAATGAGTAGGTATCATCATGCAAAAATGAGGTTGTATTCACACAATTACATCTTGGAGCAAAATTATTATAACTTGGTCAAAACACAATATTTTTCTGGCTTCTAATATGGAAATGAAAGAAGACTTAAAGTACTACAAAACCCAGAAATGTTTTTGCACAATATACAACGGTTTATGAACAGCAAAAGGTCTAAGGATCTACATGACAGGCTGCTGCAAAACTGATGTAAAACAGTTCACTAAATTTATTAATATAAAATGATAGACATATGATCCAGAGCTAAAATTTAATGGGTTTTCGTAATTATTAGTTCAGTACAACATATCCAAAAATTAGGCAAATCTAGTTGATCAATTAAAATTTATGATCAAAACTCTGCTGTCTACTATCTCAACAGTAAACTGTTGTAAAACAGTCCCATAGATTTGATCATATAGAACGATAGAAATATAATTAAATGATAAAATCGAAAAGATTTTTCTATTACATAGATCCGAACAATATATCCAAAAATTAGGTCAACCCAGTTGACCAATTAAAAGTTATGAATAAAACATTGCTGTCCTCTATCTCAAACAATAAAATTTACAAGTAATAAAAAAGTGCAAATGCTTTTCAAATACACAAATAACACATAAAGAAGATTCTTCTCTCATACAAAATCCAACAATCATATTGTTTTAAATATCCACAAAGAATTACTATCACTATCCAAATTAGGGCTCAAAAGCCTACCTCAATGCTTCTACCAAGTTAGAAGAAACTTTGATCCAGTTTCTTCTACCCTTCTGTCCAAGCTCCTAAGCTCTTCCAAACCCTTCTCTTCAGAAAATGATAGGATCTTTTTTTTCATAGTAGAAAGAAAAACAAACAGAAGACTATTTTTAATAGAAGAAAGAAAATCAAGAGACCACACCTCCAAAACATGCAAGGTGAGTGAATAATAAACTTTGTGAGAGGGAAGAGGGAAAAGAAATATAACTCTAGAATCTTCAAAAACTAGGATAGTGTAACTCCCAAAACTCGTCACTTTTTATTTTAGGCACTTTTCACCCTCTAGATGTCTCCAGAGCATCTTTTAATCATAAAAACATAGGTCCCACTAATAGATAATTAATATAGGGGTATAATTTTACACAATAATAAAGAAAATAACACTTAATGACTCTTGAAACTTCCTCTCAAGTTCAAATCCAAGGTTTAACACTTAAGAGAATTTTAACCACACCCCATACAAAATAATAAAGATATAATAAGAATTATAATTAATACATTCACACTCACAACACTTACAACATGATGACCTTAATCCTCTCTTAGGATAAAGCCTAGGTATACTGGATAAATATAACAATACATTTAAATAATAATACTTAACTGTTAATTAACTATCCAAGTCATATTTTATAAGTTATAATCACAGTCTAACTGAATTATTGTAAAACAATATCAATTAATATAATGTAAATTTATCAAATAAATTCATATAACAATAATATTTTATACAACAAAATTTATTTATAATAATAAACAAACATCTCTCATTTAAATTATACACAAGATCAAATTATATGAATAATAATTTTTAGACTAGCTAAATTTTTTATTTTAATCAATCATCTCCTAATAATAAAATCTTAATTAAATATGCTTAAAAAAATCTAGACAAGAATTTGGAATAAGATGTCAAAAATTGAGGTAAGACTTACTATCCTCGCACTCCTCCGCTGAGTCCAATTATCCATTTATTTCTTCTATCGCCCTCGTGGAATCCCATTCCCTTCGTAATCGGTACTCAAGGAATAATAAATACTCCGCTGAAATGGCTCTAGAAACTTCCAGCAAATACGCTAGGCATGAGTAACACCAAGTCTCCATTCTTTCAGCGTGCTCACAACCCACGCCCCAAAAAAGAAATTGACCTCCATTAAGGCATGATAAATTGCAATTGTCCGATATTAAAGTTTCAAATGTTCTGGTCAGCATGCTCGTAAAATAAGGAAACACTGACAAGCCATGTGATTTGATCTATAACTCCACACACCAAAAATAGGCATAACCTCATGTGAAGGTGAACATAAACTATGCATATTATGTAGAGGCATATCACTACTAATGCATCAACCAAGTGACCTAATAATATGAGCACTTTACTGTGAGATATAGAATCATTTTCATTATCACTATAATTTGTTATTGAGAAGTGGGATCATCATTAGCACCATCACGTGATAAATAACATAAAGCATCACCACTACTAGGAGGATCTTTATTAAATAAATAATCAAGGGAAAAATACTAAATATCCTCATCATTAGTTGTAGAATCAATATCACATAAATTTTAAACCCTAGATGTACTGATAGAAGAGAGGGTTAAAGAATTAAATGCATCATGAACTATAGCATCATGACATAGGATCATAATGATGCATAGATAAGTCCATGGGATCTTCTAATGAAAGGCCACTACAAAGTGATAAATGAACATCACAAGACAAACATGTTCTAGGCAATAAAATCATGTGTCAATGCCATAAGTGAACTATAAATTATACAAGATGAATCAAATCATTGCAATGCTATATCAATTAATGTAAGTCAAATTCACTCATGAAGAAAATATCATTATATATGTACTCATAATTTTCAAGCAAGAATGTCTTAACATATAAAGATGAAGCATTAGTACTATCAAAGTAATTAAGCAATAACTCATCGTTAAGAGAAACAAGATCATCATGTAATGTAGTATGAATCAAGAGAACTAATGAAATATCATCTTAAGAAACAACCAAAAGCTCCAAAAGCACCAATTAGAAAACCAGAAGTGAAATTAAAAGAACATAACCAATTATGATGAACTCTAAATCAGGCAATTCTTCTTTAGCATCTAGATTCTCTGGATTACCATGATAAACCAAGGCACTATTCTAACACAAACATGTTGACAATTCATTCCAAGCATACTCACCAAGAAAATAAACATCTTGAAAGTCCTCATTAGATAAATCATCAAGAAATGAGGAAGAATCATCATCATCATTAAGTATAACATCATTACGTGAATCAAGATCCCTAGATGAGTCATAAAGAGTGGGTTAGGCGGCTTTACAGTTTTGAAGGGATCTATAATATTTCAAGAATGTTGTAATGCCCTTTCTTCTCAAAGATCCTTGCAAGTTCCTTTGTAATACCTTGAGTGTAAGGTAAGAAGACCTTCTAATCATCCATGTCTTTGTCAGTCTTGGAAGCTCACTTATAGCCTTTATGGGCCTCTTTTAGCTTTGCATAACTCAAGACTTCTTAAAAGAAATAGTAAAACAACATTTTTGTCAAAAGGATTTTCATGCACTCGAAAATGGAAACACACCTGTAAAAATTTATGCAAGGTTGCCACTTGAATTCTTGATTGGCACACCCAACCAAAAAGGAAAGAAGACTATAACCAAATGCATAGAAATTAAAGAGGCAGGGAGCTCTACATTAAATGGTTAATAAGGCACTATACTTGCTAAGGGTTTTACAAATTGGGTAGCAAGCTAAGTGGGCTTGATTGTGGTGGAATATTGATGGTTAATTGTGCTTGAGCTAGAGTAGCACCAAAATGGGGGACCTCTTAGGTAGTCTTGGTGTTTTAACCCCTTAAACGTCACCTAAATGTAATTAGTGCTGCGTTGACCATTCAAGCTCATGAGAGCTAGGTTCATCTGAATCTGTACGCATGGAATACGTGATAATGAAATTGACTTGACACTAACATAGTTGATTCCCCTTAAAATGATATGACATAATGATGTACAATGAAAAAAAAACAAATCTTACAAATGCAAGAGCTAAGGAGTTCCAAAATGAATGGTCCATAAGGCATGATATTTGCTGAAGGTTGGATAATGTGGAAGCAAGCTAAGCGGGCCTGAGTGTGAAGGAAATTCCATGGTTAAGTGTGATGGAGCTGTAGCAGTGCTGGAATAAGTGAGCTTCCATGAAGTTCTAGTGTGTCATTCTTCCATCCATGCTCCTAAGAGATAGCTTCTTCTGAGTAACTACTCATAAGATGTGGGTCAATGCGATTAACTTGATACTAACGATTTCTTTAGTTACTATGAAGAACACTCTAGTTAAAAGATTAGTTGCAACATCATATACTCAGCAGATTGGTGTTGTAGATAAAGAATCAAACGATAGTTTGGGTGATTTGAATTTTTGAAGTATGCTATTGTAATGTCCCCATTTTTCCGAGTGATCACCTAATGGAGTTGGTTAGCCTATTCTATTCCCGTAGGCTAAGCAGGAGGGCTAAGGGAATAACCTAATTGATTAAATATCATATATAGTCAATTTTATTAGGGCAAATTGATGATGAGAGATGGATTTGTATATTTTTGTGAGTTTATTGGTGAAGTTAAAATAATAAAATAATTTGCCCTAGAGATGAGCGACCAAGGAGAGAGAAAAAAAAGAATGAAAGGAAGAAGAAAATAGATGGAAATGCCTTTGAAGATTTTGAGGAAAAATAAATATAATTTCCCTTGAGGTGGACGACCTAATTGAAGGTCAAAAACATGAAATACTAAATGCCTAGATGGTTAGCTACTCTTGGAGGATGGAAAAGAAAAAATAAGAAAAATAAGATACCTTGTCTAGGTTGGCCAAGATGGAGGAAGAAAAGATAAAATAAAATAATTTATTTGTGTAATTGGGCGCCTAGCATGAGGTCGGCCCTATGAGGGAAAAGAATAAATTAAATAAAGGAAATTGCCATGAGGAGGTCGGCCTTGAGGAGTTTACTTTGGAGGACTATAAATAAAGAATGTTTTGAGGTCATTTGATCATCATTCACATCATATTTTCTCGAGTTTTTACTCTTTGGCTGCAACTTAGGTTGGGCTTTCATTCCAAGGATGAAAACCCTTGCGAATGTGGTGAGTTGGACAAAACCCTAGCTTGTGGAGGACTCATCATGGAGTTCTACTTGTGCTTCATTGGCGACATTTGGAGGAGTTGAGCATCATTGCAAATTCAGATTTGAAGATCAGTTTTGGAGCAGCACTTTGGTGGCATTTTGTGAGCATATTGTATTAGGATTTACCCTAATTTGGGCGCCACATTTGGAGCAGACTTGTGTGCCCATCTTGGAAGGCGATTTTGGCTTGTTTGGAGCAGCAAAACCCTAGGTATACTTCATGGAGGATTTGCCCAGCTAGGGTTGGATATTTGTCATCTATTTTGCATCTATTTGGTATGTACTATCATATTTTTAGGTCTGATTTATAAAGCAAAAATCTGGGCATTGTTTGGCATGTTTGTGCCCTAGAATTTATTGTAAAAATCAGTCCAGAATATTCAGATTTGTAGCAGCAGAGTTTTCTACAGAAAATCAGATTTATTTGTTGCAATTGGATGCCCTACATTGTGTTTTCATGGTGGATTTTCATGTTTGTTATGAATATCTGTTGGTAGCATCATTTGCCATGTTTATTTGTCATGTTTGGGCAATTGTTTGTTCACTGTGATAAAATGTTTGAAATCAGAAAATAAAAATCAGAATTCAGAAAATTAGGGTTTTGAGCAGAAAACTAAAATCAGAAAATTAGGGCAGTATTCAGAAATTCTAGGGAAGATCCCATTCGGGATAATACAGCTATAGGACACGAAGCTTGGTGCCAGCTTTTACTTGGCTTTGATTTTGTTGTTTGTTTTATAGAGAAGGAAAAATCATGTAGGAAGTTGTAAGTAATATTTGTTTGAACAACTTACGTTTATTTGTCAAAAGAAAATAGACAAGCTAGATGATTAAAGACATAAATGGCCATGTTTGTCTTGCTGGTTTTACAGATTCAGAACCCCCATGGTCAGTAGATTTTACTAGACCAAGTTTAGTGATTACTTCATTCTGTGTTAAGGAACAGTTTCTTGGGTGGGTAAGAAACATATGCACTTTCAATGAACATCTACGAAGGTACAGTAAAGGGCATATTTAGGAGAAACTTTTGAAACAACTTTCTTATCTGTTATACTGAAAGTGTGGTGATCCAGACAAAGAATCCAGGATTTCATTTGAAAGGGTAAAATTTAAGGTTGACCATTATTTCATTAGAGAATAAATATGGAGAAATTTGTGAAGGATGAAGTTGCACATATTGAACAAAGAGAACCTTGTAAAGTTCAGGACTGTATTTGGTTTAATAACAAAAGCAGTGGCCAGGAAGGGAAGGTGTCAGGAAATTTTTGCCATTTTAATTTTTAGAATAAATAGATGATAGGGAGGGTAGCAGCATTTGGATAACCATAACTCTGGATTTGGGAGAGTACTTATGTCCCACAAACTAAAAATCAAAATGCAATGTAGTGACCAGAACAAGAGCACACGTGCATTCTGTTTGTAATTGTTGCATCTATATATGGCTATAATAGATAGCCTACATCAAAATTTTGAAAACTGAAACGTGCACATGTTACTGTTTCGGAATTCTATGATTTTTTTAAATGTTTAAGAGTTTGTAGGCATGAGTTTTCCACAGTCCATGAAATAAGAGAGAGTGCTTCTGGATTAAACTGTGTATGTTTATGCTTCGACGTTTCGGATCATACTCAATGATCCATCATCAGGAAGAGGAGAGTTTCAAGCTTTTTATATATTTACAAGCTTTTTTGAACCAAAGAAACATATCCACTAGTTGTGAATTTCACTCTACTATAATATCAAACTATATTTAGTTACATTAATTACTTTGTTTTTCTCAATGGACAATGCAAATGATTTTGGATAAGTTCATTTTTTTACATGTTTGTACTTTCTGTGTACACTGGGACGTAATTACTTAGTAGTAGAAATTCTAATGAAATAATTGTTATTCCTGCAGAATAAAGTTGCAGGAGGTGCAGGCATTTAAAGATCACCTTGTAGTATATGAGCGTGATAATGGTCTAGTTAAAGTAACTATTTATCATCTTCCACCTTTTGGGGAGGCTATTACAAGACTTTATGGTGGGCAGACTATTGAGTTTATCGAACCAATATATTTAGTCTCATCTATGGAATCACAGTTCAATTCTCATGTACTACGATATGAATATAGCTCATTCCGTACACCTCAAAGTGTTTATGACTATGATATGAACACTGGAAAGTCAGTTTTGAAGAAGGTTAAACCGGTATGCTATTTATCTTATGTATTTTTTTGGTAATTGATGGTATATGTTCAATTTTTTGATCCTTTTAATGTAATGCCAAATCTGTTTCAAGGCAAGGTTAGCTTTAATTGTTTGAATTTATATTGTTTCTCAAATAGATCGTCATTTTAAAATACATACTTCCTATTTACCATCTGAATTTGACATTAAGATAAACTCTTAATACATAAATTACTCAAAATAGCACTTGATAGATGAAGTAAGGAAAATTCAAGTTATCTACAGACTGGTGCATGTTCCCAAATGGCAAACCATTAATGACACATGCAGGCTTGAGAATCAAGTTCTAAGCTTCTGTGTAGAAAGCCCAAAAAGAGTCCTGTATACAGAAAGAGTTCTTACATCTAAAACATAAGAACAGACTAAGAGATACTGACAATGTAAGATGTAGGTTTTTGCCAACTGTAAAGGTATATTACATCTTGAAATGCAAGCTAATATTACTTTTACGTTTGATGTTCCATTATTTCTAATAAATTGTTTGTTTCAATACTTCTATTTTAATTTTATAGGTCCTGGGAGGATTTGACAAAGATAAATATGAAACTGTTCGAGAATGGGCAGAAGCTTCTGATGGGACAAAAGTGCCAATTTCTATTGTGTATAGAAGAGATTTAGTAAAACTAGATGGCACAGATCCTCTTCTTCTCTATGGATATGGCTCATATGAGGTATGCTTGCTTTGGGATCAGGTGATATTTGATCCACATGCATGTCTAAGTTAATCCCTACAATGCATTTCTTATGCTACCTTTTTTAAAGAAAATGATAAGTCATATTACACTAATAAAATTTGAGTCTTTCGAATCTCTGATCTGTAAAGAGGGAGGATATTTCACACCTTGCTTCATCGACATGAATCCTTTTTGACCTCAATATAAATTGATTAAAGAACTTGATGTTCTATTGCGAGAGAATAGAAAAACAGTTCCTAGGATACTATGTCCAGCAATGTAAGTGTGCTTAGAATTGTAAGGAATTATGCAATAACAAGTAAGAGAGCATAGAAATAAAGCAGTGTTCCAGGAGGGCTAGTCAGCCTGCACCATTTGGTGCCTAAAAATAAAAAATGTAACATTCTAAGGAAAAAAAGTGCTAAAACCCTCTGTAAAGCTAAAGTAGGAGGATTGTCATTGCACATTCAGCACATTGTATTTGGTTTTAAAAATTTCAACTTCTTATAGTTTGTTTAAATTATTTCAATATCCATCACTTCATCGTCCCCAAAACTCTGGAAAACTTTTTCTATACCCAAAACTATGTTCCCGTGTCCTTGCATCTTCTTGTCTTGGAAATTTGGAGAAACAATGGAAATAAGAGACAACAACAATGTAACTTGGAGGAATCCTAATTTGGGTAAAAACTCTTAGAAGAGTAAGTATTCAACTCCTCAAGCCATTATCTTTGGAGTTGTTACAAATAGTTTACTACCTTTTCAAGCCCTTCATGGATGCTCTCCCAAACACTTACAACTTCTCAATCTGCTGTCACACTCTCTCAGTCACACTATTACTGCACTAAGACTTATAGGCTGAAGCAATAACAGCTTAACTCAGTCAATTTTGCAATAACACTAAGAAAACTACAATTCTTACAAAATGACCTTTCTTGGAGATCTATACAGAAAAGAGAAGGGGACGTTGGAAAGAATCCCAAAAGATATAGGAGACCAAAACCATGGATTTTGGAATGCTTCAGCTTCCAAAAATGCCATGGACGTTGTCTTTTGTTTTCTGTCTGGGAAATTTTTTTGTATGGGATGAGTTCAACTGTGGAAAAAAATGTTAGACGATTTTGACTATGGTTGAACCCATCACCCATGCTCTTTTCTTGTTTAACTTCAATACCATGAGTGTTTGAATCACTCAGTGCACATCTTTTGTCCTGCCCTGACAATTAAATCTCTGCAACTTTTTTTCAGTTAATTTCTTTCCTAAATGTGTCATCTTACAAGTTTGAAGTGCAAGGATGAGTTGTGAGAATATTGTGTGACTATTTAGCTACTTACACTATAACTTTATTGATTCCAATTAGAAGACTTTTGGTCGTACAAAAGCTAGGAACACATTAGATGAAGAGCTAGGCCTGCCCCTTGTCTTTTCAGATCGACTTGCAATGTCCCTTAAAATTGAAGCTACAACCCTTTGGTTTGCTCTTGTTCTGGCTTAGCAGAAATACTAGGAGGAGGCTCACATTCACAACTTTTCTCAACTTTTAAAAGAAGTGAAGACATTTTGCTACTAGCATAAATCAACTTCTTCCCATGTTGAGCACTTATCAAGAAGATCCTTGAACTACTCTCATAAGCATTGATGCTAATGCTCTTACCATCTTTCATCAACTTATATTGTCCTCCTATAACAGATAGCATCTGTAAGATACACAAATGAGCTGCCAAACACAACACCACATACATCAAGAGGAACCACATCCACAACAATCTCATTAACAATCTGCTGATTTAGACCAAACATCAACTTGCATTATTTGGTGATAGACAATTTTACCCCTTTTCTTGCCCAACCCAACTCAAATGGCTTGGGGTGTTGATATGTTCACAATCCAAGTTTTTCTACTGACTCTTTAGAAATCAAATTAGCTTGAGGACAAGAGTCAAAGGAAGTTTACTTTGGTCTTCTTGATTTGAATCTCTATGTGAAAAAGTTTAATCTGCTCACCTTTTTCTTGCCCTTCATTGCCACTTAAGAAAATGTTTTTGTTGAGGGATGTGCTAACAAGTTTCTCATCTACCTTTGAACTACATTTCACTTCTTGTTGCTTAGAAGTCATGATTTTCTTTTGCCGGTTCTTTTAATTTGTATTTTCCCATGGGTGTAATTTTGGGTGTAGCTTCCAACATGACTCATCTATATGATCCTTCATATCACAATGTGAACAATGTTTATCATATTTAGTAGAAGTAAAAGCACCAAGCTTACTTTCCACTTTGCTTTCACCTTTGGCCTTAGAGTCACCTTTTGTCCTTGAAGGAGACGAACTTTTACCCTTGTCCACTTTGAGATAGTGAGCATGCGAACATGCCTCACTATGTCTTTATGCTTTGAGAGTGATACAAGCCTCCTTAGATTGCTATGAATACCACTGATGTCTTTTATCGAGATATCATCTTCTTGTACGTCTTTATTCATTTGGATAGCACTTCTACTAAATTCACTAGTGTACTCTTGCACAATTCGTTCTTGTTTTTCATTTGTAACATTGCTTTTTGATTAGCTTTTTAAATTCTTTTCAAGAACAAATAGTTGCTAATCTTGTTTTTGATAAAGGTAAGCAGGGATTTTGAAAGGGCCCTGACCCTTGTACGAGAGAAAAGATACAGCAATGAAGCCCAACAAAACCAGAAAGAACAACAAACAACAGAGCAACGTAGGACTGGCCCAACAACGAGACAAACAAACAAAGGGTCAAGGACCCCAACCAACCCAACAAATGTAAATCAGGGTGGTTTGAAACCAAATTTCTCCAAAGAGCTCTGAGTACATATCCTAATCTTGACAATACCCTCAGATCTCAGTCCTAGTATCGCATTGCACCTCAGCCAAAGGAGTCACCATCACATCTCCATTGTCCCTATTCCCATTATCTCTCATATTAGCCGAAGGAGTCCTCTTTCCAGCACTACTATCTTCAGAAATTCCCTTGTTTTCCATCATAGGTGCATCCACAAAAGAGGGGATGCATTCCTTTCTCTTCCAAACAGGATGTTGCTTCTTTCTACTTGGACAAGCACCGTCAGAATGACCAGCTTTGTGACAGCTAAGGCAAACAACATGAGAGTGTTCAAACTCAATTTGTTGAACTCAACTACCAAACTTAGATAATAAGGTAATCCTTGAGGGGAGTACCTTATCAGTTTCCACAAACACACAAAATCTAGCAAATAGAAGGCGTCTTTTAAATTTTGTAACTACATCAGCCCCAACAAATTGCCCAAAGGAATTGACAATGCCCATAAAAATCTCCTCGTCCCAGTATTCCAGTGGGAGACCTGGCAACCTGACCCAAACTGGAAATTTCTTACTACAAACCACTAAAGGGTTGAAGCACGATGACTAGCTTTGAAGGCAAAGACCATTTTGCCCAAGAAACCAAGGACCAGCAAGGATCCTTGAGCAATCCTCAGAGTTCGAAAAGGAGAACAAGAAGAAGCCATTCGGCAGAGCAGTCACCTCAACCTACCCCCTAAGCCTCCAACTTCGAAGTGTCCACCTTCTAACCACATCGATATTGGGGCGATTTCCACAGAATCTCCCAACAAGCGAGTTACAGAGCCACCCAACAGCCCTTTCAACTAGCGAATCAGGGATGACGATTCGGTTATCCGCCAAAGCCTCTCCCCTAGCAGCATCAGCGACAGGTATATGAGAGATATCAACAATGTCCTTAGCCTCTGTGTTAACCTCCAATGCAGCTCCAAGCTCCTTCCTCACGACACTAACAACCTCCTCAGGGAGGCCGACACCTACCTCAACAGCTGTGTCATGCATGCATCCTTCCTCAAACATAGGATTAACACCATTAGCAGCCCCACCAGTGTTTGTGCAAGAAGACTGCACACCCCCTTTTAGACCGTTATCACTGGAGACCCCAGAAGAAATAGTGCCCACAGATGAAGCCATACTCGACAAAACCCTCGAGACAAAAGGGGTGTCCTTACTGCCCAGGCTAGTCTTGATAGACATGGAGGAAGCAACAGCAGGTTTCTGGAGAAGAAACCCCCGAGAAAGCCCGCAGACAAGATTGCCCTGCCCAGCAGAGGAGGGCTGCCGCGACCGAGAAATGTATTTCTGGGCCTCCAACCACAAACCAACAGACTTTCATCTTCTTCCTCATCAAAAGAGGTCGCCCACTCATCTGGAATCTCCTCATCATCGCCGTCTGGGTCATCCTCATCTCCTCCATTGTCAGCTTCCCCTGCAACTAGAAACCCTAAACGGTCGCTCCCGCTCCCGCTCATTTCAAAAGTGATGCTACTGTAAATGTTATATAGTTGCTAATCTTGTTAAAGCCTAATAGTGCAAATCACTTTCAAACCACGTATGAGCATGTTTTGCTAGCCTTATATAGCAAAGGAAATCTGTATGTTGGGCCAGTCCACGGCTAACCTTTTTCAGATCTCCATCTTCTTTGTAAGGAGTTTTAACCTTTACCTTTGCTTTGAAAATAGGTGTTGTAGGAAGATTTGTCTCACCTTGGACAGCACTTTCTCATGAGAAACCAGTTCCTTCTTAGATTGAGGGCTCTACAAAGACATCCTCATTTTCTCCAAGAGTGCCCCCATGATACTGTCTTACTTCCCCATGCAGCATGATATGCTGGCCATTTCTTCTTGTAGCTTGAGAAATCTTTCTTCTTCGCCAAGGGGACTAAGAGGTGATGTGTCATCATGTGCCATGTGTATTACCTTTTTTATCCACATATTTAAATTAACTGCACATACACTACGTACTAATTTGTACCACAAAACATAGTGCCATATGTCTTATTTATTTATATGTCTTACACTTTTGTCATTCATGGACATCAATCCAGTTTTATTTTTCTTTCTTTAAACAGTGATGATACTGTGATATTAATTTTCTTACTTGTATATATCAAAATGGTGATGTATGATAATATGATCTAATAGGTCTGTGCTTCTTTTTCTGCTTGCATCTTGCAACTATAATAGAGGGTTTTTCATGTGCTAGACTTATGATGTTTGTTTTGTAGGCATGCATAGATCCTGATTTTAGATCAACAAGACTATCCTTGGTTGATCGTGGCTTTGTATATGCAATTGCTCATGTCAGAGGAGGGGGTGAGATGGGTCGCAAATGGTATGAAGATGGAAAACTCTTGAAGAAAAAGAACACTTTCACTGATTTTATTGCTTGTGCAGAATATTTATTAATGCAGAAGTATGGCTCAAAGGACAAGGTATGCATTGATGGAAGAAGTGCAGGAGGCTTACTTATTGGTGCAGTTTTAAATATGAGACCAGATTTATTTAAAGCAGCAGTTGCAGGAGTGCCTTTTGTAGATGTCGTCACAACAATGCTAGATTCTAGCATTCCATTGACAACTTCTGAGTGGGAGGTAAAATCTTGCTTGCAAATTTCTTGTTAATATTTTAGATGAGTTTATCAACAAGAATGAGGGCAAGAAACACCTGTTATAATTCTTTAAACTTTGTCGTTTATTCTGTAACTGTCGTTAATCTGCATATATCTATTATTGCAACATTTCCAACAACTAAAATTACTTTGAATTCTTTGCTATGTATTCCAGGAGTGGGGTGATCCACGGGAAGAGGAATTCTACTTTTACATGAAGTCATATTCTCCAATTGACAATGTAAGAACCAACCATTAACTCAATTTTCATGGCTACTTTGGTGTAAATACGCACGTAGTTCATAAACCATCCCCACTCTTTTTAAGTTTATTATTATTATACTAGTTATATTTTTTATTCAATTGTAAAAGCACTTTCCCAATGAAAGAATGATATGATTTGACAATAGAAGTGGGCGGTTTAGTGGCACTTTCCTATTTGTATGGTAATGTATCACCATCACTAATAGGATTATAAAATGCAAAAGTCATCAAGACAGAACTAAATGTAGAAGCAACACGAACAATATGTGATGGATAAAGGACCTTAATAAACACAATGGCAAGGATGGTTGGGGACACATTTTTTTTATTCTTGTTGCCCTAGCCTATGTCACAGGGTTTGCCGAATTTCGGCCATGAGGTTCAAAATTTGGCAGACTTCTTGCCAGGGCATAAAATTCACCCAAATTCGTCATAAAATCCGCCTTGTATAACTGCTTTATTTTTTTTATCTGATAGGCTTTTATACGTGAGCATTATAGTGCTCGGAAAATTGTCTCACGCCGTCAAACAAATTCACCGCGGAAAATTTTCTAAACTCGTCGGTTGTTCTTGTCGGCGTATTCCTTGAACAAGCGTCAGTTTTCCCTGTCGGAGTAAAATATGTTAGGCATGTAAGATTAGGGTTGTTCTTCGGTCTTCTTTCCCCGCTCCTGCGACTCCTTTCACTTTTCTGAGTTGAAAAAATTAAGAATTCTATTTCCCCGCTCTCGGGTCTCGCTTGGTTAATACTCGAAATTTATTTATATATTATTATTAATATATAATAATAAATGTATTTATATATTATTAATATATAATAATATTAATAATATTATTATTAATATATAATAGTAATAATATATAAATATATTATTATTAATAATATATAAATATATTATTATAGTATTAATATTTATTATTTTATATATATATATTATATTTTTTAAAAAAATCAAAATTATATAAGGTGAATTTAATGACGAATTTTTTTCGCCTTGTTGAATTTCATCCGAATTTTATGGTTGCCGAACACGAATGCGAACACGAACCTTGTGACTTAGGCCCTAGCTAAGGTTGCACTGTGTTCCTCATTCCCCACTCTTTTTAAGTTTATTATTATTATACTAGTTATATTTTTTATTCAATTGTAAAAGCACTTTCCCAATGAAAGAATGATATGATTTGACAAGAGAAGTGGGTGGTTTAGTGGCACTTTCCTATTTGTATGGTAATGTATCACCATCACTAATAGGATTATAAAATGCAAAAGTCATCAAGACAGAACTAAATGTAGAAGCAACACGAATAATATGTGATGGATAAAGGACCTTAATAAACACAATGGCAAGGATGGTTGGGGACACATTTTTTTTAATTCTCATTGCCCTAGCTAAGGTTGCACTGTGTTCCTCATTGTGTATGTGTTGCACACATATCCTCACTCTTCTTTTTTAGAGGCAACAACATAAATTATGGGTGTCAGTATGTCTAACATATGAGGTTAGGAATAATTATGCCTGAAATAGCACCACCTTGTTTTCTCATTTTAGATGCACGGTGGGAGAGGTTTGGTGCTAAGGTGCCAAATCTTTAGAGGATTGCCATATCTTGCAACGCTTTAGGATGTGAGTGCAATTGGAGTATGTTTGAACACATAGATTCTAAGAGGTGCAATAGATTGTTGGTGCAAAGGTTGAATGACTTGTCTATGTTCATAACAACCTTAGCCTTTGTCACAACCAAATCATGGGCTTTGATTTACCTGCCTTACATTAGAGGATGTTCGTCCACAGGGAGATTGGATGACCAAGGCTAAGGACTTGTGTTTACCGAGGATGACCATGCATAGGTTGATCAGGTTGATTTTGAAGTAGGGCCAATAGCCATGATGGAAGAGGTAGAGAGAGAACAGGTAGATGCATTGGATGCTGTTGACATGCATGAAAATATCATAGCTGCTGCAGCATCGAGACCTCTTTGAGCTCCGAGCGCATGACCCACCATAGAGCTATAGGTGTTGGGCCAAGTGATGCAGGCTCCTCTCTACCATAGTTCTATTTTTTTGATGCCATTGATATCATAATCCTTGAGCTTTGACACCAAAAACACTTGAGAATATTTATATATTTAAAAATCTTGGTTCCTTCAGTTCAAATCCACTTTTGTACTCATTTGCTTGATGTATGCTTGTGTATGTGATCAAAGTAGCTTATAATTGATTAGTTTTTTATGTCTTTAAAGCTGATTTAAAGAAGAATGCATAGGAAAGCCACCTTTAATTCCTTAAAAAACTCTATATTTCATGTTTTTTTCAATTTTCCGAATCTGTGCCAAGTTTGGGTGCTGAATCAGAGTCTGAGTCCAAAATCAGCCTGCAGAGTTTGAATCTGGTAACTATGGTAAAAATAATATTAATGCCCACAAATGACAAAAATCAGCCAATCATGTTGAGTACATCAATGAGAAATAGCAAAATGAGAAGATAGAATGGGCAACTTCTCAAACAAAGAAGCATTTAAAGTACAAAATTGCTGTATTGGTTGAAAAGGAAAGATTTGGTCCTCCTTGCCTTTGTGAGAGAATAATTCATTTATGAATGGGTGCCTTTGTGGAATGTTCTCTTGATGCTGGCTCTTGATGATGGGGCTCTAGGGAGTAGTAGCTTACAAATATTTTTTATCAAGTGTTAATAATCAATTTGGAGTAGTGGCAATTCTCAGATCTGAGGTAGAAGAACCCCTAGTAGAATTGAGGAAGCTGGTAATGCACCTGTGAATCAAGTGTTATGAAGAGGCTATTGTAATGTAAATCCTAATCCCCATCATGTGCTGGATACCAAAGTGGTCAGTCACCTTGTAGTTTGGTGTTGAAGGTCTTGTATGTCGATGACTGTCATGGTGAGCATACTTGGAGGGTGAAGGTACTGGGATGGAAGGCAAACCTACTTATGGGTGAGGAATATTACTGGACTGAGCTGAAACTTACATAAAATGGAAAAATAGGGATGATAAAACCAAAATAGTTGTTGGAGTTGACATGACAGATTTGAACTTGCAACACAGGTATTTCAAAATCATCAAAATAAATTTGTTTAAGTTCTATGTTACAAGCTGTTTCCAAGAGGGGACTTCAGGAAACACGGGGACATGTTTTGGGGAGGGCAAGGGTTGGGGGTCCTTTGTTTTGGCAACAATGATTAAAAAAAGGGAAAATTAAAAAATATAGAAAATTTCAATTATTAATATGTTAAGGCATTTACCATATTCATTATATAACGGTAACCATATTATGAAACATTAGAGCTGAATTGAGAATTCCGAATTCACATGAAAGTCAACATATAAATTAACCAAATTTCATTGTTTTCATTGTTGATGTGCATATACAACAAAAGGCTGAGCTCTTTGGGGCTTGCTACTTCCTTCTCTGAGCTCTTTGGGGTTTGCTGGTTTTTCATTATGGGAGGGGACAGGATCAGAACCGAACCTAATAACTGCGGGGAATTTAAAGATAATGCCTTGGTCTGGCATTATTGTAAAGAAGGTGGTATCACTCCGTTCCTTGAGTGTTTGAATGGGCATGATGAAAATTTGTCCATTCAATTTGCTCAGTCATGGGAAAATCGTAAGGTTCAAATTGGGAATATCAGTTTTGAGGTTTCGGAGAATGAAATTGCTATGGCTACGGGTTTATCTACTAAGGGTACGAAGCTGCAAAAGAAGTCTAGGGTTTCGGATGCCCAGAACCAGAAACTGTTCCTTGGTGAAGGTGAGGAGTTGGTGCCCTATCAGGGAGGATTTGAGAGAGCCAGACTTCCTGAACCGTGGGCGGATATGTGCTATATGGTGATGAAGTACTTCACTCTGGAGGGTCGTTTCACCAGGTTCTATTACTATCACCTTCCTTTGTTAAACCACTTCAGAAGGAATGCTACTATTAGTTTCCCTTTCTATCTGCTTTCATCTCTTGAGTGCTCTGTTCAACATGTTAAGAAGATTTTGCTTAAAAAGCCTGATGAAAAGCCTATTCCCCTCCATCAAGGGCTTATCCATAGGTTATACCAGTTTCACTTGGCTCTGTCCACCGCCTCTGTGAAAACTGGTCATACTACTCCTAAGCTGTTTCTCAAAGGTGCTCCTTCTGGTACTCCTAAATCTTCTACTGTCAAAAATGTTCAAACCCCTCCTACCAAATCCAAATTGAAATCTAAAAAACGTCTCTCTGATTCTGCTGTGGAAGCTAACCTTTTCAATCAAAGAGGACATTGGGGATTCTAGGCCCCAGAATGAACAGGAACTGGTCAGGGAGGGACCCTTAAGAAATTTGAAAAAAGTCAAACTGGAGGGTAAATTTGCTGTTGTTAGGCGGTCTGGTCGTATTGCTGGCAAACCGGCTCCTAAGTTGAAGCTGATTGATTACTCTGAAAGCAATTCTGAAGCCTCTACTCAAGAGGGGGAGGATAAGTCCAAGAGTGATGATGTTCAGGAGGTTGTTGTTGAAGATTCGGGTGGTGTTGAGGAGATTGATGGGCAAGAAATTCTTGCGGAGACCTTTGATACTGAGGGCAATAAAGGGTTTGAAAATTCTGCTCCCATTGGTGACTGTATTGATGTGGGAGCTACTGGCACTAATGATAACAATGGGAAGGATGTTCACTCTATTCCTACTGAGGTTCCTGCAGATCCTGATTTTATTCAGGAGGATTGCAACAATGCTGAAGATGGTATGGAGGAGGAAGTTAATGAGGAAGGTAATCATTCTGATGTTTTGACTCAGTTGAAGGAGTGGGTAGATTTTCTGGAGAAGAGGGTCTTTTCTCTTGGCATACTCATTACAAGCATGCTTTGTAGGCCGGCTATGGCTAATCTCTGTTTGCTGCAGGAACATGAAGTTCTCACTCATGGTGTTGATGATGACAGGGCTAAGGAATTCGACAGAATGTTTGAGTTTCTTTTTAAAGGCTAGGAAGACACCCTTTACTAGTCTTCTTTCTAAGCTTTCTGTTAGCTGGTTTTTTACTGATAGTTTCTTTTTGCTGTATATCGGCTGTATGTAAGCTGTCTGTGGTGGTTCTGGCTCTTTTTGTCTTCTGAGCCTTTTTTGCCCTTTTTGGGTTCTGCTTTGTAAGGGTTCGGCCCCTGGTTTTGCCGCCTTATACTATCAAAAACAAAAGGTTGAAAGGCTACAACTACAAAATGACAAAATGTAGAAAATCTGAAAAACAATATAGCAACTAGATCTGCTGCGGTGCCTCAGACCAAAATCGGAGTCTGGATATGAATCACTCTCAAGATAACATAAAATTATACTATCTACACCATCCTCTGCATGGTCATGTGTGGGGGATACGGCATGTCCACAACCAATTGACAAGAAATAGTTTGAAGAGACCTTTGATACACCACCAACACATTCCAATATCAATTTTCAAATAGTTATGTACACAATTCAAACGAGGTCATGTGTGGGGGATACGGCATGTCCATAACCAACTGACAAGAAATAGTTTGAAGAGACCTTTGATACACCACCAACACATTCCAATATCAATTTTCAAATAGTTATGTACACAATTCAAACAAAATCAATATATCTTTAACAAAACCTTCATAGATTCACATGCAAAAATTTGAACATGTCAAATTCAATAAGCAAATACCATATCAAATTGTAATAAATATGCACTTATGGTTGCCCAGGAAGCCAAGAAATGTCAGAAACGTGACTGTGCCATCGGGGGATTGCCGTCCGTTCCTGGACGTGATGTTTCTGATATGTTCCAAGCAAACAGAAAAAATCAGTGACGGCCTGAGGACATTTCTGACACGTCCTCATATCCCTGAAACGTCCTGGGTACGGGGATGGCTGGAAAACCCTTGGGGATGTGTCACTGTGTATCCTTGTTGAAGTTAAATAAATCATGTGTCAAGGTCATTTAATGCAATGTTTTGAAAGAGTTGTTGTCTAGACTAAAATTGACCAATTTCATACCTAATTGAGTTATATAAAGAATGTCGGTCCTGGTTGTAACAACTAGCAGAGGTAGGAGTAAAGGTAAAAAAGGTTGGATACTAAAGCTATCTTGTTAAACAACTCATTGACAAACTTTGGAACTGTGGCGTTCACAGTTTTGAAGACCACAATTTCAGTCCTTTTGGCAGAAGAAAAACCTTAAAGTGAAGAATACAATACCCAGCAAAATATCTCTCTTGCTAGAAACAGTGCAGGTAAAACGATAAATATAGACAAGGTCAGTAGAAAAGTGGAGCAAGTATGCATCTATTATGGAAAACTAGGTCATGTATTCTGGATTTAGAGAAACAGTGCAGCTGATCTACTTAAAGAAATAAGCAAAAACAAGGAAATTGAAATAAGTAACATTGTCATCAAAATTTTTATCACTTATAAGGATAATGATGATTATAGTAATGCCAGAGCATCAACGACAATTTCTTGTTTTGACTGGATATGTCTGCCTTGACAAGTGTTCAGATAGGAGGGATTGGAGGATAGATTCTCAACATGGATGTTTATTGGATGGGGTGAGTGAATGATCTCATCTTTACGAGGATCACAAGAATATGATAAAAGACCCATGAGAGTTTCAGATATGTTGGAGCAGAGAAAACAGCAGCAAGCAACCTGTAATTGGAATTGGAAGATCGTCAAGATTTTGTAAACTTCTTGAACCCAAATTTTTCATGTTAAGGGGGTGAGGGGTGGAAGGGAAGGGAAGAAGAGTTTATGGTAACAACACACATCTAGTAAAAAGGTCAAGGTTGAATTAAGTGGTGAACATTACATCTAGTTTAATATTAGTAATTTGAAGAGTATGATAGTACAACTCTCCCATAAATGAATCACTTATGGAGAAATGCTTGACTCCATCATTAATAAGTGGTTTATTTCTTTTACATATAGTCTTGAATTTACATGTGAATATTTAAACTACAAAGACCACAATATGTTTCAAAGTTCTTTTTAAGTCTAGTTTATCAAAGAAATCACTTCTCATGTTATTACATGGAAGTTTAAGTAATATTTGAGAGAGAGAGAGAGAGAGAGAGAGAGAGAGAGTCCAGTTCCAATAAATCTTTAGTTAATATACAAGGAATATTGTGATCTAGATGTTATCATGGAATAGACAAGGTATAGACATGCCCAAAAAATGACTCCTACTCAAGGACACTCAACAATAGGAAGATTGATTTAACTCTGATGCTAGAAACAACAAAAGACAACAATCTTCAAAGAATTTAATATGTGGAAATTTGAGAAAGCAAATGTATCCACTTTTGTATGAATTTGAAGGTAGTTGTCTAGTGAGATCCAACATGGTGTGTTTCCCACTCTCATACATTCCTTCTGTTGGAATGGATTCTTGTTATATTTACTAGAACTTTCTATCATGAGCAAGAAAATTCAATTGTGGTCCTTCAAGGCTCATTCATTGATACAAATGCTGAAGGGTTGAACTCATCTAAAACTTAAAAGCAGATATTGAGGTGACATAAATAATGCACCAACTCCTTGCATACTGATATGGAATATATCAAACGATTACAATTAAAGAATATTTGAGAACAATTGATGGCACCACTTCAACCTATACTCTTGTTAACCAAATCATAAGTACAACATTAACACATTCGTAAACATAAATAGACAAGCATACATCTGAAAATATGGTAGATCTCCATATTGTCAACACGTGGTACTTGCAATATTTTACAAATTTATTGACTTCAGAGTAAACACTAAAGCATGATGGGATATGTTGCTTCAAGGTTGGATCAAACTGAATTTTGATAGTGTAGTGAAAATAAATTTGGGGGATGTTGGAATAGGTGCAATTTTTAGAGCACTTTATATCATAGTAACAATTTGTTGGCCATTTGCTCCCATTCAAGGGTTAAGGGGTACACAATCTAGAAATAAATATGAGAAAAAAAGAAGAAGATAGAGGCAAATTTGTCTCTTGGTCCCATCCTCTAGAAGGGGGGCAAATTTGATGCGGCGGTGTAAGGCAATACTGGGCGAGTAGGAGGATCTCCATATTGTCAATACATGGTACTTGCAATATTTTACAAATTTATTGACTTTAGAGTAAACATTAAAAGCATGATGGGATCTGTTGCTTCAAGGTTGGATTAAATTGAATTTTGATGGTGCAGTGAAAATAAATTTGGGGGATGTTGGAATAGGTGCAATTTTTAGAACACTTTATATCATAGTAACATTTTTTTGGCCATTTGCTCTCATTCAAGGGTTAAGGGGTACAAAATCTAGAAATAATTATGAGAAAAAAGGAGATAGAGGCAAATTTCAATTTGGTCCCCTCCTCCAAAAGGGAGGCAAATTTGATGGGGTGGTGTAAAAGCCCGCAAAAACATCACAAAAGTAAAATGAAGTAAATAGAGTAAATAATCCATTTTAATTACAACATTGCAATAAAGAAAATAAAATGAGGTAATTAATCCACTTAATTACAACTTCACAATAACGAAAGTAAAATGATGTAATTAATCTGCTTAATTACAAGTAAAAAGATAAGTCTCATAAATAAGATTCAATAAAGTCACTAAATCTTCACAAAAGAAAAACCTCATAAATAATAATCCATAAGAATCATTAATCTTGCAAAAGATAATCTCATCAATATAAATCAAATAAAGTCATTAAATCTTACAATTCGTGTGCACATCCCAGGTAAAAGCACTATAAAATAATATACAAGTCCATTGACATTCATGCCATAATACATCCAATTACAAGTTACAATAAACATGTTCAACAAGAATAAATAAATCAATACGCTCATCAGTCGCACGAACCAAGTGGTCCTCCACCTGCGAGCCGAGAGACGGGAACATGGCCTAGGTGCTTTTCCACCCAACCATGAAGTAATTATACTCCCCCAGATCCCTTAATGAAACGAAGGAAACCCAGCCCTGCACGAAATGTCTAGCTACCTGGAAACAACTGGCAGGAGGGAACACCCGATGCAACCCTGATGTCTAAATGTGCAATTCTAAATAATGAAATGCAGATTGTCTCCCAACAAGATGTGGTAGAGATATATAAATAAGTTTGCTAGACAAATAAACATCTTTTTCAATGTCAGCTCGTTTAGATCTAAACCTTTAAACATAGTAACCTGGTTCAATTCTCGAAAAGAGGAAAAGCCATCTCTGATTATCCACATTCGGCATCCTAGCCCAGAAAGTAACCCAAACACATTCCTAGATAAAAAATCTACCTTCTTTCCCAAATAAACAAATAAATAAATAAATCAATGAATAAATAAAATAAATAAAACCAAAATCACCAATGACCATTTCTAATCCCTTTCCCATGCATCAATCATGAAAACACACTTTTCAAAGCAAGAATTTATCATTTGATTCACACAGTTGCATTTATAAGGTTATCAAATTGGTTTTATTTCCGAGTTCATATTTCATTTAATTTCCATAAGATTTTAAGTCATCTAAATCATTCAAAACAAGTATACCAATTCTCTTCAAGAAGTTTTAATAAGACAATGATATTTACATCATGAATTTTACTTCTTCACAACAACATATAAGGAAAAGATAATTTTAACATATAATTTATTCATTTAAATATTCGTAAATTAATAGGTTTATCTAAATAATTTAACAGTCTTACTGTCATATTTGTGATAGGAACTATCTCAGCCCATTTATCTATATAACGGAATAAGTTTATATAACATTCAGACTTTATTGTCACAACTGTGACTGGAAACTGTAGCAGAAAATAAAAACAGAGAACATAGTTTATAATCTTTTACTGTCATTCAATGATAATGTTTAAAGTAACATTTTAACAACAAAACAATAAAGGATAAATGTCTTCAGGAATCTTAATACTACCATCTAGGTTTGAGAGTTCATTTCCACATTGTTCGATCAAGAAGTCAATTTCCAGCAAAAGTCTGATTTTTATCAGCAAACAAGACTGCGACAGTAATAAGAATTTATGTCGGCCAGAGAGTAATTTTTCAATGTTTGAGGGTTTGTTACTATTTCAGTTTAAAGGTTTAAGTCAACGGCCAAAAGAAGGGCGATCTCCTTAGCAACAATCCAGCAAGAAAAGAAAAGTAGATACAATACATAAGATCAACAAAGATAATAAAGAGGAATAGCAGACTGAACCCAGTATCAACGTTGTAGTTAAAGAAAATTGGCAACAAGAATGAGGTAGAAGGAAGGTCAATCAAGGCACAGAGACCAAACGCCCATAACCAGGTTGATTTACTCAACAGCCAGATAGATAATACACAGGCACTCAAAGGAAAGGTTGACTCTACTTAGATCGCAGATATAAAATAGCCGACTGAAGGGAGTTTATATTTAAAAACAAGGAACCTAGATTGTTGGCCGCTTATGGAGTAACATAGACCAGAAAGAACCAAAAACGCAGGTCTGATTTGCTATTTTTTTAAACAGTCATAACCAACCATTATTTATTGTAATTAAAAACAAGGAGAGTACCCGATTTGATAGCAAGAAAGGAGAGGTCGATTATTCCTTGATGCTTCTCTTTTGCTGCTACCTGTCGCTCCTAGATCTAGGGATATCGGGCGCTTGAAGATGGTGATCGCCTATCCGCTAACCCTTCTGTGTCGATGTTCAGAAATGAAATCACATCCTTTTCTTTTGTAAAAAGGCTCACTAAAAAATGTGAATTTCTTCAAATTATTTCTGGGTTTTGTTCTGTTGTTTCCCAGCTTTTCAGAACAGTTTACGGTTTCAAATTTCGTTTTGATATGACAAATTTATCGCCGTTTTACTATCCCTATTCTTAATTGAGTTTTGAAAACGCGTTTTTTTTTATTAAAAAAATCTCTTCTTAATTTTGGCGTCTCTTATTTTTAGTTTTCTTTCTTTTTGATAACTAAGATTGCCTCTGATTTTGCATGAGATTTCAATTTAAAAGATTCTCAAATTCTTTTTAAATTTGAATAAAATAACTTTTTTATCTTTTTGTCACTTTGCATGACAATAATTTGTTTTACTTCTCTTTATTTTAAAATTCTAAATATAATAGTATTCTTAATATACTTTATTTATTTTTGATAACTCATAATCACTTTAAATCAATCAAGAAGCATTTAAAAATATTAAAATAATATATATATCTATATATCTATTGCAATTTAAATATAATTTTTTAAATCTAATTTAGATATTATTTTCCAAACATCCATATTTATATAAATAGGAATGTTTATTATTTAGTATTAATTAAAATAAAATACAACCACATATATATATATATATATATATATATATATATATATATATTTACTATTTAATATAGTCAAAAGAACTTTTAATATCTATAATTAAATCATGCATTCGAAAAGGATTTTCCTAACAATTAAAAACACCATATTTTCTAAGTATCTAAACATCAATCACATTTACTATCCACACAATTAATGCATAATAAACCATTAAAAATGCAATATGAGACTACATGAGTGTGTGATTGCATCAGAGTTAACCATCCCAAACTGTTCTTGCCAAGTGGCTAGAACACCTCTACCTCAACCATGTTCTCGTCTTCAACAAGCACCTGCATTCATTCGCATTCAACTCGACGTCAATAGGTTAGTTCCCAAAAACATAGCCGAAGCAAAACATCATAATCATATCGATAATATTTAATATTTAAATCAACTTTCTAATTTATGTAAATATAACATCATGATAATTACCTTCTCACATGTGGAACTTACTTGAAGTAAAACAATCATGGTAAATGTTCACTAATCTAGAATAATAATATAGTCCATAAAAACGAGACGTGACATTCTTCCCCACTAGGAAGAGACATCGTCCTGATGTCTTATTACATAACAAAATAATAATTTACTAATCTACCACCAACAATGTATCAAAGTATCTTAAAACAATAACAATAACTCAAAGTATCATTAAGGCATCATCAGTTCTAACAAAGCATACTAATGTCCCTTTTCATCCTCCCATGTGGCACCATCCACCAAACTATTGGTCCTACTCGACCTTATACAAAACAATCTCTCAATTTCGCATTTATCGTTGCATCCATCAATTAAATCCAAGTATATAATCAATCAACAAATGCACATGGCACAGCTGCCAATTCAATGTCTAATCCATCACATGGTACAACTACCACTCAATTACATTTATTCTAGCATAAGAGTAACAATCACATCTTTAATGCACACCAAGAAGGCATAAATCAATTCATCGTAGACACGAATCAATCATCACAATGCACATGCAATACATGGTAACACAATATAATATCAAAAGACCAGTTCTACCAAACATTCGTCAAGATCTCTAACAACAAGACAAAACTCCAAAGGTGCACCAACTAGGTCATATCCACTTAGTGTGCAAACGACTCCTCTAAAACTATACCTCTCATATCATTCCTACCAATGGAATCCATTTCCTCTTTCATTACTTGTAACCAAACTTTATTTTTAACCTAATCTACAATTCAAAATTTCTCAGAAAACTCTTCCTCGCGCTTTTGCACAATGCTAAAATAATTCAACTTCTTTAATTTCTTTACTATTCCCTGCACTTGGCTATTCACTATATTTGGTTGTTTTGTTTCTATTGTTCAATTCTTTTCCTTTTTCTTTTGCCAATCAAATACATTTATCCAACCACAACTCATTTTTAAACAACTTGTCCTAGCTTCATTTTTCAACTCTGTATTCCAACATGTCTTTTCACTATGATTTTTCAAACCACAAATTTTGCAAGGACGGAAATTCCAACAATTTTCTTTTCTATGTCCTTCTCTATCATAATGGGAACAATGTAAAATCTCCTTTCTTGAAATGACTTCTTAGTACTTGCAAAAACATTTTTCTTTTCTTTTCCTTTAATTCGATACCTGAGACTTTCATACTTAGTCCCTACAATTGACTCAATGGCTCTTTGATTCCTTGTCCATGCTTACCCAAACCTTCGCCTATATATTCAATTTTCTTCAAGATTTCCAAACCAACACTATCATCAAAACAACTAGCTATGATAGCAAATTCATCGTTATTTTCATCCTTACATTCTTCAGCAATAAGCAACTTCAGCAACTACCAAGTGACTCATCAAAAGAACACAAATCATCTATGTCACATGAGACTTCACAAACAGATGGTTGATTTTTTTTTTTGGCATGCTGCAAACAATTGTTTTAACTCATCATTTTGATCTTTCTATTTGAATTTTCTCCTTCTAGGTTCAACTTTTCTTGTAATTATTCATTCTTTAAACAATTTCAACTCTTCTTTCACCAATTCGTTTTCCAAAAGGTCATTTTCACAAAACTTTTCATACTTTTCCCTTCCTAACTCCTTTATTCTTTCCATATATTCTATATTACTTCTTTTAACATTCATCAATTCTTTATTAACTTTTTCCAATTCTTCTTATCAAAATTTCCTTCAAAATTTCAACTTACTTCAAGTGATCCAAAGTGACACCCAAAATCCAATTCAGAACTTCCTCAACACTTCAACAATGTTAATACATCTAACAACAATTAATGAACTCAATCTACCAAAACTCTTAGTAACACACTCGCTACGAGATAGTATATTCTCCGCATCCTACTCCCTTACAACCTATCAGACGCCCATCATGGACATGATAGAAACATAACATGATACATGACCAACAGTTTAAAACATTCAAGCATAGCCACCACTAATAAATAAATAAATAAATTCCGAAGAAAAGAAAATTTCAATTCCAACAATAAGGTATAAAATGTGCACAACTTCAACAGTAAATCCAACATGACCATCAAGGTCGCAAGATAAGTAAATATCAAATTTTGATGGCTATACTTTTTCATAAATAATAAATAAAAATAAAATTTTAATGTTGGTCTTTACAACGTTTAGAGAAGTTATCAAAGTCAAACAAATAAATATAAAAATTCAAAAGTTTCACATTACATGAACTATGTGACTAATTCTAGCCACTAGAGAGGGAGTACGATGCTACACTATGCTTGGTACCAAAATTGGGGCAAGTTAAGAGAACACACTCAATTGTACAAGCAACCTAGTCCTCTAAGACTCCAAGCACTTCTATATCCTAAGATCATTTCCACAGAACATCATTCAAGATACCTAGCAACAAAGATTGCATTCTGATCCAGGAAACCACAATCAAACTGAAGAATGCCCGACCCTGCTCGAAGGACCTTACAAACGACAGGGTGGAATCTGGTGCGTGCCAGTTAATCTACATGTATCCCTAATTTGAATGCAGCATCTCATTAATAGGATATGGCAGGGAATTAAATACATAAAACCAATTAACGGTGTGTAGGTTTTGAAAAGAAAACCTACTTCCCTATTTCCCCATATTCGGCACCCGTCCTGGAAGGCAACTTCCCAAAAGCATAGAAAGCAAAATAACCATTCTCCTTTCAAACACAAATTTACGGCAAAATAAAACATTCATACAGTCATACTTGCAAACATTCAACAACCAAGATTTAAGTTTGTAACATACACCCTCGGATATATGTTCTGCACTGACTGATTTTTTTGTATTTTTTGGGTTTTCTGCTTTTTAGGGTTTATGGGTTGTTTCGCATGTGTATTTTTTGTAGTGCATGTGCGATATATGAAGTAGATAAACAAATTTAGAAAATATACAACTATTTTGCATAAACGAAAGACAACTCAGATTATAAAATGCTATAAAACTAATTAAAATGCAATACCCACTTGGAGAACTTCAACTTGGTTTATTGCTGAATCCGGACCAGCATACAAGGCACATAGAAATTCACTCAAATCTTCATTTCTAGCTATGATCATGCAATGAAAGTACATACAATAGGTCTGCTGATGTTAGGCGACCCCTTTTGAATCATATAAAGGCATAAATGAGATTAGAGACTCCAACTCCAAGCCCATGTCCCAGCTGCCCATTGTACGGCTTGCCTGAAGGTGTTGACAACAGCAAAACTTGTTCCTCTCAGCCTTAGAACTCCTAATCTGTCTGAAATCTCTGCAGAGGTGAGGCGACTCCAACCAGCTGTCTACACAACCAACAATCTCTCAAACAAAGCTGCTATGGAGGTGTACGGCCTCTATGAGGTACGACCTGCCTTAGGAATTGTATGCTCTGCTTGCAAGGTCTTCAAACAACAATAAAATAGCATGGAAACTCATACAAACTGCCTACTAACAGCTGCAACCAAAACTCCTTCGAATATCTTCATCTCAAACTTGAATGATCACCAAAAATGGATTCTCTGGATGCACAATTGGAACCCTTGTATGAGGTTCCCTCAAAACCCTCTCCTGATGCACTCTCTCATACACGAGGAAAGACGAAATGCAAAGGTTTCCGTCTCTGCAATTCGATCATCAAAGCCAAAGAGCCAAACTCAAAACCCCAGTGTCGGGGCAACTCAATATCATAGCAAATATCATACGCAAGCATGACCAAATGAAGTTTCATTTTGCTCTTTTAACCTCCTCCAAACTCAATGCCCAAGAATGAGAGGGAATAAAATTTATTTTCATTTTAAAATATCACCTTGGAGGGCCATGGGGCGCCCGTCCCTAGAGAGGTCACTTTTTAAGTTATAACTTACAATTATAAAGTGACTTTATAATATAACTTAAAGTTATATTATATTACATGAGTCCTCAAGTTAAATCTTTAATTTAACTTAACTTAATCGAATAATGCTCAGGAGGATTCGACCTTCAGTCTTGTGTTCTGCCCCCCGCAACTGCCTTGCTAAAAATGGAAACTGGTTCTGTCATGACTTACTATAAATAGCAAGTCCTCAAATTGACTCCCTGAACACTATCGTTAGCCTACGGGAATCCTGTGATAGGCTAACCCTGACCTCCTGGAGTGATGAATTAAGTGGGGGACATTATAGTCCGCCCTCCCCAAGATTGCTTGTCTTCAAGCAACCTCAACTCTGGATGCTGCAATATCTGCTCAGCCTCCCGTGTGGCGTCTTCAACTGACAGATTCTTCCACTTAACCAAGTACTCTTTGATAACCCGTTTCCTCAAATGTCTCTCCCGGGTGTCAATGATAGCCTCAGTTACTAGGATCAACTTACCCTCTTCATCCAACGGTGGAAGCTTTGCAGAAGGAACTATATTGTGGCCAAGAGCTTTCCTCAGTCCGGAAACATGGAACACATTATGTACTCTCTGTTTGATGGAAGCTCAAGCTCATAAGCCACCTCACCCACTCGTTTGATAATCCTGAAAGGACCATAAAACCTGGGTTTTAACTTATCTGCTCCACTCTTCTTGAGAGTGGACTGCCTGTAGGGTTGGACCCTCAAATACACCATGTCTCCAACCTCGAAACTCCTCTCCACTAGGTGCTGATTAGCATACAACTTTTGCTGATTCTGTGCCTGCTGTATATTTTCCTTAAGCTCCCTAAGAATGTCCTGGCTATCTTGCAAAAGATCCTTAGCCTTAGACACCCGACTGTCACCAAGCAAGAGATCTGTGAAGCATGGGACATCATAACCTTATAGTGCCCTGAAAGGAGTCATCTGGATAGACATGTGATGTGTAGTATTATAACAATACTCCCCCAGGTGCAACCATATGATCCAGGCTTTTGCTGCCCCGAAACATAGTTACGTAGGTACCCTTCTAACCATTTATTTACCACCTTTGTTTGTCCATCCGTCTGCGGGTGGTAGCTTGTGCTAGGAGTCAACTCTGTACCACATAACCTGAACAACTCTTGCCAGAATATACTCAGGAACTTGCTGTCCCTGTCACTGACTATACTTCTGGGTACCCCATGCAATCTGAATATCTCCCTGAAAAATAAATCAGCCACCTAGGCAGCTGTATAGGTTGCTGAAATGGCAAAGAAGTGTGCAAATTTGGTGAGTCTGTTGACCACCACATAAATGCAGTCCTTACCCTGCACCTTAGGCAACCTTGTAATGAAGTCCATGGAGATACATTCCCACTTCTGATTGGGAATGGGTAATGGCTGTAGTAAACCTGCAGGAAAGGTATGTTCATGCTTATTCTGTTGGCAAATCAGACATTCACGAACATACTTTTGCACTTCATCTTTCAGTCCCTTCCATGTGAACCTCTCCCGAATCTGTTTGTATGTCTTGAAGAATCCAGGATGGCTAGCCATTAGTGTGTCATGGAAAGTTTTGATGATCTTATGCCTGAGAATAAGATCAAATCACTCACCACAGAATATCTCTCATCTCTGATTGTGCCCTCAATGACTCCCGCAGCCCAAGAGTCCTTAACATACTCTGCCATAATCTCATCTTTCTAATCAGTAGAGATTTCCCCAACCAAACATAAGTGAGGTTGTCGTGACAAAGCCTCTGCAACTACATTTTTCTTCCCTTTGACATACTCGATGTCAAAATCGTATGCCTGCAGTTTGCTGACCCACTTTTGTTGTCTGTCATTCAGCTCTTTCTGGTTCATTGAATATTTAATACTGTTATGATCCGTCCTGATTATGAATTTGCCCCCAACCAGATACTGCCTGAATTTGGCCAATGCATGCATAATGGCCAACATCTCTCGATCATATACCGAGTAGCTCCTCTCTACACCCTGAAGTTTTCTGCTCTCAAAAGCTATCGGGTGCTTCTCCTGCATAAGCACAGCCCCGATCCCCTCTCCAGAAGCATCACACTGTAACTCAAATGGTTTAGTAAAGTCAGGGATCGCTAAAACCGGACATGTAGACATCAAGTGCTTGAACTTGTCAAAGCACTGCTGGGCTGTGTCACTCCACTCAAAGGCTCCCTTCTTCGTCAGATCAGTTAATGGTGCCGCTATCTGTGAGAACCCCTTAACAAACCGCCTGTAAAACCCACAACCCCTTAAGCTGTGTGAGGTTTGTGGGTGGAGGCCAGTCAAGTATTGCCTTAATTTTCTCTGGATCCACTCTAACTCCATCTACACTGATAATGTGGCCAAGGTATAGCAATTCTGTCATACCAAAATCACACTTAGATTCCTTGGCATAGAGTGAATTACTCTCCAAGATGCTCAGTACCTCCTCTAGATGTCTCAAGTGGTCCTCCCAAGTCCTGTTGAATATCAAAATACCATCAAAGAAGATCAAACCAAATTTCCTGAGCTGCTGCCTAAATATTTGGTTCATACAACTCTGGAAAGTAGCAGGGCATTAGTCAAACCGAAAGGCATGACTAAAAGTTCAAAATGATTGTAGTGGCATCTGAAAGCAGTCTTTTCAATGTCCTCTGCCCGCATCCTGATTTGATGGTATCCAGATCTCAAATCAATCTTAGAAAAATAACAGGCACTGTGTAGCTCATCTATCAACTCATCTATCCTGGGAATTGGATACCTATTTTTTATAGTTTTCTTGTTTAAGGCCTTGTAGTCTATACACATTCTGATTGTCCCATCCTTCTTTTTAACCAACACAACTGCAGAAGCGAATGGGCTTTTGCTGGGCCTAATATGTCCCATCTCTAGAAGCTCCTTAATGGTTTTCTCAATTTCATCTTTTAGCCTCTTTGGATGGCAGTATGGTGTGATCATGATGGGCTTGGTCCCATCCTCCAACTCAATGACGTGCTCTATGCCTTTATCAGGAGGCACTCCAGGTGGTATGTCCCCAAACACCTTACTGTGTTTGGTTAGTAACTTTTGGATATCTGGATGATAACTATCCTTCTATCGTGGTGGGGACTCTGGCATAATAAGGCATTCTGCTGCCCACTCAACCTGGTCATGTCTCAAGAGCCTCTCCATTCACTTCAGTGATACAACTCGAGGTCCACCATTTGAAATTACCCTAAGGCATATTTTCCTCCCATTATACTCAAATCTCATCTCCATTTTCTTAAGATTTATGGTGAACTCCTCCAATTGGCTCATCCAATGCATGCCAAGCACTACATCTGTTTCCCCTATACCAATCACAGAGAAGTCATCAACTAGCTCGTAATCACCCATGATGATTTTCAGCCCTGTTCTCTTCCGACTACAATGCATTTTGAACCCGTCAGCCACCATCACCTTAAAGCCTTCGAATTCTTCAGTTTTCAGCCCCTTGCGAGCAACTAATCCCTCATCAATAAAATTGTGAGTGGCTCCTCTATCGATAAGGGTGATAATATGCTGCCCACCTAGTACACCACGCACCCTGAAAGAGCCAACCTTCTGGAAACTGGACAACTGGGCAATAACTCCTCCACTGTCAACATTGTGATGTGAAGCTCTCTCGTCCCCACTGTCACCATGCTTTGAATGCTGATCTGACTCTGTGTCTGATGCCTGTGATTGTGATTCCTCAGTTGAATAGTACTCAATTAGTTTGGCCTTAGCCTTATGTGAGCACTTGTGCAAAGGATCCCATGGTTCTTTGCAATGAAAGCACAATTTCTTCCTTCTGTACTCATTCAACTGATTATCTGTTAACCTGTTGGATCTATCCTTGTGCTGATCAACATCTCTGTGAAATGGTTTCCTTTCCTTCTCCTTATCCCTCATGTGAGAAAATCCCTTAGACTGGAATTTTCTCCTCCACACTGATGACTCCATGTCTCGGGCCTTTTTCATGGCCTCTTGGAGTGTAGCAGGGTCAAAACCCTTAACCCAACTGCGAAGTGGGTCTGATTATCCATCAATGAAGACGATCACTAATCTGCGCTCAGATAAGTCTGGGACCATAACAGACAGGTCCTGAAACTCAGAGATGTAGGAGTCTAATGATCCACTCTGCCTTAGCTGTGCTAACTCCTTAAACTGAAGTTCCAGATCCTTCTTGTCAAATCTGTCAATTAGACGGGCTGTAAACTCCACATACGAAGTGATCTGATCATGCCTCAATGTAACCTTCCCATTACTCCACCACTTGTGTGCTACTCCCTCCAAATGTAATACAGCATAAGTGATGGCATCCTCCTCAGGCATAGGATTGATCTGCAGGTAACTATCCAACTTCTGCACCCAAGCCCTAGCAGTGGTCTTTCCTGATCCGTCAAAATAGGGAAGTGTCATTTTGCTTACTTTTTTCTGTAATTCCTGGTTCTGAGGTCTACCTCCTCTGCGAGGTCTGTTTTTTATCCTAATGTCAAAGTACTCTGCAAAAGTCATTTCTGCTCGGAACTCTGCACTAGAGGCTCTCCAATCCCTCAGAATCTCCTCCTGAAACTCAGCCTGTGTGGGATCCTGTTTAGGAACTTGGTTCCTGGGAGAAAATATAGGGATACCAGGTCGGTCTCCTACTGTAAGCTGTGAAGCCTTCCTATGAGTCACTGAGGCCTCATACTCATCATCCCTAAACCTGTATCTATCACCATGGTTCCTATCTCCATTATTCTTGTCCCCCTGGTTCCTGTCGCCATTGTGCCTATCACCCACATTATGCCTGTTCTTGTCTCCGTCATTGTTCCTGTTCCTGTCACCATCATTATTTCGATGTCTATCACCGTCATTGTTTCTGTTTCTGTCACCATTGTACCTGTTCCTGTCACGGTGATTATTCCTATTATTCATCCCATCTCTCAGCTGCACGAGGACATGTGCTATCTCCGCCTGTGAGTCCCTCAACTCCTGTTGGGAATCCCTCAACTCTCTCTCTAGGGCTACTGATCTCCTGGTGAGCACATTCAGAATCTCTCGTAAGCTCGGCTCCTCAACTTCCCTGTCACCCATCTCCTCTGAAGACTCTGAATGATGTGGCAACTCTCTTGAAAATGGGTCTGTACGAGAGACTAAGGAATCTTCGTCAGTAGTTGCAACCACTATCGGTTCCTCAAATGGATGTACTAAAGGCACTGGTTGCTCAGGTTCTACAAACTGTGGTATTTCTCTTTCCTGTGTTCCTTGCCTTGCCTTGGTATTTCTAAAAGGATATCTGTCTATCGGTCACATGTCTCATTTTTTCAACTACATGTCATATTAACCCCACAGGATGGCAAGATTTTCTGCTCTGATACCACTGTAACATACACCCTCGGATATATGTTCTGCACTGACTGATTTTTTTGTATTTTTTGGGTTTTCTGCTGTTTAGGGTTTATGGGTTGTTTCGCATGTGTATTTTTTGTAGTGCATGTGTGATATATGAAGTAGATAAACAAACCCAGAAAATAGACAACTATTTTGCATAAACGAAAGACAACCCAGATCATAAAATGCTATAAAACTAATTAAAATGCAATACCCACTTGGAGAACTTCAACTTGGTTTATTGCCGAATCCGGACCAGAATACAAGGCACATATAAATTCTCTCAAATCTTCATTTCCAGCTATGATAATGCAATGAAAGTACATACAATAGGTCTGTTGATGTTAGGCGACCCCTTTTGAATCATATAAAGGCATAAATGAGATTAGAGACTCCAACTCCAAGCCCACGTCCCAGCTGCCCCTTGTACGGCCTACCTGAAGGTGTTGACAGCAGCAAAACTTGTTCCTCTCAGCCTTAGAACTCCTCCTAATCTGTTTGAAATCTTTGCAGAGGTGAGGCGACTCCAACCAGCTGTCTACACAACCAACAATCTCTCAAACAAAGCTGCTATGGAGGTGTACGGCCTGCCTTAGGAATTGTACGACCTGCTTGCAAGGTCTTCAAACAACAATAAAATAGCATGGAAACTCATACAAACTGCCTACTAATAGTTGCAACCAAAACTCCTTCGAATATCTTCATCTCAAACTCGAATGATCACCAAAAATGGATTCTCTGGATGCACAATTGGAACCCCTGTATGAAGCTCCCTCAAAACCCTCTCCTGATGCACTCTCTCATACACGAGGAGAGGTGAAATGCAAAGGTTTCCGTCTCTGCAATTCGATCATCAAAGCCAAAGAGCCAAACTCAAAACCCCAGTGCCAGAGCAACTCAATATCAGAGCAAATATCATAAGCAAGCATGACCAAATGAAGTTTCATTTTGCTCTTTTAACCTCCTCCAAACTCAACGCCCAAGAATGAGAGGGAATATAATTTATTTTCATTTTAAAATATCACCTTGGAGGGCCATGGGGCGCCCATCCCTAGAGAGGTCACTTTTTAAGTTATAACTTACAATTATAAAGTGACTTTATAATATAACTTAAAGTTATATTATATTACATGAGTCCTTAAGTTAAATTTTTAATTTAACTTAATTAAATAATGGTTAGGAGGATTCGACCTTCAGTTTTGTGCTCTGCTCCCCGCAACTGCCCTACTAAAAATGGAAACTGGCTCTGTCATGACTTACTATAAATAGTAAGTCCTCAAATTGACTCCTTGAACACTGCCGTTAGCCTACGGGAATCCTGTGATAGGCTAACCTTGACCTCCCGGAGTGATGAACTAAGTGGGGGACATTACAAAGTTAGGACAAAATCAAGTTCACAAACCAAGATATCACAACACACCATTCTTTCCTACAAGCAACGGTTATCATTTATTTCCTTAAACTTCAATGAGGCAATGTAATACTATCTTTCTTATAACCACATAATGAATCCATATTCATGATCATGCTCCCAACAAAACAATACAATATGCATTTCAAGCAAGCATTCACTAGAAGGCAAAATAAAATAAGTCAAACATATGATCCAACATCCTTTTTCACATATTAATGCATAACCCTAAAAGAAGAAAATCACCTAGTTCATTCATACTCAAGAACAATCATCAGGGTTTATCTAACCCCGTAAAAAAAAAAGGCACATGCTATTCATAGCAAGCCAACACACAAGGACCCACACATGCTCAATCAAACTGAGCAACACACACACCCAGAGCTCCCAATGCTGGAACCGCACTCTGATACCAAATGTAAAAGCCCTCAAAACCATCACAAAAGTAAAACGAAGTAAATAGAGTAAATAATCCATTTAAATTACATCGCAATAAAGAAAATAAAATGAGGTAATTAATCCACTTAATTACAACTTCACAATAACGAAAGTAAAATGATGTAATTAATCTGCTTAATTACAAGTAAAAAGATAAGTCTCATAAATAAGATTCAATAAAGTCAATAAATCTTACCAAAAGAAAAACCTCATAAATAATAATCCATAAGAATCATTAATCTTGCAAAAGATAATCTCATTAATATAAATCAAATAAAGTCATTAAATCTTACAATTCGCGTGCTCATCCCAGGTAAAAGCACTATAAAATAATATACAAGTCCATTGGCATTCATGCCATAATACATCCAATTACAAGTTACAATAAACATGTTCAACAAGAATAAATAAATCAATACGCTCATCAGTCGCACGAACCAAGTGGTCCTCCACCTGCGAGCCGAGAGACGGGAACATGGCCCAGGTGTTTTTCCACCCAACCATGAAGTAGTCCCCGGATCCCTTCATGAAACGAAAGAAACCCAGCCCTGCATGAAATGTCTAGCTACTTGGAAACAACTGGCAGGAGGGAACACCCGATGCAACCCTGATGTCTAAATGTGCAATTCTAAATAATGAAATGCAGATTGTCTCACAACAGGATGTGGCAGAGATATATATAAATAAGTTTGCTAGACAAAATAAACATCTTTTTCTATGTCAGCTCATTTAGATCTAAACCTTTAAACATAGTAACCTGGTTCAATTCCCGAAAAGAGGAAAAGCCATCTTTGATAATCCACATTCGGCATCCTAGCCCAGAAAGTAACCCAAACACATTCCTAGATAAAAAATCTACCTTCTTTCCCAAATAAACAAGTAAATAAATAAATAAATAAATCAATGAATAAATAAAATAAATAAGACCAAAATCACCTATGACCATTTCTAATCCCTTTCCCATGCATCAATCATAAAACACACTTTTCAAAGCAAGAATTTATCATTTGATTCATAGAGTTGCGTTTATAAGGTTATCAAATTGGTTTTATTTCCGAGTTCATATTTCATTTAATTTCCATAAGATTTTAAGTGATCTAAATCATTCAAAACAAGTATACCAATTCTCTTCAAGAAGTTTTAATAAGACAACGATATTTACATCACGAATTTTACTTCTTCACAACAACATATAAGGAAAAGATAATTTTAACATATAATTTATTCATTTAAATATTCGTAAATTAATAGGTTTATCTAAATAATTTAACAGTCTTACTGTCATATCTATGACATAAACTATCTCAGCCCATTTATCTATATAACGGAATAAGTTTATATAACATTCAGACCTTAGTCACAACTGTGACAGGAAGTCCAGAATCAAGAAAACAGTCTTCCTGTCGCAGTAGTAGAAAATAAAAACAGAGAACATAGTTTATAATCTTTTACTGTCATTCAATGATAATGTTTAAAGTAACATTTTAACAACAAAACAACAAAGTATAAATGTCTTCAGGAATCTTAATATTACCATCTAGGTGTGAGAGTTCATTTCCACATTGTTCGGTCAAGAAGTCAATTTCCAGCAAAAGTCTGATTTTTATCAGCAAACAAGACTGCGACAGTAATAAGAATTTATGTCGGCCAGAGAGTAATTTTTCAATGTCTGAGGGTCTGTTACTATTTCAGTTTAAAGGTTTAAGTCAACGGCCAAAAGAAGGGGGATCTCCTTAGCAACAATCTAGCAAGAATAGAAAAGTAGATACAATACATAAGATCAACAGAGATAATAAAGAGGAATAGCAGACCGAACCCAATATCAAGGCTGTAGTTAAAGAAGATTGGCAACAAGAATGAGGTAGAAGGAAGGTCGATCAAGGCAAAGAGACCAAACGCCCATAACAACAGGTTGATTTATCCAATAGCCAGATAGATAATACATAGGCACTCAAAGGAAAGGTTGACTCTAGTTAGATTGCAGATATAAAATAGCTGATTGAAGGGAGTTTAAATTTAAAAACAAGGAACCTAGATTGTTGGCCGCTTATGGAGTAACGTAGTCCAGAAAGAACCAAAAACACAGGTCTGATTTGCTATTTTTTTAAAGTCATAACCAACCATTATTTATTGTAATTGAAAACAAGGAGAGTACCCGATTTGATAGCAAGAAAGGAGAGGTCGATTATTTCTTGATGCTTCTCTTTTGCTGCTACCTGTCGCTCCTAGATCCAGGGATATCGGGCGCTTGCAGATGGTGATCGCCTATCCGCTAACCCTTCTGTGTCGATGTTCAGAAATGAAATCACATCCTTTTCTTTTGTAAAAACGCTCACTAAAAAATGTGAATCTCTTCAAAGTATTTCTGGGTTTTGTTCTGCTGTTTCCCAGCTTTCTAGAACAGTTTACGGTTTCAAATTTCGTTTTGATATGACAAATTTATCGCCGTTTTACTATCTATATTCTTAACTGAGTTTGAAAACGCCTTTCTTTTTTTTATTAAAAAAATCTTTTCTTAATTTTGGCGTCTCTTATTTTTAGTTTTCTGTCTTTTTGATAACTAAGATTGCCTCTGATTTTGCATGAGATTTCAATTTAAAAGATTCTCAAATTCTTTTTAAATTTGAATAAAATAACTTATTTATCTTTCTGTCACTTTGCATGACAATAATTTATTTTACTTATCTTTATTTTAAAATTCTAAATATAATAATATTATTAATATACTTTATTTATTTTTGATAACTCATAATCACTTTAAATCAATCAAGAAGTATTTAAAAATATTAAAATAATATATATATCTATATATCTATTGCAATTTAAATATAATTGTTTAAATCTAATTTAGATATTAGCTTCCAAACATCCATATTATATAAATAGGAATGTTTATTATTTAGTATTAATTATAATAAAATACAACCACATATTTATATTCACTATTGAATATAATCAAAAGAACTTTTAATATCTATAGTTAAATCATGTATTCGAAAAGGATTTTCCTAACAATTAAAAACACCATATTTTCTAAGCATCTAAACATCAATCACATTTATTATCCACTGTCATGTCCCCATATTAAGGCATTTTTTAAATTAATGATTTAAAAAGCGATAGTAGAGAATACCTCTGGTAATAAATGTATGAGTTAATATTCACATATTATTAATATATAATATTATTATTATATAAATACTTTAATATACTTTAAGGATATATATTATTATATTTATAAAATAACAAGTATGAATATAAATATTAATAAATATAATATTATTATATGAATATTTTTAATATAATATATTTATATTATTAAATAACGAATATAAATATAAATATAAATTTAAATATTATTATATTATATAAAATAAATATAAATACATATATTATATTATAATTATTAAATAATATAATATATTAATAAATATACATAAGGCAGAATTTAAACAAGACATTGTCTTATTCATATAAGACAAAATTCATATAAGACAAAAGTATTATGGTGAAGATCATCGATTTCATATAAGACGAGATGCTATTTAGTGGAGATTATGAGATACGATTTAAATAGAAAGTGATGCATTATGAAGTGAAAATAAAGAGCATTGAAGTGCGACTTGATATAAATGATGTGGCAGCGATTAATATTTATTAAATAAAGGCAGCGATGACTGTTTAGTTTTAACAAACGTAAGAGGATGTGATTTGTAATAAAAACAATTAGTATTTGTTAAACGAAGCGATTATGATGTCAAAAAGGCAGCGCTAGAGTTTAAAAGGAAGGAAGCATCCATTAACAAAAGGTCATGCCTTTCTATGTAAGAAGCATCCTTAGGATATAAAAGGAGCTTCTCCATCTCTTCAAAAAGGAATAGGGGAGGAAGCAATAAAGAACAGTTTATTTATAGACAATCAGAAATAATTCTGAGTGAAGCAAAAATTACACGGGGAAGGTCATTGAATCTAGAGCAGATGTATGGTAGAAGGAAAAAATAGAATATCTTTGTAGTGATAGCAGAAAAAGAAAAGTATTTCAGAGATTAAAAGGTACTGCAGCATGTTGAAAGAAATATTAGAAATTCTCAAGGTGATATTATTGTGTAAGTAAAGAAATAAGGAATATCCTAAAAGGAATTGAATATCATGTATCTCAAATACTTGCATTATGTTTGAAATATATAAAATCATGATGATTAAAGGATCTTATGTTGAAATATGCAAGATATAGTAATGCAAATAAAACTATGGCATGGATATAAACTTGATATTATTTATACATTATGGATAGGATAATGGAATGGGTCTCTATAGATGGTTATGGGCATGGTCATGAAATCCTAGGGATGAGAAGGTGGCCTCATTGTTAATCCACCCAACACTATGGAAGTGAGATTGATAGTTAGGATAGCAATGGACCAAATAGTGGGTATGGCTCGAGGTGGTGAGAAATCACCCTCCGAGACAAATGATTAGGCCTTTGACTTGAGATGGTGAGTTATCACCTCCGAGTCAAAGGAGAAAATAATGATGGGCCTTTGACTCGAGTCAAAGGAAAGAAAGAAATGGGACCCATGATAGTTGGTATGACATTGCCTCCTAACGAATCTTCTCTCATAGGGTGGAAGGTTTGATTATCAGTAGGCCTAAGGTTATCTCTGCCAAGGTAGATCATGAAATATGGAAAATGGACTTGTGAAAAGATGAAATGCATATAATTATGATTAGTGAATTAGGTACATATGCTTATGGTCAAGTATTAAAGGGAATTGAATACTAATGTGCTCTTTTACAAGTTGAAATTGTTTGCAAGGTTGCAAAAAGTTTGGCTTGTTAGAAGGGGACATTACATCCACACAATTAATGCATAATAAACCATTAAAAATGCAATATGAGACTACGTGAGTGTGTGATTGCATCAGAGTAAACCATCTCAAACAGTTCTTGCCAAGTGGCTAGAACACCTCTACCTCAACCATGTTCTCGTCTTCGACAAGTACCTGCATTCATTCGCACTCAACTCAACGTCAATAGGTTAGTTCCCAAAAACATAGCGGAAGCAAAACATCATAATCATATCGATAATATTTAATATTTAAATCAACTTTCTAATTTATGTAATTATAACATCATGATAATTACCTTCTCATATGTGGAATTTACTCGAAGTAAAACAATCATGACCTAAATGTTCACTAATCTAGAATAATATTATAGTCCATAAAAACGAGACGTGACAGGTGGTGTGAGGCAATCTTGGGTGAGCAGGAGGTGGTTTTGTGATTTGAAATTTGGTAGGAGACTTTGTTTATGGCGGCTCTCTTTTCCTAGGGTGGTGTACAAACAATGAGGCAGAATGTGAATTTTTGATAGTTGGGCTTGGAATTGTCAAATTGGAAAATATAAAGCACTTGAGAGTAGAAGGAAACCCATGATTGTAATTAACACTATGTTAAAGGAGAAAAGCTCAAGTTGGAAGTTGAAGCGGTATGTAGAGAAGGTGGTCGCTTTCAGTAAATCTGTTGATACAATCCAATTTATCCATTGCAAAAGGAATTTTAACAATGTGGTAGATCACTTAGCAAATGAAGGAGTGCTACAAGTCCCGATTATGGCTACATACAGTCACAATTTGAAGGCTTGGCCTAATTTGGAACCGAAATTATTTTTTAAACCCCCTTGAAAATGGTAGGTTTATTATTAAGCTTGATTTTTATAAAATCTCTTGGGTGTAGGGATGGATCATGCATTGTGATGGAAGTGGGATGGCGGGCTATATGAATTATAGGCATATTTAGTAAGGGTGGGGAAGGGAACTATTGCCATGATTTGAATTATATGGTGCATCATTTTTGATATAAGGTGGATGAGGTTTTATTGCTTGTAGTATTGGAATAATCTCGAAACTGTCTATATATATTTATTTATCATCATGAGATTATAGGTCACTGCTTGTGGGGGGAGTATGGGAAGGGTGTTTTTTGTTCTATGTTGCTTCTGTGAGCTGAGTTTTTTATTGGCTGATATTTGGTGCAGTCATGCTACGCTGTACAATGGTGGCTACACCTTGAGGCAATAAAGGGTGGTAGAGGTTTGGTTTTGTTGTTTAGGTGACATGTGGCTTCATTAGGCATAGGTGGAGTGTGTAGGTGAAGTGTGGGGAGCATTAAATTGTTAAGCATAGATGAGTTGCCTTTGGTGCATCGAGATGGGGTGGCATTGTCTCAAGGTGGTATCTCAGATTGATGCTTGCAATGCATTTTGCATGCAGGGACTTGCCCTTCCAGAATTTGTCAAAGTTGTGTTGGGTATGTAGTTGCTTTGGGATGGATGCTATTCTATCAATCGTACACGAGGCTTTCATTGCGAATTTAGCACTATATCTCCCCAATGCTGAAGTGTGCCTCTAGGTCTTGAAAATTTTCCTTTTGGTCTAGTTTATGGGCATGATGATTTCAAATATCAATTAGGTTGTTGGGTTGGAGGTGCAAGCGGTTGAGACTGAGGTTGTAGGGTTTGCATCTCATTGTCTCAGCGGGGGGAATCATTAAATTTGGTGGAGGATATGAGGCGAGAGATTCATGTTTTGAGTGCCTATTGTGAAGCTGTTGCAAGGTTCTCTCAGGGTTGCACGTTCACCACTCCCGTGGTTGGTTGGAAGTTGGTAGTGATTATACTGTCCCTTTTTTTGTGGCTCCTTTGTGCGAAGGTCTCAATGGCACAGAGAAATCTGCTATGGAGTAAGATTCACCATGCTAGTTGATTTTCGCCGGAGCTACGTTGGAAATGAGAATGCCCCATGCGTGGAGGAAGTAGTTGATTCTAGTCAAGCCTAGAGATCAGTGGGGTTTGGTGTAGTGTTCATTTATGCTTAGTCTTTATGCAGGGTGGATACATGGCAGCAAGATCTTTCTTTGGATGTGGGTTGTTTTTGGCCTTTGATAATCGTTGGTCATAGTTGGTTGGCTTTTGTGATATCCCGGATATAGTTTATGACAATTCACTGATCTCTTGAGAATAAACAAACAAACTGAGCAAGAAAATAAATGAATGCCTCATGGATCTACAGTTTAGAATTTTCTGAGTTACACGGTACATCACAACAACAAGCTCTTATAACAATTAATGGCAATAACATGAGTTGTACAGCCAACACTTAATTTGCAGTTAATCAATAAATATCACAGAAGTACAATCTTTTTATAGTTCTGGAAACATATGCTTCTGTATATGCAGGGAATGTAACAATAGAAGACATTCATTGTACATCAATAGGACTGGTAATCATATAGTATTAGCAATGCAAACTATATCAATAGCATAGTAATGCCTGATTGAATATTGGATCATACTCTTGCCCTGTAACCTCCAGCTGCAGTTTTGGGTCTTGAGGGCAATGGCTAGATGTGGATGAGTGTATTGTATCCTCAAGCACCTAGCTGCATGGAATCACTACTTCAGTATCTAGTGAGGTGGATTATTTAGTTGCAAGATTGCTAGTCTATGATATGGATTCCGCCCATCACAAAACATACTGCCCCTATAACAGATGCTATGCTTATTCTCCAGATCAGCAGTGAGGGAAATGATTTGTATTTGTTGCGCAAATGTATGCGAATTACTCCGAGCTTCTAATCAATAAAATAAAACTCAAACATTCCCAATGTATCCCTAGTCTTCAATTTGTGGTAGTACTCAACCTTCCTTACCCACGGTTGCCTAAACTGGGTGTTGCGCTAGATCTAATGTTGAATGAGGTTCTCATTGTTGTCAAACTTGCATTATGGCATTCCCTTATAACCAGCTACAAGCGCTTAAGGGTAGAGGCGACCCAAGATGAAAGCTAGGATTTGGCCATGGATGATTGCAAGCAACTTGCCTCACCGAAACCTCTTGGATCAAGCTTCGCACCAAATTCTACTATCAGCTGCTAGCTTGTAACATACACACTTCACTGGTTTAGCTCAATCTGCAATTTCGGAGTAGAAATTGCCAAGAGAGAGGATAGGGTTTTTGTCCTAACTTCAGAGATTACAATCAAGGGGTTTTGTCCTCGACACATAATCACTTGAACTCAACGAATAATGAGAACATGTAAATTTCCAATACTCAAAATGAATAAGTGAATCTTGTAAATATACCTTCCTCAATTAGGACCCACGGGCCCTATTTTACCGCCAAAATTTGAAATCACTTTTATTATAACATATATTTTTTAATATTTAATATTTTAATATTTTTTATTTTAATATTAAAATAGTATTAATATGTTACTTTGGGAAAAGGGACCTGATAAATCAAGGGCCACTACCCTCTTCATGCCAAGGTAATGAATCTTGGAGTGATGCTCATCGATTTTGGGTCCTGCACTTGTCCAATGGAATATCTTCTGTCCAAAAACACCCTGCAAACTCAAATGGAATGGCCTTTGGTCTAAAACATTCTGTAGTCGTGGATACTCTAGCACCAATGTGCCATAATCATGAATCTCATTTGTCCATTGCAATAACTTTGGCCAACATCTTCCCACTCTTTTCCCCATGATGATAGTAGACAATATAAACTTCCACAAGGCCATGGGCTGCCATTTGTTCTTGCTCTCATGTTCTTGTTGCACCTTTGGGTCCTTCCCATGTGATTGAAAATCTAGAACACCTATTTGAGCTTAATGATCCCATTTGTAGGTTCCTATGGCCTCTTCGAAGAGATTGCAATGTATAGTTTCCAAGGTAGAGTACAAATCACATTGTGTAAGTGCTGGAAATGAGCTAGAACAGTCACATTTCAATTGAAATCTTACCCAATTAGGTACCATGGTGGCTGCAATGATGATTCCCTTCAGCTGCAAGCTTTCTTCAACTTCTTCCATCAAGGATATTCCCTTAAATTGTGCCGACTTGCAACTGTTCATGACTGATAAGTGATAACAGTTGTTCCAGCAACCTGACAGTGATATAACAGCAGCAAAACTGATATTCCTTTGCAAACTTCAAAGATGTGAACATTGTAGGGGCTAAAAATGCTCTATCAACAATCATGGATAGTAACCCTTCCTTCTTATGATGAGAGATCCTTGCAAAACCAATTGTATTGAAGTGGTATAGGGGCTGATAATGATTATGACAGAAGCATTAAGGCTGGAAATTTGGTACATAGCTGTCCCAAGTATGTTTCCTCCTTCCTTGGGTGGTAGGAGATCATCAACAATTGCTCTCCTATTTCCTTGTGGGTGAATCTTTGCACACCCTTCCAAGTTTGATGCTACCTCACCATGCTTACACTGCACCACTTTGATTTTCATGCAAACTTCTCCTTGAAGTCTCCATATGATGCCCATGATTTCCTTAATAAGATAGTTGCCTTAAAACACCACTCCCTTCATCTTGAATCCCTTCTTAGTAATTAGCTTTCCAAATAAATATAACCAATGCATGTCAACAACTATATTCACCTCTTCTATATTGCTGTTGTAATGGTTACCTTGGTCTTCACAAGTTCCTTTCATGTTGCCCCAAGTGATTCCCTTCCAAATTTGTTTCGGAACAAACCTTATGTGTGCTGCAAATCTATAGTTGTTCGAGGAAGATATAATCAGTCCAACACATGGAATTAGGAAAAGCATCATACCATGTCTGTAGTGTTGCATTTTCTTACTCAAAATCGGAATTGTAGTGGCTGGGAACTGTTGATGATTGTTTTTAGACAAGTCAACAATAGAGTAAAATACCGAGTATCCAACTCTCTCTTGAATAAAGCCTCTCAAATGCTAAACAAAGTGATCAATCGAGACAACTCCAAGGTTCTTTTTCTTATGATTCGCGATGGATTAACTCAATGACTTGACGGATATTGCTGATAAACACAAAGGGACTTACACAATTGTTCTAACAACTTGGTTGTTTCACTTATTGGAGGCAAACACTTGGAATTTCTAAGTAATACAAGTCTCGGCGTTAGCAATGAGGTTCTCAATCCTAATTTCTAATGATGATGAATAAAAAAGTGCAAAAGGTAAAGGTTTAGGAAACTATTCTAATCCTAGATGTAAGAAATGATTATCGATCAAGTGGAATCAACCAACTTTGCTTCGCCAAGTTGAAACAACTACACAAAGTTCATGCAATTTTCTAAGGGTGATATAAGATATTCAAATCACTTATGTTCATGAAAGTTCAACAAACATAAACGATTAAAGTTAAGCTTACTTTGTTCAGGCTAACCATACACTGCAACTTGCAAGCCACAAATCACAAATGGTATGAACAAGTAGATTCCACCAAGAAACAACAATAATTTCTTCCACCAACTAATATAATACTTTAAAGAAAACTTAATCTAACTTAACATTCGCTTGAAGAAATGAAAACCATGCAACACTTTGAAACATAAAAAGAATCACCAAACAATGAGTCTTATATTATCTCAAAGAGCTCTCGCAACAATTTTTTCAGAGTTTTCAACCTTACAAATGAGAGCAAAAGGAGACCTTATATAGGCTTCAAGAATACACGAGTGGTCAAAATCGATTGGCAAAGCCAATGGACCAGATGCTGCCACCTAAGCAAGTGGTTACAACAAACTACTACTTTTGGCATACAAAAGAGGGAATAGAGGCACGCTTCCCAAGAAGATAAGGATGCCACATCAAAAGCCTATGAGGAATCTCCATGTGAATAGCCATCACTGGTACTATGAAATTCAATGAATGTGGACACCACTTTCTTGACATCATCAAGAGGTACACTTGGCGTATTCTTAATGGTTCCTTCTGCTTCACATACATCAATTGCATAAACGCCAAGTGTCTTCTCCCAATTAGTCATTCTAGCTTTGTTGGCGCCAAGGTGGATAGCAAGTGAGAATACGCTGTCAAGCTTCTTATCAGAAACATCATCCTCTTGAAAGTAGAATGCTTGAACTTGTTCCTTCATACGATCAATAGTCATCTCTCCAAAGGGATTGCATATCTTCATCAATGAAGCATGTATACCATCTTGGATCCTTTGAATAACACTTCTTACCCTTGACATGTCTATTTCAACTTTATCAAGCAACTGACCTTTGTTGCGAAAGCAATAATACCAAGTAGAGAAGTCATATGTCATTCCCTCTTCAATTATCTTAGCATGTATCAACTCATCAATTGAAGTTTCCATTAGACTCTTCAAGTGTGGCATATATTGTTCTTTGATAATCTTAAACTTAGCACAAGCTGTCAGCAACCCAAGTACTCTCTCCTTGAGATCACCAACCTTATTATACACTTGCATGATATCTTCAAAATACTCATATGTCGTTTCTCTTGACCTCTTCATCCAATCCTTCAACCTATGAGATGAAGATCTCAATCCCTCAAGATGTACGACTGTTTCTGGAGGAAGAATGTGTGGAGGTGTAGAAACTCTTTCCTGCTGACGGATAGGATGTACTAGGTGTTGAATATACTGTTCCAATGCCTGACACCTTTGCTCAGCCTTAATCCTTCCTTCTGTTTCCTGTCTTATGATAGCTCGAGCATTATCAACTGAATCCTGAAGTTCTTCTACTTGTGCCCCAGTCAATGGACCCAAATCAATTGTATTGATATCATAGTCTTCAGGTACAATTTCTTCTATATTCTTCTCAACTCTTGGAACAGTTACATGAACCTTTCTTACCCCTACTTCATCTTTTGTTATCTTTGAAAGAGTTGTTGCTTTCTTCTTCGGTTTTTCAGTAGACATGTCTAGAAGCAACTCCTCAACTGGAACATGCCGAAAGTTTTCCACTTCACAACTTTCTTTGATTCTTTCTTGCAACCACTTCGGCAATGATGAAAAAACCCCTGGCTGTTGTACTTGCCTTCCTTGCATGGGCAATGATTCTTCTTCGGCTTCATCTTTGTCTTCAGTGTTAGCCTCATCAATGATTTCAGTATCATGCGGACTTGAAGGTACCTCTTCAAATGGAATATCTGGGATTGCATCTTCAACAACATGCACAACTATATCCTGATTCATTGGAGTATCCCCAGGTTGCCTAGATGAAGCAGTTTCGATGCTTATCCTCTTCTTCTTCTTATTTGATTCTCCTTGTGCAGATTCAAGTTGTTTTCTTTTCTTTGCTTGACTTGAATCTCTTTCATTATCTTTACTTTGTGAATTTCTGCCAGGTGCACTATGCTGTACTTGTTGCTGAACTTCTCCCATCTTGGTGTAGGTGAGCCTCTTTCCTTCATCCATCAATGCTTGTACTTGATCTTTTGCATGCTCTTTAGTCATAGCAATGATGGGTTCTATCAACTCTTCATCATATACTCTTTCTCTATCAACCCAATTAATAGTATGTGGCAAATTCCGTATCTTGTTGTATTCATCCCCTGAAAGAGTCCTATCATCATCTCGCTGATCAAGAACCCTCAACACTTTTGTAGCTCTTACCAAATCCCATCTCAATCTTGAACAATTTTGCATCCTTATATCATCATCATCAATAGCATTTGCCCAATGATCTTCAAGTTGCTCTATATGCTGATAGGTAGCATATGATTGCTTAATAGCTCCATGTGGGTCAAAGTTCTCCCTCCTTGAATCATGAAGATGTAAATGATATGCTTGAAGCTCAATCTTAAAATGCTTGGCTGCTTGAAGTGATGGACATGAGTAATATCTCCCAAGCTTTAGAGGGAATTGAATCCCAGCCTTCTTTCTTGTCCTTTGCATCTTATGAAACTCCAACAACTGTCTTGATACTTCCAACAATACCATCCTATTAGTAGGATACCTTGGCAATCTATATGGAAAGGATGTGAAGCCTTGAATCCTTATGTAGGTGAACTTATCATATTGAATAAAGTATCTTCCATATTCCTCAATGAAGGTCCTAGCAGCACCTGTCAATTTTTTATGCAACTCACCTCGCAATCTTCTTACTATATGCATGGCAAATGCATCATTGAATCTCTTGTAATGCTTAATGTTCTTGAGATGAAGTTGTGTATAACATTGATGTGATAGGATCTGACCAGATTTTATGCCCACTTCTCCTTTAGATGTCAACCCCTTGTAATCCACATTCCTTGCCAGTATCTAGACAAGATAGAAAGTCATGAAGGACTTTGACTCATCAAAATTTTCAAACTGCTCATCAAGGCAATGACTTATAAGCCCGGCCCAATCAATCATCTTATACTTCGTGAAAACATGATCAAAGTATGTATACATCCATTCTTCAAAAGTTGATGATTGAGGCCTACCTGTTACTCTATTCAAGAACATGATGAAGTAACTTATCTTCTTCTTGAAATCTGCCTTGTGGAACTTCGGATCTTCAGAGTTGTATATCTTTATTGAAGGATCTATCATCCACTTCTTCCTTACTTCTTGCTTGTATTGTTTGGAATTGCCCTCAAAGGTATGTTGTGCAGTTGTAGGACAAATGAACAATGTCTTTCGGTTCGGGATGTTGAAGATCTCTTGAATAGCTTCTCTTTGCAAGTAGGCTAGGACAGTCCCGTCCTTGGCCACAATTCGCCTTCTTTCTTTATCATAGTGTTGAATGCATTCCAACACTAATTCAGTGCTAGGTAGGACAGGTGGAAAACACACTGCTTGTATCATTCCACTCTTCGCAATGGCCTTGATGTCCATCTTGATCCTCACTTGACGCTCCTTCGCTGTCATGCCCATCCACCTACAAGACAACACCCCTATTAGAGACTTGAAATGACAAAATTATCCCTATAAGTCTGATTTTTACATGATGAAGCTATGAAAATCTAAAATCTGAATAAGTGAAAGGTAATTTTATGAATTAAATACGGCTGAAACATACCTTTTGTTCAATTTTCAAAATGAACTAATGCAGAAAATCAGTTCTAAATAACAAAAATCAAACTTCAAAATTGCAGATCTGCTATAAAAATCGCTGCTCCTCCTCCTTCTAAATTTGCTGCTAAGGGAAGTTGTAAGTGAATAATGCTAAAATGAAATTGGTGCCCTCACTTATATAGGCATTTTACCTTGAAAAAGAGGCTGGTCGGGTCGGCCAGCCTTCACGCATTTAATATAAATTTTTGAAATTTTAAAATTTGAAACTATTTAGGCGCCAAAATAGAGGTTTCATACTTAACTTGTTCAAGGCGCCCAAACTAGGTGATAAAAACATGAATGGGCGCCTACTTTGATGTTTACAAGGCTTCAATCTTAGGCGCTCAAATTGGTGAATGTGACAAAGAAAGGCGTCTATTTTGGAGGAGGATTTTTACTCCATTTTCATGCACTCAAACCCCTTTATGGTTCAATGGAAGTGCCTTGAGTTCTTAAACTTTTCCAAGTTGCATGGTGAAATGCCCTTTTGATCCTAGGCGCTCAAACTAACTTCAATAATCAACCTTCCTCCTAGGCGCCAAAAATGGGCAGAATTACAAGAGATAGCGCTTGTAATTGATAAGGCGCCTAGACCTTCCCACCTTAGCTCCTTAACCTTTAACTCCTGTAAAGGCCTATTCAAACTTGTAAAAGGCTCTTCTATCTTCCATTTGCTTATACCTCATCACTTCATGCTCTTCATACTCAAGGCGCTAAAAATGATCAAAAATACAAGAAATGGCGCCTATACCTCCTAGCCTACCCTTAGGCATTATAATGATTTTGAGTCTCTTTCAGCCAAGGCACTGATGTTTAGAATATTCTCACTCCAAAGTGACTTCAAATTTCTAGGCTCTTAGCTTCCTTATCTCTAGGTGCACATTGAGGTTGTTTTGAACATGGATTAGTGCCTAGACTCCTTTTGCCTTAGTTTGTTTTACCTTTTCTATCATTAGATCATTGTAGTTGCTCTCCAACACTTCGCCAAGGTTGGCTACCTTCAATACTTTGTAATTTCAAGTTGACTTTCCTTTAGGCACCCAAACTAGGTGATTTTGATGCAAAGTGGCGCCTAGCTTGAAGATACTTAATTTTAACACGTTTGATCAACTTTGGGTCAATATAGGCTGCCTCACACTTCAATTAGGAACTTAGATTCTAGACTTCATCACACCCAATCTTCAAGGCGCCAAAAATGGTGGTTTTAACAAGAAAATGCGCCTTATCTTCTAAGATTTTCAATCTCTTAAAAATGCGCCTTGGCCAAGAAATGGTTGAAAGAGCTAGACATGACCATTTAAAACATCTCAAAGACTTAACTTTTCAAGGCGCTCATGTAAGGTTACTTTGAAGTCAAAGGGCGCCTTGATACCTTGAATACAATCTCCAACTTGAGGCGCTCATCTGAGGTGAAATGGGTTGCAATAGGCGCCTAGGCTTGACTTAGTGCATTTGATGATCACAAAGCTCATTTAGATTAGGCAAAAGACCCTCCTTGAATGACTTAAACTAATGCAGTCAAGGCGCCAAAACAAGGTGGTTTGAAAGGCAAAGGGCGCCTAAACTTGTAACGCAATTGAAAACACTTCTAAAGTCCTAGTTCCCCAAGGCGCTCAAAATGGTGAAAATGATGAGAATAGGCGCCTACCTCTTCTTAAGCACTTTCTCTGCAAGTCTTGGCTCTTTTTGAAACAAATTAAGGTCACTTATCACTCTCACGAAAGATTCCTTCCAACTTGACTTGAAGAATACTCTACATCACCTTAGGAGACCTGACAACTGGTTAACTCTGAGATAACACTAACATGACACCTTAAAACGACTAACTCAAAAAAAATCTAGGGGGTCCCCATTTGCAATGGGGCGATGTGTGATTAGGTCACAACAGGAACTGTCTTGTATCAGCTGCAAACACCTTATCAATGCCTATAGGTGGAAAATGTATCCTCCATGTGATTAATAACTCTTTTATGGCTGCCAATAGAAAGTGGGGAAAGCTGGAACTGTGGGTAACAATAGTTCTAAAATAGGAAACAACACTTGTAATGATCAATGGGCCATAGTTCTTGTCACCAAAATTCCAACCAGCCATGTTAAGTTGATGATTCTTATCCCAAAGATCTTGTATTGCCAATATCTCATAGGGTAGCCATCTTCAGTGTGCCACAATGAATATATTCAAAATGGACCAAACATTATCATAACAAGGTATCTTACCTTGGAGTGGATCCTTGATTAACTCCATGCATTGAGTGGCTTGGTTTCCTTGAACACTCACCTCTATTCTTTTCACTTCACCTATGCTTGGGGCTCCATTTAATATGCCTTGGAGTATCATCTCCTTCCCATCCACCTTGAATTTGAACTTCATTGTTTGGTAGTTTTGAGTAAATTCCCCAAGCGAGTGCAACCATTGCACACACAAAACTATATTCGTTTTTCCTATCCCCACAACGTAGTAATCATCCTTAACTTGATGCCTTCCCAAGGATAAGTCGAGCTATGGTATTCACTTCGTACAAGGAATAATGTGACCATCCGCAACTGTGACATTAAACCCATTGAATTTTTCTGTATCTAAACCTTTTTTGGAAATCAAATTTGCATCTATAAGGTTATGAGTGGCCCCACTATCGATCAACACTGTCATTTTGTGACCATGCAAAACTCCTCGATCTCGAAAAAGATAGTACTTGGGTGCTTCGAAAAGAGTAGCAAGGGTGCCTTTCAAGGACTCTTCTTTTTCCTTGCCCTTGTGCTCTATCTCATCAACCACAAACTCAGGCTCAGGGTCTTCTGTCTTTGAATCCTGATCTGAAATAACCTCTATGTAGTGTATTTGCCCCTTTCCCAAGCATCTATGTCCTTTCTCCCATGGCTCTCTACAAGAAAAACATAATTTCTTCTTTTGAAGTTCATTCTTGGATTCTTCAACCTTATTAGGTTTTGAAGGTAGTACCTTAGGTTGAGAGGAACACTTTTGAAAATGTTTCTTATGTTGCTCCATTGGTGAAATCTTGGAGTAAAATTTGTTCTTGGCCACTAAATTCTCCAAATTCAAAGCTCTCTTGATGGTACTAGATCAAAAGCCTTAACCAAACTTTTGAGTGGTTCGACTAGTCCCTCCATAAACAAAACAATGAGTCTCCTCTTTGTCACATCTGTAACCTTGATTGATACTTGCTGGAATTTTGCAATGTAATCATCTACAGTACCATGCTGCCTTAACTGAGCTAGCTCCCTGAAATGGATCTCGGGATCCTTCTTGTCAAACCTCTCCATGAGCCTCTGCGTGAAATTAGCATAGATAACAATATGATTATGCCCTTGGGTAACTAATGCATGATGTCACCATTCATGGGCTATGCCTTCCAAATGAAAGATTGCAAACTTGATGGCTTCCTCTTCCCACATGGGGTTGAGTGAAAGATATGTGTCCAACTTTTGAGCCCAAGCACGTGCAGTACTCTTCCCGGAACCATCAAAAGGAGGAAGAGTCAACTTACTCAACCTCTACTGCAAATCTCTGTGGGGCTATTGTGTAGGAGGTTTTCTTTCCATTCTTGGCCCGTTCCTTGATCTGAAATTGCAATAGTTTGCAAATGAAATTTGATTTTTGATATCAGGATCAAGTCCCTGGTACTCATCCATGCAAGCATTAATATCATATGTTGTTGGATTTTGAAATGTCCCCAAATAAAATATTTTGCTATTTTATTTTAAATACAACAAATTTGAGACAAAATAATATATTCCAAACCCTCAAATTATTTTAGAAAATATAGAGAAACACCCACAAAAACTCAGCAATTTCTTCATTAATCTTGCACCTGAATTGATAATTTTTGCATAGAAATCACTGGAATTTCTTCTATTGATATAATCTGATTTTTACATAAGAAACATGTTGTTACAACAGAAAAATCTCCAACATGAACAAGTAACAACAACAACAAATATTAAAGCAAACCCACAAAATCTACTACAAACATAATGCTTCCAATATCTCGGATTTGATTATTTTCTATGTTACCGGTTCTTTGCATTTGACTGCTGGGTATTGGTTCGGTTCGAACCGGGTCCTAGTCTTGGTCTGGTCTTCCAGGGGATTCTGCCAGGGTCCTTCAAATGCCCTGTGGGTTCTTCTGGGATGAACCCGGAAGAACCCAGATAGAATTTGCTCAGAACCCAGATAGAATTTGCACACTCAAGACCTTTCTTGCTTTTATTCATCCTTGTATACCTTCTTACAACCATGATTAGCTTGCATGCATCCTCTATAGTATTGTATTATGCATGCAATCACTGTTAATTAGCACTCCTACAATGCAGGCAATTAATTATCATTTGGGTTTGGGGGTTGTGTGAGGTTACATGAGTGAAACTTTTGTGAGGTCTTGATAGTCAGGCTGGTCTTAGGGTCACCTCGGTATTGGGGTCTTGGATGGTTACCTCATTATGGTGAATTATCTTCTAGGAGTTTGATTGCCATGTTGTGGCACTGTTGGACTACCAAGTAGGTTGGTGGTGGGATCAACCTCCAATACCAAACAAGTAGACTTTCCCTCCAAAAACTTGAATTCAAAGAATGAAAATTTAACAAACTGACCTTCATTGTGGCATTATCTCATGGTTCAAAGCTGGCAAGTCCTTTGATTGCAACTTTGCTACCAAAGATAAAATGAACTGTCTGCAGCCTGGACATGATTTTAGCAATATAAACTAGTACAAATGAGCACTGTCATCCATCAACTTCTTCAATATTCAAGACCTGTTTTCTAGGGCAGCCTGCAATGTAAGTTGAGTGAAATATTTTGGGTCCTATTGTATCACCATACCCTTTGCATCATCATCTTGCCAAAATATAAAGATAATTACAAGTATAATTAGAATAGGTAGTTGTCAATGGCATTTCTTATCATCCATCACCAGCATAGTATTGTTTATGATAATTCAATATCCCAAAAAGGTATTCTGATGCTATATAGAATAAAAAGGTATGTTTATGATAATTCTATATCCTAAAAAGGTTTTGTTTATTGAATATTTTGATGCTATGGTATTCTGAACTTAATTACTGCTGCAAATATGAATATATTTCTGATTTTTATATGCTTTTGTATGGATGAACCCAAAACAAACCCACACCCATTTTTTTTTTTGGGACTGAACCCGTGAACCGAACCCCCGAACCCGAACCTGAACCCGAACCCGAACCAGGATCGGTAACTTAGATTATTTTGGCACCAAATTGCACACAATTGCAACACAAATTGAAAGAGGTATCTTGGACACCCTCATGTACATAAAAGTACTGTTGTACAACACTTACAACAGCAATAACAACAACAATCACATTTTGAAACAAATTCAAAACATTCTCTGAAAACCCATTAGCACCATGTCACCAAATTTGGCAATTTTCGTACCAGAATGGAATATAACTTTTCCAGTTGAAATGGATGAACAAGAAAAATGGAAAAGTGCTGTTCTAAAGTAAATAACACAGCAGCAACACACAACAATAACTGAAACCAAACTATGCTCAAATCCACACCCAAAATTCTGCAAAACACACAAACTAAACACGAGCTAAAAACTGCATCTCTGGAAGCTCAGTCACAACCTTTTCATGAGATTCTCCTATTGAATCAAAGGGTTTTCGTCCTCTGATCTCCAACAAACCCAAGGGTCTTTGACCTCAAATTTGATTTGCTTGAACACAAGTGCTCAACAAATTTTGGTAGAGTTTCTGTAGAGTAAAATTAGATTTTTCCTGAAATGTGTAATTGCCTGCAATTAAATAGAGGATCAAATCCAAATGCCTCTTTTTTCGTGGGAAATGAATAAAATAAAATAAAATGACTCCTAGATCATTCCCATAATTATTGGCTAAAGATAGTCAATGACAAACTGTTATAGAATCTGTCATATCTGTCAACTCCATAATGACAACCTGTCATAACTTGTCATAAAATATTTCTAAATTAAGATTTTAGGAGTTATTAATGCCTCTTGAGAATCCCAATGCCTCAAATGGTGGAGCCACAACATTATTTTAAATATTTAATAATTAATTGGCCCAATAAATATACCTTGAAAAATAAAATCATTTCGGGACCAAATATAAATATTAAATAAATTACTTCCCTTATTCCTTACCATAGCCCACAGAAAGTGCTGGAATGGGCTATAAGGCTCACCAATTTGAAATTAATTAAAAGGGGAAATGACAGATTTGGCTCTTCTTCTTCTGATGGTACCTCTACTCTAGGCAAAAAGGTAGGCTGAAATGGCCTAGCCGTTGATCCAATTGAAAATCTGTTATTGTTTGTGTGATTGAATGGGCCATTTTGATTTGAATTGCTTCTTTCACCCGTAGGATTATGCATTGGCATGGTGGAATTCAGAGTGGCATTCATATATTGCATTTGTTGCATCATCTGGATTAACAACTGATTTGTTTGTTCCCGCTTCATGATAAAAGCATCAAACTTATCTTCCTGATCTGGCATGTGTTTCTTACCTCTGCCTCCTATTCCAACACTAGTTTCTTGTTGTGCTGCTTCCAATTTTCATCTTTCTCTCTGAAGCTCTCAGATTTCTCTGGCTTAGCTGCATACATTTATTAAATAAATCCGTACGCTGGTAGGACTAAGGGCTTTGGTACCAATGTGATATCCCAGATATAGTTTATGACAGTTCACTGATCTCTTGAGAATAAACAAACAACCTGAGCAAGAAATGAATCAATGCCTCACGGATCTACAATTTAGAAATTTCTGATTTGCATGGTACATCACAGCAACAAGCTCTTATAATAGTTAATGGCAATAACATGAGCTGTACAACCAACACTTAATTTGTAGGTAATTAATAGATATCACTGAAGTAAATCTTTTTAGAGTTCTAGAAACATATGCTTCAGTATATTTTAATTTAGGGAATGTAACAATAGAAGATGTTCATCGTACATCAATAGGACTGGTAATCATATAGTATTGACAACACAGACTATATCAATAGCATAGTAACGCCTGATTGGATATTGGATTGGACTCTTGACTTGTAACCGCCAACTGTGGTTTGTGCCTTGAGGCCAGTAGTTAGATGTGGATGAGTGTATTGTATCCTCAAGCACCTAGCTGCGTAGAATCACTACTTCGGTATCCAGCAAGGTGGGTTATTTAGTTGCAAGATTGCTGGTCTATGATATGTATTGTGCCCAACACAAAATGCATTGTCCCTGTAGCAGTTGCTACACTTATTCTCCAGATTGGTAGTGAGGGAAACGATTTGTATTTGCTGCGCAAATGTATGCAAATTCGTCCCATCTTCTAATCAATAAAATAAAACTCAAACATTTGTAGTGTATCCCTGGTCTTCAATTTGTGGTAGTACTCAACCTTCCTTAGCCACGGTTGCCTAAACTGGGTGCTGCACTAGATCTGATGTTGAATAAGGCTCTCACTGTTGTCAAACTTGCATTATGGCATTCCCTTATAACCAACTACAGGCGCTTAAGGGCACAGGCGACCCAAGATGAAAGCTAGGATTCGGCCATGGATGATTGCAAGCAACCTGCCTTACCGAAACCTCTTGGATCGGATCACACACCAAATTCCACTATTAGCCGCTAGCCTGTAACATACACGCTTTACTGGTTTAGCTCAATCTGCAATTCTGGAGTGGAAACTGACAAGAGAGAGGATAGGGTTTTCGTCCTAACCTCAGAGATTACGATCAAGGGGTGAATATGAAAATTTCCGATACTCAAAATGAACAAGTGAAGCTTGTAAATATACCTTCTCCAATTAGGACCCACAACCAAAATCTGAAATCACTTTTATTATATATTTTTATTATAATATTTTTTTTATATTTTCATATTTTTCTATTTTTTATTTTAATATTAAAATAATATTAATATATGTTAATTTGGGAAAAGGGACATGACAGCTTTTCTATAGTACTGCTAGTATTGCTTGGTGTTTGTAGCTGTTGGTTCTGGATTTTAATGTAATGTTCTTGTTTATGGGTGAGGTCCCCTATAGAATCCCCCATTAATATATCGTTAAAAAAACAATTTAGTGGCCAGAAAACCAACATGTAACAGAACTTGTAGGAATGAGAAAGGAACTACAAATAGCGTTCCAAAGGGTCTGATGTATATTCAAGTGGATGTGGATTCTCAAATTGTTGTCAAACTGATTAGTAGAGAGCATGACTCTATAACTCTGTTTATGCAGCTCTATTGGTTCCCACTTTATGAGTGCTGATAAAGTGTCAATATGCCACCAGTACTACTGACCTTGTCCATTTACTTTTTCTTTTTGTTCTTTTATTAATCCCCACCTATACCAATTTTTTTCTCTTATTTTTGCTTTTCTAATGGCCCTAACACAAAACATATTTCTATGAGCCCCAATATCTTTTGCAACAATAAGTGCAATATCCCACTAAACTATTTGCATGTTATCATTTAACAACTGTGTGCAGTCATATGCCTGTCCGTTTGTTAAAAAAGATTACAGCTATACTCTTATTCTACAGCTGTACACTTTCATTCTACAGCTTTGCACTTCGCCCTACAGCTGTATGCTTTCATTCTACAGCTTTGCACTTCGTCCTACAGCTGTATGCTTTCATTCTACAGCTCTATGCAGTCATACTTTTGTTCATTCTACAGCTTTACACTCATTCTACAGTTGTATGCAGTTGCACACTTGCCCATTGATGGAAAAGAGTTATATTGTATACTCTTATTCTACAGTTGTATGCTCTCATTTTACGGATAATAGTCACACTCTTGTTCATTCTACAGCTAAACTGCTCATTCTACTGTTCTATGCAGTCCAAAAGAAATGAATGCAATTTCTGCTGTATGGACGATTATTGCATGAAATCAAGAGTAAGCATTTAGAGAAGTTTATTGTAATCATTTACTTCTCAGCTGCAGGTCAAATATTTAGAGAAGTTTATCGTAGTCATTTGCTTTTTAGCTGCAGTTCAAGTACCATCTAATCACTGCTCTTTTCTCTTTTTGGTCTTTTGAGACTGTTGGGGATAGCAATATAAACATACTAATACATCAGGAAGGGCATTGTATCTGTGGTCAGTCTGGATCACAGCTTGCACAAATGCAGCTTTCTAATCTCCTTTGATTTTATCCACTATCTTATCAAGAAAAACAAATGTTGTATCCTTTTTGCAAGATCAGTCTATTTTCAGTGATGGGCGATCAAGGATCATTAATGTTTAGTTTCAAGAATTTAATTTTTAATTTTTTTGAGAAGATCGACTTGTTTTCATAGGTGATGAAATGAAGGAACATCTAATTTGTAAACAACTTTTTAATTCATTTTCTTTTGGAGATATGCAAAGCAATATTTTTCTTCCATTTTTTATTTGCACTTCTAAACACATTAATTTTACCATCTACTTAGTTTGAACTGCAAATGCTTTTAATCAATCTTATTTCCTTTTTATATGATGCAAAGCATTATCGCATTACTCCAGAGTTTTAACCATACCTCCTGATTGAGGGCTGAAATATTACAGGTCCAAGCACAGAATTACCCCAACATTTTAGTCACTGGAGGTCTTCATGGTAAGCATAGAGTTTTAGGGCTGGTTTATTTTTAATTTTTTCTTTTATACATATTGTAATGTGGATCACTGATCACACAGATCCACGTGTTTTGTACTCTGAGCCTGCCAAATATGTTGCAAAGTTAAGAGAAAAGAAGACCGATGATAATTTATTATTATTCAAGTGTGAACTTGGAGCTGGACATTTTTCAAAATCTGGACGGTAAGAATACATTATTACTGAATGCCTTGTCAAAATAAAGATGTGGAAATTTACTTTTATCAAGCAGTCCTTGTGATTTTATTTGAACTAAAATTATATTTTATGATGACATTTTCATATTTGCATTATTATTCATTCTACATAATTATAGAGCTCTAGTTATAGAGTCTTTCAGATTTTTGTTGAAACCTTTGCATGGATAGTGTTAGTAGGTTCTATTGCTTGTGTTATGACCGACCCGTTGATTTGTAGAAGATGATTGCATATTATGTAAACACTCATCTTAATCATTTTATTGAAGACATAAACATGTCAATCACAAGGTTTTGACCAAGATTTGTTTTACAGGAAACAGCAAACATTTTTTTTTTATGATTTAAATTTTTAACTGTAATCTAGAATTAGGTTAGATATTCCATTCTATGCAGACTTGTCTCATTGCACTTGTGCATATGGGTGCTTGTAAAATTTTGGCTGAATGACAGTAGGTAACATAGATGATATTTTAGGCCTTGCTATCTCCCTTGTGAATTACATCTTTGCATCCATGTCAGCTAGTACCAATCTTACATTTTTCTTTATAGGATATGAGCAATTTCAGTTTTATGTTTCCTCTATGTGCATCTTCTGTGGAATGTTTCGTTTCACTTTTTTCAGCTGGAGAGGGAAGATCATATAGAGTCTTAGGTCTTTACGTGGAATAACTACAGGCAAATAGCTGTCCTAACATGTATATGTATGCTTGTAAAATTTTGGCTGAATGACAGTAGGTAACATAGCTGACATTTTAGGCGTTGCTGCCTCCCATGTGAATTGAATGTCTGCATTTGTGTCAACTAGTACCAATCTTACATTTTTATTTATGAGTTATTTCAGTTTGTTTCCTCTACGTGCATCTTCGTGTAATGTTTTGTTCTACTTAAGTTATTTGGATGGGGAAGATTATATTGAAATCTTCGGTTTTTAAGCAGAATAACTACAGGCAAATACCTGACCTATCATTTATTACTAAGTTAGGATCAACGACATGAATTCTAATATGGGAAAGAAATCCTCCAATTGATTTGATTCTTGAAAGAGTCAGACCATCATGAAAAAGGAATCTTCTAGTTTGCTTAGATGAAACTCTTCCTCCTATGATAGTTGACTTAGATACATAGAGAACTGATGCTGCTGTCCTCCACCCTCCATGCAAAGTGGACAAGAATAAAATAAGTATTGTAAAATAAATTCCAATATTGTACAAGGTTTATTCTAAAGCATCAGTATCTAAGCAAGAGTGCATGGAAGTATAGAAGAGAGTGGAGAAGTGTGCATGGAAGTATCTGAAGGTGAGCGTGAGGACTCAATTGCTAGTGAAGGAAATTAAAACCCTTCACCCATTCAGGAGCCACGAGACTAGATCATAGATAAGGAAGAGGAATGAAAAAGGACTAAGACAAGAAGTTACTTCAATTGGTGTCGATTCAATTGGTAGTTAAGGAAATTAAAACCTTTCACCCATTCAAGAGCCAAGAGATTAGATTGAAGATAAAGAAGAGGAATGAAAAAGGACTAAGACAAGAAGTTACTTCAATTGGTGTGGCATACGGATGTCTAAACCATCATGGAAGGCAACTATCATGGAGGCTATCTCATAGGATTTGTCGAATTTAATGCTTGAAGTTCGAAATTCAGCAAACTTAATGAAAACCTTAAAATAATGTTGCAATTCCTCTAAAATTCGTACGTTAAAGGGCGTAAGTTTTTTAATTAAATTATATTTAAAAAAAGGAGTCTTTTTTTCTGTTGTTTGTGGGTGTTGACAGTCGCCTATCTCGAATTCATTGGTTGAGATGGACACTTGCTATTGTAGAGTCGAGATTCAGACTATCTTATTTAGTGTTGAGCAAATTGTATGCGTTATTGTGTGATTTGTGGAATGAGTTTGACACTACCAGGAATGATTTTTGTGAGCCTAGGAGTCTGTGTTGAGGCAGCGATTGCAAATTTGAATAATCGGGCCCGACCCTTGAGAGTCTGCTTTGAGGTGAGTCAGCACTTGCAATAGATAGTTGCAAAGGTAGGCATCCATTGCTGTGTTAACTTTTTATTTTTTAGCTATCATTGTTAAATTTCAGGTTTTTTGTCTTTATTTATTTGTGGGCGGCTTTACTTTGTTTACAAGTTTCTGTTTTTTAAATTCTAGGTTTTGTTTTCTATTATTATTATCTTTATTTTGTTGTTATTTTATTTTTTCTTTTTCTATAAAATTTAATACATTAAAATTTAAAATGTGAGTTCTTTTTTAAAATATTTTTTAATATTAACATTAATACATTAAAATTTAAATTTAGATTTTTAATTATTGAAATTTAATAATTTTTTTGTTAGTTAACCTGGGATAGGCATCGAGGAGCCACAAAAATAGTGTCTAAGCGTGGATTTTGGTAACATATGGTTCGCTAGATCCAATCAATTATAAATAGGCTCATCCCTCCCACTTTTAACAACTAAACCACATTATATTCTATCGTTAGATTGAAAGCAGATGATCACCGAGTCATCGGATGTGAGTTACAACCAAGATCTCTCTTTTTCTTAATTTCAACCCAATCTTGCTCCTGAGTAGACTCTTCAACATTGCAGTTGGGACGTTCATTATCACCAGTAGTGTCTAATATTGTATGTGACTTCATCTCAAAGCCCTCCAACACAAACAAAAAACTTGTTGGTTTGATAGCTTCAAATGAGCATAAATTCTCCTCAACATCTTGATTATGACCACCTAACCTACCTTTGTGAAAGGGAGGATGGAATGGGGAGAGAAACCTTTGATCCATTTGTGGACTACGCACCCATGGACTTATTTTTCTTATCTTGTAGAGCTGTGTAGTGAGATTCTGTCTCAATGTCAATATGTTCTATTTTTTGAGGAGAGATCAAATGGTGATGAGGTTTGGCTACCACCCACCAAGTGGGCTTGCTTGATTCATCAACAAATTTGAATACCTTCCTTCACATTGGGAAGTGAGATGCCCTCGGGCGAAGCACCTCCTGCATCTAAAATTGAGTTTCTCAGAGCAAAGTCCTTCCTGAGATCCATCTCCACACACAAACAAGCGAAAGTGGTGAATGTTTTATTAGCAGTTGCATTAGCCAGACAAACAAATTTGCCAAAAGAGTTTGCTATTGCTGATAAGGCTAAAGGACCCCATAATTGTAGAGGAAGGTAAGGTAGTCTAATCCAAAAGAGACTAGAAGAATATGAGTCACAATGGGGATCAAAAGAAGGGAACCGTGGTCTTACACTCAGGAAATTGTTCTTCATGGTCCATGGACCGAACCTCGAAATATACTCGCTATCTTTTAAAGAACCAAATTCAAAAATGAAGAATTCGCTAGCGCAAGGGTAAATGAAGATTTCTTCTTCTAGAAGAGGCCTCTAGGTGTTGGAGATCCATTCACGGAGGTTTGCCAATTCGGATCAAACTTAAAAAAACTGCATATTATGGCATTGATTGATCAAATATTCCTCACACTGGTGCAGTCAGGTCTCAATGCCTATTGAAAGGAAGCTAAAGACTCGCGACTTCAAACTTCAACAGTCAATGAAACTCAAAAAGTCTAGTTACATGGTTGTGATGACAACAAAACAAGAATTTATAAATCTTTATAGACTGATCTTTAGAGAATCAACTAAAACACTTTCATTTTCTGAATGTTGACAGTCCAATATTTGTATCCCTCTCTAATCGCATAGCTACTGAAAAATTTCCCCTTCCCCCCACTTTGTATATCCTTTTGTATTTTTCCGTATATATTTTATCAACCGGCTATTAGGAGGAGAGTCTAGATGCTGCCACACTACCATAATTAATCAAATACTAAAATAGCACAAGTAATTGCTGTTGATAGTCTTAGTGGAGTCGCCAATTAACAATCCACATCTAAAATAGAGATTCTGTCAAGTATGAGATAATTGTCAAGGAAAGAATGTGAAAACACGTCCGATAGGGAAAACCAAAGAATATACCCGGTGGGCCCAACAAGTTTGAATCGTTAGAATTAAGGATTTCCTTGGCAACACTTAAGAAATGGGTGGGCCCCAAGAAAATCTTCAGCTTGGCGACAAAAGACAAAGGAAAACCGGGAAGGAGTGGGTCCCAACAAGAATTGAAGTGCCTATAGGAGGATTTAAAGCAGAAAACAAGTGAAGTGGACCACCACCAATCCACCTCAGCCACAACAACACAAACTAAAACACAAAGAAATTAGAAAAGAAACAAAATTAAATCAATAATATTTTCTTTTTGGGTGTGCAGGATCGGTAGAGTCCTGGATGCTCTTGCATCAGACACTCTGGGTAAGTGGAAATGTTCCATGAGTTTGTGGCTGCAATGTCCCCTTCTCAAGCCTAGTCAGTTGTGGGCCCGATAGCCTATTTCTTGGAGTTCCTATAGGCTATGTGGTATGTTAAGGGGCTCCTTGTTTGTGGAGATCACTGATTCAGTTATTTTTTTGAGGTTTTGTTGATGGCATTGAGCTCAATTGAGGTTCAGGATTGTAGTGCAGCTTTCAAAAGTTTTTTCGGCTTCTCGGATTGCTCTCCAAACTTCTTGGAGAAGCTGTCTATTTTTAGAAAGTCACTTGGATGGCATCATTCTTCATCCCAAACTTCCTAGAGTATGCTGGTATAGTTTATTTTGCAGTTTGATGATATTTGGGATTTTCCGTAAAAATGGGTGAATTAATGAGCTATTTAATTATTAATTTGCATTTTTCTTAAAAGGATGGAAATAATTAAAAAGTGCATAAGTGTTATAGCTCATTGGATAGGGGAAGAGATATTTCTTTTATTTAGGCACTTAAAAGTGAGCGCTTAAGTTGGGAAAAGATAAATAATTAAGTTGGAGGGAAAAAGATTATTAGTTCCAAGAAATAATTCTTTACTTGTGTAACTCACAAAGTGCCTTTATAAGGAGGACGAGAGCTCATTTGTTTCTTTATGCTATTGAGTTTTACACCGTTATGCGGCTGGAGTGAACTTGAGTGTTCTTCCTTCCCTTCTCGAGGACGTCAACCCTTTAGAAGAAGATCAGTTTCAATGGTGAGAGATCCACCCTAACTGGTTTAGGGTGATTTCATTCAGAAATCACATTGAGCTGAATGGATTTTGATGTTTTTTGAAGTTTTTGTTTTGGAGATTGTTGCTTTATCATTTGTTGAGATTTTGGAGTGTTTTATAATGGATTTGATGCAAGTTTTTTAAAGTTTGATGAGCATGATGCAGTGCATTCACCTACAGGCCGTACATTTCAGACATGGATGTGGGAATTTTGGGACCAGCAATGAATGAAACTACTTTGCAAATTTGTTGGATAGTGATCTGCATGCGCCATCATTCATTGAGATTTTAGTGTGTTTTCAGCAAGTATCTTGGTGCCCTGATTGGCCCCACATCTGCAAGGGTCGTACGGTCGTGCCAACTCCATTCATGATGTGAGGTCTTGGTAAGGGAATCGCCTAGTTCTGAGTGCATTCTCTCATTTGGATGTAGTTGCCATTGCTAGGGAATATCCTTGGCATGAGATTTGAGGAGAGTCTACATTTCGGGACTGTTTGAAACTTTGAGGGATTACTCCATTTCTGTCACAGTTTTTCAGACCTGCAACTAAGTCACAACATCAAAAGGGAGCTTCAATCAGGCTTCTTCAATCAATTAATGTATGGTATAATTTGGTATTCTTATTGCTCAGATAACATGTGTCTCCATCCCACATTCATGTGTTTTCCTAAGAGCTAACTTGTTGCAGCAGTTCCAACAAGTGGGTTACTTATCAAATTTGCAGCCTATACCTTTCATTGTAAACAATTAATGTTGTTGCAATGTTTCATTGTAACCCCTGGATGGTATGACCGCCAATGTGGATTATGAGTTTACTATTTTAGTTGCTTTTCCCACTGAATAAGTGGCTTTATTGTTGGCTTCCCGCTGAATAAGCGAAAGTGCCTTCTTGTTCACATTTTGATCTCACCCCACTCCAAATCTGCATTTACTGTCATACTTGGCTATCCTATAGAATAAAATCATAAATCACTTTTGTTGAACATTGGTGAGGCATCTATTCCTTTGGGCGATTTGACCTCATATTCTTTTGCTGTGAGCTTCTTTAAGACTTTACATGGTCCCCACATTTTCTTCTCCTTTCTTTCGTGACCTTCATAATTTCTTTTCAAATCTGCTCTCACCTCTCGGGCTGATCTTTGGATATGTCCTTCAACTGCCTTTTTTGGTTTACACCCATTTGGTAACTCCTTGAAAGAATGTTCTCTTATCTCAACCACTGTTCTATCTTCTTGGACCTTATCCAAAAACAATTTTTCTGAATTCAAACATATTGTGGGACTGTTTACCTCTCCATTTTATTTTAAAGGACTCAAAGTAATATTGCACAAGATTTTATTTCTATAAGCACCAATTTGAAAATTGACCAAACACTGTTCACTTACCAGGAATTGTTGCTCCTTGTTGTGACCAAATCACACATCACCCCATTGGACTAGGGACCCCCTTTCTTCTGAGCTCAGATGCTTTGCATTGAGTTGTGATTCATCATTTTGTCAGGGTCCTGAATATTGAAAATGCCTAAGGGAAGGATTGATTGTCTGGATGATTTTGAGCGCCTTAGGGAGAAGGTATGTATGTTTGAATTTGACTGTAGGTGTCTAGCGCACCTTATCCCTCCTTCAACCTATTCTAGCGCCCTTTATGTGGAGTTTGGCTAGTGTCAGCGCCTTGGTATAGACAACTTCAGGAATTGAAACTTTCACAAGTAAGATAACTTTGGGCGCATTTTGCATATGAAGTCACCATGTTGGGCGTCCTGATGGAGGATGAAGATTAAGCGCCTTGAGGATTGAACATGTGTGCCTTCTAGGAGGTAAGTTGGTGAGTCTTTGAGTGCCTTGATGTGGAGATAGAGTTCAAATCTTGAAAAGCCTTAGAGAGATATGTGAGCGCCTTGGGAGTAGTAAGAAGAGTTTAACGCCTAAGAAACCTCCTAAGTGCGCCTAGAAGAAGTAAGTTCAAACATCTGAGTTTACAATCATATGTGAATGCCTTAATGGATCAGGAGAGCGCCTTGAGTAATTGTTCACTTCAGAGGGCGCCTTGGTATGAGTTGATTGATTTTGGCGCTTTGATGTGATCCAAGAGTAAAGATATGAGATCTAGCGCCTTGAATAAGTTTGAGCGCCTTGATTGAAATTGTATCACCTTGGAGTGAATAAGTGTGAAGGTTGATTTTGGCGCCTTTGGTGCCTTAGATGCAGGAGATTGGTAGAAGAAGAGTTTAGTGTCTAAGGGTGAGAATGAGGTTTTGTGGGATAAGAGCATGAGGCATTCAACATGTTAAGGCACCTTTGTTGGAACTAGGCGCTCATTTTCTACCTCTTCCACCTAGTTTGGCGCCAAGTCCAAAAGTTTGCACAAGTGAGTTAAGGCGCTAGTGTCCATCTTTAGAGCCTTCTATGAGCACCTAACATGGAGTGGACGTTTGAGTAGATGAAATTTGCGCCTTAACTCAGGAATGGAAGATTGAAGTTACAAGTTCTAACCACCACAAAAGAGTGCCTTAGGGAAGATAACAAGTTTTAGCGCCCAGAGTGATCTCTATAGTGATCCTTGAAGTGAAGATTTAGCGCCTAAGGACAAATGAGAATCATCAATTGGCGCCCAGTGTCTAAGAGCCTCCTGGAAGTGCAAGTAAGGCCTCAAGTCAACTGTGTGATTCTAAGTGTTTGAAGGCACATCTCCCATCTCCATTTAACCTTGAAATGAGCGCCCTAGAAAATTGTATCATGACCTCTTCATTCTGGCGCCTAGAGGTGAAAGTCACTTAGTTATCCTTCATATCAAATAGCGCCCAGTTGGAGGAACCTTCTAGAGGTCGGGGGTGAATGTTTGGAGTTGTAAATTGCATTCTGGTGAGTTCAAGGCGCCAATTTGTCATCAAGACAACCTGAAAAAAAAGCGCCCTGGGAAGGATCACTTGGAGTGGGTGCCTTGAGGTCATTTTAAGTGATAAGTGATAAGTAAAGACATTCTATCATAACAAGCTCAATTCACTTGGAGTGGGCGCCTTGGAGTGAATGTTTGGAGTTGTGAACCCATTCTGGCGCCTTGAAGTGACTTTGGCGCCTTACATGTGTGAATTCATTCTAGCGCCTTGAAGGTAAGTGGATTAGAGGCATTGTTCCTAGAGGATTTCAAGAGGATTTGCGCCTAGGTGAACCTTTGAGCGCCTAGGGGATTATTTTAGCACCCTTCAGATGGAAGTCTATCAGATGTGCACCTTAAAGTGAATTGGAGCGCTTTAATGGTTGATATTGGTAAGTTTGGGCACCCTAAATTCAAAGAGTGGGAAATATAAGGACTTGAAGCGCCTAAGGGAGATGTTGATCCTTGAAGTGAAGATTGTGTGCCTAAGGATTTGAGAAGACCACAATTGGCGCCCAAGTTGGAGTCATTGTTCCTAGAGGATTTCAAGAGTATTTGAGCGCCTAGGTGAATGTTTGAGCGCTTAGAGAAATGAAGTAATGTGTTGTAAGGTTTGGCACTCCTTTATCTCCAAATCAACGCTTTTGAGTGCTTAGAAACTTAAGTGTCAGAGAAGGAAGCTATGTTAAAATCTCCTCATTGAGTGAAGTAAGAAGTTCGTAAAAGACAAGGGCTTTTTTTCATAAAGTTTTCCACCTATTTTGGCGCTCCTTGCTTTCGAGTCCACACCCTCCACGCTAGGCGCCTTTGCTTGGAAGAAACATCAAACATCTCTGGGCGCGCTGAGATGAGAAATTCATGAATGCGCCTTTGGAAGGTAGGTATCATTGGAGGGAGCTAGGCATTTCTTTGTTCCTAAATAATCAAGATTGAGCGCCCGTCTTGGCCATTAAATGCATCTCCATTGGCCCCTGATAAGTAAGTGGTTTGAGGAGTGTATCTTGGCTCCCTTGTTTGAAGATAAAAGAGCCATCTTTGTAATTGCCTTTGGAGAATGGTAAAATGACTTATGAAGTAATTTTGGCGCTACTCCTTTGAGTTCATGGCATTTTAGGCGCCCAAAGAGGATTACAGTCGATAATATCACAAATTTGCGCCTTGTATCTTGTAAGAAGGTTTGAAGAGTTGAGATTGAATAGCATTTGAATGTCAAAGTGTCGAAAGCTCAAGAGAATAAGCCTAATCCACAGAGTGCGCCTAGATTGAGGGGTCATTATCAAGACCTCTCCGAATGGGCGCTTGGATGGTCAAAGTTTTTTTTAAGGCATGTTCAATTGTCTAGATTGCAAGGTTTGAAACCCAAGTGGCCAGGGCGCCAATTTTGTTCATCACCACTACCTTTGAGCGCCTAGCTGTAGGAAGAGTTAGAGAGGTGGAGCATATCTTTTGAAGGAGTTAAACATGTATGTGAGAGTTTAAGTTGTCTAGGCGCCCCTAAAGTAAGGCAGAATCCACAACATGTAAGCATGCTCCTTGGAAAGGGAATCTCACTTTGGCGCTCTTTGCCTTCAAACTCATCAATTTTGGCGCCCACCATCCTTAGCGCCTAATGCATAAACCTTCACCAAATTTGGCGCCTTAAAAGGTATTAAAATTTGAAAATTTGAAAAAAAAAAAAAAAAAACTTGATTTGGCCGACCTCTCTTCTTTCTAGCCAACTTGCATTTAATGCATGTAAAAGCACTATATAAGAGGAGCGCTCCTCTTTTGAAAACTAATTCACCTTACAATTTTAGAAGAGCAGCGAAATTTGTACAAGGAGCAACGAATTTTCTAAAAGAAGGCAGTGAATTTCTTCTAGGGGGACAGCAAATTGTCATTTTCTTGAGGAAGGAACAGGTTTTAGTAACAGATCTGTATTTTAGGGGATTGGTTTTGCTATTTTAATACTGATTTTTCACCTTTGCATCCGGAAATTTGTGTTTTTAGAGACCAGAAATTCGATACAAGGTATGTTTTGATTAGCTCTACTTCATAAAAATTAACTTTTTGTTAATTTTGCAGATTTATCATGATTTTATCATTTAAAAAATTAGGTTCTTGGTGGTAAAACCTATTGTTTCAAGTCACTCATTCAAGTCTAGTCTTGTAGGTAAATGGGAATGACCGCTAAAGAGAGACAAGTCTTGATCAAGATGGATGCTAAGTCCAACATACCTGAGTCCAAGCTTGAAACGCAGTGGAAGAACGTGGGAGACACCAACATGGGACACGTCAACTTGGAGGAGGTGAAAGACTTCTTGCCCGCCATCACAAGAAACGAAGACATTAAAGCCATAGCGAAAAGTGGAATTGTACAAGCAGCCTGCTTCTCACCTACTTTGCCAAGCACTGAGTTAGTGTTGGAGTGTGTTCAGCATTATGATAAAGAGAAAAGACAAATTGTGGCTAAGGATGGAACTGTTCTCGCCTATCTCCAGAGAGAAGCTATTTAGGAGATCTTCAACATTCCAAAAGGGAAGGGAGTATTTATTTGTCCTCTAACTGCTCAAAGTACTTTCGAAGGCAACTCCAAGATCTACATGCAAGAAATCAGGAAGAAATGGATGACTGATTCATCAATGAAGATATACAACTCTGAGGATCCAAAGTATCACAAGGCTGACTTCAAGCAAGAGATAAGTTACCTGATCATGTTCTTGAATCGAGTAACAGGTAGGCCTCAATCCTCTACTTTCGAAGGATGGATGTATACTTACTTTGATCATGTGTTTACAAAGAACAAGATGGTTGATTGGGCTGGCCTTATAAGTCATTGCCTTGATGAGCAGTTTGAGAATTTTGATGAAACGAAGTCTTTCTTCATGACTTCATACCTTGTTTATATCCTGGCAAGAAATGTAGTCTACAAAGGATTAACAGCTAAAGGACAAGTAGGTACAAAGCCTGGACAGATTCTCTCATATCAGTGTTATCCTCAACTTCATTTGAAGAACATTAATCACTATAAGAGATTCAATGATGCTTTTGCCATGTTCATAGTGAGAAAGTTGAGAGATGAACCGCATAGAAGATTAACAGGTGCTACTAGGAACTTCATCAAGCAGTATGGAAGGTATTATATCCAGTATGACAAGTTCACATATATCAAGATTCAAGGTTTTACATCGTTTCCATATAGACTGCCCAGGTATCCTTCAAATTGGATGGTGTTGCTAGGGGTTTCAAGACAATTGTTAGAGTTTCATAAGATGCAGAAAGCAAGAAAGAAAGCCGGAGTTCAGTTTCCTCTCTAGCTTGGTAGATATTACTCTTGTTCATCACTTCAAGCAGCTGAGCATTCAGAAGTTGAGCTTCAGGCTTATCATTTGCATCCGCATGATTCGAGGAGAGAAAACTTTGATCCGCATGGAGCCATCAAGCAGTCATATTCTTCTTACAAGCATAAAGAACAACTGGAAGATCACTGGGCTGATGTTATAGATGATGATGATATCAGAATGCAAAAATGTTCAAGGTTGAGGTGGGATTTAGTAAGAGCTACGAAGGTACTAAGGATTCTTGATCAATTAGAAGGTGAAAGAGCTCTTCTGGGTGATGAATACAATAAGATCCGGAATTTGCCTTATGATGTCAACTGGGCTGATAGAGAAAGGGTTGGGGTTGATAAAACCTATCATTGCTATCACTGAAGAGCAGATAAATAAACAAGTACAAGCATTGCTTGATGAAGGAAAGAAACTCACCTATTCTAAAATGGGAGAAGTTGATCATCAGGAACAACATAGTGCACCTGGTAGAAGTTCACATAGCAAGGACAATGACAGAGATTCAGGACAGGTAAAGAAAAGAAAACAGCTTGAGATCGCCCAAGGAGAATCCAGTAAGAAGAAGAAAAGGATAAGTATTGAAACTGCTTCTTCTAGACAACCAGATGGCACTTCACTAAATCAAAATATAGTGGTACCTGCTGAGAATGTGGTTTCGGAAGCTCCAGTTGAAGAAGTGCCTTCGAGTCCGCATGATACTGAGATCATTGATGAAGCTAACACTGAAGACAAGGATGAAGCTGAAGAAGAATCATTGCTTGCACAAGGAAGGCAATTACAACAGCAACAAGATCTTTCATCACTGCCGGAATGGCTACAGGAAAGAATTAGAGAAAATTATGAAGTTGAGAAGTATCCTCCTCTTTCAGTTGATGAGTTACTTCTGGACATGTCTAAAGAAAAACCAAAGAAGGCCAATATTCTTTCGAAAATTACTAAGGATGAAACAGGTGCAAGGAAAGTTCATGTAGCAGTTCCAAGGTTTGAGAAGAATATAGAAGATGTAACACCTAATGATTACGACATCAATACAATTAATCTAGGTCCATTGACTAGAATGCAAGTAGAAGAAGAGCTTCAGGATTCAATTGATAATGCTCGAGCTATTATAAGACAGGAGACAAAAGGTAGAATTAAAGTTGAGCAAAGGTGCCAGGCCTTAGAGCAGTACATTCAGCATTTAGTTCATCCTGTTCATCAACAGGAAAGAGCTGCTACACCTCCATCCCTTCTTCCTCCAGAAACAGTTGAACACTTAGAAGAGTTGAAGTCTTCATCTCACAGAATGAGGGATTGGATGAAAAGATCAAAGGAGGCTACATCTAAACATCTGGAAGATATCATGCAAGTATGTGATAAGATTATTGATCTTAAAGAAAGAGTACTCGCATTGATGACAGTTTGTGCTGAATTCAAAAACATCCAGGAACAATATCTGCCACACTTGAAGAGCTTGATGGAGACATTAGTAGATGAGTTGATGCATGCTGAAGTGATCGAAGAAGGTAAGATATATAACTTCTCTTCCTGGTATTATGGCTTTCGCATCAAAGGACAATTGTTGGATAAGATAGAAACAGATATGTCAAGAGTCAGAAGTGTACTTCAAAGGATTCAAAATGGAATACATGCCTCTTTGATGAAGATATGTAATCCATTTGGGGAGATGACTCTTGATAACATGAAAGAACAAGTTCGAGCTTTCTATTTTCAAGAAGATGATGTTACTGATGAAAGGCTTGATAGTATTTTTTCACTTGCTGTCCACCTTGGCGCCAACAAAGCAAGGATGACTGACTGGGAGAAGACACTTGCCCTTTATTCAGATGATGTACTTGAAGCTGAAGGAATGGAACCATTCAGAATGCGCCAAGTGTACCTTTAGATGAGGTCAAGCAGATAGTGTCTAGGTTCATTGAATGTCAAGCTTCTAGTGATGGATATTCACATGGAGATTCCTCATAAGCTGAAGCTGATGACATGTCATTCTTATCTTCTTGGGAGGCGTGCCTTTGTTCCTTCTTTCATAGCTTCCTTCATTTAATAAAGTTAGCCTCTTTCATTTAATAAAATAAGAGTTTGTTATAACTACTTGTGATGTGGCATGATCCGGTCCGCTGGCTTGGCCGATCGATCTTGACCCTTCATTCATTTGAGGTCTATAAAAGAGCTTTTGTTGCTCTCATTTGTAAGGTTGAAAACTCTAGAATTGTTGTAAGAGCTCTCTGAAATAATAAAAGACTCATTGTTTCGGTGATTCTATATATGTTTCGAAGTGTTGCATGGTTTGGATTTTCAAGCAAATATTAAGTTAGATTAAGTACTCTTTAAGTTTATGTTAGTTGATGCAAGGTTTCTTTATTGTTTCGTGGTGAAATCTATAAGTTCACACCATTTGTAGTTTGTGGCTAGCAAATTGCAGTGCATGGTTAGTCTGAACAACATTTGAACTTCAATTTGATCTTTATGTTTGTTGAATCCTTCATGAACATAAGTGATTTAAACATCTTGTAAAACCCTAGAAGATTGCATCAATCTTGTGTAGTTGTCTGTCTTGGCGAAGCAAGATTTGGTTTGGTTTCACCTGAGCAGTAATTATCCTGACATCTAGGATTAGATTAGCATTACTAAACCTTTCATCTTTTGTTCTTTTTATCCATTCAGTTAGAATTAGAATCAAGAACATCATTGCCAAATCGTACGTCATAAGTTGTAGTTCTTAGATCCTTCAGTGTTTGCCTTCCTAATCATTGAATTAATAGCTTGTTTGAACAATTGCGTAAGTCCCTTTGTGTTTACCAGTAAAATCATACTTAGTCACTGAGCTATCTCTTACAAAATCATCAGAAAGGAACCTTGGAGTCATCTTGTTTGATCACTTCGTTCAGCATTCGAGAGACTTTGCTCAAGAGGGAGTTAGATACTTTGTATTTCACTCTAATTGTTGACTTGTCCAAAAACAAACATCAACACTCCTGTAGCCTTGAGACTTTCTAGGCATTTGGATGCTTGATCCTCTCCAACTCGAGTTCATCCACCATCTCCTTGGACACCAAATTGTCTATGCTCCCACTGCCAACAATAACTTTGCAACACTTGCCTCCAAACTTGCATATGGTTCTAAAAAGATTCATCCTTTGAAATGGCTCCTTCTCCTCCTCTGATTTCAACAACGCTCATCTAAACATGAGAGCCTCACCATGTTTAGGTTCCTCTGCGTGTTTAGGTGACGTGAAGCAATGTCCTCTTTGTTTGCTTGAGCAATATGATTCCTAGCCACATGTCTTCTAGTGTTGTCTTGTTGCAATTGTGGGCACTCAAAGGCCCTATCACCAACCTCTTTACATGATTACTCTACCTCTTCCTCTTGAAGTATTCCTTTCTTCCCTTGAGTTTTGGTGCACATTACTAATTGAAGGAGTGTTAGCTTCTCTATATGGTCTTTTGCTATTTTTAGCTTGTTCTCTTCATCTCCCTTTGGAGTTATTCAGTTGCCTTCTTGCCAACTTTTCTTCAGCCCTTAAGGCATATTGATAGGCCTCCTCTATTGGCCTCACCATGACCATACTCATCTCATCTTGGATCAGTATTCGAAGTCCATTGATGTACTTTGCTTGTTTTGTAGTTTCTTCCACATGCTCAATTTGGATGTTAAGTCGGTAAAATTTTTCGGTGTATGCTTTGACACTTAGTTCCCCCTGCTTTGGATTCTGCAACTATTTCAACAAATTGAGATGATAATCAGCACGTACAAGCTTTGATTTTAACTTTGTTACTATTCGATCCCATGCTCGAATCTTCTCCTTTCCTTTACTTTGTTGATCCATTTGCACATGATCTGACCAAAGGGATGCATAACCCTTTAGCTTGGTACTTGCCAACTTTACCTTCTTCGAGTCTTCTACAGATTCAAACTCAAAGTATTTTTCCATTTTAGAAATCCTATCCTTCAATTCTTCTGCATTCGAACTTCCATTGTAGCATGTAGTCTCTATCTATGATCGATTCCCAATAAGAGACATAGCCCTTATGAAAATATGATTCATATATTCTCTTCCTTCTTCAGCTGGTTCTTTTGCCGCTTCTTCATCTTCACTCACATTACCTACTGGTACACTTCTCCTCTGCGTTGTTTCCAAGGCTTCCAACCTTGTTGCTATTTCTCTTAGTATCTTTGCTATCCTAACATCACCGTGAGCCATCTTCTCCTCTTAACCCTTTGCAATTGCAGGATTTCCACCACCTACAACAAACTCTTCAAGGTTCTTCAAGATGGAATTCATGGTGACCCTAGATCTTCTCCTTGCTTTGATACCAAATGATGTAGTTAGGTCTTAGTGCCTAGTGAAAGGCAGCTAAAGACTTGTAGCTTCAAACTTCAACAGTCAATGAAACTAAAAAAGTCTAGATACATGGCTGTGATGATAGCAAAATAAGAATTTATAAATCTTTACACACTGATCTTTAGAGAATCTACTAAAACACTTTCATTTTTTGAACATTGACAGTCTAGTATTTGCATCCTCCTCTAATTGCACAACTTCTGAAAAATGCCCCCTTTCCCCCCACTCTGTATATCCTTTTGTATTTGTCCTTGTATATTTTAACCGTTGACTATTATGAGAGTCTAGACGCCACCACACTGCCATAATTAATCAAATACTAAAATAGCACAAGTAATTGTCATCGACAGTCTTAGTGGAGTTGCCAATTAACAATCCACATCTAAAATATGGATTCTGCTAGGTATGAGAGACAACTGTCAAGGAATGAATGTGTAACCACGTCCAGCAGGGAAAAACCAAAGAATATACCCGGTGGACCCAACAGGTTTGAATCGTTAGAATTAAGGATTTCCTTGTCAATGCTTAAGAAATGGGTGGGCCTCAAGAAAATCTTGAGCTCAACCACAAAAGGCAAAGGAATGTTGAGAAGGAGTGGGTCCCAACAAGAATTGAAGCACTAGTAGGAGGATTTAAAGCAGAAAACAAGTGAAGACCCCATCAATCCACCTCTGTCACAACAACACAAACTGAAACACACAAATTAGAAAAGAAACAAAATTCAATCAATAGAATTTTTTTTGGGCGTGAAGGATTGCTAGAGCCTCGGATGCTCTTGCATCACGCACTTGGAAACCTCTGAATCCAAATTCATTTTTGGATTACCAAAGGTGGAATTGGTCGCAACTTCATTTTCAATCAAGTAGCTTGGAGGCGAGCTGGAAGAACCCTTCTCTGTAGATCCATGCATGGATATGGCCCTTCAAGGGGATAGAGCCCTTCAAGGGTTATTTAGCATTGGAAGCATCGAACCTTGCCAAGGAAGGCCACTACCCATAACCCACATGAGCTCTGCCTAGACCAAATATGTTGCTGTTTTTTATCAAACAATGAGCCTGAAGTAGATATTATTGACCAAAACTCTACCTAGAATCAAGCACGAAGCAATCTGGATGTGCCCTAGCCTTGGCAGCACATGCTATGATTTTTCTTCCATCCTAGATTTTGACCTCGAGGCCTTATATTGTTGCACTTGCCTCTTTAGTAGTTCTGAGTTGAAAGAAGGCAAATCCTTTGGGGCATGAAGACTCTCCCTATCTCGGAATGGAAACATTGACGATTTTGCCAAATCTGCCACAAATCTCAAGAAGATCTTCCTCATCTGTAAGGAAAGGGATATTTCATAGAAAGATGGAGTAGCAATTGTTAGCATTCGTAGAGTTCTTGCGAAATTTTGAGATGCATTATGGAAGAAGGGTTCTAATTATTGAAATTTAATATATTTGTAATATTTAAATTAATTTTTTAAATATATTTTTATTTTAATATTAGTTGAATTTAATCACAACTTTTTTTGGTTCATTTTATCTTTGTCTAATTTGATTCAAATTTATCTTTGCTGAACATGAACACGAATCTTGTGACCTAACATGGAAGTATAGCTTGGAGCATCAACTTTAGGTGTCCTTGGTAACTAAGGAGCAACTATGGCTATACTTGGAATGAAGGATTCAAACAAGCACAAATATTCAGATCATAAGAGGGGCAACAATTGTTGACACATGGAATTATAGTAGTGTAGAGGAGGCGTGAAATCATTGAAGAACATCTATGAAGACTTGATCTGTAATTTTGTCAAACATTTGGTTTGCAATCTATAATTCACCAAAATTGCTCTAATTAGAACTATGACTTTAATCTTGGAAGCTAGTTATATTGTGCATTCCACTGGAAAATAACAACAAAATATAACACACAACTTTACACACTCAGTTTTACCTTGGAAACCTCCATTAATGGAGGAAAAACCAGCTGGTTGGGGTCAAAAGCATGTCTACCTAAGTTCAATTACTTGGAAAACAAGTACAAAGAGTTCATTACAACTTGGCAGCTGCTCCTGTTCTCTGTCAAGCCTCCTATTAACCGGAACTGGAACTAAGTTTTTTCCCTTTAGCTGGGTTCATACAAACACATTTTCCAACCTCTAGAACCTTGCCAATGACTTTCAAACACTTATTTCTACTTGGGAGGTTTTTCCCGTGCATTGGAAGCTTCTTGAAGAATTTGGAGCACCAAATGCCATGCTTGCTTGTTTCCCCTACTGTTGGCTGAGTCAAATCAAAACCGCCACTTTCAAGTGTTGGATTTGCCTCAGCAGTTGTAAGATTGCCCTGATGGTATTGAAACTACTGCTACACTTAACAAACTTCCCAGGCGGTTATGAAACCGCCTCTTGATGACAAGTGGTGGTTTCGACTATCATAAAACAGTGAGTACTTACCCTTATCAAATTTTGGAAAAAAACTTTCAATTCCTATTTGAGGCATCTTTTGGATCCTTTTTGGATCAAGATTTCATATGGATGGATAGATGATTGAGGTTGGTACTAGATGTCAACAATTTTAAAAGTTGTATTATTTGTCGTCTTCTTATGTTCAAGGGATAAAAGAAGTTGAGGTTGACATGTTATGCAACTAAATATATGATATCATGATATATATAAGGTTATCGAATAGCCAACCGTAATAACCACAACAAATTTTTTGATTTTTGCCAATTAAGAAATTGCTACAATGCACCGTCCCTAACACCTTCTGATCACCCAGTTCCCAAAATGGGCAAGGTGAGAGCATACAGTGCTTAGGACCACTCCCAATTGTCTAAAGAGAATGCCGCAACATGAAGAAAATGTAATCAACTAAAGCACACAAGGCGACATAGCCAGCCAAGTCTTCACTTCTTCAGTGGAGTGTGCCAATGCAATACAGAATGAAGCACAGAAGGTGGCTGAGCTGACCAATTCTATGCTTATTCAGCGGAGTGTCCAATTACAAACAAAGATACATGCACACAAAACGGCAAGCCATCCTTATTTACACTTACTCAGCGGAGTGTGCTAAAACACAATGCAATGCTATAGAACTGGCGGTAAACCATCTAGTTGTACATTATGAATGCATGTTATGAAAGTCACCGATGGTACTACCATTCGGGGTTTTACAATAAATATATAATTTGCACACTATTACAAAGAATCTTTTGAGAAAACTGGCTGCAATAAGAATAATCTGATTTTTCAAATTGATATGTACTGCTGCAGCAAATAATCACTGTAAAGAGGCACTGAAATTCATACAAACCAATATTAGAAGCATACCCATTAAAGATTTGATTTTGTAGATGATGGAGGATGTCGAAACATAACTCAAATCACCCCGAATACCTTTGAATTCGCTGAAGAACAAGTCTGTTACAGACTCGCAGCAAAATGAAGGTCTAAAATATGAACACAGAAACCCTAACCAGCAGCTACACTACCACAAAATCTGATTGATTTAACTTCTAATGATGCAGAATGCTTCCTCAGGATGAAGCACCCTCCAAACAGCAAGGAAACTTCCAAAACATGTGCAGAAAAATCCCTAAAAGCAAAATCGCCCTTCTCACAAGGGGCGGCTAGTACCCACAATGGTATGGCTCTGCATAAAACCTTATGTAAACCTTGAAACAACAGTGTGCAAGTCCGATTTCAGTCAAAATACTCCCTAAAAGCAAAATCACCCTTCTCACAAGGGGCGGCTAGTACCCAGAATGGTACGGCTCTGCATAAAACCTTATGTAAACCTTTAAACAACAGTGTGCAAGTTCGATTTCAGTCAAAATACTTTCAGCCAACTGCTCAAAATGAAGCGCTAGGGTTTAGTAACAAACCCTTGATTTTAAATCTGCAGCTAGGGAGGTTCGACCCTCTATGATATCTTCAATTAGCGCCTAGGGTTTATTGCCCAAATAACCATGTAGAACAGCCAATGATGAAATCGCCTTCGTCAAGAGATTGAAGACTTTCGCCCAATGGAATTCTTCTAACTCTCAGTAGAGATTAACAATCCAAAACTTTGTACTTCAAACTTCAAAAACCTTCAGGGAAGATATTCATTAACAACATAGATAGAAATTCCTTTGCGACACAATTGTGATTCCTGAATGAAAGCACCAAATCCAGCTAGGAGGGTTTTCGTCGTCAAGAAAATAAGAGAGGAACACAAGTTCACACTCAAAATGCAGAAGCAAAATATCATATCAAGTCTAAACCTTTCTCTGTGCTCAACACCTCCTTTTATAACTTTATGAGGGAATAAGATATTATTTTCCCTTATCCCTTGTGTCTAACATCACTTTTATGCACAACTTAAAGATCTTTTTATTAAATAATTAATCAGAAGTTGTCTTTTGCTTTATTCACATTTTGATAACTTAAGTATTAACTATTTAGTAACTTCAATTATTTTCGCACAACTACTGAAGTTGCAAAAACTATTAAAATGACTTCAAATATGGATTATGACCATACCATAATGACCCTTAGCTCTCAGGATGAGGAATTGTATGCAAATTGGTGCTTTCCAAAAATAGTAGTCTCCAAGAAGTTTGGAATGCACTCAAAAAGTCGGAATGGCATCTAGAAAGTGCCATTGAGCTCATCTTGGTCTCCCAAACTTATTGCCACTGTCAGAATCCCATCATGATCAACCCAGCGCTCTCCAGGAAAGTTGGAGTTTTCCAAGGAAGTTGGAATGGCCTCAAAAAGAGACATTACAAACCCTCCCAAAAATTGCTTGCCCTCAAGCAATCTGAATTTGTATACCAATACCAGGATCCCCAATAAATTTGAAGAATGCTTCCCCGTGTTTTCGATACACCACATTGATTCAATTGAAAATTGCAAAACTAGCATTCCTTGTTACACTATGAAGCCATCCACCAAACACATAAATTCCTGGGTCCCAAATTTTTGTATCATCACAGGAATTGAAGGCGAAGGAATGAGCATACCTCAATAAAACATCAACACAAGTTATCCATCTCAAAATTAATGTTGTGGGCAAACATCTGATTTGTTTCTCTTTGGCTCGAGGTTCTATGATGTCTTCTCCCCAAAGTTTGGAAATTCCTGTACATCCTACACATTCAGTCCTTTTGCTTGACAGATGAAACAATTTGGACCAACAAGTGTATCTCTCAACCTCATTAGCAATGATGTCCTTTGGCATCTCATAAAATGATTTGTTCATTAGGTGTGCATATGCCTTTTCAAATTGATCTCTGTTAATGAGAATGTAAGTGGTTCCCTTCAAGAAAGGACACAAATCAGCTTGTGTGCAAGCTGAAAACAAATTATGACTGCCATGAATCACCTCATTTTCCGCCCAAATCGGACTTAAGATGGTTGAAGTATTCATTTTATTTAGCTGAACCACTTTCCAACATTTTCCAATAGTCTAGTGGTGCCAAAATACTCAATCTTGCAGTTGTTCAAGCATAGAAACAACTCATAATCTGATTTTATCAAAATCAGCAACCTGAAAATGGGACAGCCGCTGCAAAATTGGAATCTCCCTCCAAAAACAGGAATGATGAGCATTGAAAATGCTTTTGCAAAGGCTGAAAATTCCGTCTCAATAGTCACCAACTGAAAAATGCTCCATCCTTTGTATGTGTGCAAACAAATTCATGTGGTGGCTGATCTGAATGATAATAGTAGCACCAAGTCTGAAATTTTGAGCTATAATCCTCCATGGTATTGTTGGAAATTGTTGTCATTGATGTCAAAGGTGAGTTCCTTATAGTGACGTCTCCATTGAGATTTTTGGTGAAGAGTAAAAACAGTGACAAGGCTGACTTCCCTCTAGAATTTGCTTTAAAGATTAAAAGATAAACATGATAAGGTGGCCGACTCCTCTATAGACGATCATGTTGAAGTTTAAATTAAAGATTTAAACTTATTAATGCTAGATGACCTTGTGATTGGTGACACCTTTGGAGTGGGAAATTTAAATAAATATATAATCTTTATGGTAGCCGACTCCCTTGTGAGAAGCGCCCTCTTGGGCAAATTAAAATAAATTTAATTATTTATGAAAGAGGCCGACCTCCTTGGAGCGCCTCCTTTGGGACAAATCGTCCCTCTTGAAGATCGCCTCCCTTCATGAAGAGGCACATGCCATAATATAAAAGGAGATGTGTGGGTGAAAAGAAAGACAAGCAATGCAAAATATATTCAGTCTATTTTCAGCAACATTGCGTTATTAGAGAGCAGATTTTTAAAGGAGTGCATAGCAATATTTGAGATAAAATTTTGAAAGAAGACATCGTCATATTTGTGATCAGTTTTGTGAAAGAAGATTGTGCGTGATTTGGATTAGATTTGTGAAGGAAGGATAGTACATGAGTTTGGATCAGATTTGTGAAGGAAAGACATCATTCAAAATCAGAAGTTGCAAGGAAATTTGTGAGGAAGGGAGAACAATATCATTCATTAAGGAATTTGAAGGTTGGTGCCTATCAAAATAAGAGATTGGTGTCTCTTGCTGAGTTCGTGCTCAGTGGGGATTGGTGTCTCCAGTGGGTTGGTGCCTACAAATTCTGTAAGTGGGGATTGGTGCCTCCAGTAGGTTGGTGCCTACAAAAGAAGACTTGTAAAAGAAGTAGGTAGGTGCCTACAAAGAAGATCAATATATATAAGCAACATTTTGCCGTGGTTTTCTCCCGAAAGGGTTTCCACGTAAATGGTGTGTACTTCCTATGTTCTTAATTGCTAGATCTTGCATGTGTATTATTTTTGTGGTTGACTAAGTTTTGAAAAGTAAAAGATTGTCTTATACTGATTCACCCCCCCTATTAGTATAATCGCGTGCTCATCAGGTACATTCCTTCTGTCATCATAATACTCCTTATTAGTAGTTCTTACATTAGCCTTTTGCTCCTGGGGCATACTGGATACTTCTTCACACGGAGTTGACTTGAAATTTTCAACAAGCTGGAAACCAAGTTTTTTGTTTGATAAGGCATCTGTTTCATGATTAAACACTTCACCTGGATCCCATACCCAAATTGGGAATTTGCTATTCCCAATACATGATTCCTCTTGTGATAGAGATGGCTTTTGCTATGCCACTCTGATATCATCATAAACTATGGGACTAGGACTAGTAAATGTTTCATCATTCAACTCAAAAAGTGAATTATCAATTGTCAATTCAGCATCTATTTCAAAGAGTGGATTATCAAATAGCTGAAAATCATTTATGGACCCTTGGCTTGCAATTTCAGATCTTCTTGGACAACGTTCTAAGTCAAAATCCTCAAGAAGTTCATCAAGATCATCAATAACTTGTTGGATTTCATCCGTCCATGCTTCATTTTCTTTCACCTTAAAATCTTTTACAGCCTGAAGTTGATCTTTTGCCTCCAATAATGCCATTTGAGCATTTTCTAACGAATCTTGTTTTTGAATTAAGCTTAAAAGTGAGCTCATCAACCTTTCTCTCCTTTTCTTTGAATGCACTAAAGGCCTCTTCTGCAAACATGATGGCATGATCTTGGTCTTTGATCAAATGCAAATACTCTGATTTCATTGTCTCCAACGAATCTTTGTTAGTTTACAAGTTTGAAGAAGTGACTCTACCCTCAATGTTTTTCTGCATGAGGTCTTCAAGGATCTTGTGTGTGTTGTCCAAACTTGTGAGGACTTGTATCTCCCTCTCATTTCTGACCAATAGTTGATTCTTCAATTCATGTAGCTCTCTAGGTCCTTGTTTTGCAAGTTGACTTTGGTCTTCATGTAGCAAAGATCTTAAAATATCTTCATTTGTAGGTGCAACATGAACTTCAATTGCAGCTTCCTCCTTGCAAACTCTTTGAATGGTTGGCGTGCCAGTATTATGCTCAAGCAATGAATCATCTAGAGAGAACATTGCTTGCTCCACTTTGACCTTCGGTGCCATGTGTCTTAAGCAAACACCTGGATCCCATGTTCTTATGGTTGGATGGTTTTGGATTGGCATTGAGGGCTCATTATGCTCTCTATAGCTGGCTGATTTCTTCACCCATTCATTTTCATACTCATGCAATGATGAACTTCTGTCAATACAAAAATCAGCTCTTCCATCAGGTACATTCTTCACATTGAATTCTATTTGGAAATCAAGTTGGAACATTTCCGATATGGGAAATTCCTACTTATTTTCAGAATTGTCATTACTGGAGTGATGTATGTGCTCATCATTAGTTGTTATTGAAACTTCAGCTAGCTCAGTTCTCCATCATTAATAACTATAAGAATTTTGTGCAGAGTTCATAGAAGCCAAATAAATTTTATCTATGGAATAATAGTGCTTCTATTTTCCCTATTTCGTTCAATAATGTATTACATATATATAGGATTTTCATATCCTATTTTATAGGAAACCTCCTATAACAACTCTCCTAAATATATGAGTTGTTTTAACAACTCAATACAAATAAACAAACAAACACTCGTACAACCAAATAATTCTATATTCCTATACATATGACAAACAACCTAACAAATAATTATCATTTGCATCCTATGATGCAATATTCCTAACAATAACTGTAACTCCTTCAATAAGATCATTCTGGTACTCCATGCCATATGCCTCTTGATTTGAGACATTGTCTTCATCACAGGAAAGCTCATCTTTCTCAAAAATAGGCTCAAAACCAGAAATTTCAGCTATGGACTTCTCTTCTTCTCCCTCAATAACTGCTGGCATATATGGTTTCAATTTTTCTTCACATTGATTAACGACAATTTCAGCTAACATATTCACAACTGATAAAGATTCTTGATCATCCTTTCTCATGTTAGCCAATAAGACTATTGAGTGTGGATGGGGCACAACATCACTCTCTTTTACAACCAAAGACATAATTGTCTGCATTGCTGATACAATATTCATTGCATGGTATTTTCTGACAGTAGCAAAGAAACAATTGAACATTTTGATAATTAGATCACATTCAAGGTTAATCATCACCACACAAGATCTAACCTTAGCAACAATTTCTAAAATCTTAACTCTTATATCCAAAGAAGGACTTTTGATATCGTCCAATCCTTGAAAGCTTTAAACAATCAGCTGAAAAATCTCCCTCATGATATCATCACTATACAGAGCTTCAGATGTTGTTATCCTTGAAATCTCACTAATACAAGTGATATCTTCAAGATTCACATCTTTATCTGTGTGCCATAGAAACTTGGGCTGAACCAAAGCAGTCATTGATGGTTTCAAGGCCCATTTCAAAATATTAGAATCTGATTGGTCAGCCATAGATAAGCAAATTCCCACTTCCTTCAAACTGCTTCGTAAATCATCTTTTGACTGACGTAAAGGCTCAAGTTTCTTTCCCAATTCCCAATGCCATGATTCATAGGAAGGTGGATACCAACGCTCTGAATTTTTCTATCACTCTTAAGCAAGTGGAAAACTCAACATATGCAGCTGCTGAAATTCTGATATGCAATTACTAAACACTTACATGCAAGTGCTGATCACTAATATGCAAGGCTAAAGAAAACCACTGCAACATGAAATTCTAAAAGATAATCATTGTTGGAACTCAAAACATGAATCTACTGAAACTTATATGAAGCCGCTGTATATTGACATGCAACTGAAGATTTGCAACAAGGTGTTAGCTTCCCAATAGACTGGCAAGATCACTAGCTCTGATACTATTGGAAATATTGTCATTGATATCAAAGGCACGAAGTCATAAGTGATGTCATTGGTGTCAAGGTAAAGTATGGACTGTTATAATAAGAGGTGCCTGTTATACATCCCCGTTGGAGAGCAAAGCAAAATACATCCGTTACACCTTACCGTTGAATAGATTGTGGAATTGCTGGCCGATTTAGAGATATGGGTATGTTTAAATTAAAGATTTAAACATAATGTTGAAGTATGTGAAAGATAAAATAAGACACTATTTATATGGGCCGACCCATATATCCTTTGGCGCCTAAAGTAAAAGGATTAAAATGACGATAAAAGGTGGCTGACTTCCTCTAAAAAGAGAGCGCCATCCTTGTAAACATATATATAAGGGGTGTGTTAACATCATAACACATGCAATTTGATAATGCAAAGGCAGTGATTTGTATATCCATTAAGAGCAGCGATCAAAAGGAAAGAGGTGTGATTTATATTCATAAAGAGCAACGATTAATTATTGAAGGGCAGTGATTAATTTGAAGAGTTGTGTCCATTGTGAAAGGTGATAAACATTGTGAAAAGGTATGTCCTTTACCTTAATTGAAAAGATATAAAAGGAGAGAGTTAGAGGATTTTGAAAGCAAGCAATCAATGGAATATTTCTGAGCATAAGAAAGAGGAAGAGCAGAAGTATGAAGAGCAGATTTGATTTAGCAGATTTGATTTATTTTGATGATAAAAAGTGTGTGAAAGAGCAAAGATATATATATGTAAATTGAATTGATAATATTCAGATTTGAAAAGGAAGAGAGTAGTGTTTGAATTAGATTTGAGAGGAGTAAATCATATCTGCCATTGAAGGATTAATAGGTTGGAGCCTGTCAAATAGCGGTTGGCATCTCTTGCTGGGTTGGCGCTCAGTTTGTGGTGGGGTTGGAGCCTCCAATAGGTTGGTGCCTATAATTCTGTCAAGTGGAGATTGGTGTCTCCTGTGAGTTGGAGCTCACTATTTGTATGTAAAGTAGGTTGGAGCCTACAAGAAACAAAAGAAGATCAATAAGATATATATAAGCAATATTTTGCCATGGTTTTCTCCCGCAAGGGTTTCCACGTAAAATCATGTGTGTTCTCTGTGCTCTGAATTGCTAGATCTTACTTGAATGTTTTATTGCTATTGATTAAAGTAGAGAAAGCAAAGTTTTATTACATATTGATTCACACCCCCCCCTCCCCCCTCCTCTCAGTATAACTAAGTGCTCATCAGATACCACTGTAATAACCACCCCAAATTTTTTGATTTTTGCAATTAAGAAATTGCTACAATGCACCGTGAGAGCATACAATGCTTAGGACCACTCTCAATTGTCTAAAAAGAATGCAACAATATGAAGAAAATATAATCAACTAAAGCACACAAGGCGACAGAGCTAGCCAAGTCTTCACTTCTTCAATGGAGTGTGCCAATGCAATATAGAATGAAGCACACAAGGTGGCTGAGCCGATCAATTCTACGCTTATTCAACGGAGTGTGCAATTACAAACAAAAATACAAGCACACAAGGCAGCAAGCCATCCTTATCTATGCTTATTTAGTGGAGTGTGCTAAGACACAATGCAATGCTATAGAACTGGCGGTAAACCATGCAATTGTACATTATGAATGCATGTTATGAAAAGCCACCGACGGTACTACCATTCAGGGTTTTACAATAAATATACAATTTGCACAGTATTACAAAGAATCCGTTGAGAAAACTGGTTGCAATAAGAATAATCTGATTTTTCAAACTGATATGTATTGCTGCAGCAAATAGTCACTGTAAAGAGGCACTAAAATTCATACAAACCAATATTAGAAGCGAGGATGCCGAAACATAATTCAAATCACCCCGAATACCTCTGAATTCACTAAAGAACAGGTTTGTTACAGACTTGCAGCAGAATGAAGGTCTAAAATATGAACACAAAAACCCTAACTGACAGCTACACTACCACAAAATCTGATTGATTTAACTTCTAATGATGCAGAATGCCTCCTTAGGATGAAGCACCCTCCAAACAACAAGGAAACTTCCAAAACATGTGCAGAAAAATCCCTAAAAGCAAAATCGTCCTTCTCACAAGGGGCGGTTAGTACCCACAATGGTATGGCTCTGCAGAAAACCTTATTTAAACCTTGAAACAACAGTGTGCAAGTCTGATTTCAGCCAAAATACTTTCAGCCAGCTCCTCAAAATGAAGCGCTAGGGTTTAGTAACAAATCCTTGATTTTAAATCTGCAGCTAGGGTGGTTCGACCCTCTATAGTATCTTTCATTAGCGCCTAGGGTTTATCGCCCAAATAACGTGTAGAACAACCAATGATGAAATTGCCTTGATCAAGAGATTGAAGACTTGTGTCCAAGAGAATTCTTCTAACTCTCAACAGAGATTAACAATCCAAAACTTTGTATTTCAAACTTCAAAAACCTTCAGGAAAGACATTCATTAACAACATAGATAGAAATACCTTTGCAACATAGTTGTGATTCTTGAATGAAATCACCAAATCCAACTAGGATGGTTTTCGTCCCCCAAACTGGTATTCTCAAGAGGGTTTTCGTCCTCAAGAAAATAAGAGAGGAACACAAGTTCACACTCAAAATGCAGAAGCAAAATATCATATCAAGTCTAACCCTTCCTTTGTGCTCAACACCTCCTTTTACAACTTTTTGAGGGAATGAAATATTATTTTCCCATATCTCTCCATATTCTCCTCAAAATAATAAAATAATTCATTTCATGTGTGCATAAGTCCCCTTTACGACCCCCTTGTGTCTAATATCATTTTTTGCACAACTTAAAGATCTTTTTATTAAATAATTAATCATAAGTTGTCTTTTGCTTTATTCACTTTTTGACAACTTAAGTATTAACTATTTAATAACTTTAGTTATTTTCGCTTAACTACTGAAGTTGCGGAAACTATTAAAATGACTTCAAATATGGCTTCTGACCATACCATAATGACTCTTAGCTCTCAGGATGATGAACTGTATGCAGATTGATGCTTTCCAAAAATAGTAGTCTCCTCCAAGAAGTTTGGAATGCACTCAGAAAGTCAAAATTGCATCTGGAAAGTGCCATTGAGCTCATCTTGGTCTCCCAAACTTATTGCCACTGCCAGAATCCCATCATAATCAACTCGACACTTTCTAGAAAAGTTGGAGTTTTCCAAGGAAGTTGGAATGGCCCCAAAAAGGAACATTACACCAACACATGGCAGACATAACCTTTTCTGGTTGGGTCAAATGGATAAATTGTGGACTAAATTTTGGTAGAAATATGGCTGAAAGTAAAATGAATAGTTTAATGGTTATAAGGGGAGAGGACTATATATAGAGGCTCATTTGTTGTAAAGATCAATTACAGAAAGATATTGTATTTGGTTTGAGCTCTTATAGCAGAAATACTTGCAGTTATTCCTTAAGAAACATTTTGTGGTTTAATAGGCATCCCTTCCTTGAAGGCATTTCATCTTTTATTGAGTATATGAATATTAGGATATGATGATGTCCCCCATACATTTCCTACATTGTGGTTGCTATTCTATTTTTTTCCATATGTTCCCTTGGAAAATCTGGTCATTCCCATCCCTAGGATATTTTGGGGATGTGGGAAAGGCTAGGAAATGTCCCCAGGGCTGTACCCTAGAAAAAATAGGAATCATTTCCAAAATGGCCAAACAGGGTAAGGGAATGCCTAGATGTCCCCCAACTGTCCCAGGGATGGCTACGGCCCAGCACTGGAAAATACATCAAATTAAAAAAAAAGGAAAAACAAAGAAAAAAGAAGAAAACCTATGGCCACTGTTAAACACTGTTGACATCATTAATAATATCTATGAATGTAAGATCTATATCAACAAAGGAACATAGTGAAGATATCTGCAACATGATCCTTTATGGCACAGAATTGTCACTCAAATCTCTTTGCCTTCAACAAGTTACCAAATGAAATGATGGTGCAGTTTGATAGGTTTTAGGCGAGCATGAGAAACAAGATTCATCATAACCTTCAACATAGTCATTGTTGCAATGCAAAGATTGTAGCCTGTGTTCACTGCAGCAAAATCGTGCAATTGGAATTTGTTTTACATCCAAACAAAATCCCATGGCTTAGATTCCTGTCAGTGTATCTCTATATTTATTTGGTTGTATTCCAACAAACCTCCTTTCTTGGTATAATGATGATTATAAGATTTGCCATCCCCTAAGACCAACCTGGTCTATTGGCCAATGCATGAGAATATTACTTCTATACATGGGCATACTGGAAATAAAATCTTTCCCTTTGATTATTATTCGTTAGCAGATTCCACAAGTAGCATTGGTATGAGATATTATAAATTTGTTCCTGATATTAGCAAGGACAGAAGAAACAAGCAAAATGTTAACACAAATGTTAATATCTATTGAAATAACAATGTAAGGCTACAAATTGAATGCTTCCTACAACTTTATGGCTACCATCTGCCTTTTTTTTCCCATTTGCATTTATTTAAATGACATGACTTGATGTATGATATGGAATGAAAATAAGCAAGCAAATGAATCAAACACACAGAGTGAAACAAAAGGATTTACCCTAGAGAAATCCAATGTGGGAGTACCCCCAGAAGAAAGAACTACCATCTCCACCTTAGTTGCTGGTTCTGGGATTGGTTAGGGTATGGATACAGGGTTCAGGTATGCGGATACGACAATTTTTTTTGGCTCGGGTACAGTAGGACAACATATATATGTAAATATAAATTATATATTTAAAACTCTAAGACTAAAACGTAAAAATAGTAATACTCATAATTGCCAATAAACAAAATAATAACATATCTAAATACCTCATAACTTGCAATAAGGAAAATAGTAAGTACTCATGAATTAAAATTCATAATTTAGTGATTTCTCAAAGAGTCATGTGTCAATACAAAATGAAAATTACAATCCATATTCTAATTCATTGTTCAATAAGCATCATATGGGTCTTCATCAAAAGCATTATAGTCAACATTTGGTTCAACTTCATTTGAAGCACAATCAGTTGGAACATGACTCCCACTAGCCATGTTTGTGTCATGTGTAGTTGTCTCATGGTCCTCATCGATAGAGACTTTTGCAAGCTGTGTAGTAGTAGCATCTAAATCGGCACACTTAGGAGTTAGATTTGTGTCACCCCTTTATTGTAATTAGGGTTCTTATGTGACAAGAGACGCAAGTTGGAGTTTACAAAGACCAAATCCTCAGCCTTTTTTGTACTCAATCGGTTCCATTTAATTGAGTGGATAAAGGAGTATGTACTCCAATTTCGCTTAGCTGAAGATGAACTTGCAACTTGTTAAATTTGCATACCATACAACTTACAAGTTACAAACTTACAACATTTACAATTACAAAATTATAAAACATAAATTAGAAATGAATAAAATTAATATATAGTAGGGAAAGAAAATTGAGGAAGTTAAATCTAAAAAATAAAAAGATGCATACTTGAGATAGAATTTTTATGGCAAGAGGTTGAAGGTGAAAATAGTCTTGGCTATGTAGGTACCACCATTCATGAGCATCTTTCTTGTACTTGTCTCGAAGAGCGAATGTAATGTGCTGTACCTGTTTGTATTTTTTTTTTAAATTTTTTTGTGTTATTTTATTATTGTGTTCTTTCAGACTAGACAGAAGAATGCAGAAGGGGTTTTCTGTTTCCTGCAAATGTGTTGCCAGAGCATACAATATAGAGCATAGAATGCAAACCCATAAAAGGTACAATAGATATGTAGAAACTAACAGATACCCAGATAGTAAAATAGCCAATAAACAATTACTATCACATACCCATGTTGAGATTTACAACTTCATACAACTGCTGTAGCTGGACCAGCAAATGGGTATGGCTGAAAATGCTTCAAATCTCCATAAGACTGAAAGTATTGGTTAGTAGAATGGATTACAATGCTATTAGAGTTCTAAATGCCTCCAAAAGAGAAGAAACGAAGCTACAACAAATAACAAATGAGTCACCAAAGACCCACGTCCTCCAAGGGCATTGTACGACTGGCTACAAGTAAGATATGCAATAAAAACCACTGGAATCTCTTTGAATCTGGTCTGAGAATGATCAGCAATAGTTCCCACAACAAGGCAACCAATATAGAGGAAGATATATGTCAAAACTCACACCAAATAGCTGCTAGAAATGGTATGGCCATGCATAAGGAGGTACGGCCAACAATGCAACAAATATCAGCTCCAAACCCTCAACAAAATATGCTCTAAACAGCCATGAAATCAGTCATTCAAATCTACATAGACAATCTTCTCAAAATCTGCAAATGATATGAACAATGAATCCACAAATCTCATTACACGAACTCCATTCCAGCACAAATGTGAATGCTGAATACATCCACCAACATAGGCACCGTTGGGTGGTATTGCACACCTGTAGAATGCCGTTACTAGAGGGAGTTTTCGTTCCCAATAGCCTTTGGTTCGAATTCTCTTTAAACCCTCTCAGGGAAAACCCTAGCAGAGCAAATAGCCAACGAAATCATATATTCAAGCATATCTCAAATGAGGCACTTTTCCCTCTTTTATAACTCTCCAAGAGAGATGTTTTACTTTGGAAGGAAATATTTCTTTTAATTTCACTTTTAATATTTCCCAATGTGAGCGCTCCAAAAAATGACATAAGTGACTTTTAAATATTTCATTTTTTCATCACTTAACCAATTAAACCCAAAGTCCAATATTAAATATTAATATTAATTTACAGACTTTAAAACGGAGGCCCAAACGATGTTGGAATGCCATAATTTATAGCTCGTCGGAAAGCCCTCAACGAGACGAATCCTACCCCACTCTGAAAATTCCGATCCGACACCAAACCCGAACACCCTGATGACATTGAAATACTCCTCTGGTTATGCTGTCATCAACCCAGAAAGTCAGCTCCAACTGTGCCGCAATAGGACTTGAAAATGGGGACATTACAGCGAAAGCATCTTGATTCTTTGAAGATATGAACTCACCAAACTCACCTGAGACAATTCTCTCTAAATCTCCATCTAGAAATAGTCTTTTGAATGCAGTTTTGTACTCAACAACAACCTCTTTATCTCTATGTGGTGCCACCCTCCTCAGTAGGGAAAGTATCTCTTTGCTATAATACTTTGGAGACAAAACAAATGCTAAGAGATGCAAGGGTGTGGTCATCTTGTTCCAACGCTAAAAAAAGATCCTTTGCACTCTTTTAAAAAATGCTTTTGTGGGGTCTTGCTCCTTAGCTTCTATTACGGTCCTTATTTTTTCAACCATGGAGTCCATGCCATCAGAAATCTCACCCAAGCATGGTCAATCCATATTTGCATACCTAATCATACTCATGATGGGCTCGGTGAAATCCAAAACATATTGCACAGGAGCCCACCACTCATCATCGGGGATCAATGCTTTGATTTTTTGGGCTTTCTCTGTTTGTGATTGCCACCATACACTCCAAAGAGTGTCTATTGCTAACCATGTTGGCATCTTCTTGTTCTTTAATGTAGCCCATTATTTGTTGCTTTGGCAACCCTCTTTTATTGGGCCCAGGACAAGCTCTTATTCCCAAGTTGGGAATAGCGCAGAAGTGAGCTTTCACTCTACTATATGAGCTCTTGTACTCAATTTTACATTGGCTACAATGCCAATGATAATCCCCACCACTAGGAGGTTATTCAATCATTGTTGTATGTCGCCAAAGAGGTGACGCTCCATCAATTTTGAATGAACTCTTTGCATTTTGGGCAAGTGAATCGGAACTATCAGCTATTCTATATGAACCTCCAACAAAAAACATTACAAATTTACAACCCTATAATTTAAAAAAAAAAAAAAATCGGTATTATAACCCCTTATGCATAAAAAAGTTTAAAAAAACATTCAAAATTTTGGAAAAAAGAAAAACTTGAAAAATATTGAAAAATCTTGAAAAAATTATTCAAAACTCGAAAAAAAATAGAAGATTCACTCACCTTTGATGGTTAAATCTTCTTTGTGCAGCTATTCCTCCACTGTTGATGTAGATTTAATTCTCCAATAGCCCTCACCTTTGAAGAAAAATGAAGAAACCTTCAAAACCCAACAATGGTAGCTTGGAGGAAAAAAATGTTGTTTTGCTCTTGTGTTTGTCAAATGAGTGAAAAGAGTAGTTATGCCCTCACTTTAGGGTGAAATTGTGCTTTTAAGTGTATTTTTTGTTTTAAAAAATGTTTTAAAATGTGTTTTTTTTTCTTTTTGGGCACCAACACCCGTGGGTTCCTCTGGGTTTGCCCGGGTTCGCCCAGGGTACCTCGGGTTCCCTGTGGGTCCTCGAACTGGCCCAGGTCCTAGACCTGTACTGAATCCATACCGGTACGGGGACTTTCCTGGGGAACCCGGTAACTTAGATCGCCACTATTATTTTACCTGTTTGTACAAGCCAATTCCTCAACATGAGCATTCAAATTGCATGTTTATGACATTGAAATAACAATGTAAGGATACATTTGAATGCTTCCTACAGCTTTATGGTTACCATCTATTTTTTTTTCCATTTGCATTTATTTAAATGACATGACTTGATGTGTGATATGGAATGAAAATAAGCAAGCAAATGAATCAAACACACATGGAGAGAAACACAAGGTTTTATTCCAGAGAAATCCAATGTGGGAGTACCCTCAAAAGAAGAAACCACCATCTCCACTATCATTTTGCATGTTTGTTGTAATATACAACCCCAAATTTTTTCCAAAATAGAGAATAGTGATAAACCGTGTTAGCACAATTAAATTCCTCCACACTTCTGATCACCAAGATCCCAACTGGGCGAGGTGAGAGCATAATGCGTTTCAGATTACAATTTTAAACATTGTACAAATAAGAAACATTCATCTGCATATGCAGACATCCACAAGTTTGTGGGGATTCACCACTTTCAGTGGGCAAAGAACAATAAAGAAGAATTACAAAGCCATCCACTTATTCAGTGGGATTACTCCACTTGTTTAGTGGGTGAGAGCAAAATAGAAGGATTCTTTTTCCACACTGGCGGTAAACCATCTAGGGGTTCTTTAGTGAGATGCAAAGAAAGAAAGGATTACAATGTTTAGCATAAAGCCACTCAAAAATCAGAATTTAAATTGAGTTTCTAAACCAGTGCCAAATGAAAGATATGTATGATGAGAGTCCCTGCAGCCACACAAGTTAAATCAAATCATTCAAAAACTGATTGAGGATTTATGATCATAAAAACTGCTGAGAAAATCCCCTCTATGTAATCAGGCTCTGGACATTAGTATGGAATGCTCTGTCATAAGCTGTAGCATCTCTTTTCAATGAATAAACAAACACTCATCAACTGATATTGCAGCCACACTAACACTGTAATAAGACTCATACACTGCATTTATAACAATCAGACCATTTCATCAATGCATTTACATAGTCCAAAAAAACCTGCATTTAAAGTGTCAAAATGAACATGATGAAGACTGATTTTTCTGATAAAGCTGACTGAGATGATATTATGATTAAATGGTTGACTGTAGCATGAAGTACGGCTGCCAAGAATGAAGTTTCAAAACACAAATCACCATACAAAAACACAACCACTCAAAACTGATCCAAGCTGATTAAATCTGCCCTCTCAACTCATCTGAGCATCAAACAGACTGGAACAATAAAGATCTGATCAGCACCACACTCTTTCCTCAGTCTAGACCGTACGGCCCAGGAAATGGTACGGCACTCATGAAAATTTCAAATCAACACCAATCAACTTCTAATCTTTTCCAAAATGATTGTTTAATGCAGACAACAAGATTTGAATCAATAAAGTCTTTAAAAACTTCAACAACAATTTCTTTTATGCATTGATTGAAATCAACCTGTGCGGCCAAGGACAGCACTGATATGCACAGAAATTACAAAACAGCATTAAATCTCTTCAATTCTCTTGCAAAATGGTCGACTATGGCAGGAATAAACTTTGCATTTATCAAAAGTTTCAAAAACAACCACATCAAATTCTTGTGATCACCAATGTCTTTCAGATGTACAGCCAAGGATGTACGGCCAAAGAGGAAAATATTCAAATCACACAAACAGCTCCAAAATTATAACTAATATGCATAGAAAAAACATTACACTACACTCCGAAACTGATCACAATACTAAATTCCACAAAAAACTCCAAAATCCATTGAGCATCATGTGATTCCCTGAGGTAGAAACCACCATTACCAGCTAGGGTAGATATCACACTACCGAACTGATCTTCTTCGAGTGGGTTTCCGTCCACAAGAAGGAAGAAAAAATGGAGAACACGCAGGTTCAATCCAACAGAGTAACAATACAAATTTCCAAGTATGCCCTCCAAATGAGCTCTCCATCAGCATATAAAGGCATCTGGGAGTTACAAACTCCACTTTCTTGAAAATATAATCTTTTTTCCTCCTCAACTTATAAAGTTCTCCTATTCCAAAGTGGTGCTCACTTTAATAATAAATCTAGGAGAAATCATAAATATGTCCTCATCCCACACTTAAGTCATTTTATAAAATATAACACTATAACTTAAGTGCACCAAAAAATAATTAACCTGATTAATTATCAATTTTCCTCGCATTATCAAAATTGATAATTAAATATTTACTCCAAAGATTTGGAATGAGGATAAGTGGCTTCAGGACGACTAGATTAAAAATGGGAACATTACATTTGTACAAGCCAATTCCTTAATATGAGTCATCAAATGCATTGTAGCTTTTGCATTAGCACTTATATAATGTTCTACTAGTATGCTTCAATATGAATTACTTGCTTATTCATCATGCTTGATTGCTGCCCTCATCGGTTGAAGTCACCTCTTGTCTCAAGAATTCCCTTAGATCACTCTTGGCAATGTTTGAATGCTCTTCAATGCCTTTACTTGACCACTAGGGCTTAAGTTTATGCTAAAGGATTGGCAAATGAGTTGAAAGCTTTAAAACGTGTGGTTTTGTGTGAGTTTAAACTGTATGTGTTATTGTGTTGAGCCAAAACTGCCACTTTTGGGATTTGTTTTCCTGGCCTTTTGATATCCGATCATTTGTAAAAGTACCAGTGCACTTGTTTCCCCTATTTTACAATTTGACTCTGCATCTCTAACTTACCTAATTTTATCTTAATGGGGTTAAAGTAGGCGTCTTAAGCTCTTCTTGAGTCACATAAGTTAGAAATACTATTTATCATCTCAGTCAACTGAATTTTGATAATTGCAAGATCCATTTCATTTGAGTTATTAATGGATTAAAAGGAGGCGACCTTTTATTTGATTGACCTACAGAAGAGCTTGAGGTTTTCTCCAACATTTGCATGCTATGATAAGGAATAATAATGGAATCTAAATTTAGACCCAAAAATTAGGTCTTAGGCAATGCTAAGAAAAATGTTGAACATACAGAATGTCCTCTTTTGATATAAAAAAACAACTCATGATTTGAATGCTTTTAGATGTAAATGATACCATGTCAATTCTCCACTCTATACTCCATAAATCTATTCTCCATAAATTCTCCTAACAAACAATAATAGTGGATGATTTCCTCTTTTACCATATCAATACCTTTTATTTGTATCTCACTCTTTATTGGAAACTGTTACATTTGGTATTTCATGTGCATCTATCTCAATTAGACGATGGTTCTTATCAATGTCTATAGTTTAGATTTATCAAAGATATGTTTGACATTTTTGTATTGACTTATTTTGTTGCAGGTTTGATCGACTAGAGGAGGATGCTTTTACAACTGCGTTCATTTTAAAATCAGCGGGCATGGTTTGTAAATGAAAATGTTGTCATATTAACAAGTCAAATGGAATTGTATTCTTGATGTGGAATTTCATATTCTTTTATGACTTGCCCATGAAAACTTTTTAGGGGATGTTTCCAATTATCAATCTACATTTATTAGACGTTTGAAATAATGGTTCGATCATTAAATGATGATGAAGTCATTTTGTTCATTGGAACATTTATTTTTAGTCAAAGCTTCATTTTATTTTAATAAAGCTTATCAATTTTGGGTGTAATTTATGACTTTTAATTTGCTTGGCTTCAAAATTTGATTTTTGTAGCCCACATTTCTTGCACTGATACTTTCATTTCATTTAAACTATTATTGATTTATTCTTTTTTAAAATATTTTTATGGCATTGCTTTATCAATTTGAAACAAATGTATAATTATAGTGATAAATATCTTATCAATAACAAGGATCTCTATAGTGTGGGGTTGGTTTTGGGCCTTCATGGTTGTGTTTTGGATGCTTCAAAAGATGTGAACATCGAATTGGGAGATGACCTCTGTGGTGTGAGGACCGATATTCATTTGAACTACTATTGATTTGTTCTTTCTAAGTATTTTTATCTTGAACAAATAAACATTGCATTTTCAATTTAAAACATATGTATAATTATAATGATGAAATATTTGATCAATAACAAGGATATTCATAGTGTGTGGTTGGTATAATGGTGAGGGATTTAGGCCTCCATGATTGTGTTTTGGATGTGCTTCAAAAAGATTCAAAATTGAATTAAGGGATGACCTTTAGGACTAGTACGAAACCCCTAAAAAGGTGTTAATCAACTCTTTGAAATACAACCTTTTTTCAATTCTAACTTCAGTGAGAAGAATGCATCCCCCTTTGGTCCCCCTTTCTTAGAGCAACAGTTGGCTTTAGGGGCCAATCTGATTCCATTAGGGAAAGGGAGAAATTAGGAACCCTCTGCACCATGTATTACTCTCCCCACAAGTAGAGCTTTGGTTGCAAACTCAACTCTAGTGGTTCCTCTTCTTCACTCAAGTGCTAGTTTTGAGATAGTGGAGCCCATGGAAATTGCACTAATAGGTTTTTGTCTTGATTGTTGGCTCTTTGTAGATTCCATTAGAGATTGGGCCATTTTAACTTGGTCTCGAGCTCCTAAAGTCTTCTTTCTCCTAAAAGGGTTCTTTGTGGCATAGTTTAGTTCCAGAAATGAGCAACAAAAACCGCTTAATATTAGCTCACCAAACATCTTGGAATGGGATCTCACTCTCTAGCCTTGGCCATCAAGTTTCCTCAATTCTTTTCCCTCTTTGTTAGAGGTTTGGGTGAGACTCAATGGGTTGCCTTTGGAATCTTAGTTCCATGATTGTTTGGAGGCTTTGGTCGTAGCTTGGTTGGGCTTATGGAAGTGGACTCACACTTGTTGGATAAGTCGCATATTGTTTATAGGAGGTCGAAGGATTGCATTGGATTTGGATCTTACTTTGCCTAAAAGAATCATTCTCTCTACACGATAAATCCTTTGCTTAAGAAGTGGACTATGAAGGTGTCCCATTCAAGTGTTTTATTTGTAAGGGCAGGCATGAAGTTGAAGATCACCACAAGAAGGCATCTTCATCTCAATAGAAATTTCAAGGCAAGACAACAAAGCCAATGAAGAAGATTTGGCAAGTAAAGATAGTCTTTGATTTAAGGAAATGTTTCTTTTGGCTTTGTAACCATGACTAGTTCTTATGCTTTTTGACCATTCATTATTGGTGTGGAAGAAATTTATTGATTTATAGGCTCTAGATGACTCTGCCTTAGATATTTTGGTGGCCTCCCAAAGGATGGAAGAACAAAATCTTTTCCCAAAAATTGTGGCTGCTTCTACCCTTGGGGAGTAGTGCTTTTGTTGAGCTCATTTGAGTGAGGATGTAGCTTGTATTTGGAAAGATAACCTTAGAACACCATTTTCTAGGTTGCTTAGATGTGGAGGAATTTTTTGATGCTTTGGGAGGTGTCTAGGGTTTGACTAACCTAAATTTTGAAAGAAAAAGTTCCAAAGGAAATTTTATTCAACCTTGGATGGTATAGGAGAAGGATCTCAAAAAACCTTGGATGGTTTCCTAGTAGGCTTGAGCAATGTAAGGTGGAGGGGCAAATGAAAGGACTTTCTTGGAATGTTAGGGGTCAATGCCTCTAACAAGAGGTGGTTGGTTAAAAACCAACTCGTTGCTTGTAAACTTGATTTTGTCATTCAGGAGATGAGATTATTTGAAGTTTGTTGGTGTGAGCAAGATATACTACCTAACTAGTTCCACATTGTTAAGTTTATTTAGGGCATATTTAGGGTACACTAAGGATAGTTATCACTTTGTGTCTCATGTCATAAGCTTAAGACACTGGCCATAATTTTATGTTGTCTTATTACTCACCTTGGTCTTTTTAACCAAGGCTTCTCATTGTACTTGTAACAACATAATATCTTTTGTATAGATTGTTATTCTATCATATTGACCTTTGATTCTTATGAGTATCTATTAGGCATCCTGATCTTGGGATAGCTACTTCCATAGCTAATCCTAACATGATATCAGAGCTAGAGATTGTCTAGAGTTAGTTCATTTTTAGAAGATTTAGGATTGTGATATATTTTTCTTTCTTGAAACTAAATATGCTCCTCTTGCATCCTTGGATGACTTGGAGAATCAAAAAGGTTGAGAGAAATAATAGTTTTTGGAGGCTTTCTTCTTTGTGGCTTTATATTGCAGGTTTATTTTGGCGCAAATCTGACCTCACCATTGAGATCAGAAGGGCCAAATTTGTTAGGATCAATTGTAAACTCAACATACTTCGATCATAGTCAAATCCAACATTTTTTTGGCCCCTTGCCCCCATTGTACGACTATTTGTATTGTCAGCATTGTAGCTAGTCACCATTTTTGTTGCAGAAATTTTCGATTAGGACCTATTTTTGGCCCTATTGAACCCCTTTGTCTGTTTTTGGACTGATACTTGGCTTGGTTTATCCGCCTATGATTTCATTTTGGATGAGATCAACCCATTTTCTAGACCTGAGTTCCAGTTCTTCGACCTTGTTTTGGGTCCACTCGTCTAGTTTTTCAGCCTTTGCATTCTAGTTCCATTTGACCTAGGCCTATCCACTGGGCTCTTTGGTGCAGCGGCACCATGTCAAGTCATGTAAATATGGTCTTAAGTTTGGTTTAAGGTGTGTTGAGTCTAAATGTCATCTAAGAAGGTCATAATAGACCATTCATAATGTAATTAGAGTCATTTTAGTGCTTATGGTCATATTTTACAAATATTGTCAAAATGAAAACATGGAAGTTGAACAGTCAAGCCATTCAAAAGGTAGGTGTGACCGTTGGTTTTTGGTTTTTGGTGATTGTAAGAGGTTAAATATACCTCACAAAACTTGGAATGAGGGGGAGTCTGGTTTGGAAGTTGAAACATTAATAAAACAAGTGTTTTTCTCTGCAATTTACTGGTAATCTGCTGCTCCCAAGATCTGTACGGCCCATACAGGTTGTTTTTCAGTATGAAGTGCATTGTAATTGGCAAATATATGTGTTAGCTCCATCTTGGATGTGGTTTGGTTAAGTTTCATTGAGATTAAAGAGTTTGACAAGTAAATTACTGTGGGCAGCTTGTAACTCAGAATTAGTAGTTTTGAGAGTGAAAAATGGAACCCTAAACCATTCCACCTAATGAAACCTAGCCTAACTTGGTGGAATGGCTCCCTTAAGTGTAGGATGTTGTGTTGGTGAGTTTCTTTGAGTAGGGAAGGAAATTTTTGGTTTTTGGAGTGATGCCCTAGGTGGTATTCCATTGATTTTTGGTCAAATTTGGTAAAGGGTTAGGAATGAGTGCAAAACCTTGGGGCAGTGGTTTGTGAAGGTTTATTAATCATAGGCAGACACATTTAGAGGTGTTTGAGCTCCTGGTTGGCCAGGTAGAAGCCTGGAGTAGTGATTTTCAATAAACCCCCTTCAGACTAGTCTAAAAGGAGGGTTTGGTGATTAGGTGTTTTGGAGGGTAGTTCTCCTGACAAAGGTCGATGATTTGGCCATTTGTGGTCTGTTAAAGGTCTGGCCATAGGTATTTAAGGTTGGCAGCATGTTTGAGTTGGAGTTGCTTTGAGAAAGAGGGCTAATTGGAACCCTGTTCAGCGTACCAGTCCTTTTTAGGATATGAAGTTCTGAAACAATCATATGTGGAAGTAAGATGTGTTAAAGAACACTTGAATGGGTATTTGAAATGATAGTTCTTTTGTGGGTCTGAAACTTTTCTTGCAAGATATGTTGAAAAGTTCCTGTTTGGAGGGCTACTAGCTTTTGGTGCAGCCAATATAGGGAGTGGTCAAGAATTGAATGGGGCAGACTTTGGTAAGAGGTTGGGTTGGTTGTGTTTGGGTCCCTGAGGTGTAAAGAGGCCTGTGGTAACCTTGTGAGGTCAGAGAAGTTGGAAACCCAAGTTGTGCCCTTGAAGAAGGAAGTTGCCTTGAGAAGGTTGCTTGTGAAACTTATAGAAGTTGCTTATTTGAGCCCATTGTTGTGAAATATGCCTCCATTAGATTGAGTTTGAATCCCTGCTCTGCATCACTCTTGTCGCTTCAACATCTTCTGTTCGACCTAATTTTTTGGAGCTTGACCTTGTTTTGGATCCACCTTCTCGTGTGGCCTTGATCTTGGCTGATTTGCATATCCTTGGCCTCATTTTGGATTTGTTGGCCCTCGTTTGATACACATTGGCCCTAATCCATTCGTTGACCTCTCTGGTTGCTTTTTTGGGCTCCTCTGCCACGCAGCCCTGACAACCTCTTTGTTTGCATTTTCAGATCTTGCTCGGCTCTACACACTGTTCGACCTTATACTCACCCCGACGACCACACCAGGCCTTGTCAGTGACCTCCATTGCGGGCCCCAACAACCATAGATCCGCTCAGACTTGTTCCTAGCCGTCTTATTTTTTGGCTATGTCAACCTGTTTCTCGACCTGTTTTAGCCTCTATCGCCTTCAACATTCTTGGTGATCTAAACATTGCCTTGGCTCCATTTTTGGATCTGGCCGCTCCATGACCCCTTCTTAGCCTCGACACAGTCCAGATCTCTGCCCTGCTTGATATCATTCGGTCTGTGTTTCATTTTTCGGTTCGCTCATGGCTTGATCTCCAATCTTTTGGTCGTTCACCCTTGCTGAAGATCTTTTTGCTCGCCTATTTGGACTCCGTAGTTTGACCCTTGGCATACTCGACCCAACATTGAACTCTGTTCCAAATCCTGGACCTGAATCTGACCCTTGTGGTCTTGGACTTGGCTCCAAGTAGGCCTATTTTCACTCCCTCACCCGGTCTTCTGCCTTGGATCCATTTTGCAGGCCTTTAAGACCAAGTTCGACCTACCAATCCCCACAATTGAGCACCAGCTCAGTAAGAGACACCAATCTCTTATTTGATAAGCACTAACCTCCAAATTCTTTAATGGATGATATTGTTTTTACAAGGTATATGTAGATACTTCTCTCACGAATCTAATTACAACTCTTGTAATATCCTTCCTTCACAAATCTGATTCAAATCATGCACCATCTTCTCTCACAAATCTGATCACAAATATCTCAAAACTCCTTCAAAATCTCCTCTTAATCTTCACACATATTCGTCAAATATATCTGCACTTATGTTTCATTCATGGGCTGCATATATGCTTCAAAATAGGTTTGAAACTCTCTTCATAAATACCCGCCCTAGGTCTGCTCAAAATCATATATCTTATTCTCTTCAGTCCCTTCAATCAGCTTTTTCCATCACCATTTTATATTGCTTGGAGAGGGGTGACTTATGCAAAAAGATGTGTCATTTCATTGCCAAAAGACACCTTCTTATATAGTTTTGTCTCTTCAAATTTAGGTGCTATTCCTAGGGAGGGTCAACCACCTTTGATAATTAAATTTAAATTTTAATCTTGGCACCAAAACATGAGGGAGTTGGCTACCTCAAACAATGTGATTTATTCAAGTTAAAACCTCCAACATTGGCGCTTAAAAAGGAGTTAGCCACTTTTAAGTATATGACGATTTTGTTTGGGAAGTCGGCCATATCTTAAACACACATTTTATTTAGAATTTGATCTTCCAAGGACATCAATCTCATTTGTCTTGGGTCAATCACATGAGTGATTTTTAATTTGAATGCTTGGAGAAGTTGTCCAAATCAAGTTTAAATCTTTAATTTAAACTTTAATACAAACTCTAGATCGACCTTATCATTTCACCATCTTTTTCTTCAATGGAGATATAAAGAGCTATTCTTATTCTCTCAACTTTGCCATCAATGACTATTTGCTTTGACATCAATGACAACATATTCCAACAATCTCCCCCTTTGTCATTGATGGCAACCTAGAAAAATAATCTGTGAATACAACTGGCTACTCTCTCTCATTGCTCCCCATGTTTGTAATACTCCCCCTGTCTCTAATTCTCCCCCTTTTACATCAATGGCAAAGGAAATTTCATCTATCTTTGAATTGTTTCTTCCATGGTGCTAAAAGATAATGCTATGATTAGCTCTCCCTGAATTTATGCTTCTTCTTAATGACTGGATGAGAGTGATTTCACTCCCAATTTCTACCTTAGATACTCAAAAATCTCTTTTAGATGTGGCTTGGTAAAAATGTTTGCAATCTGTTCCTGTGTAGAAATATACTTGAACTTTACTCTCTCATCTGGCACCTACTCCCTTAAGAAATGATACTTGATGGGAATATGCTTTGTTCTAGAGTGCATGACTGGATTCTTTGAAATATTGATTGCACTTGTATTATCACAGAATATAGATATATGATGATCATATTCTACCTTGATATCTTTCAATGTTTGCCTCATCCATAGAACTTGAGTGCAACAGGACGCTGTTGTAATGTACTCTGCCTCTACAATTGATAGAGACTGATACTTGTTTCTTACTCAACCATGAGAGAAGACTATCTCCTAGAAAGAATGCTCCTCCACTTGTACTCTTTCTATCATCAACACTACCAGTCCAATCTGTATCTGTATATGCTGTTAAGGTGAAATCTTCACCTCTTGGATACCACAAACCAAAATCCATTGTGCCTTTTAAATACTTGAATATCCTTTTTACTACTTGCACATGAGTTTCTTTAGGTGCGGCCTGAAACCTTGCCACCATACCAATTGCTTGCATAATGTTAGGCCTTGAAGATGTCACATGTAACAATCTTCCAATCATTGACCTGTAGGGTGTCTGATTTGCCTTGGGTGATTCATCATCCTTACTCAACTTACATCCTGTTACCATGGGTGTACTCATAGGATTGCAATCCTCCATTCTAAACTTCTTTAACATTTCTTTAACATACTTAGTCTGTGAAATAAACATCCCTTTATCGAATTGAGAAATTTGTAACCTAAGGAAAAAAGATAACTCACCAAGCATAGACATTTCAAATTCTTTCTGCATATTCATGGTGAATTCTTGGCACATCTTATCATTGCTTCCTCCAAAGATAATATCATCCACATATACTACAACAATCAATTGATGATCACATTCAGTTTTAATGTATAGATTACTGTCCGCAATACCTCTTTTGAAACGCTGCTGTTGTAGATATTTGTCCAACCTAGTATACCAAGCTTCGAGAGCTTTCTTTAAACCATAAAGTGCTTTCTTCAACCTACAAAGTCCTCTTGTTTAGTCAAGATGAACCCTTCAAGTTGTTCAATGTACACCTCTTCTTCTAGATTTCTATTTAGAAATGTTGAGTTAACATTCATTTGGTAAACTTTGAAGTTCTTGAAGCATGCCAAAGCCAAAAGCATCCTTGTAGCTTCTAATCGTGCAACATGCGCAAATATTTCCTTGAAATCTATTCGTTCTTCTTGAGCATATCCTTTGCACACTAACCTTTCTTTGTTCCTTACCACTTGACCATCCTCATTCAGTTTGTTTCTAAACACTCACTTAGTGCCGATTACATTCTTATCTTTGGGTCTTGGGACAAGTTCCCAAGTTTCATTCTTCTCTAATTTATTCAATTCTTCTTCCATGGCACCTATCTAATGTTTGTCCTCACTTTCTTCCTTAAAATTCTTGGGTTCTATTTTGGAAAGCAAAGACAAATTTGCATTTACCAATCGCCTTGTCTTTATTTCTCCATCTTTGTCACCTAGAATCAAATCTTATGGATGATTTCTTTGAACAAATATAGAGGGTGTCGTAGATGATATTTTTGATAGTGTCTTTGGATCTCGTTGCTCACCTTGCTTACCTTCACTTTCCTCTTCTTTGCCATTTTCTTCAGGTTGAGGATCAACTTCTTGTGTTTTTTCTTTGTAGTATCTTTCCTCATCTACCTTCACATTTGCACTCTCAACAATCTTATGCAACCTCTTATTGTAGCATTTGTATGCTTTACGCCTTGATGAGTAGCCAAGGAATATTTTTTCATTATCCCTAGAGTCAAACTTTCCCAAATCTTGTTCATCTCTCCTTATATAGCATGTGCTTCCGAATACTTTGAAGTGCTTCACTATTGCAGGCCTTCCTTTCCATACCTCATATGGTGTCTTGCTATCGTTTACTCTGAGTTGTCCACTGTTTAGGAAGTAGACAATGGTATGAACTACATCTCCCCAAAATGTGTTAGGTAACTTGGACTCATTTAGTATGGCCCTAGCCATTTCTTGGACCATTTTATTCTTCCTTTCCACAACTCCATTTTGTTGTGGATTTTTTGGAGTAGAACAATGTCTCCTTATCTCATGCTTTTCACATAATTCTTCAAACTCATTTAAAGCGAATTCTTCTCCTCTATCTGATCTAAGACATTTGATATTTAGGCCTGTTTCATTCTCCACTAAGGCCTTGAATGCCTTAAACTTGTCAAAAGCTTCAAAATTTTCTTTCAAAAATGCGACCGAAGTCATTCTAGAATAGTCATCAATTAACAACATGAAGTACCCTTCTCCTTGCATACCTTTTGTTCTGGTTGGCCCACAAAGATCTGTATGTACAAGCTCCAAAGGTTTCAATGTAGAATATTCCTTCAATTTAAAACTTCCTCTCGTCTGCTTCCCAAGTTGACATTGCTTACAAGTGATATTTGAAGGCTTCTAAATCTTTTGCATGTCTCTTACCACTTCCTTACAGCTGACTCTAACAAGGTTGTCAAAGTTTATGTGCCCCATTCTCCTATGCCATAACCAACTCTCATCTTCTTGACTCATACAACATGTTTCACCTTTGATTTCACTGAGAATATAGAAATTATTTGCTAATCTATTGGCTTCTACAACTTCTTTTCCTGCTATGCTAATCTCACATCCTTCTGAATGAAATGTGAGAGTGTGCCCTTGGTCACACATTTGACTCACACTTAAGTGATTGTGTCTTAGCCCTTCAACATATAACATGTTCTTAGTTCTTGTTTTACCATTATCAAGGCTAAGAGTACCTTTCCTTGATATTTTTGCAGAGGCATTATCCTTGAATTTCACTGTTCCACCATTCACCCTTTTGAAGGTGAGGAATTTACTTTTGTCACCTGTCATATGTTTTGAACAACCATTGTCAATGTACCATTGATCTCCTTTGTTTCGTAAGTGTAGAGTTGTCTAAACCAACATGGATTTTTCTTTCTTTTCTTCTTCCTTCTTTTTCCATGTTTTTTAATTCTCCTCTTATTTATTAATTATTGTCTCCTCCTTATTTTGTTTAGGGAGGTTCCACAAAAACACTTCTGCAAAATTTTGCTATATGTCCAAGATTGTTGCACTTATAGCATATGACGTTATAATCCAGAAGAGGGGAAAAAGACTTGAAGTTCCTGTTTATGAACCCATGACTTTTGCTCTCATTCCATGCACTTGGTTGTTTCTTGTATATGCTCCATAGTTCATTGCTTTATAACTAAATTTGTTTTGAGCATGCATTCTACAATCTATTGCTTTATGACCAAATTGACTGCTCAAAAAACAATAACCAAAGGAGTGATTGAACCTGGTTAGGTGAGATTGCCTTTGTGGAAATGGCTTCCTGAAATTATCATTCTTAGCTTCTCGAAGTATGCTTGACTTCAACTTCTCCTTCTTTTTGCTGATTTCACCTTTGATGGGACTTTTAAGGACATCAACATACTCTTTTGACTTTTCTTCATTTGATTTCTTTGATGATTGAGTTTCTTTAGAACTTTGGCCCTCTTGATAGCCAATACCACTCCTATCGAACATAGGCTTTTGAAAGTTGATGATGTTATCCAAAATTTTTGAACTCTTCTCATTCTTTAAGTCCCTGTTTAATTGAGTCATTTGTCTAACTGCTTTCATAGAGAAACAATCTCTGATTCCAAATTTTTGCAATTTTCTTCCTTTTCCTTCAACTGGCTTCTTGCTTCCTCCTCATTCCTTTTTTCTTCTTCTATTTGAACCTTTAGATCTATGATCAACTTCTCAGATTCTTCAAGACTATGTGATAATTTTTCCTTGGCTTCTATAATGTCTCCTTTCTCTTTACAAAGTTAGTCTATTATTGAGTTCCCATAGACTAACTAGCCTAGTTAGGGAACCATGGTTGGCAGTGACTTGGATGAGTTGATCAGAAGTGGATGTTGTCTTGGGTTCAGTTTGGTCTCTAGTGGGCACTTTCTAGAGGCGGTTTGTTTGCATTGGGCCTAGACTTGCTATTTTAGCAAATTAGGGGTTGTGCCGTTTTGGGATTCCCAGTGTTGGAGTTGATGCATCTTGGTGAGACCTTTCCAATGGGCTATAAAACACTGGATTCTGAGCATATTTGGGCCTTCATTTTAAAGTCCGAAAGTTAATTAAATTATTTAATGCGAGACTTTAGAAATATTAAAATTAAGTGGCATAAATGAAATAAAATAAAAAGAACACTTAATCTTGGTTTGGGCGCCCACTTTGGAGACTCATCTAGTAACTTAAAAATTAAATATTTTCCCTCCCAAAAGCATCGACCCTCTTGGGGGAAATAAAAGGTGGAAATGAGCCTCATGTGCTTTATGCGTTGATATTGTGTAATTGCTTGATTTTGCTCTGCAAGGGTTTGTGAGGGTTTTGAGGAGATTCGAATCCAGGGGCTGTTGGAAATGAAAACTTCCTATAGTAACATGCTATAGATGTGTAATACCATCCAAGGGTGCTATTGAGGCAAATACATACTGTGTTTGCATTTGAGCTTTCAATGGATTCGTTTGGTGAAGATTTGTGTGCACATTGATTATATAATTTGCAGATTTTGGTGATTAGATGATATCAAAGGTGTGAGGGCAGATTTGAGAGATTGAAGAGGAGTTCGAAGCAGCTGTACCTTCCCCATTGCTGGTCATACCTCTACTAGGGAAGGCCGCACCTCCTGCTGTGGGTATTGGAGTGTGTTTGATGCTTATTTCTCCTTCCTAGTGATCAGCTCACAACTGTATTCAGATCAAAACAGTGACATTTTGGAAGGGTTTTCTCTTGTGCCGTGGCTGATATACTCTCCCTTGGGCCATACAACAACATTGGAGTGACGTGGGGTTGCTGGGAGACTTTTCTCTTGGCTTTGGTAGTGATTATACCTCCTGCTCTTGGGGTCTAGGGTTTGTAATGTTGTAGCTTTCATTTGTATGCCTAGATTAATCAGTTGTAGTGATTTTGATAGAGTTTTATGCTACCCGTATTGCTGGTTCAGCTACAACATAAGTACCAAGTTGGATATTTTGATGTGGGTATGTAATAGTAATTCATTTAATGTGATTTCATGATCTAGGTCTCTGATATTTTGTTCATATCTATTGTATTTTTTCTAGGTTTTCATTACATGTTATATATTGCATTGTATCTGGCAATAACTCATGAAAATAAAAACCCCTTCTGCATCTTCTATCTAGTCTGAAAGATCACACAAAAAATTAATAAAATAACACTATTAAGATTAAACAAAGAACTAACAGGTGCGACACTTTACAGTGGTATTAGAGCGCAACTCTTCCTGCCATCCTATGAGGTTAGACATAGACATGCAGAAGATGAACTGAGACATGCAACCTGATACACATCAGTATTATCTCAGATGAAATAGGTCACAGTGAGATATTGAGGTTCCCCATATAGATCCCTTTGTAGATATAGACACAGTTGTGGTAGCAGCTGAGGAACAACCAGTAGAGATTTATAGTGAAAAAGAACCCATTACAGAAAACATGGGTGAATGTGAGGGTAGGTCTAGTAGAGACCAGTATGATGGAGGGAGAGTAGATATGACCAACATGTTGCATGCATTAAATGACTTAGCTAGAGGGCATCATGAAATGTTCGAGAGGATGGACAGGTCACAAATAGATCTGACACATATCCTTGCTCGTTTGATACCTGGTAATGCTAGGAACAATATCAATAACAATAACAATAATCAAAATGACAGGAATAGGAATAATATGGGAGGTGACAAGAATAATGGAGATAGGCACAGAGACAGGGATAATGAGGGAGAAGCATCAGTCAATAACAGGGGAGATACATAGTATACAGCTGGTGATAGACCCGGTATACCTATTTTTGCACCTAGGAATAATGTACCCGAACATGAGCCTACACAGGTAGAATTCTAGGATGTGATTTTGAGGGATTGGCGGGCTTCCAATGAGGAGTTCCGTGCTGAGATGACTTTCAGGGAGTATTCTGATCTAAGGATGAAACACCGACCCAACAGGGGTAACATGCAGCACAGTCAGGAGCTTCAGAAGAAAGTCCGTAAGATGACTTTGCCTTACTTTGATGGTTCAGGCAAAACCACTACTAGAGTGTGGGTTCAGAAACTGGATAGTTATTTATAGATCAGCCCTATGCTTGAAGCTGATGCAATCACATATACAACTTTGCACTTAGAGGGAAGCGCTCACAAATGGTGGAGTAATGGTAAGACCACTTTGGGCCATGATTAGATCACTTCGTATGTTGAGTTCACTGCCAGATTGATTGACTGATTTGATAAGAAGGATCTAGAGTTGTAGTTAAAGGAGTTAGCCCAACTCAAACAAGTGGGCTTAGTTGATTCATACATCACAGAGTTTCAGGAGTTATTTGTTATGGTCTCTAATATTTTAGAGCATAGGATGATGATCCTTTTCATTGATGGGCTATCCGATCCCTTACGAGGATGGATAAAGGGCCTTGATCCACCTACTCTTCATGAGGCCATGAAGAAGGCACTTGATATGGAATCCTCTGCATGGAGAACCAAATTTTAGTCTAAGGGGTTCATTCACAAGAAAGATAAGGACAAAAGACATTTTCAGAAGGAACTTGGAAAACAACACAAGATTCTCCTAGGTTGGATAATGATCAGCTTAATGACCTTAGGAGGAAGAAATTGTGTTTTCATTGCCAAGAGCCCTGGGATCCTAAGCACAAGTGTGCTTCCCAAGGGAAAGAAAAATAGTTGGAGTGCTTTTCTACCGATGAGTCAGTGGAGTCAGAACATCATTCGGATCAGCAAACATAAGCGAATGATTCAAGTTTAGATGGGTCATCTGAGGCATCAGATAAGGAAGAACAAACTGATCTACCCACAACACACCTCACAAGCATTTAGAGAGTGAGATCATTCAGGATTAGAGGTGTTCTTTGTGGGCAGAGAGTGATCACCCTATTGGACACTAGTGCTACTCATAAATTTATAGACGAGGGTTTGGTTGCTAGGAGGGGACTCAAGACAAAAGAGTTTGAGGGTTTTAAGGTGAGAGTGGCAGATGGATTTGTTCTCACATGTACTAGGAGAATACCCAACCTAACCATTCAACTAAATGGTTACATTTGGCAGTCAGACTTTTATGTGGTTAGTATGGGTGAGATGGATGTTGTTTTAGGCATGAGATGGCTACATGACATTGGTGAGTTCACCCTCAACTTGCATACCATGGAAATGATGTTTGAGGTGAATGGTAGGAGATATGTGCTCAGTGGATTATCAGATGGTGGTTTGAGAGTGGTGTCACTTAAGGGGATGGAGCGGACTATACGTCATGATCAGGTACAATGGGCAATAGAGGTGATGGTGATGCCATCAGTTACAGAGCAGCAGAAGCATGAGTATCCTCCAGATATTCGGGCTGTATTGACTAAACACACCAAAGTGTTTAGTGATATTCCACCAGGTTGACCCCTAGATAGGGGAATTGAGCATGTCATTAAGCTCGAAGAGGGTGCCAAACCTGTTATCACAATGCCATACAGGAATCCAAAAATATGTAAGGACAAGATCGAGAAGGCTATTAAGGAGCTTCTCGAAATGGGGCACATCAGGCCGAGAAAGAGTCCATTCGCTTCTTCTGTTGTCCTGGTGAAAAAGAAGGATGGAACACTCAGGATGTGTATAGATTATAGAGAGTTGAATAAAAGGACAATAAAAAATAGATACCCCATTCCTTGTATTGACGAGCTCATAGATGAATTGCACGGGGCATGCTACTTCTCAAAAATTGATTTGAGATCTAGATATCATCAGATTCGGGTCAGGGAGGAGGACATTGAGAAGACAACATTTAGATGCCATTATGGGCATTTTGATTTCCTACTCATGCCCTTTGGTTTGACCAACGCGCCAGCCACATTCCAGTCCTGTATGAACAAGGTATTCAGAGAACAGTTGCAGAGATTTGTGCTCATATTCTTCGATGACATACTTATATAGAATAGGACGTGGGAGGAACACTTGAAGCACATAGACATTGTTACTGAAAGGAAGCTAGGTGTGCGGAAAACGCTTCCTGCACTAATCTAATGAGGAGAGGGCTATGCAAATTCAACTTTATCCTAACTATTACAGTAATGTTAAACCATTAACATGAGATATTACAACAAAACACAAGAACTAGAAAGAAGACAGAAGAGAGAGAGAGACAAGATATACGTGGGGAAAACCCTTACGGGTGAAAAACCCCACACTCCAAAACATAGCTCAAATGTATTACAGTAAACAATAACAGATTACAATACAGTTTCAGAGCCAATGCTCTTTCAGGAGTCTTCAAATGTCGAATCTGGAGATATTCTGGCAGCATAACAGTACTTGTACCAAATTTATCTATCTCCCATCCAAGCACCTGTTTATATAGAGTTTACAAGGCAAATATGGAACCTTCTAGAGATGGGCGTCCATCTTGGACTCATGCCCCAAAACCCACGCCTAAGGACACTTGTCCAACATTCCATCCCGAAGTGGGCGCCTGGTCCCAAGATAGGTTACGACAGATGCTCTTATGCACCTTACAACTATCAGAGAATCCGTCATACACTGACTAAAAATATCATATTCCTCTTACATGTCATAACCTCCCTTGACATTGTTTTGGGGGCACTGCCCCCAAACCCCCATTAATTATTCAAGGGGGAAACCACGGCTGCCAAAGTCACCAAAATTTATCCTCGTACATATACAAAAGGTGCTGACTATGCCAACTCAACATGGGATAAATAAATACAACATTAGGAATTTGCAAAGGTTGAGACACCTTAATTCCCAACAGTTTTGGGCATACTTGAGCGTGAGTCATTATACGCTAAGATGTTGAAGTATGATTTTGGGATGACCGAGTTGTTATACTTAGGTCACATTATCAGTGTTGGTAGTGTTAAAGTAGATCCGGAGAAGATCCGGGCGATTATTGACTAGTTGCCACCAAAGAATCTCTCTCAACTTAAGGGATTCCTTGGTTAGTGTGGGTGCTACCACTGCTTCGTGAGGGGGTTTTCTCAGTCAGCTGTTTCCCTTACAGATTTGACTCGAAAGGATGCATTTGGTTGGTCTAGTGGTGCTCAACAGTGTTTTGACAGATTTAAGGAGTTGATGAGTACCTACCCAGTGTTGGCCATTCTAGATTTTAGCAGGCCTTTTGAACTTCAGTGTGATGCCTCTGGGGAAGGCATTGGTGCGGTTTTGATGTAGGATAAACAGCCCATCGCATTTGAGAGAAGGAAGTTGAGAAGTGTGGAGAAGAGCTACAATATATATGACATGGAGATGTTAGCCATCATGCATGCTTTGGCTAAGTTTAGGCAGTACCTGGTAGGGAGTAAGTTTGTGGTTAAAACAGATCATAACAACTTGAAACTATTGATTTATAAATTTGTGGGCCTAATCCAACAAGAACATGGGAAGTTTTAGCGATGTGGGATTGACCCCAGAAATAACCTCCAGATTTTAGGGAAGCTGGCTCTTCCATTTTCAAGGGGGGGTTTTTGAAAAAGGGGAAGAAGAGGAAACAAGATTACAGATACAATAAAATGAAATCTAAATCTATGACGATGCACCAGATTTAACATTTACCCAGTTGCACAGTGTCAAACCCTAATATATTTGACTGGAAAAATTGAAGAGTAGATGCATGATCGATACCCAGTTTACAAACAAATTTGACAAAGGCAAAGACAGAAAATAATAAGCAAGAAGAGAGAGACACATCCATCTGCATAGAACACCACTTCTTTATTTGAATCAAAAACAAATTACAGAGGCAAAGTTTGCACAAGATAACTGTTACAATCCTCTTGAAAGAAGCAATTGCTGAGGCAAAAACATATCTCTGTCTGCAGCTAGAAAACTCTCTGATCTGAAAACTATGTAGAACTACCTAACTCTTGCCCGGATCTACATTTATAACCCAGAAAAATGAAGAAAATATCTTTAACTGTCTAGAAAATCTCAACTAAAATCCCACAAAATCTGGCACAAAATTCGGCTGATAACCGCCCTGGCAACTGAACTGGCTGTAGCTTAACCTCCATGGATGAAAATGCATCTTTTCCTCCATTCTTACCTGCATAAACAACTTACTCTCGCTCATTCTCCATTTTGCTTGCCATGAAAGTTAAAAGTGGTTGCATATTATTTAGGGCTGCATCTTCTTTTATCTCCTATGAGATAAGATAATAGTCACTTTCATTTATGAGTGACACACGAATCTTGATATGGGACCCACCTTTATTTATATTTAAAAGACTCTCATTTTCCCTTTCTCACTCGTAGCAAATCTGAAAGAGACTATTTAATAGAGGCTCTTTATTTAATATTAAATGGAGGTGCACTCGAATGGGCCCACCAACTACCTAAGAAACTTCTTATTTAATAAAAGACTTAGCTTATCTAAGACCTCACGTGAACCATTTGGATGTATTTATGAATTTTATAAAAATGAAATAGATCTCATTTCTCCCAGCTTCGCTTGCCACACGTGGCAGCCTGGCGGGTGTTTGGAACAAAACTTTTCCTCTTTTCCCTTGAAATGAGCATAGGAGTGACATGTGGCATCCTCAGGTGTCTCCTTTTACCTCTTGTCCTGAATCGTTGATTTGCTTCCTGCATCGACAATAGTTGTCTTTTTAGTTGCATTGTTTTGCGTCTTTTATTTATGGCTGAGACTGTATATGATTCGCCATGGTTTGATCTTTGGTGTCAATACTTTGATTCTGTCTTCGAGCTTGTTGGAGGCTGCGGCTTCTTTGCTGGCTCTGCACTCAAAAGTGGTAACGCTCCTCTTGTGACTTTCGTTTTATCTTAATGTTATGCCTTGATCTTCAAAATATAGCTACATCCTTCAGAATCAATGCACATTGATATACATTGTGCCGATCCTTTGATATGAATGCTATGTCTCTTGGTTTGATTGGCCGCTCTCATGCTTCGTGGTGCCTTGTTTCATGGCTGAGTGACTCGATCTTTGCTTGAAATAAGCCATTCCACTTTGAGACATCATTTCCTTGTAGAGACCGTGCTTTAGATATGAAAGTTGAGCCACATTTTATCAAATGCCACCTTATTGATGCTACGCCACTATGGAGGCCATCATCCCTATGTACGAATCACACCTCTTTCATATGGACTGAGCCTTTCATTTATGTTAGTACCTTCACTATGTATGATGGCCGATGCCTGTTATAAGGTTGTGTCTTTGATCTCATTGATAGTGCCATCAATATTATCATGTCACTTCATTGTATACCTGCACCATTATTTCAAAATGGCTATGAGAGCAATGAGGCGTGCCTTACTACTGATACTACAACTAATGGTGCCATCTTGATTCTAGAAGCACTAGTTTGAAAGATGAGTGCTGATAAAACAAAAGTGGCATCTTTGAAACTTTACTTTCTGCCCCTTTATTTCACATTGTTGTTTTAAGAGGCAACGCCTTTTCTAGAAAGTTGATGCTTGAACACCTTGTTTCCAGTAGGCCAAACCCTTTTATAAATGACTATGGCGATCACATAAGCTTCTACACTAGTTACCTAGGCCTGCATTGAGGTTCTCCGGCACACCATATTCTGAAATGGCTATGAGATGTTTATTTGCTGAGTCTCATTTTTGATGGTGCTGCACTAAGACTGAGGCTACGCCGTTGTTGAGAATGTCCATTCTTCTTTATGAGACTGCGATAGAACTAAAAAACAACCCCATCACTCTAGTTCCATTATGCCTAATACAGTTTGAAATAGGTGTTCACTTAAATTTAAACTCGTGCTTAGCTTCCAGTTTTTGGAGCCGAGCTCCATATGTATTGTTTCTTGCTTTAGCGTGCTTCTTAGAAACTTTGCATCTTGCTTTCTATATGTTGATGTTGAAGATTATGACGCTTGCGCCATCACAGAGGCTTTGTGCCATCTTTGTGTTTAATTTGAACTATGCTCTATTTGTGAGCACATGCCATTATAGAGAATGGCAGAATTTTAACATTAAATCTGTGCCTCTCAATTGCCTTGGACAACATCATCATTGAAAAGGTAGATCTCTCTAAATATAACTGTGTCTTGGTTGTGACTCAGAGACCAGCATTATGACTTACAAGAGAAACTGTATCCTTGGAACTGGTTGAGTCATCTCCCTACATGAACATGCTTTTAACTCTGACTAGCCTTAGCACCTTAATTCATAGGATGCAATATGAATCTCTTCAATATTGAAAATTTAAAAATGGAGTGAAAAATTTATCAACATTTCCTGGCGACTGGTTGGGGAAGTGGGCCTGCTCACTAAGAACCCATAAATTCTATTTTTGCAAAATTAGTGCCTTGTCCAGGGTATAGAGTCAAGAAAGCTAAAACTGAAACATCCATCTGACTAAAAACAGATTTGCAACCAACATTATGCAGCCAAACTGATGCAAACTGCTCAGAAAATGCATGAGCTGAAATGAAGCACTGCTGAAAACACTCATTCCAGGACTGAAACCAACTAATACTGAACACTGAACTGAGACACATAACTGACCTTATCTTCATAATAGCAGAAAATTATTGAAAACACACCTAACTGAAAATCTAAAAACTAATGCTACTGCTGTAGCTTATTTTGGATAGTGAAACTAATTACTATCATATCAAACACATAGGAATATGTCCATTAATAGGAGTGGAAAAATAACTGCCAAATCTGATTATTGTGTCCCACTGAATCCACATCAAACTGAGAATTGACCAAATGAAATGCATGAAGAAAAATATCAGGAACTTGTACCTTTTGGCCTATCTTGTTTTCGGAAGCTCCTCTTTTGCACAAAAATACCAGCCAAGCTAGTTAACATGCTGCTCTTGCTTTAGTAGAGGGTGGGAAGGGAAAATTAGGCATTGAAGCTCATTCTTCTAGTTACATTTGAAAGCTTCTGTCAATAATACTTCATCAGTAACCTCTTTTACAGGCTCTTCAATAGGTTCATGACCCATGATAGTATCAAAACTAGGTGTGCAGGTGACAGAACAGCCAAGGATAGTCTTAAATATGATTGGAATCCCTTCATGCCAGAAGAAAGGTGTATAGAGGGGTTCAGTGTGTGACTCTTGAATTTTGTTGATATCTCTTTGTACCTCATCATTTTGTAGCTGTGAATCTTCATCACGAAGAAAAGTATAACCATTTTCAAGAATGGAGAATATATCAGCTGTTGAACATGCTTCTTTATTATAATCTTCTTCATGATCTACTATGGGAGGTTTTGTAAAACAACCATGTACTTGCTCAATCGTAGGATCTTCTGCATCCAGTAGCTGATATCCTTGTTACAAGATCGAGAATAAATCCTCATCTTCATGATTCAAATGTTGCTCATGCATCTTTGTGCTATCTCCTTTCAGATGTGAAACTTCATTGCAGAAATAAAGACACTCTATACTTGTAAATGCATAAATTTCCTTTGCAACTTCTTCCTCAAGATGAGACATAGACTGTGCATTCCTTTTTGCCCAGTACTTTTTTAGCTTCAAAGCCCCTCTTGAAGTACTTTTAAGCTTCTAGAAGTGTCACCTCATAAGCATCTTCTAAATTTTTTTCATGATCTGACAGAATCTCTGAGTTATACTTTACCACAGGTGCATGATACTGATAATCGAACGGACACCTTAAAAAGACGGGAGCCACCTCTCTTCTTGTAATTTGGTCTTTGAGACTTGATTCCTCGTGGATGTCAAAATGGCAAAGAACTTGGTCTGTGACTATTATGGGCTGATTTGCAGCTACAGAGGTTTGTAATGCATAATTCTGAGGATAAGGAAGTCTCTTTTGTGCTTGAGGGAGGGTTTCTTCTACAAACTGACCATATTGGTATTGTTGTTCATAAAGATCTTGAGGCATGACATTTAGATCAACATAAAACATGGCTTGACCTTTTATCTCATTGATCTCATGGCTGAGAGTTTTTATAAGTTCTTTTACTACACTCATCTCCTCATAATTTGATAAATCAGCAGGGAGGGTGGGTGGAAAAAATTCTATATGCATTTGGTTACAAGAAAGAGTCTAATGGCAAGATCATATGACTGGGGCAGAGTTTCACCTCCTAGGGCTTGTATCATGACAAATATTTTAGGGTCTAAAGCCTTTAAATAATAAAGAAATGCAAAGACTGGAGGAGGCCTCATATCAACAGAGAATTTCTTCCTTACCTTGTCAAATCTTGAATTGAAGTCATGTATGGATTCCATTGGATGCCTTTTGATGGTGATGAGATTCTGGGTAAGAGTGCCAACATCTGTCCTCTCTTTGAACTGATTGTAGATGAGCCCACCAAGCTGATCTCATCCAGTGATTGAATTGGGCTGCAAACTTCTGTACCATTCCTTTTCTTTACCTTTGAGGGAAGATACTATCAACAAGAGGGCATGATTCTCAGTTGTGACATTGTGAATGGATCATAAAATTGCAACATCTTGAATGTGATCTATAGGAGAAACTGAACCATCTCCAAGAAAGTGAGGCAATGCCTTCCATGCTGTGTTAGGAACTTGACCATGCTGCTGAAGAACAAGAGGACTTGAATCCCAAGTCACAAAAGGAAGATCTCTTGCAGGAATATTCAGATGCACATAGATACCAAGGGCTGCCATGATCTCCAGGAGCAAAGATTTAGGAAAGAACCTCTAATACAGTCTCCAGATGGAAGATTCATGCTCCCATGAGCATGTATTTTTGTGATTTTCCACCAAAACCACAAAATACAAAACAAAGATTTAGTGAAAACAAAGACCCAAGTTTTTGAATCCAGTCCTACCAGGCGTGCCAAAAAATGTTGATGTATAAATTTGTGGGCCTAATCCAACAACATGGGAAGTTTCTGAGATGTGGGATTGACCCCAGAAATAACCTCCAGATTTTAGGGAAGCTGGCTCTTTCATTTTCAAAGGGGGGTTTTGGAAAAAGGGGAAGAAAAGGAAACAAGATTACAGATACAATAAAATGAAATCTAAATCTATGGCGATGCACTGGATTTAACATTTACCCAATTGCACAATGTCAAACCCTAATAGATTTGACTGGAAAAATTGAAGAGCAGATGCATGATTGATACCTAGTTTACAAACAGATTTAACAAAGGCAAAGACATAGAAAATAATAAGCAAGAAGAGAGAGACACATCCATATGCACATAACACCACTTCTTTATTTGAATCAGAAACAAATTATAGAGGCAAAGTTTGCACAAGACAACTATTACAATCCTCCTGAAAGAAACAATTGCGGAGGCAAAAACATATCTCTGTCTGCTGCTAGAAAACCCTCTGATCTGAAAACTATGTAGAACTCCCTAACTTTTGCCCAGATCTGCATTTATAACCCAGAAAAATGAAGAATATATCTTTAACTGTCTGGAAAATCTCAATTGAAATCCCACAAAATCTAGCACAAAATCCGGTTGATAACCGCCCTAACAACTAAACTGGCTATAGCTTAACCTCCATGGCTGAAAATGCATCTTTACCTCCATTCTTGCCTGCATAAACAACTTACTCCCGCTCATTCTCCATTTTGCTTGCTGTGGAAGCTAAAAGTGGTTGCATATTATTTAGGGCTGCATCTTCTTTTATCTCTGTGAGATAAGATAAGAGTCGCTTTCATTTATGAGGGGCACACAAATCTTGATATGGGACCCACCTTTGTTTATATTTAAAAGACTCTCATTTTCCCTTTCTCACCCATAGCAAATCTGATAGAGGCTCTTATTTAATATTAAATGGAGGTGCACTCGAATGGGTCCACCAGCTGCATAAGAAACTTCTTATTTAATAAAAGACTTAGCTTATCTAAGACCTCACGTGAACCATTTTGATGTATTTATGAATTTTATAAAAATGAAATAGATCTCATTTCTCCTAGCTCTGCTTACCCCATGTGGCAGCCTAGTGGGTGTTTGGAACAAAACGTTTCCTCTCTGCCCTTCAAATGAGTGCAGGAGTGACATGTGGCATCCTCAGGTGTCTCCTTTTACCTCTTGTCTTGAATCGTTGATCTGCTTCCTAAATTGACGGTAGCTATGTCTTTTCAGTTACATTGTTCTGTGTCTTCTCTTTATGGCTGAGACTGTATATGATTCGCCATGGTTCAGTCTTTGGTGTCAATACTTCGATTCTATCTTCGAGCTTGTTGGAGGCCATGACTTCTTTGCTGGCTCTACACTCAAAAGTGGTAACACTCCTCTTGTGACTGCCGTTTTATCTTAATGTTATGCCTTGATCTTCAAAATATAGCTACATCCTTCAGAATCGATGCACACTGATATACATTGTGCTGATCCTTTCATATGAATGTTGTGCCTCTTGGTTCGATCAGCCGCTCTCATGCTTCGTGGCACCTTGTTTCATCGCTGAGTGACTCGATCTTTGCTTGAAATAAGCCGTTCCACTTTGAGACATCATTTCCTTGTAGAGACCGTGCTTTAGATATGAAAGTTGAGCCACATTTTATCAAATGTCACCTTATTGATGCTACACCACTATGGAGGCCATCATCCCTATGTGTGAATCACACCTCTTTCATATGGACCAAGCCTTTCATTTATGTTAGTGCCTTCACTGTGTATGATGGCCGATGCCTGTTATAAGGTTGTGTCTTTGATCTCATTGATAGTGCCATCAATATTATCATGTCACTTCATTGTATACCTGCGCCATTATTTCAAACTGGTTGTGAGAGTGATGAGGCGTGCCTTAATACTGATACTATAGCTAATGGTGCCATCTTGATTCTAGCAGCGCTAGTTCAAAAGATGAGTGCTGCTAAAATAAAAGTGGCATCTTTAAAACTTTACTTTCTGCCCCTTTATTTCACATTGTTGTTTTAAGAGGCAACACCTTTGCTAGAAAGTTGATGATTGAATGCCTTGTTTCCAGTAGGCCAAACCCTTCTATAAATGACTGTGGCGATCACATAAGCTTTTGCACTAGTTACCTAGGCCTGCATTGATGTTCTCCGGCACACCATATTGTGAAATGGCTATGAGATGTTTATTTGCCAAGTCTCATTTTTGATGGCGCTGCACTAAGACTGAGGCTACGCCGTTGTTGAGAATGACCATTCTTCTTTATGAGATTGCGATAGAACTAAAAATAGCCCCATCACTCTAGTTCCATTATGCCTTATACAGTTTGAAATAGGTGTTCACTTGAATTTAAACTCGTGCTTAGCTTCCAATTTTCTAAGTCAAGCTCCATATGCATTGTTTCTTGCTTTTGTGTGCTTCTTAGAAACTTTGCATCTTGCTTTCTATATGTTGATGTTGAAGATTATGACGCTTGCACCATCACAGAAGCTTTGTGCCATCTTTGTGTTTAATTTAAACTATGCTCTATTTGTTAGATTGTGCCATTATAGAGAATGACAGAGTCTTAACATTGAATATGTGCCTCTCAATTGGCTTGTACAACATCATCATTGAAAAGGCTGATCTCTCTAAATATAACTGTCTTGGCTCTGAGTCGGAGACCAGCATTTTGACTTACAAGAGAAACTGTATCCTTGGAACCAGTTGAGTCATATCGCTACATGAACATGCTTTTAACTCTGACTACCCTAGCACCTTAATTCATAGGATGCAACATGAATCTCTTCAATATTAAAAATTTTAAAATGGAGTGAAAAATTTATCAATAGAAACATTTCCTTGGTCAGAAGGATCTTAATAATAGGCAGCAGAAGTGGGTCAGTAAACTGCAAGCCTATGACTTTGACATTGTTTATGTTCAAGGAAAGAAAATGTAGTTGCTAATGAATTATCTAGGAGACCTCATTTGTGTGCATTGGGTGAGATTGCAGAGGATTGGAGGGAGTTGATATCTACAGAATATGCAAAAGATAAATGGGCTTCTGGCATCATAGATGGCACTATCAGAGATGACAGATATTCGGTGGTAAATGACTTGATCATTTACAAGGGCATAATTCTTCTAGTGCTAGGTTCACTGATGAAGCAAAGGGTTTTGAGAGCTTTCCATGATTTTCCTATGGCTGGTCATCCTGGCTATTTCAAAACATACAGGTAGGTGAGAGAGAATTTCACTTAGAAGGGCCTCAAAACCAAAGTGTTGAAGTATGTAAGGGAGTGCCCAACATGTCAATAGAATAAACAGGAGAACTCTTTTCCAGGTGGTTTACTGTAGCCCCTACCCATCCCTGAGAGGAAATGGGATAGTATTTCGATGGACTTTATCACGGGCTTGCCAAAAGTCCAATGCTGGGACTGCATCTTAGTGGTGGTGGACAGCTTGATGAAGTTTTCACACTTCTTTGCTATTCCGACCACCTTCACTGCAGCTCAGGTTGCAGAATTATTTTTTAGAGAGGTATTCCATCTTCATGGGTTGCCATGGAGCATAGTGAGTGACAAGGACAACATGTTCCTAAGTAATTTTTGGCAAGAGCTCTTTAGGTTGACTAGGACAGAGCTCACTCCCAACACCAACTACCACCCATAGATAGATGGTCAGACGGAAATAGTTAATAAATGGGTGGAAGGATACCTTCAAAATTATATAGCAGAGCACTAAAAGGCATGGGTGAAGTGGCTACATTTGGACGAGTACTGTTATAGCACCACTTATCACATGTCCATTCAGATGTCACCATTGATGGCACTATATGGGTACGAGGCACTGAGTTTTGTGGATTTGTTATTTGGTGATAGCATAGTACCTAAGGCCAGAGACCTTTTGCAGGAGAGTCAGGATATTATGAAGTCTTTGAGGGAAAACATTCAAAAGGCGTAGAACTAGCAGAAGCAGTATGCAGATCAACACAGGATTGAGTACTCTTTTGAGGTTGGTGACATGGTGTATTTGATGCTGCAACCTTACAGACAGTCCACTCTCAAGAAGAGTGGTGCAGAGAAGCTTAAACCATGGTACTACAAGCCTTTGAGGATCTCCAAAAAGGTTGGAGAAGTGTCTTATTAGTTAGATTTGCTGGTAGGTAGCAGGGTACATAATGTATTCCACGTGTCTCACCTCAAGAAGGGGTTAGGACACAATGTGGTTCCTTCTGCAGATTTACCTTTTCTTGATGAAGAGGGCAAGTTGATCTTAGTACCTGAGGCAATCATTGATACCAGAGAATGAACTTTGTGGAGGAGGGTTATTAGGGAATATCTAGTCAAATGGAAAAACCTGCCAGTTGAGGATCCTACTTGGGAGTGCAAGCATATTTGATCACATTCTGATCTGAGATTGCTTGAGGCAAGCAATCTTGGGGAGGGCAGATTGTAATGCCCCCTTTCTCTTTACAAAGTTAGTCTATTATCGAGTTCCCGTAAACTAACTAGCCTGGTTAGGGAACCATGGTTGGTAGTGACTTGGATGAGTTGATCAGGAGTGGATGTTGTCTTGGGTTTAGATTGGTCTCTAGTTGGCACTTTCTAGAGGTGGTTTGTTCGCATTGGGCCCAGACTTGCTATTTTAGCAAATTAGGGTTTGTGCTTTTTCAGGATTCTCAGTGTTGGAGTTGATGCATCTTGGCGAGACCTTTCCAACGGGCTATAGAACATTGGATTCCAAGCATTTTGGGCCTCCGTTTTAAAGTTTGAAAGTTAATTAAATTATTTAATGCAGGACTTTAGAAATATTAAAATTAAGTGGCATAAATGAAATAAAATAAAAAGGTCTCTTAATCTTGGTTTGGGTGCCCACTTTGGAGACTCATATAGTAACTTAAAAATAAAATATTTTCCCTCCCAAAAGCATCAACCCTCTTGGGGGAAATAAAAGGTGGAAATGAGCCTCATGTGCTTTATGCGTTGATATTGTGTAATTGCTTGATTTTTCTCTGCAAGGGTTTGTGAGGGTTTTGAGGAGATTCGAACCTAGGGGCTGTTGGAAATGAAAAATTCCTATAGTAACAACATGCTATAGATGTGTAATACCATCCAAGGGTGCTATTGAGGCAAATACATACCAAGTTTGCATTTGAGCTTTCAATGGATTCATTTGGTGAAGATTTGTGGGTACATTGATCATATCATTTGCAAATTTTGGTGATCAGATGATATCAAAGGTGTGAGGGCAGATTTGAGAGATTGAAGAGGAGTTTGGAGTAGCCGTACCTTCCCCATTGTTGGCCATACCTCTGCTATGGAAGGCCGCACCTCCTGCTATGGGTATTGGAGTGTTTTTGATGCTTATTTCTCCTTCCTAGTGATCGCCATCAGCTCACAGTTATATTCAGATTAGAATAGTGACATTTTGGAAGGGTTTTCTCTTGTGCCGTGGCTGATATACTCTCCCTTGGGCCGTACAGCAGCATTGGAGTGATATGGGGTTGCTGGGAGACTTTTCTCTTGGCTTTGGCAGCGATTATACCTCCTGCTCTTGGCATCTAGGGTTTGAAATGTTGTAGCTTTCATTTGTATGCCAACATTAAATCAGTTGTAGTGATTTTGGTGGAGTTCTATGCTACCCATATTGTTGGTTTAGCTACAACATAAGTACCAAGTTGGATATTTTGACATGGGTATGTAATAGTAATTCATTTAATGTGATTTCATGATCTGGGTCTCTAATATTTTGTTCATATCTATTGTACTTTTTCTGGGTTTTCATTACATGTTATATATTGCATTGTATCTGGCAACAACAACTCAAGAAAACAAAAACCCCTTCTACATCTTTTGCCTAGTCTGAAAGATCACACAAAAAATTAATAAAATAACGCTATTAAGATTAAACAAAGAATGAACAGGTGCGACACTTTACAACTTCACTATCTTCTTGAATCTATAATCCTTGTTTTGTGTTCCTTCTTATAAGCTTCTTGATTTCACTTAGGGCAGAGATAAGTTCTTCTTCAAGATCCACCTCTCCTTCATATTCACTACATTCTTCTTCTAAATCTCTATCTTCTTCTCTTTCATCTTCATATTCAATGACATCTTTCCTTTCTTCTATCGCCATGAAAAGTATTTCTTCTCTATCACTGTTGGAGAATTCTTCATCGCTTTATTTTGATGAGTAATTGTCTTCCTTGGAATAAAGACTCTTCTAGTATTTCTAAAAGTTCTTCTCAAATTGACCTTGTTCGTAACCCTTCTTATATTGTTGATATCTTCTCCCTTTTCTTATGTTTTGATCCTCTTTGTCATCACTGCTTTCACTCTTAACCTGTGGCCACTTAGAAGCAAAATGACCTATTTTACCACAACTAAAACATTTAAATGGTAACTTACCTTTGTACTTCCTAGACCCTTTCTTTAGCTTTCTCACAAAGTGGGCTTCTTCTTCATCTGTTTCGTTGTTTGAGCTATCACTTGGTACATGCTCTTTGTTCTTTCCCTTCTTTGATGCTTTGAAAGCTGCCTCCTTCTTAGATGATTTATCTCCGGCCCTCATTTCATAGGCAGTAAGGATTCCATGCAACTCATCCTTAGTCAGTTTGTCCAAATCTGTTATTTCTTCAATCGTTGAAACCTTGGCATCAAATCTTATAGGTAGAGACCTTAATACCTTTGCACAATTATGGCTTCTTCAATTGTTTCACCAAGACCTTTTATTGTGTTCATGATCTCATCAACACAAAGTAGAGAGGTGACTATGTTTTCTCTTCTTTCATTTTAAGGATTTCAAGTTGTCCCCTATGGGTTTGAAGCTTTTCCTTCTTTACTTTGTCATCTCCTTCATAGATATTTTTCAACTTATCCCATATTTCCTTGGCTGATTTGCATTGCATTACTTTTATAAATTTTGATTTGGATAATCCACATAAGATGGCATTCATCACTTTAGCATTGTTTTCACTTGCCTTCTTTCCTGCTTGATACGTTGGAGGAGTTGATGGAGTAGTATAACCATTCTCAACAGATTGCCAAATATCAAACCCTAGAGCATTTAAGTAAGTGCGCATCCTTATGCTTCAAAAAACATAGTTTGTTCCATCGAATAGTGGTGCCCTGTTTGATGAGAATCCATATCCTTCTTGTCCAACCATATGTGCTCTTTAATTATTCCCTCTAGAGGTTAAACTATATCTGAAGGAACTCGCTCTGATACCAATTAATGAGCACATGATTATACCGAGAGGGGGGTGAATCAGTATAACACAAACTTTTACTTTTCAAAACTTAACAATAACACACATGCAAGATCTAGCAATTAAGAACACAATAAAAACACATGATTTATGTGGAAACCCTTGTGGGAGAAAACCATGTCAAAATATTGCTTATATATTGATCTTCTTTTTAGGAAACCAACCTACTTCTCTTATAATTGTTCTTTTGTGATCACCAACCCACTGGAGACAACAATCCCCACAACTGAGCACCAACTTAGTAAGAGACACCAATCTTTTATTTGATAGGCACCAACCTCTGAATTCTTCAATGGATGATATTGTATTTACAAGGTCTATGTAGATACTTCTTCCCTCACGAATCTCATTACAACTCTTGTAATATCCTTCACAAATTTGATTCAAATCATGCACTATCTTCTCTCACAAATCTGATCACAAATGTATCAAAATCTTCCTTCAAAATCTCCTCTTAATCTTCACACATATTCATCAAATAAATCTGCACTTATCTTTCATTCATGGGCTGCATATATGCTTCAAAATAGGTCTAAAACACTCTTCATAAATACATGCCCTAGGTCTGGTCAAAATCAGATATATATCTTATTCTCTTCACTCCCTTCAATCAGCCTTTTCAATCACCATTTTATATTTCTTGGAGAGGGGTGACTTAGGCAAAAAGATGTGTCATTTCATTGCCAAAAGACACCTTCTTATATGGTTTTGTCTCTACAAATTTAGGTGCTATTCCTAGGGAGGGTCGGCCACCTTTGATAATTAAATTTAAATTTTAATCTTGGCACCAAAACATGAGGGAGTTGGTGACATCAAACAATGTGATTTATTCAAGTTAAAACCTCCAACATTGGTTCTTAAAAAGGAGTCGACCAATTTTAAGTATATGATGATTTTGTTTGGTAAGTTGACCATATCTTAAACGCACATTTTATTTAGAATTTGATCTTCCAAGGACAACAATCTCATTTGTCTTGGGTTGGCCACATGAGTGATTTTTAATTTGAATGCTTGGAGAAGTCGGCCAAATCAAGTTTAAATCTTCAATTTAAACTTTAATACAAACTGTAGATTGACCTTATCATTTCACCATCTTTATTCAATAGAGATATAAAGAGATATTCTTATTCTCTCCACTTTGACATCAATGACAACATATTCCAACAAAGAGATCTTTGCAAGTGTTTTTGTAAAAAAGAGGTTATAGCAAAACAATAGAGGAAATCTGCTCAGATAGCTTGCCTTCAAGTCTCACTAATTCCTTATTAGAGGAAGAAACAAAGTTATGGAGCTTCAAGAGAAAAATTTTCATTATGGAAGAGATCTACAAGTGGCAGAAATTGCATAATTGTAACTAAAGTATTTTCTTACTTTAATAGTTGCTAGATATCAAGCAAATAAGATCTCCATCTTGGTTGCAGATGGATCTTGCCTTAATTCTCTTGAGGTAATAGTGGCAAAAGGGGTCTCCTTCTTCAACAATTATTTTACTTCTAATGATGTCTCTTTGGATAGGGTGGTCATAGATAGGTTAACCTTAGGGATCTCGAAGATCCTTAGTGTTGATGGGTGTTTTGACACACCTCTCTTGAAAGGAAATCAACTCCTAAAAGGAAATTGACTATTCCCAAGGTCTGTAACCAGGTCTTGGTCATTTGCAAGGTAACTTAGGGACCTGTGTATTTTTGTTCCAATCAAGGACCTGTGGTGTTTGACAAACTTTTGATCATATAAAGGTTAATTTACACATAAACAATTGGTATTTCAAATTTAAACATGCATTACAAATTGATTCTAAACATTTATTGCCATAAAATATTACTTTTCAGCTCATAACCAACAATAGAATGACTTGTAAACGTGAAATATCAACCTTATAACAACAATTTTAAGTTTTAGATTCCTAAAACTAGTCCTTGACTACTCAAATCTGCAAAAGAAAAGGCAAAAGATTAAGTGTTTAGAAGAGAAAACAACTAAAAATCTAATCTTCTTTTCACATTTCAACATCACCAATGAATGGAGAAATTTTCAAATATAAACTTTCTTGATTTGGCCATGAAAATCAACAACCAATGTTCAAGAAGATGCAATCTCTAAAATATGTCAATCACACAAGTTGCTACAAAAAACACTCGATCCTCTAACATAGATTGAAAAGAGCTCACGTAGTTGGTTTGTCAGTGCTCAGGTTAAGCACACAAAGTCATTCATAATTAACAAACAATCAATGATATGAAACACATCACAAAATCATCAATATTCATGAACTAGGTGTTGGAAATGTAAGAAATATCACTTAGTGTTTGGAGAAAATCATGAAAAAATAGAGGAAATTCAAAAAATTATGCTTTATTACTTTCAAGTTCATGTATACAATGACTTTCCAATAGTTTTAAACATGTTCTTCCCAACCCTTACAAAAGAGTTTCAATTGTCCTTTTATAAAATCAGCATTTCCCTACTAAATTTTTTGGTTTTACATTAATGGATAAGATCAATTTGATCCAATAGCTCAAATTCAATGCTCCAACTCAAAGTCAAGTTTGGTCGTAGGCACAATTTCCAAGGTAATTTGTCTTCATGCTTGATGTAGTTTCTCTAACAGGCTTCCCTTAGTAAGAAAAAAGTGTCGTTTCATCCTTATCTTTGCATTAATTATTTGTAGCAAATTTTCTATTTCTAAAAAAAGTCTTCTCAAAAGTCCAAGCATAAGGCAATTTTACTTTCTCTCAACACATCTCTATGAACAAGTCTCCTCTCTTCGCTAGAAAAAGTATTTACATGGATATTTGATGAAAATATTGAAATTTGTGAGAGTTCGATTGACATTAGGAAGTTAGGACCCTTTCCACTGCATGGAACTGAAGCATTTTGTAAGGATGCATTTGATTTCGACACGGTCAAATGGATTTGAGTAGACCAAAATCGAGAGAGGTAATTGTGGATGGACCCCATGTGCATCTGTAGGTCTAAATAGAACATTCCCAGCTACCACGAATTCTGAGAACTGCTCCGTCATAGTTTGGTAGTTTTTTGGTCTTAGGGATCTTAAGGGACTTTGCCGGTAGCTTGTTGCCTCGAACGATTGGGATGCTTGGCACATGAAATGAGACCTCCCTTGGCATTTACCCACCCACCCCGACGCGTTGGCGTAGTCAGTTCAGCCCCACGAGCTATGGAATGAAAAATGTCACTCCTAGCACCTTTCCACTGCAAGAAACTGAAGCATTTTGCAAGAATGCATTTGATTTTGACACGGTCAAATGTACTGGAGTTGACCAAAATTGAGAGAGGTTATTGTGGATGGACCCCACATGCACCTATAGGTCCAAACAGAGTTTTCCCAACTAGCACAAATTCCAAGAACTACTCCTTCATAGTTTGGAAATTTTTTGGTCTTAGGGATCCTAAGGGACTTTGCTGGTAGCCTTATGCCTTGAATGACTGGGATGCTTGGCACATGAAATGAGACCTACCTTGGCATTTAACCACCCACCCTGACATGTTGGCGCAGTCAGTTTGGTCCAACGAGCTATGGAATGCAAAATGTCACTCCTAACACCTATCCACTGCATGAAACTAAAGCATTTTGGAACAATGCGTTCCTTGCCACCATAGGAAAACAAAATTGATTTTAAAAAATCAAGGTAGGTGTTTGTAGGTGGACCTGACATCCACCTATACATGCAAAGAAGATGTTCTTAGGTGTCACAGTTTGATGGAACAATCGGTCCAAAGTTTCTCACCTTTTTTTTCTTAGGGCTCTTGAGAGATTGTCTACATTCGATATAGCCAAGAACAACCATGAGGCTTTGCCACTGAAAATACATCTCCCCTAGCAATTACCCGCCCACCTGGATGCGTTGGTGCCATCCATTTGGCCCCAGGAGATGCCGATTGTAAAAATTTAGTCATAATACCTTTCTGGTAGATGAAAATTTAGTACTATAAAGGTGTTCTCACTTGATCCACTATCTTGTAGGGCATCAATTAAGGCTGCCCTTACTGCTGCTATCAATTGTTTGTCATTAAAACTCATTAAGACTCATTATGAAAAAGTAACATCATTAAAACGAATTAAAAATAATAGTAACATCGCAAAAACTCATTAAAACTCATTATGAAATAGAAAATAAAGGACATATCATTGTGAAATAATTATGAAAACCTACCTTACTTTCCTTCCACATGCAACTTCATAAGGATTATGCCTACCTCCATCATACTAAAATCTTGCATGCAAATGCCATTGCACTATTCAGCTAAAATGAGTAGCTAAAATATACAAGGTGAAATGAGGATAGCAAAGAAAATAACATACCTTTCTGTCATTCCACTAATTCAATCCAATGAACCATCCGGGTCTGCTCTACTCTTTATTGTGTTGAGTATTGCCTCATGATCAGACTCATGAACCTTCCACAAGGTCTTGTTCAATGGTCTACCCCCATATTTGATCAAATGAACATTTGATGCCACAACAAGGTTAGAATAATGAAGAATCTTCCAAATTCCTTGAATAACCATGCATCAGACTTCTTCACTGGGTACCTTCTAAGCCATGTTCCAGTAACAACCATTGATCTTGTAGGGTACTTGATGTTTTCTCCATCTATAATAGGGGAATCTAATTTCTTTTTTGCCTCAACACAATGACACAAATAATAATCTGTTCCTTCTTCATTGTCTTCAGCTGCAATAAATGCATAAACATGCCCTGCATTTATATGTGCATTTAGTTTGATAAATATAGTCAACAATACAAGAAAAATTACAAAATAAGATGGTATATTGAATTTTATTAAATTTGAATGTTGATAATACCTGGTTGAACTAGATCTGAAACATGGTCAAAATTAATTGATGATTCAATCTCTGTGATTTGTAGTGCTGTCGGTGGTCGATACATGTCAATCGGGCTTAGGCCTCTTGTACACCAATCATCGAACTACTCCTTTGACTCACAATCATACCAAGCTTCATTGTACATGAAGAACAAAAGTATACCATCCACTGCATATGAATAATCCATGAACCTGCATTAGAGTTTCTAAAAGAGTGTAGCTCACTCGATCATGTTAATGTACAATAGTCCTCATATTTTACAATGTTACCATCATCAACCAACCAAAAATATCTATGAATTGTAGACTTACCTTCATTACCTGGACCCATTGTAGCGTTACACCATTCGATAATAGTTCTTGCATTTATCAACTTTGCAATGTCTTTATACTTCAACTCTTCTCGTGCTAATGCTCTTTTGATACATGCTCCTGCACCATCATGCTCCCCCTTTCCATGCCCGGCCTCACAAAAAATCCACATATGTTGAACACTATTCATCTTATGCATCCTGCTCAACCAATAGAACATCTGTGAGTTCTTGAATTGTGATGCATAATTATCTGACCATCTGATATGCTGACGAAATGATATGCTCCTGCTAGCCAAATCATGGTAGAACATCTGAAAGAAACCTTGCACAAACTCTGTAGAATGTGTATGATCATCACTAATATAAAAATGATATTCCCTCTGTTGGGTCTCAAAAACGCTGGTTTTAGACCACAAGAGGGTGCCAGTCTCTTGATACATTTTTGGTCAACAAGATAGGGTTTATGCAACTAAAAACTCCCTACTCTTTAGGCTCTGCCAGGCCTAGGCGGGTGTACCTAAATGATAAGGCAAATTTAAAGTCTAAGTGGATTATGACTTGAGCAAGTTTACTCACTTATAGCACACAAGTGTGAGATAATTGCAAGGCTTGATAACTAACTCCTATAAAAAGTTTGAAGTATTAAGGATGTGAATTAAATTTGTATAAAGGGTTCTAAAATTTATCAGTGCCTAATCTATTGGGTGGATGGAGTCAATGGATAGAAGATGATTATGGAGATAGGGGTGTAGGATTGGTAGATTTATTTCTTAGCTTAACTCTAACTTGTTGGGCACTCGAAATGTTTACACCTTATGCAAACGTGTAGGTCTGTAAGTTACTGTACTCTTCTTTAATAATCCCAGTGATATTCTCCTAAACTACTGTGAACAAATGAAAGGAATTTTAATTCTGGTAAGAAGGAAACCTAATCAAGATTGTTTGTTTAAAGGATTTTAACTCATGGCAAAGACCAATGAACATGAACTACTTGGGAGGACTTAAATCAACTTCTTGTAGAAACTAGCCAAATTGATCACACACCAACAACAAATGTGTTGTGACAAATTATGTAAATTTGAATAACTTAAAAGAACCACTTTGGAGACAATACAACAAAATATAAGCATGAAGATCAACACAATAGTTGAACACTAAAAATAGATCACCATTTAAGAACAATCTGCTCCATAATATTGCTTCAAACTATATACATTAGTTGCAGAAGTCTCTGAAATGTGAAGATGAAAGAGTGGGACGGATGAATTTATTTACTAATGGTGATTTTCTACCTACTGATACCAATGATTATTCTGTGGATTGCTTCCCCTTCTATTACTGATTTCCACCTCTCATATATGTTTTACAATCGTAGGGTTATGACCCTTTATACTTACCCAGCACGACTTTTCACTTAATTAATTATCTTCAACTGGATTAGAATACTTTAACTTTAATCCTTTTCAGGATGTTGGGGGGACTGGTTGAATGGTCATTCTGATATGAATAAGTCCCCTTGATATTTATTTGGTATACTTTATACCTTTTAATCTTTGCATTTAAAAACTTCCAGGACCCACCTCATCAGCAAATCGGGGATACGTTCTATAATCTCATACCAACGTAATACTTTCCCATCGATGATATTCATGCCTTTTTCATTGCTCCATAGGGCTATTGGGGAGACCAGGAAATTAGTCACTTTGATATAGAATACTCCTACTGATTTTAGGGTTTCTTCACATTAGGGTTTTTTCTTTTTTAGCAGCGTGCCCCAAATCTGTTCTGTGCATGTCCACAATCATCTCTATATACAGGTCGTCTATGAATTACTGTAGTAGATCTGCTTGAAGTCTAACCTTATAAAGTTCATCCTCCTCAATTCTATTTTTAAGTCAACAATTATAAGAATCCAATTGAGAATCCCTGATCACTGCTTCGAAAATGAATATCAAGAAATGTCGATAATGTAGCTAGCAGACTTAGCAACAATCCCCTTTACATACAACTGTCAAAACATGCAAACATGGACTCCATCAGGTTTATAAAACAAATTGGATTTAATTTTAGATCTATCCTTGTATATTTTCCTGCATCCCCTTTTTGTATATCACAGACATATCTTTTGTATATCGGATACATTTTCTTCTGTATACAAGAGCGGGCCCAACCAGGTTTATGGAATGAATTGATATCACCTTCGAATCCGCATTTGTATAACTTTCTTGTATATCAAATGCATGTTCTTTATATACAATAGCGGACCCCAGCTAAAATTCACAATATTTAATCTGTCATTCAAATCCGGGCTTGCATAAACTTGTATATCCATTGGTGATGAGGCCCACATATGTATCTTTGGTGTTTCGTGCATTTGTATATACATTTCCTTTGTATCTCATATGCATTTGTCTTTATATCTTGTATACATACATTGCAATATACAATCACGGACTTCAAATAAAGTTCTCCAAATTTTAACTCTTTAATCGGGTCTGGACTTGTATGTATTTGTATCTTCTCACCGTATACATACAATTAAATATACAAAACCTTTGACCCTTCACCTTTGTATCTGATATACATGCTCGAATACATAATGTTTTTATGCACTCCCTTTTGTATCTGGCATACATGCACTTTCTTTTGTTTATGGCATACATGCATTCTATCTAATATGCAGTTTGATCTTCATTGACTTGGTCATAACTCTTAAAAAATAAGGAATTTTTAGGAAATTTAAAAGGCAACCCCGAATCATTTTCAATGCGGATTCCAATTTTCATCGTGGGTACTTGAATTTTTTGCAAAAAATGGTGGGTAATTTCAGGTACCAACAATGGCTCTTTCTGGGGATGTATGCCCCTTATGGGCATAGCAAGATCCCAGATCTTTGGGGAGCAGACCATGAATGGGAAATGAAATGATATGAAAACCTAAAACTACTATGTATGGAAGATATATTGTAAAAAGGCAATTTTGAGAATTGTCCATGCACTGGCAATTCTTGACCTTTTCCTAGACTACTGTGCATGGAAGTTTTTAAGAAAAGAAATGTTTCAAGAATTGTCCATGCATTGGCAATTCTTGATCTTCTCCTGACATATTTTGCAGATAATATGAATCTTCTCCTCCTTTGCCAGTAACAACAAAAGGCCCAATCCAAAGAGCTTCAAACTTTCCATGTTTCCCTTTATCCTGGCACCTTGCATTCCACAGTAGGACCATATCATTTTCATTGAATTTTCTGTCCTTTGCCCTTTTGTCAAATAAATACTTCATTTGTGATTACATCTTAGTATTATGTTCTTGGGCCAATCTTCTGATCTCATCTAATTCTGCCAACTATTCCATTCTTTCTTCCATAGGTTTAGGGACATCTAGATCCTCTTGAAGCATAAATTTGTATATAGGTAACAGGTTTTGTATGGGCATTCTAGCCTGGGTTCCATAAACTACCTCAAAAGGTGACTTACAAGTTGATTTCTTAACAATGATTTTGTCTGCCCATACTACCATCCTCAATTTAGAATCCCATGCCTTCTTATTTCTGTCCAAGATCCTTTTAATAATTTTCAGGATACTCTTATTACTTGACTCAGCCTATCCATTCACTTGTGGATGGTATGGTGAGGCATATGAAATCATAATACCATAGGATTCACAAAATTTTATGAATTCATCTGATCTAAAACACATTCCATTGTCCGTGATTATTTTGGTAGGTGTCCCAAACCTTGTAATGATGCTATCCATCAAGAAATTAATTACAACCTTGCTAGTGGCTTGTTTAGTTGGGATGACTTCTATCGATTTCATGAAGTAATCAGTTGCTACCAATATCCACTTATGACCTCCACTGGATTTTTCTGATACTTCTCCAATAAAATTGATTCCCCATTGGTGAAAAGGAGCCTCAACTTGCATTGGCTTGAGTGGCAGTGCTCCTTGATATTTCATCTTTCCTGAGAACTTCTGACATGCTTCACACTTCCTTACATACGTGAAAGCATCATTGAAAACTCTTGGCCAGTAATAACCAGCTCTTAAAATTTTATGGGCAGTAGTTTTGCTGGAAAAGTGTCTTCCACAGACTCCTTCATGCATTTCCTTCAATACTCTTTTTGCCTGGGATTCATCCAAACATAGTAGTAGTACCCCATCTCTATTCTTCCAATATAAATCACCATCTAGGAAAACATATTTAGAGGCATGTAGTTTCAAAGTTCTCTTTTGATTGTCATTCAAATGTTCAGGATTTTTTCAATGCTTACAATCACGGTCTCTTCTTTTCCCACATTGTGAATTTGAGAAGCCTCTAGATTTGATTCAGCCATTAGTTTAGCTAAACCCTATCCTCTCACTAATTTGGTGATTTGGATCTCTATGTTAAACTCCTGGATTCTATTGATCAATCTACATCTCCTCCCAGTAACTTCTGCTTGTACAAACACATCTTTAGCCGCAGCATTGGGAACATACGCAATCACTTTTTCCCCTACATGGTAAGGTCTGAGAACTTTCACTACTTTCACCAAAGCATATGCCTATTTTTCTGTAATATCATAGTTCCATTCTACTACTTGGAGGGATTTACTAAAAAAAGATATAGGTTGTTCATATCCTTCATCATTTTTTGGTAGCATTACTGCGGCAATAGTATGGTATGATGCAAATGAGAAGACTTGAAATGCCTTACTGAAATCAGGGGATTTCAATATTGGGGCCTCCTTAATCGCTCTCTTTATGGCTACGAATGCATCTAGTGCATCTGCAGACCAATCTATCTTAGCCCCCTTCTTCAACATTTTTGAAATGGGTTTGACAATTTCAGCAAAGTTTGGGATAAATATTCTTACGAAATTTATTTTCCTAAAGATGGATTGGATGGTTTTAACTATTTTAGGAATAGGAATCTTGTCTATGGCTTCCACTCTTTCCGGATCAATTTTAACCCCATCTTTGGACACTATAGTCCTAGTAATTTGCCTTCTGTCACTGCAAAATGAAATTTCTTTGGATTCAAAGAAATACCATATTCCAAAGCTTTGACAAATATCTTTTCAAGATGATCAACATGATCTTCTGCTTTCTTGGAGTATGCAGTGAGGTCATCTTGATAAACCACCATTATAACATTAATCAGTTCAGCAAAAGCAACATCCATGGCTCTTTGGAAAGTTGCACCAACATTTGTAAGTCCAAATGGCATTCTAACATATACATATGTGCCCCAAGGAGTAGTGAATGCAATTTTATGTTGTTCTGATTCTTTTACTTTCACCTGATTATAACCTGAAAATCCATCCATCATAGATAACAACTCACATCCTGTGACTCTTTGCAGAATTGCCTCCATATTTGGAAGTGGATAGTTGTCTTTAAGGGATGAGATATTTATATTTCTAAAATCCACACATACCCTTATGTCACCATTATTTTTTCTAACTAGCACCAAGTTGGAGACCCAGATAGAATGTCTAATAGGCTTAATGATACCTCCCTCCCTGAGCTTCATAAGTTCTTCATGCATTTTGGGCTACAAGGTTGGGTTTATTGGTCTCTGTTTTTGTCTAAAAGGTTTTGCATCAGGTTTGAGTGGGATCTCATGTTGAAACAAGTCTTCTTTGTATGCCTTGAGATCATCATAAGACCAAGCAAAAACACACTTATATTTCCTTAATAAGGCTATCAACATCTTCCTGATTGTTGGGCTTATCGTCTTCCCAATGTATACCCTTTTTGGTGCCAATTCAGTGCTCAAGTTAATTTCTTCAAGGTCTTCCTTTTTTATTGGTGTCTATTTCTTAAGAGCGCGGTCATGTCCATCAGACACCCTTTCTAGTGTCACAAGCCCCTTAGGAATTTTGTTAGTTTTAAGCTGGACAATTTCTTTACCAAACAAAGTTTGCTTGTCATTTACTTCCTCCACAAATGCATTAAAATCAATTTCTTGAGCCTCATATTGATCAACACAGTGTAAGAATTTAATCAGATCCATGTCATCATTAAAAACTTGCCAATTGTATATGTTATCTAGGATTGTAGGTCTTGTTTTGAACTCTATTTGAGATATTCCTACTAGAGTAGCATCATCCCTTTTAAGAGCTATGTTGGCTAAAAAGTTTGCCATTATGTTTCTGGATCTATCTATCCATTCTATGGAGAATGCATCAAATAGCTCCACATCATCTCATACAACATTTCTATATTGTTTTAGCCTTTTATGTTTTGATGAGTACTTGTTTCTAACTTGAGAGATGATCAATTCTGAATCCCTATATATAGTAAGGAGTTTTATCTTATGTTTTATAGTGATATTCAGGCCTATCAGCAAAGCCTCATACTCAGCTATGTTATTGGTACATTCAAATGTTAGCAGGAATGAGTACTTGAAAGTCTTACCAGTTGGTGAAATAAATAATACTCTTGCTCCATTACCAGCTTTACTACACGCACCATCAAAATACATTTTCCATACACCACATTCATCCATTTGGGCTTCTTGATGTATTGGATCGGTGTTCTGTAACTCTAGTTGACTTTTCTCAATTCTAAACGTACCAAGGTCTGTATCACAGAAAAAATTTACTTGTTTTTTGGTCAATTCATTCTATGATATTCTCATATCTTGGTTCTCTGCAAAGCTTAATCTCTTTCCCTCCTATTGGTATAGTAGCATAAGATAGATCCAACTGGACATTTCCTCTAGCTATTGCAGTCCATTGTCTAGATAGCAACATTCCATAGTAGGGTGGGATGTCCACTATAGTGATGTCAATTTTATATGCTACTTCAGGGTAGGCGGCTAGCCTTATCTCTACATCCTTCATAATACCCATGACTGGGATGGATCTGTTGTCCATTGCATAACATTTGCCATATGTGGTGTCAACCCACATTCCTAACTCCTTCATGACTGCTATTGGCATGATGTTCATAGCTACCCCAGAATCAATCATACAATTCCTCACCAACATGTTTTTAATTAGCAAGATAGTGTAAAAAGGATCTACCCGAGAGGGATTCCTTGTTAAGGTATCACCCAAATATACTTCCAGAATTTTAGCATCCTGAATTCGAACATTATTTATTTTGATATCAAGTTTTTCTTGTTTCTTTTTTGGTATGTCTGAAATCATCTTGACCATTATATTCCTATACTGATCTATCTTCATCATTTCAAGAAGCGGTATTGATATTTTCACTTGAGATACTGCTTGGGCTATATCAAATGAGGGAGTCATTGTTTGATCAGTTTTTTCTGTTTTGTTATGCCCTTTTTCTTCAACTAGTATTTTGTCTTTTATCTTACCCTATTCAGTCTTTGCTGGCTCTTTAGATACATTTTTCATATTGTCCCTATTATGAGTCTGATCTTTTACAAACATACTTATAGGTGTTCCTTGATCTATATTGACTGTTCTATTTCTCAGATTATAGTTACTTTTTGCCTGTGCTACTGCGGCAATTGTGAGAGCCCTTCTTTCTTCTTTAGTTGGTTTTCTCCATTGGTTATATGATGGTATGCCATGATCATAAACATTTTCTTCATAATTATCATATTGGTCTGAAAATACCTCGTGTCTTCCCATACTAGTGTTATATCTTTGGTTTCCCACATCATATTCATATCCATCCTCCTCCGTGGATGAATATCCTTCATCAATCTGATGGGGTCTGAATGCTAGCATGTTTATAATATGGTTCTCTTTCCTGACCATGAGATGTTCCCTCTTCCTGTATTGATTGTGCCACCACACAATAATCAGGTGAGTGAGGCAGATTACAAGCTAAGCACCATGGATTATTTTCTACTACATGTGTTCCATTCCTTTTAAGAGGGTCAGGAGTATCTTTCCCATAATTCTGCTCTCTATTGTTTTCTAAAGGTCTTCCATCTTTCCAATTGGTATTATAGGGCATATCGTGTAACCTTGGTCTTTCATTCCTATACTAGTATTCCTACTTATTTTGGGGGTTGTTAGATTGTTGGGGCATTCTAAGGTTATCCCTTTTTCTAGTCATCCCTGCAGCCTTCTTATTATTTTCTATACTGATAGCTGCCTTTTGTGCCTCTGTCAAGGTCATGGGAGCCTTATTCCTAAGTTCATACCCAGTTTTCAGATCAAAATCCTTTAGATAGATATTCAGAGCTACTGAATCAGTCAATTTGGATCCATGTGGTATTTTATTGTGCAATTTGGAGAATGTTTGATTGAAGTCATATACTAACTCATTCTGGTATTTCTGGATGCTTATTAGCTCATGCAGGGCAAATTCAGGGGCATACTGATTTCCATATTGTTCTTTGAATTGGTCATGGAAGTCTGCTATAGAATTAATTGAGGCATCTGGTAAACCATTAAACCAATCCCTTGCGTCTTCAATTAGGGACATCATGAATAATCTCATGTTTACATCCTCATGCTCCATACCAATGTCTTGTATAAAGGCATTGAAATTCCTAATGTGCTCTTCAGTTGATATCCCATTATTCCCAGTGAATTTGGGGACCATATTTCTCCAGTTGTTGTCTATAGGGTATGGATATAATTGATATCCTATTAGATCAAATTGCCTACATACACTCATGAGGTTTTATGGAAGCATATTCATAGGCGGTGGATTGGGGTAATATTGGTATCCATATGGAGGCTGATGGTAAGCATTTTGCTATGTGTTGCTGAGGGTGTATATTCTGAGGCGGTATATGTTGCTGATGTTGTGGGACACCATGATGACCTGGTGGTGGGTGATATTGGGGAATACTGCCAGTATTTGGGGGTTGGGGTCTTTGTGATGACGTAATATGTTGAGCATATTGTCTTGAATTACCTCCTGCATTCTGGGGCATTTTTGAAGTACCCGGAGCAGTTGTATTCTGAGATATCCCATGTGAATTGGCATTACTACCTTGTTTATGTGAAGGGACATATCTTGGAGGTTTTGTTGTTTGGATTTTTAATTGTGCCATCTACCGGTCTATCTCATGGCTTTCCTATATCACCTGTTGTCTTCTTCTAAGCTGTTGTCTTTGCCATTCTAAATGTATTTCAATCTCTTGATTAGTCATAGCATCAAAGTGAACAATATGGTCTACAAACCCCTCCTGGTTTTCTTCTCCTTGTTGTGATAAAAATCCCTTATTAGATTCTTCCTATTTCTGCCTCCTTTCTTCATTCATCCTTTCCTCAAATTCAGTTGCTTCTTGAGAATTTGTCCTATAACTGAGGATGTTATCATTTGTATTGATTTTTTTAGGAGGTGTTGAGGTATTTCCACCATCATTGTACACTGGGGAGTTAAATATTGTAAAGGGCTATTCTGATGTGTTTACATTGTCTTCAGGCTGTTTGGGTACTGCTTCACCCCTATTTGTATTGTTCTTTCCACGAGGAGGTCCATGCTTGTCTGTCCACTTGCCATTGTTTTTCTTGGGACTTTCTTGATGCATAGATCTCCTTCCATTCATGTTGAATGATATAATATATCTCTGATGTCTATCGTCTATCCTTTCTGATATGATATCTATTTCATCAGTCATAAAATTTTTAGAGTCGCCACCTACTTTTTTGTAAGTAGGAAAATGATTGTAGTTCTCCCTAGTAGAGCCTTAAATATGTTATGATGCTTTGAGATAACTCTATGATGGAAGGCTAAAGGTCAAAATGGGCTTAATCCCCAGTAGAGTCACCAATTTGTTGGGTCTCAAAAACACTAGTTTTAGACCACAAGAGAGTGCCCATCTCTTGATAGGTTTTTGGTCAACAAGACAGGGTTTATGCAATTAAAAACCCCCTGCTCTTTAGGCTCTTCTAGGCCTAGGTGGGTGTACCTAAATGATAAGGCAGATTTAAAGTCTAAGTGTATTCTAACTTGAGCAATTTTACTCACTTATGGCACACAAGTGTGAGATAATTGTAGGGCTTGCTAACTAACTCCTATAAAAAGATTGAAATATTAAGGATGTGAATTAAATTTGTATAAAGGGTTCTAAAATTGATTATTGCCTAATCTATTGGGTGGATGGAGTCAATGGATAGATGATGATTATGGAGACAAGGGTGTGGGATTGGTAGATTTATTTCTCAGCTTAACTCTAACTTGTTGGGCACTCAAAATGTTTGCACCTTATGCAAACGTGTAGGTTCTCTTCTTTAATAATCCTAGTGATATTCTCCTAAACTACCGTGAACAACTGAAAGGAATTTTAATTTTGGTAAGAAGGAAACCTAATCAAGATTGTTTGTTTAAAGGATTTTAACTCCTGACAGAGACCAATGACCATGAACTACTTGGGAGGACTTAAATCAACTTCTTGCAGAAACTAGCCAAATTGATCACACACCAACATCAAATGTGTTGTGACAAATTATGTAAATTTGAATAACTTAAAAGAACCACTTTGGAGATAGTACAACAACATATAAGCATGAAGATCAATACAATAGTTGAACACTGAAAATAGATCACCATTTAAGAATAATCTGCTCCATAATATTGCTTCAAAATATATACATTAGTTGCAGAAGTCTCTGAAATGTGAAGATGAATGAGTGGGATGGATGAATTTATTTACTAATGGTGATTTTCTACCTACTGATATTGATGATTATTCTATGGATTGCTTCCCCTTCTGTTACAGATTTCCACCTCTCATATATGTTTTGCAATCGTAGGATTATGACCCTTTACACTTACCCGTCACGACTTTTCACTTAATTAATTATCTTCAACCAGACTAGAATACTTTAACTTTAATCCTTTTTGGGATGTTGGGGGGGCTGGTTGAATGGCCATTCCGATATGAATAAGTCCCTTCGATATTTATTTGGTATACTTTATACCTTTTAATCTTTGCATTTAAAAACTTCTGGGACCCACCTCATCGGCAGATCGGGGAGACCTTCTATAATCTCATACCAATGTAATACTTTCCCATCAATGATATTCATGCCTTTTTCATTGCTCCATCGGGCTATCGGGGAGACCAAGAAATTGGTCACTCCGATATAGAAAACTCTGCTGATTTTAGGGTTTCTTCACATTAGGATTTTTTCTTTTTTAGCAGTGTGCCCCAAATCCGTTCTGTGCATATCCACAATCATCTATGTATACACGTCATCTATGAATTGCTGCAGCAGATCTGCTTAAAGTTTGAACTTGTAAAGTTCATCCTCCTCAATTCTATTATTAAGTCAACAATTATAGGAATCCAATTAAAAATCCCTGATCACTGCTTCGAAAATGAATATCAAGAAATGTCAATAATGTAGCTAGCAGACTCAACAACAATCCCCTTTACATACAACTGTCAAAACATGCAAACATGGACTCCATCGGGTTTATAAAACAAATTAGATTTAATTTCAGATCCGTCCTTGTATATTTTCATGTATCCCCTTTTTGTATATCGCAGACATATCTTTTGTATAATGGATGTTATTTGCACAAATATAGCAACCTGTGTAGAGTTGTAATATTGTGATTGCACTTCATTCTGTGGCTGTAGTGTGTAGTTCTCTACAAAGTCAACAACTGAAATGATGGTACCAAGTGGAAATGTGTCCTTGCATAACTTGAATTGCAAGTCCAAGCATCGAGCTCTATGGGTATGCCTTGCATACTCGTAAACTATATTATCTTAGAAAATAGAGATAAAATGATACTCTGTAATCTTTTCAATGACCAATTCACACCTTTTTACTTCTTTGCCATCTTTCAGACTATATGCTACTATCTTGTATTTACCAAAACTTATTAGCTCATTTCCAATTGCATGTGTGTTGTCCATATGTTGAAAAATTGGCAAATGTTGCAACCCACCATAATGATCACACGTGCCATCCAAGTATAAGCTATTGTGGAATAATTGACCATCCACTCTCTAGCATAAGATGCTTGATATGAAATCTCTTGAAGATCTAGGTGGACACTTTATATTGCACTCCTGCAAAACATCGTTAGTATGCAAATCTACACATATATATCTATAAACATCATAATGATTAGAAAACTCAATATGTACTTTACAACAATAAGTTGTGCATGTGTGATTTATTTTGACATAAAAAGGCTTTACCATTTCAAAATACCTTTGACTAATTTTGACTTGAGGATACATCTCTTGAAATTTATTGAAAAATTGTGTTTGAGTCACATCCAAAAAATGCTTTGGATGTGGCTCACGGTTTCGACAACCAATTCTCCTTCTTACAACATCTCTTGCATTAGGAGATACCCTTGTGTTATTTTTCCAATATTATTCGATGAGGGATCTTAAGGCTTTAACAACAAATTTGTCTTTATGTGGGACTCTCCCAAAGACTGCCCACAATTCATTGGTGTTTGGGTCCTCAACTCTTTCATGTCTTCCAATGGCTCTCATTAGAGTTTTTGTACTTATTTTCAATGCTTGACTTGTCTTTCTAATGAGGCGAGATTTTTGTTATGACCATAAAAAAATCCCATAGTCCCATTTGGTTTCATGCATTTTCCTTCCATAAATTCACTTTAGATGTCCATATCCTTTTCAAAAAATTGCTCCATCAGTCATTCATGACCATCTCATACCAGGTCCATGTGAAATATATGTGTATTTTTGATCATTCATATGTTTTTGTTTCTTACCGTAGTCCCACAAGTCACTTGAATAGTCTTGGCGGGTGTGCGGGAACCAAAGGTACCAAAGGAAGCAGCTACCGCTACCCTGCAGTAGGCAAAAATTTCATTGGCGGCATGCGGTACATAAAATGTAACATATTCTTGTTACCGTAGCCCCGTGGTAGTCTCAGAAATGGTTGGCAAGCTGGCGGTATGAATTAAGTGGCTTGTGATTTGACCCCACGCTCCCGCGGCAGGTGTGAAGATGATTGGCGGTTGTGCAGTAAAAGCAAGTTGGAGGAAAGTGGTTCACTGCAGTCTCGCGATGGTTAGGGAAATGACTTGCGGCATGGCGGTGTGAAAGGTCCTAAGTAATACTTGTTACCGCAGTCCCGCAATAGTTTCCAATGGGTCTTGCAGGCCTACGGTAAAGGTCTTAAGTGACATTTTGTGAAGCGTGGCCCCGTGATGGTCAAAGACATGGTGTGCAGTATTGCGGCTAGGGATAATTTAGTAAAAGTATTGTTAGCGTAGCCCTACGATGGTCATTCTTTTGGTATGCGGTAACACGGTGAAAGTGAAGGATGATGCTAGCTACCTTGCTGCCCCACAACAGTGACCTCACTAGGTCTATAGGGTAGTGGTAAACAACTAATGGTGAAAGATGATTGCTAGGTGTTCTCTCGCCGTCCCACGGAGCAAACAAAATGACTTTATGGTGGTACGCTAAACATGGGAAGCTGGAATAATAACACCGCTGCCCTGTAAAGGCCATCATTTATGATGGCAGGTGTGTGGTAATCGATGAAATGACTACAAAATGCTGGTGAAACATTTGGTCCATCCAATCTATGAACATCAATGGACTGTGTTTGAGGTGTTTTAAACACATATTTTCTCAATCTTGGCACGAACCAGAGTAACTGGCGACATGACCAGCTTCGTTGCAAAATAAATTCTGAAATTCATTTTTTTTTCATCATTCAAGCAAGATCATGAGAAATAGGCGATTACAAACTCAAGCTCTAGTGTATTTTACAAACTTCATCCAACCGGGTAAGTGAAAGTTCATCCACTTTTGTGTTTAATTGATCTCTGTGTGTATTTTTCATTCATCCAAGTTTAGTAGAGCAAGTAGTTGTTAAAACCCTAGTTTGTAGAGGTGATAAATAATGGCACCTAAGAAGGCATAATCTATGAGTAAAAAGGATGAGTCCTCTACACCAAAAGAAAAGAAACGACCTTTGCAACAATCTATGTTGGACATACTGCCAAAATCTATTGATAAGAGATACAAGAAAGTTTTCAAGAATGTATCAAAGGGTTGCCGAGATGCTAGGGTTCCCATTTCAGGATGGAATCTTTTCTGGTATTTTTGTGAGAAGAAATATGGTCAAGGTCCAGTGGCCAACCCATGGAATTTGAATTTGGCCAAGCTTGTGGTTCCAAATGTATTTGTTGATGTTGAGTTAATCAAAGTGCTGGCACAACAATATCACCCAACCACTAGGACAGTCAGGTTGCCTAATGGGTCAACATTTGTGGTTGTGGACAGAAATGCTATTGTTGATTGTTTCATGTTGAACAGACAAGCCCTCACACAAGTGAATTTGAAAAAGAGTTAACAAGACTACACCTCCATGAGAAGAACACATAGAACTGACAAATTGCCCATGTACATGAGGAAAGGGGCTAACAATAGAAGAATTGAAATTCCTTCCACTGCTTCTGAACCTTTTGCTATTGATGATTTTGCTGTCTATTTCAAGAGAACATATTTTTCTCTATGTCAAGTGCTGGGTATTGATGCCCAAGGTAAAATGTCAATTGGCTTGATGATGATGACCATGAGAATTCAGAATCTAGAGGTGAACATTGAGTATGATTTTACATCATACATTGAAAATAAGTTGCATGATGGTTTTTTTCAAATCAAAGAAAACAATAAGCCAATTGATTTCAAACACTATTCTTTGTTGTGTCATTTGATATTGTATCAGAATAGGGGAAAATGGCCCAGAAAAATGGATTTGAGCATGATTGACCAGAAGAGACAAAGATTGCCCACACAATGCTGGTGTTATAAGTGGAACGTTCATTGCAAGACTTGCAATTATATTGTGTTTCATGATGAATTTTATATCAGAGTAATGACTTCACTTGGTTACCCTTCTCCTAGACTGACCAAAGAAGTCAGGGAAATGATGAGGCCTCTTGCTCAGGCTAGAACAAGGACATAAGCATAATTTTGTTGATTATTTTTTCATGCCAGGCCATACAATAATTAGAGTCTATGGGTGTACTCAAGCACCTCATGTACTGCCAAAGTTTGTGCCAGAAAGAATTGCATTCCTTGAGTTCATGTGGAAGATGCCTCGGATGGAAAAGGATGTGATGAAAAAAGAAAAGAAGGGCACATTCCTTCCTGACTCTACTGTATTTGGTGATTGGCCAGTTGGATCTAATACTTTGGAAGATTTGCAAGCCTACTTGAAAGTAGGCTATTCTTTGAAATCAACAATTGAGAGGGTTTGTGATCCAGAGGGTCACATGAATTTTGTAAGGCATGTCATACTCACCAGAATGGGGATATCCCATCAAATAAATTTTGATGAGGATGTGATTAGAAATCTTGTCACCTTTGATGAAGTGTATAATAGAAAAAGGATGTGGGAAATATTGAAAAAGATAAAGGATGACAAAAAGAAGGAAAACCCCCATTTTTTAGGATTCTTTGTTGAGGAGAAAGATCCATTGAAAAGAATTGATTTGATAATTGATAATTTGAGAGGATATATGGTAAGGCAAAGGAACAACCTCCTAAGGTTACAAAGCTCCCTATCAAAAGGTCAGTTGGAGTAGTGATTTTTGAACTAGTTCCTGATGAGATGTCCGTGCTAGACCCTGCAATTCTTGATGAACCCTCTCTAAAAAGGAAAAAGACTGATGATGTTTCCCAACTTGTACCATATGAAATGTCTGAAGGAATGGGTGACACTGAAGAAGTAGCCAACATTCAAAAGAACATGGGAGGGGAGGAGGAGGTTGATAAACCCTTTGTGGGTGAAGAAACAGATGCACAAAATCTAGAAGAAAGGATGGAGGAACAGCTACAAGGTGAGCCTGAGTTGTAGGAAGATGAAAGAGTTGTGGCCTCAATGAGGTTCATTGAAGATGGTGATTTCATTAACACTCCAAAATTCAAAGATTTTTGGTTGAAAATAAAGATGGAGTTTGATGAAAAAGTTGAAATAAATAAGATGGGTGCTGATGAATCACAACATGATCAGATTGTGCCACAAACCTTCAAAGAGATGAAGATCGATGAAATAAATGTTAGCCCTGATGAGGCTAGATAAATGGTGCTAAAAAGTAATATGCTGATCATCCCTGGACTTGAGATGAAGAAGATGTTTTTGCTTGACCAAGTAATAAGTCAAGAGGATCCCATGATGGTTTCTGAATTTGACTATGAGGATGGTGTCAGTGGCTGTGGGTTCAACCCAAAAATAGAGACCTTAGCAATATGGGCTACACAGAAAAACATCAATAAGCTGAGATTGCTAAATGTTGTGCAAGAGCTTAGGGGAACAATTATGGTGAAAACATTTCAAGATACTTCAGTAAGTGAGGCAGCCACTCTTACCATGCACTCTGCAATGTTCACATGAGCTGTTGTGATGAAAATGGAATAAAGATTTCTTGATTATGAGAAAACTCAGATTGAGCTTAATGATGAAGTGAAAAAATTGTATCTAGAAAATGTCAAACTCAAGCAACAAATGAAGAGTGCTAGTTCTTCACAGAGCTAAGCAATTTTGCCATTTGAACCCCTATGCCACAACAAACCAGTGAAGATACTATGCCAGTTGAGCAATTTAATGCATTGAAATTCAAATTGGAAAAGGAAATTGAAGGATTGAAAGAGCAAAATGTGAAGGAAAAGGAGGAAGCCAGATTGAAGATCCTTGAAGTGTTTGAAAAGATTTTGGAGTACAGAGTAAAATTGGTTGTTGATAAGTTGAAAGATGTGCATGAATGCTATTCTTCCTTATCTCAGGCTACTGAGCACATGTAGGTTGATTTTTCTGTTTTGGATCCAATGTATAAAAAGTGGCAACTAGCACACCACACTCTGATTACTTTATGCAAAATTCTACAGAGGGATCCATGTGCTCCAACTTCACTGAAGCCGACTGAAAAGATGGTGAAATTGATTTTAGATGAATTTCAATATGTGAAGGGTGAGAGCCAAAAGATGCAGGAAAAGATTGATTCTTTTTCCACCTTCAAACACTAATTTATTCCTTCCATTTTGACTGAGGATAAGAAGATCAATGATTTTGATGCATGGAAGAGTGAATATGGCCAAACTGTTTCCCAGGTCATTGATTTTTTGAAGAAGGATGAAAACATCAATATTCTCAGTTTCAATATCATTTTGGATAGAGTAATTGATTTGGATGCAGGATACACAAAATTCATTGTTGATGTCAAGGTATTGCTGGACAAGAGGTGGAAAGATCACTAGGCTAATGTGCTCCAGATTTAAGACTATAAATGGCCTAGTGATTTTGCTATATACCAATGGGAGAAAAAATATTTGTCAATTGAAGAAAGAGCAGGCAGAGGAGCAATGAGCATTGGACTGGCGTCAACATGGCACCAAAAAATCTTGGACGTCCTTTTTTTTATGCTTTCCAAATATGTATTCAAATTTGTTTGGCTTTCTTTTAAGACTTGTCAAAAAATATGTATTAAAATAGGTCTATTTTAAAGGGGGTATATGAAAAGTCACTTTTTGGAATGTGAAAGGTCTGAAGCTTGTAGCTTCCTTCACCCCTATAAGAAGGAAATTGGGACCTTAGGAAAGCTCTTTGGGAATTTGATTTTGGAAAAAGACATTGTAAGGCCTGCTCTTCAAAGGTAAATCAATAAAAGAAAACAACATTTCTCTGGTGACATATATCTAGTTCTCAATTGGTTGTTGAATGTTCATGCTTTACTTTATCTAGTTGTCTTCATATTTGTTTCTCTTGGTTATTTGAATTAACATATCAAGGGTATGCTTTAATTCTTCAGAACACATTTGTTGTTTTTGGGTGGTTTGTTTAATTGGGTTTCCTCAAGAAGGAATTAAATTCCATTGAATATATTACTGTAATTAGGTGGATTCAATTTGGATAATTAAGAAGAGCCAGGTAAAAATAACCTTGCATGTTTATGCTAGGCATAAACAATTCTACTACCAAGTAATTCAAGTTGTGGCTAGATAGAAGGCACAAATCTTTTACGAGAAGACTTCGTTACCCAACTATTGAAGGCACCGGTCAATTCTTTTCCAAGATCATTTCCTTGTAACATATTCAAAGTTTCAATTTTACTTTTCTATTTGTAGGAGTAGGAATAGCAGTATAGCAAAAAAATATAAAAATCTAATTCAAATCATATGCCAGTTTGGATTAGGATGAATTGGATGATTTAATTGATAAAATTATATAAACCTCTTAATCTTCTTTGAAGTCACCAACAAGTTTGAGGATAAATTATCCATTTGGTGAAATATAAGGTAACACCCACCTAGGCAAAGTAGAGCCCAAAGTGCAGAGAATCTTAACCATTGAGGTTAATTCTGTCAGTTGGCCAAATTGGTTGCAAAACCTAATTATAAAGCTTGGCATCCTTTTAGGGTTTTGCAAACTGTAAATTTGAGAACCGACACTTTCTTTGTTTGTTGGCTTACTATTGTCGATGTAATGACACATCATGTGACATTACTATCCTTGGTGCATGAGGTGGAACCACACTCTCATATGCACTCATTAGATTCTTTACAATTGATTTTTCACTTGAGGCATCCGATGTTCTTAGGCCAAGAATCTTCATAATGGGCCTAAAATTTAGATTTCTCATCAATTCAACAAATAGTTGACATCTTCTGGTTTCATTTAAGTTCTCAAAGAATGATTTCCATATCTTATTCATATATCTTTGGCAAGTGTGCTTGGGAATCTTATCCTACGTGAGCTTCAAAATGTTCTCATTGATATCAATTAGAAGCTTATGCTTCTTATGCAAAATTCTAGGAGGCATTTTCATTGGTAAAGTTGACTTAACATTAGGAATTTCTTCAATATTTACTTGATATGGGATAGATGACACACCTTTAATTAGAGATGAAAAAGATGAAAAGGCTTGAAGTTGAGATGGAGAATATGGTGTACCTTCAACTTGATGTGTGAATGATGGCATGCCACCAACTTGAGAAGAGAATGAAGATGTACCTTCAACTTCACCTGTGAAAGATGGAGTGCCTCCAATTTGAGAAGATAATGATGGTGTTCCTTCAACTTGACCTGTGGACGATGGAGTGCCTCCAAATTTGAGATTTAGTTTCCTCATTGAATAGAGGTTTTGCATTTGTTCCCTTTGTGCCACCAATTCCATCTCTCTCTTAGCTTCATTAAATGTGTCATGTTCCTCTTCAATTGGTAATGGTGGAATGTCTTCTTGTATGGTTGACAATTTCCTACTTTCACGAATCTGCCTCATTCTTTCTCTTTTCCTCTCATTCTAAGCTTCACGCTCTTCTAGTGTTAGTCTTTGCTCATTTCCTCAGCATGATGATGATTTATATATGCATCATGAATAAGACAATGATGATGTTAGAAGCATAATGAATAATCAACATATAGAAATCAGCATATGATGACTAATGAATAATCAACATATGAATAATCAACATATATGATGACTCCAAACTTGATTTTGACATGATTGGATTCTAGAAGTGAAATGTGTAATGACAGTATAGGCCTATATGTTCTTGATGACATAGATGAGCACATGTTGATTGTTGGTGTTTAATTTACAAATGGTGTTAGGCACAATCTCTAGGTTAGTTTCACATTTTCTTAACATATCTTCTCAAACACGCTTTCTTAACCTCCCATGGATACACCTACTCAAGACAAGATAGAAGAAGTCACTAGCACTAAGGAGAGTTATGACAAGCACATTGTGATGGACCAGCCATTCCAAATGGAGACTCACAAGGTAAAAATAGACCTACCAGCATGTTAAAGGACAACCCAAATTCTTATATTGTAGGTGGTTAATTAGTTAGAGTAGCTCATGAAGACAGGTATGAAGTCATCTCAAATCAGCAATCTATTGTCAATCAAGGTCATGGAAGTAATGATCACAAAGGTAATTTAGAAAAAACCAATGGATTTCATGACAAGAAACACAATGATGATGTTAGAAGCATAAAGAATAATCAACATGATGATTGTTATGACAAACAAGCTAAGTATGGTGTACCCTTGTAAGCATTGAAAGTGTTGAATTATCCCAATCAATCAATACAAATCAGTCAATTGGGACTAAAGAAGACATTGAGTATGATGGCATACCTAGTCCCAATGATGAGCATGAGTTGAATGCTTTATATGTTACTATTGAGAGTGGAAATGAAAAGGGCTTTTATGATTATGTTTGTCTAATAAATGACTCCAAACTTGTTGATTTTAACATGATTAGATTAGAAGTGAAATATGTAATGACAATCTAGGCCTAGATGTTCTTGATGACATAGATGAGCACATGTTGATTGTTGATCTCATATTCTACCATGATAAAACTCTTAAAGTTTTAGCTCTTTTGTGTAATCCTAACTATGGTGCAATCTTCAAAAGTTAGGAGAATGTCCTTGGTTTGACTAGAAATAATGTGACAATTGGTCTAAGTGGTAAGACACTAATCAAGACTCCTTGCCTTCAATAGATATGTTTGAAATATTAAGAGACAAAATACTAACTAATATTAGAAACTAGCTTTATGATGCAAGACTTGAAGAAAATCATGGTGAACATGTAAAGAGCATCAATTATAGTTTGAATTAGCTATTCAAGATAGCCAAAGGGTGAAATCATCAAGAAAGTAGTAATTTTAAGGCTAATTATGATGACAGAGTTGTTGGTGATCTTTTGACTGAGTTTTATGATGACAAAAGACTAAAATATAGAGTTTATTGCAGCCTAATCAATCTGATTTCTTGGAGAAACCTAGAGATGACAGTCCAAAAAATTTAGAGGGTACTTGAAAACAACAAAGAACTTATCTAGTATAGGTCCAATAAACGAAACTCAAACTACTTTTTTAGAGGTAAATGACCAAGAGGATGATAGTGACAACTCATTACTATATGATAACCAAATATATCAGATTTCTAGCATCAATAGCACTATATTTTAAATGTTGATATAACTGGTTACGTTAGAGAGAATGATGATAATACTTTGTTATAGGGAGGTATCGATGGCATAGTTCAAATTTAAGATACAATAAATTCTCTTAATGATTCAAGATACAACAAATTCATGTATATATCATATTTTAATGATTCTAATTCTATTAATGCACATAATGATGACTTTTTTTAACTTAGATAGTTCCACTTTTAGTGATTGTGAGTGTTCTAAAGAACATAAAGTGAAGTAAATGAATACATAAAGAACATACCTTAGAATTCGATATTCAAGTTGACTAAACTTTGGCTTCAAAATCCTCAAATTAATCTTTTTGCAAGTTCTTTCGTATTCAATATTGAATTCTATATAACTCTCGAATAGGATTAGTGAAATTTATGGAAAAAATAAACATATATCATCAAATTCAATCTAAATACATGAAAATTAGATTTGAAAAAATATGAAACATGAAAATTTCAGTTTAAATAATCAAATTTTGTCCAAAAATATGCAAAACTAGTTCTATGTTGAAAAAATAAAAAAAGTGGTGGATTGATCAAACAATGATTCTTAAAATGTCAAACACCAAGAAAAAGCATTTTCTTGTCTAATAGCATGCATGAAAAGTAGGGAATAACAGACATGTGGGGTCTAAATCATGGATCTCACATGTTTTTTTCCCTTTTTTTTGCTTCCCAAAATGTGCTCGTGTTATAACGTGAGCGCGTTTTGGGAAGCATGAAACCTTTATGCTTTCACACATGCAAACAAGTATAAGTGTTTTCTCTCTATATATAAGTATATCTATAAGTATATATCTATGCAAACCTTTTTGTATAAGTATATACCTATCTCTTTATCTCCCTCTCTCTCTCTCTAAACCCCTAAACCCTAAATAATGCCCCTAAACCCTAAACCTTTATCTCCCTATCTCTCCCTCTCTAAACTCCTAACCCATAAACCTGATCAACCCTAAACCTCTATCTCCCTATCTCTATCATCCCTCTACCTCTCAATCTCTTTGCCTATGTCTCTGGCCATGTCCCTCACCCTCTATCTCCCTATCTCTCCCCTCAGTCTCCTCTATATCTCCCTATCGGTCCTCTCTCTCTCTAAACCCTAACCTAAACCTCTAAACCTTAACCTCTAACCCCTAAACCCTAAGCCCTAACCCCTAAACCCCAAACACCTAAACAATAAACCTTGGAAGCAACCTAAACCTCTATCTCCCTATCTCTCCCAATCTCTATCGGTCCCCTCTCTCTATCTCTCTCTAAACCCTAAACCCTAAACCCAAGAAACCCTAAACCCCTAACCCCTAAACCCTAACCCATAAACCCTAAATCCTAAACCCGAGAATCCCTAAACCCAAACCCCTAAACCCTAAACTTGAGCAACCCTAAACTCATAAACCTCAAATAATGCCCTTGACCCCTAAACCCTAAACTTGAGCAACCAGGATAAACCCCTAAACCATAAATAATTCCCCTTTAACTCTAACCCCTAAACCCTAAACTTGAGAAACCCTAAACTCATAAACCCTAAATAATGCCCCTAAAGGTCTGAGCAACCCTTAACTCATAAACCCTAAATAATTCCCCTAAACCTGAGCAACCCTAAACCTCTCTCTCTCTATCCCTAAACTGCTAAACCCTAAATAATGCCCCTAAACCCTAAGCCCTAAACCATAAACCTAAGAAACCCTAAACCCCTAAACCCTAAATAGTTCCCCTAAACCCTAACCCCTAACCCTAAACTTAAGCAACCCTAAACTCATAAACATGACCAACCCTCTCTCTCTCTCTCCCAAAACCCCTAAACTCGAGCAACCCTAAACCTCTATATGCCTATCTCTCCCTTATCTCCCTATATCTCTATCATCCCTCTACCTCTCAATCTCTCTCCCTATCTCTCTAGACATCTCGCTCACTCTCTATCTCCCTATTTCTCCCCTCTATCTCTCCCTCACCAAGTTATCGATGAAGGAAATGAAAAGAAGAAAACTAGGACTCTCTCTCTCTCTCTCTCTCTCTCCCTATCACCCTATCTCTCCACTCTCTCTCCTATCCATCTCCATCCTCTATCCCTCTTCCTCCCTCTCCCTCTCCCTTATCGACAAAGAACATGGAAAAAAGAAAACTAGGACATGCAAAGAGGGATGAGGATATAAATTGGGAGGATGAAATGGAAACAAGATAATTTATGAAAGTTCATTGGATGGGAAGAATGATGAGAAGAGGTAGAGAGGGGAGGGAAGTAGAGAGTGAGAGAGAGGGTAGGAGGTAGAGAGGGGAGGGAAGAAGAGACTGAGAGAGAGGGTAGAAGATAGAGAGGGGAGGGAAGTAGAGAGTAAGAGAGGGTAGGAGGTAGAGAGGGGATGGAAGTAGAGAGTGAGAGAGAGAATAGGAGGTAGAGAGGGGAGGGAAGAAGAGAGTGAGAGAAAAGGTAGGATATAGAGAGGGGAGGGAAAAAAAGAGTGAGAGAGAAGGTAGAAGGTAGAGAGGGGAGGGAAGTAGAGAGTGGGAGAGAGGGTAGGAGGTAGAGAGGGGAGGGAAGTAGAGAGTGAGAGAGGGTATGAGGTAGAGAGGGGAGGGCTGAGAAGAGAGTGAGAGAGAGGGTAGGAGGTAGAGAGGGGAGGGTCGAGAAGAGAGTGAGAGAGAGGGTAGGAGGTAGAGAGGGGAGGGAAGAAGAGAGTGAGAGAGAAGGTAGGAGGTAGAGATGGGAGGGATGTATAGACTCGGAGAGAGGGTAGGAGGTAGAGAGGGGAGGGAAGTAGAGAGTGAGAGAGGGTAGGAGGTAAAGAGGGGAGGGAAGTAGAGAGTGCAAGAGAGGGTAGGAGGTAGAGAGGGGAGGGAAGTAGAGAGTGCGAGAGAGCGTACGAGGTAGAGAGGGGAGGGAAGAAGAGAGTGAGAGAGAGAGGGCAGGAGGTAGAGAGGGGAGGGAAGTAGAGAGTGAGAGAGGGTAGTGTAATGTCCCCTTTTTGGGACAACACTATTTTTTCTAAAAATTATCAATTTCCAAGTAAACAAAGGTTTAGAGAGTACCTTGGCTTGATTCAACTCCCTTTTTTGGGAATTTTATACTATTCTTGTTTCGTATGTTCTCTAATCTGAATGTATGTCCTTGTCTTTTACAAGACTGCTATAAAGATATAAATATTCAAAGACTTCTTATTGCTGCTATTTCTATAATAGGAACTGAATTTATCTTTTATAAATATATATATGCTGATGTATCTAATTCAATATTTATCTATATGAAATGTGACTTTAGAAGATATCTTGCTTGCTGCTTATTCCAATTGCTTATGTATATTTCAATCAGATATTACATATTTTAATTCTGCTTCCTTCCTTGAGATCTGCTATTAATTGGTGTACAAGTGCTGATACAAAGAATGATATTCTTTATTTACTGCTGCTTAGATTTATATAAAAATCAGAAATTCTTTCTATTTTCCTCCTTCAGATTCAGTACTGATTATCTCTTATTCTGTTCTCATACTTATTGCAGATTACAACCCAAACTATTCTATCTTTTCTTGGATTTCCTCTCTATATATATCTTCATATGTATTCGTATGATATTCCCTTGATGAATGAATAAATTGCTTGTTTTATCTGAGATCTGTTGATCCAATGCCCGGAGGAAATGCCATGAACCATTCTTTATATCCATGGACATATTATAATAGGGTGCATCCCTTTAAGAATCATTTCTGTCCTTTAGTTAGCATTATTTTATTCTTAATTACAGCCCATGTCTTTTAGATGATTCGTTGTTTGCTAATTCCTCTTTATTGTGTTTGTCTTATCTCCTATGTAAGTGCTTATGCCATTCTCCTTGATTAGTTCGCTGTTTTTAAAATGCAATCGCTGTAGCTTTGGTTATGAATACTTTCCTTAGAGACATGGATTTTAAGCTTTGTTTATATGATCCTTGCTTTACCATCTTACTCATGCCTATGTGGAGTTGAATAGCCTTTTGTCTTAGAAGGATTAGAGTTTATAGTTTAAAGGAATCTTTGACTTATCTTTATTGCCTTAGTCCTTAGTATGCATTGTTTGAAATATTAAATTGAGATTTATTCTAACTTAACAATCTTGTCCCCCACCAGCCCTACACTTAATAAAGTCTTGGGGTATATTAATTCTATATTCATATATAATAAGAATCATAATTATAATAATATTTAATTCAAGATTTATATTTATAATATATAATAATTATAATAATATTTAAATTAATAATAGTTATTATATTTATATATTATATATATATTTTATATTTATATTTATATAATATATATTATATTTAAAAATTGATAATATTATATTATATTTTATATTTTAATTAAATAAATAGCTTGATAGATATACGATTTTTATATAATATTTAATTCGTTATTTGAATATATTATTTATTCGTAAAGATAAAGATATTCTGTTTTACAATAATTGGTATTTATTCATGTCTTTAATTTGAATAATATATAATCAATTTATATGGGGATATGATAGGTAGGAGGTAGAGAGGGGAGAGAAGTAGAGAGTGAGAGAGAGGGTAGGAGGTAGAGAGGGGAGGGAAGAAGAGAGTGAGAGAGAAGGTATGAGGTAGAGAGGGGAGGGAAGTAGAGACTCAGAGAAATGGTAGGAGGTAGAGAGGGGATGGAAGAAAGGAGTGAGAGACAAGGTAGGAGGTAGAGAGGGGAGGGAAGAAGAGAGTGAGAGAGAGGGTAGGAGGTAGAGAGGGGATGGAAGTAGAGAGTGCGAGAGGGGGTAGGAGGTAGAGAGGGAGGGAAGAAGATAGTGAGAGAGAGAGGGCAGGAGGTAGAGAGGGGAGGGAAGTAGAGAGTGAGAGAGGGTAGGAGGTAGAGAGGGGAGGGAAGTAGAGAGTGAGAGAGAGGGCAGGAGGTAGAGAGAGGAGGGAAGAAGAGAGCGAGAGAAGGTAAGAGGTAGAGAGGGGAGGGAAGAAGAGAGTGAGAGAGAGAGGGTAGGAGGTAGAGAGGGGAGGGAAGTAGAGAGTGAGATAGAGGGTAGGAGGTAGAGAGGGGAGGGAAGTAGAGAGTGAAAGAGAGGGTAGGATGTAGAGAGGGGAGGGAAGTAGAGAGTGAGAGAGAGAGGAGGGAAGTAGAGGTGAGAGAGAGAGGAGGGGAGGGAGAGAGGAGGGGAGGGAGTGAGTGTTTCAGTTTAGCATAATGCGAGCGTGTTATAACGCACTTGTGTTATGCTTTTCCTTGGAAATTTCCAAGCCTTAGGCTTGGATTTGCCTTGGGCTTACAACCCAAAGGCTTGGACTATGTTTAGGTCATCCAAGGATGTGTTTTTCTAGATTCTAACAAAATTCACATAATCTGGAGCGTGCTCCCCATCAGGATTGCACTTTTATCAATGAAAAGTAAAAAAAACACCACCATAATCTTAAGCTCTCTGTTAGCTATCTAACCATATAATTTATTGATGTTTTGAGTATGTTAAGGGTTTCATCTTTAATTTCTTTTGTTAGTGTATCCATTTTTTGTCAAAAACTATTGTCTGGTATTTTTGACTTTTTTTTTAACCGTTCATCAAAATTTCAAATAAGTTACATTTTTAGAAACTAGACTCCATTCTACACGTATTCAATTTTTTTTTTTCAATTTTTGATTAGTTTTCAAAACTTTTAGGGGGGAGCATGCTCAATTTTCTATTTTTCAAGATGTGTCCAGTTTGAAAATTAGTAAAAAATTAATTATTCATGAAAAAATTATCAGAAAAATTAGGGATAAAGTACATGGTGTTAGCTAATTTCTCACTGAAGTAATTTTTGAAATACTAAAAAAAGGTTAACATTTTAGGGGGAGCACACTAGATGCTATGTTATGTTTTGTTGAGAAAAATAGGACCAATTTGTGTGCTCCCCCTTTTTGAACCCCTTAATCTCAACCATTTTTGAAAAAAAATTAATAGTTTAGAAACTAGATTCGGAGCACTACGACTTGTTTTTGTTGTATCTTCAAATTTTGAGTGTAACTATCTTCAATTTCTCATTCAACATCAATCTTTACTGATTTCAAAAAAAAGTGGCATCTTAAGACTCCCTTTTGGTCCCTCATCTTTGTGCACTTACCCTCCAATAACTTCATGCAGACTGAAATGTAGACATATTCTACTCACTACATCTGGAAGTCATAAGCATTTAAACTCTCACTCAATTCACCACCCTTGATCACATACACATCTTTTTCCTCTTCACTCTTTCTACTCAAAATTCACCTTGCATTTATACCATCCACGACCTAAAACAATCTCAATTAGGTCAGCCTTAATGAAGCATGTGCACCTCAAACGTGCAACAATGAAGTAGGTTAGCAAAAAACACTTTTGCGGTGGAAAGAAGTGAAGGTGGACCACACCAAGGGTTAACTAGGACTCAAATCTATATCACCATGCTACTCATCACATCCACAAACTACAAGGTACCTCTACAAATAGCACTAGCAAGCCAGGTTGACCAAACCTGAACTAACACCACAAGTGACCACATACACACCTCTCCAAGTCTGAAAACATCATGTGGACCATAAATAAACATTCCACAATTCTATACAACTTTCTAGAATATTCTAGCATCATCAGAATCTTCTGTAATATTGCTGCATCCACCTGAAACAAAGAATGTCTTCATTCTGCATAGCAGGAAGTACTACCACTGAACACCAACACAAGAACTGAACTTGCAGAGAAAATAAACACTAGAAACTTTAAGGGAAAGTAGATACATACAATATAAGAACGTTCCTAGATCCACGAAATAAGAAACCTTAATGCAAAGAAATGCAGAGCAATCTCATTTCTCCTAGACAACCTTCTTCACAAGAAAACACTCTGTCAAACACATCTTCCACTGCTGCACGATCTAGAACCTCAAACTCTGGATATAACACCTTTGAACACCTCTGATCATCAATTCCAAACTGTACAAGCATATCTTCAACCATGAAGAAATGTAGAGCACAACACTGAACATACCTCTGTCACACTGCACACCTTTTTATTCAAATTTTCTAAAAAGCACTTGGAAACCAAGTGAACCATTTGCTGGAGGTTAACATTAATGACAACACTAGGAAGCTTCCAACAATCTCCCCCTTTGTCATTGATGGAAACACCAACTCTCTAAAAAACCATCAATAACAAAAGCAACCAACAACAACTCTGCAACCAACAGTACTCCCCTTGACTGGAGCAACTCTTACTCTTTACACTCTTTACCTTTGCTTCACATACTTCTTCTCCCCTTGCCTGAGGAGTTATTTATTCTCTTATAAACATACTTTCCTGCACTATGGTTTTTCAGCCACTCTAACTCTCTCCCCCTTTGACATTAATGGAAAAGGGCAACACTTGCAATACCAGCAAGTACCTGCTTTCTGTCCAATGTTCTCACTTTTCTATATTCTCCCCTTTAGGGGCATAAAATATGCTCCATCTTACTGCACCGGCTAACAGAACCATTACCTACTCCCCTTGAGAGGTAGCTTTCAACATCAGTCTAGGACTAAGAATGTATCTTGAAATGCTCCCCAGACAGATGCACACACTTATGCATCTAATTAAAGGAAGTAGGGGCAATAACCCCTAACTTCTTCCAGAGATACTCAAAAGTATCTTTAGGAAGAGCCTTTATAAAAATATCTACAACTTGATCCTTGGTAGGCACATACTCCAATTTCACCTCATTCTTTGCAACCTTCTTTCTTAGAAAGTGATATTGGATTGAAATATGCTTTGTGCTTGAATGCATTACCAGATTCTTTGAGATATTGATAGCACTTGTGTTATCACAGAAAATAGGAATAGGTTCATTATATGACACTTTGATATCTTTCAATGTCTGCTTCATCCACAACACCTATGTGTAGCAAGATGCTGTTGCAATGTACTCTGCCTCTGCAGTAGATAATGACATTGAATCCTACTTCTTACTCAACCATGAAACCAATCTGCTTCCAAGAAAGAAAGCACCGCCACTTGTACTACTTGTATCATTTGTGTTGTAAGTATGGGCCTAACCGGTGTTATCATTAATGTCAACATACTCTTATTGCATTGATGTCAAGGATTGGATGAGTTGTGTGCTAAGGATATTGAGAAAATTAGTCCTATCAAAAACAGAGAAGAATAGTGAAGACAACAAAGATCTATGAAGTGAAGATCCCAACTAGATGAAGTTCAGAGAATGCGCATCAAAGGGTTTGTAGATATGTGTTTGAAGATGATCCAGTCAAGATTTGAGAGGTCCGCATGAAAATATGAAGGAGTTATGGCCATGAGAGTAAAACCGGTTCTGACAACTATTCAGAGGTGACAGAGTGACACAAATAGGTCCGGTGAGATCTAGAAATACAATATCATGTTCTACGGATCTGGTGGCATGTTTGGGAGGCTAATTTGAATTAACAACTCAATTGGTTCATGGTTTGGAGGTCCACAAACAATCCTTCTAATGTGACAGTGATGGTTGACTGTGTTCTTGAGGTTCCAAATGAAGATGCGAATGACTACAGTAAGCAGAAGTGGTGTAGATGTTCTTGGTGATTCAAGAAAGCTTGTGGGGGTCTCTAGATTGTATCCAGTTTGTGTTGGTGGACCACATTAAAGATTGAGCTCATGATTGAAGATTTACCTTCGGGTGATAGTGTTCTTCCTAGTCTTGGCTGACCGGATGATTTATGCATGTTGCAGACGATCTTGAAGATGTTTTGAGAAGCATGGTGTGTTCCTCGAAGTAGATTGAAGTCCCAGCTATGTGTGGCTGACAGTGTAGTGATGTGCATGAAGTTTTTGTAATAAGTCAAGTTGTATTTTTTTTGTAATTGCTCTATAATAAAATAAGTGTATGTTATGCTGACTTTGATGATCATTCCAAAGTTAATGTTATGTATAAATAAGAGTTGCAAAGTCATTCAAATGATAATGTGGTTATGAGGAGAAGATAGTAGTGAAGAGGAGTGAAAAATAGAGCAGAGGTGTTGAGCTTAAATGGAACTGAATCAAGCATAGTGAAGATGCTAATCTCTAGTTCAAGTATGTAATATTTATATTCTTCTGTAGACAGTGTGTCTCCTATAGGCAGTGGGCCTCTTGTGAGTAGTGTGCTCGGGCAGTGAGCCCTAATTGGCAAGTGCCATTTTATTCATCTTATTCTTATAACAGAGAATACAATCTTGGGTTAGTCACCCTGTGGTTTTTTCTTTAACCGGGTTTTCCATGTTAAAATCTTGGTGTTATATGTGTTGAATTTATTTCTGCTCTTGAATTATTGCATTATGCTTTCATGATTGAATCTTTGATATATTATTGAAATATAAGAAGGTTTAAAGTGAATAAGGAATAGGATTTTGGTAACAACTGATTCACCCCCCTCTCAGTTGTCTGTCCTAAATCCAACAATTGGTATTAGAGCTAAGTTCCTCTAGAAGGAGCTTAATTGCTTGAGGAGATCCAGGATGTCAACCTACAAGAAGGACAGTCCAAGATTTGATGGAACAAACTTCACTTCCTGGAAGAGCCGCATGGAATGTCACTTACAATGCATGGGAGATTAGTATTGGAACATAACCACAACTAAATATGTTCCACAAAAGAATGGTCCAATAACTATAGATGATGTCAGAGATGCAGACAATAATCTTTGAGCTAAAGATGCCCTATTGAGTGCCTTGTCTAATTCAGAGCTGACAAATGTTATGGGATTGAAGACTGCTTATGAAATTTGGACAAAACTGGAAAATCTTTATGAAGGAGACAAATATGTTAAATGTGCCAAGCTGTAAAGTCTAAAAGGAAGGTTTGAAAACTTGAAGATGAGTGAAGATGAGAATATTACTTTATATATATCAAAAGTAAATGAGCTTGTATGTGGCATTAGATGTGCTGGTGAAATATTGGATGAAGATGAGATTGTTGCCAAAGTTTTCAGATCTTTACCTCCTGCTTACAAACACAAAGTTGCTGCTATTGAGGAAATCAGATCTTTAACAACTATTACAAGGGATCAATTGGTTGGTAAGATATCTGCATTTGAGTTGGTTGAGTTTGGTGATGCACTTCCCAAGACTGAATCTGCATTCAAAGCTAGTGCCTCTACAAAAGGCAAATAGAGATATGATCCAAGAGAAAGTTCCTCAAGGAAATCAACTTGGTATGATAAAGAAAGGAAAGATCTAGAAGAGGATGAATTAGAAGCTGAACAACTTGAAGCCCTCATTGCAAAAAGATTGCCAAGAGGATCCGGTAAGTATGAAGGAAAATTACCTTTCAAATGCTTTGCCTGCAATAAGATTGGTCATTTTGCCTCAAGATGTCCGGAGAGCTTTTCAAGGCCAAACCCTATTAGATCAAGGTTTTAGAAGAAGTGTTACTATGTTCAAGAAGATGATGATGGAGTAACAAATGATGAATCTGAGATAGGAAACAAACATGGAAGTGACTGGGTGTTTATTGCTATCAAAGAAGAAGATCTAATGCCTATTGAATCTGCCAATCATAAGATGATAGAAAGTGCTTTGGCTGCTCAGGTTGAAGAAAAGGATGAATGGGTTATTGACAGTGGATGCTCTCACCATATGAATGGTGACAAGAGTAAGTTCTTAAGCTTGGAAAGATATGAAGGTGGAGTTGTAAAGTTTGGAGATAATTCTGCTGGCAGAATTAGAGGCAGAGGAACCATTTCCTTTGATGGAAAGAACAAAACTAGTGATGTCCTGTATGTTGAAGGTCTAAAGCATAATCTTCTTAGTGTTGGATGGTTGGTGGACAAAGGCTATGATCTCCGATTCAAAAATAGAAAATGCAAGATCTTTGAAAGCTCTAGAACTGAGATTGCATCCTGTACACAGACAAAAGGTAACATCTTTCAATTGGTTGGTATTGGCAAAAGTTGCTTATTTGTTCAAATTGATCAGAGTTGGTTGTGGCATAGGAGAATGTGCCATGTGAATTTTGATAATATCATGAAGATAAGCAACACTCAAGCTATAAGAGATCTTCCAAGATTGGTGAAACCTACTAACAGTTTGTGCAAAGAATGTCTGTTGGGTAAGCAAAACAAAGTTACATTCAAAAGTAAGGAACAATCATCAACCAGATTGTTAGACTTGGTACACACTGATCTCTGTGGTTTGGCAATAATTAGGAGTCTACAAGGAGATAGGTATTTCATGTTGCTGATTGATGAACACTCCTGAATGATGTGGGTGACTTTCTTGAAAGAGAAATCGAAAGCACTTGAGAAGTTCAAAATATTCAAGGCTATGGTAGATAATGAAACTGGCATAAACATAAAATACCTTAGGTCTGATAGAGGTGGAGAATTCACATTCAGTGAGTTCATATCATTCTGTGAGGAACATGGGATAAAGAGACAATTATCCGCTCTAAGGACTCCATAGCAGAATGGAGTAGTGGAGAGAAAGAACCAAACCATCCAGGAAGCATCTAGGACCATGATGATGGAACCAAATGTTCCTTAGATCTATTGGAGAGAAGCTATAAGCACTGGTTGTCTATACTCTTAATCAGGTACAAAGCAGAGGCAATACGGGTAAGACCCCTTATGAACTTTAGTTTGGCATCACTTCTACTGTGAAGTATTTCAGAGTCTTTGGTAGTAAATGCTATATCAAAAGAGATGAAGACCTTGGCAAGTTTGATGCTAGAAGTGATGAAGGAATATTCTTGGGATATTCTACTCAAAGCAAAGCATACCGGTGTTATAACAAGAGATTGAAAAAGATTGTACAAAGTACAAATGTGAAGGTTGATGAAGGCATGGAAATTCCCTCAAGGTATTATGAGTATGAAGCAGATGATCAGAATGATGTCTCAGACCAAGGAGAACAAGTCCCAACTCTAGTTCAGATTCATACTAATCCAGAGAATCCTAAAATACAAGAAGAAGAGACAAGTTTGCATGAACTTGTCCAAGAATTAGAAGTGCAAGAGCATCCCAAAACTCCCAGGTATGTAAGAATGAATCATTCTAAAGATCAGATCATAGGAGATAGAAGCAAAGGTGTTCAAACAAGAAGAAGAATTTCTCAAGATTCAGTGAAGTATTGTTTGATTTCAAAGATTGAACCAAAAATAGTAAGTGAAGCATGTAATGATGAAAGCTGGGTTAAAGCAATGGAGGAAGAATTGATGCAGATATAAAAGAATCACACTTGGAATCTTGTTCCCAGACCTAAGGACAAAAATGTGATTGAGACTAAATGGGTCTTCTGGAATAAATTGAATGAAGATGGTGAAGTAGTAAGAAACAAAGCCATATTGGTCTGTAAGGGTTATTCTCAAGTAGGAGTTGACTTTGAAGAAACTTTTTCTTCGGTGGCAAGAATTGAAGCAGTTAGATTATTTCTTTCTTTTGCTACCTTTAGAGATTTCAAGGTGTATCAGATGGATGTCAAGTCTATTTTCCTAAATGGTGATTTAGAAGAAGAGGTATACATTGAGCAACCAGATGAATTTCAATTGTTTGATGATGGAGATATGGTTTGCTAGTTGAAGAAGGCATTGTATGGACTCAAACAAGCCCCAAGAGCCTGGTATGAAAGATTGGACAAACATCTTTTGAAGATTGGTTTCAACAAAGGTACTGCTAATAGTAATCTATATTTTAAGATTGATCATGAAAATATCTTGATTGCTGAACTATTTGTTGATGATATCATTTTTGGAGGAAAAGATAGTATGTGCAAGACTTTTGCAAATCAAATGCAAAGAGAATTTGATATGTCTATGAATTTTTTCTTGGGTCTGCAAATCACTCAAACAAAGAAAGGAATCTTCATATCATAGACCAAATATGTGAAAAAATTGTTGAAGAAATTTGGGATGGAAGATTCAAAGCCAATGAATACTCCCATGGAAATCGGATATAAGCTGAGTAAAGATGATGAATCTCTTAAGGCTGATTAGAAAAAGTACAGGTCAATGATTGGAGGACTACTCTACCTTACTCAAACTAGACCTGATATTATGAATGATGTTGGTCTTGTTTCTAGATTCCAAGCTGATCCTAGAGAGTCTCATGTCATGGTAATCAAGAGAATTCTCAGATATCTGAAGGGAACAATTGAGTATGAATTATGGTATCCTAAGGATCATGATTTCTCTCTTCATGCATATATAGATGCTGATTGGGCATGAGACGTGGATGAATAGAAGAGTACCAATGGTGGTGCATTCTTTTTGGGAAAAAGATTGGTTTCTTGGCTTAGCAAGAAACAAGAAGCAATATCTCTGTCCACTACAGAAGTAGAGTATATTGCAGTAGCAGGCAGTTGCACTCAAGTATTGTGGATGAAGCAAATGCTAAGAGACATCAGAGTGGAGTATGAAGAACCTATCACAATCTTCTGTGATAATTCAAGTGCAATAAACATATCAAAAAATCTAGTGTTGCATTCAAAGACAAAACATATATCCATCAAGTTTCACTTTTTGAGAGAGCAGGTGAACAAGAATGAAGTCAGATTAGAGTTTGTACCCTCAAAGGATCAGATTGCAGACATTTTTACTAAACCTCTACCTAAGGACTCTTTTGAGTATCCCAGGGAGAAGTCAGGGGTTATTACCCCTCCGGTTTTGAATTAAGGTGCACTGATGTGCATCAATCCAGTGGATCCCATAGTCATATCTTATGATCCAGATTGATGTTAGGAAGCTACTACTCAGGGGGAGTAGTTAGTATGATTTCAAAGTATGAGAAGTGGTTGCAAGTATGTGCCCTTTGCCATTGATGTCAAAGGGGGAGAGAAGACATGTGAAAAACAAAAAGTGGTTGCTGATCAAAGGGGGAGCAGTAAAGGAAGATAAGACATGTGAATAGTTGTTGTTGATAGGGGGAGCTATGTTAGTCAGTGAGGAGAAGTTCTTCTTTTGATGGTTAAAATAGTTTTTCACATTATATGTTGCCATCAATGATAAAGGGGGAGATTGTTGCAAGTATGTGCCTAACTGGTGTTGTCATTGATGTCAACATACTCCTGTTGCATTAATGTCAAGGATTGGATGAGTTGTGTGCTGAGGATATTGAGAAAATTAGTCCTATCAGAAATAGAGAAGAATAGTGAAGACAACAAATATCTATGAAGTGAAGATCCCAGCTAGATGAAGTTCAGAGAATGCACATCAAAGGGTTTGTAGATATGTGTTTGAAGATGGTCCAGTCAATATTTGAGACATCTGCATGAAAATATGAAGGAGTTATATCCATGAGAGTAAAACCGGTTCTAGAAACTGTTCAAAGGTGACAGAGTGACACAAATAGGTCTGGTGAGATCTGGAAATATAATATCATGTTCTACAAATCTGGTGGCATGTTTGGGAGGCTAATTTGAATTGACAATTCAATTGGTTTGTGGTTTGGAGGTCCACAAGTAATCCTTCTAATGTGACAATGATGGGCGACTGTGTTCTTGAGGTTTTGGATGAAGATGCGAATGACTACAGTAAGCAGAAGTGTGGATGTTCTTGGTGATTCAAGCAAGCTTGTGGGGGTCTCTAGATTGTGTCCAATTTGTGTTGGCAGACCGCATTGAAGATTGAGCTCATGATTGAAGATTTACCTTCGGGTGATAGTGTTCTTCCTAGTCTTGGCCGACCAAATGATTTACACATGTTGCGGATGATCTTGAAGATGTTTTGCGAAGCATGGCTTGTTCCTCGAAGAAGATTAAAGTCCCAACTATGTGTGGCCAATAGTGTAGTGATGCGCATGAAGTTTTTGTAATAAGTCAAGTTGTATTCTTTTTGTAATTGCTCTGTAATAAAATAAGTGTATGTTGTGCCAACTTTGATGATCATTCCAAAGTTGATGTCATGTATAAACAAGAGTTGCAAAGTCATTCAAATGATAATGTGGTTATGAGGAGAAGATAGTAGTGAAGAGGAGCGAAAAATAGAGCAGAGGTGTTGAGCTTAAATGGAACTGACTCAGGCATAGTGAAGATGCTAATCTCCAGTTCAAGTATGTAATATTTATATTCTTCTGTAGACATTGTGTCTCCTATAGGCAGTGGGCCTCTTGTGAGTAGTGTGCTTGGGCAGTGAGTCCTAACTAGCAAGTGCCATTTTATTCATCTTATTCTTTTAACAGAGAATACAATCTTGGGTTAGTCACCCCGTGGTTTTTCCCCTAACCGGGTTTTCCATGTTAAAATCTTGGTGTTATATGTGTTGAATTTGTTTCTGCTCTTGAATTATTGCATTATGCTTTCATGATTGAATCTTTGATATGTTGTTGAAATATAAGAAGGTTTAAAGTGAATAAGGAACAGGATTTTGGTGACAACTGATTCACCCCCCCTCTCAGTTGTCTGTCCTAAATCCAACAATCTATACATCCTACCCAATCTACATCTATATTTGCACTCAAGGAGAAATTAGTGTCCTTAGGATACTATAAGCCATAATTTGGAGTGCCTTTAAATTATCTAAATATCCTTTTTACTACTGTAACATGTGGTTCTCTAGGATCTGCTTGAAATCTAGCCACAAGATAGACTGAATGCATTATATCTGGTCTAGTAGTAGTTAGGTATAATAGTCCACCAATTATTTATCTATACTTGCTTTGATCAGCCTTAGGAGATTCATGATTTTTGTTTAACTTACAACCAGTAACCATGGGAGTACATACCGGTTTGGAATCCTCCATTCCAAACTTCTTCAACATTTCTTTAACATACTTTGATTGTGAAATGAGAATACCTTTTTCTGATTGACTAATTTGTAATCCAAGAAAGAAATTCATTTCCCCACACATTGACATTTCAAATTCTTTCTGTGTCTCTTCTACAAATCCCTTGCACATACCTTCATTTCCTCCAAAGATTATATCATCAACATATACCTCCACAATCAAGATTTGATCTTCTTCAACTTTGAAGTACAAATTGCTATCTGCAGTGCCCTTTTTGAATCCTTGTTGCTATAGGTATCTATCCAATCTTGCATACCAAGCTGTAGGAGCCTATTTGAGTGCATACAATGCCTTCTTTAATTTGCAGACCATATTTGGATCATCTAATAACTGAAAGCCTTCCGGTTGGTCAATGTATACCTCTTCTTCCAATTCTCCATTCAAGAATGCAAATTTCAGATCCATCTGATAAGCTTTGAAGTCCTTACGAGCTGCAAAGACCAAGAACATTCTAATGGGCTCCATTCTTGCCACCTAAGCATATGTTTCCTCAAAATATATTCCTTCCACTTGTGAGTAGCCTTTACACACAAGCCTAGCCTTATTTCTAACTACTTCTCCATTCTCATTCAATTTGTTCTGGAACACCCATTTAGTCCTTATCACATTTTTGTTTGCTAGTTTTGGGACAATTTCCCAAGTTTGATTCTTCTGAATCTACATCAATTCTTCTTCCATAGCTTTGATGCAGTGTTCATCTTTGATTTCTTCAGTCACTGTTGTAGGCTCTACTTTAGACAGTAAGCACAAATTTACATGTTCATTTGCCATAGCAATTTTTCTTCTTGTTAATACACCTCTGTTCTTATCTCCAATGATTTGATCCTCATAATGATTTTTCTGCACATATTTGGGAGTCTTAGAAATCCTTTCTGGAGCATCTTCTTCATCAACTTGCATCTCCTTTTCCTTTTCTTCTTCTCTTTCTTCTTCTCTGCAAGGGAGCTCATCATATTCATATCCTTCTATCAACACTGATCTTTGATGTGGTTCTTCATCTACTTTGACATTTGCACTTTCAACTAACTTCTTTAGCCTCGTGTTGTAGTATTTGTAAGCCTTTCTTTTTTTAGAATATCCAAGGAAGATTCCTTCATTTGATCTTGTATCAAACTTTCCCAGGTTTTCTTCATCTCTCCTAATGTAGCACTTGCTTCAAAACACTCTAAAATATTTTACAGTAGGAGTTCTTCCATACTATAGTTCATAAGGAGTCTTTGAACTATTGACCCTTGCTTACACTCTATTTTGTATGTAGATTACAGTGTGAATAGATTCTCTCCAATAGATATCTGGTAGATTGCTTCTTTCAACATTGTCCTTTCTGCTTCTTGAATTGTCATATTCTTTCTTTCCACAACTCCATTATGCTAAGGAGTCCTAGGAGATGACAAATGCCTTTTTATTCCATGATCTTCACAAAAAAAGTTAAACTCATTGGAGGTGAACTCACCACCTTTGTTAGACCTCAAGCACTTGATTTTTAAATCTATTTCATTTTCAACCATTACTTTAAATTCTTTAAACTTATCTAGAGCTTCTGATTTTTCTTTGAGAAAAATTACCCAAGTCATTCTATAGTAATCATCAATTAACAACATGAAATACCTATCACCTTTAAAGCTTCCTGTTCTTATAGGTCCACACAGACCTGTATGTACTAACTCCAAGGGTCCTATGGTAGAATATTCTTTGATTTTGAAATTCTTTTTTATTTGCTTCCCAATCTAACATTCCTTGCAAATTGTATTGACAGGCTTTGTAATTCTTCGTAGATCTCTCACAGCTTGAGTAGAGCTGATCCTCACCAGGCTATCAAAATTGATGTGACACATTCTTCTATGCCATAGCCAACTTTCATTGATTTGAGTCATAAAGCACATACCATTAGCACCTTTGAGTTGATATACATTTCCTTTTGTCCTTGTTCCTGTAGCAACCATAGTTTCAAAGTTTTATTTTCTGGTTTCACAACCACCATCCTGAAACACAAGGTTATATCCTCTGCTACACATTTGTCCTACACTTAAAAGATTATGTTGGAGACCCTTGACATAGAGACCATCATCTGTATTGCTCTTGCCATCAAAACTAATTGAACCTTTTCCACAGATCTTAGTAGATGCATCATCTCCAAACTTAACAAAACCTCTATCAAACTTCTCAAGCTTAACAAACTTATTCCTATCACCTGTCATATGATTTGAATATCCACTATTAATTATCTAGTAGTTTTCCTCTTCTCTTGCATGAAAAGTAGTTACCAAAGCTCCTTTGATATTGTGCCCTATTTCTGAAGCAATTTTCTTCATACATATTTCAGAGTTAGTAGAATTAGTTCTGACATTCAAAGCCATGAACAAGCATTCATCACTTTCATCATCCAGATAGTCAGACTCATCATCAGATATGCTAGCATCTTCTTTAACATAATAACTCCTCTTGATTGATTTACCTTTGTTATCCTTATATTTATCATTTAAAATTTTGACTGGACATTTTAAAGCATAATGACCTATCTTTCCACAGCTAAAACATTTGAAGGGTAACTTACCTCTATATTTTCTAGAGCCATTTTTTAATATACTTACAAAATTTGCTTCCACTTCATCAAAATCATTTGGATCTGACTCATCATTCTTTTCTATCTTGCTAACCTTAAAAGCAGTCTCTTTTCTTGAATCATCTTTACCAAACTCTCTCAATTCAAAATTAGGTAAAGTACCGAACAATTAATCCCTAGTATAATTATCCAAATCTTGAACTTCTTCAATAGCAAAAAATTTAGCACTATAAGATTTTGGAAGAGTTCTTAGTACCTTATTTACCACTTCACTTTCCTCCATCTTTCCACCAAGACCATTGATGGAGTTGACAACTTCATCCACTCTTTGCTTATAGCTTGCAATATTTTCATCCTCTGACATCTTTAGGGTTTCAAACTTGGTCTTCAAATTCTGCATCTTTGCTTGCTTGACCTTGTCATCTCCTTCATAGATACTTTCCATCTTCTTCCAGATCTCATTAGCGATTGTGCAGCTCATTACTTTCACTAATTTTGAATAAAAAACACTATTCAAAAGAGCACTCCTTGCCTTACCATTGTTCTAATAGTGTTTAATCTCATCATTATCTTTTGGACCACCAGTAGCTATATTATATACTTTTTCAACTGACTTCCATACACCATACCCTAATGAGACAAGAAAGCTTTCCATCCTGATCTTCTAGAAAGCATAATTTGTTCCATCAAACAAGGGAATCTCAATACCTTTCTTGTGCACCATTTGGATCTACCCCAAGTGGTTAAGCTTCTTCAAGGAACCTCACTCTGATACCAATTGTTAAATGCATAGGACAACTGAGAGGGCGGAGGTGAATCAGTTGTACATTAAAATATTAAACCCTTAATACTATTTCAACCCTTATTAGCCTTCAAATTCTTATTATGCATTAGCAGAATATAAACATATGAAGTATCAATGCAAACACATCCAAGCACATAAGAACACTAGATTTACATGGAAAAGCTAAGAAGGGAAAAACCATGATGAGGATTAGCTCACATATATATGAATAGCAACATCAAAAACAAGTGGGTTCACTGCCAAGGGCTCACTGCCCAAAAGAAAGGCTCACTGCCAAAAGAACTCACTGTCCAGAAGAAAGAGGAATAGAAGAAGATTGTTACAAAGAGATTCACTATCTCAAGGCAATAGGAGAAATCCACCAATGTAACTTCATGCCATCCACAACCTTTGGCTCACTACCTCTAGTAACTTCAAGTAGACTGAAATGTAGACACCTTCTTCTCACTGCATGTGGAAGTCATAAGCATTTAAGCTCGCAATCAATTAACCACCCTTGATCACATGCGCATCTTTTTCCTCTTCACTCTTTCTACTCAAATTTTACCTTGTATTTATACCATCCACAACCTAAAACAATCTCAATTAGGTCGGCCTTAATGAAGTGTGTGCACCTCAAACATGCACCACCAAAGTAGGTCGGCACCAAACACTTCCACAGTGGAGAGAACTGAAGGTGGACCATGCTAAGGATTAATTAGGACTCAAATCTATATCACCATACTACTCATCACATCCACAAACCACAAGGTACCTCCGCAAACAATGCTAGCAAGCCAGGTCTGCCAAACCTGAACTAACACCACAAGCAACCACACACATGCCTCTCCAAGTCTGAAAACATCATGTAGACCACAAAGAAACATTCCATAGTTTCCATACAACTTTCTAGAATATTCTAGCATTATCCGAATCTTCTGCAATACTGCCGCAACCACCTGAAACAAAGAATGTCTTCATTCTGCACATCAGGAAGTACTACCATTGAACACTAACACAAGAAGTAAACTTGTGGAGCAACCCAACACTAGAAACTTTAAGGGAAAGTAGATATAGACAATATAAGTACGTTCCTAGATCCGCAAGATAAGAAACCTCAATGCAGAGAAATGCAGAGCAATCTCATTTCTCCCAGACAACCTTCTTCACAGGAAAACACTCTGTCAAACACATCTTCGACTACCACACGATCTAGAACCTCAAACTCTAGATATAACAGATCTGAATAGCTCTTATCATCACTTCCAAACATATCTTCAACCATGAAGAAATTCATAGCACAACATTGAACATACCTCTATCACACTGCACACCTTTTTATTCAAATTTTCTCAAAAGCACTTGGAAACCAAGTGAATCATCTATTGGAGGTTGACATCAATGACAACACCAACAAGCTTCCAACATGCAACTTGATCCTTTGTAGGCACATACTCCAATCTAATTTCTTGATCTGCAACCTTCTCTCTCAAAAATTGATACCTGATAGATATGTGATTGGTTCTAGAATGCATCACTGGATTCTTTGAAATATTGATGGCACTTGTATTATCACAAAAAATGGGAATAGGTTCATCATACAGAACCTTGATATCCTTCAATGTTTGCTTCATCCATAATACTTGGGTTCAACAAGCAACTGCAACAATATACTTTGTCCCTGCAGTTGATAAGGATACTGAATCCTACTTCTTGCTAATCCGTGAGACCAGTCTGTCTCCCAAGAAGAAAGCTCCTCCGCTAGTACTTCTATCATCAACACTGCCAGCCTAATCTGCATCAGTATAAGCACTTAGGGAAAAGTCATCACTCTCTTAATACCACAGTCCATGTTCCGGAGTGATCTTCAAGTATCCAAATATTCTCTTGACTGCCTTCACATGTGTTTCCTTAGGATCATGTCGAAACCTTGCAACTAGCCACACAACTTGCATAATGTCAAGCCTTGGTACTGTTAGATATAGCAGGTCCCCAATCATAGACCTGTATTAAGTCTAATTAGCTTAAGGTGACTCATCATCTTTACTCAAGTGGCAACTGGTTTCCATAGGAGTACTTACAGGTTTGCAATCTTCCATTCTAAATTTCTTCAACATTTCCTTAACATACTTTGCTTGATAGATAAATATGCCATCATTTGATTGAGATATTTGTAGTCAAGGAAAGAATGATATCTCTCCTAACATAGACATTTCAAACTCTTTCTACATCTCTCCTACAAACTTCTTACACTTCTCATCATATCCACAAAAGATTATATCATCAACACACACAACAACAATTAGAATTTGTTTACCTTCAGTCTTGATGTAAAGGTTACTATCTGTGGTACCTTTCTTGAAATCTTGCTAGAGTAAGTACTTGTCCAACATTGCATACCAAGCCCTAGGGGCTTGTTTGAGACCATACAAAGCCTTCTTGAGTCTGCACACCATGCTGGGATATTCTGATAACTAAAAGCCATCTGTTTGTTCTATGTAGACCTCTTCTTCCAAGTCACCATTTAGGAAAGTAGATTTGACATCCATCTGTTATACCTTGAATCCCTTATGTACTACAAAAGCAAGAACCATTATGATTGCTTCCATTCTTTCCATTGGAGCAAATGTCTCCTCATAGTCAACACCTTCAACTTGTGAATATCCTTTGCAAACTGACCTTGCTTTGTTCCTAACCACTTCTCCATCTTCATTCAACTTGTTCCTGAAAATCCATTTTGTTCCTATTACATTCTTGTCTGTAGGCCTTGGTACCAACTCCCAAGTCTAATTCTTTTCTATCTAATTCATTTCTTCTTCCATGGCTTGTATCCATCCTTCATCCTTGCTAGCCTCATCAAAGTTTTTAGGTTCTATTCTTGACAACAAAGCAAAGTTTACTTGTTCATTTGTTCTTGCAAATCTTCTTCTTGTTTGAACTCCTTCATTCTTGTCTCCAATGATTTGATCTTTTGAACGATTTTTTTGAACATACTTGGTTGGAGTCTTAGTAGTCTTCTCTAAAGTTTCTTCCTTTTCTTCAACTTCTGCAACTTCCTCTGTGCAAACAAGTTCATCTAGACAACAATCCTCTTGTTCAAATAAATTCTAATGTGATTATTTGATGCAAAGTGTGCAGGGAAGGCAAGGTTTTATGAAAAGATTCTCTCAAATACTCTAAGTGGACACACCAATTCCACTATTCCTTCACCAAAACAACCCAACCAACCAATTTGGGCTCTCACAACCAGACATAGCCAAAAGGCTTGGGAATGATTTGAGCACTTTCACCATGACAAAACATGACCCAACAACCTGACTCTGCACTTAGGAACCCTTATTCATCCGTCACTTCATTTCAGGCCTATGCATCCTTGTAGCCCTATCCAACAGGGATAGTCAAAATAAAAGTTTACTAAGGCCAGAAACTAGACAAAGGAATTGGTTTTAGGAACCTAATATGGACCCTTACAAATCCTCAAATGTATGATAACAGTTAGTAAGAGAAGATGTTCAAATGATTGACTTTCAACCCACAAGGAAGTCTAATTAGGCCTGCACATTGAAGGAACCGACTTACCTAGGCATACCCCAACACCCCTAAAGCCTTCAACAAGTTCCTCAATATTCCCCAAGACCTATTTCACACCTTTTATCCATTTATACAATCCAAATATTCAAAATACCACAAATAGCACATTCAATTACTCACTTTCCGGCCTATCACATAGAGATGCCAGGCCTAGAACGCCAAAAAATTCACACAAAACTCCATTTTTCCTCTTGAGATCACTTGCAACATAAAAAAACTCCTAAACCTACCATTCCACCAAGAATTAGACGTTTCCCATGATGGAATGGAGAGTTATAGGCATTTTAGTGACCAAACCCTAGTTTGGTAGGGTTTCAGACCCACTTCCAGTAAACTGGAGATATCTTTCTTATTTCTTGATGAACTTACTCCAAACCACCGCCAAAAGAAAGGTGACTCCTCCCTCTATCAATCCATGTATGTGTGGATCCCGTACTATGACGTCACAGCTGTACCAAGCAAGATAGCAGAGAAAAATGTAGGAAAAATAAAAAACAAAGTTTATTTGCATTCAAATCTTCACAAAATCCTCCAACAGCCTGACCTCGACCACAAGGAGGCTTTTTAAACATGACAACACCCCTACCAATGGTCTTCAACTGATTTTTGAATGAGGAAACTATTGGTTATGTGTTTTACAACTTTAGTTTGACATTACACAAAAATCATTACTTGGATACACCAAGTTTACATTAAAACCTTGACTTGACACCTAATAACACCTAGAACAATCTATTACAACATTGAAATGGTCCCTTGGAACTTATTACATCATAAACATATTGGAAAACAAAACAAAACATGACAAAGGCCTCATGGAGGCATGAAAACCCCAGGGTGCCCCTGCACCATACACCCAGGGTTGAAAAGATCTCAAGTTCTACCTGAGATCAGTTGCTGTAGAGAAACAACATGGGCTTTGATGTCTTGTTCACTCATCCAAGTTGCATCCTCTAGTGGGAGACCATGCCATTTAACTAGGTATTCATTGTAGACCTTCTTTCTTGTCCTCTTCACCTCCTTGGTGTCTAGGATTGCTTCAAGCTTCAAAGGTTCTGAAGGGGGTCTTCATCAGCTTCTATACCTGCACCTACATCCAAATATCCCTTAAAGGGGTACAAGTCAGCAACATTAAATATAGGGGAGATAGCCACTCCAGGAGGGAGTGCTATCTCATAGGCATTTTGCCTAAACTTATGGATTATCCTACAAGGTCCGATCTTCTTCATTTGGAGCTTGGTGTATCTACCCTTGGGTAACCTCTCCTTCAAATATGCAAAAACCAAATCTCCCAACTTATATTGGACATTTCTCCTCTTCAAATTTTCTCTCTCCTTGTATTTTTCCACACTTTTCTTAAGATTCTCCCTCACTTGTTCATGGATGTCTTTCATTGTTGTGGCAAACTCCTCTCCTTCTACACTCCTCCTTTCCATTCCCTTCAAGTCTCTCAATTCAAATATACCCCTTGGGCTCATTCCATACACCACCTCAAAGGGAGTTTTGCCTATGCTTCTATTTATGGAGTCATTATATGCATATTCCGTTTGGGGCAGCACTAGATCCCATTGTACACCATGTTCCTTTGTCAAACACCTCAATAGATTACCAAGTGATCTATTTACCACCTCTATTTGCCCATCTGTTTTAGGATGGTAGGCAAAACTATATGACAAATTGGTGCCTAAATTGTTCCACAAGGTCCTCCAAAAGTGACCTATGAATTTAGCATCCCTATCAGATACAATGTTCAATGGAAGACCATGGATTCTCACAATTTCTTTGAAAAATAGTCCTGCAATGTTAGAGGCATCACTAGTACATTTACAAAGGATAGAGTGTGCCATTTTACTAAATCTATCTACCACTACAAAAACACTATCAACCCCTCTTTGTGTCTTGGGCAGTCCTAAGACAAAGTCCATGCTTATGCTTTCCCAAGGTCTATTGGGTATGGGTAGAGGTTGGTAGAGACCTACATTTGAAGTGGTTCCCTTTGCTCTTTGACATATGGTGCAATTCTCCACAAACTTCCTCACATCCACCTACATTCTAGGCCAAAAATAGAACCTTCTAACCTGCTCCAAGGTTTTATCAAGTCCAAAGTGCCCTCCAAGACTCCCACTATGCTTCTCCTTTATCAAGTTCTCCCTCATAGAACATTTGGGTATGCACAATTGGGCCCCTTTGAACAATAGACCATCTTGCAAAACATAATCAACATATTCACTGTGAAAAGCATCTAAAAATTGAGAGCAAGTATCAAAAGCATCCTTGAAATCCTCATCTTCCTTGTACATACCTTTGAGGGCTTCTATACCCAGACTTTGTAATTGTACTTCTTGGACCATCATAACCCTTCTACTAAGGGCATCAGCAAATTTGTTTTCCTATCCTTTCTTGTGTTTGATGGAGAAGGTGTATGCTTGTAGGTATTAGACCCACTTCATGTGCCTTTGGTTCAACTTGTCCTGTCCATTCAAGAAACTAAGTGCATGGTTATCAATAAACACAATAAACTCCTTTGGCAGTAAGTAATGTCTCCATTTTTTGAGTGCTTGAACCATGACATAAAGTTCTAGGTCATATGAAGAGTATTTTCTTTTTGCCTCATTTAGTTTTTCACTAAAGAATGCAACCAGTCTCCCTTCTTGGCTTAGGACAACACCTATAGTTTGCCCACTTGCATCACATTCAATGGTAAATATTTTATTAAAATCAGGTAAAGTAAGGACAGTTTGCTGAGATACCTTTGTTTTCAAACATTCAAACCCTTCATCTGCTTCTTTAGTCCATAGGAACTTACTCCTCTTGTCTCCCTTGATTGTGTCTCGTATTGATGCATAGATATGGCTAAAGTCCCTTATGAACTTTCTGTAGAAGCTTGCAAGGCCATGAAAACTCCTCACATCACCCACTGACTTAGGTGGTGGCCAATTGAGAATGCCCTCAACCTTTGATGGATCCATCTTCAAACTGCCCTTTAATATGACAAACTGAAGGTACACCAACTCTTCCTTCATAAACTCACACTTTTGCAAGTTGATCAGCAACTTCTCTTCATGCAACCTTCTTAAGACTTGGCCAAGATGCTCCAAATGCTCCTCTTTGGTCCTGCTAAACACAAGAATGTCATCCAAATAAACCACAACAAATTTGCCAATAAAGGGTTTCAATACCTCATTCATTAATCTCATGAAGGTACTGGGGGCATTGGACAAACCAAAAGGCATCACCATCCACTCATAAAGACCTTCATTAGTCTTAAATGCTATCTTCCACTCATCCCCTTCTCTGATTCTAATTTGATGATACCCACTTTTCAAATCAATCTTTGAAAAATAGCAGGCCCCTCCTAGATAGTCCATGAGATCTTCCATTCTTGGCATAGGAAACCTATATTTGATGGTTATCATATTTATGACTCTTGAATCAATGCATAACCTCCATTTGCCATCCTTTCTAGGAGCCAACACGGTAGGGACTGCACAAGGGCTTAGACTCTTTCTAACTAGGCCTTTATCCAATAGCTCTTGAACTTGTTTTTCTATTTCTTCATTTTGAGCAGGGGTCATCTTGTAAGTAGCCTTATTAGGCAATGTAGCACCTAGAATTAGTTCTATATGGTGACTGATATCTTTGATTGGAGGTAGGGAACTAGGTAATTCATCCACCACAATGTCATTGTACTTCTCCAACAAGGCTTGGACTTCACTAGGAATAACCTCCCCTTTCTTTGTGGACAAAACTAACATATATTTAGGCTTAACAATCAAGACAAACCATAGACCTCCCTCTTCCTTTAAGGTCTTCAAAAAGTCTTTCTCTCCTACCACCATGACACTAGACCCAAGTTGTTTGTCCATGCCCTCATTCGGCAAAGGGTTCAAGGTGAAAGATTCCCCATCCTTGTTTATCTTGTAGGTGTTTTTTTGACCATCTTGATATGCCCTCCTATCATATTGCCAAGGGCGGCCTAGAAGTATGTGGCAAGCATCCATGGGAATAACATCACAAAGGATTTTGTCCTTATAGTCTCCAATATGAAACTCTACCCAAGATTGCTCATTGACAAGCACTTGTTGACCTTTGTTCAACCATGACACATTATATGGTGTGGGATGAGGAGTTCTTTTCAGATTTAGTTTCTCAACCATTTCTAGGGACACTAAGTTATCTGTGGAGCCTGAATCTACAATCACCTTGTATACCTTTCCATGGGATTTGCATGAAGTTCTAAACAAAGACTTCCTTTGGGGTGGCTCCTTGGTACTTGGAACCTTAATAAGTGTCCTCCGCATCATCAAACTTTCTCCAAACTTAGGATCAGTAGGTCTGGAAGGTGAGTTCACACTTTGAGCATCTTCTTCTTGCACCAACTGGTTCCTCCTATCGCCACCTTGAGAGTTTGAGGCTTGTTTCTCTGGACATTTGAAGGTCGGGTGTCCAAATTGATTACAGTTAAAGCACCTACTGGAGAAGGCATTGGAACCTTTTTTGGATCCATTGGATCTTCCTCTTCCATTAGGCCTCTTGCTCTTAAATCCACCTCTTGATTCCTGACTTGGTTCTTGGCTTCCACTTGTTTCCCCTTGTGATTTTTGTGATTGATTTCTTCCACCAAAATTGCTCTTCCTCTAAAATTTCTGCCTCTACCCCTTCCTTGCTGCTCTTGCTTCCTCCTCAACTTCTCTTCTGCCCTACATGCCACTTGGAAACAATCTTCTACTATCTTAGGGGTTACTAGGCTGATCTCATCTTGAATTGCAAACTTTAGTCCATTTATGTACCTGGCCACTTTCTCCTTTTCATTCTCCACATGACCACACCTCATACTAAGTTTGTGGAATTCCTCAGTATAGGCAGCCACGTCCATGTCCTTTTATTTTAGGTTCTACAGTTTCCTAAACACTTGCACTTCATAATCTGAAGGAAGGAATTGTGCCTTCAATTTACTTACCATCCTATCCCATGAGTTAATCATGGACTTGCCCATTTTTACCCTTTCTCCTTAATGTAGTTCCACCATGTTAAGGCAGACCCTTTCAATTTGGTCTTGGCAAACTTGACCTTCTCATTTTCTACCATTTCCTTATACTCAAAGTAGTTATTCAGAGCATCCACCCATTCCATCACTTCTTCAGCATTCATCTTTCCCTCATATGTTGGTAGATCCATCTTCACTTCAGAGGCCTCTCCTTTCACTGATTTCAAAGCATTGAGAAACCTTCTTTCATCAGGGGGCAACTCTTCCTCTTTCTCTTGAGGTTCGCCCTCTTCACCCTCTTCTTCTCATTCAAAGTCGCTATCACCTTCTTCTTCTCTCTCTCTTCTTTTCTCTTTGGCCTTCAATGCTTCTATTTCCTCTTCTAGGGATTTTAACTTTCTAGCCACTGTAGTTTGACCCTTTGGAGGCATCTTGATACCTTGATTCTTTCAATCTTCCACTTCCTTTGATGCAAACCCACAACTACTCTTCCATATCAGAACCTATGCTCTGATACCACTCTGATGCAGAGTGTGTAGGGAAGGCAAGGTTTTATGAAAAGATTCTCTTAAATACTCTAAGTGGACACACCAATTCCACTATTCCTTCACCAAAACAACCCAACCAACCAATTTGGGCTCTCACAACCAAACATAACCAAAAGGCTTGGGAATGATTTGAGAACTTTCACCATGACATAACATGACCCAACAACCTGACTCTGCACTTAGGAACCCTCATTCATCCATCGCTTCATTTCAGGCCTATGCATTCTTGTAGCCCTATCCAACAGGGACAGTCAAAATAAAAGTTTACTAAGGCTAGAAACCAGACAGAGGAACTTGGTTTTAGGCACCTAATATGGACCCTTAGAAATACTCAAATGTACAAGAACAATCACTAAGAGCAGATGCTTCAAATGATTGACTTCCAAGCCACAAGGAAGCCTAATTAGGCCTGCACATTGAAGGAACTGACTTACCTAGGCATACCCCAACACCCCTAAATCCTTCAATAGGTTCCTCAACATTCCCCAAGACCTATTTCACACCTTTTATCCATTTATACAATCCAAATATTCAAAATACCACAAATAGCACATTCAACTACTCACTTTTTGGCCTGTCACATAGAGATGCCAGGCCTAGAATGCCAAAGAATTCACACAAAACTCCATTTTTCCTCTTGAGACCACTTGCAACATAAAACAAACTCCTAACCCTACGATTCCATGAAGAATTAGATGTTTCCCATGATGGAATGGAGAGTTATAGGCATTTTAGTGACCAAACCTTGGTTTGGTAGGGTTTCAGACCCACTTGGAGATATATTTCTTATTTCTTGATGAACTTACTCCAAACCACCACCAAAAGAAAGGTGACTCCTCCCTCTATCAATCCATGTATGTGTGAAGCCCATACTATGACGTCATAGGCCATACCAAGCAAGATAGTAGAGAAAAACATAGGAAAAATAGAAAAATAGAGTTTATTTGCATTCAAATCTTCACAAAATCCTCCAACAGCCTTGCCTCGACCACAAGGAGGCTTTTTAAACATGACAACACCCCTACCAATGGTCCTCAACTAATTTTTGAATGAGGAAACCATTGGTTATGTGTTTTACAACTTTAGTTTAACATTACACAAAAATCATTACTTGGATACACCAAATTTACATTGAAACCTTGACTTGACACGTAATAACACCTAGAACAATCTATTACAACATTGAAATGGTCCCTTGGACCTTATTACATCATGAAAATATTGGAAAACAAAACAAAACATGACAAAGGCCTCATGGAGGTATGAGAACCCCAAGGTGCCCTTGCACCATTATTCATCCACTCTTACATTTGCACTCTCAACTATCTTACTTAGTCTTTTATTGTAGCATTTGTATAATTTTCTGGTAGTTGAGTACCTAAGGAAAATACCTTCATCTTCTATTGAGTCACTTTCCCAGACCTTCTTCATCTCTTTTGATTTAGCATTTTCTTCCAAAAACTCTAAAATACTTGAATGTTGTAGGTCTTCCATTCCAAAGCTCATAGGGGTCTTGGTGTTGTACTTTATTAGTTGTCCTCTATTAAGAATGTATACTGCGGTATGAATTGCTTCTTTCTAGTATATATTAGGTAGTTTAGCTTCACTCAACATTGTCTCGGCCATCTCCTGGACAATCCTATTCTTTCTCTCTGCAACACCATTCTAGTGAGGGGTTCTAGTAGCTGCATAGTGTCTTTTGATTCCATATTCTTGACAAAATTCTACAAACTCATTTGAAATGAACTCACCACCTAGATATAAGATCTTAAGCACTTGATTCTAACATTCATTTCATTTTCAACCATAGATTTGAAGATTTTGAATCTATTGAAGGCTTCTAATTTTTCTTTCAAAAATGTAACCCATGTCATTCTAGAGAAATCATCAACGAGCAACATAAAATACCTCTCTCCTTGTAGGCTTTTTGTCCTAGTTGGTCCGCACAAGTTAGTATGAACCAACTCCAAAGGCCTTGTAGTAGAATATTCCTTGGACTTGAAAGTTATCCTTGTTTGCTTCCCAATTTGACATTCCTTGCATATTGTACTTGCAGGCTTGATGATCTTTGGCATGTCCTTTACTGCTTTCATAGAACTGATCTTCACCAGATTGTCAAAGTCAATGTGCCCCATTCTCTTATGCCACAACCAACATTCATTTGGTTGTCCTAATAGACAAGTCCTCTCATTAACCCCTTTCAGATTATACAAGCTTCCTTTTGTTTTAAAGCCTTCTACCACCAATTTTTAAATTTTGTCTCTTCTGATTTCACACCCTTAATCATGAAATGTGAGATTATATCCTTTGCTACACATTTGACTCACACTGAGAAGATTATGCTTGAGACCTTCTACATAAAGAACATCATGTGTCTGTGACTTTCCATCAATGCTTATAGTGCCTTTTCTAGTGATCTTTACAAAAGAGTTGTCTCCAAACCTAACCAATCCATGATTCCACTTGCCAAGATTGATAAACTTGCTCTTATCACCTGTCATGTGATTTGTACATCCACTATCTATCACCCAGAGATTGGTTTGTACTTGAGCATGAAATGTTGTTTAGATAATCATTGAGTTCTCAACTCCATTTTCATTCTCCTTGTCTTTCTTAGTGACATTAATTATCTGAGATTTTGAATTTTGAAGACCATTACTGTAATACCTTGCTATGTGTCCAAACTTGTTGCAAATTTGACATACCACATTGGCATCCACAAAAGAAGCAAGATAATTTCTACTTACAAGATTTCTTCTATTTATTTCAGACTTGCAATCCATAGCCTTATGCCCAAATTCATTCGAGATAAAACAATAACCAAAGAAAACATGATTGAACCTATTTATGGAGAATTGTCTTGCATGAAGAGATATTACTTGAGGCAAGATGAGATCTATACACTCTGTATCATTTGGACTTTCAGGCTTCACCTTCTTCAACTCCTTTTTGAGTAAATGAATCTCTTTCTCAAGCTTTATGCATTCTTTTGTCTTAGCTTCAATCAAATCTCTTTGTTCTTGATTCTCCTTCCTTGCACAATCTAAGTCTTCAATAGCAGAAACAAGTTCACCTTCAAAATCAACTTCATATTCTTCTTCATCTGCAACCTTATTTGAATTGTCTCAGATCACCATGGCCATGAATAGAGATTCTCCTCTATCCTCATTAGATGAGTATTGATCTACTTCTTCTCTGGAGCTATAGTCTTATTTTGAAAGAAGGTTCCTCTGAAAATTGTTTCTCTTGAACCTCTTGCTGCTACTTTCACTTTCTCCAAAAGGACATTTAGAGGCATAATGACCAATTCTACCACATTTGAAACATTTGAAAGGTAGCTTACTTATATATTTACCGGATCCTCTTTTTAGCTTTCTTACTGTTATCTCTGAAAGTTCCACCGTACCAATTTACAGAAAAATTGGTACTCTAGAGAAACATGGAAACACTCCTATGGCTATGGGTCACTTGGAAATTGGAGTGAATCTCTAGAGAAGGCTGGCTTCCTAACTTTGTATCACCTAATACTCACTATGCTATGGCTTTGACAAAGAAAAGGGATAAGAAAACATATGTATTAAATTGAAAATGAACTCTAATGGGCGATACACCTAACTGAATGAGGGATATGAAAAATAGATGTAAACACTTGTCATAATAACTGAAGAAATGCTTGTACAACTTATCCCTTATACTTTTGCATAAATGTTTCACAAAAAGGTTTAAATGTGCAGGGTTTTAAAGAGGAAAAATAGTTTCACACTTAACAACAATACACATTTGTAACACAAATTGCAACCTGCATTAGTATCTTCTGCATAAAGGTTTCTAATTCTAAGACAAAAAAACTAAGAGGAAGCAAAACTTACTTCACTGGCAGCTTTATCAAATCAGTTGTTAAACACAAAGATGCAGATAGCAAGTAGGCACAATCTTCAATCAGTAACACACAAGATCTCCACTATATTTCGTATCAAGTAAACTAAAAATGAGTTACAAAAAATGCTAAAATCTAGCAAGGATGTCAAAATCACAAGTCTCTCCAAATTGCATAATCAGAACTATCTACAAAAGAGTCACATAAGTGACTATATCCATCTCCAAGGTAGTTGCATCAAAATAGGTTCTCTAACTATTTTTGGGTCAGATGCCCTCAAAAAGCCTAAAATATAGCACCTGGATTTCATCCAAATGAGCTCCAAAGTGCTGAAAAGGTCAACCTTGACCATGTCCACCATAAAGGTATCCCAAAAAATACTCCAAGTTGCTCCAAAATAGCCAAAACAACTCCCTATATCCCTAGCCCATGTTGTATAACCACCTCTAACCTCCCCTATATGCTTGCAAAAGCATAAAGACCAACTAACCCCCTTTGACTCGACCTTATCAACACATGTCCTCTCCTTTGCATTTAAAATAGAAACTCTAATTTAATGATTTATCACAATATCATTAAAATCAAAATGCTTTACATTCTAAACTAATGCAAAAATAATCACAAGTCTCGATCATATGAGAAGTAAATGTGGATAAAAATAAAGGGACACAACCTTGTCATTAGGCAAATACATGAGATAGCAGGCCGTGGGTATTATTTTTGTGAAAAGAAAACATAACATAAAGGCAAAAATGCCTTATGCTCATCGACCAACTTTGAAAGAAACCCTAAAGTAGAACAAAGCATAGAAACCCTTGTTTCATACTTCATTTTTGCATTTTTACAACTTCCTATGTCTTGTAGCGCCACCATAGGGTTTTCCTGTAGCTCTGTAGAGGGTTTTCATGGATTTTCTGCATTGGAGTTTCACTGAAATTTCCATGACAACTTGGCATCACGAGCTTGGGTAAGCCCTTTATGTGTATGGAAATAGTTTTACTTTCAATATCCATAGAAAGCAATGCCATTTCATGGTTCTACTGTACCCAAAATGATGAAAATGTTTCCTCTTTTCTGAGTATATGCATTGCAAACTAGAATAACGTCACTATTTCAAATTCATTCATGATTTTTGTGAATAATTTTCCCTCAGCATGGTGTATATCTCTCTGGTAGTTGTTGACTTGGAATGAAAAAGAGAAATGTTTGTTATTTTGAGCACAGTTTATGTATTAGCTTTGAAACTACTGCTCCATTTCTATTTCTTAAATAAGGCTAGGGTTCTATAGAAACCCTCATATTTATGCTTGCTGAGATGAAAAGAAAACCACATATTTTCTTTTCTTTCATAAACATGAAAGAAAGTGGAATATTGACGGTATTTTCTGTATACTTAGCTCTCTATCACATGATGCTTGTGATCTGTTTCCTGTATTCAATGATTTTCATCACACAATATCCTCCTTATGACAACTATCTACTGAGGTTATTGATTGTTCACTAACCCGTGGGACTTTATTTCCTCTTTATGCTTTTGAAGGCTCTGTCATAGTTCAAACTTCCATCATGTTCTTTCTTCCTCACTGTCTTAATATGGCATGTTCCTGTCTTTTGGAAAGTTTATAAAGGATATAAAAAATCCTTGACAGGGCCCATAAACTTGCTAACTATATACAGTCCTCTAACACAGTCATCTCTCCTGCACGCACTTTCATCCTAACATAAACTTGATTACAAGAAGATCTCTATCTAATATAAAACTATATAGGTCTATAATCTGCCTCATGGTCTAACATTAATGATTGTCCTCACTCCATTCACTATATTTTACTTGAAAGCAAGCTAACTATTTATCTTTCTTCACCTCTATTTATAAAGATTCAATATGTTCTTTTTCCAAAAGCTTCTCCCTTGATTGTGGTAATGGGTCAGCACATCCTCCATAGATAGACACGCAGATGACCATAACAATGGCCAAGGAATAGTTCCAAAACAACCACCATGACCTTACATTGATGAAACTGTTGGACTTTTGTCATTGGCAGGGCTGAGGTGATATCTCCTATGATTTTGTCATGTCATTTGATGGTAGCACCTACATCTCATTCATGCTGATTAACTGCTCAATGTCTGATTGGACTACTCTATTTATCTTCCAACAGGAAATATGATAGATCATTTTTCATTTCTCTATCTCATTGGAAATTGCCTTCTAGAAAGAAAAAAAAATATAATGGTTTGTATGGGTGAAAATATGAGATTAAGGAAATACCATTTTTTGCATATGCTACTGGAACACAACTCATCATGAAAACTCTGTGTTTTGGTATCATGAAGGACAAGGGGCTTTTTACTGTATTCCATTTGGCATTGAAAAGATCAACCACTATTTACATGATTCCCTTCCATGTTGACAACTATCCTCAAAATGTTAGAGACCTTTATGTTGTCTCTACTGTCTACTTCATGGCTGTTTTGCAGACTTTCTTGGAAGTGTTCTAAGGCTGTCCATTGCATTGTAAAACCTTGCATTAAACCTTCTTTGTATGCCCTTTTTACTTCATTTGCAGCCTGTTGCTACTTTTGATAGTCACCTTCATTGAGGATAATCATTGGAATCTTCTTGTCATAACTATTTTCCTTATCAGATCTCAGACCTCCTTAAGTGCATGATGATTGTATTAGACTATCATGCATTGCCTCTGACTGGTAGACCTGTAACTACTTGTTTTTCATTGTTTCCCTTGGGCAGAGGTGATGACTACATCTATATCTTTTATTGAGAGCATTATTTTGACTATCCCTTGACATATTTTACCTTAGATGTCATTTCCTCTAGATGACTATTACATGACAGTCCATGTGACCATTCATGTTGTCTTTGTCAGCTGTCTGCTCCATGATATCCTTCACTGAACTATAGTAGGGTTTAAGTCCTCTTGGAAACTCTGTAACAATCATCTTCTTCATGTTCTTATCACTACTACTTCTCTTAAACCTCTATCTTATCCTTTATACAAACTCATAGTGTGCTTATTGTTATTGTAATGAAGGTAGTGACTATAGTCTGTTGTTATCCTCCATTATACTTTTCATAGTAAAAACAAGGTCTTCCACATAGAGTCAAACCCCTGAAAGATCTTGCTCTACATTCAATGTCCCACTACCTCCACTATCAATTGTGCATGAAGACTTGTGCAAACTGATTCAACTTGGAGTCATCTTCTCTTTGCCCTAGCCTATTCACATCAAAGAAAATGATGCAGACCTCAGACCTTATGACCTTCTATATGCTATCTAGTTATCTTTGTACTTTAGTTTAGGATCTCTGCTATTCACTTTACACTCTTGCCACTGAAGACTGCTCCGTACTTCCCCTGTTCATTGCTATTTGTTTCATCTCCCCACCTCTATAATAGTCATTCTTAACTATTTTAAGGCTGTCACTATCTTGGATTTCTATGCATAACGTACCTGCCTTTTCCTTCACCACATGACTAATTTTGTGACTGTACATGACTGTTCTTGATGTACTGTAGAGACTGTTCCATTTTGGTTGTTGGTCACCTGTTAGCCTTCTCTAGCAGATTTGGAAAACTATTCTCTTACCTCTTATATGCTTTGATGGTTGTCTCAGATTAACTTCTTTGATGAGCATCATATTCATGTTGAAAATTGGAATAATAATGACTTAAAGTTACAATTGTATCTTGCTCAATGTAGCAACATTCCAACATGTATCTTGATAATGAATTCTGAAACAAACTTGAACAATATGAACTCAATTATTGAAAGCAATGATTCACATTGCTTATCCTATTGCTGCTCTTTTAAACTATTTTGTTGCTGTTCCATCCAACATGTTGTTGCTCCTTGATTGTCCTTATGACTGCTCTTCTTGATTTATGTCACTGCATACAGTCATATTGCTGTCATATGCCAACTTCTGTCTACAATGAAAAAGTCTTTTCTCATCGTCAAGGTCTTTGCATGGAATCCTTGCTTTTACTATTGCTACATGCTCCTCCATAAAGGTTTCTATGCTTGTCTTCCATTATACCTTTGCATGTGACATGCCTATCATAGAAACAATATGCTTTTTGATCACTATAACTTGACAATGTCTTCTGTAATGGTTAAGAGCTGGGCTCAACCCTTGTGGGAGCCACATTTTCTCCACTCATAATGTAATCTAATGAATAAAATAGAGACATAATTACACCTATATGTGCACATGAAGCAAAATTGTTAGTAAAATAAATGCATACTTTGGATGTGTTTGATGACTTGATTGTTCTCTAGGACATCCAAGGTTTGCATTGCTTATTTAATGCATTTGGAGATTAGTTTATACATGCATAGGTGTTTGTTCATGTAAGTCTTGAGACCTTTCATTGCTTAGAGCATTGCTCTAACATCATCGTTATTGCCAGATGCAGGAACTAGGAGCAACATGGAGCTAGGAAGGACAGAGGCAGCTTGGGGTAGCAGCTGGACAAGATGACACATCCAGTACCAGTCATTCTCAGACAATGACTGGTCTCCCTCCTTATATGCACATTTACTTTTATTTACTTAGTCATGTACATATTTTTCTTCAATTCCATTGAATAAGTAAAGTTAGTCTCATGGCTTGTGTGAGACCTTATACATTTATTTTATCAATAAAAATTACTCTTTCTGAAAAGATTTGTGAAATCCTTTCTATGTTATCTGCATTTGCATAAATGCAATCTAGTGTAATGTAGTCTTTCTGATTCTATTTATGTACATGCATGTAATGTAGCAAAATAATAAAATGTACCTTTCTCTTCTTTAAAACATGAAAAGCTCTACTTGATTGAGCTAGTAGTGAAATTAGGTAACACTTACAAAGTTTACTTCTTCTTCCTCAACTTCATTTCTTATATCAGATGCTCCTTCATTCTTCATAGCATTGAAAGCAAATTCTTTTTGACATGGACCTATGACTTCATTTCTCATTTTGTAGGCAGTGAGGGATCCAAACAGTTCTACTATGGTGAGTTTCTTCAAGTCTTTGGCTTCTTCTATTGTAGAAACTTTTGAATCAAATATGTGAGGGAGAGATCTCAGAACTTTTGTTACAACCAAAGATTCAGCTATGTCTTCACCCATACTTCTAATTCCATTCACTGCAACTTCATCTACCTGGTGTAAGTAGCCAACTATGTTTTCTTCTTCTTTCATCCTTAGATTCTCAAATACCATTTTGTAGGATTGTAGTTCGGCTTCCTTTATGGTGTCATATCCTTCATAGAGACCTTTGAGCTTCTCCCATATCTCCTTTGTTATCTTGCACCGCACAACCTTGACTAACTCTGAACTGGTCAAACTACTTAAGATTGCATCCTTGGCTTTGGCATTATTATAAATATTCTTATTTTTGAATAGCAAGAAACTATTGTTAGAATCTTAACAGTCAGTCTGGACTGTATGCTTTGAATTGTCTTGGTAGCCTCTGTGCAAATCATTTCTTTGAAGAACTCAACTACATTGTGATCATTGTCAGTTCTTCATGGCTATGGAAGCCTATTCTTTGTAAGTTACTATTGTTTTGGCTTTATAATAAGTTAGTTTCAGTCTGGAAATATAGAAGGAAACTTCTTCCATGCATAACCTTTGACTATTCTAGATGAGAGGAAGTTAGTCATTTAAACAATCTTTTCCCAAGATTAGAAAAGGGCGCAATAGTGGTGTAAGCCCAAAGTTATTATTATCTTGAGAGGCACAGAATAATACTGGAAATTAAACCTTTCTTTTGACATTCAGGTAGAGCCGGGGTTAAACACTCGAGCCTAGGTATTAAGTGGGTGGTCTTTGAGTCCAATGTTATCTTTATTGTTTAGTGTTGACTAATGATTATATTGATATGTTAACAATCTTGTGTTTGGTAGAATCTTTGGGCCTCTATAGATTTGAAATATGCCATTCGATGTTATCCTTTTGGCTATAAAATGGTAAGTGATTTGTTTGAAAGCTTAGCCTTAAAGTTTATGTTTATGAAGTATGTCAAGAAACCATTTATGGTGAGGTACTCTTCATTATTTCCCTTAGGTGTGTTTTGGGATTAGAAAAGATGACTTCTAAGGATCTTGCATACATGCATATTGAACATGCAAATCTTTTTATAAGAATATGATTGACTTGTATTAGACATTAAATTGTCAATTTGGATTAGAGGTGAATCTAAGAACTAAATTAACTATCTTGGGCAAACATGAAATGTCCCATCAAAATTATTATCCATGTCAATACTAGACACCCAAAACAAGAAAATATTTACACATTTAAACTTTTGGATCATGGAATAGAGTGACGTGGAGTCACAAATTTCATGTTGCAGTGGCAACAGGTAAACTTCTCTAAAAGAATGAAGACCTCTATGTGAATCATTTTGGTCTTGTACTCTAGATTTCAGAGTAGATAATGAAAGTTAGTGAGACTATGGGTGAGAGTTATCAAGATACCCATTAGATGGAATGAGTTAAACAAAACTTACTGTTGGATGAGATAACTTCTAAGTTGAGTTAGCTGTGGGTGAACAATTGACTACGTTCATTGTGTAACATCTATATATATGAAATCTTTGGCCAAAGTAATGCATCTATCTTTGCATGCATTAGTGAGTTCACTGTGCTCTAGATGGCATAACCTTCTAGTAGTGTCATACATAGTTAGAGTGGATTTATAGTTGTATGACCATGAAAAGTTATGAAGAACACAACACTAGAGACTCATATGGAAAACCTATTGGTTCTTTATATCTATTCCCTTCGTGAAGGGTAAGGCCACTTCTAGGAAGGAAGTTGTGTAGGGGATCGTCGGTCTATGGTTGGAGGAAAAACACTTGGGTGATGCTCTCTTTCCCAAGAAGATGACAAGCCAAGACTTATGAAGACAAATATCAAAACTCCAGATTCAGTATATTCTATTATATGACTTGATAGTCAAATTCTATGTAAACTTGGCATTATTGCCATGAGCAAAACGTTATGATTGTAAAGTGAAGGAACTCACTAACATGGTATCTTTGAACATGTTATACATTTTCAGTTTGAAAATATTGAAAAAAAAAGAATATGCTTTTTATGTAACCATTATGCAAATGATTAGTGTTTGTGAAACATATGGTTATGATAACCATGAGTTTTATTTACTTGATGGTAAAATGGGAATGAGATTTCTAGGTAATATGAGATGACATGTTACATATGGTATTAGAGCTACTAGGTTCAATACATGGACCTATGAGCTCATTACATAAAAACTTCCTTAGACATTAACAGATACTATTGTTTGAATGTTCTTTTGCCAGATTGGTAAGAATAAGAATGACACCAAGGAAGAAGGTAATGAGAAATAGACATTACCTAAAGGATATGAGGGAGAAAGCCTCAAGAATGAAAAGCCTAGCCCAAATTGGTTACCTAGAAGGTGCATGGTTATCTGATACTAAAACCTTCGTTGATGCTATTAAGCGCATCAAGTAGGAGAAGGACAAGGCAATTAAGGCTATTATTCCTACCTCTAAAAATGAATTAGTGAAACCCTCTGCACCTAAGGACATTCAATTTGGAAGTGGTCCTAATGCTCCTATTATCACTTGAGAGGTCATGGACGAGTACCTGCAAGTACATCCACCTCCTAAGCCTGATGTGGTAAACCTCAAGGATGAGGATAAACCTGGGAAAAACTCCCAACCTAAAAATGACTTGTAGTTGCAAGATGTAAATATTTGTAATGAATGATGGATATTATGTGATCCATGAATACTATAATGCAATTTTGAAATTTTGGCAAAAGGTTTCCTTTCTTGTTTAAGATTGCATAAATGAGAATGGATTTATGTTTATAAATGGATTCAATAGTATGAAAAACTAATTGAATGCTTAACCTGCAACCTTCAGGAGAAGTAGATTGCAACATGGTTTAGACAAGAATCAGTACTGGGAGTAGCCAAGAGGAAGGGCAACCTTCTGGCCACTCTGAATCAAAACTTGACCAGATCCTTGCTATGCTCCATGAGACAGGGGCAAGAATTGGAACTTTAGAGTAGGAGGTCAGGGGTCAGAATGGATCCAGGAAGGAAGCCTTCCATAGGGGTGAAGACAATGAACATCATGAAAACACCACCCAAAGTGGACGTAGAGAAAATAACTCTGAAATGAGAGAAGATGAGGATAAAAGGAGCCACTTGGCTCTAGAATTATCCAGAGATATGAAAAAGATTACACCTCCCAAATTTTATGGGACTGTAATCACAGATGTCGTGGAGGCATGGCTTATAGAAATGGAGAAATACTTTGAAATAAGAAACTATTCTTAAATCACCAAAGTGGTATGGGGAGCATACCAATTGGTAGGTGAAGCATCCACCTGGTGGATGAACAAGAAGATGGAGTTAAAATTGAGCTCCTTGAGTCTAACCTGGGAAAGGTTTGTGGAACTTTTCAAGCAAAGATGGTTGCCTTAGTTGTATTTTGATCAGAAGCTTATAGACTTCTAAAATCTGAGACAGGGTGACTCATCTGTGAATGAGTACTAGGAGAAATTCACTCGTCTCCTTAAAAATGTTCCCCAATATCAGCAGGATGAGAGATTTCACATCTGCAAGTTGATCATTGTCTTGAATGCCCAAATTGGAGGTGAAGTTGATGTGCATGGTCCCACTACAATGGACAAAGTTTATGAGAAAGCTATTAAACAGGAACAAAAGTTGAAATCTATGTCTGCATACCAGGAAAGAAACTGTAAAAAGTTCAGTTGGTCCTAATCCTCTCAGTCATTCAAGAAAAAGGGAAATAAGAAGAATTTCAATAAGAAAGGTGACAAAGGATTTAAGGATAATCACAATGAATCCAAGGGTGAAAAGAAAAACAATAATAACTCCAAGAAAAATGGAGACAATTTAGGAAAGCCTTATGAAAGGCGAGGCCCCGCGAGAGGGTGTTATCCATGTGGCGGTGACCATTATGTCTATCGGTGTCCCAATAAGACATAAGGGACTTAGCCACGAGGAAACCCTTTACCCTCACAATAGGCAACTTTCCAATAGTGGATACATGCAGCCTTGGACAATAGGCAAGTAGAGTATCAAATTACTCCAATTGAAACTAGAGGTATTTTATCTGGTATCCCAATTTTAGTTTTGATAGATACTGGTGCTACAGAATGTTTTATTTCTCCAAAAGTTTTAAACAAGATTTCTAGAAAAGTTGGTTACATGGAAAATACTTGGTTAGTTTAATATGCTAATCAAACCAGAGCTCAGGTAGAGCAATATTTGTTTGAGGCTAAGGTTGAACTTCTGAGTTTTTCCACTGAAGTGAACCTTTATGTAGCCCCATTAGGCTCATATGCTATTATCCTTGAAATAAATTGGTTATGGAAACATAGGGCTAAGGTGGATTGTTTTGCTAAAACAATAGAATGCCTAGATGACCTTGGGAATAAAGTTTTTCTACAAAGCACTACTAGAGAGGTTAAATTGAGGCAAATATCTGCCCTACAGATGAAAAGAGCCCAAAGAAAAGGATGCCAACTTTTTGCTATTAAAATGGAGAAAATAAATAGTCACAAGGAATCTATTTTCCAAGATGATTTGATGTACTACAAATCTCAGAAACTTCAAGGAATTGAAGGAAGAGAATCCATAGATCAGGAGAGATTAGATATGGATAGATACCCTTTTCTTTGAGATTTTGTGGATGTATTCCTAGATGAACTACTAGCATTACCTCCTAAGAGGGATTTTGATTTTTCAATAGATATAATTCCAAGATCAGAACCTATATCTAAATCCCCTTATAGAATGACCACAATAGAGTTAATGGAGCTAAAGGCTTAGTTGTAGGAACTACTTGAAAAATGATTAATAAGACCCAGTGTCTCACCTTGGGGAGCACCAGTAATTTTTGTTAAAAAGAAGGATGGTATTTTGTGATTATGTATATATTATCATATGCTAAATAAGGAAATGATAAAGAACAAGTATCCACTGCCCCACATTGATGATCTCTTTGATCAAATGCGAGGGGCAAATATGTTTTCAAAGATCGATCTTTGATCAGGATACCATCAATTGAGGCTAAAGAATTAGGATATTCATAAGACAACCTTTAGAATGAGGTATGGGCACTATGAGTTCACTGTCCTACCCTTTGGGTTAACGAATGCACCTGCAACATTTATGAACTTAAGGAATAGTGTGTTCAGAGACTGTTTGGACAAATTTGTCCTTGTTTTCCTTGATGATATTTTGATTTACTCCAAGAATGAGGAGGAACACCTTCAACATCTAAGGATTGTTCTCCAGAGATTAAGAGAGCATAAACTATATGGCAATCTCTCAAAGTGTACTTTATTTCAAAAGGAAGTACAATATTTGGGTCATATAATTTTAGCTAAGGGAATTGCTGTGGACCCAACAAAGATTAAATCTATTTTGGAATGGCCGACACCAAAAAATGTGCATGAGGTTCATAGTATCATGGGCCTAGTAGGATATTATAGAAAATTTGTCTCTAATTTTTCAAAAATTGCCTATCCTATTACTTCATTACAAAGAAAAGGCAAAAGATTTAATTGGTCAGAGAAATGCCAAGAGGCATTTGACCAACTAAAAGAAAAGTTGACTACGATGCCTATTTTAAAGGTACCTGACCTAGAAGGTCATTTTGTAGTCATCACCGATGCCTCAGAAGAAGGATTAGGTGGTGTACTTTTCCAGGATAGGTAAGTTATTGCATATGAATCCAAAAAATTGAAACTTATGAGCAGAATTATGCTCCTCATGATCTTGAGTTGGCAGCAGTTGTTCAAGCACTGCAAATGTGGAGACATTATTTACTTGGGAAACCTTTTGAATTAAAAATGGACCATCAATGGCTATAATATCTATTTACTCAACTACATTTGAATGCTCCTCAGAGAAGATGGTTAGAATTAATATCTGATTATGATTTTGAGATTAAATACATTTAGGTCAAGGAAAATCAATTGGCAAATGCCTTAAGTAGGAGAAGACATATCTCCTTGATGATCTCCATATATTTTGATTTCAAGAATCAGGTGTTACAAAAGGCTAAGGGAGATGAATGCTATGAGTAGGTAAAGAAAGCTCTTGTGGACAATCCTCATGATTCTATGTATGATGGATTTCATTTTGAACTAGATGGACTTTTAAGGTTTAAAGGAAGAATGTACGTTTTGAACTCCGGATTAAAGGAAGTCAGTTATTTAAACAATCTTTTCACAAGATTAGAAAAGGGAGCAACATTAGTGCAAGCTCAAAGTTATTATTATCTTGAGTCATAAAATAATACTGGAAATTAAACCTTTCTTTTGATAGTTGGGCAAAGACAAGGTTAAACACCCGAGCCTAGGTATTAAGTGGGTAGTCTTTGAGCCGAATGTTACCTATATTGTTTAGTGTTGACTAATGATTATCTTGATATGTTAATAATATTGTGTTTGGTAGAATCTTTGGGCCTATATAGATTCAAAATATGCCATTCAATGTTATCCTTTTGGCTGTAAAATGGTAAGTGATTTGTTTGAAAGCTTAGCCTTAAAGTTTATGTTTATGAAGTATGTAAGAAACCATTTATGGTGAGGGACTCTTCATGATTTCCCTTAGGTGTGTTTTGGGATTAGAAAAGATGACTTCTAAGGATCTTGCATACATGCATATTGAACATGCAAATCTTTATATAAGAATATGATTGACTTGTATTAGACATTAAATTGTCAATTTGGATTAGAGGTGAATCCAAGAACTAAATTAACTATCTTGGGAAAACATAAAATATCTCATCAAAATTATTATCCGTGTTAATACTAGACACCGGAAACAAGAAAATATTTACATATTTAAACTTTTGGATCATGGAATAGAGTGATGTGGAGTCACAGATTTCACATTGCAGTGGCAATACATAAACTTCTCTAAAAGAATGAAGACCTCTATGTGAATCATTTTGGTCTTGTACTGTAGATTTTAGAGTAGATAATGAAAGTTAGTGAGACTATGGGTGACAGTTATCAAGATACCCATTAGATGGAATGAGTTAAACAAAACTTACTGTTGGATGAGATAACTTCTAAGTCGAGTTAGATGTGGGTGAACAATCGACTACGTTCATTGTGAAATGTCTATATATATGAAATCTTTGGCCAAAGTAATGCATCTGTCTCTACATGCATTAGTCAGTTCACTATGCTCTAGAAGGCATAACCTTCTAGTAGTGTCATATATAGTTAGAGTGGATCTATAGTTGTATGACCGTGAAGAGTTATGAAGGACACAACACTAGAGACTCAGATGGAAAACCTATTAGTTCTTTATATCTATTCCCTTCGTGAAGGGTAGGGCCACTTCCAGGAAGGAAATTGTGTGGGGGACCGCCAGTCTATGGTTGGAGGAAAAGCACTCAGGTGATGCTCTCCTTCCCAAGTAGATGACAAGCCAAGACTTATGAAGATAGATATCAAAACTCTAGATGTAGTATATTCTATTATATGACTTGACAATCAAATTCTATGTAAACTTGGCATTATTACCATGAGCAAAACATTATGATTGTAAAGTGAAGGAACTCACTAACATGCTATCTTTGAACATGTTATACATTTTCAGTTTAAAGATATTAAAAAAAATATATGTTTTTTATCTAATCATTATGCAAATGATTAGTGTTTGTTAAACATATGGTTATGATAACCATGATTTTTATTTACTTGATGGTAAAATGGGAATGAAATTTCTAGGTAATATGAGATGACATGTTACATTTGCACACCCTCACACACTCTTACATTCCTCAACGGACAAGATCTTTCATTTATGCCTTCTGCAAATTACAAAATCTTTCTCCCATGTCAGCTAAGATGACATGTGTATACATGAAACGTGCAAGGCCACACCAAGTCAACATCCAAAAGATGTAGAAAAATAATGTGGTTCAAGCCAAGTGATAACCAGGACCTATTTTTCATTAACACATTCTTCCAGGCAGGTGCACACATCAAATCATTTGGTGGGAACATCAAAACACAAGAAGTCAGCCCAACAAACACTTATTCTTCCACACAATGGCTCTAGACCAAAAGTGGTACCAAAGGGATCAATTAACATCATGTAGATCATCACATAAGCTCCATAAGACTTATACAAACCTTCTCAACCAAACCTTCCTCTAAAATATATGTTTTCTTTCTAACGCAAACAATCAAAAATTGAGCCTGGTATCACAAACTAACATTGAACACATAGTCTTGAGATAAAGCACTAAAAAACCAACTTGCAGTGCACTTCAGCACTTGAAACCTGAATTGAATCATCCATCTGAACATCTGAACTCATCCTCCAAACATTAACGCCAAGAGATAAACTGCGGTGAAATGTGGTGGCGTCTACTTTTTCCTCCAGACAACCCTAGTCAGCAACAAGATGTGTCTTTGTTCTTCTGATCTCAAAGAACCTCTGCGGTACACCTTAGCAATTGAAACTTGAATATTAAATGATCATCCTTCAAACTGTAGGACCTCAAATTCAACAACAAAGAAATGCAAAGCATTTCCCAAACGCATCCTGACTACAACAACTTCTGAACAACTGTCTTCACTCTGCGAGCTCTAAAAACTTATGTGTTAACCTTCAAGCTCTAAAATTAGGAATATACAATCTTCGCATATGTCTTTCTCAAGCTCCCAAACTATAAGGCCACACCATCAAATGTGGAGGAATACAGAGCATTCTCTCGAGCTTATTCTATGTAAACTCCAGTGCCTTGGACAATTTGAATCTTCCTTTCAAAACTAAAGTAGTGCTCTTCCTCAGGAAACAATGAATACAATATTTACTACATCAAAGACTTCATTCTTAACTTCATATAACAACACCAATATCTTTTTCACAAAACATGAATCTTCATGTTAGCACAATCCTTGTCTATGAACTTTAGGAGTTAAGGTACAACTATGTACATAGTATATGGCATCCATCATCTTACCCTTCTCATCACAACTTCTCTGATCCATCTTGTATATGATATTCATCATCTTACCCTTCTCATCATAACTTCTCTGATCCATCTTCTTTGTCTTCCTCTCTGATCACATTGCCACATATTACCTCTTGTTCACTTGACTTTTGACCTTCATTATAGCACTGCTGACAACCTTCCTAAACCTTACACTGTTGACATCAATGATAACACAAGTGCAACAATATAAAATTCACCAACGTCACAATTGATAGAAAGGTCCTCAAATTGAAACCAAATATCTGTACCTTTACTTGTCTTAGATTGACTATCATTAGGTGCAAACCTGCTATTGTCATCTTTAATTTCAGGTTGGGGATCACAAGACAAAGCAACATCATCATCTACAAGGGACGATGCATCCAACTGAAGATAGGTAGCTACACTATCTTCACTTTCATCACAACTATCGTATGATGTTGCCTCGCATGAGTCCATTTTCCTGACAACACACTCAACCTGACCTGTAGTATTGTTGTTTGCCTCATGCTCATCATTTAGAATACTTACCTTGAGGGACAACAACCCAGAAACATATTCATCTCTCATTCTAACCAAGGCATCAAGAGAAAGGTAAGCCTATTGCAAACTAACCAACCTCAAGTCTTCCTATACTAAGCTTAACCCAACTTCATACGATTCGAAAAACAAATCAATGCAAGATGGAATAAAAGATTTGAATGCATCTAGAATTCTGGACAATGCATTAGCAAAACGGTGACTAAAATCCATGATGGGTTATCCCTCATGGCTTTTGATATTTTCAAGTTCTTGGACAAGAAAAATGGGGTCCAAACTACTTGCAAACTTTTCAAATGCAGCCACTAAATGATCCCAAGAAGCAAAGTGATGGTCAGGGAAACCAACAAGCCATTTCCATGCCAATCCACAAAGTGATCTAATAAAGAACCTCATCCACATATCCTCATCCTCAAATTGGAACTTGTCCATGAAATCTGAAAATGGAAGAATATGTGCCTTCCCATCATAAACATCACACCCATAAAAAATTGGCATCTAATAATAGATCTTATTGGGCATAGACTGCTTCTCATAATTGACCCATGAAAGGTCCAACTATTTGTGTGTTTTCACTGGCAATGGGAGGAGGCCGAAAATACTAGCTACTAACAACAATAGGAAGGGCATTGGACTGCACCCTAGATTGGCGTAGCATGATTTGATATTCTATTTCTTTTTCTTACTGCAGCAAAGACTTGAGTAGTTGTTTTCCTTTTTCAATTTCATATTGCAGTCTAGCTGAATCATTTTGATTATGCAAGGGTGCTTGACATTTAGGTAGGGGAATGCAAGATGTAGGGCAATCTGAGTAATAGAATGAAGCATCATCATAAGAATCATAAGCATCTTCATCCTCATAACATCTAGGGCATGAGAGATAGGATGATATACAATAAGGATCTATCCTAGGCCCACTAGCATGACAAGAAGCCATGACTAAATTTTTTTATCATGTAGGGTAGCACAAGACGTAATAGAATAAATGCTTTTTTGTTTTGGAGGAAATTTGAATTGATTATAAAAGGAAACCATATGTACCTAAATTTTCCAGCTGCTACTGATAAACTTGGGGTGTTTGAATCACCAATAACACAACTAGATTATCAGTGAACAAACTTTTGTTCTTTGACAATAGAGTTGCCACCTCTTTCAAAGAGGAATTCCTTGAAGTGTGACTGGTCTTCAAGGCCACAAACTTATTCTAGGTTCAACTCACCAGCAAAGTCTTCATTTTCTTGGAACCCTCAAATTCTCCCTGGCAACGATGCCAAGATGTTGGTGTAAGTTGACGGGCTTCCAACTTCAACACACAACAAACACCCAATGGTTGTAAACTTCTTCAGTGACTGTGTTGCAAAGGTCTTTCAAAATTTAAACCAAGATATTACCTCCCCAACAATGGATCCAAAATGTTCACGTAAGTTGATGGGATGCCAAACTTACCCAAACAAAATGTGTAACTGCAAATCACTATTACAAGGGGCTGCAAATCTGAACCAAAGTATTACATCCTCGGTAATGGCACCAAAATGTTGGTTCCCAAAATTTTTGCAACCCAAAACCCTAAAACATTTCACAATCACCAAGGCCAGGGGTGTTGTCAAGGTGATTGAAAGAGATTTATCAATAGGTTAAAGGCAATTTTGGCCAACTCACAGGAGTAGGTAGGCTCCTTTACACTTCGAACTCATCTTAGACTCTGGAGGGATATTCCAAGGGGTATACATTAACATGTATTGACTTCAAACTAGATGAATAACTAAAAATAAATGGACAACCAAACCCAACTCATTATCTTGGTCCCAAAGACTGCCATTGAACCAAGAATAACTTGTTGTCACAAAACCCTTATATAGCTGATGCAAACTGTGTGGATGTACATGCACAAGAAAGTTGTTTTTCCCCTAAACCACTGGTAAATGTCTTTGTTTATTTAAAATATGAGAGGATGATAGGAATGGTTCTAGACCGGTGCCTACTCTATGAGCAACAAAGTCATAGTTCATCAAGAAAATAACAAACTGAAATCAAAAGGAATAATGAGCTATGTATTTGCATACACCATAGAATGAGGTCTTGAAATAGAACATACATAGTAATCCAAAACATAACTACATATACCCATATATAACTTGAGAGAGATTATTACAAAGCTTGCAATATTTTTAGAATGCCGCCACATTCATCTAACCCAATATTACATTTGTGCCATCAAACATGGAAAAGGAAAATACTCATCTGTAACTGAGAAATTCTCCTGGGTACATACCTAATGACCTAGAGACATTCTACAACAAGAACCATATACAATACTAACTCCTTTGACTTCACGAGCTTGCACTCCTCAATGAGCTGAATTGACATTTCAATGGTTGCCCTACAACTTCATACACCTGTAGCTATCTTCTGGAGACCACCCACCAAAAAATCAATCCATAATGCATCAAAAACATTTGCATGTGTTATGGAGTAAAAAGTATGCCTATGCATTTTTACCTCCTAGTTTAGCTCCTAGGTCCCCGTGTTTACACTTTACAAGCTTAATACTTATCCCGGTGCAATTTTCCCTGAAACCCATGTCAAATGGGACTTTGGGGCCCACTCTAAATGTTAATCAAGACCAAAAAGGTGCCTTGGGACATGGGCGTCCATGCCCAAGTCCAGGATGATTTATCAGGATCAAAATTTAAATGTGTTAGCATAGGACCCTTAAAGAGGTTTCCCTTTATCGACCTTTGCAATTTGAATTACAAATGTTAGCAAGAAAGCATATATAAGTGAGTGTATGTCTTCATTTTACACCTAGATGGATAATGCAAACTTGTGATATTGAGTTAAGGGATTTGAAGGCATTCATTGTGTTACAGAGAAGAATTGTGTTGTTATTGTGTTTGTTTGTTGCAGATTTGGCTTCATCAATCCATCTCCTCATGGTTTGAATGATCTTCTTCATAAGGGCTTCACCTCTAAGGTGACATCTATTTGTGTTTCAATCATTCTATTTCATCATTAGATTTGGCCTCTGTCCTCCTTGGGTAGGCACTCTATCTAACAACGGTGTTGGAAGACTTGAATGTCCTTCTGGGGCTTGACTGAGGAAAGCTCCTAAATACCACAACCCCCAAACCCCTCTCTTTGTGATTGCAGGTTATAGGTGCGGGATTTGGAGAAGTGTAGGTGCAGAGAAGCAATTCAGAGGATAGGGATTTAGGATCTAGAAGAAACTTAATGATATTTTACCCTACTAGACTAGGGTTCCTGCACCATATTCCTCCTGATAGGCTTGGCCCCAAACTCAGGATCTGGACATAGTCTAACACATATCTCTACTTTGGATCTATAGAAATTATGCCCCATTGGACGCGGGTGCCTACACCGTAATCCATAAAATTTCCATTTCCAAAAATTCAACTTCTGGTATGTTTTTGATCATCCCTAAGTATCTTCCTATATGGTTTCCTGCAACATTCTGTTTGTCTATACCCGATTCCATTATAATTAGGGTTTGAGGCTTATTCAATCTAGGGTTTGAAAAATCTCTTAATCTAATCAATCTCTTCATATCATTCCTGAGTACACCAACCTATAGCTGAGTCCTCATTCATCGATAGTGACTTGGCTCAGTTGTTGTCCTTGAGTGTTATTGTGAAAGGAGGGTTTGATTTGATAGATCTCAACTCTATCCACCATCTTCCCACTTTTCATACATAACATTTTGGTGAACCCATGTTTTTACTGAAATTGCATCTTTTTGAGTGTTTTAATTAGTCCTTGCATACCCTCATATAATATTTATCATCTTGCATTGAAAAATTTTGCACACATTTGAAAAAAATTGAAAAAAACAAGCATTTTAGGCTTGAATTAGGCATAGTTTTGCATTGCATATCATAATTTTTTTTTAATTTTCTAATATTTGCATCATATATAACCTTTATTATAGTAATTCATCATTAATTCATATCAAATCTTGCATTTAAAAGCTTCATTTGCTAGGGTTTTTCTTAAAAAGTTGTATTTTTCATATAACCTAGTCTTGGCAAAAGCTAGGGTTTGTAGTCAAATTTTCATTTTCAGATTTTGCTACTCCTTTTTAACATTCATTCAAATCTGATTTTGAAGTGTAGTGTTGGATCATAGTGCATACTTTTGCATCCTAGATTTGAAACTTTCACCTTTTACAATTACACATTGTGTATTTCAACACTAAGGGTTTTATACACTTTCTTCAAACTTCTTTAAGCAAGCTTTCAAATCATTCCTCTTGCCTTGTTGTGTAGCACTATTTCCCTCTTACTCACTTGGTTTGTTGTGAAATTTGTGTGTTTTCTCTCTCAAAATCTGATTTCTTCAAACAAGTGCTTTGGTGTGAAATAGTCTCACATACATGGTTTCTCATCACAACAAAAATACTATGGTCCCTCCTAGAGTTTACATGAAGAGGAAGACTCCCGAACCTAAATTAATCTTTACACCACATGATAGAACAATTGGAAGCATTGAGGGACCTATTTACATCACTGTACAGATAATAGGGAATCCTACAAGGGGAGCCCTTATTGATCCTAATTGCATAACTAATGTGGCTACTGAAGAGTTCCTCTATTCACATAATTTGATGCAAGAATCTTATGAACCCACAAATGTAATGATTAAAAAACATATTGGAGCTTTCCTCCCGGCCATAGGAAAGATTACTTTATTGATCAAAGTATTTGTTAAAGCTTTGGAACAATCATTCGACATCATCCCTACATCTGACCTCTTCTGTATAAAGTTAGGCCATCCACAACTCAAGACCATGAAAGTTGTCCCTTCCACAATTCATAAATGCCTAAAATTTTCTCACTGCAGAAGCATGCATACTATTCACCATAGTCAATGGCAACCCATGGTTACTCGGAAAAACATCAATCTCGATTACTTTTGGCCATGACCTACTGAACCTCTTGAACCATGACAAGATCAAACCTTCTTGGGATACCAACGATATACAGCAAAGTTGATAACAAAATTGGCTGGACCTCCTATAGAACAAATCATAAGTAAAGAGAAACCTAAATTAAAAGAAACCCCTAGACTGAGAGGTAAGGGAGTCTTTTCTGAGGTTCCTCCTCCATCATCCTTACAAGGATCAGAAGATGCCTGTAAAGAGAAAAACATTTCATCACAAAAGGTTAATTTAGTAGAAGCTTCCTTCTCTGAGATGTCAAAGATTGTGGAAACTCATGACAATACTTTTACAAAAATCACCAATAAAACATTAAGGAATAGACAAGCAAGAGAAAGAAGGAGTAGGAGACAAAACTTAGCTCGATAAGCTACACCTCAACAACAAAACATTCCACCAACAGATAATGAAACAAACAAAGAAGAGCTTAAGATTAAAGAGATTAAAGACAATGATAAAGGTTGGGCAATTGTACCTTATGTACCACTTTCCTCTTGCATTCAAGATTGGGAGGAAGATGATTTGCTCAATGACAACCACTAGTTCAATTGTTTAAATAGGTAAGTATTTCTAACCCTTATAGCCACCTTTGTCATAGAATATCTTTGTGCTTACGTGGCCTCCTCTTATGTGTTGTGTTCCCTCATGTTGTGTTATATGTTGTTTAGGTCTCCTAAGATGACCCTTGACACTCTTGTAAGGTCAAGGATACCAGGAGACCGCCCCTGTTGTGACCATTCTTCTATTTGTTTCTACATTCTTTTATCTTTCCTCTCCTTTATTTTATTGTTGTGTGTTGTGCCTTAGGGGTATAGCATTGCGGAAGATGTCTTGGAGGCATCCTCCTACATTGTGTTCCTTAAGCACTTGTTTCTCCTCTCTCATTTTTATTGTTTACATTCTTCAGTGATTCTACCTAGTTGGCGGATGATGAAAACAAACAAATAATGATAAAGACTGTGTGTCCCTTCAGCAAGAAAACAAAAATAGATCCAATCCATATATGAAGATGGGGTTGATATATATAAATCCGACACTTGACTAGTAGAATCACTCTGTGTGATATATCATGTTGTCATATCTCTTGTAACAAACATTTCCAATATTCCCAATCTGCTCCATGCACCTTGGATGGTTTTGTATGTCACCTTGTTGTTACACTCGGTTCTGAGATACCTGCAGTATAAGCCCAACGGCTATACTCGGTTCCACACCTGCAAGTGTAGCCTTGGTCCTTAATGTGATCTAATATTAGATTTATGCATAGCTTTCATGATTTGATTTGGTTAATATCTTAGAGTAAGATGTTCTAACCTTATCTCTTGTTTTTTATCTTAGCAAATATCAATGTGATTGTGGAAATATTCGACGATCATGGCACATGTCACCTTTGGGGGCATGGGATTTGTGAGAGTCCTTGTTCCTTTGCATGTTTTCACTCTACCTTTATGTGATTGATATTGGAAATTGGTATCAACCACCTTAAGGTGGGGACATATATAATGGTATCTGTCTGATTATTTTAACACTAACAAAGTGTGTTTGAAAGCCCTCATCATGAGGCAGGATGGTGTATCTCTTGAGCTAGTACATATCCTTTTAAAGCAAGAAAGCCCTCATCGTGAGGTAGGATTACGTATCTCTAGAGCTAGTGTGTATCCTTTTATATAAAGCCCTTCTGCAGAAGGCGGGATGGTGTATCTCTTGAGCTAGTGCACATCCTTTTATGCAAAGTCCTCTATGGAGGTGGGGCTGGATCTTGAGTCATCTACCATTAAGTGTGTCTTTGGTGGTTGTGGTAGTGTAGCTCAACCATCAGGTGTGTTTGGCATGTTTTAGATGGTGGAACTTAGTAATAAGCTCCTTCCCATTGCTCATGTTTTCCATGTATAAGACGTATAGTGTGTCTATGGCATACTATGTGGCACTCATGTATTTTGTGTGTCTTCCTTATGTGTTTGTTGTGTCTTCCCCAAGTGTGGTCTAAAGGCATGTAGCGATGAGCTCCCTCCACATTTGGGTTTTTGTTTGGTGTGTCTTCCCCTGGTGTGGTCTAAAGACGTGTAACGATGAGCTCTCTCCATGTTTTGGGTTTTGTTTTGCGTGTTTTTTGTGGTCTAAAGACGCGTACTAATGAGCTCCTTTCACCCCCTATTTTAGGATTTGTTTTAGTTGTTAAATCAATGTATTGTGTGACTGCTCTCATCTCTAAGTATTATGTGACTACTCTCATTTCTTCTTCGTGTATTGCATGCTTCTTACTATCTTCCTTGTGTCTTGTGTGTCTTCCATGTGTTTTCTAGTGCTTTCCTAAGATTGAGGGCTAGAAATAGTTCTCCAACCTTTGGGTATGCCTTAGCTCTATGTGCTTGGCATGTTTTATGTGTTTGATGTGCTTCGACCATACTTTAATGCGTGCATGGAATTGTAAGATCATACATACATTAAAGTGGTGGCTAAATGTTATGGAGTAAAAAGTACCCCTATGCCTTTTTACCTCCTAGTTTAGCTCCTAGGTCCCCGTGTTTACACTTTACAAGCTTAATACTTATCTTAGAGAAATTTCCCCCAAAACCCATGTCAGTGGGACTTAGGGGCCCACTCTAATTGTTAATCAAGACCAAAAATGTGCCTTGGGACTTGGGTGCCTGCACCCAAATATAGGCTATTTTTGGGGATCAAGATTTAAATCTGTCAGCATGGGACCTTTAAAAAGGTTTCCCTCTATCGACCTTTACAATTTGAATTACAAATGTTAGCGGGAAAGAATATATAAGTGAGTGTATGTCTTCATTTTACACCTAGATGGATAATGCAAACTTGTGATATTGAGCTAAGGGATTTCAAGGCATTCATTGTGTTGTAGAGCAGAATTGTGTTGTTATTGTGTTTGTTTGTTGTATATTTGGATTCATCAATCTATATCCTCATTATTTGAAGGATCTTCATCTCCGTGAGTGCTTCACCTCTAAGGTGACATCTATTTGTGTTTCAATCATTCTATTTAATCATTAGATTTGGCCTCTACCCTCCTTGGGCACACACTCTATTTAACAACGGTGTTGGAAGACTTGAATGTCCTTCTAGGGCTTAATCGAGGTAAGATCCTAAACACCACAACCCCCAAACCCCTCTCTTTGTGATTGCGGGTTACAGGTGCAGGATTTGGAGAAGTTTAGGTGCAGAGAAGCAATTTGGAGGATAAGGATTTAGGATCTGGAAGAAACTTGCTGATATTTTACCCTATTGGACTAGGGTGCCCACACAATAGTCCTCCCAATAGGCTTAGCCTTGAAATTAGGATCTGGACACGATTTAACACATCTGTCTACTCTGGATCTACATAAATTATGCCCCATTGGACGTAGATGCCCGCACCGTAGTCCACAAAATTTTTGTTTATGAAAAATTCAACTTCTGGTATGTTTTTGATCATCCCTGAGTATCTTCTTGTACAATTTCCTATAGCATTCTCTTCATTTGTACCTGATTTCATTATAATTAGGGTTTGAGGCTTATTTGATCTAGGGTTTGACAAATCTCTCAATCTAATCAATCTTTCCATATCATTCCTGAGTACACCAACCTGTAGCTAAGCCTTCATTCATTAGTAGTGACTTGTCTCAGTTGTTGTCCTTGAGTGTTATTGTGAAAGGAGGGTTTGATTTGATAGATCTCAAATCTATGCACCATCTTCCCACTTTTCATACATAACATAATATATAGAAATTTAGCTCACTGCACAATTCAAAGTGTTGCACTATGTCATTGAGTACACCCATCCTGCATTAAATAGGGCCCATGAACCTATTAGAAAATTTGTCAAATTAGAAGGAATGCCCATTACCTGACAACTTTGAAAATGGAAAAAGAAGTCTGCCCACACTCTTTGTGTACCTAGAGCAATAATGAGGGAAGGATGAATTTATGTTTTGGTATCTACAAATCCATTTGATCTATTTTATCCTTTATTTGTTTACTGACACATTGAATATTTTCACTGTGTCAACTACCTGGAGAACCTTGGCCTGCAACACATTAATGTTGAGTACAATTCTGCAAGTTTCATCCTGTAATCATGGCGCAAGTTTAGGAAATCGCCTCCCAAAGATTTTACAACACTTTAAAAGTGTTGTCCAATTTTCACTTATAGGTCTCCTTGAATTTGGTTGTACCTAAAGAATTCAAAAATCTTTGAGCTTGAGCTTCATCATCATCTCTATTGAGCCATCTGAATCTAGATTTTACCTCTGTGTGTGTTGAGTATCGTATTTTCACCTTTGTTGGAAAATCTGGTCAGCAAAAATCTTAGTTGGTAAATTGTTAAGTTCATGAACTCATCCTCCCTCTGACAAAGGCTCCTTTTGAACTTTCTCCTCACTTATTCACTTTATCATGAATTCTCCCTTTTACAAACTGAGCAAAAAACCTCCCTTTTCCTTTTGGCACTTAGTCTTCATCTTGGGCTCCCTTTTTGCCTTATCGGCAAATTGTCTTCTTGGTGAACCATTCATTTCATCACTTCACTCTTGTTTCTTCTCTTTATCCTTTCCTTCATCAGTATTTTTCCCTATCGGATAACCTTCTTATTAGTGAACCTAAAGGTTCACAAACCTCCACTTTTGTCGATGAAGCCACTCCTTTTTCTTCCTTTGCCATTTCCTTGTCTATCGGCAAATTTATCTACCGACGAACTTATTTTGACGCTTCCTTATTTTGGCGAACTCATGAACTTAGTGTTGAACACACAAAGATAATGAAAGGGGGGTGAATCAATATCTAAACAATCTTCAATTCATACAACTTTAACTTATCCGAAGCAAATTAAAACTTAAACATCACAACATTAACATGAACATGAAAAATTAACACAATACACATAACACTAGATATATGTGGAAAACCCTAGAAGGGAAAAACCACATTGAGGATTAACTCACAATATATGAAGCTCAAATAACAACTTTGTTTTAGGGCTACAACCCAAGGAAGCTTCTAGTCCTTGAAGAACTTTGATTTAGGTTCACTCCCAAGGAAGCTTCTACTCCCTGAAGACTTTGTTTTAGGGTCACTCCCAAGGAAGCTACTACTCCCTGAATTGAGAACACACTTACAAAAGATTACAATATGACAATCTTTCTACTGTCTGAAAACTGACATTGAAACTCACACCTTTGATGATTGCACTTCTATCTCTTCACACTTTCTTCTGATGATATATCAGTTAAGCACACTCTATACTTGATCATTGTCACATATAAGTCTTCAAGATGAATCTGGATAGCATCAACAACTTCTACTCTTTCTCCTTCAGTCGCACATCAACAATGCATTCATTCTACCCTTTTATCTGCTTGCAAACTTTTTACTCAACTGGGAATCACACTTCTCCTCACTTAATTTGATTCACTATTTATAAATGATATTACATTGATTACATTGATTACATTGCTTGTTGGCCAAATACAACATAAAAAATACATTTACAAGTCGGCCAAACAACACACAATATGATACGTGTAGAAGATAGGTCCTAAGTGAAACTACATGTTACACCAACAAGATATCCATGCCTTGAAGATCCTAACATTTGCTTAATTAGGTCCCATACATCATTCACAGCTTCAAACACTAAGGAAATACATCTGCATACTCCACTCATTTGGAAATAGGACAACTTTAAGTAAAACACATGAAGACTTGAAGTATAACGACGACATCAACTTGAAAAACCTTATGTGGTACTAGAAACAAGAAAGGTCTTCATGAAAATTTTCTAGATGAGTCCACATGACTCATACAACATCCCCAAACAATCCTTTGCCACCACACATCAAAAAATTATGCCGCACAACTTCAATCATTAACTCTGAGAACAATCTGTCATCTGGAACACACTGCAACCTGCTGTCATTTGAAAAACTAAGCCACGGACCACCAAGAACCTTGAAACTACAAGGATACATGTAATACACATCCATAAACATGTCCTCAAAACCATAAGGGCACTCATTCATTTCCAGAGGAATGCAGAGCATTCCAATAGGCCTTCAACACTAGCTTACTCTACTAGAACACATGCCAGTACTCTATCATGCATAACTTTCACAGCGGAAAGATAAATGATCTAAAAACTTAGAATTATCAGCTCACTGCATCTTGAACACCATTCCAGAACTGCATGGCCATATCTACAAATGCAAAGTAATGCGGTGCATTCTATTGGCCTACATAGAACACCTTCACAGAGACAACATTATCTTTAAGCAATCAACAACAAAACACTCTTCTGGTAATGCAATCATCATGGAATTTAGATTATACATATTTTAGGCCATCAATAGCATCACCAATACCTCTGATCATCTTCATGCTTCTAATTCCCATAATAATATGAACTATATCTTCTCCTTTCTCTTGTTGGATGGGACATGACATCCAACCATGAACTATATCATCTTCTCTTGTTGGATGGGACATGGCATCCAACCATGAACTATATCATCTTCTCTTGTTGGATGGGACATGACATCCAACCATGAACTATATCTTCTTCTCTTGTTGGATGGGACATGACATCCAACCATGAACACCATCACACAACCATGATAGTATTGACATTAATGACAATGTAGTGACAGTGTTGACATCAATGACAACCCTAGGAACCATATGTGTAACAATCTCCCCCTTTGTCATTGATGTCAAAACATCTTTGCTTCTCTCCCCCTTTGAGATCAAGGACAAAGGGAAACCACTATCTACTCATTAGAGATCATATACTTGCATATTCTTTCTTAGGGAATGACTTCTTGTAGCAAACAAAGTCTCCCTCACATCAGTGACCACTACCTGCTCCCCCTGAGAGGTAGCCACCATAAGTCTAGAAACAAGATATAACTTGAACCCCCCTGGATAGATGCACCATTATGCATCTAGAAAGAAGGAGGGGCAATTAGCCCTAACCTCTGCCAAAGATCCTCAAAAGTATCCTTTTCAAGTGTCTTTGTAAAAATATCTGCTATTTGATCCTTTGTTGGAACATATTCCAACTTCACTTCCTTATCTGCAACCTTCTCTCTCAAAAAGTGATACCTGATTGCTATATTCTTGGTTCTAGAATGCATCACTGGATTCTTGGAAATATTGATAGCACTTGTATTGTCACACAAGATAGGAATAGGCTCATCAACAATACCTTGATGTCCTTCAGGGTTTGCTTCATCCACAACACTTGTGTACAGTAGGATGTTGCTACTTGATGTACTCTGCCTCTGCATTGGATAGGGACACTAAATCTTACTTCTTTCTCTGCCATGAAACTAATCTACTTCCTAAAAAGAAAGCACCACCACTTGTACTTCTTCTATCATCAACACAACCAGCCCAGTCAGCATTAGTGTAAGAACTTAAATCAAAGTCATTACCTCTTGGATACCATAGGCCATAGTCTGGAGTTCCTTTCAAGTACCTGAATATCCTTTTCACTACCTTCTCATGTGTTTTCTTTGGATTGGCTTGATATCTGGCAACCACACATACTGCATGCATAATATCAGGTCTAAAAAAATCAAGTATAGTAGTGCACCAATCATAGATCTATAGACAATCCGATCCACCTTTGAAGACTCATCATATATGCTCAAGTGACATCTAGTGACCATGGGAGTACTCACTAGTTTTGAATCCTCCATACCAAACTTCTTCAACAACTCTTTGACATACTTAGCTTGAGAAATAAATATACCACCATCTAGATGAGAAATTTGAAGTCCAAGGAAGAAAGACATTTCACCAATCATAGACATCTCAAACTCTTTTTGCATCTCCTTTGTAAACCTCTTACACATACCATCATATTCTCCGCCAAACAGGATGCCATGAACATATACTGCAACAATCAATATCATGTCTCCTTCTTCCTTGATGTAAAGATTGCTATATGTAGTACCTTTCTTGAATCCCTATTGAAATAAGTACTTGTCCAACCTAGCATACCAAGCTCTAGGTGCTTGCTTAAGACCATACATAGTCTTCTTGAGTCTACACACCATGTCCAGATCTTTTGATATCTGGAAACCATCTAGTTGTTCAATATAAACCTCTTCCTCTAGGTCACCATTCAAAAATGCTGACTTGACATCCATTTGATATACCTTGAATTTCTTATGAGTAGTAAGAGTAAGGAACATTCTAATTGCCTCCATCCTTGCTATCGGAGCAAAGGTCTCCTCAAAATCAATACCTTCAATTTGTGTGTATCCCTTGCTGACTAGTCTTGCCTTGTTCCTTACAACTTCACCTTCTTCATTTAGTTTGTTCCAGAACACCCATTTTGTTCCTATAACTTTCTTATTTTTTGGTCTGGGAACCAATTCCCATGTTTGATTCTTCTCAATCTAACCCAATTCTTCTTCCATGAATTTTATGCACCCATCATCTTTACTAGCATTAGCAAAGTTTTTGGGTTCCACCTTTGATAACAAACACAAGTTTACTTGCTCATGTGTCTTAGCAAGTCTTCTCCTTGTCTACACACCTTCATCCTTATCTCCAATGATCTGATCTACTAAATGGTTCTTCTGAACATACTTTGTTGGAGTCTTAGGCATCTGCTCTGGTTCTTGTTCCTTTTCTTCTTTCACTTCTTCTTCCTCATCTACAATGCATGCAAAGATATCAGATTCACAGTCCTCTAATTCATGTGAGATCTGATACAGGTCTTCATCTACCTTGACATTTGTGCTTTTAATCATCTTCCCTAACCTTTTGTTGTAGCATCTATAAGCCTTGCTTCTAGTTGAGTAGCCAAGAAAGATTTCTTCATCACTTCTTGAATTAAAATTTCCTAGGTCTTCTTGATCTCTTCTGATATAGCATTTGCTACCAATGATCCTAAAGTATCTGATTGTGGGAGGTCTTCCATACCTTAGCTCATAAGGGGTCTTAGTGCTATTGACCATTAGTTTCACTCTTTTAATTAGATAGACAACAATATGAACTGCATCCTTCCAGTACATATCAGGCAGATCTGCATCTTTCAACATTGCCCTAGACATCTCTTGCATAGTCCTATTCTTTCATTCCACTACCCCATTTTGTTGAGGGGTTCTAGGAGCTGACAAATGTCTCCTAATACCATTATCTTCACAAAAATTCTCAAATTCATTTGAAGTAAACTCACCTCCTCTATCAGACCTCAAACATTTAATATTGGCATCAACTTCATTCTCAACCATAGCTTTGAACACTTTAAATTTATCAAAGGCATATATTTTTTCTCTTAAGAAAGTAACCCAAGTCATTCTAGAATAATCATCAATAAGAAACATGAAATACCTCTCACCTTGTTGACTCTTTACTCTAATAGGGCCACATAGATCAGTGTGAATCAACTCCAATGGTTCTGAAGAAGAATACTCCTTTCTTTTGAAGTTTGACTTTGTTTGCTTTCCCATTTGACATTCCCTGCATATTGCATTTGTAGGCTTGATTATCTTAGGCATATTTCTCACTGCATGAGTAGAACTCATCTGTACCATATTGTCAAAATTGTTATATCCCATTCTCTTGTGCCATAGCCACAACTCACTAGATTGAGCTAGCAAACATGTTCTTCTATTTACCTCCTTTAGATGATAGATGTCACCATATGTCTTGATACCTTTTGCAACTAGTTTTCTGGACCCTGCCTTCCTGATTTCACAACCATTGGTATGAAAGGTGAGATTATACCCCTTGCTACACATCTAACTAACACTGAGAAGATTGTGTTTTAATCCTTTGACATAGAGGACATCCTTAGTCCTATTCTTCACATCAATAGTTATAGCACCTTTTCCACAGATTTGTGTTGACTTATCACCTCCAAACTGGACAACACCACCATCCAGCTTCTCAAGGATGATAAACTTCTCCTTGTCACTAGTCATATGATTTGATCATCCACTGTCAATTACCCAAGCCTTGTACTACAACAAAACAGGCCATTAGCGCCTAAAATAGCACCAAATTTTAGTGTAATTGAGTTCAAAAATTGGACAATTTTCTCGGCGTAAAACTCGGCACAACTTTGCATTCTTACTTCAGTACCAGATTTAGCACCGACTTTTGCGCCATAATTAGCACCATATTTAGAGCTGACTTTAGCACCGAAAAGTAATAACCAGATTTGGCGTTGGATTTAGTGCCATATTTGACATCCAATTTGGCTTCTGATTTTGCCTCTGGTTTGGCTTCCAGGTTTGCTTCTTGTTTTGCTTCCATTTTTGCTTCTAGTGTTGCTTCCGATTTTGCTTCCAATTTAGCACTAGATTTGGCACCCAATTTGGCTTCCAATTTTGCTTCTGATTTTTCTTCTGGTTTTGCTTCCAGGTTTGCTTCTGGTTTTGCTTCCAGGTTTGCTTCCAGTTTTGCATCAGGTTTTGCTTCCAGGTTTGCTTCTAGTTTTGCTTCCAATTTCGCTTCCCATTTTGCTTCCAGATTTGCTTCCAATTTAGCACTCAGATTTGGCACCCAATTTGGATTCCAATTTGGCTTTTGATTTTGCTTCTTGTGTTGCTTCCAAGTTTGCTTCCAGTTTTGCTTCTAGTTTTGCTTCAATTTTTGCTTCCAGTTTTGCTTCCCATTTTCCTTCCAGATTTGCTTCCAATTTAGCGTTGGATTTGGCTTTCACTTTGGCTTCCAATTTTGCTTCTTGTTTGGCTTCTTGTGCTTCTTCCAATTTTGCTTCCAGTTTGGCTTCCAAGTTTGCTTCCAATGTTGCTTCCAATTTTGCTTCCAGGTTTGCTTCTAGATTTGCTTCCATTTTTTCTTCCAAGTTTGCTTCAAATTTAGTGCCGGATTTGGCACCCAATTTAGCTTCCAATTTTGCTTCCATGTCTGCTCCCATTTTTTCTTCTATTTTTTCTCTCAGTCGTGCTTCGTATTTTGCTTCTTATATGGCATCTAAAATAGCTTCTTTTTTGGCTTCCTAATTGACACCAAGTTTTGCTTCCATTATAACCTCCTTTGTTGATTTAGGTTTTGCTTCCAATTTAACAAGATAATTATATAAAAAATAAGATAATTATTATAAAATAACAAGATAATTATTATAACATGATCATCATCTATAATTAAAACAATTGAGTCAAATATCTATAATTTAATTGAATTTTACAACATCCATCCTACAGTAAATTAAAATCATCTTATGTAATAAATATCCATCCAAAAATCATTGACCACTTTCAATATATATAAATTGACAAGTCAATACTGATAAGATCATCATCATATATAACTAAAACAAGTGAAAGTCAAATATGCCAGTAGATTAATAACATGTCAAAATGATACATGTCCAACATTTGACATAAGTCAAAATGATACATGTACAAATGATATAAGTAAAAATGATAAATTATGTAACTCAAAATGATACAAGTCAAGATGATACATGTCCAAATGATACAATTCAAATTGATACATGTGAAAATGATACAACTCAATAATATGGTATTGCAGGCCATGAAAATGATACATATGATAGTAACCATGAAAAGAGGCATCATAACGATATATCAACAATGATCCATGATGCAGTCTATATGATCATGAATGTCACTAGCTACTACTAGCAACTACCTCATCATCATCATCACCATCATGATCATCATCATCATGATCATCATCGCTGTCATCATCATCGTCATTGGCCTCATTGTCTTCTATATCTACATCATTATCATCCTCTGCCATGTGATCTGTACCAGAACCAATATAAACTAGATCTATATGAGCAGGATCATCTTCATCTTCTGGAAGACCCGTGTTCTGCAAAAAAAAACATTTAAAATTAAAAGTTATTATTTATTTCATGTAATAATTTATTTTTCTATTATATATCTAATATTCCAACATCTGAAATGAAACCATAATCATATTACATCATATCAAAGTGCACATACCATAATAAAATTTCAAAAAAGTTATAGCTAATATGTCATTCCAATGATGTAAAACATGCAACAATTCTAATAAACGTTACTAAAGATCATAAAAAAATTTGTTATACAATTTAACTATCAATTGTAAATTCTATTACATAACCTTAAGTGCCACAAATTGCATGGTCAATGTATGTTCTTTTTCAATATTAATCTAATAACCTACATTAGACAGAAACATTAAAGAGTTTTTAAGTAGCAGTTAATTAAATTCTCTTACATGTCATTAATGAATGCACAGTTTTTTTCAATAATTATCTTAAGGTTCATGAGTAACCTTAAGAGAAAGGTCTAATAGTTGTTCCATGGGGCATGTTTAACAAACCAAATGCAATTGCCAACTTCTCACCATGGTGGCAAAGAAATAATTCTTTTTCCCATCCTTCCACAACATTAAGTAAATTCTTGAATCTAAAAAATACCTTGCCTCCTTCATCTTCCAAGCCAATTTCTCCAACTTTGCATAGGTCTCCTTTGTCTATGGATGTGATTTGTCTCCTACACAAAAAAGCATGTACCATTTTATGCCCTTCAATCCAACTGCATCCGAGCATTTTTTTAATTCCTCTATCTTTCATCAATCTCCTTACCTCACCACACTTGCCCACTTGTGGATAGATGTTTGAGAGAAGAACATAAGTTGTACAACATTTTTAGGATCCAAATCAAAAAGTAGTATTGCTGTAAATACTCCTAAGCCTATATTCGTATGTGATCTATAGGCATCAAGAAAACACATGCATACAACCAGCACAGATTTAACAGGTATCTCAATGATAAAGTTTAGGGTGTCTTCAAGATAGCCAACAACGGCAAGGAGGTTAATCATGCACGTAAATAGAGAGGCCCTAGTTAGCAGGTTGTATGGGGAGAAGGATGCTGCTCATTTTCAAGAATCCTAAGTCTCATTGCTATATATGTTGCTTAAAGAAGGGCCAATTTTAAACTAGGTAGTTGTTTTGTCACTCACTTTGTGCAATGAAATGACAAGAGTCGAGTCTCCTTATATCACTATAGATTTGTATACATCAACCTCCAATACAATAACACCATACAATGCACACTTAACTTTATGGTACCTTAGCCCAGACATGATGCTATAGAAATCTAAAGGTACCTCCTACTAAAGATTTCATGCCATAGACCAGATACCATTGTACAGTATATATCACATCTACAGTAACATTTTCCTTCCAAATGTAGGGTTACAGTCTATGATTAACATGCATAGACCTTTCTAGTGTTTACAAGATAATTCCTTAGTCAACACCAAACTAGTGTCCACAAGATGTTTCCATAGTTAAAATAAGAAATTAATGCTACATTACAAATAATAAGCAACCCTTCGAAGAGCTTAAAGTTTCCATTTACATCCATGCACAATAACTTAATCAACCCTTAGGATTTTATGGACAATGAAACATAAGGTCCTATATTCCATTTATGAGTCCTCTATCCAAATGATGCAGTGATCACAAGTACATAATATCTACTATTCCATGGGTGGTGCTCAGACATTCAAACAGGGAAGTCCATACTAAGATAAATTTGTTCACAAACAGTCTCTAATTTAATAAATACTAGTTTGAAATCACATTTCTAAGTTAGTGCAAGTCATTACAATTAACTCAAAGGTCATTCTCATCAAACGAATGCCTTCACAATAGACTGTTCTAGTTACAAGTACAATACAACTATAGCAATGTTACACAACTATATGCAATTGACAAAACCCATTCTTTCCAAGAGTCAACTAGTAATCAAATACAATCATGTAGTGTTGTTTCAATATTGTATTTGATTGTGGCTTCAGTAATGTAAACCTCATAACCTTGGAGGGAGTGTTGGGGGGCAAGTTGACCTGAACCAAGGATCCAAAACCATCCCAAAAGCCCACCTAGGAGTGGCATTATTAATCCAAAGAAGACCTCGCATCCACAATTGAGAGAGTGGACATTTATAGGTGAAATACCAACACCATTAGGGTTTACAACCATGTCACAAAAGATAACCATGAACTAGGCCAGGTTTCCTCAAGACTCATGGTATGTTGCAATGATAGCATTCTAGCAATTCTAGCCAGGGTTTGAAACTCCACCTCAAACTATGACCAAATTAATGTAGCTTCCTTCATGATAGAAATCCAAAACACAATAACCAACAGTTTGCCATAGTTCGTAAGTCCCATGATCTTAAGTCTGAACTCTCACAGTTAACAATATTTTCCTCATCCAAACCCTTTAGCATAGGCTTTCACAAGACCACATACAGTTACACAAGTTAAAAGGAATGTTTCACCAAAATGGTCAGTGTAATTTTACAAAAATGGATGACAAGGAGCTTTACTTCAAAGAAAGGTTAGCTTAGTTGAAGAAGACCAGTTGTCAATTTGAATCTTAGTCTCCAACCCAAACAACAAGACACTCAGCCAACATGATGAGCACACCCAAAGTCTCCCTTCCTCTAAATCACTTATAGTCCAACCATCTCAACAAAAAAAGTGCATATTAAAATTTAAATGTCCACTATTATATTTCAAAGGTTTGAAATATAACCAACAATGTAACTGTAATGCATGCCCCCCTTTAAGTCTTATAATAAAAAGGTTAGGAAACAAAGACTTGAGATAAACCCTTTGGTCTGTTCACTTAGGAGACCACCTAAAAACTCAATGATAACTACACCCACATGATCAACAAGAATGACAAGCGACATATGAATAACAATCCACTTGAGTCAAAAAGACAAGAAGACCAATAGAAACCAAACACAACAAACATAGTACAACTGTAACTATTTGTCTCAAGTATCACTCTATAACGTCTTCAAAGATTATTGAAACTCAACACAAGAAATGCAAATTGACATATTAACACAACAATATCCAACTAAGTTATTGAAAATCAACTATTGATACCTTGTTCTCCATCTAGATTACAAAATTGGTCCACTTTTTGCTTTGTAACATTTCCTTTTCAAATTGCGTTGGTTGTTGGCCATATTTCTCCTCCTATCAAAACATGGCACATGGACTAGTTAAACTAATTAATATGCAATCATTTACTTTTTCCTAGGAAAGAAAAAAACATATCATTTAACATATTAAATATACTTACAAATGTATAGATCAAGGCCTGTAAACCTTTCTGGCCACTGTGATGAGTGACACGAAGTTTGTCAAGCCTAGCCTTGGAGACCTTGTCTTGAAACATATACTAATTCAATTTAATTATGCACAAATAAAATTTAAAAATTGTTTAATAAGTTTGATATAATCTTATGAGAAAATTCAAATACCCGCGTACTCTCCTCATTGGACTTCCTCCATGCATCGGACTTCTCATATGCTTTTACAAGCTCTTTCCATACTTTGAGACTTACATCAATTGGCCTTTTTTGAGCCTTTGCTCGGGAGGGATTTTTTTATCTTTTTTGTTTGGTTGCACTGAAATCTCTTGCAGTTTTGAGACATTCATAGCTTTATTTTCTTTACAGACCAACTTGTGCCAAATTCAGTCTCCATGTCTTGGATAACTACTTTTTGCAGGTGCATGGGTATCTTTGAGAATGGCAATTGTAGATGGTCTTTGAACTGTTGAAGGCATGATTCCTTCAACCTATTCACAAACATTTTTCCAGCATCTATCATTCAGACTTCCCCTGAAACCACATCGTATTCTATCTTGGTATCGTAGATACCAATGCAAGATGCAAAACATGGCGTGGTGGTCGAAGAAGTCTGTGTCCCAGGAGTGGCTGGGACATTGGAAGCCTCTACTCCCCGTTCCACATTCTTAGAGGTTACTGTTATTGATTTCCTCCTAGATCTTTTGCCTGATCCATGACTGGTTGGGGAATCAATTGATTCCCTTTGACACTGTTGATTTGGTTGCAATGTTTCAGCGGCTTTACTAGATCATTTTTCTATGTATCTGGCAAGAATTGTCAAGTCAACACCATCCAATTTGTTCACTGCCTCTACCCCCAATATGGAAGCCAATGCCTCTTTATCTTTGTCAGTATCATGTACCTATATATATATATAAAATAAAATTCTTCTTTTAAATTTAGAAATAGAAAACTAAATACTAAAAATAAAAAAAACAATGGAAACATTTACAAATCTTTAAATTGACAGTGAATTACCTGTTTGTGGGAAGAGTTTGCTCCGTTCCCTCTATTGCTTGACATTTTGAGGTGACTTAGGGCAAATTATTTTCATCCAGTCTATAGAGGCAATCGTAGCCAGGTATGAATTAAAAGCGTGCTTGACCAATCGTAGCCAAAAACAAATATGTAGCCAAAAACAAATCTTAACAGTTTGTATTTTGGGTATGATGTACAAAGAGACCTTATTCGACAGGCCTTCCAAAAATGGTAAATGCAAGTTATACTGCAAGCAAGGATAATTAACAACATTACTACTCAAATTTACCCTAAAGCATGAGTACAACATCTTAGAAAAACTTTCTTTGAGCTCAAAATTATATCAAAATTGATAAAAACCTAGGTCAAGAGTTAATTGCTCAGCAATTGGAACTTACTTGCTAAAAGGCAGACGAACAAGCTTGATTGAATGGCTGATGTAGCTAGAAACCCCAAATTTAGTAGCTAGGTAAATCAATTTTTTTTATCTTCTGGATGTCTAGAACCAAAAATAAATAAAATACAAATTCACGGATCCATTGTAGAAACTTTTCAGTAACTTCCATTTTTGACCTAATAAAGTTGTTGCTTCGTAGCCTACAATTCTTAGCAGGAAACCTAAAATAGAGGCAGAGTACATTGTGTTGTGGGCTTAAATGTATTAACTTATTTGTGTTTTTTTTTGTGTGGTATGTTTTAACGCTGGTGTGAATTTTAAATTTTTTTTTTGGATTCATTAGTTGGCACTAAAGTCGGCATCTCTAACGTCGACTTTTGTGCCAACTTTCAGCCCTAAATGTAATCTCTTTGGGACACCAAAACTAGCACGAAGTGCACCTAATTTAGCACCATCATCATCCATCTTCTAAGCAAACATCTCCATTGCACCCTACACCACCTCCGCATCACAAGCTTCAACATTTATGGGGATGTGTACAACCATTGGTTATGGTTCCCTTCCATTCCACAATAAATCTACCATCATTCATCCACTATCCTACATACCCTCCACATACCATCCCTATGGTCCATGCTTTGGCATAAGTTTGACATAATCCACATCATAATCCACTATTTTCCCTACATAATCCACTTTTCTCCCCTCTATAATCCACGTCATAATCCACTATCTGCCTAATCCATTTACCTTCTATGTATCCCTTACCAACATCAATGAGGGCACTCGACATGGTCCATGTGCAAGGACATCATTCTCTAATGGGACTATAACCTTTCATTGCAGCGTAACGCAACCTTCAACCCTCAACCCTAAAAACTATACCTTAAACCCTAATCCCTCCACCCTAAACCCTAATCCCTCAACCGTAAACGCTATCCCTAAAGCTTGAAGCTCAACCCTTAAACCTTAAACCCTAAACCCTATCCCTAAACCCTCAACCCTAAACACTATACCTTAAACTCTAATCCCTCAACACTAAACCCTAAACCCTAAACCCTAAACACTATACCTTAAACTCTAATCCCTCAACACTAAACCCTAAACCCTCAACCCTAAACACTATACCTTAAACTCTAATCCCTCAACACTAAACCCTAATCCCTCAACCCTAAACCCTAATCCCTTATTGTTAAACCTTAAACCCTATCCCTAAAGCCTCAACCCTCAACACTTGAAGGATAAATCCTAAACCCTATCCCTAAACCCTCAACCCTAAACCCTAAACCCCAAACCCTCAACCCTCAACACTATACCTTAAACCCTAATCCCTCAACCCTCAACCCTCAACCCTAATCTTAAAGCTAAACTTAAAGATTCCACTCATTCCACCATCCTCAAGGGATCCAGAAATGCAAAATTAGATGCCTCTACTGATAAATCCAAACATCCTAAGGGTCCTCATGCCTTAGGACATAAAAACAAAGAGTCAAAGAAAAATCAATCCAAAAAGTTATCCAAGCCCATACCTCCACAAACAAAGTCCAAAACCAAAATGGTATGGGTACCTAAGCAACATTAAATCAAGTTAAATGAGGCATCTACCTCTAAAAAATCCCAACCATCTACTCCCATCTCAAATTCCCATTCTACTCAAAAGTGTCAAAACATTCCATCCCACAAGAAAAATAGTAGTAATATAATGCCTAAGTCTATGTGGGTTCCTAAAGCCCTTCATCATCCATCTCCTAAGAAAACATCTCCATTGCACACTACACCACCTCTACATCACAATCTTCAATGTTTATGGGGATGTGTGCAACCATTGGTTATTGTTCCCTTCCATTCTGTAATAAATCTACCATCATTCATCCAGTATCCTACATACCCTCCACATACCATCCCTATGGTCCATGCTTTGGCATAAGTCTGACATAATCCACATCATAATCCACTATTTTCCCTACATAATCCACTTTTCTCCCCTCTATAATCCACGTCATAATCCACTATCTACCTAATCCATTTGCCTTCCATGTATCCCATACCAACATCGATGAGGGCACTCAACATGGTCCATGTGCGAGGACATCATTTTCTAATGGGATTATAACCTTTCATTGTAGCGTAACTCAACCTTCAACCCTCAACCCTCAACCCTAAAAACTATACCTTAAACCCTAATCCCTCCACCCTAAAACCTAATCCCTCAACTATAAACGCTATCCCTAAAGCCTGAAGCCTCAACCCTTAAACCTTAAACCCTAAACCCTATCCCTAAACCCTCAACCCTAAACACTATACCTTAAACTCTAATCCCTCAACACTAAACCCTAAACCCTCAACCCTAAACACTATACCTTAAACTCTAATCCCTCAACACTAAACCCTAAACCCTCAATCCTAAACACTATACCTTAAACTCTAATACCTCAACACTAAACCCTAATCCCTAAACCCTAAACCCTAATCCCTTATCGCTAAACCTTAAACCCTATCCCTAAAGCCTCAACCCTCAACACTTGAAGGATGAATCCTAAACCCTATCCCTAAAACCTCAACCCTAAACAGTACTATGCCTTAAACCCTAATCCCTCAACTCTAAACCCTCAACCCTAAACCCTAAACCCTCAACCCTCAACACTATACCTTAAACCCTAATCCCTCAACCCTCAACCCTCAACCCTAATCTTAAAGCTAAACTTAAAGCTTCCACTCATTCCACCATCCTCAAGGGATCCAGAAATACAAAATTAGATGCCTCTACTGATAAATCCAAACATCCTAAGGGTCCTCATGCCTCAGGACATAAAAACAAGGAGTCATAGAAAAATCAATCCAAAAAGTTATCTAAGCCCATACCTCCACAAGAAAAGTCCAAAATCAAAATGGTATGGGTACTTAAGAAACATTAAATCAAGCTAAATGAGGCATCTACCTCTAAAAAATCCCAACCATCTACTCCCATCTCAAATTCCCATTCCGCTCAAAAGTATCAAAACATTCCATTCCACAAGCAAAACAAAAGTAATAAAACACCTAAGTCTACGTGGGTTCCTAAATCCCTTCATCATCCATCTCCTAAGCAAACATCTCCATTGCACCCTACACCACCTCCGCATCACAAGCTTCAACGTTTATGGGGATGTGTGCAACCATTGGTTATTGTTCCCTTCCATTCCGCAATAAATCTACCATCATTCATCCACTATCCTACATACCCTCCACATACCATCCCTATGGTCCATGCTTTGGCATAAGTCCAACATAATCCACATCATAATTCACTATTTTCCCTACATAATCCACGTCATAATCCACTTTTCTCCCCTCTAGAATCCACGTCATAATCCACTATCTGCCTAATCCATTTGCCTTCGATGTATCCTTTACCAACATTGATGAGGGCACTCGAAATGGTCCATGCGCGAGGACATCATTCTCTAATGGGACTATAACCTTTCATTGCAGCGTAACGTAACCTTCAACCCTCAACCCTAAAAACTATACCTTAAACCCTAATCCCTCCACCCTAAACCCTAATCCCTCAACGCTAAACGCTATCCCTAAAGCCTGAAGCCTCAACCCTTAAACCTTAAACCCTAAACCCTATCCCTAAACCCTCAACCCTAAACACTATACCTTAAACTCTAATCCCTCAACACTAAACCCTAAACCCTTGACCCTAAACACTATACCTTAAACTCTAATCCCTCAACAATAAACCCTAAACCCTCAACCCTAAACACTATACCTTAAACTCTAATCCCTCAACACTAAACCCTAATCTCTCAACCCTAAACCCTAATCCCTTATCGCTAAACCTTAAACCCTATCCCTAAAGCCTCAACCCTCAACACTTGAAGGATGAATCCTAAACCCTCAACCCTAAATAGTACTATGCCTTAAACCCTAATCCTTCAACTCTAAACCCTAAACCCTCAACCCTAAACTCTAAACCCTCAACCCTCAACCCTCAACACTATACCTTAAACCCTAATCCCTCAACTCTCAACCCTCAACCCTAATCTTAAATCTAAACTTAAAGCTTCCACTCATTCCACCATCCTCAAGGGACCCAGAAATGAAAAATTAGATGCCTCTACTGATAAAGCCAAACATCCTAAGGGTCCTCATGCCCGAGGACATAAAAACAAAGAGTTAAAGAAAAATCAATCCAAAAGGTTATCCAAGCCCATACCTCCACAAGCAAAGTTCAAAACCAAAATGGTATGGGTACCTAAGCAACATTAAATCAAGTTAAATGAGGCATCTACCTCTAAAAAATCTTAACCATCTACTCCCATCTCAAATTCCCATTTCCGCTCAAAATTGTCAAAGTGATAAAGGTAAAGGGAACTTTTTTGTTTTTATCATTTATGACATTTTGTAGAAAAATAAAATAAAAAATTAACAATTTATCAATTGAAAAAGTGATAAAGGTATGGTGAATGGATCTGTTGGAACCAAAACTTTCATAAAAGTTTTGAGTGTTTTATTTGTGTATCCATGACTCCTACTCTTATTTTTCCATAATAAATCAGTTATTACCATTCATAAAGGCATCTTTGCCTTTTACCGCTATACCGCTATCACATTGGCTAGCCTTCATAATACCCATGTCATACCTCCTTACCGCAGAACATTCTCAAAAGGCTCGCGGTATGATGTTGAGAATAGTTAATACTCACTATACCGCTATACACATTATACCACTATACCTCGGGGGGCCAAAACATAGCCCGTGGTAGAACGGTAACCAAGCCCTCATCGTTGCAACACAGTCATCGGTAGGATAGATATTCATATTTTCCCGATGACCCGATATAACTGTGGGTTGTCCAAAATTAGACATAATCAGCTGAACATGTCCTCATCGTTGGAGTTCCCATCCTACTCCCATTGATAGTCCTATAAACATAACTCGTAGCCATATCCGCCTAACTCTTGAGAGTCCCTCACCGATAGACCGATAAATCAACAAAAGATAGCACATAGTTGTGACTCATAAACATCGGTAGAACAAATGTTTTTGTTCCCCCGATAACCTCATATGACCATAAGTTAACCAAAGGTGCAATATTGTTAGCCCTCATCATTGGAGTTCCCATCATACTCCCACCGATAGTCCTATAAACATAACTCAGCCATATCGGGCTAGCAATATCCTGTGAGGCCTACACTTTTTCATTTCCGTACATGTGACTAATTACCTTACTGTTGTTGATACTTTTACATTTGTGGGACTGTTGATCCCAGATTTTTAAACTATTAAACCTTATTATGTTAAAGGAAAACTAATTGGGTGATGTCCAATTAATGTTTGTATTACAGGAAAACTAATTGGGTGATGTTAGTTTGATGTTTATTTTATAGGAAAAACTAATTGGGTGATGTCTGATTAATGTTTACATTACAGGGAAACTAATTGGGTGATGTTAGAAAGAAAATTGTCATGTGATTTCATTATGTTTATAAGAACTGTGGTATGCTTTAGAAATGCATGTATTAAATTTGCTTCGACTATGATATGTATATGTGGAATTAACTTTGAGATTGAGTGTGCAGGTATTTCTAACAAAACCATAGATACTGGAGATCATTCCACACCTTATGTTGTAATCCCTTGTGAAGCTGATCTGGTTCCATGAGGAACCGAGATCAACTCTGTGTTTGATTTAATGTTGTAATGTTGTCTTGCATGAGGTTGAATGGGTTAGGTCTATCCTCTTGTAAATTTAAATTATGATATGTGTTGTAAGAATTATTTTTGAATTTTAAAATTTGAGACCCTTTTCTTGTGTCTTAACTTGACCCTGGGTGTCCTAATTAAGTTTAAAATGACCCTGGGTTATACCCTATGGGTCTAGGGTCACTTTTGACTTAGGTAACCTCCGTATGGTCACCTTAACTTCACAGTGAAATTAAGTGATGAATTTGGAGGTAAGGGAGGGGTAAGATGAGTGGTACCAACACTCAAGCCTATCCCTTTTTCAATTCCCAAGGCTTGAAATGACTCCGTGGTCCACCAATAATAGAGGGGCTTGTCTTCTTGTTCCCTCACTTTTGGTGAGAGTCCCCATGAAGTGGTGTGGTCCTTCATGAGTGGGGTTATTTTTTTAATCCCACTTGGGATAGTGGAAAAAAGAGTGGGGTTATTTTTTTAATCCAACTTGAGGATAAGGGAATTGGTGGAATTTAAAAAAAAAAGAAAAAAAAAAAGAGTTTTAAAGGGAGAAAACTTAGTGTAGAGGGGAGTCAGTTTTTTTTTGGAGAAAAAAATTGGAGAGGAAACTGGAGTGGATCTCTTCATCAACTACTTCCATTAAAGGGCTTGTTAAGGTTGGTATGTAAGGCCTTTTCTTTGTATGTTCTGTTTCTTGCATGGTGAATTTGTGAAATGAAATTTAATTTGTTGCGTTGTAAATTTTGTAATTGTGGGAAAATTTATTTAGGTGTTGATAGAGCTTCTTCCACTTGGGAGAAATGTTCATCAAGTGCATGCCTTGTTTCTTTTGAGATGTTGAAAGCCTTGAGGGCATTTGTGTGGCTTTGAAAAAATAGTTTTATTTGGCTTGAGAGTCAAAATATGAACTCCTTGGAATCCTTGTTTACAAGTTGGGCTTGAGGCCATGAGAAAAAAAAACTGTGTTAAAAATTGAGTTGAAGGGTGACACTCTAGAGTTGAGTGTGTCCCCTCTCCTACCCCTCTTTAAACTCACAGTGGATGAGTTTTGTGTTGTGTAAATATCTATGGGTGTAATTGTGTTTTGGTGTGTTGTTTTGATTTTGTTGTGAAGTGGTATTGAATCCCCTAGGTGTGTGGATGATCTCCCTAGCTCGGGGGTGATCCTGTTGCGGGTCTACGGTAGGGAGGAGAGCAGCTTGTGTGGTGTTTCTTTCCTTGTGTGTTATGTAGGTATTCTTGGAGCTATTTATGAAGTTTGGAGAAGTTTCTTGTGTTGGGAAAATATTTTATTTTCCTTTACTCTTATGGCTCTATAAGAGAGCCTGGTCATATTAATGACTGCATCCTGGTTGATTCGTCAAAAGGAGATAGTTATCTCCCTATTGATTGTATAAATTGGTATTTTGAAGTTGTGAAGAAATCCTCTGTTATTGGATTGATGTTTATATTCTATTGTTCATTAAGTTTTACCATTTTGAAATGAGGAAAGGAAGAGAAAATTTGTTTTAAAAAGGATATTAAAATTGTCTAGTTCCTTCTTCTCCTACTTGCAAAGTTGAGAGTTAGTTGATGTTTTAATTAAGTTTGTAAAAGTATTATTTCTATGTAAGCTTAGTGGAAATATTAATTTTAAATTTTGTTATAAGCCAAGTCGTAATTTTGCTACCATGAAAGAAATGAAGTTTGGGATTACAGTATTGTTTTTTTTGAAATTACCGCAAGTAATTAAATACTTACTATATGTAGTTTAAAACATTTGACTTGAAATAGAAATTTTAATCAAGGAAAGTGGGATTTATTTATGCATAATGTATAAGACAAATTGAATAGATGTTTAAACTCAGAGTTGCAATTCAGAAATACATTGTTTATATATGCAAAAATAAATTAACTTATTGCTCTGTTTTAACAAATTATATATTTATATATTTATTATATATATATTCTATACTTTCTTTACAGTTAAGGAACTTATTAATGAAATTGTGAGTTAAAGTGAACTGAGATAATGGCGGTATAAATACATACATATATATATATATATATATATATATATATATATATATATATAAATTAAATTTATAAGGAGAAATACAATTATAATTTAAAAAGAGCATAGGTAAATATATTTTAATTTTAAGGAAGAGTTTCTTGGAAGTTTCAACAATTATCCCAAATTAAATGACAAAAAAATGAAGAGGAAAATATGATCTTTTCATTTACAAAGGACACTGAAAATAAATGCAAACAAGCCATCACATGCATTCCATGAGTGGCCTTTTTTTTAAAACTCAACTGTAGATTTAGAAAATAAACGTCCAATTGAGGAAAAAAACAAAAAAAAGAGAGAGAAAGAGAAAGAACAGCTAACCTTAGAAAATAAAGAGAAGAAAATGCGTGGCATTTGCGAACAGGGCTAAGAGAACTAAGTAAGTTTAACCTACCGTTAAACCTATTTAGGAACAAGTTGATTATTAAAATTAATTCAAACATTTAACTAAAACCTAGAGCGGAACCCTAGGGGGACTGAGTCAAGTGAAGTTAACCAACCCTGTGTAAGTGATCTAGTTTACCAAGAAATTAGGAATAGTGTAAAGGATGTAGTGTTATTGTTATTCGATAAAGAACACGAAGAAAAAAATAGGATAACATAAGAAGATCTTGCACAACGGGAAGGAGAAAGAGATAGAAATATAATCAAAATTAAATTCCAGGAAAAGGAAGAGAGGGCAAAGGAACGGGCTTGGTTGAAAATGCTAAGTCTGAAGGAGGAGAAATTAATATTAAATTCCAGAATATGAAAAAAAAAAAGATGATCGTGCTTTGTTGAAAAATGATCTATCACCTAAAACAACTGTTGTTTAAATGTAATTCGTGAGATTAACCTAAGTCAAGAAACTGCACGTTTTCTTGCGTAGGGTGTGCGCACATGTACTTGGTACCCTGCCGACAACTGTATTGTTTTCACCTTAAGCATACGCTGCCGAGCACGCCTACGCGTGTGAGGGGGTTTCTATGGAAGCATGGAAATTTTTTGGTATTTCATGTCATGACCACATGGTGCATGTGGACATGACACATGTGATGCGTGTTGTGACCGCATGGAAAATGTGGGCATGACATTTGGTATCAGAGCCTAAAGTTTAAACACTGGGCATAATTGGGCATGTTATTATTCTGCAACGTTGATTAATTAGTGTCTACCTTGTTTTGTTAAGGATGCCTCCCCGACGTGATCGACGAGCGCGATCACACCACACAACATCCGCTGAGGTGCAAAGTGATTCCTCGGCTGAGGGACAAGGACTCGTAGTTATAGCAGATCCACCTGAACCACAGGCACCACCTGAACCATAGGCACCACCCATACCACAGGCACCACTCGAACCATAGGCACCACCCGTACCACAGGCACCACCAGTAATTGACCTAGGCCCACAGATCCTTCAAACACTGCAGGCTATGTTAGAGCGGTTACCACCAGCTATTCCAAAGCCACGTAATGAGCCTCGCGTTGATCTGCGAGAAGAGCCATGTAATGAGCCACGTGTGGAATCACGTGCTGAGCCATATGTGGAACCCCGCATAGATCCGTTAGAGGTGCCACGCATGGAGCCTTTTGTTGAGATTCCTGACACTACAGTACAAGAGGTAGGGTTAGCCTACTGTGCACAGAGTAGGAGTCCTCTGAGACTCTCAAGACAAGATGAGACCAGGAGGGTAGGATAGGTATACCATGGACCATATGAGTATGGATTAGATGAGCTGATTATAGGGCTCAGAGACAGAGGAGATCCCATTAGAGATCTGCTTAGGCTCAACCCACCTACTTTCACAGGAGCTACCGAGGGAGCTGTGGCTGAGGCTTGGCTGATTAGTTTAGATAGGTGTTTTATGTTGCGACCTTACGGGAGCAACACGAAAGCACGAGTGGTAGTGCATCTCCTGAGAGATGCGGCAGCTACCTAGTGGCGCACTGAGGAGTGCAAGCACCGACTATCCTTAGATACACTCACTTGGGATATCTTCATAGAGCGCTTTAATGCACGATATTTGTCAGAGCATTACAAATAGCGCAGGATTGATGAGTTCCATGATTTACAGTAGAGAGGACTCACTGTTGCTCAATATGAGAGCCGGTTCATAGAGCTTTCTCATTATGCGGAGTATCTCCAAGACGAGAAACTCTTGGTACACAAATTCATTAGAGGCCTGAATCCCATGATAGTAGGACCAGTACGTATGGCAGATCCCTAGACCATGAGCGAGATGGTTGAAAAGGCTCTTATTGTAGAGGAAATTCAGGGACGGGGATAGAGTTCATGCCCGCAGTATCAGGATCGTAATCCCCAACAACAACAGAATTTTTGAAGATCACAATTTACACCACAGAGAGGAGGGTTTAATTCCTCATCATTACCTCCTAGGCCTCCACAGCAGCATCAACAGAAATCTAGGCCCCAATAGAGGGTTCAGGGGGGGCAGAACCGTGGATGGCAGTAGCAGAGCTAGCGTAGAGACCAGAGATAGTAGGGATCTTCTATGGAACCCGCAAGGTCTCAGCAATCAAACAGAGGTTCACAGGGGTCCACTGGATGGACTGGACAGTAGCAGTTGGGCAGGACTTAGTTAGTACAGTTACAGGCTAGGGGCCTGTGCTATGTATGTGGTGGGGTAGGGCATTTAGCCAGGGAGTGTCCACAGGGATTTACAGCAGAAGGATAGCCCCATGCAGGAGGATTTGAGTAGACTATAGGTGACGTGGGTAGGTCCCACTACATGTTTGTAGCGGTTGACAACCGCCAGGCTGATTTCTAGGCTTTAGTCATTGAGACAGCAGGTACGATTAGGGATTTCCCTATCTCTATTCTTTTTGACTTTGGAGCTACCGATTCTTTTCTGTTTACATCGTTAGTGGAACGTTGCAGGCTGGTGGCTTATAGGCAGGACATTAGGTGGGAGGTTAAGTTGGCCTCTGGGGCCAGGATGTCAGTAGATACCATGGTTAGAGATTGTGAGATATCCTTAGGTTCCTTCACTACAACATGTGACCTTAGGGTTATGCCATTAGGATCCTACAGAGTAGTTCTGGGTATGGACTAGCTTGTGGCTCATAGAGCTAAACTAGATTGTCACCAGAGGACGATTAGTTTCTTAGATGATATTGGCACACCGATCGAGATAGTGGGCATTTAGAAGCCCACGACGATTCATATGATATCCACTCAGCAGCTTAAGCACTGCATGTAGAAGGGTTGTCAAATGTTTGCTATTACGGTTAGTGACAGATTAGAGGATGAGCCTGAGGCTACCTTAGATGATCACCCTATCTTGAAAGACTTTGCCGACGTATTCCCACCGGAGTTACCAGGTATGCCTCCACACAGAGAGATCGATTTCCACATCGACTTAGTGCCAGGTGCAGAACCTGTGTCTTGTGCACCCTATAGGATGACTACACATGAGCTTATAGAACTTAAATTGCAGATAGAGGAGTTACTTGAAAAGGGGCACATCCGACCTAGTGTTTCACCCTGGGGCGCACTGGTCATCTTCGTGAAGAAGAAGGATGGGTCTCTTCGACTATGCATGGATTACAGGCAGTTGAACAAGGTGACGGTGAAGAACCGTTATCCTCTGCCTAGGATTGATGACCTCTTTGATCAAATGCAGGAAGCCAGAGTGTTCTCAAAAATTGATTTAAAATATGGGTATCACCAATTGCGCATCACAGAGGCAGACATTCATAAGACTGCTTTTCGAACCAGATATGGCCATTAAGAGTTCACTATGGTACCCTTCAGTTTGACGAACGCCCCTGCAGTATTCATGAGTCTCATGAATGAGGTGTTGCGTACTTACTTGGATCAGTTCATGATCATATTTTTTGACGATATTTTGATTTATTCGCGAACCGAGGAGGAACATGTGGATCATTTGCGTCAAGTTTTGTAGTGCTTACGAGAGCAGCAGCTTTATGGCAACCTGGCGAAGTGTGCCTTCTTCAGAATAGAGGTGCAATATTTGGGGCACATCTTATTAGGTGATGGCATCTCCGTAGATCCATCGAAGATCAGAGCAATTCAGGATTGGCCAGCACCCACCAGTGTGACAGAAGTTAGGAGCTTTATGGGATTAGCCAGTTATTACCATAGATTTGTCAAGGGCTTTTCTAGGATAGCACATCCCATCACTTCCCTTCAGCAAAAAGGGAAAAGTTTCACTTGGACTGAGCAATGTGAGAAGGCCTTTGGGATCCTCAAGGAACATCTTACCAGTGCTCCCATTTTAGCAGTTCTAGATCCTATAGAGGATTTTGTTGTTTGCACAAATGTATCATTAGAGGGTTTGGGAGCCGTTCTTGTGCAGGGAGGTGGAGCGATTGCATACGAATCGCGCAAACATAAGACACATGAACAAAACTACCCTACTCATGATTTAGAGCTCACAGCAGTTATTCATGCTCTTGTTCGTTAGAGACATTTCCTCTTAGGTCGACGCTTTGAGCTCCATTCAGATCACCATAGCTTACAGTACATTTTTACACAGCCAAATCTGAACGCTCGCCAGCGGTGTTGGATGGAGTTCTTATGCGAGTACGACTTTGATGTCCACTACATCAAAGGGAAGGAGAATGTGGTTGCTAACGCTTTAAGTCAGAGGTGCCATGAGATCCTGACCTTGACATTAAAGGTGAACTTGAGGGACTGCATCTTATAGCATCTGCCGGAGGATGAGTGGTTTCTTGAGGTGCAGCAAGAAATTTAGAATCAGGGGGCCCTTAAGGGCAAATTTGTAGGATATTCCCTTGAGTTTGATGGTTTGCTTAGACATCGGCAGCGCATCTATGTACCCCGTGTAGGTGACCTGCGTACAGTGATTCTTTCAGAGGCTCATAGAACACCTTATGCAGCACATCTAGGAGTGAAGAAGATGCATGCCGATTTATGACAGTATATCATTAGGCTGGGATGAGACGAGACATTGTAGAATATGTTGCTCATTGCCTTGAGTGTCAGAGGGTCAAGGCCGAGCATCAGCATCCAGTAGGCCTATTGTACCCTCACGAGATACCTGAGTAGAAATGGGACACCATTTCCATGGACTTTATCATTGGTCTACCTATGTCATCATGTCATCATGATGCCATTATGGTGACAGTTGACAAGTTGACCAAGGTGGCGCATTTCTCACCTGTATGCACGACGTACAATGCACCCTCAGTGGCGAGAGTGTTCTTAGATCAGATTGTTAGACTTCATGGAGTACCTCACCGCATCATTTCCGATAGAGACTTTGTATTCACTTCATCATTTTGGAGAGCCTTACATCAGGCGTTGGGCACACAGCTCAACTTCAGTTCAGCATACCATCTAGAGACCGACGGATAGATAGAGAGAGTTAATCAGGTGTTAGAAGATATGCTTCATATGTATGTTATGGACCATTAGTCTAGATGGGAGGAGTATCTGTATCTGGTTGAGTTTGCCTACAATAATGGGCATCACAGCTCGTTGGGTATGCCTCCTTTCCAGACTTTATACGGCAAACCGTGCAGGACACCATTGAGTTGGGATCAGATAGAGGACAGGGTCGCCATTGGTCCAGAACTAGTTCAGGACATGGAGCAGCAGATTGCACTAATTAAACAGAGACTTAAGGAGGCACAGGATAGATAGAAGAAGTATGCTGATGTAAAGAGAACTGATTGGAGCTTCTCACTAGGTGACAAGGTATTTTTGAGAGTGCAACCGCACAAGAGTCCAATCCGTTACGGAAAGGGCTCTAAACTTGCACCTTAGTTTGTAGGACCTTTTGAGATTTTAGAGTGGATAGGACCTATAGCCTATCATCTAGCCTTGCCACCTAGCCTGTCGCGTATCCATGATGTTTTTCATGTTTCAGTTTTACGTTGTTATATCTCTAACTTATCTCACGTATTGGATTGGAGTGCTCTTCAGGTAGAGGCAGATGGACAACTAGCGTTTGAGCCAAATCGCATATTGGCTCGTCAGACGCTAGGCCTTTGAGGTCAAGAGTTAGACCAGGTTAAAGTCTAGTGGGACATGTATGACGAGGTCACTGCAACATGGGAGGATGCAGCGAGACTGAGGACTCTGTATCCTCACCTCTTTGATGACTTCTAGGAGGAAGTACAGTCTTAGGGGGGGAGGATGTGAGGCCTACACTTTTTTATTTCCATACATGTGACTAATTACCTTACTATTGTTGATACTTTTACATTTGTGGGACTGTTGATCCCAGATTTTTAAACTATTAAACCTTATTATGTTAAAGGAAAACTAATTGGGTGATGTTAGAGAAAACAAATCGGGTGATGTTAGATAGATGTTTATAGGAAAAACTAATTGGGTGATGTCCAATTAATGTTTGTATTACAGGAAAACTAATTGGGTGATGTTAGTTTGATGTTTATTTTATAGGAAAAACTAATTGGGTGATGTCCGATTAATGTTTACATTATAGGGAAACTAATTGGGTGATGTTAGAAAGAAAATTGTCATGTGATTTCATTATGTTTATAAGAACTGTGGTATGCTTTAGAAATGCATGTATTAAATTTGCTTCGGCTATGATATATATATGTGGAATTAACTTTGAGATTGAGTGTGCAGGTATTTCTAACAAAACCACAGATACTGGAGATCATTCCGCACCTTATGTTGTAATCCCTTATAAAGCCGATCTGGTTCCACGAGGAACCGAGATCAACTTTGTGTTTGATTTAATGTTGTAATGTTGTCTTGCATGAGGTTGAATGGGTTAGGTCTACCCTCTTGTAAATTTGAATTATGATATGTGTTATAAGAATTATTTTTGAATTTTATCTTATTTTTGAATTTTAAAATTTGAGACCCTTTTCTTGTGTCTTAACTTGACCCTGGGTGTTCTAACTAAGTTTAAAATGACCCTGGGTTATACCCCATGGGTCTAGGGTCACTTTTGACTTGGGTAACCTCCGTATGGTCACCTTAACTTCGCAGTGAAGTTAAGTGACGAATTTGGAGGTAAGGGAGGGATAAGATGAGTGGTACCAACACTCAAGCCTATCCCTTTTTCAATTCCCAAGGCTTGAAATGACTCCATGGTCCACCAATAATGGAGGGGCTTTTCTTCTTGTTCCCTCACTTTTGGTGAGAGTCCCCATGAAGTGGTGTGGTCCTTCATGAGTGGGGTTATTTTTTTAATCCCACTTGGGATAGTGGAAAAAGGAGTGGGGTTATTTTTTAATCCCACTTGAGGATAAGGGAATTGGTAGAATTTAAAAAAAAAAGAAAAAAAAGGAGTTTTAAAGGGAGAAAACTTAGTGTAGAGGGGAGTCAATTTTTTTTTGGAGAAAAGAAATTGGAGAGGAAACTGGAGTGGATCTCTTCATCAACTACTTCCATTAAAGGGCTTGTTAAGGTTGGTATGTAAGGCCTTTTCTTTGTATGTTCTATTTTTTGCATGGTTAATTTGTGAAATAAAATTTATTTTGTTGTGTTGTAAATTTTGTAATTGTGGAGAAATTTATTTGGGTGTTGACAGAGCTTCTTCCACTTGGGAGAAATGCTCATCAAGTGTGGGGTAGGGGAGGAGTGATCCTCCTCGAGTGCATGCCTCGTTTCTTTTGAGATGTTGAAAGCCTTGAGGGCATTTGTGTGGCTTTGAGAAAATTATTTTATTTGGCTTGAGAGTCAAAATATGAACTCCTTGGAATCTTTGTTGACAAGTTGGGTTTGAGGCCATGAGAAAAAAAAACTATGTTGAAAATTGAGTTGAAGGGTGACACTCTAGAGTTGAGTGTGTCCCCTCTCCTACCCCTCTTTAAACTCACAGTGGATGAGTTTTGTGTTGTGTAAATATCTATGGGTGTAATTGTGTTTTGGTGTGTTGTTTTTATCTTGTTGTGAAGTGGTATTGAATCCCCTAGGTGTGTGGATGATCTCCCTAGCTCGGGGGTGATCCTGTTGCGGGTCTATGGTAGGGAGGAGAGCAGCTTGTGTGGTGTTTCTTTCCTTGTGTGTTATGCAGGTATTCTTGGAGCTATTTATGAAGTTTGGAGAAGTTTCTTGTGTTGGGAAAATATTTTATTTTCCTTTACTCTTATGGCTCTATAAGAGAGCTTGGTCGTATTAGTGACTGCATCCTGGTTGATTCGTCAAAAGGAGATAGTTATCTCCCTATTGATTGTATAAATTGGTATTTTAAAGTTGTGAAGAAATCCTCTGTTATTGGATTGATGTTTATATTCTATTGTTCATTAAGTTTTACCATTTTGAAATGAGGAAAGGTAGAGAAAATTTGTTTTAAAAAGGATATTAAAATTGTCTAGTTCCTTCTTCTCCTACTTGCAAAGTTGAGAGTTAGTTGATGTTTTAATTAAGTTTGTAAAAGTATTATTTCTGTGTAAGCTTAGTGGAAATATTAATTTTAGATTTTGTTATAAGCCAAGTCGTAATTTTGCTACCATGAAAGAAATGAAGTTTGGGATTACAGTATTGTTTTTTTTGAAATTACTGCAAGTAATTAAATACTTACTATATGTAGTTTAAAACATTTGACTTGAAATAGAAATTTTAATCAAGGAAAGTGGGATTTATTTATGCATAATGTATAATACGAATTGAATAGATGTTTAAACTCAGAGTTGCAATTCAGAAATACATTGTTTATATATGTAAAAATAAATTAACTCATTGCTCTGTTTTAACAAATTATATATTTATATATTTATTATATATATTCTATACTTTCTTTACAGTTAAGGAACTTATTAATGAAATTGTGAGTTAAAGTGAACTGAGATAATGGTGGTATATATATATATATATAATTTATAAGGAGAAATACAATTATAATTTAAAAAGAGCATAGGTAAATATATTTTAATTTTAAGGAAGAGTTTTTCGGAAGTTTCAACAATTATCCCAAATTAAATGATAGGAAAATGAAGAGGAAAATATGATCTTTTCATTTACAAAGGACACTGAAAATAAATGCAAACAAGCCATGACAGGCATTCCATGAGTGGCCTTTTTTTTTAAAACTCAACTGTAGATTTAGAAAATAAACGTCCAATTGAGAAAAAAAAGAGAGAGAGAGAGGGAAAGAGAAAGAACAACTAACCTTGGAAAACAAAGAGGAGAAAATGCATGGCATTTCCAAACAGGGCTAAGAGAACTAAGTAAGTTTAACCTACCGTTAAACCTGTTTAGGAACAAGTTGATTATTAAAATTAATTCAAACGTTGAACTAAAACCTAGAGCGGAACCCTAGGGGGACTGAGTCAAGTGAAGTTAACCAACCCTATGTAAGTGATCTAGTTTACTATGAAATTAGGAATAATGTAAAGGATGTAGTGTTATTGCTGTTCGATAAAGAATGTGAAGAAAAAAATAGGATAACATAAGAAGATCTTGCACAACGGGAAGGAGAAAGAGATAGAAATACAATCAAAATTAAATTCCAAGAAAAGGAAGAGAGGGCAAAGGAATGGGCTTGGTTGAAAATGCTAAGTCTGAAGGAGGAGAAATTAATATTAAATTCTAGAAAATGAAAAAAAAAACAGATGATCATGCTTTGTTGAAAAATGATCTATCACCTAAAACAATTGTTGTTCAAATGTAATTCGTGAGATTAACCTAAGTCAGGAAACCACATGTTTTCTTGCGTAGGGTGTGCGCACATGTACTTGGTACCCCACTGACAACTGTATTGTTTTCACCTTAAGCATACGCCACCGAGCACGCCTACGCGTGCGAGTGGGTTTCTAGGGAAGCATGGGAAAATTTTTGGTATTTCGTGTCATGACCACATGGCGCATGTGGACATGACACATGTGATGTGTGTTGTGACCACATGGGAAATGTGGGCATGACATATCCTATCGGCCTAACTCTTGAGAGTCCCTCACTGATAGACTGATAAAATCAACAAAAGCTAGCACATCGTTGTGACTGATAAATATCGGTGGAACAAATGTTATTGTTCCCCCAATAACCCGATATGACCATAAGTTAACCAAAGGTGCAATATCGCCCAAGCTAAGGTACATCAGGGTAATATTACCTGGCATCCCACCGATGCACTGACACAAACATAGCCCGTGGTAGAACGGTAACCAAGCCGTTGGGTTATTTAAAGCATACTAATCACACCAACATCAAAATATGAAGATTGAAGCTCAACACGAAGATTTGATGGTGAGAATAGTTAATACTATACACTAGACACTATACCGCTATACCTCGAGGGGACCAAAACATAGCTCGTGGTAGAATGGTAACCAATCCATTGGGTTATTTAAAGCATACTAATCATACCAACATCAAAATATGAAGATTGAAGCTCAACATGAAGATTTGACAGTGAGAATAGTTAATACTATACACTACACACTATACCGCTATACCTTGGGGGGCCAAAACATAGCCCGCGGTAGAATGGTAACCAAGCCGTTGGGTTATTTAAAGCATACTAATCACACCAACATCAAAATATGAAGATTGAAGCTTAACATGAAGATTTGATTTTGAGAATAGTTAATACTATACACTACACACTATACCACTATACCTCAGGGGGCCAAAACATAGCCTGCGGTAGAATGGTAACCAAGCTGTTGGGTTATTTAAAACATACTAATCACATCAACATCAAAATATGAAGATTGAAGCTCAACATGAAGATTTGAATCGTGCGAATTTATGAACCAGAAGTAAATGCATCTTGAAATACATAAAACAAATTAAGATTTCTCACTCATAGTAGTGGAAGACAAGTTACACAAGAGCTCAAGCCGTGAGAGTAAAGAGAATTCTTCAAGGCAATTTTTCTAGGTAAGCTCTGCTCATCATTTCTTGTGAATTTCATAAAATGGCACCTAAAAAGACTGAGGTAGAAGCCAAGAAGGATGAAGCCAAAAATAGTAAATCTTCATTGCAATCCCCTTTTCTTTCATTATTGCCTGGCTCAATTGATAAAGGTTCTAAAAAGGTTTTTAGAGACTTAGCTCAAGGCTGTAGGGACCCCTATATACCATTGTCAGGATGGAACCTCTACTGGTACTTTTATATAAAAAGGAATGACCAGGAATCAACATCAAACCCATGGGCCCTAGATTTGGCTAAATTGATTGTTCCCAACATCTTCATTGATGTTGAGCTGATTAAAGCCCCTGCCCATAGTTGCCATGCCCCAACCAAAACTATGAGACTTCCAAATGGTGAGTGCTTAGTGGATATCAATAGAGATTCCATTATCAAATGTTTCAACCTCAATAAAAAAGCTATAACAGAGGTGAACTTAGAGAAACTTGAGCAAGAATATAAGAGGTTGAGGAAAACATATTGAAGTGATGAGCTCCCCTTACACATGAAGAGGGGTGATGGTAACAGATGGCTCTCTATTCCTTCTTCCAAAATAGAACCTTCCATGTTTCTGAATTTCAAATTTATTTCAAGAATACCTATTATGCGTTGTGTCAATTTTTGGGGATAGATGCAGAGGAGCAAATGCAAATAGGGTTGATGAGAATGGCTATGATAATTCAACATTCTGAGTCAAATATAGAATTTGATTTTGCATTTGTGATTGAAGATCAATTACATGAAGGTTTTATTGGCAAGAGACACTATATGGATTCATGGTTGTTGTCATTGATGGCAACAAAGGTCATCCCACATATCCGCAAGTCATGATGTGTCTCTACCGGAAGTCAGAATAAAGATTGTTGTGGTCCGGTGAACAAGAACAGAGCATGTGGCAAGGTCCGACAGATTGGTCCGGATCTCTCAGAGGAAGTGTCTTGGTACAATGCGGATTTGGGGAAGTCAAGAGGACTACCTTGAGTGGTATATTCCAAGGATTTAGCCTCCGGTGATGGACAAGGAAAAAGATATGAATAGTTGAGTTTCGGATTCCTGAGAGACAGTGAAAACAGAGGAAGAACTGACTGACAGAGTATCAGACTACTTTCCGGATGTGTTACTGTTGATGATAAAGGTTGTGAAGGCATGAATCATGTTTGGCCGACATGATTAATGATATCTACAAGTATATGCTTGATCCGCATTGCTTGGTGAGGAAGGATTCAGCCGACAGAACAGAGTTTGTAAGAAACTAGACTGTTCCGGATGCCGACTAGAAAGATGATGAAATTACTTGTGCGGATATATATATAGAGGATGGATTTAGTTGTGAAGCAGGTATGATGTTATGATATATGCGAAGAAGTGCAGAACAGAGCAGAAGTACCGAGACAGATCCGAAATGTGAAAGGATAGCAGAATAAAGAACAGAGAAAAGATGAAGTGCAGTAGATCAGTGTACTAAGCCTAACCGGAACTGAACTCCAGCATATGCAGATGCTTCCAATTAGTTCAAGACTGTGGATTTTATCACTTTGTAGACAGTGTGTCTTATTGTAGGCAGTGGGCCTCTTGTGAGCAGTGTGCTCAGGCAGTGAGCCCTAATTGGCAAGTGCCATTTTGTAATTTCCTATTCTTCTAACAGAGAATAATTTTGGGTTAATCACCCCGTGGTTTTCTCCCTTAACAGGGTTTCCACGTCAAAAATACTGTGTCATGTGTTTCTTATTTCATGATAATATTTTTGTGTTTGATTCAATGTTGCATCAATTAAAAAGAAAGTTCAATAAGGGAAATAATTAGGATAACTGATTCACCCCCCCTCTCAGTTATCAACAATTGGTATCAGAGCTAAGTTCCTCCTAATAGAGCCTAACAGCTTGAGGAAGATCTGGGAGTTCAAATGGATGCATATGGTTTAAGAGAGCAACTCAAGACTGCCCTTGAGGATCTTGAACAGTCAAATTCTGAAGTCAATGAATTAAAGGAAAGACTCAAACAGGCTGATGAATTCATGAGAGAATTAAAAGACAAATTAAGTCTCTCTATGAAAAAGAGAAAGGAGCTGCTCCAACAATTGGCAAGACAAAGTGATGAAAGCAATACAAATGAAGAATTGACTGAGCAAACCAAGTTATGTGAAAAGTTATCAAAAGAAGTCATTATGTTAAGACATGAAATGGAATCAGGAACTATAAAGTTTACTCAAGAGATTGAAGAAAAAAGAAAGGCTGAAGACAATCTAAGACAATCTCTCAAAGAAAAATCAAAAGAATGCCACCAGATGGACAGGATTATCAGACATCTTGAATCTGATCTTGAAGATGCCAAAGATAATGAAGAAAAACTTGAGGATCAAATTGCCTCTCTCAAAAGAGACCTTCAAACAGCAAATGAATATAAAGAGAAATTCAAGATAAGTTCTGCTCAACTTGAAGTTCTTCTTGGAAGTCAAAAGAGGACAGATGACAAGTATGGTTTGGGATATGAGAAAGGAGAAAGCTCCGGATCCGGTCAAAAGAATTTTGGATCAGAAAATCCAAGGAGCAGGCCTAGAAGACCTTCGGTAAGACAGCCCAATGCCCAAAGATATCCATCTTTCAATGGATACTGCCACAGCTGCAACCATTTTGGTCACAAAGCTAATCAGTGCAGAAAGAGAATTAATCAGATTAATTCATCCATCTCCGGATAGTGCTTCAACTGCAAAAGGTATGGACACAAATCCCATGAATGCAGAAATATGCAAGTAAACAAATCATTCAAAGGTAGATGCTTTACATGCAATAGAGTAGGTCATATGGCTAATCAATGCAGATCAAGAGGATATCAGTCAAATATGCAAAGAAATGTTATTTTCCAAATCTGTAATAGGTCCGGTCATAATGCTAAAGTCTGCAGAAGCAAGAATCAGGACAAAAGAGGTCCGGTGTATAATCAGAATCAAGACAAGGGTAAACAAAAGATGAATGCGGATGAAGTTAGGAATCAGATGAGCAAGATTTGGGTGAAGAAAAGTTCAGAGAATGTAGAGGTTGGATCCGCACCAGACTCTGGTGCTGATATTTCTTCTGGAAATTAAAAAGTGAGCTCTGGCTCAGGGGGAGACTCAAAGAAAATCCTGTTCCCCCAGCCAATCAAGTGGTGCCGGATGTGGCACAAGATGTGGAGTAAAGGGTTTAAATATACAAATCCTGAGATGATCCAGATAAGTTTTCAGAGGTCCGCATGGAGTTATGAAGAAGCTGTAATCGATCAAGTAAGACCTGTTCCGGGAGATGCTCCGGTATGACAGAGGATTACAAACAGGTCCGGAGAGATCCGGAAGTGCACTATCTTATTCTGCGGATTGGACAGAGTGTTTGGAATGTTCTTGTAATGTGTCACCTCAATTTATTCATGATTGAAAGATCTGGATGATGTTCACAGATCAGGACTGATCCGGGATACTCCAAGCTATCCAGACAAGGCAAACCGGAATAATATAGGTGAAGCATTTATTGCAAACAGATATTAGGGTTTACGGAGCAATATAAGGGATTTCTCAAAAATCATTTGCTCATTCTGCACTCAAGAAGAAGCAAAAAGTGGAGCTCTGCAACAAGATTCATCAAGCACACCAATGATCTCCTGCCGAAGTCATTGCATAAAGAAATCAATCCCACCACTCCATGCAAACCGAAGGCGCATAAGGTATTCTCCATTTTTCATTATCTCACTGCAAATCTTTGAAGAATGGCTACTCCAAATATAGTTAAGATCTCTGATAGACCTCGCCCCACATTCAAGAAACATCCTTACAAATCATTGGAGGTAGATCCACTAGGAGCCTTCTCTAGTGTTCCTCATGGTGTATTGCATACGGAAGATATTAGGGTTTACATCCATGCGAATCTTGAAGACTTTGGAGAATCAAAGCTGATGGATATCTATCACAAACAATTGATAGATGACTCCTTTGAGATCAAACCTCAGTACAAAGCCATCCGGGACAAACACTTTGCACAGTGCATTCATTTCCCCTGTTTTGAAGAAGATGAATGGGTCCGGTATGTACTAAGTAGAGTACATGACAATTTCCTATGGTTGAACCAGCCCTTCAAGATCACCAAAGATGCAATTAGGGCTGTAACCGGTCTGCACTCATCCGGTGGATTACCTGTTCTCAAGTCTGTCAAAAATCAGACAGTTAGTGATGCAACCGGATCCAAGTTTGACAAGAGAGCTATGACAGTTGATGACATCACTGAACCGGATGTCAAATTTGCAGCTATGATAATTGGTTACAAAATCTATCATTCCAGTAGGGAAAATTCAGTACCGGGAACTGCAATCTACACAGCTTATCAAATGTTAAAGGAGAATGCAGACTATGACTTGTGTGAGCTTCTTGTGAACCAACTCTTTGAAAATCTGCAGAAGATCAAGAAGGACAAGAAAAACTCCTTCAAGTATGGCAATCTGATCCTTTGTCTCTTCTTTTACTACATGAATGAGCTTCCCGGATCCAGTGGATGGGTATGGCAGAATGACAGACCGGTTGCCATCCAAATCAGAGACTATTTGCATGGACTTGGGGATGCCAAAGCAAGAAATACAGCTCTATGGGGATACTTCAAGAACTTCCAAAGCATGATGCATGCAAGAGAAAGAATACCCCAATCCCTTGTTGAAAAGTACAAAGACACAGTATGCTTCATGGTAGAAACAGATCAGTGTCTAATGGAGGCAGTGGAGCCAAGGACTGTTTGGATCATGCCCATGGGGTATGAAGTGGATGAACAGATAGTAGAGCTGCATGTTCAACACATGCTAAGCCAGGCCAAAGATCCTAAGGCAGAAAGGTTTGGAACCTTTGAGGAACTGAGTGTAAAGATACATGTAGAACTCAGGGAACCGGAGATAAAGAGGAAGGTAAGAAAAGAAGTTGAGCATATTGCTCAAGGCCTAGGCATCTCAAAAGAGGCACTTGATGCCAGCCGGGAAAAGAGGAGGAAGGCTGAGGAAGAAGAGAAGAGTAAAGAAAGTGTTCCGGTTGAAACTCCCACCCGGACCAGATCATCAAAAAGATCTGCACCTCCCTCAACCAAAAGTTCAAAACTGGAAGTCCAGGCATCCGGTAAAAGATCCAAGACAAAAGCCACAAGGGCTTATGAAAGCCAAAAGGATGAAGAGGAAACAGAGTCAGATGAGGGAGTAAAAGAAATAAAGAAGCAGAAGAAGAAAGGATCCGGTAAACCCTCCACAGGACAAGACAAGGATGAAATGGCAGAGGTATCTGTTGAAAAGCCCACTCTGTCTCTAGAGAATGTAATCAAGTCAGTCACGGTGGATGGAAACCTTCAACCAATGACTGAATCTTATGATGACTTCAGTGAGGCTGACCAAAAGACTCTGCAGGAAGCCACAATCAAATATCTGAACATATACAATAAGGCTTTCATTGAAATCATATCTCTTATTCCTAAAAGCCTAGAAAAGGAATTAGAAGTAAGAAAGAACAATGCTCATGCAAAAGATCTTGAGATCCGGGAGCAGATAGCTATTCAGCTATATCCTCAAATTGATCCCAAGACAATGAACATAATCTTCAAGGACTGCAAAGATGAGTTCAGAAGTAAAGCCAGGATGAATCAACTCATGCTTGGTGAGACTGACAAAGTGGCCCAAGAGACAGAAGAGATCCTCCGAAAGGCCTTCAAAAGGTTCAATCTTCCTGTTGTAGAGGACTTAGGTGCATAAACAGCTGCGGATTTGGAATCATCTGTTCCAGAAGAAGTGGGCCCTGAACAGACAAGCATCTCTCCTCCGGTTTCCCCTACAGTCTCCGGATCCAAAGAAGAAGAGAAATTACAGGAGAAGGAAGCAGGGGTGGAAGACAAAGAGGTTGATAGTTCCAAGACTGCAGAAGAAAAGAAACATCTGTCTCCGGCAAGAGACACTGCACAAACTGTTCAACAATTTTTGAGCAAAGCCACTATAGAAATTGATGAACTGGACCTGCTAAAAGGACCCTTAGATTTTGACTCTTTGTCACCGGTGCAAACAATGAAAATAGCCTCATTTGCAAATGAGAAAGTCAAAGAGAAGCTGCTGAAATCTCACATGGAAGACTGTGAGCTTATGGAGGTAGCATCTGGAGTGCTAGAAAAGATCATGCCATCCTTTCAAAAGGATCCCACAGCCTCCTCCTCCGGTAATCTCAAAACCTTAGTCAGCAGTGTTAGTACACATTTTGAATCTCTAGAAAAATCTCTTGAAGAAAAGGTCCGGAAGGAATTTTTGGATAAAAGATTTTCAGAAGTATTAGAATTAATCTCTAAAGATAAGAAGATTGTGAGTATTGGAATAAAGAGCTTAGAGAATGCTCTTAAGGATGGCGGTGACATTTACAAATTTTGTATATCCTGGTCAAAGGCAACAGCAGCAATTGATAAGAAAATAAAAGAGGAACAGGACAAGCTACAAAGCTTATCTCAAAGTTTTGATCCTCTCTCTTCCTCCATAATAAATCAAGAATGTCAGACTATTGCAGTCTTGAATGAAATAAAGAATCTTGAGAAGGAAAGGAAGAACATCACTAACCGGATGGGAGAACTTAGACGGATTATAATCCCTAAGTTGGAAACTATGCATGAGGCCATCAGTGATGCTCAGACCACCGCCCAAACAAATGATCCGACAGATCTCAAGCGGGTAGAAGCTTTTGCATTTTTGTTGAGTGGTCACATTTCAATTTTGGATAGAATGAAGCAAAGTTGGGCTACAGAAATGATCCAATTGCAGACATCCTTTGCAGACATTCTTCAGTATATGTGAGTATGTAAATATGCGGCTGTGTATAGAAAATTTTTGAAAATTTTGATGTGCGGACCCTACCCTTTGCCATTGATGTCAAAGGGGGAGTGAGGAGCAGTGAAAAATGAGGAATCCAATTAAGGGGGAGTTCCAAAAATTGTATATAAAGACAGAGCATCAGCAAAGGGGGAGCATAGTGTAAACACGTAGTCATTTTTCACTAAGTGTTGCCATCAATGCCAAAGGGGGAGATTGTTGGCAAGAGACACTATATGGATTCATGGTTGTTGTCATTGATGGCAACAAAGGTCATCCCACATATCCGCAAGTCATGATGTGTCTCTACCAGAAGTCAGAATAAAGATTGTTGTGGTCCGGTGAACAAGAACAGAGCATGTGGCAAGGTCCGACAGATTGGTCCGGATCTCTCAGAGGAAGTGTCTTGGTACAGTGCGGATTTGGGGAAGTCAAGAGGACTACCTTGAGTGGTATATTCCAAGGATTTAGCCTCCGGTGATGGACAAGGAAAAAGATATGAATAGTTGAGTTTCGGATTCCTGAGAGACAGTGAAAACAGAGGAAGAACTGACTGACAGAGTATCAGACTACTTTCTGGATGTGTTACTGTTGATGATAAAGGTTGTGAAGGCATGAATCATGTTTGGCCGACATGATTAATGATATCTACAAGTATATGCTTGATCCGCATTGCTTGGTGAGGAAGGATTCAGCCGACAGAACAGAGTTTGTAAGAAACTAGACTGTTCCGGATGCCGACTAGAAAGATGATGAAATTACTTGTGCGGATATATATATAGAGGATGGATTTAGTTGTGAAGCAGGTATGATGTTATGATATATGCGAAGAAGTGCAGAACAGAGCAGAAGTACCAAGACAGATCCGGAATGTGAAAGGATAGCAGAATAAAGAACAGAGAAAAGATGAAGTGCAGCAGATCAGTGTACTAAGCCTAACCGGAACTGAACTCCAACATATGCAGATGCTTCCAATCAGTTCAAGACTGTGATTTTTATCACTTTGTAGACAGTGTGTCTTATTGTAGGCAGTGGGCCTCTTGTGAGCAGTGTGCTCGGGCAGTGAGCCCTAATTGGCAAGTGCCATTTTGTAATTTCCTATTCTTCTAACAGAGAATAATTTTGGGTTAATCACCCCGTGGTTTTCTCCCTTAACAGGGTTTCCACGTCAAAAATACTGTGTCATGTGTTTCTTATTTCATGATAATGTTTTTGTGTTTGATTCAATGTTGCATCAATTAAAAAGAAAGTTCAATAAGGGAAATAATTAGGATAACTGATTCACCCCCCCCTCTCAGTTATCAACAGGTTTGCTACAAGTTAGGGAAGCCAAGGCCCCTATTACTTTCAGAATATATTCTTTATTGTGTCACTTAATTATGCATCAGAATGAAATGAAGTGGACTACAAGGATGGAATTGTGTACACAAGAAAGAGGAGTCAGACTCCCTGTATGAAATTGGTACTACATTTGGGATAGTAGGTGTACAAAAGGTGATTTTGTAGTGTTTCGAGATGATTTTGCTGTCAGATTGATTGCTACTCTTGGTTACCCAACACCAAGAATGCCTGAGTCATTGATGAAGGTAATGAGGCCTGTGTAGTATGGGCCAAACCAAGGCTATACTCATAATTATGTTGATTGGTTCCTTATTCCACAACACACTATTATCAGAGTATATGGGTGCAACCAAGCACCACACGTTTTACCTAAGTTTTTACCTGCAAGAGTGTGTTTCTTAGAGTTTATGTAGCAGATGCTCTGGATGGAACATGACTTGATGAGAAATCAAAGGAAAGACACATTTTTGCCTAACTTGACTATGTTTGAAGAGCTAGCCATTGGGTCAGATATGCTTGAAGAAGTGCAGAGCTTTATAAGGGTCAATTACTCTCTTAAACCTGGAACAGAAAGAGTATGTGAGCCAGAGGGTCACATCAATATGATTAGAAGAACCCTATTGACAAAGAAGGCTATTTCACATGAATTTGATTCTAGAGAGAATGTTATAAGAAATTTGGTACAGTTTGTTGATGTAATGTAGGCCAGAAAAAGGTGGGATGCAATGATGAGGTGGGAAAATCAGAAGAAGGGAAAAGATAGAAACTTCTAAGGCTGTTTTTTGCAGGTGAGCCCAATCTTCTAAAAAGAATGCAAATGATTTTGAATAAATTTGATGAATTCTACAAAATGGCCCAAGATGAGGGACTCATTCCATTACCCACACCCCATCAACCACCACATGAAATATCCACATCTTAGATATCACCCCCATCACCTACAAGTCCATCCCCTCCATCTCCCACTCATGAGCCACAAGCTAAAAAATAGAATATAGAACCATTAGTGGAATATGATTCAAGTGATGATGAAGAACAAGATGAAGTCTTGGCCTTGACTGAACTGAGAGAGGCAGCAGAACAACAAAAAGGTCAAAAGCCTCATGATCCAAAGGTCAGGCAGTTAGAGGAGGGAATTGATGAGATTCAAGAGGATGAGAGGGTAGTGGCCTCTCTAAGATTCATAGAGGATGATAATTTTATACACAACAATGAGTTCAGAGATTTTTGGATCAAAATGAAACTGAAAGAATTTGATGAAAAGTTGAAGATTAATCTTATAGGAGCTTATGAGTCAAAATAGGCTGAGATCCAGGCTTGGACATTTGCAAAATTGAATATTGATAATACTAATGTCACTCCCCAAGAGGCAAGAGAAATGGTGTTGAAAAGTGATATGTTGATTATACCAAGGATGGAGTTGTCCAAAATGTTTCTTTTGGATCAAATCAGAGCACAAGATGACCCTATGTTAGTTGCAGAATTTGATTCAGAGGAAGGTGTCTCAGGAGTAGGGTATAACCCTACTACCCAAACACTTGCCCTATGGAGAAAGCAGAAGAACACAAGGAAGCCTTGGCTCCTTGATGTAGTACAAGAAATGAGGGGGGCAGCCATGATTAGAACTATTAGAGACACAACTCCTACTGAAGCTGCCACCATAACTATGCATTTTGCAATGTTCACCAAAGATGTACAAAACATGGAAAAGAAAATTAATGAATATGAGAAAAGGTTAAAGCTATCTAATGATGAGGTGAACAAATTGTTCATTGAGAATAGAAAGATGAAACAACAGTTGCAACAACCCACCACAGTAAAGGTAGATGAATTAATTGTCTATCACCCAATACTCCATACAGAGGATCCCTAGATCCAACAAATGAAAGAGGAAATTGATAAGATGAAAAAGCATAATGAGGAAGATCCTTTTGATAAATTACAAGTAACTTGGTTGTGTTAGTTGGATTATTAAGAAGAGTCTGTCAATTATTTCCTTGCACGGTTATACAAGTTATTAACCAATATTAGTGTGCCAAATAGTTAGAATTACTACCAAATATAAGCCACTTATCTCATATTTTCATTTGACTCCATTTACCCAACAAGGCACTGGTCTCACCCATTTCATTTTACTTAAAACTCAAGGATTCAAACCATCTCGCTGTGATTTTTTAATTGTGAATGCAAAAACTCAAATTAATTCACTGTACCTACAAATTGGTTATACAAGGATTCAAATCAGTTCACTATATTTGCCAATAGGAATGCAAGGATACAAATCATTTGCATATAACAACTAGGAGGTCTGCATAATTGAGGGCTAATGTAGAAAGGTTAGAGGATAAATTCAAACATATAGGAAATTTATATAATTTGTCAGGACACATTAGATGTTCATGTGTGGTTATCTTGATTGGTTCCTTTTAACCTCTTGGTGCACAGCTGTTATGTGACTATTGTCATTGTTCTGTATTACAGGATCCAGAGGAGGCCATGGAGAGAGGACATGGACAGCATAGAACTACTAAATCGCAGAGAGGAAAGTGGGTGGAAATAGATATGACAACAAAATCTACAGATACAATAGAGGTAAGAATAGAAAGCAACCTCAACCAAAGGAGGAAGGTGTTTATGAATTCACAAATGCACCAACATAGAGGAGATAAAGTCATTTTTTTGTCCATGATGCCTCTGAGGTCAAACTTATTGGTTGAAAATGCATAGGAATGGTGATTAAATGTGATTCTATGATGAAGGGAAAAGTTTGAAAATTAGGATGGCCAAAACATGATATGAATATGTCACATATATGACTAAAGTGAGGTTTTGTGTTGGATAGCATATTCATTGAAATGATATAATTGGTGTACTAAACATTATTCACTATGTTGTGTATTATAAGGGCTAGACGAGGCCATGGCAATAGATCATGTCATATCAAATGAGGACACAACGGATGAAGCGGGACATCAGGTACTCAAATTTTGACTTAACTTAGGAAAAAATGATCTGATGGCATTTTGTGATACGTCCATCTTTTTTCACAGTAGTATTGAAATTTTTAATGTATTATCCAATCTTGACATAAATTAATGCATGTTGTTGATTATTTTAGATGGAGATTGGAGCAAATGCAGAGCCTGAGCGTTCAACTAGCAAAATAAAAAGATATGTACATGGATGTGGACCTAAAACTGTTAAATCACGTAGACGACAATGGGTGGAAGAGGATATGACAATGGATCCTGTAGACACAACAAATGATTGCACTGAACAAGAGGTTGGTCAGGACTATAGTACATGGGATGAATACTTTGAGAAAATTGTTGTTGTGTCGTGGAAAGAAACAATTTAAACGAGCGATTGTACAAAGACATTACATATATGATGAGCTTCCAGTCAGTAGTATGTCTCCTACAATTGATTCAAATCCAATAGGACTTGTGGTAAGGAATTTTCTAATTTGATATAAATAACATGTATACTTTGTTTAAATATTGTTTTATATTATTTAAATAACTAATTTTTTTCTTAATGGATACTTGCAGGATAAAGTTCTCGATTTAAAGTTTCCTGGATCACTGACTTCCAGCCTAGAGGGAAATGATCATTCATTAGATGATACATCTAACAAAAATATGTGCCAATATACCAGCTCTGAAAATGAGGAATTGATGAAAACAAGTAATAGAACAAGAACCGGTTTAAAGATGCATAATTTGCTTAAAGACAAGGGGAAGGTGGACTACATACCCTATGCGAATGAATGTGATGGAGATGATGACTTGCCACTGAGTTTGAAATCAATTTACAAAGAGACATTTGATCATCAAATATATTGCGCTTGGCCTCGTGGTCAACAACTACCTAGAGTGTACGAGGTGTTTCAATTTTGGGGTATAGCTAGATGATATGACCCTCCAATATTCATGGAGTGAATCTAGGCCTATTTGTCATCCAAAATTTACATGTGGGATCTAAACATAGAAACAATTCAGAACAAACCACTAGGAGATTAATGCCATATTATGGTCCATCATATTACAATGGTGAATGGAGAAGGCTAGCAGAATATAAGCCTAGCATGTCAGCATATGGTCTAAATTCGAATATGTATACACATTGTCTCCAATTGGAAAGTGGAAAAGAAATGAATAGAGGTCATCTTATTTATATAGATGGACGTGCATACACGCACAAAAATATTGCAGGATTTATAAATAGTAGTAAGGGAAGGGACCCTAATGTAAGACCAAATTGTCAATTTGTTGAGGTTATAAATGATAAAGATGGAGATATGGAAAGAGAGGTTGATAGATTCATAATGGTTGAGGCTATTATGGACCTTACCATTGGGGATGAGTTATTGATTGATTACCCCTTCTTAAAACGCACTCCTGCGCGAAAGAAAAGGAAGAACAAGGTCTCCCTAATATGCAGACCTTGTAAACTTGGTAAGGCCCAAGAGCCAAATCCAAATAGTGAACTAGTTATTGGTGTCAAGGGGCTACAGGAGTTTTCTAGTATGCTCATTTTTATATGTTCATTTCAACTAGTTTGGGGTTATGAACTATCAAAATTGTGTTTTCTTTAAATTATTGTATAAAAAAGGTAGTCTATAAAATAATGTTCCATTATTCAATTGATGTATATATGTTCATACAATTTATATTTTTATTTTTTAAGCCATATTTGATTATATTTCTTTGAAATTGATACATTTTGAATTTAGTGCAATTATTGCCAAACAATAAATAATGCTTGCGTTTGTTGATAGGTAGAAGATGTTGATGAAACACATACTAATACCCAAGATCCAACTGGGTTATTAAGGTTTGGAAGGGATGATCCAAACCATCCTTTAAACCATACCAGGTAGAAAAGAGCAACATTGAAGAGAATACTAGCAGTTGAGAAATTTGAACTGTTGATGATATCTGCATACACTGATGACATGCCAGCTAGCCTTAATGATGATGATCATGATAATGAAAATGCAGTGCATTAAGAAGGATTGAATGAAATACTTACAGGTTTCTTTGGGGATGGAAAGAATGATGACAATAATGATCATATGGTTGATAGTAACGATGATAGTAGGGGTAATTACCACCAATGTAATGTTGATGATAACAGCTTGAAAGACTCCATCAAGCAAGTAGCGAAGACACCTGTGTTTAAATCGGGTGCAAGTAGAACTTCAAAACTGACATGCACATTAATATTATTAGAAATCAAGTCACTATTTAGTTGGTCAGACAAAGGATTCACTACCCTACTAAAGTGAGATGAAATCCATTTCTTACTTTGCATTATCAATTGGTGTACATAATTCGTAAACATTCATCAACTTCATTTTTATTTCTTTAAGGGGAATTTAAAACCATACATTGTATATAAACAGTCCTAGTATAGATTGACATATGAAACATGTTCATCATAAGTCAAACATTTAATTGATTTAATCTCTGGCAATCTTACAGGGCACTAAAAACTAAAATATTCCCTAAAGAGAATGTGTTGCCATCAACTTGCAGAGAGGCGCGTCTGTTGTTGGTTGAGTTGGGGATTGGATATAAGCAAATTCATTCATGTAAAAATGATTGCATTTTATATAGAGATGAATATGAAAACAAGGTAGAATGCCTTGTATGCAAAGAGAAGAGATATCGTACAGATGTACAAGGTCCTACAGTTCCAAAGAAGGTTTTACATCACATGCCAATTATACCTAGACTTCAACGAATGTTTCGTTGCAAGTCACTTGCACAATTAATGGATTGGCATGCAAATAACAGGAGTAAAGATGGATTCATGTGAATTCTAGCTGACTCCAAAGCAATGAAACACAGAGGAAAAATGGCCAAGAAAATTCAAAGATGAACCCCGTAGTATCAGGTTTGGTCTTGCATTTGATGGAGTGTGCCCATTCTCTTTCCTAAGCTCAGATTATAGTGTTTGGCCAGTTGGATTGATAGTATATAACATTCCTCCATGGATGAGTGTTAGAAAGGATCACCTTATGTTGACTCTCATTGTTCCAGGAAAACATCAAGTTAAAAACATGGATGTTTATCTTGCACCTTTTATTGATGAGATACAACTGATATGGAAAGGCATAAGAATCTATGACATATCACGTCCCCCATCAAATAGGTCCTTCATGTTGTATGGTGTGCTATGTTGGACTATTCATGATTTCCCAGGACTTGGTGTTTGTTTTGGTAAGATAAAATATTTACGTATTTACACTCATAATTTATTTCCATCCCAACTTTTATACTTAGTTTTATACTATTTTTTTGATGTTATTAACATTACTTATTGAATTGCAGGGCTTCAAACAAAGGGGATAGTTGCATGTCCAAGATGTGCATAAAAATTTCAAGGGCAATATTCTAAAGATCTACATAAATTTATTTACGCAAACAACAGGGTTTTTCTACCAATAGATCATAAGTTTAGAAATCACCTGAAGAATCAATTTGATGGAAAAGTTGAAAATAGAGGCCCTACCATAATTATGGGTTCAAGTGATTGGCTTAAGAAGAATGAAGATGCTAAATTGAAAGCTTGGGAGGATTTTTTGGATCGGGGTGATTCAATTGAAAAACTAGAACAAGTTGTAGTTAATATGCCACAAGGAATGAAAAGGAAATCCATATTTTATGAGCTCCCTTACTGGAAGGATCTATTAATATCTCACCTATTAGATCCTATGCACATCTTCAAAAATGTCCCAGATTCTACATTTCGACATATATCAGGCAAAGAGAAGGACACCTTGTCTTAGAGGAGAGATATTGCTCCTTTGCATACCAAAATTGATAGAAAACATTTGTGGCCAAACACAGAAAATGAAACATATGTAGAAGCTCCATGGATTTTGAAAAAAAAAAGAGCTAGACCAACTAAAAAATGTCATACTTTCAATAAGGACACCTACTGGCTATGGGTCGTCATTGGCTAAAGCTTTTACAGTTGATGGACATATCAGAGGATTTAAAACACATGATTTTCATAATTTTATGAAGGTATTATATATCATCAATTAACATTTACTGGTAACATTGATTAAGTACTAAATATATTTTGATATTTTTTTATGTGAGGAAAAATTACTAATGACCTTTTCATAAATGTGTTTGATAGCATATCATGCCATTGGCAATTAGGGGGGATTCCTGTCTTACAAGTGACTTAAGGAATGCCATAAGTTGATTGTCAACATTTACAAGGTATGTGGTTATATGAAATGTTCATGTGTGAGAGACATAGCGATATTATATTGCATTTTAATTTTTGACTAAAGGTTCATACTGATTTACTATTCATATATTGGGTGGGTGACCTCCAAGGAGATCCACGAATGTGAAGTGCTAAAATGGAAGAAGGAAATTGTAGAAATTGTATGTGTATTTTAGAAGGAGCTCCCTACAAGTTTCATGGACCTACAAGTCCATTTACTTATACACCTAGTCGATGACATTAAATTGGTGGGTGTCGTATCAACGAGGTAGATGTTTTTGTTTGAGAGGTATATGAAAACTCTAAAAAGATATGTCCGACAAAAGGCACATCCAGAGGGTTGCATGGCTGAAGGGTATGTATTAAATGAAGCATTTTTCTTCCTATGTGAATTCCTAGGTAAGGATTTTGAAGATGGGCCACTCTTCTAGGATGAAGAATGAGAATTAGATATTATTGATGGAGAAAAACCACAATCTAATGGTGTTCAAGTAGAAATTAGTAAGTAAATTCATGATCAGTGTGGTTGTTTTTCTTGCAATCATTAATTTACTCTGTAATTTATTTGTCAAATTAACAACATGACATTTAGAGTTTGAAATAAACATGTTGACATGTAATAGGTGTAGAAGAAAGTGCTATACTCGACAAGTTCATTCTATACCACATGGATTTTATGAGCAAATGGATCGATCTGTATGATAAAAAGAGAGAAGAAGTGTTAGAAGCAAGGAGACAGTTTAAGAGATTGAACCCAAGGAATACTCCACTTCCCACTGATCTGCTTGGGGAATGGGGCAAAGATTGCACACTAGAATGGGTTACTGAACAAATTCAAAATCAAATAGAAGATGCAAGTATAGATTCAAACATAACAGAAGATGAAATAAACATGTCTAGAGGATGTGAAGGAAAGGTACAGTTAGAATTTCACAAAATGTTGTTTCCTTATAGTTTTGACACTATTAACTATTTTAATATTCATTGAATTATATTTGTTTTCATTGATATAAATGGTCTTTCATAGGTGAAGAAATATCCAACAATGTGGTCATATGGTCAACATTATCATGTAGAAAGTGTAGATGTAAAGAGACGATCCTTCAATTGTGGCAATGGTTAACTTCAAGAAATCCAGTTGATGAAGCTCAAAAGATAAAAATATAATTGAAGGGAATCTACAATATGTTGGGAAAATACAAGAAATTATTGAGTTGGATTACCGCTCTTTTAAATGTTGTGTTTTTAAGTGTAGATGGTATGAAGCATTTGAGAGGACATGAAGACATGATACCCATAGTGGATTGTTTTCTATAGATTCCTCATGTTTCCTACCGGAGGATAAGGAGCCTTATGTTCTACCAATTCATTGTGAGCAGGTATTTCTTTAACTCAAACAGGAAGCGGTAGTGATCATTAATCTATTAATTCATAGTTTACTGTGAATATATACATGTGTTTATTAATCAATAAAATTGTTATACCATACGTCTAATATATGTATGTCGTTCATGTGCAGGTATTTTTCTATGAAGATATTTTGGACCCGAAATGGATAGTTGGCATACATTATGATCCAAGATTAAGGCATGTATTTGACGATGCATTAGTGGATACTGAGCAAAACAATGATGGCCAACAAAATGAGAGAGGGATTAGAGAACATCGAAGAAATTGGCATCCATGATGATATTGAAGATGGTTATGTTCAGGCACAAGAAGACAACAATCCAAAGTTAGATGATGTTATGGAAGACAACAATATGGATGGTATAGAAAATGATGATCCAAATACATCTGGTAACAATATAGATGGTCTACAGTCAAATTTCAATGATGATGAAGATGATGCAGGTCAAGATGAGGATGATGATAATATTAAATGCTTGAAAGAACATATGAACATTGACAATGATACACTTGATGACATTGTAGCAGACAATAATGTTAATGACCAAGACTTCTAAATTTTTAGAATTATTAAATTTTTAGAATTATTTGCAATCCATGTTTAAAAAAGGATGATTCTTATGGCCTAAACTTTGTAATGCTTCAATAATATTATTTGTGTTGATACAAATTACCTGTTGCAATATCCCTAAATTGTTCAATCTTTGGTATGAATTGTTGGCAAAAAAAATTAGGATTACTTGGATGCAATTTCCTTTTCATTGCTTTATATTTTGCTTTAATGTCAAGGTCTCAACCTAATCCTCATTTTGCACTAAAAAGAAACCTTAGGCTTAACTCTACAATGGCCTCGATTCATTGCGAGGAAGTTATGATTGAGGATTTGATGACTACAACATATTTTAATTCTGTCAAACTGTTCACATTTTTTGTCTGTGATTCCATATTTTGTGCATACCTTGCAATCATTGCAGTCCATGAGACCACATTTCTTGGAGGCATTCTGTCAAGCAGTTCACGTGCCTTGTCTATGGTTCCACATTTTACATACATGTCTAATATGAAAGTTGCAACTACAACATCTGACAAAATTCCTCTATCCTTTATGTATTGATGGATGCCCATACCCTATTCCAAAGATGTCATTTTGACACAAGCAGGGAGGATACTGGCAAAGGTTGTGGAATTTGGCTTTACACCAGCCAATTGTATTTGCTTTAAAATTTCTAAAGCCTTTTCAACAAATCCATTTTGTGCATATGCTGCAGTCATTGCAATCCATGAGACCACATTTCTTTGAGGCATTATGTCAAATAGTTCACGTGCCTTGTCTATGCTTCCACATTTTGCATACATGTCTAATAGGGCAGTTGCAACTACAACATCTGACAAAATTCCTCTATTCTTTATGTTTTGATGGATGTCCATACCCTATTCCAAAGCTCCCATTTTGACACAGGCAGGGAGGATGCTGGCAAAGGTTGTGGAATTTGGCTTACACCAGCCAATTGCATTTGCTTTAAAATTTCTAAAGCCTTTTCAACAAATCTATTTTGTGCATATCTTGCAGTCATTGTAGTCCATGAGACCACATTTCTTTGAGGCATTCTGTCAAACAATTCACATGCCTTGTCTATTCTTCCACATTTTGCATACATATCTAACAGGGTAGTTGCAACTACAACATCTGACAAAGGAGGACTTAAGCATTCAGAAACTTAAACTATGATGTATCCGTGATCTTATCAAGCATGATCTTATGATAGTGTTTGGACTGAACTTGTATAGTTTTAGGTCATTCACACGTCTTAGTTACAGTGTGGTGTGTGAGGAATTATTACTAAATGGTTGCTACCATGCACATAAACTATACACATATTTGAAGACTGTAATATGACATTATTGTGATGGAATCCTAGGTTGGAGTGAAAGCTAGGCCTTAGACCATTTTAAATTGATTCCTTCCAAAAAAAATCTGATATGAGAGCCATTGTGTCCTCGGATACCATTCCACCAACCTGTGGACCTAGTGCAACGTGTGCAACAAGTCTAAGAAGCAAAACATCCTTCTTTCTGTCATAGTGAGAACCACAAAATAATGGATTTAAATCATGGAACATATATAATTGATACCTTTAATGCATCTTCCATGCAAGTGAGTTTAAAACTGAAGATTTGAGTGTGGAAAAACAAAAATCACAAAATCTAAAGGTTTCCATATTCCGCTAAGCCCTTCTTTATCCACACATCTACTTGGAGTGCAAATTTGATCTTCCTTCAAATCACCCTGACTAAACATGAATTAAGAGTAGGTCATTGATGCAAACTAAACATGAAACAATCAACTGTGCAAAGATTATTTTGTGCTTATACAAAATGAGTTATGTAATTTATATGGTAGTTATTCTAGTTCATGATGGGAGGCATATGTCTAAGGTTGTATGTATTAGAATAGTAAAATAAAATAAGCATCAGCAAGTCATATGGTAGTTGACTTAGATGACATTTGTGAATTACTTATAAAGTAGAATGCATAATATTCCTTGCAACTATATATTGTTTACCATCTTTAGTCTTGAGGCAATAAGGCAACCTTTTACTTCAATTCTAGTTGTCTAGAGATTTGGACAAGATTTAAAGTATTTTCAAAAGATTATTTTGAAAAAGTTAAGTGTGTAGAGAATTTGTCAAATACATAGCAAACTGATTTAGTTTGCAAGAAAGAAAATTATCAAGATGTTAGATACATTAAACCCTTCCAAATAATTCTATTAATGTCAACAAATGACCAAAAATAGAATTCAAAACATACAACAAATAGATATATCAATGAGAAAAGAAAGGGGTTGCAAATAAATGACTTCTAATGTAGTTAGATTTGGAGGTGATAATAGTGTTAATTTGGTTATATAAACTATACTTATCTATATTTTTGCAAGGATGTTGTTATTGGTATGAAATTAATTTTTTACTTCTGGAACATGGAACAAAATGTACAGGAATAGATGTAGTCATGGGTATCAGAAGGGGAAATACAATTGTAATTAACAAGTCATGGCAGATTTTATCATGATTCTAGTAGCTATTAAATCAAAACTTAGTGTCTTTGGAAGAGTCATTGTGTGAGCATATATATAATTCTAAATTTCATTGCAAAAGTTATTTTCATTAATTGTGTAGAAAGTAATTAATTCTCAAATGACAATTGACAACATTATTTTAACTCTATGCATTAGTGGCTCCTTTGATCAAAGATGGATGACGTAGAGAAGAAAGTATTGATTGAAGTGTTTAGATTGAAGAGTTGTTTTAGGATATTGTTATAATTCTTTTCCAAAGTGTTATCCTATTGTATTCAATTGTGCATTTGCCATTCAAATTTAGCATTAGAATCTAGAGTTACTTGAAGTAATATCCCTTCTTGTGAATCAGAACCAATGTCAACACTCATGCTTGAGGAGAAAAGTATCTATGAAATCACTAATCAATATCATATGCATAGAACATCGACACCAATTGTGTTCATTTTCTAGTTTTTTGTATTGTATCTTCTCATGTATGATACCCACTTCGCAATTAAAGACGTTGATAACAAAAATTTTTATTCCTTTATTTTTAAATAAACTTTTCACATGAAATTTGCATCTTTGTATACTATAACTCATATCAAGAGTCTTCAATTTTTGGTACAAATTTGTGTAAGTTGTTTAAACCTTGACTTGTCTTAGGTGCATATGCAAAATACATGTAATTTAACTCATTTGCCACAACATATCTTTTGGAGGAGATCATAACAACAAATTCATAGATTATGCTAGACAAGGTGGATGGAATAGCGAGGACTTGTAATTATAGAGAGATGTAATTGATTAAATTGCACATCAATTAAATTTCATTGAAATCATAACTAGGCACAAATTAGTTTCTTTATACTAGACTAAAGCTTAAATCACCAATAGCAAGTTCATATCACACTCATTATAATTTCTATAATCATCCATCATAACTAGGCACAAATTAGTTTCTCTCTATTGCTATCTATCTATCTCTCTCTACAATCTTCCAATCTCTCTCTCTCTCTCTCCATATATATATATCCATATATAGACATCATACCATGACACACATCCCTTCCTCCATTACATCCTCCCTAACCCCTTTCCCAACATTGATAGCCCACTACCCATGCCACCTCATTTTCATAACACATTTGACCATAACATTGCCACAACAATCATCACTCATCCTAACACCATCCTCCACCATGTGACATTTATCTAACACAGATAGGCATTAAAATTGGCGTTAATGTAGGTGCTAAAGGCAACACTAAAGTCAATGGTAAAGTTGATGCTAAAGGTGGTGCTACTGTTGGTGCATAAGTCAGCACTAAATTAGGCGCTAATTTGTGCCTAATTTAGTGCCTACATGTTCTGATCGGTGCAAAAAATGCCAAAAATAGTGCCATCTCGATAAATAGCACCAACTTTTTCAAAAAATTGGAGAAAAATACATTAAAACAATGGGTGGAAGCAAAAAAGGGAGCTAATCACAGGGATTTATTGTTGTGTTGGATTCTTATTTTACATGAAAGGCAATCCATACAACCATTTATCTTTCATTGTTTTGATTTGTTTGCAAGGTATCAGTCTTCTCACTTGTTCTACCATCATCCTTTTTGTTACTAACACTCAAGGCCATGAAAAGTGTTTCATCATTTGAATCATCATGATCCTCATCTTCTGAAGAATAATTGATTTCTATGGAATACAGACTTCTCTTGAACTTGTCTCTTCTATTACCACCCCTTGATTCTTTGAAAGGACATTTAGAAGCAAAATGACCAACCTTTCCACAATTGAAACATTTGAAGGGTAACTTACCTTTGTATTTGCCAGTGTCTTTCTTCATCCTTCTCACAAAATTTGCTTCAACTTCATCAAAGCTTTCATCTTCATCAGCAACTTCTTCTTTTGTCTTCATATTGGTTTTGAAAGCAACTTCTTTCTTTGGAGCATCATTGCCAAACTCTCTCATTTCAAAGGTAGTAAGGGAACCAAATAATTTGTCTACAGTGTAAGTATCCAAGTTTGCATTCTCCTCAACGGAAGCTACCTTATGACTGTAAGATTTGGGAAGAGATCTCAGAAATTTTTTCGCAACCTCATCTTCTTTCACTTCTCCACCAAGGCCTTTAATGCCATTAACCACTTTACTCACCCAGAGCATATATCCAACAATGTCTTCATCCTCTAACATTTTTAGGATCTCAAATTTGCTCTTGAAGATCTGCATATTGGCTTTCTTTAATTTCTTATCTCATTCATAAATGGTTTTAAGTTTATCTTAAACTTCTTGAGCAGAATTGCAACTCATTACCTTTGAAAGTTCTGAATTAGCTAACCCACTCATGATAGTAAACTTTGCCTTGGCATTGTTATCATACTTCTTAACTTCATCTGCATGTATAGGAATAGTAGTAGGAACAGTGTAACCAGACTTGACAGATTCCCAAACATCACACCCTAGGAAATTGATATAAGCTTCTATCCTTAGCTTCCAAAAAGTATAGTTTGTTCCATCAAACCTAGGTATCTTGTTGGATCCATTTTGTGCCACCCCAAACCTTCCTCAAGTGGTTAAGCTTCCCTTAGAGGAACTTGGCTCTGATACCAATTGTTGAACACACCAAGATATTGAGAGGGGGGTTGAATCAGTATCTAAACAATCTTCAATTCTAAAAACTTCAACTTATCTGAAGCAGATTAAAACTTAAGCATCATAGAATTAACAAGAACATGAAAGACTAACATAATGCACATCAACACATAACACTAGATATACATGGAAAATCCTAGAAGGGAAAAACCATGGTGAGGATTAATTGACAATATATGAAGCTCAAATAACAACTTTGTTTTAGGGCTACAACCCAAGGAAGCTTCTACACCCTGAAGAACTTTGATTTAGGATCACTCCTAAGGAAGATTCTACTCCCTGAAGACTTTATTTTAGGGTCACTTCCAAGGAAGCTACTACTCCCTAAATTGAGAACACACTTACAAAAGATTACAGTATGACAATCTTTCTACTGTCTGAAAACTGATATTGAAACTCACACCTTTGATGATTGCACTTCTATCTCTTCACACTTTCTTCTGATGATCTAATTAGTTAGACACACTCTATACTTGATCACTATCACATATAAGTCTTCAAGATGAATCTGGACAACATCAACAACTTCTACTCTTTCTCCTTCAGTCGCACATCAATAATGTATTCATTCAGCCTATTTATCTACTTGCAAACTTTTTAATCAACTTGCAATCACACTTCTCCTCACTTAATTTGATTCACTATTTATACATGATTACATTGAGTACATTTCTTTTTGGCCAAATACAACATAAAAAATACATTTACAAGATGGCCAGACAACTTACAATATGAAACATGTAGAAGATAGGTCCTAAGTGAAACCACATGTTACACCAATAGAAGATCCATGCCTTGCGGACCCCAACCCTTGCTTAACCAGGTCCACAACATCCTTCATAGCTTCAAACACCAAGGAGTTACATCCACACACTCCGCTCATTTGGAAATAGGACATCTTTAAGAAAAACACATGAAGACTTAAAGTATAACGACCACATCAACTTGAAAACCTTGTGCAGTACTAGAAATAAGAAAGATCTTCATGAAACTTTTCCAGATGAGTCCACATGACTCATACAACATCCCAAAACACTCCTTTTCCACCACACATCAAATAATTGTGTCACACAGCTTCAATCATTAACTCTAAGGACAATTTGTCATCTAAAACACACTGTAACATGCTGTCATTTGAAAAATTGAGTTGCGGACCACCAAGAACCTTGAAATTGTAAGGAAGCATGTAATATACATCCATAAACATGTCCTCAAAACCATAAGGGAACTCATTCATTTCCAGAGGAATGCAGAGCATTCCAACAGGCCTTCAACACTAGCTTACTATGTCAGAACACATGTCGGTGCTCTATCATGCATAACTTTCACAGTGGAAAGATAAATGATCTGAAAACTTGGAATTATCACATTCACTACATCCTGAACACTATTCTAGAGCCACATGACCATATCTGGAAATGTAGAGGAATGGGGATCATTCTATTGGCCTACACAGAACATCTTCACAGAGACAACACTGTCTTCAAGCAATCAATAGCAAAACACTCTTCCGGTAATGCAATCATCATGGAATTTGGATCATACATACTTCAGGCCATTAGTAGAATCAACAATACCTCTGATTATCTTCATGCTTCTAATTCCCATATTAATATGAACTATATCTTCTCTTCACACCTTTGATGATTACACTTTTGTCTCTTCACACTTTCTTCTGATGATTTGATTAGTTAGACACACTCTATACTTGATCACTGTCACATATAAGTCTTCAAGATGAATCCAGACAACATCAACAACTTCTACTCTTTCTCCTTCAGTTGCACATCAACAATGCATTCATTCAGCCCGTTTATCTGCTTGCAAACTTTTTAATCAACTTGCAATCACACTTCTCCTCACTTAATTTGATTCACTATTTATACATGATATTACATTTATTACATTGCTTTTTGGCCAAATACAACATAAAAAATACATTTACAAGCTGGCCAGACAACTTACAATATGAAACATGTAGAAGATAGGTCCTAAGTGAAACCACACGTTACACCAGTAGACGATCCATTCCTTGCAGACTCCAACCCTTGCTTAACTAGGTCCACAACATCCTTCATAGCTTCAAACACCAAGGAATTACATCCGTACACTCCGCTCATTTGGAAATAGGACATCTTTAAGAAAAACACATGAAGACTTAAAGTATAATGACCACATCAACTTGAAAACCTTGTGCGGTACTAGAAACAAGAAAGATCTTCATGAAACTTTTCCAGATGAGTCCACATGACTCATACAACATCCCCAAACACTCCTTTTCCACCACACATCAAATAATTGTGCTTCACAGCTTCAATCATTAACTCTGAGGATAATTTGTCATCTGAAACACACTGTAACATGCTATCATTTGAACAATTGAGTTGTCATATTAATATGAACTATATCTTCTCCTTTCTCTTGTTGGATGGGACATGACATCCAACCATGAACTGTATCATCTTCTCTTGTTGGATGGGACATGGCATCCAACAATGAATTGTATCATCTTCTCTTGTTGGATGGGACATGGCATCCAACCATGAACTATATCTTCTTCTCTTATTGGATGGGACATGGCATCCAACCATGAATACCATCACACCACCATGATAGTGTTGACATCAATGACAACCTAGTGACATTGTTGACATCAGTGACAACCCTAGGAACCATATGTGTTGAAAGGAAGCTAGGTGTGCAAAAATCACTTCCTACACTAATCTAATGAGGAGAGATGAGTGCAAATTCTTTTTATCCTTTATAGTTACAGTGTTATTAACCCAACAACAAAGATATTACAGAAATACACATACACACAGAATGTAGATAGAAGAGAGAGAGAGACAAGATATATGTGGGGAAAACCCTTACTGGTGAAAAACCCCACACTCTAAAACATAGCTCAAATGTATTCCAGTAAACAATCAAGGTTACAATACAGTTTCAGATCCAATGCTCTTGCAGGAGTCTCGACACTCACATCTACAGACAATTTGGTAGCATAATAGTACCTATAAATCACATAATACATCTCCTCTCCAAAGCACCTGTTTATATAGAAGATACAAGGCAAAAATGGCTCTATCTTGAGATGGGCATCCAACATGGCCTCATGGCCCAAAACCCATACCTAAGGACACTTGTCCAACACTACAGGGTGTTCATGACACTTGTCATATCACCCCATCCCAAAGAGGTCACCTATTTCCAAGTTGGGTAATGACAGATACTCTTATGACACTTACGACCGTCATAGAATCCGTCATAGTTGTCATATCTTACAACTGTAAGAGAATCTATCATACACAGGCTAAAAATATCATATTCTCTTACAATATGTCATAACCCTCTTTGGGGTGCCCAAAGATGCCTTCTTCCAAGATGCCTTGTGACACATGTCTTCACCTGTCATAGAATTTTCCATTTATGACTCTTACACGTCATACATTTGTCATAGGAATCTGTCATAACCGTTTCGGTCAATATTCCCTTACACACTATCCAAGATGTCGACACATGGAAAAATATTCCTACCACTAAGTGGGATGCCTATCTCCTCATATGAGGACAAATTTACATGTTGTCACCTTCCGCGTAGGATGACACATCACCGTGCCAACTCCCACAAGATGACAATAAGGATTTGCATTCTAATTACAATAATCGGCAATAAATAAATAAATACAATGAAATAATACAAGGAATTACCAAGGTTGAGACACCTTAATTCCCAACATTCTCCCACTTGTCGAACACCTTGTAAGAGCCAATGAAAATAATAGGATTTAACTGCTATAGGCCGAGAGGCCATAGACTCTGAACACCATCTGAACTTCTTTGTGCCCACTGGTTTCGTCAATGCATCTGCAACATTCTTCAAAATGTCTAACTTCTCCAAATTCACCTTCCCTTTCTCTACCATGTCTCACATGAAGTAAAACTATACATCAATATGCTTTGTTTTGGCATGGAAAGTTAGATTCTTTTCTAGGAAAATCACATTTTGACTGTAACAACAAATCGTAATATATCCTGCATCAACACCAATATCTAAACATAATCTCTTAAGCCAAATGGCTTCCTTACAAGCATGAGTTGTTGCCATATACTCAGCTTCTGTCATGGACAAAGCAACCACAGGTTGTCACTTACTCATCCAACTAATTACACCCCCAAACATAGTGAACACATAGGCACTGGTGGATCTCCTGTTGTCAATGTCACCCACCCAATCAGACTCGACAAATCCATGAATACAAACTAAATGCGGAGGTCCTATAACATTACCATGATAACATATGGAATTCTTGGAAGTACCTCTCAAATATCTGAATATTCTCTTAATTGCATCCCAATGTACCCGTCCAGGATTAGCCATAAATCGACTAAGGACTCCCATTGCTTGGGCAATGTTTGGTCTTGTGCAGACCATAGCATACATCAAACTGCCAACAACACTAGCATAAGGTACTCTTCTCATGTCCTCCACCTCACTAGGAGATTTTGGACAATCATTAACAGACACTTTATCCCCAAAGAAACATGAACACACAATGGTCTACAATCTGCCATGTTGAACCTATCCAATATGGTCTTCACATACTTACTCTGGCTTAACCAAAGTTTTATGTTAGCTTTGTCTCTTTTGATATCCATTACCAAAATGTATTTGGCTGCCCCTAGATTTTTCACCTCAAACTGTACTAACAACTGAGACTTCAAATCAGAAATCATATTCTTACCATTCCCAATCAACAACATATCGTCAACATACAATGCAATGATGATAATATGATCATTGTCAAATTTATAATACACACAGTGATCTGATTTTGATCTTCGAAATCCAACTGACAACACAAAGGCATCAAACTTCAAGTACCACATCCTAGGAGACTGCTTCAAACCATACAAAGACTTTTTCAACTTGCAAACCAAATTTTCTTTACCTTTCTCTATGTAATGCTCTGGTTGTGACACGGAATCTCTTCCTCCAAATCACCATGAAGGAATGATGTCTTCACATCTATCTGCTCCACCTCTAAGTCATAAGCTGCTGCAAGAGATAATAGGAACCAAATAGATGTTAGCTTTGCAACGGGAGAGAAAATTTCACCATAATCAATTCCCTCCACTTGTGAATACCCCTTTGCAACCAGTCTGGCCTTGTACTTTTCAACACTGCCATTTACATCAAATTTCTTCTTGAACACCCATTTGCATCCAATAGGTTTCCATCCTTTAGGCAAAGGCACCAAGTCCCATGTTTTATTCTTTTCCAAAGAAGCCATCTCATCTTCCATGGCCTCCTTCCAAGAACCTGCATCTTTCATGCCCATAGCCTCTTTCACAGTTCTAGGCTCATCAGTGTTAGTAAGTAAAGCAAAAGCACAACTAGAATCAAGCAATGAATAACCAAACCTATCAGGTTGCTTCCTTATTCGTGTAGACCTCCTCAAAGGCTAAGGTTGAGGTTTTGCTTCTTCTTTTGAGATTTCAGAGCTGCTAGAGCTCTCCTCATCATCAGGTGTCACAAGCTCTGTCGGTTCAGTCTTCTTAGGGGTAGAAGGAAACTGAACCACATCCTCTTTCTTTTCTATTTCTTCTAGCTATAGAACAATAGGAGAAGGTTTTAGCTCTCTAAAGATAACACTTTTGCTATACAACACTTTTTCAGCCACAGGATCCCAAAGCTTGTATCCTTTCACACCAACACCATAGCCAATGAAGATACACTTGACAACCTTGTTCTCCAATTTAGACCATTTCTCCCTAGGCACATGTGCATATGCCTCACAACCAAAAACACGAATATATCTAACTGAAAGATTCTTACCAGACCACACCTCCAAAGGTGTCTTACTGACAAGAGTTGATGTAGGAGACCTATTTACCAGGTAGCAAGCAGTGGCTACAGCTTCAGCCCAAATCTTTTGTTCGAGGCTTGCTCCACTAAGCATACTCCTAGCCCTCTCCATCAGTGTCCTGTTCATCCTCTTTGCAACTCCATTTTGCTGTAGGGTGTATGGTGTTGTCTTATGTCTTTCAATCCCTTGCTTTTTACAGAACTTATCAAACTCTGCCGAACAAAACTCACCACAGTTATCAGTTCTCAAACACTTAATCTTTTTACTGGTATGATTCTCAATAAAAGCTTTAAACTCTTTGAACTGACTAAAGACTTCAGTCTTTCTTCTAAGAAAATAAATCCATGTCCTTCTACTGTAATCAACTATAAAAGATACAAAATATATAGATTTGGAAATTGAAGGAACACTAACAGGACCAAACACATCAGAATGAACAAGGTCCAACACACCAGAAGACATGTGAGAACTAGAGTAAAACTAAACACAGTTTTTCTTTCCATATATACAATGTTTGCAAAAGTCAAACTTGAGATTACAATCATTTAACCCCTCAACGATGTTTTTATTTTTCAGGGTTCTAAGACCCTTCTCACCAATGTGGCCAAATCTCATATGCCATAACATAGTCTTTTCAGTAGGAAGCTTAAATTCCAAAGCATGAACACCCTTCAGTACACAAGATGCACTACCATCAGAATTTGTTACAATAGATTTCTTCACTACTTATTCAGATGGTGGGGATGAAGTGACTGCAGCTCTTTTCTTTGAGTTAGAAGAACTATTGCACTGTGAAGTACATGCCTCCAGTTGAAACAAAGTACCTCTCCAAGTACCCTTCGCAAGCACCATAGAACCTCTAGTCATCTTGCATCCATCCTTCGAAAAGACAACCTGCACACCTGCATCATTCAACATACTTACAGAAAGCACATTCCGTACCAATCTTGGGATGTCCATAACCCCAGTGATCCCCTTCACTCGTTCGTTAAGGAATCAGATTGAGACTCTTCCATGACCAACAATATTTAGATGAGACTCGTCACCCAGGTACACTCTTCCACCATCAAACTCTTCATAGTTCGTGAACCATCTTCGATGTGAGGTCATGCGGAATGATGCACCAGAATCTATCAACCACACATCATTAGATGCATGGGTGGCCAGGGCTGCGATGAAGGCTTCACCATCATCTTGTGACTTGTCAGAATCTGAATCTAGGGCATTCTTCTTCTTTTTCTTTTCCTCTTTGCACTCCTTTCAGAAATGCCCAGTTTTTCCATAGTTCCAATAGAGAGCCTTGGACTTTCCAGGAGATTTAGATCTCCCATGGGATTTGGATCTACCCTTCTCAGCTTTCTTGTCCTTCTTTTTCCCTTTTTCCTTGGGTCTTCCACGAACTGCAAGAGCCTCTTTGGCTGCCTCAGAAGACTTTCTCTACATCTCTTTAGATAATAGTGAAGATACCACTTCATCCATTTTGAATGTGGATATGGTGCTCCCAATAGCCATAACAAGATGATTCCATGAGTCCGAAAAAGAACAAAGCAAGGTCATACAATGATCCTCCTCCATGTTCACACCAATGGATGTCAATTGTGCAATTAACATGTTGAAAGCATTTAGGTGATCTGCAATGGATCCTCCATCCTCCATCCTTAGAGAATACAACTTACTTCTTAGAAAAAGCTTGTTCACCAGGGATTTGGCCTAATAAACATCACCTAGTTTCTTTTAAAGATCTTTCATGGTCTTCTCCTCATGGACATTTAACAGGACAAAATCAGCTAGACTGAGTCTTATGACACCCTTAGCCTTCTAATCTTTGAGATCCCAATCAGTTTTTGCCATGGCAGTTGGTTTTACACTGGATATGGTTTCACATAGGTCTCGATCAACAAGCATGTCTTCCATCTTAAGTTTCCATAACTCAAAATTTGTGCCATTGAATTTCTCCACCTCTAATCTTTCGGATGTGTCTGCCATCTCTTTTCCTGCAACAAGATTATAGAATACTCTGCATAGAACTCCCACTCAACCTAAGATTAGCTCAAAAAACCCCTACCCAACAACTAGGACCAAAGGTGATCAAGCTTTGATACCAACTGAAAGGAAGCTAGGTGTGCGGAAATCACTTGCTACACTAATCTAATCAGGAGAGATGAGTGCAAATTCTTTTTATCCTTTACAGCTATAGTGTTATTAACCCAACAATAGAGATATTGCAGCAATACACATACACACAGAATGTAGACAGAAGAGAGAGAGAGACAAGATATACATGGGGAAAACCCTTATGGGTGAAAAACCCCACACTCCAAAACACAACTCAAATGTATTCTAGTAAACAATCAAGGATACAATACAGTTTTAGAGCCAATGCTCTTGTAGGAGTCTTTGACACTCGTATCTAGAGACAATTTAGGAGCATAACAGTACCTGTCAATCACATAATACATCTCCTCTCCAAAGCACCTGTTTATATAAAAGATACAAGGCAAAAATGGCTCTATCTTGAGATGGGCGTCCAACATGGCCTCACGGACCAAAACCCATGCCTAAGTTCACTTTTCCAACACTTCATGGTGTTCATGACACTTGTCATATCACCCCATCCCAAAGAGGTTGCCTATTCCCAAGTTGGGCAATGCCAGATACTCTTATGACACTTACGACCGTCATAGAATCCATCATAGCTATCATATCTTATAGCTGTAAGAGAATCTATCATACATAGGCTAAAAATAGCATATTCTCTTACAACATGTCATAGCCCTCCTTGGGGCACCCAAAGATGCCTTCTTCCAAGATGGCTTGTGACACATGTCTTCACCTATCATAGATTCTTCCATTTACGACTCTTATGCGTCATAGATTTGTCATAGGAATTTGTTATAACTATTTTGGTCAATATTCCATTACACACTATCTAAGATGCTGACACATGGCAAAATATTCCTACCACTAAGTGGGATGCCTATCTCCTCATATGAGGACAAATTTACATGTCACCTTCCACGTAGGATGACACATCACCGTGCCAACTCCCACAAGATGACAATAAGGATTTGCATCCTAATTACAATAATAGGCAATAAATAAATAAATACAATGAAATAATACAAGGAATTACCAAGGTTGAGACACCTTAATTCCCAACATGTGTAACACTTAGTCGGTGAGTGCGGCAGTTCGTGAACTTGTTGACTTGTTGACAAAGCCCTTAGAAACTTTTTATTTGATTTATCTTTTCTTCCTTATTTGTTAGAGCTTCCCTCAGTCAGTGAAATGTTGTTGACAAAACCTTTAAGCAGTGAACCCAATAGTTCGTGAAGTCCTCCCTTTGTCGATGAACAAATCAATCTTCATTTCCTTTAAAACTTTCATTCCCTTAGACAAATTTTCTAGTTTCCTTAGAAAATTTTCAACTTTCCTCTATCGCTGAATTGAACTATCAGTGAATTCCTTGTTGGAAAAATCTTCCATCGGTGAACTCTCTAGTTCATGAACTAAATATTTCACTAACGAAAGACTTGATTTCTTCTCTTTCTTCCTTTGCCGTAACCTTTCTCTTCTTTTTTTCCTTAGAGAAAAATCCACCCTTAGAAAAAATTTCCCTTGTTCCCTTGTCGCTTGGTCGGCAAAATGGGCAGTTCATGAACTAGTTGATTCACTAACAAAGGCCTCAATTGGAGAAAATTTGCATTAGACATCAAACTTTCTCTCAAACTTCCCTTTTCCATCACCTCTGTCGGTAAATTGAAAAACCAGCAAATCACAAACCTATGAACATAGTCGGCAAGTTTGGTAGTTCATGATTTTGTTGATTCGTCGACAAAGGCCTTAAATTAACCAATTTTCTAAGCAAAGAAAACATAAGGAACAGGGGGAACTTTACTTAGAAATTTTTGAATGAAACCGACATAAAATACTTCTTAAATCGGATATAAATGGTGGGTTTTGAATGCAAAGGCAAAGGTGAGAAACTAATGGATTTTTGGGGAAAAATAATGCATGTTTGGGAGCTGGTTTTTTTGGGTGCTAACAATAAGATTGGAAGGTGTTACTCTAGCTCTGCAAAGTTAGAGATGAATTTTCCTAGAAAGTTAATCTTTCCAAGAAAATATTATATTGCTTTCCTGTTTACTAGCAAAGATAGTTCCAAGATATCTTGTACTCTATCTAGATTGATAAAGATTCCTTCTTTTGATACAACATGACTAAGGTGCTTGCCTTGAGGAACTCCAAAGATACACTTCTTTGGGTTAAGGGAAATTCTAAAATCTTACCATCTCTAAAAATCTTGCTGAAGGTGCACAAATTGGTTCTATTTTCTTTTAGAGAAAACTGTGAGATCATCCAAATGTATAAGAATGATCTCTTTTTTTAGTTCTTTGAAGGTAATATCCATGGTTCTCTAAAAGGTGGCACCCACATTTGATAATACAAAAGGCATCTTGGTATATGCAAATGTTTCCCATTTGGTGGTGAATGTTGTTTTATGATGATCTTCTTCCTTTACCCAAATTTGATTGTACCTAGAGAAACCATCTAATAGAGAATTGCTCAGAATTGGCCACCACCAATAATATCTATTTGATAGAAGGAAGATGATAGTGATCCTTGAGGGAAGCTTTATTCAAATCCTCAAAGTCAACACAAAGTCTTATCTCTCCATTCTTCTTTCTTATTGTCACTAGGTTAGACACCCATGATGAGTGTTTAATTAGGAAGATGATCTTTGAATCCACCAATTTTGTCAACTCTTGTTTCATCAGAATTTCTACTTTGGGATTAATGGGCTACTATTTTTGTCTTACTAGCTTGGCATTCACAAAGAGTTATATTGCATGTTGAACTGCATCCTTGTTATATCCTTTTAGTTCTTCATAATTCCAATCTATAACATGATCATATTTTGCACAAAGGTGGATCAACAGTCAACCTCATTTTTTGTACATAATTTTTTAAACTTTCACCCTTCTTCCTAGTGGTGTTTTTAATTCTATGTAATCTTCTTTATCATTTGTGAAATTTATCTTGCCCCACTTTACATCATTAGGGTTGAAAAGGATTTTTAAGGTGATCAAACCTTTTAGAATCTTGTTGGAATTTAGCTATAAAATCTAGTCTTTGTATGTTTCTATTTTTGGCTGATGCTGATCAATAAATTCACTAGATTACTGAAGGAATAGTGTTATTTGATCATCACTCTCAAACAATTTCCAATGATTATATTAGGTATGATTTTGACACACATTACAATACTCATGAATCAAGGGCAAGATTCCTCTCTTGAAGGGAGATTTCACAACCTCCCCAAGGTCTCAAGGTTGCCAGGTCTTTGCTTCACAAGAATTACTTAGTGGAAAATGGGATGTTGTTTCAAGTGCAATAAGATACATAGACAAGAAATCTCAACTTCAATGTAACCTAATCTAAACCTATCCTAACCATCTCAATAGAAAAATTAAAAGAGAAAGGGAAGAGACAATGAAGGAAGAGAGAAGAAGCAAGGTGAAGAGAAAAGTGAAATTCATCATATGCAAGAACAAACATTGTCACATGGAGGTATTTTTTGCAAACAAAAAGTTAAAAATTTATGCCATTGTTAATTTTACCTCAACATATAACATAACCTATGCAATATTGTAAGGAAATGTGTAAATTTTATGATCATGTTAGAAAATGAAAACAATGCAGGAAAATATCACCATATTACATGTGCAAATAATGACCTATTGCATCCATGAAAAATATTCACTAATCTCAAATAGAATATGTTTATAGAGGATGCTTATTCAAATATGATGATTATTCTTACAAATAATGGACATTCAATCTTTAGCTACAAGTTTTGCCTCATCATATACATGCATAGATAGAAATTACCCTCTTTTTCTAGCCCTAGCTATGCTATCTCCAACTTCTATATATCTATCTAGCTATCTATATATCTATCTATGAATTAGTAATCTACCAAGTCTCTTTTATGTGTCTTCCCAAGGAGGCACTAACCTCATTCATTACATCATGTCCTTTTCAGACACTTGAAAACAATAAATTTTAAAATTGCAAGTCATTACAGGTTTTGTAAGTATAGACTGGGCTTGTGTGGATGCTCTATTGTACTTTAAAATCTATGAGAATGAGTACAAGATCCATGATCCATCCCTCAATCCATGCTTCTATTAATTTATTTTCCCTCCAATTGTCCAACTACAGGTTCAAAGAAAGCTTATCATCCTATCCTACATACACAACTAACAAGGAGTCAAATCTAAGAATAAATCAGTAAAACCATGATTAAGTTTGATTTAATTGCATTTGAAGGAATTAAAATTATTTAAAAAATTGGAATTAGGTGGTTGTATGTAGGAACATGTCAAACATGGGCTTGGATGAGAAAATTTGCCTTCTGCAATACCTCAGATTGGCACAAAATGATTTGTCATTTTTAGGTAGGTTGTCAAGTTTAATCTCATGGATAGATAGAAGAAGGGCCCCCCTATTTTCATGACAAATTAGGTATAGAGGTGCAAACAAGCACCAAAATATCCCTATTATCTATAATTATAGTTTGAATGATCAACTTGACATGGTCTTTGTTACACATGATATCTTTTCTTGGATCAAATCAAGATTTGATCATTGCCATCAATCTTCTTTAGTATTATTAACTCTTGGAATGAGTTGGAGATTTAGGGCTTTAGATCCTTCTAAGGTGTCCCATACTATGTGGTGGTAAGACCTAGTTTGAACATTCTTGGCAGCAACAAAGCCTCTAACTATTTTAATAACAAGTTTAAAATCTCTGAACACTTGTACAGTTAATTTATATTTCTCTTTCCAAGAAAGAGACCATGTATCAATGACTCATAGTCAAATGTATTGTTTGTGAAACTAAATTAGAAATAGAAGGCTTTAATATTTTTCTTTCCTTATGGTGAAATCAAGAATACACCTATACTGGAGCCATTTATGCATCTAGCACTAATTAAAGTATAGTTTCTACAACTTTGAAGAACTATTTTCTTTTTTTACAACTAATTTTCCAGAACCTTCACCTTAGGAATGATCTAATATTATTCACATCTAACATATGTTTTAATGCTAGTGGAGTCAAAATTTCCATAAGGATCCCATTCAACAACCTTAATTGTATAGCTATTTATTTTAATTGAGACATGATTAGGGTAAGCATCCTCTTCTTATATGATTTCGAGGCTCAACCTATCTTCTTTTTAGAAAATAGTGTGCATGAGCTCAAAATAAGCCATCACTTCATGAGTGATGTGTTCTTTGGCAATGGGCTTTGATAATTTTTTTAAAAAATTTTTGAACCACATTTGGTTTGTAGGACAAGGTGGGACCAATTTAAGGATAAGTAACCTTCTATTTTGGCTATAAAATCTCTAGACAAATAAAGGACAAAAGTTAGAGGGATATCAATAACAATAACATCTTAGGGAACAACAACATTAGGGAAATCATATAAAGTAAGGGGAAAGTCCTTAATGATCAATTTGGTTTGGATTCTTTTCCCATCTAATTGCATTATTCCTTTCTTTGTAGTATAATAAGTTAGTCCCATTGCATCAACAATGCTTTTGGGCATGAGTTTGGTGCTTGCATCAGAATCAATCATTGAATTATACAATAACTTTTTCCCAGTTATCAACGTTAAGTAAAAAGGCATGGGTTTAGGTTTATTAGCCTCTACACTGACATTGTCAAAATACAATAGGTTGATTAGTTGGGATGGACCAGCAGGTCCATGAATTCTCCATTCAAACTCTTGAGGTAAAAAGTTCCTTAACCACACTTGCATGTAATTTGATGTAAGGAAGATAAGGTAGTGGAAAGACTTCCTACACTAATCTTGAGAGGAGGATTATGCAAAAATTTTCAAATCTTTACAACAATTGTAGAATTTATACAAAATTAAACATAAATAGTAATCATACCATAAAACAATGATTTACATGGTGAAAACCCTTTTGGGAGAAAAACCACATACTCCAAAAGCATCCCAATATATTATTCAAAAATCTCAACAAGATTACAGTATACTTGTAGAATAAGATTATCTAGGAGTATCACCAACTAGAGATTTGGAGGCAACTTAAAAATATCTATAAGAATCTCACACAACCTCCATCTCAAGCACCTAATAAATAGGAGATACAATACATGAAATTGTCAAACGGTAATTAGAAAAACATGAGCTAAAACCACCCAAGAGTGGCACCCAAATCCTTAGGGTTCTGTTATCTTCAATCAAAGATGCCTTATGATGTGTCATAAAATGCATTATAAATTGGTCAACATGTGTAACTCCCCCTTATAGCTCTTTTTTGTGTCCAACATGTTTTTACATTTCTAATACAAGAGGCCCAACTTCTAGAGGCCATAACTTTTGATCCAGGAGGTTGATTGGGCCTACTTTTTTAAATTGTAGAGTTTGAAGAGATCTATGCACTAGACACCCTTGCAAGCACTGCAAAAAAACTTATAATAATTATTTTGGTCAAAAAACCAACTCTATAGCCCCAAAATTTAGTTTATTCAATTTTATAATAAAAAAATTACACTTTTTGTAATTGCAAGGTTGAGACACCTTTGATAAAATTCTCCCCCTTGTTGAGCACCTTGAAAGAGAAAAGGGAATATCAACACCATGATTTAGTTTCTAGGGACTAAGAGGCACATAGACTCTGAGAACCATCTGAACTTATTTATACTCATAGGCTTAGTTAATGGATCTGCAACATTCGTAAAAGTTTCTAGCTTAGCCAACTTTACCCTACCATCCTCGACCATATATTTAAAAAAATGATATTATACATCAATGTTCTTGGTCTTGACATGAAATTTTGGGTTCTTAGCTAGGTAGATCACACTTTGACTGTCACAATAAACTATTACTACACCTTGTTTTATTCCAATATCTGAACATAATCTCTTAAGAAAAATTCATTATTTACAAGCATGAGTAGCTACCATATACTTAGACTCAATAGTGGACAAATAAACCATATCTCGTCGCTTACTCATCCAACTAATTGTACCACCAAATAAAGTAAACACATAAGCACTAGTGGATCTTCTACTATCAACATCATCTACCCAATCTAAATCCACATAACTATGAATATCAAGGGAATGCTTGTCTCCTATCAAATTACCAAGATAACACAAGGAATACTATAAGGTACCCCACAAATATATGAAGACTCTTTTAACTACATCATAATGAACTCTACTAGGATTAGACATATGTTTGGAAAGAACTCCCGCTACTTGGGGAATGTCTGGTATAATACAAACCATAGCATACATCAAACTTCCAATTGCACTTAGGAAATGTACTTTGTTCATGTCTTCCATCTCTGATGAGGATGTTGGACATTGTGAAGTAGATAATTTAATTCCAACTATAAAAATAACACACAATGATCTACAATCTTGCATGTTAAACCTTTACAAAAATGAATTGACATACTTACTTTGGCCAAGCCATAGTTTTTTGTTCACTCAATCTCTTCTAATTTCCATCCCAAGAAAGTGTTTATCTATACACCAAGATATTTCATTTCAAATTTAGCTATGATTGAGACATTAATTCTAATCATTATAACATATCATCAACATTTAATGTAATAAATAAGAAACAATCACCATCAGATTTATAATAAACACATTGATCTAATTTAGAATGCTCAAATCCTAAACTCAACACATATGTATCAAATTTTTGGTACCACATCCTAGGACTCTATTTGAGGCCATACAAAGATTCCTTCAATTTACAAGCCAAATTACTTGTAACTTTCACTACATAGTGCTCTAGTTGTGTCATATAAATATCCTCCTCAAAATCACCATGAAGGAATGTCATTTTCACATCCATTTGCTCAACCTCTAGATCATAAGTTGGGTCAATGCACAAAGATGGGGGACCAAAAAGTGGCCACACACTTTTTGGTCCCAAAGGAGCTCTAATGTGAATGTGTTATAATGTGCTTGTATTATGGCTTAGTATTATCGAGCCTAAAATGTGAGTGTGTTATAATGCACTTGCATTTTAGGTTAGTTAAATTTGCAAATAAAAGATGAAAAAGTGAAACTCGCAGCTCATTTATAAAATTTGGTCGTAGGTTTCACCTCTACTACCACGAGCACATTATAAGAAAGGGGAAATCAACAATTTCAAAGGGCAATCAACAATTTCACCATGCCACCTCCCCAATCCCACTCCCGAGGATGTCGTGCATGAGGTGTAGAGAGTGTGGCAGCTGAACAAGGTAGGGTTGGTTAGTTTTTGTGAATTTGAAAAGAAAATTTTAATTTTGCAATGTTTTGATTGCATTTTTATCTTGAATTTTCAGCCAACGAGGCACCACAAAACCTTAACCAGTAGAGGAGGCACAAAACAACCCCCCTCAAACTAAGGAGAACCCTCAAAATCCCCCACCTTTACGTCCTCACCATCAAAGAGACACACAAAAAAACTATTTAGGGTGAATTGAAGAAAACAAAAAACAATTTGAAACCCTAATTGAAACATTAAATACTCCAAATGCAAGCACCGATCGTAGGAGAGCCCTTGCCAAGTCATTGGAGGTCATTGTTTCTCATATTGAATTGGTGACAAACTAAATCACCGAATGGAATAACTATAGGGAGAGGAGTCAGAAATACTATGCTGACAAATTTTCTTACAAACAAGTTAAGGACAAAAAAATTATGAAATCTTAATTATGTTCACATTTATCAATCCTAAAACTGGTCAAACACTAGAAGAGAGTTGAAAATAGTTCTCAATTCATTGGTGTGTGCATGATGGTATATCCTAAAACTTTTGGTATATATGGTATGTGGTCTTTGATGAGAATCCTTGTAATAACAATGAGGTGCCACAATATTTCCTGAGGAAACTTTTTTGTGAGTTCATCCTCAACCAGATTCCTAATTACTTCAACATTCGAGAGTTCCAAAGTAGAGGTGGTGGCTCTGCCCAAGATAGACAGGGGGTACATCAAGACTAGAATCACGTACCTAGACCCCTCATGAGGCTAGCACATATCTCACTCCCTCTGAATTTAAAGGAGAGTGTTGAGGTGGAGACACTACATTCATTGAGTTATCTCACCCAGTCTCTAGCACATCATGGTGATGATCTTACCCAGGATGATGAGGGTGAGAGTAGTAGGTGTCATTGGTCCCCACTTCTTTGTAGTTCATGTGGGAATTTGTGTGATTATGGGACCTAGGACTCTCACCATGCAGGCAATCTAGATGATGTTGCAAAGTGTCAGGATGTTACAATGTAGGAGCATCAACCAGTGATGGACACATCCATATTGGATGATATTGCCCTCACAGATGTCGTCTTGCAGGAAACATGTGGTATTGACTTCTAGGTAATGTTTTACAAGGTTCAACTTGATTTAATATAGTTCTATTTTAAATTTCTAATTAATTATATGAGTATCTATATTATAAGTCAAAATTAATGTATGTGATGTCTGCACTATGAAATTCCAGGGTCAAAGTATTCATCTTGCATTTGTTAGACATCCAGTGCAAGGTTATGAGAGGAGGTCCAGTCAATAGGTATGTAATTTATCAAAAGATCATAAATATAGTACATATATCAATGGTAATCTTATTTAGTGATAGTTTGATGATTAGCAGGGAGCTTCACCACCACCACCATGATTTCCTTGGTCCCCTATACGCAGAAGCAATTTCACTGAGATAAATTTTACCATTTGTAATCATTATGAATTTAAATAATGTTGTGTATCTATTTTGTTCAAATAACCTTAAACTCTATTGCCATATGTTGAATATGGAGACTCCTCATCTTCGTCAGTTAGTGGAGGTGGACATTGCTGCAGTTGTTTTGTTTGAAGATCCTTTGACTAAGGTATGAGCCAGTAACATGTAAATGCCATTTTTATTTATTGTTTATCTCATTTCATTTAATGTACATAAATAATATTCATGTTTACTTAATTTTACTTCTTCATGCTTCTCACAAGAGGTCACAACTCCAACCCATCCAGCTACGGATGAAGAGAGTCAAAAAATGATCAAGAGGGACAACTAGTTAGTGGTAAGTGATTGATTACATACGATATGTTATATATTTCATGTTTTCTATATTAATATGGATATTGTTTGATTGTATTAATAGGTGGAGCTTCAAAAATCTCTGTCGAGAAGGTCTAGTCAATGGGAGAGAGGATGAGTCACTGATTGACTCTCCATCTTCACAACCAAGCAAGGGTCATCGATTATTTGATAGAAGTTCATAGGAAATTTGATTTTGGGACCCTTTTTTGTATGCCTATATGGCTTTGTTTGTACATGCCTATATGGCTTTATATATACACTATATATTATTTTCATGACATTATGTATATGACATTTTACATTAATATAATATGATGATCAATTATGGTTACAGGATAGATATTATATCATGCTTAAAAGCTTTTATATTGCGTACATGTTCTTCAATGTTTCCATAAAATGATATTATGTTCAATTATAGTTCAATATATGTGTCAAGTATGGTTTGATTAATTCAAATATTTTGACATCCTTGCAAAATACATTTTGTGCATATCTTGCAATCATTGCATTCCATGAGACTGCATTTCTTTGAGGCATCATGTCAAATACTTCACGCACCTTGTCTATGCTTTCACACTTTGTATACATGTCTACAAGGGCAGCTGCAAATACAACATGTGACAAAATTCCTATATCCTTTATGCTTTGATGGTTGTCCACACCCTATTCTGAAGATCCCATTTTGGCATAGGCAAGGAGGATGTTGGATAAGGTTGTTGAATTTGGATTGACACCTAGCAATTGCATTTTCTTGAAAGTTTCTTTAAAGCCTTATCAAAAAATCCATTTTGTGCATATCTTGCAATCATTGTATTCCATGAGACAACATTTCTTTGAAGCATCATTTCAAACATTTCACATGCCTTGTCTATGCTTCCACACTTTGCATACATGTCTACAAGGACAACTGCAAATACAACTTCTCACAAAATTCCTATATCCTTTATGCTTTCATGGTAGTCCATACCCTGATCCAATTATCCTAATTTGGCACAGTAGGGAGGATGCTTGCAAAGGTTATGGAATTTTGTTTTACACATGCCAATTGCATTTGCTTGAATGTGTTGGCAAGAGACACTATATGGATTCATGGTTGTTGTCATTGATGGCAACAAAGGTCATCCCACATATCCGCAAGACATGATATGTCTCTACCGGAAGTCAGAATAAAGAATGTTGTGGTCCGGTGAAGAAGAACAGAGCATGTGGCAAGGTCCGACAGATTGGTCCGGACCTCTCAGAGGAAGTGTCTTGGTGCAGTGCGGATTTGGGGAAGTCAAGAGGACTACCTGGAGTGGTATATTCCAAGGATTTAGCCTCCGGTGATGGACAAGGAAAAAGATATGAATGGTTGAGTACCGGATTCCTGAGAGACAGTGAAAACAGAGGAAGAACTGACTGGCAGAGTATCAGACTGCTTTCCGGATGAGTTACTATTGATGACAGAGGTTGTGAAGGCATGAATCATGTTTGGCCGACATGATTAATGATATCTACAAGTATATGCTTGATCCGCATTGCTTGGTGAGGAAGGATTCAGCCGACAGAATGAAAGTTTATAAGAAACTAGACTGTTCCGGATGCCGACTAGAAAGGTGATGAAATTACTTGTGCGGATATATATAGAGGATGGATTTAGTTGTGAAGTGTGAAGTGTGTGTAGAGAGATATGCGAATAAGTCCAGAGAAAGAGCAGAGGTAGCAAAAAGGATCCGGTATGTGAAAGATAGCAGAATAAAGAATAGAGGAAAGATGAAGTGCAGCAGATCAGTGTACTGAGCCTAACCGGAACTGAACTCCAGCATATGCAGATGCTTCCAATCAGTTCAAGACTGTGATTCTCATCACTTTGTAGACAGTGTGTCTTCTTGTAGGCAGTGGGCCTCTTGTGAGCAGTGTGCTCGGGCAGTGAGCCCTAATTGGCAAGTGCCATTTTTGTAATTTCCTATTCTTCTAACAGAGAATAATTCTTGGGTTAATCACCCCGTGGTTTTCTCCCTTAACAGGGTTTCCACGTCAAAAATACTGTGTCATGTGTTTCTTATTTCATGGTTAATGTTTTGTGTTTGATCTTATGCTGCTTCAATTAAAAGGAAAGTTCAATAAGGGAAATAATTAGGATAACTGATTCACCCCCCCCTCTCAGTTATCAACAATTGGTATCAGAGCTAAGTTCCTCCTAATAGAGCCTAACAGCTTGAGGAAGATCTGGGATTTCAAATGGATGCATATGGTTTAAGGGAGCAACTCAAGACTGCCCTTGAGGATCTTGAACAGTCAAATTCTGAAGTCAGTGAATTAAAGGAAAGACTCAAACAGGCTGATGAATTCATGAGAGAATTAAAAGACAAATTAAGTCTCTCTATGAAAAAGAGAAAGGAGCTGCTTCAACAGTTGGCAAGACAAAGTGAAGAAAGCAATACAAATGAAGAATTGACTGAGCAAAACAAGTTATGTGAAAAGTTATCAAAAGAAGTCATTATGTTAAGACATGAAATGGAATCAGGAACTATAAAGTTTACTCAAGAGATTGAAGAAAAAAGAAAGGCTGAAGACAATCTAAAACAATCTCTTAAAGAAAAATCAGAAGAATGCCACCAGATGGACAGGATTATCAGACACCTTGAATCTGATCTTGAAGATGCCAAAGATAATGAAGGAAAACTTGAGGATCAAATTGCCTCTCTCAAAAGAGACCTTCAAACAGCAAATGAATATAAAGAGAAATTCAAGATAAGTTCTGCTCAACTTGAAGTTCTTCTTGGAAGTCAAAAGAGGACAGATGACAAGTATGGCTTGGGATATGAGAAAGGAGAAAGCTCCGGATCCGGTCAGAAGAATCTTGGATCAGAAAATCCAAGGAGCAGGCCTAGAAGACCTCCGGTAAGACAGCCAAATGCTCAAAGATATCCATCCTTCAATGGATACTGCCACAACTGCAACCACTTTGGTCACAAAGCTAATCAGTGCAGAATGAGAATGAATCAGAATAATTCATCCTTCTCCGGACAGTGCTTCAACTGCAAAAGGTATGGACACAAATCCCATAAATGCAGAATTATGCAAGTAAACAAATCATTCAAAGGTAGATGCTTCACATGCAATAGAATAGGTCATATGGCAAATCAATGCAGATCAAGAGGATATCAGTCAAATATGCAAAGAAATGTTATTTGCCAAATCTGCAATAGGTCCGGTCATAATGCTAAAGTCTGCAGAAACAAGAATCAGGACAAAAGAGGTCCGGTGTATAATCAGAATCAAGACAAGGGTAAACAAAAGATGAATGCGGATGAGGTTAGGAATCAGATGAGCAAGATTTGGGTAAAGAAAAGTTCAGAGAATGTAGAGGTTGGATCCGCACCAGACTCTGGTGCTGATATTTCTTCCGGAAATTAAAAAGTAAGCTCAGGCTCAGGGGGAGACTCAAAGAAAATCTTGTTCCCCCAGCCAAACAAGTGGTGCCGAATGTGGCACAAGATGCGGATCAAAGGGTTTGTAGATATGAATCTTGAGATACTTCAGTCAAGTTTTCAGAGGTCTGCATGGAGTTATGAAGAAGCTATGATCGATCAAATAAGACCTGTTCAGGGAGATGCTCCGGTATGATAAAGGATTACAAAAAGGTCCGGAAAGATCCGGAAATGCACTATCTTGTTCTGCGGATTGGACAGAGTGTTTGAGATGATCTTGTAATATGCTACCTCGATTTATTCATGATTGAAAGATCCGGATGATATCCACAGATCAGGACTAATCCGGGATACTCCAAGCTATTCAGACAAGGCAAACCGGAATGATGTAGGTGAAGCATTTATTGCAGACAGGTATTAGGGTTTGCGGAGCAATTTAAGGGATTTCTCAAAGGTCATTTGCTCATTCTGCACTCGAGAAGAAGCGAAAAGTGGAGCTCTGCAACAAGGTTCTTCAAGCACACCAAGGATCTCCTGCCAAAGCTATTGGATAAAGAAATCAATCCAACCACTCCGTGCAAACCGAAGGCGCATAAGGTATTCTCCGTTTTTCATTACCTCACTGCAAATCCTTGAAGAATGGCTACTCCAAACATAGTTAAGATCTCTGATAGACCTCGCCCCTCATTCAAGAAACATCCCTACAAATCATTGGAGGTAGACCCACTAGGAGCCTTCTCTAGTGTTCCTCACGGAGTTTTACACACCGAAGACATTAGGGTTTACATACATGCAAACATTGAGGAATTTGGGGAATTCAAATTAAGAGACCTCTATCACAAGCAGCTGATTGACAATGCTTTTGAGCTTAAACCAGAGTATAAGGATATTCAGAAGAAACAATTTGAGCAATTTATTCATTTCCCCTGTTTTGAAGAGGATGAATGGGTCCGGTATGTGCTGAGCAGGATGCATGACAACTTTCTATGGCTAGATAGACCCTACAAGATCACAAAAGAGGCAATTAGAGCAGTAACTGGCCTATACTCCTCCGGAGGAGTACCTATCCTCAAATCTGTCAAGAACAACATTGTAACTGAGGCCACCGGATCAAAATTTGACAAAAGGGCAATGACCATTGAAGACATCTCCGATCCGGATATCAAATATGCATCAATGATAATAGGATACAAGATCTACCACTCCAGCAGGGAGAATTCTGTATCCGGAACTGCAATATACACTGCTTATGAAATGTTAAGAAAGAATGCAGAATATGATCTCTGCGAACTACTACTAAGCCAATTAATGGAAAACATACAGAAAATCAAGAAGGATAAGAAGAATTCCTTTAAATATGGTACTCTTATTGTATGTCTATTCTTCTATTTCATGAATGAGCTACCCGGAACAAGTGGATGGGTATGGCAGAATGACAAACCTGTTGCAGTCCAGATAAGAGACTACTTGCATGGACTTGGGGATGCAAAAGCGAGAAATTCAGCTCTATGGGGATACTTCAAAAACTTTCAGAGCATGATGCAAGCAAGAGAGAGAATTCCTCAGTCTCTCATTGAGAAATACAAGGACTCAGTGTGCTTTATGGTTGACACTGATCAGTGCCTAATGGAGGCAGTGGAGCCAAGGACTGTCTGGATCATGCCCATGGGGTATGAAGTTGATGAACAGATAGTGGAGCTGCATGTTCAACACATGCTAAGTCAGCCCAAAGATCCTAAGGCAGAAAGGTTTGGAACCTTTGAGGAGCTGAGTGTAAAAATACATGTAGAACTCAGGGAACCTGAGATTAAAAGAAAGGTAAGAAAAGAAGTAGAGCACATTGCTCAAGGCCTAGGTATCTCAAAGGAGGCACTTGATGCCAGCCGGGAAAAGAGGAGGAAGGCCGAGGAAGAAGAGAAAAGCAAAGAAAGTGCTCCGGTTGGAGCTCCCACCCGGACCAGATCAACAAAGAGATTTGCACCTCCCTCAACCAAAAGTTCAAAACCGGAAGTCCAGGCATCCGGTAAGAGATCCAAGACAAAAGCCACAAGGGCTTATGGAAGCCAAAAGGATGAAGAGGAAACAGAATCAGATGAGGGAGTAAGAGAAGTAAAGAAACAGAAGAAGAAAGGATCCGGTAAGCCCTCCACAGGCCAAGACAAGGATGAAATGGCAGAGGTAACTGTTGAAAAGCCCACTCTGTCACTAGAGAGCATAAACAAGTTGGTCACGGTGGATGGAAACCTTCAACCAATGACTGAATCCTATGATGACTTCAGTGAGGCAGACCAAAAGACTCTGCAGGAAGCCACAGTTAAATATCTGAACATATACAATAAGGCTTTCATTGAGATCATATCTCTCATTCCTAAAAGCCTAGAGAAGGAAATGGAAGTAAGAAAGAATAATGCTCATGCTAAAGATCTTGAGATCCGGGAGCAGATAGCTATTCAGCTATATCCTCAAATTGATCCCAAGACAATGAACATTATCTTCAAGGACTGTAAAGATGAGTTCAGAAGCAAAGCCAGGATGAATCAACTCATGCTAGGTGAGACTGACAAAGTGGCCCAAGAAACAGAAGAGATCCTCCGGAAGGCCTTCAAAAGGTTCAATCTTCCTGTTGTAGAGGACTTAGGTGCAGAAACAGCTGCTGATTTGGAATCTTCTGTTCCGGAAGAAGTGAGCCCTGAACAGACAAGTGAGGACTTGGGACCCTCTGCTCAAGAAGAAGTGGCCCATGAACAAGTTAGCATCTCTCCTCCGGTTTCCCCTACAGTCTCCGGATCCAAAGAAGAAGAGCAACTACAGGAGAAGGAAGCAGTGGTGAAAGACAAAGAGGTTGACAGTTCTAAGACTGCAGAAGAAAAGAAACATCTGTCTCTGGCAAGAGACACTGCACAAACTGTTCAACAATTTTTGAGTAAAGAAACTCTAGAGATTGATGAACCGGAGCTTCTAAAAGGTCCATTTGATTTTGACTCTCTCTCTCCGGTACAAACAATGAAGATAGCTTCATTTGCAAATGCCAAGGCAAATGAAAAGCTCCTGAAGTCTCATATGGAAGACTGTGAGTTGATAGAGGCTGCTTCCGGAATACTTGTAAAGATCATGCCATCAATCCAGATAGATCCGACAGCCTCCACTTCCGGTAATCTAAAAACCTTAGTCAGCAGTGTTGATACACATTTTGATTCTTTAGAAAAATCAGCTGAAGAAAAGGTCCGGAAGGAATTTTTGGATAAGAGATTTTCAGAAATATTAGAATTAATCTCTAAGGATAGGAAGATTGTAAGCATTGGAATAAGGAGCTTAGAGAATGCTCTTAAGGATGGCGGTGATATCTATAAATTTTGTATATCCTGGTCAAAGGCAACAGCAGCATTTGACAAGAAAATAAAAGAGGAACAGGATAAGCTACAAAGCTTATCTCAAAGTTTTGATCCTCTCTCTTCCTCTATAATAAATCAAGAATGTCAGACTATTGCAGTCTTGAACGAAATAAAGAATCTTGAGAAGGAAAGGAAGAACATCACCAACCGGATGGGAGAACTTAGAAGGATTATAATCCCTAAGTTGGAAACCATGCATGAGGCCATCAGTGATGCTCAGACCACCGCCCAAACAAAAGATCCGACAGATCTCAAGCGGGCAGAAGCGTTTGCATTTTTGCTAAGTGGTCACATTTCAATTTTGGATAGAATGAAGCAAAGTTGGGCTACAGAAATGATCCAATTGCAGACATCCTTTGCAGACATTCTTCAGTACATGTGAGTATGTAAATATGCGGCTATATATAGAAAATTTTTGAAAGTTTTGGTGTGCGGACCCTACCCTTTGCCATTGATGTCAAAGGGGGAGTGAGGAGCAGTGAAAAATGAGAAATCCAACTAAGGGGGAGTTCCGGAAATTGTATATAAAGACAGAGCATCAGCAAAGGGGGAGCATAGTGAAAACACTTAGTCATTTTTCACTAAGTGTTGCCATCAATGCCAAAGGGGGAGATTGTTGGCAAGAGACACTATATGGATTCATGGTTGTTGTCATTGATGGCAACAAAGGTCATCCCACATATCCGCAAGACATGATATGTCTCTACCGGAAGTCAGAATAAAGAATGTTGTGGTCCGGTGAAGAAGAACAGAGCATGTGGCAAGGTCCGACAGATTGGTCCGGACCTCTCAGAGGAAGTGTCTTGGTGCAGTGCGGATTTGGGGAAGTCAAGAGGACTACCTTGAGTGGTATATTCCAAGGATTTAGCCTCCGGTGATGGACAAGGAAAAAGATATGAATGGTTGAGTACCAGATTCCTGAGAGACAGTGAAAACAGAGGAAGAACTGACTGGCAGAGTATCAGACTGCTTTCCGGATGAGTTACTATTGATGACAGAGGTTGTGAAGGCATGAATCATGTTTGGCTGACATGATTAATGATATCTACAAGTATATGCTTGATCCGCATTGCTTGGTGAGGAAGGATTCAGCCGACAGAATGAAAGTTTATAAGAAACTAGACTGTTCCGGATGCCGACTAGAAAGGTGATGAAATTACTTGTGCGGATATATATAGAGGATGGATTTAGTTGTGAAGTGTGAAGTGTGTGTAGAGAGATATGCGAATAAGTCCAGAGAAAGAGCAGAGGTAGCAAAAAGGATCCGGTATGTGAAAGATAGCAGAATAAAGAACAGAGGAAAGATGAAGTGCAGCAGATCAGTGTACTGAGCCTAACCGGAACTGAACTCCAGCATATGCAGATGCTTCCAATCAGTTCAAGACTGTGATTCTCATCACTTTGTAGACAGTGTGTCTTCTTGTAGGCAGTGGGCCTCTTGTGAGCAGTGTGCTCGGGCAGTGAGCCCTAATTGGCAAGTGCCATTTTTGTAATTTCCTATTCTTCTAACAGAGAATAATTCTTGGGTTAATCACCCCGTGGTTTTCTCCCTTAACAGGGTTTCCACGTCAAAAATACTGTGTCATGTGTTTCTTATTTCATGGTTAATGTTTTGTGTTTGATCTTATGCTGCTTCAATTAAAAGGAAAGTTCAATAAGGGAAATAATTAGGATAACTGATTCACCCCCCCCTCTCAGTTATCAACAGAATGTTTATAAATCATTTTCAAAAAATCCATTTTGTGCATATCTTGTAATCATTGCATTCCATGAGACTATACATTTCTTTGAGGCATCATGTCAAACAGTTCACACACCTTGTCTAGATGCTTCCACACTTTGCATATATGTATACAAGGGTATCTGCAAATACAACATGTGATAAAATTCCTATATCCTTTATGCTTTGATGGTTGTCCATACCCTGTTTTGAAGATCCCATTTTGCCATAGGCAAGGAGGATGCTTGCAAAGGTTATGGAATTTGGTTTTACACATGCCAATTGCATTTGCTTGAAAGTTTCTAAAGCCTTTTTTAAAACAATCCATTTTGTGCATATCTTGCAATCATTGCATTCCATGAGACAACATTTATTTGAGCATCATGTCAAATAGTACACGTGCCTTGTCTATGCTTCTGCACTTTGCATACATGTCTCCTAGGGCAGTTGCAACTACAGCATTTGTCAAAATTCCCATATCCTTTATATTTTGATGGATGTCCATACCTTGTTCTGAAGATCCCATTTTGGAATAGGCAAGGAGGATGTTGGCTAAGGTTGTGGAATTTGGCTTTACACCTGTCAATTGCATTTGCTTGAAAGTTTCTAAAGCCTTATCAAAAAATTGATTTTGTTCATATCTTGCAATCATTGCATTCCATGAGACAACATTTCTTTGAGGCATCATGTCAAATGGTTCAAATTCCTTTTCTATGCTTCCACACTTTGCATACATGTCTCATAGGGTAGTTACAACTACAACATCTAACAAAATTCTCATATCCTTTATGCTTTGATGGATGTCCATACCCTATGTGAGGCCTGCTTTTTACACTACTGTTCATGAGACTATTTGCAGTGCTATTACTATTATTTTTATGTCGAGAGACTATTGATCCTGAATCTTGTTTATTAAACCTAATTGATTTTTAAGGAAATAATTGTGCAATGATAGTTAGATGTTGCTTTTAAGAAAATGATGAATGGATATGGAACTTGAATGTGATTTTAGTATGATTATATGGTAGAATATTTAGGTATGTTTGTATTGGAATTACTTCGGCTATGATATCGATATGTGTTATTGACTTCGAGTTTGAGTGTGCAGGTATTGCTAACGAAACCACAAATATAGGAGATCATTCCATACCCTGTGTTGTATCCCTTGTGAGCTAATCTAGTTTCACGAGGAACTAAGATCAACCTCGTGTTTGGAGAAATGTTGTAATGTTGTAATGTGTTAATGTTGCATGAGGTCAAGGGAATTAGGGCTACCTTCTGATTTATTTTTATTGTGATAAGTGTTGTAAGAAATGTTGTTTTAAATCTTGTTTAAACTTTATTTCTTTTAGACCCTTTCCTTGTGATTTTTCTTGACTCTGGGAGTTCTAACTAGGTAAAAATCAACTCTGGGTTATACCCCATGAGTCTAGGGACCTTTTTGACTAGGATAACCTTGGGTTAACCTCCATATGGTCACTTAAACTTCACAGTGAAGTTAAGTGACGAATTTGGAAGCATGGGGACAATGGGATGAGTGGAATCCACACTCAGACCCACTTCCAAGTCATGGAATGACTCCATGATCCCCTAATAATGGAGTGCTTGTCTCTTGTGCCTCTCTTTTGGTGGGGTTCCCCTTAATAAGGGTGGTGTGTCTTCCACTTCCTTTTGTATTTTTATTTTACTTATTGTATTTTATTTGCTCCATGTGTTGTAAAAGGGCTATAGTGGGGGACCTCTTGAGTGGGGTTAATTGTTTTAAGTCCACTAGAATAATGGATGAGTTGTGGGTTTAGTTTTCTAGTGCCACTTAGAAAATAAGGAAAATAGAGGGAATTAGTTTTAAAAGAGAAAGGAAGAGGAGAGTAAGGGGGTTGGATTATTGTGGAAAGAAGGAGAATTTGGAGGAGGAGGCTAAGAGTGGGGCTCTTCATCAAATTTCTTCCATAATTTGGGCTTGTGAAGGTTGGTGAACAAGACTTCTCACTTGTATGATCTGTTGCTTGTTATGTATGTTTTGTTCTTGCATGATGAATGAGGATTGCAAATATTTTCTATGTGTTTCTCTGTTATTTTGGGTTTTGTGTTGGGTGTTGAAAGAGCTCCTTCCAGTTGGAAGGCAATGTTCATCATGTATAGGGAAGGGAAGGTGTGAACCTCCTTGGGTGTATTTCTTGTTTTTCTTGATATATGAAATACCTTGAGGGCATGTTGGTACTTTTGAGCCAAGAGGGCTTTATGGCTTTGAGAGCCTATTTGGGATACCCCTGGAAATCTAATTATTTGGAAGGCTTGAGGCCTTGAGAAAGAGTAATATTGTTGGCTTGAGGCCATGTGATAAGTTAAGATAAATTGTTGTGAAGATTGACACCTTGAGTGAGAGAGTCTACTTCCCTACCCTCCTTGAACTCACCTAAGCTGAGTCTTTGTATTGTGAGTAAAACCATGGGAGTGTGTGTGTTATTTTCTTTGTTTGTTGATTATTCAATGTTGTGAAGTGTTTTGGTCTATTCTACCTTGGGTATGTGGATGATCTCCCTAGCTCGGGGGTGACCCTCTTGTAGGTCTATGGTAGGGAGGAGAGCTAGTTGGTTGTTGTTTTCTCTCTTGTTGTCATGCAGGTTTCTGTTGGAACATGTTAAGAGGATTGAAGAAGTTTTGCATTGTTAGAGAAAATGTTCTATCTTCCTATTGTAATGAGAGCCTGGTCTCTTTAAATTTCTTCCTGTAATAGTCTTTTTTGAAGAGGAGAGTTTGCTCCCTATGAAAGTTGTAGAAAAATTGTATTGGGAGAAGGAAGAAAACTTCCTCCCTTAGAGTGTTTTGTGAGTTGTGGGATCTTCCAGTTGTTTGTTCTTGTTTATCAAATTTTGTAAGTTGTGAGATTGGATGTTGATGTGGATCAGATGTTTAAATATATCTCTTGTATTATTTAGTGAGAAAGTTATTTGTACAGTAGTATGGAAGTTGTAAATTTGCCTTGTAAACAAAGTTTAAATTTGATTTGAGAATGCTATGGAAGATAGTCTAAATCACACTTGTCTGTTTACTTGAAGTGAAAGTTTTGATAGTTCCTGTATTTATTATATCTCTTAAAATTTATTTGAATTAAAATGTCTACTTGATAGATTGAAATTAGTTGAAAACTACAAATTTAAATGATTATGTACTTTCCATTTCTCTCAAGAAAATTGTTCAATTATAAATTAAATGTAGAGAAATTGTGAAATGGATTTACTTTGAAACTTCGTTATAAATTATAAATATATATATATATGATTTTTATTTTTAAAAGTAGTTGTGAAAATTTGATACAATCGTATATATATATGCATGTATATATATATATATACACACTATTAAATGAAGTCGTGTAAGTTTTGGGTATATTTGTTACATACAAATATATATATATATATATATATATATATATATATATATATATATATATATATATATATATATATTTAAATAGTTTTAAGTTGTTTGAAATTGTGAAAACGATATATATATATATATATATATATATAATTAATATTAAATTGTAATTTTGAAATTAGCAAATAAATAATAGAGTTCGCTGTTTTTCATATGATACACAGTCAAAATGTTCAAGGAATGTGGTGGGCGTTTAAACCCCCACCGAAACCCTCTTACAATATGAAGGGTGTGGGGAGGGGCGGAGCCCCACCCACACCCCACCGTGTTTAAACCCTCCCGCAAGCCACCACAGGCCCTCCGCGGCCCCAAATCTCCCTCCAGTTTCACCCTCACCGCAGTCTTCCCTGCCGCCACCTCCATTGTTTGCTGCGCCGCGACCACACCACACCCCGGCCATTGCTACTCCACTCGGCCTCCGCCATGTATGTTGCTCCACTTTGCCTCCCCTCACTCTGTTCGGTCCTGCGAATAGCGCCACTGTACCCCATGGCCGGTGCCCTCTCACACCTGCAAACAACAACCTCTCACAAAGAAAAAAATTAGGGTTATTTAACCCATTAACATGAGTTGGAATTCCATAATAAAATGGTATTAAATTTAAGTGGAGTTTCCACTAACCATACTAAATTAGCAATTATATATATATATATATGTATATATATAACTATATATATATATATATGTATATGTATATTTATATATATATTAATTGTAAATGAATGAGCTTGCGCTAAAAGGATATTTTAAATATATATATGAGTGGAGTTTCCACAACATGTTTTAAAAGGAAATTATATATATATTTATATAATTGGACAATTTTAATAGGCTATTGTAATTTGCCCTAATAACAAATTACATTAAATTCGTTTATAAGGAAATTGTGTTTTCAAGAGTAGTATTTCTTTTTACTAATGAACTACCAAGGTATGGAAGATGATTTAACGTAAATAAAATTTAGCTGCAAATACAAAATAAATAAATTAAGAAATACGTAAATGAGCGAAACAAGCAACGTTTTAAATAAATAAACGATGGAAAGTAATAAAAGGAAAATACGAGACAAATTTGAAATAAATTGAGAAAACCAATTAAAGGCCAACCATTTACCAAGGAATCCTAAATGTTGCATATTAAACCGACATAAACATTAGTGTTAGACTTCAATATGCACATGGGTGTAGAATATTTCGTAGCAACAATCACTTTTTCAACTTAAACATATGCAACCGAGCACGCTTACGTGTGCGAGGGGTAGATTTCATGTAGTAAAGGAAAAATTTTGACAGTTTGGATCATGACCACATGTCGCATGTGGACATGAACATGTGTGTTTGCGTGTTGTGAATGCATATGAAATGTGGGCATGACACCCTATTCCAAAGATCCCATTTGGGCATAGACAAGGAGGATGTTGACTAAGGTTGTGGAATTTATCTTTACACCCACCAATTGCATTTTCTTGAAAGTTTCTAAAGCCTTATCAAAAAAACCATTTTGTGCATATCTTACAATCATTGCATTCCATGAGAAAACATTTCTTTGAGGCATCATGTCAAATAGTTCACGTGCCTTGTCTATGCTTCCACACTTTTCATACATGTCTCATAGGGCATTTGCAATTACAACATTTGACGAAATTCCCATATCCTTTATGCTTTGATGAATGTCCCTATCTTGTTCTGAAGATCCCATTTGGGAATAGACAAGGAAGATGTTGGCTAAGGTTGTGGATGAAAACAAGAGAAAAGATCAAGGTAAAATAACAATACAAAAATGCATAGAAACACAAGATATACCTTGAAGAATCTCCCTCACTCAATAAGGTGGAGAGTGTTGCGCCCAAACACTCTAGCTTTACCCAATGTTGAATGTAGAATGTGGATTGCTCCTTGTTCTTCAACACAATATGATGATTAGATTTGATGATAGATTGGGATGGAGATGAGGATTGAATTTGGCTATGGATGAATGAGATAGAAGGCTAGAGGGATTTTGGCATTATGATGGTAAGAATTAGGAGATTTTGGAGGAATTTTGGCATGGTTTTGATATGATGAAGAAGTTATCTAATGGCTTAGATAAGGGCTCTATTTATAGATTTTTGGTACAAGGATGGAGGGTGAGGATTGAAAGTTTAGATCAATGGCTAGGAATGCTTTAGGATTAGGGTTTGGATTGGAGTTGTAGTCTTGTGACAAGTGTCACAAGAGGATTGGATAAGAGAGATCAAAGGCTAAGATTTGGTCAATAAGATTGGATGGCTCCCATTATTTGTAAATTTTAAATTTACATTGGGAAGGATGAGGAATGATTAAAAAAATCATTTCCATGGGAGAGTGTGAGGATGGGAATAAAAGTGAATTTTTAATTCACATAGGGAAGAGTTCCATTAATGGAGACTAGGACAAGTTAGATGGAGCAGATAAAATGTGAATTTTTAATTCACATGGGGAAGAGTTCCATTAATGGAGACTAGGACATGTTAGGTGTGTAAGAGCTCATTTAATGGAGTTTAGGACAAGTTAGAATAAAAAATTACCTTATGTGGAATAAAAGATAATTTTTTATTTGTGAGGTGTGGGAATGAGTGTTAAGTGAGATTTGACCAAGCTAATCAGGGGGATTAACTTAATTAATGTGGCTGAAGAAAATTAGTAGATGGTTAATGAAGGCTTAAAATTAATTAAATAATGATTTATTTAATTAATTTTGGTCTAGGGGTCATGTAGGCTAGAGTAGCTAATTAAATAATTGTTATTTAATCACCTAGGCTAGGTTTAGGCTATAGAATAGGGTAGATTAATTAAATAAACATGATTTATCTAATTAATCATGATTAGGAGATGGAGAAATTAACTAAATAAATATTGAGAATATTTATTTAATCAATGAGGATTTAGTGTTGTAAGGTTTAGTGATAAATTAGATGAATTAATTTATCACAAGGGATAAATTAGGGATAAATGGCTAAGGGTGAATGATTAGGTCTAAATTAAATAAAATGAATTTATTAATTAATTGGAAGGGATAGTTAGTGATGTGGAGATGTCAAAGGGTGGTTGGAGGGTTAAGACATTTTTAGGTGTCTACAGTGGAATTTAGCTTTACACTTGTCAATTGCATTTTTTTGAAAGTTTCCAAATCCTTATCAAAAAAACATTTTTAGCATTTCTTGCAATCATTGCATTCCATGAGACAACATTTCTTTGAGGCATCATGTCAAATAGTTCACATGCCTTGTCTATGCTTCCACACTTTGCATACATGTCTCATAGGGCAGTTGCAACTACAACATCTGATGAAATTCCCATATCCTTTATGCTTTGATGGATGTCCATACCCTGTTCCAAATATCCCATTTTGGCACAGGCAAGGAGGATGCTGGCTAAGGTTGTGGAATTTTGCTTTACACCCTTAAAGACTTGGTATACTTTAAAGAAAAATGATAGACAAACTGATAGGTTCTTGAAGATATATATAGTTAGTTAGTGAGGAATTCAATAAATTTACTCATTATAGAGTTAATTTTAATACGAGCCTATGTTTTATTTGTTAAACTAATAACTTAAACATTGCCAAGGGAAAATGAATGTACACAAAATCTAAATGGGTTAGAGATTCATATTGATTAAACTTCGTTTATAGATAAATCATAAGGATTTTAATCATGAACCTAATAATATTATTAGTAGTATTTTAACAATGAACCTAATAACAAGAAATGGACAAAGAATAAAGTGATAAACTCAAGCATTAATGATTTTAATCATGAACCTATCCTCTAAGTTTGGCTCTTGGTTCCAATTTATTGAGTATGAAAATACTCCCTTTGTTCAAGCTTCTAATGTCATAAATCTAGCCATTTTACTAAAAACTACCCTACCAAAAATCTTAGTAAAAGGAAGTTATTCTAATAATCAATCAAAACAAGTAACAAAAAAGATCTCCTTCAAGTCACATTTATCCTAGGGTTTGGTGAGTTGCCATTAGCAACAGAACCCTAGGTCTTCATGACACCATATTATATTGATTTTGGCAAGAAAACTTGATATGCATCCTTGAATTCACTCATAATTCATAAATTTATCATACATTTACTTGTGTGGGACCCATTAGTGATCTCATAACATTAGTGAAAGGTAATCACCAAGTAGATAATGGCCTCTAGTAGCATCAACCTACCCACCCCGATGTGTTGGTGTAGTCGGTTCAGCCCCACGAGGTGGGAAGAAGAAAATGTACCTATTGGCACCTTTTCACTACTCTCAAATGACACATTTTGCAAGAATACATACATTGTTGGCATGATCAAACAGTATAGAGTTGATCATAACTAAGATAGGGTACTGTAGAGGGTCCCAACATCCACTTGTAGGTTCAAACAAAACATTTGTAGGTGACATAGATCGAGAGAAAAGGTAGGCGAAAGTTTTTCAACTTTTTACTCTTAGGGCTCGTAAGAGACTCCTGGTGCAACATAGCTTGGAAAGATCAGGAGACCTGGGAAATGAACCGAGGCCTCCAGTAGCATCCACCCACCCACCCAGACATGTTGGTGCAATCAGTTCAGCCCCATGAGGTGGGAAGAAGAAAATATGCTTTTTGGCACCTTTTCACTACTCTTAATTGACATATTTTGCAAGAATGCATATGTTGTTGACACGGTCAAACAATATGGAGTTGACCAAAACTGAGATAGGGTATTGTAGAGATACCTGATGTCCACCTATAGGTCTAGACAGAACATTCGTAGGTTCCATAGATCGAGAGAAAAGGTAGGTGAAAGTTTTTCAACTTTTTTCTCTTTGGGCTCTTCAGAGACTCCTGGTGCAACGTAGCCTAGAAAGATTAGGAGACCTAGGAAACAAATTGAGGCCTCTAGTAGCATCCATCCACCCACCCCAATGTGTTGGTGTAGTCGGTTCGGCCCCACGAGGTGGGAAGAAGAAAGTATGTTTGTTGGCACAGGGTTTCACTGCTCTCAAATGATGCATTTTGTAAGAATGCATACATTGTTGGAATGGTCAAACGGTCTAGAGTTGACCAAAACTGAGATAGGGTACTGTAGAGGGACCCGACATCCACCTATAGGTCTAGACAAAACATTCGTAGGTGCCATAGATCAAGAGAAAAGGTAGGTAAAAGTTTTTCAACTTTTTGCTCTTTGGGCTCTTCAGAGACTCTTGGTGCAAAGTAGCCTAGAAAGATTGGGAGAATTGGGAAATGAAACGAGGCCTCCAGTAGCATCCACCCACCCACTCAGATGTGTTGGCATAGTTGATTCATCCCCACGAGGTGGGAAGAATAAAATATGCATATTGGCACCTTTTCACTACTCCCTAATGACGCATTTTGTAAGAATGCATACGTTGTTGGCATGGTCAAATGTTCTAGAGTTGACCAAAACTAAGATAGGGTACTGTAGAGGGACCTGACATCCACCTGCATGTCCAAACAAAACATTTGTAGGTGCCATAGATCGAGAGAAAACGTAGGTGAAAGTTTTTCAACTTTTTGCTCTTTGGGCTCTTCAGAGACTCCTGGTGCAACATAGCTTGGAAAGATTGGGAGACCTAGGAAATGAATTGAGGCCTCCAATAGCATCCACCCATCCACCCTGATGTGTTGGCATAGTCAGTTCGGCTCGACAAGGTGGGAAGAAGAAAATATGCCTGTTGACACCTTTTCACTACTCTCAAATGACACATTTTGCAAGAATGCATACATTGTTGGCATGGTCAAATGGTTTGGAGTTGACCAAAACTAAGATAGGGTACTATAGAGGGACCCAACATCCACCTGTAGGTCATGAAAGAAAATTCGTAGGTGTAATAGATCGAGAGAAAAGACAGGTGAAAGTTTTTCAACTTTTTTCTCTTTAGGTTCTTCAGAGACTCCTGGTGCAATGTAGCCTGGAAGGATCAAGAGACTTGGGGAATGAACTGAGGCCTCCCCTAGTGTTCACTTGCCCACCCAGACATGTTGGCATAGCTGGTTCAGCCACATGAGATGAAGAAAGCAAAATATGGCTCCTACCAAGTTTCTATTGAACGCTAATGATGCTTTTTGCAACATTTCATACATTGTCACCACGATCAAATGGTTTGGAGATAACAAAAAGTTAGAGACATTATTGTGGATGGACTCTACATGTATCTGTAGGTTAAGACAGAACAGTCATAGGTACCACAGATTTTGAGTACCAGTCCGTCATAGTTTAGCAATTGTTTGCACTTAGGTCTCTTAAGAGACTTTGTCAGAATAGTGTAGCTCAGAAGGATCGGGAGACTTGTGAAATGAACCAAGGCCTCCACTAGAATTCACCTACCAACACAAATGTTTTGGAACTATCAATTAGGTGGGCCACGATGCACGAAACAAAATGTATGCTCGTCAATAACTTTTCATTGAACACAAATGACACTTTGCATTTTTTGAAGTATTGTCGCCATGACTATATGGAATGAACATTTCAAAAACTAAGAGAGGTTATTGTAGAGGGACCCTACATGACCTTGTAGGTCCAAACAAAATGTTTATAGGTGCCACAAATTTTGAGAAATAGTCCGTCAAAGGTTGACAATTTTTGGCACTTAAGGCTCTTTAGAAAAAGCGTCGGCATAGTGCAGCCGAGAACGATCAGGATAGTTGAGGTGTGAAACAAGACCTTGCCTAACATTCACCCACCCACTCAAATGTGTTGGTACTATTGGTTTGGCCCTATGATGCATGAAACAAAATTTATGCTCGTAGACAAATTTTCATTGAACACAAATGACACTTTTTGTAACTTTTGAAATATTGTCGCCATGACCATATGGAATGAACATTTCAAAAAATAAGAGAGATTATTATGGAGGGACCCTACATGACCTTGTAGGTATAGATGGAATGTTCCTAGGTGCCACAAATTTTGATAAACAATTCATCAAAGTTTGGCAAATTTTGACACTTAGGGCTCTTCAGAGAAAGCGTCGGCACATTACAACTGAGAACGATCAGGATAGTTGAGGTGTGAAACAAGACCTTCCCTAACATTCACCCACCCACCTGGATGTTTTCCACTATCAGTTTGGCCCCATGATGCATGAAATAAAATTTATGCTCACCGACAACTTTTTATTGAACACAAATGATGCTTTTTGCAACTTTTAAAATATTGTCATCATGACCAAATGGAATGAACATTTCAAAAACTGAGAGATTATTGTGGAGACCCTATGTGACCCTATAGGTCTAGAAGGAATGTTCCTAGGTGCTACAAATTTTGAGAAATAGTCTGTCAAAGTTTGATAATTTTTGGCACTTAGGGCTCTTAAGAGAGAGCATCGACACAGTGCAACCGGGAACGATCGGGATGGTTGAGGTGTGAAATAGAACCTTTCATAGCTTTCACCCACCCACCTAGATATGTTGGAACTATCAGTTTGGCCTCACACTACATGAAATGAAATTTATGCTCGCAGACAACTTTTCATTGAACACAAATGACATTTTTTGCAAATTTTGAAATATTGTCACCACAACCAAATGGAATGAACATTTCAAAAAATGAGAGAGGCTATTGTGGAAGGACCCTATGTGATCATGTAGGTCTACATGAAAAATTCCTAGGTGCCACAAATTTCAGGAAACAATCCATCAAAGTTTAGCAATTTTTGGCACTTAGGGCTCTTAAGAGAAAGCGTCGGCACAGTGCAGTTAGGAGCGATTGGGATAGTTGAGGTGTGAAATAGGACCTTGTATAGCATTCAACCACCCACCCAAATGTGTTGGAATTATTGGTTTGGCCCCATGATGCATGAAATAAAATTTATGCTCACTGACAACTTTTCATTGAACAATGATGCTTTTTGCAACTTTTGAAATATTGTCACCACAACCATATGGAATCAACATTTCAAAAATTAAGAGAGATTATTGTGGAGGGACCCTACATGACCCTAGATGACATCAATAGAGGACACACTAGAGGACATCAATAGAACTAAAATTAGAGACATGATCATACACATATACAAATATAAATCAGCTCTACATATAAACGACATGAGAAAGTTAGTGTACATAATCATACACTTAAACAAGAGTGTTGTACATAATCATACACATAAACAAGAGTATTGCACATAAGTATCTCATTAGAGACATGATATTACAGACATGATTGTAGAGAAGGAACAAAATTTTACTTATACAAATATACAAATCAGCTGTATATATTTACAAATGAGCATGAAATTACAAAGTTTTTTCATTTACACTCAATCCAATGAACCATCTAAGTCTGCTCTACTCTTTATTGTGTTGAGCATTGGCTCACCTTCCACAAGGTCTTGTTCAATGGTCTACCCCCATATTTGATCAAATGAACATTTGATGCCACAACAAGGTTAGAATAATGAAGAATCTTCCTATGTGTGTCAAAGTCCTCAAACAACCACACATCAGACTTCTTCATTTGGTACCTTCTAAGCCATGTTCCAGTAACAACCACTGATCTTGTAGGGTACTCGATATTTTCTCCATCTATAATAGGGGCATCTAATGTTTTTTTGCCTCAACACAACAAAACAAATAATAATATGTTCCTTATTCATTGTCTTCAGCTGCAATAACTACATAAACATGCCCTACATTGATATGTGCATTCAGTTCAATGAATATAGTCAACAATACAAAAAAACTGCAAAATAACATGGAATATTGAATTTTATTAAATTTGAATGTTGATAATACCTAGTTGAACTAGATCTAAAATATGGTCAAAGTCAATTGATGATTCAATCTCTGAGTTGTAGTGTTTTCGGGAGTCGATATGTGTCAATCAGGCTTAAACTTCTTGTACACCATTCATCGACTTAGTCCTTTGACTCACATTCATACCAAGCTTGATCTATAAATGAAGAACAAAAGCATACCATTTGTCATGTATGAATACTCCATGAACTTGCATTAGAGTTTCTAAAAGAGTGTAGCTCACTCAATCTTGTCAATGTACAACAATCATCATATTTTGCAATATTAGTATCATCAACCAACCAAAACATCTATGAACTGTAGACTTACATTCATTACCTAGATCTATTGTAGTGTTACGCCATTCAACAATAGATCTCGCATCTGTCAACTTTGCATTGTCTTTGTACTTCAACTCTTCTCGTGCTAATTCTCTTTTGATACATGCTCCTGTACCATCATGCTCCCCCTTTCCATGTCCGACCTTGGAGAAATTCCACATATGTTGAACACCATTCATCATATGCATCCTTCTCAACCAATAGAATATCTACGAGTTCTTGAATGATGATGCATAATTATCTGACCATATGATATGTTGACCAAATGATATGCTAACCAAATGATATGCTCCTTTTAGCCAAATTATAGTAGAACATCTGAAAGTAGCCTTGCATGAACTTTGTAGAATGTGTGTGATCATCACTAATATAAAAATGATACTCCCTCAAGATCTTCCTATCATCCTATGTACTATCATCTACATGAATGAATGCTATATATACAAATATAGCAACCTAAGTAGAGTTGTAATACTACGATTACACCTCATTCTGTGGATGTAGTGTGTAGTTCTCTACAAAGTCAACAACTAAAATGATGGTATCAAGTGGAATGTATCCTTGCATAACTTGAATTGCAAGTCCAACCATCGAGATCTATGGGTATTCCTTGCATACTCGTAAACTATATTCTCTCAGAAAATAGAGATAAATTGATACACTAGAATCTTTTCAATGACCAATTCACACCTTTTTTCTTCTTTACCATCTTTTAGACTATATGCCACTGTCTTATATTTGCCTAAACTTACTAGCTCATTTCTAATTGCATGTGTGTTCTCCATATATTCACAAATTGGTAAATATTGCAACCCACCACAATTATCACATGTGTCATCCAAGCATAAGTTATTGTGGAATAATTGACCATCCACTCTTTGACATAAGATTCTCGATATGAAATCTCTTGAAGATCTAGGTGGACACTTTATATTACACTCCTGTAAAACATTGTTAGTATGCAAATCTACACATATATATCTATAAACATCATAATGATTAGAAAACTCAATATGTACTCTACAATAACAAGTTATGCATGTGTGATTTATTTTGACATAAAAAGGCTTTACCATTTCAAAATACCTTTGACTAATTTTGATTTGAGGATACATCTCTTGAAATTTATTGAAAAACTATGTTTGAGTCACATCCAAAAAATTCTTTGGATGTGGCTCATATTTTCAACAACCAATTCTCCTTCTTACAACATCTCTTGCATTAAGAGATACCCTTGTGTTAATTTTCTAAAATTCTTCAATTAGGGATCTCAAGGATTCAACGACAACTTTATCTTTCTGTGGGAGTCTCCTAGAGAATGCCCACAATTCATTTCTATTTGGGTCCTCAACTCTTTACGCCTTCCAACGGCTCTCATTGGAGTTTTTCTACTTATTTTCAATGCTTCACTTATCTTTCTAATGAGGCGAGCTTTCTTTATTTGATGGCTTACTATTGCCGATGTAACAACATGTCATGTGACATTACTATCCTTGGTGCGTGATATGGAACCCACACTCTCATATGCACTTATTAGATTCTTTACAATTAATTTTTCACTTGAAGCATCTGATGTTCTTAGGCCAAGAATCTTCATAATGGGCCTAAATTTTAGATTTTTCATCAATTCAACAAATAGTTGACATTTTCTAGTTTCATTTAAGTTCTCAAAAAAATATTTCCCTATCTTGTTGGCATATCTTTGGCAAGTACACTTGGGAATCTTATCCTACATGGGCTTCAAAATATTCTCATCAATATTAATTAGAAACTTAGGCTTTCTATGCAAAATTCTAGGAGGCATTTTCAATAGTAAAGTTGACTTAGTATTAAGAATTTCTTCAATATTTACTTGAGATAGGATAGATGGAATACCTTCAATTGGAGATGGAAAAGATGAAAATCCTTGAAGTTGAGATGGAGAAGATGGTGTACCTTCAACTTGACATGTAAATGATGTCGTGACTCCAACTTGAGAAGAGAATGATGATGTACCTTCAACTTGACATGTGAATGATGGTGTGCCTCCAACTTGAGAAGAGAATGATGATGTACCTTCAACTTGACCTGTGAAAGATGGAGTGCCTCCAAATTGAGAATAGAATGATGATGTACCTTCAACTTGACCTGTGAAAGATAGAGTACCTCCAACTTTGAGATTCAATTTCCTCGTTGAATGGAGGTTTTGCATTTGTTGCCTTTGTGCCACCAATTCCATCTCTCTCTTAGCTTGATTAGATGATTCATGTTCTTAAATTAGCAACGGTGGTATGTATTCTTCTATGTTTGATAGTTTTTACTTTCGCAAAGTTGCCTCATTCCTTCTCTTTTCTTCACATTCTTAGCTTCATGCTCTTCTGGTGTTAGAGTCTTTGCTCGTTTCCTTGGCATGATGATTTCTATATGCATCATGAATAAGACAGATAAATTAGTCCATCTTGGTACAATAGAGTAAAGTAATTTTGTACACAAATCTCAAAATAATCATATAATTAAAGTGAATAAATGACTATAAATCTGAAAATTTATAGTTTCCTAGGGTGGTCCAACTCGAAACATAGAGATTACACACATGTTATATACTAGCAATCTTTTACAAATCAAGATTAAGCTAGGATAATATTCAAATTACAAGTCAAGATGACATATCATACCATTCTATCTTCATGGAGTAACTAGCATTCATCATTTAGATTATATTTAAAAATGTATCATAGAAATACAAAAGAACTTAGGTTGGAACACAAGTCTTTTCCCATCATTCTTCTTTACAAACCTCTATTCCCTACCTCATTGAATAGGTTACCTATTCAAGACATAAAACATCTTGACTAAATGCCTTGGTGATAATCCAAGAGTTGATCATTTAGGTGCAAATGCTTTTAAGAAAACATGATGTGTAGTTTAACTAACATCAAGAATCATAATATGATCAATTTAATTCATTTTCTATGAATGAGGATAAACTTAGTTTCTTAAAATATATCCTTCGTACAATTGTTATAGATTAATTTGCAAGCTACATGCAAATTACTTAACTAAATGCTTTAAAGCAAAGTAATCTTGAGAGGTAATAACTCAATCCTTTAATCAACAGAAGACTACATGATAGGATCATCTATACTCATGTCCTCTACAACACATTAACATGTTTTTAAAAAAAAGGATTCACAAGATACTAGGGAACTCTTATCCAATTCTTCATACGCACATCTCTTTGTACATGTCAAAATGGCTATTTAGCAAAAGAAAGATTTACTAATATTCCCTTGGAAACATTTTACATTTTACACCCTATGGTTTTCTCATAAACATTGTAAAGGAATGCATTCCATGCCCTGTTCTACGTTTCTATGCACTTTATGGCAATAGATCATTACTTTCCTTTAAGAAATGCTTCTAGTATGCTTCAAAATAAGTTAAATTAAGATCCAATCATGAAAATTGTTACCACATTTCTTTCTTACTTAAAGATGGTACTTGAGAAAGATATTTTCATTATGGCCTTAAAAGAATATATGACTTTCCATATAAAAGTTCTCACAATGCTCTATGGAGTAAACTTACAAAACTGTCATGACTTCATGAATCAATAAATCATCAAGAATTAAGACCAAAGGAGGTAATGTTTCATAGAAAAACTTCCTATTCTAAAATATGATAAAACTCTTAATATGAGCATCAAACTAGTTAACTAACATAGTGGAATTAGGCAAAAACCATTTTGTCTATCTATCTTTGATACGTTTCTAGGATCTTCAACACTCAATTGCTCCTGCACTTGGTTGAATATTATCTGTGAATCTAGAAGAAATATTATGCTTAGAGGAAAATAACTTATTCTTGACCATAGCCAAAGCTAAGGTCTCGTTATCAAGTTAACATAACTCTTCTTCTTCAAGAGGTGATTGGTTGGAATTCCTCAAACTTAGTTAACTCTTGAGAAAGAAGAGTACTTTGTTTTTCCTAGATGATGAAATACATCCAATAAATGGATGATGAAATGTACATCCAATAAAACTAACACATTTTTTTTCCTAAATGATGAAATACATCCAATAAATGGATAAACTAGATTTAATGTCATAGGGTTTTAATGCATCGTTAATGTAATAGGTTTTTAATGCCTAGGGATTTAGTAAGAAATTTCCAATAGGATCTTATTTTATGTTTTGGGTTTTCCATAATAGGATCATTTTGTTGAAGCTCAAAGCCACAAAGATCATCATTTGTGTTAGAAAAATTGCATTATTATCTTCACAATATATAGATGAATTTGGAGATAAATTAGGTGTCCACATATCATTGACATATTTAATAGTTCATGCTAATATAATCATAAAGTGAAGTAAATGAATACATAAGAACATACCTTAGATTTCAAGATTTGAGTTTCCAATTGCACAAATATGTCTACTTCACTTTTTTGGCTTCAGAATCCTCAAAAAAATGATCTTTTTGGCAAGTTCCTTTGTATTCAATGTTGAGTTCTATATAACTCTAATAGGATTAGTCAAATTTGTGAAAAAAAAAATCTATATCATCAAATTCAATCTAAATACATGAAAATTAGCATTCAAACAACATGAAACATGAAAATATTAGTTCAAATAATCAAATTCTGTCTAAAACATCCAATTTACTTCTACATTGAAGAACCAAAAAAGGTGGTGGATTAAGTAAAGAATGATGTGTTAATGTCAACACCATGAAAAGCATTTTTTTGTTTGATAATACATAGAAAGCAAAGAATAAAAGAGCATGTGGGTCTGATTCACAGATTACACATGTCATTTGTCCATTTTTTTTGGTTCCATAAAAATGCGCTCAACATTATAACATAATGCATTTTGTCATGAATGGAAATTTTTAAGTGTTGTCTAAATTTTAAATGACTACTATGACAAGATTTTCACTGTCCCTAAATTACTAAATACCCTATAACCAATACCCTCAACCCTCAACCCTATGCCTTCAAGCCTATACACTAGACCCTCAACCCTATACACTCAACTAGAGAGAGAGGGGGGTAGGAGGTAGAGAGTGGAGGGAGGTATATAGGAGAGAGAGAGAGAGAGAGAGAGAGAGAGAGAGAGAGAGAGAGAGAGAGAGAGAGAGAGAGAGAGAGAGAGAGAGAGAGAGAGAGAGAGAGAGAGAGAGAGAGAGAGAGAGAGAGAGAGAGAGAGAGAGAGAGATGGTAGGAGGTAGGGAGGGGAGGGAGGTAGAGAGGTGAGAGAGAGATAGAGGGTAGAAGGTAGAGAGGGGATGAAAGTAGAGAGTGAGAGAGAGAGAGACAAAGAGAGAGTAGAGGATGGAGAGACCTAAAGAGGGGAGGGAGAGAGAGGTATCGACCTAGAGAGAGAAGAGAGAGAATAGAGGGAGAGAAAATAATAGAGAAAGGGGTAAGGAAGGAGGGGAGGTAGAGAGGGGGAGACCTAGAGTGGGCATAGAGAGAGGTGAGTGAGAGAGAAGGGAGGGAAGGATCGATAGAGAGTGGGAGAGAGAGAAGGTAAGGGTGAGATGATTTTCCTTCACAATAACGTGAGCGTGTTATAACACGCTTGCATTATAACGCGCTTATGTTATGTGAATGCATGCACATAATGCGAGGATTTTATAATGCGCTCACATATTGTTTGCTTTGGCAATTTCCAAGCCTTTGTATTGGATTTTCTTTGGTTTTCCAACCCAAAGGCTTGGAGTGAGTTTTGAATGTCCAAAGACGTGTTTTTGTAGATTGTAAAAACTTTACATAATCTTGAGCATGCTCCCCATCAAGTTTGCACTTGTTTCAATGACAAGTCAAAAAAATACCACTATAATGTTAAGCTCTCTCTTAGCTTTCTAACCATATAAATTTTTTCACATTTTGATTATGTTAAGATTTTCATCTTTAATTTCTTTTGTTAGTGTATCTTTTTTTTTTCAAAAACCAGTGTGTGGTACTTTTGACTTAATTTTTTAACTGTTCATCGAAATTTTAATTAAATTACATTTTTAGAAACTAGACTCCATTCTACACGTATTAAAAAAAATAAATTTTTTATTAGTTTTCAAAAAGTTTAGGGGGGAGCACGCTCTATTTTCTATTTTTCAGGATGTGTCCACTTTGAAAATTAGTAAAAAATCAATTATTCATGGAAAAATTATCAAAAAAATTAGGGATAAACTACATGGTGTTAGCTAATTTATCACCAAAGTGATATTTGAAATACTAAAAAAAAAGTTAACATTTTAGGCGGGCCACACCAGATGCTATGTTATGTTTTTTTGAAAAACACAGGACCAATTTGTGTGGCCCCCCTTTTTGAACCCCTTAATCTCAACCATTTAAAAAAAATAGTAGTTTAGAAACTATATTTGGAGCACTATGACTCTTGTTTTTGTTGCATCTTCAAATTTTGAGTGTAACTATCTTCAATTTCTCATCCAACATCAGTCTTTCTTGATTTCAGAAAAAATGGCCACTTAAGACCCCCTTTTGGTCCCCCATCTTTGTGCACTTAGCCAACTGCAACAATAGAAAAAAAAACTCTAATGGATGTCATTTTTGTAACAAGAGAAAATATCTCACCGTAATCAACACCCTCAACTTGAGAGTAACCTTTTGCAACTAACTATGCTTTGCACTTCTCAATACCTCCATTTGAACTAATATTTTTCTTGAACATCCATTTACAACTAATAGGTTTTCATCATTTATGAAATGATACTAGGTCCCATGTATCATTCTTTTCTAAAGTTGCCATTTAGATTCATCCATTGAAATCTTCTAAGAATTTGTATCATTCATACCTAATGCCTCTTCTATAGATCTTGGTTCATCCATGTTAGTATTCAAAGAAAAAATACATCTCCAGTCATCAGGTGGCTATCTATGCCTTGTAGACCTTCAAACAAGTTGGGGTGGAGGTTCTTCCTCTTCTAAAGATCAGAGCTAGATGAGCTCTCCTCCACTTCCTATCTATCTAGAGGCCTCAATTCAAATTTCTTAGGCATAAAAGGAAGTTGAATCACATCTTTCTATTTACTTTTTTCTAGCTTCAATGTAATAGAAGAATGCTTAGTTTCTCTAAAAATCACACTTCTACTATATATTGTCTTTTGTTTAGTGTGAAAAAGGAGAAGAATGATTAGCATGTTTGATGCAAGAGCATCCAAGGTGTAAGAGCAATCTTGCATCACCCAAAAATATTGTTTCTATTTCAATAAGGGCTAAAATTGGTAGGGTTACTATTTTTAATAAGTAGGCATTTGTGCATGTATGGACACACAATCTTACAGAGACCTCTAAAATGGTGAATTGAAGCCAATGGTGAAGAAATCAATTCAATATCATTTGTCATTTGTGGGATATTAATATTTTTATTTTTCAAAATCTTGATAAAATATTCGAAGTCAAATTTGAGGCACTTAGATGCTCCGGATGGGCCCAAAAATTGGTCGAAAATCAAAATGTACCCTAATAGGCCATACACACGTCTTTTTGAGAGCTTTCCAATGATATATTATGATTAAAAATCCAATGGTCAGATCTAAAGTTATGATCCTACGAAGTTGTACTACTGAAATTTAAAAAAAATGAAAATATCTTCTTGGCAGGAGTTACAATTTCTAGAATATTCTGGGGTAGTTACACATTCTAGATAAAGGAGGTGAATGGGGGTTATAGAGGGCAGTAGTGCAGATGGTGGCTCTGGCTTGCAGATTTTTGTAATTGGAAAGCCCATGTGGTTGTAGCTTGAATTTTTTTAAATATTGTAATGTCATTACATTGAGATAATAGAAAGCATGTGTTTCTTGCATTCGTTGTTTTATTCTTTGTTATTGTTGTGTGTTTTAGTTGGTAAGGGGAGTACCCTTCATCAATGTTCAACTAGGTCAAACCTCCCTTTTCATACACTAACATTCAGAATATGAACTGAGCTCAACCACTATGGAAGGGTTAAGCTACATGTATCTTATTCCTCTGTTGTTGGATATGAAAAGATGTATGAACTAGGTTCTCACAAGCCCTAAATAGCTAGATCAAGCCAAACCCTAGTTATGAAACTTGATCAAACAAATTGATTCCAGAAGCATAAAATGACCAAGTGACTATAGAAATGTAGACATGGGATATCAGAGCTTGTGCACCTGAATTTTGAGGGCCTGGTAGATTTGGGTAGTCCCGAAATCATCCTGTAAGTTTCCATGTCACAAAATTTCTACACCAGGTGTCTGAGCCTCTGATGAAGGTTCCAGATCTCAGATTTAAGGTTTGGATGGACTTAATTACACCCCTAAAATCATCCCTGCACTTATCCGATGATGAATATGTAACTTTTGTAACAACTGTGACAATAATAACTATTTCCTCTTCGGTCCTTTCTGTCAGATATTCCCGAATCTGACCTGCACAAACAAAATAAGGAGAAGATATGTTGTGGCTATATAGGAGTTTGCCTCAGCCAATCCCCATCTTTAGTATTTCTACCTCAACAATAGTCAATGTCAAAAGATGCAGATGTGTGTGCTCAATAACCCTAAGTGTGAGCATAAACAAATACAAGATCCTAAATGACTCAAGCATGAAATAAATAGATGCACACAATGTTTCACTCAAGGAAACAACTCCACCTCAAGGAGATGATATCAATTAAGACTCGGAGAACAAGAAGGTGAGGCAACCGTATCTGCAGAGGATTACAAACTCAAGTTGGAGGCTTCAACCCTTCTCCCAGTCATACAAAAGGCTTCACAAACCCTAGGAAGAGCAAGATAGACTCAAGATGTTGATTCCTAATCTTCACAACATATATCCAAGATAGCAAAGATCTAAATCTTCAATGAGCTTCAACACTTTGCATACCTTCAATAGCAATTGTAGCAGAACTTTGACATAATAAGCTTGCATAATAGTTGTGTGTGATAAAATGATTTTGAGTTCTCTTTAAGTATCCAACCTTAGAAACAAAATAAATCAAAATAAAAGGCCGACATCGCACGAGAAAGAAATTTAGAATTTGGAAACACAAAGCACACGGCAAAAGCTGACACCAAAATTAAATTTGCAACCTTGAGGTTTAGGACAGGACTAGGGCGGAATCGCCCAAGTCCAACCCCCAAATTTAGATAGTTGGATTATGCTTAAGGGTGTCCTAAATCTCTGGAATCCACAATCCCTTTTTGGGTTTTGTCGGTAATTACTCTAAAATGTGACATTTCTTAGAAGGGATACACGTCAATCAGGGTTTAGATAGGTCCAATGATGAAAGGGGTTAAGGGACACCAAAAGTTAGGAGCTAAACCAAGTGAAATTGTGCTAGCCCAAGCAGGAACACAACTTACGACATGTAACATTTAGCCCCCATTTTAGTGGCCATATGACACTATGTGCATATGCAACTATTAAAGCAAAGTAAATAATGTAATCATGAAAAGGATACCCAAAAGGATACTATAGAGGATGTCAAATGTTGCCAAGCAAGAGGAAGAAGCCCCCAGTCTGCAATCCTGCAAGATCACAAAATTAGGAACCGCAAACTGCAACGAAAGACATGTTAGACAAATACTCAAATTAACCTGCAAACAACAAACGAATGAGTTATTTATAAATACTAAAGGGGATGAATGGTGAGACATGATTAACATGGAAATCACAGGTAGATATATGCCCCGTATTTCTGCTTGCTTAGTCCGAAAAGGAGAAATAGGGTGGTACTCTTGTCACATCAATTTCAAGGGAAACTTTGGTGAAAAATGCTTGGTAGGGTTATTTTTGTAAATAACACCAAGATACCAAGCATTGGGTTAGATGGAGGGTAGAACTAGGAATCCAATGCAACAAACGGCATGAAAATCTGAGTCTGAAAGCCAAAGATAAGGGTAGATTAACAATGCTTTACATTTTTTCTCCTAGATAGTGATTAGGAATTCTCATCCATTTACTATAAGTAGTAAAGGCAGTTTTCACTCTTCACTATTTAGTTTTTACTTTCAGTTGCAAAGGAGAGAAGGAGAAGGAGAGAGAACTACCATGCTGATCCGACGATCCTTTCAGGCCTCGAGGCTGGATGCGCTATGATGTTGAGTGGCAGGCAGGCGAGATGAGTAGGAGGTAGATCTCTTGACTTTGTCTATTGTGTTATTCCTTTCCTTTTTAATCAATTTTCCTTGTTTTTGGTTCCTATTAGGCCTTTTTGGACAAGGGTACCTGATTGGGGTGCCTTAGTCCCACCTGGGCGCCCAAGTCCTCCTGGGGTGCCCATGTCCTGATAAGGTCATGAGCCCAGTGGATAGGGCAGATTTTGATGTTCTGAGTTAGGTACTTGATCTTTGATGAGTATGTTCTAATTCAAATTTGGTTGTTGTGTCATTTATAGGATGTCCCTCGGATGTGAGAGCATACTGGTGGCTAACTTCTCACATTGCTATGGAGCCACACAAGTACACTATCTGATGCAGACAAGGGTCTCCTATAGGATCACTAGTATAGAAACAACAATATATGACTAAAGAAACTACTAAAAACTGCTTATAAATGACTAAACTTGGTCACGTTACCATTAGTAGTTTATTGCCAGTCTTTTATAACGTGACCAAATTTATGACTAAACCAATTTTAGTCATTTATTTGGTCATTTTGATTGATCGATTTGGTAGTATATTTAGTCATTGATTTAGTCATATTATTCACTGAGCTTGGTCACGTGACCATTAGTAGTTTATTGCCAGTCATTAATTGGTTGTTTTGATTGATCAATTTGGTAGTATATTTTTAGTCATTGATTTAGTCATATTTATTCACCGGTTTCTATCATTGGTAGTATATTTAGTCACTGATTTCTATCAACTGGTAATATATTTAGTCATATTTATTCATTGATTTCTATCAACTAGTAATAGATTTAGTCATATATTCTTAGTCATATTTGTTCACTGATTTTTGTCAATTGGTAGTTTATTTAATTGTTTTTGTTCATAGCTAATTTCTACCTAAAAGTGCTGGAAATGAGACAATGCTTTTGAGGTTTAAACATAAAACACAGAAAAACATAATCAAGCATTCATTTGCACATAATGAAACAACTATTAAGAAGGCAAAATACTAAATTTTTATTGAGAAAAGGTGTTCTTACAATAGATACAAGACTTAAATATGTCTTTTCTTTGAAAAATGTATTACCAAATGTGTTTCTCAGTGCTGTGACTAAGAAAATTGAGTTACAATGCTCTATTTTTTGCTTATACAACTCCAAAACTTAAATGAACTACTTGAAAAATGAAGCCTAGGGGTCCTATGAAAGACTCCTCTATAGACTTCACACCATGAATACTCAGTATGGACTGAGAACTATGTTCTACATATACCTTGACAGATAAGCTTTACTGAACATGACAGTGGACAAATCCAAACCGATCACAAAAATTTATCATTGGATGAGCATCTAGAAGTCTTGCTTCCATAAGAAAGTTCTTTATCTTTTTAGCATCATAGAAGTTTGACTCTCTGGTTACACATTCCACCTCCTTGATTTATCCAATTTTGGCTGCTGCTTCAATGTATTTGAAGTGAATGTCAGGATCCTCACTTCTAATGACATTGAAAATATAGTTTACCATATAAGTACAAGGTTCCCAAGCTATTGCAAAATTACCTCCTCAAATAGATCAATGAATATTAGTGACAAAATGATACAAGTGACAATCCAAAGTCAAATCACCGAGAGCTCAAATATGCACCCAAGAAGAAATATAGCCCTTCATAAGACTTGAACTTTTCAAACAACTTGATGCATGAATCTACACCCAATATAGGCACTACAAGAAATAATCATATAACAAAACAAATTACATTGAGAGCAATAGTTTAATAGTCACCTCAACTTTAGAGTTCCATATCAAAAACCATAAGCTATTTATCAATATGTAGAAGATATATGAATTTACAACAACTAGAAAGCAATTACCTAAAGAAAGACATCTATGATGACATTGTTATCAACTGGACGACCACCCTCCATTTGAGACATCATCAGTGCAAAGTTTACAACGCCCTGCAAAATTTACTCAACAAATAAGACCTCTCTTCAAAACATCTTCAGATTCAACATCATAAATATATTTCTATCAATTGATAGTACCTGGGATCATAGTACAAAATTGTTTAGAGGAGGAACAAGTAATCAGGAGTGTATTGAGGACATGTTCCATGTGAGATGCTATCAATAGCCACCCAGCCACAAGGGAAAATAGTTGCTCATACTATTCTATCATATTAGATAGAACATTGGTATCGTGTTTTCTCATTTTTCTTTTCATTTTCATTTTTTGAGTTATGACTCAAATTTTTCACTTCCCATATTGAATTTTTTCAACCTCTCCCATGCCATACCAAGATCATATGTAGTTCAAGTACTTATCCAATACATAAAAACTCATATCTGGTAGAGAGGAAAGTATCTCTCAATGTAAACCCAAAGCCATGCTACATTTTACTATTCATACTGAGGACAAATCACACTACCATTCATTTATGTGAATGATGGTTGTCAAATTCATAACCCAATATATTACATTACATTACATTTAGGGCAGCTTCAAAATCAATACCATAAGTACAGAGCACAATCTGCATTAAGCATTACTATAGAGTCTATATATGTTAAATGTTATCAGCAAGAACAAAGCCAAGTGCAGAGTATTACCTTGAGGACACAAACAAGTATGAAAGCAACTGCTCTAGAAAATCCCATGTGAATCATGGTGAGTGTTATTGGAAATGGAAAATTGAAATGCTTCATTGATAGTACCCACTGCAAAAGTAAGTGAAGCATGAATACTCTCATTATTATAGATCAGCATTTAGTCACCACACAAGATGCATAAATTAAAATACCTAGAGATATTAGGAGTTGACTAAAACTTAGAATATCTCAATAAATCAGCAATGCATATAAAAAAAATTGTGCACTTGTAGGTTTGTACATTCTAAGCCTAAACAACACTCCTTGTGAATATCAGACAACATGATATGGCTAGAACATTATTATTGATATTAAAAGAACAATCTCTTTTATGTAACTAAGAAACCAATATAGATCTATTACAGGATCCTTTTAAGTCCCCTGAGTATTTTCCATATCCTTGCACCCTTCCAATGTTCTTCCTTTCTCTTGACATATATTACCCCACTCGCTAGTTTCAGCCCTAGCTGAAGTCATCACCTATGCTCTCCTATCTTATTTTACTCTTTCAGCCCCAGCTAACTTCCTTGCTCTTATTGCTCCCAAACTTAGTTGGTTTGGTATATATACAAAACTATTTTAACTCTCCATGGGATGCATTCATATCACTGTGAAGTCAAGCATTATCTTGGTACAAACATCCAAAGGACAAAGCTTTCTGACTACATTCGCAAGGTCTATCTAACTACTAGCATTCTCACTGGATCCTAGTCTATCAAAACATCTAGGTGGAGATCAATAGAGGTCCACCCTCTCCTTGTCACTTTCCCTCACTCCCTTGCCCCGCCTCCACTCTCTCTGCTTTTACAAGTTTATGAGATGGGCAAATATAAACTAACAACAAGCAACAATCAAATAGTACATAATCCCTTACCTTCTCTTGTCATGACTATTTTTTCTATTATGTTAATGTTTAATTAAGCATCTATTAAGGGTTGCAAGTTTATCTTTATACATTTTGGTGAACATAAAGCAAACCCTCCTTTTTGGTTTTATCTCATTCCTATGGTCCATCTTTCTTTTTTTGCTCCCAACATGAATGACTCTTCGTCAAACTTGTTAGATTACAATTTGATTTCATTCATGATTATTCCAATGATGATTCTAATCTCCCTACCAAAATATCAATCCCATTACTCAATCCAGCAAGGGTAATCAGATATTATTAGTAAAGGTTATAATTTGAGATTGAGCTAGTGACAATGACCTAGATATCCCACAAAATATATGCAACTCCTCTTCCCTAAAATTTATAAACCATATTCAAGAACTTTTGGCCTTCCAGCGTCAATTTACCTCATTACCCCACTCTAAATTCAAAAAAGTAATATAAAGATTGTAGCATAACTTTGTATAACATCTTAGCCAAATGACATTCAACACCTTGGACAAACCCAACCTATCCAATGAAACCCTAATCATATTGCTTTCCTTGGAGATTCTCTTTGATGACTTTGGTTGCTATTGAAACTATCTAGGTAGATAGCCATATTCCTCAAAAAACTAATTTGATAACAGTTGATACTTTCATCCACAACAATCTTCCCTCTCCACCACCCTAGAAAGCTCCAACCCATTCAACAGCTACTGATTTTGCCAAACTTAACACTACAGTCTAGTGTGATTTCTATCACCAATATTGGAAAATGCTTTTGAATAGTAAACAAGCCATAAGCACATAGAAAACAACAAACCATATGCATATTAGAATACCTTTGTGATTCTCTCACATCCACAAGGAGCGGAGAGAAATAGAAATATATTGAAAATCCAATTATCTTGCTTTTATGAAATGAATCTCTCACCTTAGCCATAGCTCATATCAACATAGGATCCACCATTCTCAACATGAAATTAAAGAATAGCAGAGACCCAATTGCACACATAATTTTTTCTCCATTTACAATGATTAGATTCATTCTAATCCCCAAGCCACATGTAAACTTTTTACCAAGATGTTGGTTAGCACTGCCATAGAATAGTTGACTAGCTTTTCCATCCAAGACCTTTACAAGTTAATCGGGAGTTATTACAGTGCCTAGTATCATGAATTTGTCAAAGTTTTATATGTTTCATCATAACATTTACCTTCTTTATGCGACATTTTTTTCACTTGATAGTTGATTCACACATTCAAAACTCTCAGAATTGTTGCAACATTTTTTGTCATATATTGTAGTTACAAGTGCCCTGCTAGACATACATGAAAATGTGGAAGCATAGACAAGGCAAGCGAACTGTTTCATAAGATGCCTCAAATAAATGTAATATCATGGATACCTTCTCTCCCACAAGCACTTCAAGTCATGCCTATAATGATGCGGGAAAGCCCCACATCACCGCATGCATGACTTGAAGTGCTTGCGGGAGAGTAGATGATGTGGGGCTTTCCTGCATCACCACAGGCATGACTTGAAGTGCCTGAGGGAGAGAGGGTATCCATGATATCACATTTCTTTGAGGCATTTTTTGAAACAATTCACTTGCCTTGTCTATGCTTCCAGAGTTGTACTCACTTGTGAGTGACGAGAATCAATTATCTTTGATAGATAAACTAAACAAAATATGGCCGTTAGTTCTATTCCATTGCATGAACATGTTATAGAATATGGATGCTCTACATTAGAGCCACAAAAGGGGATTGCATACAAAACCAAAACTAGGCTTCACCTATCTCCATCACTAAGCATCAATCTGTATTTTTTTCTTTTGATTTTTCAATTGCATGACTACCAAAGAACGTATGGCATTAAATAAATGGACTGTATTAGGATAGTCCAGGGTGATAGAGTGAAACAATAATGGCAACGACTATCTTTAGTTATACATATTTTTCTAGGCAAGAGAAAAAGCATATGAACATCCCAGTCCACAGTTATTGTTCTCTGGTTATTCCCCATGTTCGTGGCTTTGGTAGGATTACACATTTTATATATTTTTGGATATTGAAATTTTGATACCCGCTCTCCCGCAAGCACTTCAAGTCATACTTGCGGTGATACGAGAAAGCTCCACATCACCACAGGCATGACTTGAAGTGCATTTGTGGGAGAGTGGGTATCCATGATATCACATTTCTGAGGCATTTTTTGAAACAGTTTGCTTGCCTTGTCTATGCTTCCACATTTTCATGTATGTCTAGTAGGGCACTTGTAGCTACAACATATGATATATGTAAGTGGTAGATGAGATTCAATGGTTTTTAGGGCATTCATTTATGATATATGTTCTTGTTTTAGTCATCTTATTAGGTTATATTCTTGGAGTCTCTGTTGTTTTGTTGTTATTGTTTTGTCACCTCCTACATTGATTTTCCTGAATCCTACCCAAGAAGCCCTAGATGATGGTGTAGAGTCATGTTAAAGGTAGATATCATAGTCATATAAGTACGGAATAATGAAAAAATAATGGAAAAGACAGGCAAAAAGAGTATGGGATGCTTAGAAAAGAACCTAGAGGACAGAGGATAAAAGACACACAAAGATGTTCATATACAATAGAATGAAAAATAACGTGTAGGATATCATGAGATTGAACAGTTTCAATCCAACATATAAACCTAAAATTAATGTCTACAAGTCATGACAATTCCTCACAAGCATGATAGTCCATGGAGAATGCAAAGGAAACGTTACTAAAGGAGTTTCTTATGACAACTCTTCAACCTATGCAAGATGGAAGAGATGTTTGTAGAAGGTTGAAGGCTAAGATGAAGGTATAGATGACTATCAAGCATGAATAATAGAGATAAAGTCTTCAAAAAAATAAGAGATAGTGATGATAGTGACAGTAGCCTCTATCTAAGAGTAATAACAATCATTATGGCCATGGTGTTAAGAGGTAAAGAGTGAAAGTGAGAAATAATGAAGAAATATTTACAAAGGACAGTTAATAGACATGATTTAATATGAATATGTGATCAAGTGATCAAAATCATAATGTGAAAAGCCAATGTGAAAGATGACAGTCATTATAATAAAAGGATAGAGTTAATGCATTTGTGGGATCATTGCATAAAGTTACAATTTAGAGGATTTGAAGGCATAGGCTACTTTGATTCAAGATGATGATGAAGTTCCTTCTTTGAAGGAACATCCAAGAGAATCAAAACCCATAGGAAAACATTTTTGGGGTCAATGGGAGTAGTATCAAACTTTGACTCTTTATTGACCATTCATTCTCACAAAATGGAGTCTACTGCCCAAATTGGAAGGAGTCTATGGTACATCAGCATACAAGACTTAAAGCTATGTAGTGGGAAAAGAGAAAAAGGAGACCCCAAGCCCTAGGATAGGAGCAATGAGAAGAGAGTAAAGATTTAAGGAAATGGACTTCAAAGTAAGGCATGACACTTTCCTATAGATTCCCAAAAGGAGATCATAGTCATGACTATTCAAATAAACAATGATAGTCCATGGCATAACCATGAAGGGGGCATAGAAATTAATAATAACCGTGATAGGGTAGTATGATAGACTTTAAAAGATACATAAAGACAAGTAACTAAGCAGTCAAGAGGGCTTTTAAAACATCATAAATCTTGTCAAGGGTTCATTGTCTTCAATGCAATATGGTAAACTAATAAATATTTCCATCTCATAAAGTTTCAAAAGAGGACAACCTACAAGTGTATTAAGGAGTGCATGGACAATATCTCAAGGTGCTACCACGGTCAATTTCAAGGTGTTGATCATGGGAAAGAGAGATTTACATGAAGTGGGACAATCCTTAAGAATACAGTCAGATGGTAAAGAGGATAGTCCATAAGATAATATTCAACCAAATACACAGTATGGACCTGAAGGATAGTCCTTATGGTGCATTTATATAATCACACCTATAGGTATTATCAAAGATCATGACTCCATTAGGATATGAAAATGAGAACTAAATAAAATACCTCACTATGAGCTAAGTGTGAATTACTTTAAAGACACACAAGATAGTGATTTGTTAGTAGACAATTCATGATCGACAAGGATAGAGTTAAATAAGATGGACTATGATAATCACAATTGATAGTATCCATTCATATAACAATGACAAGGGGTTTAATCACAGTCCACAAGACAATCACAATAAATTTAAAACTCAATAGATGATAGTTCCAAGGCATTGTTGGAGTCTTCATGAAGAACAATGTTGATGGGAGTGCTTATGACCTAGGATAAGAATAATTCATGACAATAGGGAGCTTTTAAAGAGTAGAATGCATGACCAAACCACAATGACAATGCACTGTTAGAAGTTTCATGATATAGAGGATAGTAATCTTCAAGTGACAGTAGCACCAAAGGAGAGATCACAATGATAAGAAAGGCACACTAGAAGCTGAAAATTTTCTTCAAAACATATAGTTTCATTATTGATTGAGAGGGCAATTTCATACTAAAGAAGATAGTGTTGAGGACAGTCACAAAGGCTGTCATAGTATTGTCACAAAAGACATCCTTGTAGAAGGGTAGTACTAGCTAAAAGGGACATTCAAGACAAGTGTTGAGCAAATAATAATGGCAGGAGCATGCATATTCCAATGACAACATGGCAGGAGCATAGACAAGGTAGTGAACTATTTGAAAAAATGCCTCAAAGAAATGTGGTCTCATGGTGATGGAATGCTATGACAAGCACATTGAGACCACATTTCTTTGAGGCATTTTTTCGAATAGTTCACTGCCTTGTCTCATGATGATGGAATGCCATCACAATCCATAGCAATTTGCTTGTCATGGCATTTTCTTGTAATAGCCCTCACGAGCTTGGAGATGTATCCCCTCCCTATTATATATGAACATATATGCATACTAAACCCAACTTTACTAATCCACCTACAACCAAAGTAGCTTAAGTGTTGACATAGTAGAAAAATTGCAATGTTCAAGATGTTAACTAACAAAATAACCATAGACAAGGATTTTATCAAAACAAGTAAAGCTCATGTGAATTATGATATACAAAATATCAAAAAACCATAGCAGAACTCTTTTTTCCTAATTCTTTTGAAGGTTTTGTTTCTTTCAACATCATGCATAAGAAACTTTTTAAGATAGCTTTTAAAATAATATTTTCAAACCTTAACTAATACCATGATATGTGAATTTATCATTTCTGATCCCCTAAATAAATATTCTCATAAAATTAAGCTTATCAAATGAACACCATGAAACAACAGAAAAATGAAAAATGAATATGATAGCCAGAGAGTGTTCAGGAGTTGAGTTACTTTACATCAGGAGGATCAAACTTGGCACCAAGGTTACTAAGTTTGCATGAGCCTCTACATAGTCCTTGAAAAATGCATCCTGATCAACTGCATATTTCTCTGCATATACTTGTAAAAAAAATTAAAATCCAATCAGCACTTTCCTTATTATTGAAAGGAAATCAACTATAGGCATCCTCTAAAACTTTATTTCATATGCATTTATCCTTCACTGAGTTGAATTATCTAGTAAAATGTTTCTCAATTTTTTAAAAAAGGAGAAAAAGATTTCCTACAAGACTTAAGATATTGGCTTAGCATTATTAGTATGTTATGTCAATGGAAAGATTGATTCTTTTGACATATTTCATCAATATTCTTCAGCTTCTTTGAACTTGCATAAGTTGACATCAATCTTTGTTGGAGTTCAAGATGGATTTTAAAATGCCCAGTTTTGCAAAAATAAGTGCAGGTTAAAATGGAGTATTCTTTTTAAGCTTGAAGAACCAGAAAGAAAGAAGGAAATTATATTGACCACCACAAATGACCAGAGTAGGTCCATTGGGACTCTAAAGTACAACCAGTTAAAGAATCACCTTGAATCCAAGATCTTCAAAAAGAATAGTGTCAGTCAGCAATACCAAAAGATCTAGGTCCCTCCTCTCTTTTATGTCCTTCACAAAATCAAGAAAAAAAAACTTTTGCTCATTCATGATCAAGGTAAATTCTAGTACACGAGGCTCAATTAAGCTCTACTATGTACCTTGAAATAAGAATGATCAAATTTAAGCCACTCTACTGTCCATGATTGACCTCTTGGTGCCCCAGGACCATCTTTCTACACCAAAAATAATCACATGGTTATTCAAATTTACACTTTTCTAGACTACAACACTTCAGGAAGTTCCCACATTCCTTAATTGTCTTATTAGGGAACCCTATAATTAAAAGTCAGGTGCCAACGTGTTAACATTTGCCATATATGTTGAAAATTTATACCCAAATGTCAACCTTTTTTACAAGTGCAGAAGTATGCAGACTACTCCAATCAACCTACACCCAAAGTACTATGTTCATTTATATTTATGTACTAAGGGTTATATCAAAATTCCCTAAGAGCATACCAAGTGGTATCAGTCTAACAAAGCATCTACTAATTTCTTGGCCTGTATTTGCCTTCCAAGGTAATAATGTGTGGCCATAATTATTTGATTTCTTAGACCTGTGGCTATCCTATTATTGAATTGTATCAGTGAGAGCCATTTCTCTATTTGTCTAAGTTTGACATTATATATGGCTACTGGTTTTATCAGTAACACATGATAGATTAGTTACTTATCCAAATATTATAGCCAGTCATATCGAAATATGGCATATGGAGACATGGGTGTCATTTTAAAATAGGATATAGGAATATATGAATAATGGTACAGGTTATATCCCATTTAATTATAAGACTCTAGAGCTGTAGGTAGAGGTACAGAGGCAGAACTGAAGTTTCCTGGTGACTATGCTTTAGAAGATTTGTTGAAATAGATAATAACTGCCCTAGAATATTTATCCAGGAACTTCATCATCAATTTCCAACACCAGGATTGACTCTGAAAGAAAAAATGCTCTAGATTTATTAGGTTACCATGATAAAGATTAAAGCAAAGACTGAGATCTATTTAAAAGCCAATGTCATGAAGATATTAAAGATGTCACATGCAAAACCCTAGCAGTTGGAGTAATGAATGTAGTGCCAAAGAGGACAGTGGGCTGGGGCAGATTTAGGAGATCTCCACATTATCTAATCATAGGCAAATACATCATTTATTTATTTTTTTAAATTAAAAGAAATCATTCTAAACCCTACATAGGATACATTGATACTTCAAAAGCATCTGAAGGAATTTGAAATTATGCAAATATATGTCAATTAAATACTTTAATTACAAACCGTAGCACGAACAATGTAACCCTTGTTGAACAGAGAAGGAATGAGATAAGCAGCAATGAATCCTATGCCTCCTGTCACACACATCTCGTTACCATTCTCTGTCATTATTTACTGAAACACTTCTCCATTTTGGTGGGCTATGCCTGAAAATAAGGTTTCGACCAAGGTTTTATAGTATGTTTATTAAAATGAAAACTCCACTTTGGTGGGCTACAACTGAAAATAAGATTTCAACGAAAGTCTTAGAGTATGTCTATTAAAGTTTTAGAGTATTTTGGTGGGCTATTGATTCTTGATTCCTTAAATGATTTATTCAAATGGATTATGACTAAATAAATGACTAACTATTTAGTCATTTTTATTTGTGTGACTAAATAATCTTTTAGTCAATGACCAAATTAGTCATTTATTTACTCATTTATAGCTGAGTTGCAAACAATTAGTAGAATTTAGTCATTTTTAGTTGTTGTGACTAAAATTTTTAGTCACGTAGTCATTTATTTACCAAATTATACTAGTGGATGTAGGCCTATGGCAGGTGTTCACCATGCCAACAATGAGATTTCATAGCAGCAAGCTTATGGCCCTAATGGAGAGATGGGGTGCAGATACTTCTACTTTCCATCTTCCCACGGGTGAGATGACTCTCAAGGATATTGTGTATCACATCCTTCGACTTCCAGTATGAGGGCAGACAGTGTGGGTCGTGGAGCATAGATCTGAGGAGCATACTCAAGTGAGCCACATTCACTGCCTCGATCATGTGGTGGCACCTCTCAAGCATGGACATATTGTTCTTCGATGGTTAGAGAAGGGTGGCGAGGACATCCCACTTGTTTGTTGTATCTTGATTGCTACTATCGTGCTAGTTGTTACACCTAATGGACGAGGCATTCACCTTCATGGGGGCCTCATTCATACTATTAGAATGATGGAGGAGGAGAGGATGGTCCATGCTTGGGGGTGCAGTATGCTTGTGCATGTTTATCATGATTTAGGTCGGTATGTACATATGAGGTATAGGGGCTGATGATATGCACCCTACTGCAGGTGTGGTTGTTTGAGCATATCACATGTACGCGGCCAATGGGGTTTCCCATAGAGCCGAAATGGACCCATCCACGTGCGCATGCATATCCTCTTATCAGATGTTGGAGACACAATGATATTTTATATTGGAGAGTGGTGTTCGATAGATTACAGCCCAACGACATCAAATGGAGACTATATCACAGCCGCAAGCCATGGATGGGGCAGAGGAGACAATTGGCGAGGGTGTAGAGGGATCAGCTTAGTCGGTCACCGGGATAGCATCATCATTTTTTTTTATGTTGATAAAGTGATGCAATAGTTTGGGTGTGTGCAAGATGTTCCTAGCATGCACCCAAGCTATATATGCTCAACACGCAGTGTAGCTAGGGCTAATGATGCCTGACAATTGACTATTGCCAAGGTTGTCGATAGTGATGATGATGTGTTGTTGATTTAGAGCCAGTATCAGAGGTAGATGACATCGGTGTGACTCGAGCATACATTACCTGGTGGGACATGGCTCTACTTGCTCTAGTCTTTCCTACTTATCATCCCACAGGCGATCCTTGGTCATGGGAGGATCGTGGGGATGATTCAGGAGATGAGGTTGACTTTAGGAACTTTGGTGGATATTATGATGCCGATGATATTGATGAGGAGGAGGATACACTGTCACACTACATTTTTAGAGAGGCCATGGTGGGGGCAGCAGGTGGAGGGTGATGATGAGGAGACCGAGGAGAGACCTAGGTGTAGGGCTCATAGTCATGGTCTAGGACCTACTACTAGTGGAGTACTGAGTTAGTTTGAGTGTGGGGGATCAAGTAGTAGTGCCACATCCATGCCCCCAGCTATAGGCATGACTATAGGTGTTGTCATAGAGACCTCAGTACGTGATCTTGATTGACAGGATGGTGATCTAGGTGAGAATAATGTTATTTTTAATATGATAATGATTTGATTATGATGATGTCATGCATATATATGTTTTTGATGAGATAGTGATATTATCTTTGTGTTGTTTTTAATAGTTGGTACCCATGCATAGCATGACTTTGTGGGTCGTGTCATAATGGATATAGTTCCTACTGAGTTAGCTGAGCAACAAGCATGGATGGGATATTTGCCACAACACATAGCAGGGCAGTACACAAAGTTATTCATGCCATTTATGAGATATAGGGTGGTTGTGCGGGCCACTTTAGATCGTCTTACAAGGGAGAGGGATCAGGTGATCCAGAGGGCCTAGAGTGTGTGGAGGCTTGTGAAGACCTCTAGATATAGTGAGATCAAGCCACGACATCTCTTACATCTGAGATGGGTCATGCCTTTAGTCATTATTTGCAGACAGAGCTAGAGCGGGTGAGAATTAAGAGAGATCAGGCATTGACAGAGAGATAGACTTCAGCAGCTCTATACAGATTCTCAAAGGGAGATGGGAGAGCTTAGAGGCAAGATTAGAGGTCTACAATCGCAGAGTGCATCTAGGAGTCACTCACGGTCCATGACCTCACATGGGTAGCCTTTTGTTACTCATACACCACCAGGTTCTAAGGGATCTGCGTATCACGGTCCAACTTTATGATATGTTTCTTATGTATTGCACTACGACATCCCATTTTGATGTACAAGATAGTTGACTTTGATTTTTGTATAGTCAAACTGATGTGTATATATATAATGTTTTTAATTAATGCTATGATGATGTTGTTTATTAAATGCAACAAGTGATAATTGTGATGATCATGTAATAACAATTTTTAAATGCTATTGTGATTTAAAATAATCAATCTTTGTAGATTGTTTAGTACATACCCCAATGATTAAAAATTTGTACAGGAGTAATGTTAATGTGATGAGGTTTTAATGCAATTGTGATTTAACCAAACATAGTTTAATTAGATGTGACAATGATTAATTTTTTATAATAAATATCTTATGTTAGATCTCAGATTAATTTTCAAAATATACGAAAACTATTCAACTAATTTAAGATAAAATGCTCTATCTTGTCAAAAATGAAGCAACTAATAACTAAATTGCTTTACAGAGTAATATCTCACATATGATCTGAAGCATGGAATTTCTCAAATGCATAGCATAAATAGGCTCTTTAAGAGGTGTACCTTGTTCATTGGCTAATTTATACATTCCTAATCCATATACGTTAGTGACGACGTAGGGTCCAAGCCAATTCAGGTTGAACTTCCCTTTTTCACTAGGAGGTGCAATTACATTACGTTGATTTTCGTAGAGTACCAAATCTCCAACTTTGAATGTATGATGGATTACTCATTCATTATATGATCGTTGGATGCTTTTTTATGAGCTTTAAGGTGTTCTAGAGTGTTTATTCACTATTCATCGAGCATCTCTAGTTGTTGTAGTCTTTTATCTGTTTCCATGTCGTCATCAATAATGTCCCTTAGGGAAACTCGCAATGAAGAAATTTCCAACTCTAAGCGCATTATCACATCGGCACCATACACAAGGTTGTACAATGTGGTACCAGTAGCCATATGAACACTTGTCCTATAGGCCCATAATGCGTAGGAGAGGTGGGTGTGCCAATCCTTTTGATGTTTATTAATGGTTTTTTGTAGAATTTGTCTAATGATCTTGTTTGAAGCTTCTACTTGGCCATTTGATTGTGGATAATATGGTGTAGAGAAGCAATGTTGAATGTGATATTTCTCAAGAAATTTCTTCATGTCCTTATTCTTGAATGGTGTACCATTGTCAAAAACCAAGGAGGAAGGAATATCAAATCGTGATATTATATTATCTTGTATGAAGCGATAGATTACCTCAGTTACCATAGATCCTAGTGGAATAGCTTCAACCCACTTTGTAAAGTAATCGATGGCAGTGATGATGAAAGTGTGTCCTTGAGAGGAAGGTGGAGAGATCTTTCCAATTAGATCTGAGCCCCACATAGAAAATGGCTAAGGTGAGACTTGGGCTCAAAGTTCCTGGTTAGGAGCTCAAATTAAGTGGTTATGTAGTTGACATTACGAGCATTTCTTGACGAATGCAAAGGAGTCTTGTTTCATGCTTTGCCAATAAAACCCCATACATAGTAATTTCTATACCAAAGAATTTTTTCCAAAGTGCCCTCCACAAGCACTGGAATGAGCTGCTTCTAGCGCAACTAGAATTTCTGATTTATTAGGACAACAAAGAAGAACTCCATTATAGATTCTTCGATATAGAACATTGGATAGGATAATATAATGCATTGTGAGTTTGTGTATGCAAACTCATGTGTTTTTAGATGCTGAATTAGGAACGGTACCATCATGCAGATATTGGAATATATGGGAGTACCATTCATCTGAGTTTGTGTTGCAACAAAGGTTTGTATCCAAAGGTGTAGCCTCAAATACTATTGGTGATATAAGATTGTGAATGAGGAATCAATATTCTTCAAGATAATCTTCATGGGATATAAGGGAAGTTGTGCTTTCCATTGCTTCTATATGTTGATTTTCTTTCCTTAGAATTGTGTCGATTGTAAAAGATGAAAATTGTTTTAATAGCGATAAGGCAAGATCACAGTATCGAGATAGTTTATCTTGTTTTGCTTGATATGATCTAGTGACTTGTCTTATGATTAACCATAATCACCATAAATGGGGATGTGTTTAATATTTAGAGACAACGTGGCATGAAGTCCTGTGATGAGAGCTTCGTACTTAGCGATGTTGTTTGTGCATGAGAAGTTTAGATGGTAAGAAAGAGGAATCAACTTACCTGAAGGTGGTATTAGCATTATACTAACACTGAAGCTAGTTCGACATCTTGAACCATCAAAATATAATTCCCATTTGTCATCTTTTTCTAAATTTAATATTTGGTCATTAGGAAATTCTTTATTATTTTGAATAGAAAAATGTGAAGGTGCTTTAGCTAAATGATCGGTTAATGCTTTTCCTTTTATTGCTTTTTGAGAGATAAATTTGAGATCAAATTCTATTAAGAACATAACCCATTTAGCTAGGTGACCTGAGAGATCCGTTTTAGTGAAGAGGTGCTTCAAGGGATCAAATTTTACGATGACATGAATTTCAACATTTAAGAGTGTCTTAACTTTTGTGCTGCAAAGACAATCTAGCTAAGCACCGTTTCTCTATGATAGTATATCGCACTTCATAATCGACCAAAGCTCATCTTATATAATATACAACATGTTCTTTGCCGTTGTCATCATGTTGTGCTAATAATGTTGTGAGAGCATTAGTAGAAGCTGATGTGTAAAGAAGAAAAGGTTTTTATGCGATTGCTGCTTGTAGAACAGGAGGATTAGCTAGATAGTTTTTCAAGTCTTTGAAAGATTTTTGGCAATTCGAATCCTAGTGGAATTTTGATTCTTTCTTCAGTAGTTGAGTGAAAGGGTGACCTACCCACAAATTGTGATACAAATCGACGGATGACCTGTATCTTCCCTTCTAAACTATGAAGTTGAGATATATTTCAAGGAAGTGGCATGTTAACAATCGCATAAATTTTCTTTGTGTCTACTTCAATACGATGATACGAGACTATAAATCCCAATAGTTTACCACTGTCTACACCAAACATGCATTTACGGGGATTTAAGCGCATGTATTTTCGTATTCATTCAAAGATTTGATGAAGGATTGTGACATGATCCTCGTGATGAATGGACTTCACTAGAATGTCATCAACATAATCCTCAAGATGTTATGCATGAAATCATGGAGGATAAGTGTCATAGTGCATTGGTAAGTTGCTCCAACATTCTTTAATCCAAACGGCATGACCACCCAACAAAATGTTCCCCACAAGGTTATAAAGGTTGTCTGGTATTGATATTGAGGGTTGATGAAGATTTGATTATAACCTAAAAAACCATCCATGAAGGAAAGTAATTCATGACTAGTTGTTGAATCAACAATCATATCAATATTTGGAAGAGGAAAATCATCTTTCAAAGAAGCTAGATTTAAATCTGTAAAGCCAGTGCAAATTCAAATGCGATTGTCAGATTTAGCGATAGCCACAATATTTGAAATCCAAGGTGAATAATCAATAGGGTAGATAAAACCAACTTGTAAAAGATTTTCTATCTCATCTTTGACTAATAATGTGGCCTTAGGATTCATCTTTCAAACTTTTTGTTTAACCGGCTTAGCATCGGGTTGTAACACTATGTTGTGTATTAAAATTTTAGGATCAATGCCAGGCATGTCTAAATAATTCCAAGCAAATAGTTTAGGAAAATCATGTAAGAGTTTTGTTGTTTCTTTTTCTTCTTTGTTTAAGTAGTCTCCTATAGGGATAATTTTTTTAGGGTTATCCTCCTCCATTAAGACATCGACAGTCTTTCCATTAAGTAAAGTATTGCAGTCTGGGAGACAAGAGGAGGATTATGATTCCGTGGGATCTTTGTTAGATGCCAAGGTATCATTTGATGAGCAAGTGTCTTTCCCAAAATATGCTTCTGTGTTTAAAAAATAGGAAAATCTCCTGTTATGATGATAATGGGGTAAGTTGTCATAAGTTCCCATGAATTCAATTAATGCATCATCTATTGAAAAATTATCTAATGGGATATCTCCTGGTGGACAATTTATGTCTATCATCTTAGGATATATTAGATTTAGTGTTGATATACTGTAAACATTAAGATTAGGATGTTTGTAAGCTTTTGTGGGCTTCAAAGGACAATATCCAATACCAGACGAGTAGTTATGTGCAACAACTTCTAAGGGTACTTTGATTCCTTGTTGATTTATGCCACAACCATTATCTACATAGTCACAATTTTTGTAAAGGATTTTAAATCCTCAACCATTAAGGGATGCCATCTCTTTAGAAGATGGTGGAGCCTCATAGGTCTCATAATCTATGGTGTAAGTAAGAGTGTTGTCTTTGTTTGTGACTAAAGAAACTTTGGGTTCTTTAGGTATTTCCATAGATTGTTTGGATGAGATCGATGCAACTTTTGATGTTTCAAGATTAGGGCTATTAATTTTATATTCCCCCATAAATATCGGAGTAAAATCTAGTCAACCCCAATCATCACCATGAAGTGCATTCAATGGTGGTTTAGAATCTTGCACAATATTATCTATGGCAAGGGGTATTGATGAATCAACTCTTAAGTTATTTATAATCTTATGATTGATAACTTGTTTTTGCATTTCAATTTGTAAACAACTTTTTAGATTCAGATTGGCTTCAATGGATTGAAGTTTATTTGCATGAATAAACTTTATTGATCAATGAAGGATAGATGGAACTGCGCCCATGGCATGAATCCATAGTCTACCGAGAATCATATTATATGAAAGTGCACCAGACATGACATGGATAAGGGTAAATAATGTCACGAGTCTAAGCTTTATGGGTAAAGTTATGGTACCCAGGGATTGTCTACCAACGTTATCAAAGCCACGAATGTGAAGTTTATCTAGTTTGATTAAAGATGTGTCAACCTTGATTTTATGTAGTAGATTAATGCCACAAACATTCAGAGCTGATCCATTGTCAATCATAACTCATTTTATCAACTTTTTTGTTTATTGTGACAAAGATTACAAGAGGATCATGTTGGTTTTGAACTTCAATTAGCGGTAATTCATGTTGTTGAAATAGAATATCTATTTTTGTTGCATGCATACAATCTAACAAAGCTGCTACATCATTCAGCTTAACATCGGGTGGTATGATCACCTTTTGTAAAGCTTCTTGGAGCATTTTGTGGTATGTAGACGATGTTTGAATGAGTTCCTGGAGAGAGATCTTAGTGGGAGTAGCACGAAACTACTCAACAAGATCATAATCCTAACCAACTTTATGAGTAAGATGAGGTGGTTGAGGAAGCATAGGTTGAGAAGTTGGTAAAGAGATTGGAATGTTTGATTGATATTTATTTTGTTTATTATTCCATGTATTGTATGTGTGAGAAACCACATTGTGGTTGGAATGTTGTGATCCATCTTGATATATTTGATTTTGACTTGTTATTTGTTTAGCATAGTTATAGATGTAATTAGGAGGTCGAGAAGAATTTGAAAGACCTCTTATAGTGAGCACCAATTTTGTTTGTGTTTGAGGCACATCGAAACATAGATTGACCACTATCTTTGGTTTCACAAGTTCTTCTTGAGATCTTGGAACATAGATTGCATTTACTAATCTTTGAAGGAACCATAGTTTAGGAGTCATAGCGGAATGTTCAATAGAGATAAAGTCATCTAGGTCTTCATCTAACATATTAAAGTCATCACAACTAAACGACTCATCATATGCATTAAAGTCTTGTAAAAACAAATCAGACATTGTCACATATTCTATCTTTAACAAGATACAATGTACTATGCAAATCTAGGTATCAACTAGTTCATGAAACTTTAATTCTCTTTTCAATATAAAGATAGATATAGCACTCAAAATGTAATGCATAATCTATGAATGAGAGAAAATTGCAATCTAAAAGAAAATTCACTTAGATCTAATGAATAAGGATGCAAATTCTTTAAACATGGGTTCACCAAAGTGTTTAGTGTGAAAAAGTAGAAGAATGATTAGCATGTTCAACTAGGTTAAACCTCCCTTTTCATAAACTAACATTCAAAATATGAACCGAGCTCAACCACTATGGAAGGGTTAAGCTATAGGTATCTTATTCCTCTACTGCTGGATATGAAAAGATGTCTAAACTAGGTTCTCACAAGCCCTAAATAGTTAGATCAAGCCAAACCCTAGTTATGAAACTTGCTCGAAATGACTGATTCTAGAAGCAGAAAATGACAGAGTGACTACATAAATGTAGACAGGGGACATCAAAGCCTGTGCACCTAAATTTTGAGGGCCTGGTAGACTTGGGCAGTCCTGAAATCATCATGTAAGTTTCCCTGTCACAAAACTTTCTGCACCAGGTGATTGAGCCTCTGATGAAGGTTCCAGATCTCATATTTGAGGTCTTGATGAACTTGGGTGCCCCCAAAATCATCCTTGCACTTATTCAATGATGAATCTATAAATTTTGTAGCAACTATGATAGCAATACCTATTTCCTCTTCACTCCTTTCTGTCGGATCTTCTCAAATTTAACTTGCACAAACAAAAGAAGGAGAAGGTATGTTGTGGCTATATAAGAGTTTGCCTCATTCAAACCTCATCATTCATATTTCTACCTCAACAATAGCCAATGTCAAAAGATGCAGATGTGTGTACTCATAAACCCTAAGTGTGAGCATAAACAAATGCAAGATCCTAAATGACTCAAGAATGAAGTATTTATAGATCCACACAATGTTTCACTCAAGGAAACAATAACGTCACCTCAAGGAGATGATATTAATGAAGACTTGTAGAACAAGAAGGCAAGGCAACCGTATCCTTGGAGGATTCCAAACTCAAGTTGGAGGCTTCAACCCTTCTCCCAATCATACAAAAGGCTTCACAAACCCTAGGAAGAGCAAGATAGACTCAAGATGTTAATTCCTAATCTTCACAACATATATCCAAGATAGAAAAGATCTAAATCTTTAATGAGCTTCAACACTTTGCATACTTTCAATAGCAATTGTAGAAGAACTTTGACATAATAAGCTTGCATAATAGTTGTGTGTGATAAAGTGATTTTGAGTTCTCTTTAAGTATCCAACCTTAGTTACAAAATAAATCAAAATAAAAATCCGACATCACATGAGAAAGAAATTTAGAATTCGGAAACATGAAGCACACGGCAAAAGCTGACACCAAAATTAAATTTGCAACCTTGAGGTTTAGGGCAGGACTCGGGCGGTACCTCCCAAGTCCAACCCCTAAATTTAGCTTTGGATTATGCTTAAGGGTGTCCTAAATCTCCAAAATCCACAATCCCTTTCAAGGTTTTATCAGTAATTACTTCGAAATGTGACATTTCTTAGAAGGGATACATGTTAATCAGGGTTTAGATAGGTCCAATGATGAAAGGGGTTAAGGGACACCAAAAGTTAGGAGCTGAACCTAGTGAAATTGTGCTAGCCCAAGCAGGAGCACAATTTACGACATGTAACATTTAGCCCACATTTTAGTGGCCATATGACACTATGTGCATATGCAACTGAAGGAAATTAAATACTGTAATCATGAAAAGGATACCTAAAAGGATACTGTAGTGGATGTCAAATGTTTCCAAGCAAGAGGAAGAAGTCCCCAGTCTGCAATCCTTCAAGATCACAAAATTAGGAACCACAACCTGCAATGAAAGACATGTTAGACGAATAATCAAATTAACCTGCGAACAACAAACGAATGAGTTATTTTTTAAATACTAAAGGGGATGAATGGTGAGAGATGATTAGCATGGAAATCATGGGTAGATATATGCCCCCTATTTCTGATTTCTTAGTCCGAAAAGGAGAAATAGGGTGGTAATCTCATCGCATCGATTTCAAGGGAAACTTTGTTGAAAAATGCTCGGTAGGGTTATTTTTGTAAACAACACAGAGATACCAAGCATTGGGTTAGATGGAGGGTGGAACCAGGAATCCAGTGCAACAAACAACATGAAAATCTGAGTTTGAAATCCAAACATAAGGGTAGATTAACAATGCTTTACATTTTTGCTCCTAGATAGTAATTAGGAATTCTCATCCATTTACTATAAGTAGTAAAGGGAGTTTTCACTCTTCACTATTTAGTTGTTACTTTTAGTTGCAGAGGAGAGAAGGAGAAGGAGAGAGAACTACCATGCCGATCCAATGACCCTTTCAGACCCTGAGGCTGGATAAGCTATGATGCTGAGTGGTAGATAGGCAAGGCGAGCATGAGGTAGATCTCTTGAATTTGTCTATTGTGTTATTCCTTTCCTTTTTTTAATCAATTTTCCTCATTTTTGGTGCCTTTTAGGCCTTTTTGGACAAGGGTACTTAATTGGGGCACCCTAGTCCCACCTGTGCACCCAAGTCCTCCTGGGGCACCCAGGTCTTATTAGGGCGTCCATGTCATGATAAGGTCATGGGCCCAGTGGACAAGGTAGATTTTGATGTTCTGAGTTAGGTACTTGATCTTTGATGAGTATGTTCTAATTCAAATTTGGTTGTTGCATCATTTACAAGATGTCCCTTGGACGTGACATCATATTGGTGGCTAACTTCTCACATTGCTGCAGAGCCACACAAGTACACTGTCTGATGCAGACAGGGGTCTCATACAAGATGTAGGCCTATGGCATGTTATGACCCTAATTGAGAGATGGGATGCAGATACTTCTACTTTCCATCTTCCCACAGGTGAGATGACTCTCAAGGATGTGTATCACATCCTTTGGCTTCCAGTTTGAGGGCAGGTAGTGTGGGTCATGGAGCATATATCCGAGGAGCATACTCACGCGAACCACATTTACTACCTCAGTCATGTGGTGGCACCTCTTGAGAATGGAAATATTTTTCTTTGATGGTTAGAGCAGGGTGGTGAGGACATCCCACTTGTTCGTCATATCATGATCGCTATCATCTCACTAGCTGTTACACCTAATGGACGAGGCATTCACCTTCATGGGGGCCTCATTCATACTATTAGAGTGGAGGAGGAGAGGACGGTCCATGCTTGGGGATGCAGTATGCTTGCACACCTTTATCAGGATTTAGGTTGGTATGTACATATGAGGCGTAGGGGATGATGATATGCACCCTACTGTAGGTGTGGTTGTTTGAGCATATCACATGTATGTGGCCAATGGGGTTTCCCATAGAGCTGAAATGGATGCATCCACATGCACACGCATATCCTCTTATCAGATGTTGGAGACATAATGATATTTTATATTGGAGAGTGGTGTTTGATAGATTACAGCCCAGCGACATCAGATGGAGACCATATCATAGCTGCAAGCCATGGATGGGGCAGAGGAGACAACTGGCGAGGATGCAGAGGGATCAACTTTTAGCCAGTTGCCGAGATAACATCATCATTTTCTTTTACTTTGATAAAGTGATGTGATAGTTTGGGTGTGTACAAGGTGTTCCTATCATGCACCCAAGCTATATGCGTTCAGTATGCAACACAGCTAGGGCTAATGATGCCCGACGATTGACTATTGCCAAGGTTGTCGATAGTGATGATGATGGTGTTGCTGATTTAGAGCCAGTGTCAGAGGCAGATGACATTAGTGTGACTCAAGCATACATTACCTAGTGGGAAATGGCTCGACCTACTCCAATCTTCTTTACTGATCATCCCACAGGTGATCCTCGGTCATGGGAGGATCGTGGGGATGATTCAGGAGATGAGGCTGACTTTAGGAACTTTAGTGGATATTATGATGTGGATGATAATGATGAGGATGAGGATACACCGTCACACTACATTTTTAGGGAGAGGCCATGGTGGGGGTAGCAGGTTGTGGGTGACGATGAGGAGACTAAGGAGAGACCTAGGTCTAGGGTTTGTAGTCATGGTCCAGGACCTACTGCTAGTGGAGTACTGAGTCAGTTTGAGTGTGGGGGATCGAGTAGTCATGCCACATCCATGCCCCTAGATACAGGCGCGACTATAGGTGTTGTCATAGAGACCTTAGTACATGATCCTAATTGGCAGGATGGTGTTCTAGGTGAGAATAATGTTATTTTTGATATGATAATTATTTGATTATGATGATGTCATGGATATATATGTTTTTGATGAGATAGTGATATTATCTTGATGTTGTTTTTGATAGTTGGTACCCATGTATGGCATGAATTTATGGGTCATCTCATAATGGATATAGTTCCTACTTAGCCAGTCGAGCAATGAGCACATATGGGATGTTTTCCACAACAATTAGCAGGGCAGTACATAAAGTTATTCATGCCATTTATGAGATACAGGGTGGTTGTGGAGGCCACTTTAGATCATCTTACAGGGGAGAGGGATTGGGTGATCCAGGGGCCTAGAGCATGCAAAGGCTTGTGCAGACCTCCAAATACAGTAAGATCAAGCCACAACATATCTTACATTTGAGATGAGTCATGCCTTTAGTCATTATCTACAGACAGAGCTGGATCGAGTGAGAGCTAAAAGAGATCGGGCACTGACAGAGAGAGATAGACTTCAACAGCTCTATACCAATCATACAAAAGGCTTCACAAACCATAGGAAGAGCAAGATAGACTCAAGATCTTAATTCCTAATCTTCACAACATATCTCCAAGATAGCAAAGATCCAAATCTTCAATGAGCTTCAACAATTTGTAGACCTTCAATAGCAATTGTTATTGAATTTTGACATAATAAGCTTGCATAATAGTTGTGTGTGATAAAATAATTTTGAGTTCTCTTTAAGTATATGTTATGTCATAAAAAGTCCCCCCTAGGACTTTTTACCTCCTATTTTAGCTCCTAGGCCCCCTTAATTTAATCATGCATGTGTGAAACGTGTCCCAAAGCAAATTCCCCCGAAACCCATGACAAATGGGGCTTAGGGGCCCATCCTAAATGATAATCATGACCAAAAATCAGCCTCTGGACTTGGGTGTCTGCACCCTAGTCTAGATCTATTTTGCTAGGACCTAAATTTGAAAGTGTCGGTTTATGACCATTAAAAGGTTTCCCTTTATCAACCTTTTCAATTTGAATTACGAATGTTAGCGAGAATGCATATATAAACATGTTTAGGACTTTATTTTACTCCTAGTTGATTAAGGTGAACTTATTATTATCAAGCAAAGAGTATTCAAGGAATTCATTATGTTGCAGAGAAGAATTGTGTTGTGTTTGTATGTGTTTGTTGCAGATTTGGCTCCATCAACTCATTTCCTCATGATTTGAAGGCACTTCATCTCTGTGAGGGTTTTACCTCTGAGGTGATATCTATTTGGTGTTTCAATAAATCTATCTTATCATTTGATTTTGCCTCTATCCACCAAGGACACGCACTCTATCTAACAATGGTGTTTTAAGACTTGAATGCCATTCTGGGGCTTGACTAAGGCAAGCTCCTAAACACCACAACCCCCAACCCCTCTCTTGTGATTGCAGGTTACAGGTGCAAGATCTTGCGGAGAGGATTTGTAGGAGATCTGAGAAGAACATAAAGATTTAGGATCTGAAGAAAAGAGTAGAGAATATTCCTTCCTAGACTAGGGCACCCGCCCCAGTGTCCTCCATTTTGGATTTTCTAGAAACTTTGAAGCAAGTTGCAGTCTGATTCAAATCATTGTTCTAGATCCACAGAAAACGTGTCCTCTTAGACTTGGGTGCCCACCCCCTTGTCCCCAAAGTTTTTTCTTTCCAGAATCCAAATCTTGGTATGTTTCTAATCTACATTTAGTGCCTCCCTGTGTGATCATTTGTCATGTTTCATCCGTCTGTATACGATTTCATATAATTAGGGTTTAAGGCTTAATTGGATTAGGGTTTAACAAATTCATCAGTACATTCCAACTTTCCTTATCATCTCAAAGTGACACCAAACCTATAGCTGAGTCCTCTTGCAACAAAAGTGACTTAACTCAGTTTATGTTCTTGAATGGTATATGTGAAAGGAGGGTTTGATTGGATCTATCTAAAACACTACCTCAACATCATCATTCTCACTTTTCATATATAACATTTTGGTGAACCTATGTTTTTTCTGAACTTGCATCTTTCTGAGTGTTGTAATCAGATTTTCTTTCATTCATCTCATATTCATCATGATAAATTCAAAAATCTTGCATAAATTTGAAAAAATTGAAAAAAATAGGCATTTTTGGCTTGTATTAAGGCATAGTTTGCACTATTTTTCTTGCATATCATTGAAAACATTTAATTTTCTGATATTTACATCAGATCTGAGATAAATTATAGCATTTCATCTTTCCATGATCATTTACCTTGCATTTTCATATCTCATTTGCTAGGGTTTTGCTTAAAATTTTGCATTTTTTTCATATAACCTAGTAATTTCAAAAGCTAGGCTTTGTAATTAAAATATTGTTTCAGATTTTATTACTAATTTTAACACTCTTTCAAATCTGATTTTGGTCTATAGTGTTTCATCATTGTGTGTTATTGCATTTAGATTTCAAATTTTGCATTTAAATATTATGTAATTCAACAAAAATAAACATTTTTCATCCATTTTTCCTTAATTTTGATTGTGCATTAAGCATTGTAGGATTTTAGCACCTTTTTTTTTGTATCAGATCTAATCTATATTACACATTATATCAGATTAGATTCCATTCATCCATCATTGTGCATAATTGTATAACATTTTTTGTTCATTTACATTGAAAAAAGAGAAAAAATTGAGCATTTTTAGGTTCATAAAAAAGCATGCATTTGTGTTGTTTCATTGTAATTGTCATAAATATCTTTCATTTTAGATCTCACATTCATTTTCAAACATACATCCATTGGTCATTTGAAAATTTTGCATCATTTCATAATATTGTGTGAAAATTGGCATATTTTTAATTACATAGTGTGTATTTTCAACACTAAGTGTTTATACACCTTATTCACATTTCCTTGATCAAAACCTTAATAATCACTTACTTTGCCTTGTTGTGTAGTACTTTTTCCTCTACCTACTTTGTTTTTTATCAACTCCATGTGTTTTTAATAACCTGTTTTCCTCAAACAAGTGCATTAGTGCAAAATAGTCTCACATCTATGGATTCTCATCATAAAAACAATGTTATGGTATCTCCCTGAATTTATAAGAAAAGGAAAAGCCCTAAACTAGAAATAACATTTACACCACAAGATAGAACAGTGGGAGACATTGAATGTCCTCTTTATATTACTGTTAACATAATGGGGACTCCGGTAAGAGGAGCCCTTGTTGATCCAAATTGCATGACTAACATTGCTACAGAAGAGTTCCTTTATTCACATAAATTGATACAAGAAACTTATGAGCCTACAAACATGATGATAAAAAGACACAATGGAGCTTCCCTCTCGGCTATAGGGAAGATCACTTTAATGAACCAAGTGCTTGACAAAGCTTTAGAACAATCATTCGATATCATCCCTACATCTGACCTCTTCCGTATAAAACTAGGCCACCTATGGCTTAAGGCAATGAAAGATATCCCTTCAACCCTTCACCAATGCTTAAAATTTCCTCACCATGGGTCTATACGAATTATTCACCATAGTCGATGGCAACCTATGGTTATGCGGAAAAAACATCATCCTTGACCACTTTTGGCCCAAACCTACTGAAGAACCTGAACCACGAACATATCAAACTTTCTTGGGATATCGACGTTACAAAGAACAATTAATATCAAAATTGGTCGGACCCCCTATTCAACAAACAACAAATAAAGAACAACCTACATTATAAGAACCCCCTAGACCGTGAGCTAAAGGGATATTCGCTGAGGTTCCTCCTCTGTCATCCTTATAGGGATCAGGAAATACCTGTGAAAAATAAAGCAATGCACTATTAAGAGATAATAAAATGTATGCTTCTTCTTCCGAGATGCCAAAAACTATGGAAAATCATGATAATTCTCTTGACAACATCAATAATAAAACACGAAGAAATAGACTAGTGAGATAAATAAGGAAGAAAAGACAAGCCTTGGCTTGAAATACACCACCACAACAAGAGAACATTTCACCATCTAACATTGAATCAAACAAAGGAGAGCTTAAGGCTGAAGAGTTAAAGGATGATAACTTTAGTTGGGCAATTGTACCTTATGTACCTCTTTCCTCTTGTATTCAAGATTAGGAGGAAGATGACATGCTCGACAATAATCGCTAGTTTGGTTGTATACACAGGTAAGTATTTCTATCATTGTTGGTCACCTTTTGTCGTAGCATACCTTTGCTCGCTTACGTGACCTCCTCTTATGTGTTGTGTTCCCTCGTGTTGTATTGTTTAGGTCTCCTTGGATGACCCTTGATACTCTTGTAAGGTCAAGGATACTGGGAGACTGCCTCTATTGTGACCATTCTTCTATTTATTTCATCATTCTTCTATCTTGCCTCTCTATTTTATTGTTACATGTCGTACCTTAGGGGCATAGCATTGTGGAGGGTGTTTTGGGGGCATCCTCCTATGTGGTGTTCCTAAGGTACTTGTTCTCCTCTCTCATTTTTATTTGTTTAGCTTCTTTAGTGATTCTACCTAGTTGACAGATGATGAAAAAAAAAAAAATACTGATATGGACCGTGCGTCCCTTCAACGAGAAAGGAAAAATGGACCTAGTCCATATATGAAGATGGGGTTGATATATATATATATATATATATATATATATATATATATATATATATATATATATATATATATATATATATATCCAACACTTGACTAGTAGAATCATTCTGTGTGATGTATCATCTTATGGCATTTATTGTGACTAACATTTTACAATCCACTCAATCTGGCCTTGTACACTTTGAATGGTATCTCACCTTGTTGCTACACTCAGTTCCTAAGATACCTATAGTATAATCCCAATGGCTATACTCAGATCTAAACCCGTCAGTGGAGCGTTGGTTTCTTGAATGTGATCTAATACATGCATAGATTTTATAATATGATTTTCTAATCTTAGCATATCTTATCAATGTGTTTGTGGGAACATTCAATGATCGTAAGCACATGTCACCTCAGGGTCATGGGCTTTACGAGAGCTCTTGTTCCCTTGCGTGTTGTTAGGTCTCAAAAATGCAAGTTGCAAACCTTAAGAGGATTCCAAGCTCTCTTAATGATTTTGGCTAACAAAACAGGGTTGATATAACTGAAAACCCCCTTCTCTTTAGGTTCTGCCAGACCTAGGTAGATGTACCTTGATAGCTGATGTAGATTTGTATGACCTTAGTGAGAGTGGGATGTAGATATGAGACAGATATAAGGTTGAGAGTTATTCCTACTACTAATGTGTGAGATTTTGAATATGTGAATAAGGTTTTGAAATGTTATTTTGTAATGACCAGTGTTTTAACTATTATGGGTAACGGAGTCAGGATGTGTATGATAGATGTGTCCTCCTTCTTGGCTTAACTCAAATTATTTGGCACTTTTCAAATGTTTATACCTTGTATAAACATGCAAGGATATTGGTTATGAGGCTCTTCTTATCGATCCCAATCATATTTTCCTAGGTTACTGTGATCAATTGAAAGGACTATTAATTTTGGTGTGAAGGAAACCAACCAAGATGATTTATTTAAAGGGTTTTAACTCCTGGCAGAGACTAATAAACATAAACCACTTAGAAGGACTTAAATCAACTTCTCACAAAAACCAATCAAGCAGATCACATAGAAGCAACAAATGTATCCTAATAAATTAAGTATATCTTTGATATATTAATTTAAATAACAAAGGAAAACCATTCTGGAGACACCATGGATAACACGTATGAATGAACATTAACAAATAATTGACCAGAAAGATTGGACACCAGATATAAATATTCTTCTCCATTAAATTGCTTCAAACATTTTACAATTCATGCTTGGAAGTCTTATTTTTTGGTATTTTTCATCTACTACCTAACCCTAATGATTGCTCCTACTACTGCTTATTGATGATTCCTAATAATGGTTTTTATCTCCCATTTATAATTTGTATTTTTAGGGTTATGACCCTTCATACATTCTAGTGTAACCTTTCTTTATTTTGATTACCTTCAATAAAATATTTAATCTAACTTCTTTGCCTTCGCATAATAAAGTATTTTTCAATACTTTAATCTTTATTCCATTTCTTGATTATATTTCTCTATGTGTGTTTTCACCTTTATTTGACAAACACATTTATTTGGGTGAAAAATGATTACCCCTTCTTGTTTCACTGGCCATCATATGCAAAATATTAAAATAATTACTCATTTGGTTTGTAAATATTTGCTTGACATTTTACCCATGAAATATTTCCTCTTTGCATTTTGATCTTTCTCTTAAATCTATTTCACACTCCCATGAAATATCCATCTGATTTGCATTTTAATTTTCCTTAATATTTGATTTCATTGTTACAAATCTTTCTCACCTCCATTTCACTTTTGCGTGAAATCCATTTACCTGAGTGTTTTACCAGCAACTACCTCCTGATGTAATCCCTTTTATGAAAGTGTGAAATTTACATTTTATTTCACTATAGTCACACTTTATTTTAAATTTTTATTTGCACTTTGGCAATGTGCATTTGAAATCTCACTCTTGCCAAAATTTACTTTTCTTTTAATGATGTTCCAATTGTATGCTTTTTTCTATTCTTGGGATTTCGAAGAGACTCATATTTTAGTCCTGCCGATAGTTGTATCTCTCCTCGATGATTTCTTCACGCCTTCAGTTTTACCCTTTTCGGGACATCAAAGGGACACCCATATCACTCACTCTGACATTTTGTTTTCTCCCCGATAAATATCCACTTCATATTTTGCTGCACTGGTTTTAGGGTTTACGCTAGTGATGCAAGAAATATTAGGGTTTCCTTCTCCATTATTGCATATAATTCTGCTGCTGCAACATTTAACAACTAGTTTCTTATATAGTGCATAGATCTCAGCATTACCTTGAATGTATCTCTCGATTATTGGAACTTGATCTCTGTTTCTCTAGATGAAGGCTTTGTGTAATCTTGAAGCTTAAGATTAATCACGGCCACTCAGTTTGCCGGTGTAGAGTTTTGATTCTCCATACTTCATTTTATTGCCTCGAGACAAGGTAGAGAGACTAGAGAGCTATCTCCATTGATGTCATCTTGTGGTGGGTGTTGGGGAACCACTCTTGAAGATTTCAAATTTCTAGAGGGCATTCCCAAAGGAACCCCAAGTTCATAGTGGTTGAAGGGACATCTATTGTCTCCCAGGCAGGGCCATATTAGAGGTACCATGTTTGCAGGTGAGGTCTGAGGCACTGTTGGACCAACTTTAACCTGATAGATTACCCTTGTCTGTGACCATGCAAGTTGATCTTTAACCATATCCTCTATCCACTCAATCTGAAGCTTCTTTAACAATAGCACAAGCAAACTCTGCAACTCAAGGGGAAACTCAAGGGGGAATAAATTTTGGAGTTCCTCTTCACCAAGGTTTTCATGAACACTCCTCCGAACCAACATTCATAGGCATATTACAATAGGATCTAATTCTTCATGTGAAGGGATTTGAAGGAGGTCATGCAAATGGGATTTCTCACCTGCATCGAGTCCAGCTTTGCGGGTCCTCCATAGAGACACTATATGGCAAAACACCAACCATTGCTTTATTTACCAAATAAGAATCCTTCATCCCTGATTTAATGCTATTATTTTCCTCATCAACCTAAAGAACCTTAACATTCTCACCAACACTGTAGTTCATTTGGATGTTATCAATATGGTTATCCGATAGCTCTTATGCATGGCAGAACCCTACAATGTTACTATTCTCAATAGTTATGATTATGCCAAAGGGTTCAATGCATTTAATAACCCCTGATATCATGTTTCCAACACGAATCTCCTACCTACTCAAATCACCTTCTTCCAATGCCTTTGTCAATGATTTAGTTTTAATTGTCATCTCAACTCAACCAGAGAGATGATCCACACTCAGAATCCTTCCTTTAACAAGATTCCTTGGTGGAAATTCTTCATCAAGGTTTTCAAATTGTGTATCAATCAAATTAGATAAAAGAACTCTTGTATTTAAATGGTGAGAAAGCATTAGCAAGCATCCTTCATTTGATATACTCTTCACATACCCCTAAACCTCCATACTTGCCCTGAGATCACTAATTTTGTCAATTGAACATTACAAAATGATCTAATTAGCAAGTCAGGTGTGACATTATTAGGCGCACAAATATTCACTATCATTTGTTCCAATATCTCTTGATCCTGACCCAAATTTCTAGGCGTGTTGGATTCACTTAGCAAGATATTGAGAGTTATAGCATTTGGTAAGAATTTATCTTTCTGTATCATGTGATTGAGGAAACTTAGTGCCTCCTCAACTTTCCTTGCCTGTTCCCAATGAATAGAAACAAGACCCTCAATAGTGTACACCTTGAACATTTGACACTAATGCAAAACCCTAATGTTTCAATCTGCTCTACAACTTGAATTGCCAACTCCCACAACAACAATTGTGTGACACCTGTCGGGTCCTATTATGGGCCCGACTAAAAAAATTTCATTCTGAAACAAGTTTTTTGTCCTGACACTACCTCAATATGCATCTTGCATTAAAAAATGAAATCGGTAACAGTCAGAATCTTCTTTCTGGCACCTTACACAGTGACCCAAAACAAGCCAGGTGGTCTCCAAAATCAGCCTGGGAAACTGGTCAAATCATCTCCTGGAGTCATGAAAATTCATAAGCATGTAGACTTTAGAACCAAGAATTCAGTGCAACAAACGGTTTGGCTAAATGCATCCTGATGTGAAAAATATTCAATGTCAAAGTAGCTCATTCAGCCTTTTCTGAAAATTGCACCTGTCAAAAATCAATTAGGGTTCACCAAGTCACTGTCCCGAAAAAATACCAAGTCACCTCCTAGGAATCTGCCACTTGGGGAAATAGTTCATTTAGGCTCCATGAGCATGTGTGCAGAAGGATTTTTCACCAATCCACTTCATTCATGAAATATTAATGACCAAAGTTGACCCCCTAAAACTTTTCTGGAAATGCAGTCCTCAAAACAGTGAAAATTCAATTTGCTTTTGATCTTGAAAAAATAGTAAATGAGGTGCTGGGGTCTTGAGAATGGACATAGAAGTAGATTATCATAAGGTAAATCTGGAACACCAATTGGTTTTTCATGAACATTATCCAGCTGCTAGATATTTGCCTCCAAAATTGACCTCCTTGACAGTTTTAACATTGTACAGACAACAAACCTTACTAGAACCCTCCAACTTGATGCTTGAAAACCCAGTCAAATATGATCATGGGAGGCTGAAATCAGATATGCACACTAACATATGGTATGTAAACATGCTTGTCAAGTGATTTGGCATGAAACTGAATAGGGTCCGAATTATGACCCTCTAAAGTAGGTCACTGGGGTAGTTTTTTCAGGTGCATTTTTGAGTGTTGTGATCAAATTTCTCATCATGGGAACCTAAAATTTTACAAAATGAAATTTTAGGTTCTAACACGTGTTTTCTCTCTATCTTAATGTGCTTGATATCAGTAAGCGACATCAACCACCTTAAGGTGGGGGCATATATAATGGTATATGTCTGATGATTTTGACACTAACGAATCATGTTTGTAAGCCCTCTCCACGAGGTGGGATGTTGTATCTCTTGAGCTAGTACACATCCTTATCTAAATTGCAATAAAAGAGCCCTCTCCACGAGGCGAGATAACGTATCTCTTGAGGTAGTGTGTATCCTTTTATACAAAGCCCTTCTACGGAAGGCAGGATGGTGTATCTCTTGAGCTAGTGCACATCCTTTTATACAAAGTCCTCATTAGGAGGCAGGGTTAGATCTTGAGCTATCCTCCCTTAAGCATGTCTATGGCTATTGTTGTAGCATAAGCTCAACCGTCAGGTGTGTCTACAGTGTGTTTTAGATGGTGGGACTTAGCAATAAGCTCCTTCCATCGCTCATGTTTGCTGTGTATAAGATGTATAGTATGTCTATGGCATGCCATATGGCACTTGTGTATTCTATGTGTCTTCCCTCTTGTGTGGTATCAAGGGCATAGCGATGAGCTCCCCCCACACTAGGGTTCTATTTGGCATGTCTTCCCCTTGTGTGGTATCAAGGGCGTAGCAATGAGCTCCCCCCACATGGGTTTTGTATGGCATGCTTTCCTCCTAGTGTAGTATCAAGGGCGTAGCGATGAGCTCCCCCTACATTTTGGGTTTTGTATTGTGTGCTTTTGGCAGTTTCAAGGGCATAGTGATGATCTCCCCCCGCCCCTTAGATTTTATTTCATATATGAAAATGTTATATCAATGTATTCATCATGTTTTACGTGATTGCTCTCATGTCTTCATCATGTTTTGCATGCTTCCACTGTATTCTCCATGATTTGCGTGCTTCCTATGATCTTCATTGTGTCTTGCATGTCTTCAATGTGTCTTCTAGTGCTTACCTGAGACTGGGGGCTAGAAATAATTCCTCAATCTTTGTGTATTCCTTAGCTTCATGTGCTTGGCATGTTTGATGTGTTTTTTACCGTACTTTAATGCATGTATGGGTCGTAAGATCATACATACATTAAAGTGGGGGCTAAATGTTATATCGTAAAATTTCTCCCTAGGAATTTTTACCTCCTAGTTTAGATCGTAGGTCCCCTTAGTTTAATCATGCATGTGTAAAACTTGTCCCAAAGCAATTCCCCCTAAACCCATGACAAATGGGGCTTTGGGGCCCATCCTAAATAATAATCATGACCAAAAATAGGTCTCTGGACTTGGGTGCCCATGCCCTAGTCCAAACCTATTTTTTCGGGACCTAAATTTCAAAGTGTCAGTTTATGACCGTTAAAAGGTTTCCCTTTTTTGGCCTTTTCAATTTGAATTACAAATGTTAGTGGGAATACATATATAAACATGTTTAGGACTTCATTTTACTCCTAGTTGATTAAGGTGAGCTTATGATTATCAAGCAAAGAGCATTCAAGGCATTCATTGTGTTACAGAGTAGAATTGTATTGTGTTTGTATGTGTTTGTTGCAGATTTGGCTCCATCAACTCATTTCCTCATGATTTAAAGGCACTTCATCTCCATGAGGGTTTCACCTCTAAGGTGATATCTATTTGGTGTTTCAATCAATCTATCTTATCATTTGATTTTGCCTCTATCCACCAAGGACATGCACTCTATCTAACAACGATGTTGGAAGGCTTGAATTCCATTCCAGGGCTTGACTAAGGCAAGCTCCTAAACACCACAACCCCCAACCCCTCTCTTGTGATTACAGGTTACAGGTGCAGGATCTTGTGGAGAGGAGTTGCAGGAGATTAGAGAAGAAGATAAAGATTTAGGATCTAAAGAAAAGAGAGGAGAATATTCCTTCCTAGACTAGGGTGCCTGCCCCAGTGTCCTCCATTTTGGATTTTCCAGAAACTCTAAAGTAGGTTGCAGTCTGATTCAGATCATTGTTCTAGATCCGCAGAAAAAGTGTCCTCTCAAACTTGAGCACCCGCCCCCTTGTCCCTGAAGTTTTCTCTCTCTAGAATCCGAATCCTGGTATGTTTCTAATCTGCATTTAGTGCCTTCCTATTCAATTATTTGTCATGTTTCATCCATCTGTATACAATTTCATATAATTAGGGTTTAAGGCTTAATCAGATTAGGATTTAACAAATTCATCAATACATTCCAACTTTCCTTATCATCTCAAAGTGACACCAAACATGTAGCTGAGTCTTCTTACAATAGAAGTGACTTAACTCAATTTATGTCCTTGAATGGTATATGCGAAAGGAGGGTTTGATTGGATCTATCTAAAACACTACCTCAACATCATCATTCCTACTTTTTATATATAACAATATCTAACCTTATAAATGAAATAAATCAAAATAAAAGGCTGACATCATGCGGGAACGAAATTTAGAATTTAGAAACACGAAGCACACAAGAAAAGTCGACACCAAAATTAAAATTGCAACCCTGCGGTTTAGGGTAGGACTAGGGTGGTACTTCCCAAGTCCAACCCCCAAATTTAGCTTTGGATTATGCTTAACGATGTCCTAAATCTTTGGAATCCACAATCCCTTTCTGGGTTTTGTCGGTAATTACTTTGAAATGCGACATTTCTTAGAATGAATACACATCAATCAGGGTTTAGATAGGTCCAATGCTAAAAGGGATTAAGGGACACCAAAATGTAGGAGCTAAACCTAGTGAAATTGTGCTAACCCAAGTAGGAGCACAATTTACGACATAACACATTTTATGCAACAATTTCCCAAATCTTGTATCCTTTCACACCATATTTGTACTTGATGAAGATACATTTCATAGCCTTACTTTCTAACTTTGTTTGCTTCTCCTTTGGCACATTCTCATATGCCTCACAACCAAAAACTTTAAGATGTCTCTATTAAGGCTTGTGACCCGGCCACACCTCCATAGGTGTTTTATCAACAAAAGTTGATGTAGGAGACCTATTAATCAAGTAGCAAGAAATGATAACAACTTCAGCCCAAAGCTTTTTCTCTAGACTAGTACCACTAAGCATACTTCTATTTTTCTCCATCATTGTCCTATTCATTCTTTTTGTAACTCCATTCTGTTGTGGAGAATATAGAGTTGCCTTTTGTCTCTGATTGCCACAATCTTTACAAAATCTATCAAAATCATTAGATAAAAATTCACCGCCATTGTTAGTCATCAAATATTTTCTTTTCTTTCCAGTTTACAACAGAACCATTGCTTTAAATTCTTTAAATGGATTGAAGACTTCAGATTTACTCTTTAGAAAATATACCCATGTCCTTCTGATATAATCATTAATAAATAAAACATAATACGTGGATTTTCTAATGGATGGAATATCTATAAGACCAAACACATAAAAATGAATATGATCCAATACACCACAAGATTTATGAGAACTTGAGAAAAACTAAATACAATGTTCACAAAAATCAAAATCAATATTACAATAAGTCAACCCTTCAACAAGGTTTTTATTATTCAAGGTTATTAGACCCTTTGCCTAATCTCTGGTGCCATAACATCATCTTCTCTATAGGTAATTTTCATTTAGAAGAAAGAGTACCCTTATTACCCAGAAGCCATGACCATCTGGTGAAGAGGAAACCGTCACTTTTTCCAATGTAGTAGTCACAAAGTTGCTTTTCACGGATGTAATATTACACTCAATGGTGCATGCTTCAAAATTATATAATGTGACAAATTTGACACCCCTATAAATCACCATAGCATCTCTAACCATCTTGCATCTTTCATCAGAAAATACTATCTGCACACCCGTGTCTATTAGTTTTCTCATAGATAATAATTTTAATGCTAACCCAGGGATATGCAACACACCTGTAATCCTTTTTACTCTACCCTCAAGAAATCTAATTTTAACCTTACCATGGCCAACAATATTTAAATAAGGATTATCACCCAAGTACACCTTACCTCCATTAGGTGTCATATGGAAAGATACACCTGACTCAATTAACCATGTATCATTACCTGCATGAGTGGCAAAAGATACAATGAATGCATCACCATATTCCTTCTTAGACTTATAATTAGAATCAAATTTCTTTATTTTCTTCTTCTTTTCCTTTTGCCACTCCTTACAAAAGTTTCCAGGCTTACCACAATTCTAGTAAATAACTTTGGACTTTACAAGAGATTTAGATCTCTCCTTCGACTTGGATTTGTCATGCTTCTTTCTCTTCTTTCCTTTTTTAGGTCTTCCACAAACATTCAGGGCCTCTTTGGTATTAATGGATGCCTTCCTCTTCATCTCTTTAGAAAGAAAAGAAACCACAACATCTTCAACTTTCAAGACAACATAAGTACTCCTAATATCCATAACAAGAGAATCCCATGAATCCGGATAAAAACAAAGAAGGATTTGACATCTCTCCTCCTCATGGACATTTTTTACACCAACTGATTTCAATTGAGCCACCAATATATTTAATTCTTCTATGTGGTCTATAATTCATCCACCCTCTGCCATTCTCAAGGAATACAACTTCTTCCTCAAGAAAATCTTCTTTTTCTTCTTTTTCTTCTTCTTTTCTTCTTTGCACTCCTTAGGAAAGAGTCTAGGGTTACACAATTCTAGTAAATAACTTTGGACTTTCAAGGAAATTTAGATCTCCACTTGGACTTGGATTTGTCATGATTCTTTCTCTTATTTCCTTTTTCTTTAGGTCTTCCATGAACATTTAGAGCCTCTTTGGTATTGATGGATATTGTCCTCCTCATTTCTTTATAAAGAAAAGAAACCACAACATCTTCACCTTTCAAGAAAACAAAAGTACTCCTAGTATCCATAACAAGAGGAAATTTCTTCTTTTTCTTCTTCTTTTCTTCTTTTCACTCCTTATGACAGTGTCCAGGATTATCACAATTCTAGTAAATAATCTTAGACTTTCAAGGAGATTTAGATCTCCCCTTGGAATTGAATTTGTCATGCTTCTTTCTATTATTTCCTTTTTCTTTAGGTCTTCCACAAACATTCAAGGCCTCTTTAGTATTGATGGATACCTTCCTCCTCATCTCTTTAGAAAGCAGAGAAACCATAACATCTTCAACTTTTAAGACAACATAAGTACTCCCAATATCCATAACAAGAGAATCCCATGAATCGGGCAAAGAAAAAAGAAGGATTTAACATCTCTCCTCCTCATAGATATTTTTACACCAATTGATGTCAATTGAGCCACCAATTTATTGAATGTTTCTAGGTGGTCTGTAAGTCATCTTCCCTCTTCCATTCACAAGGAATACAACTTCTTCCTCAAGAAAATCTTGTTCACTAAAGGTAAATGACTTGATATATCTCACCAAGTTTCTTTCATAGTTTCTTCATAGAGGAGGCTTCATGGACATTGATTAAAACAAAGTTTTCTAGGCACAATATAATTAGACCCTTGGTCTTAGAGTCCAAAACATCATATTGAGTAGCCAAAATAGCATCTATAGGCCTTGAAATATTTTCATAAATAGCATCCCACAAATCTTAATCAATTAACGGATCTTCCATCTTCAACTTCCACATCTCAAAATTGTCACTAGAAAAATTCTTTACCTCTATTCTTCCTAATGTGCACGCTATCTAAAAATTCCTATAAAAAGATGACAAAGTATCTTCTACACAAAATCCCACTCAAAACTAGATTAGTTAAAAAAACCCAACAACCCACAATAAAACCAAAGTTGATCAAGCTCTGATTACAATTGCAAGGAAGCTAAAGTAGCAGAACAACTTCCTACACTAATCTTGAGAGGAGGATTATGCAAAAGTTTTTAAATCTTTACAAAATTTGTAAACATTATATAGAAATGAACATAAATAGAAATCATACCACAACATAGTGATTTATATGGGGAAAACCCTTTCAAGAGAAAACCCCCACACTCTAAAAGTAACCTAATATATTATTTAGAAATCTCAACAAGATTAAAATATACTTGTAGAGAAATATTTCATAGGAGTATCACCAACTAGAGATCTGGAGGAAACTTAACAACGTCTATAAGACTATCTCACACAACCTCCATATCAAGCACTTAATATATAGGAGATACAATACATGAAACCATCAAATGGTACATAGAAAACTGTAAGCCAAAACCAACCCAAATCCTTAGGTTTCCATTATATCCAATCAAAGATGCCTTATGATGTGTCATAACACACATCATAAGTTGGTCGACACATGTAACTCCCCCTTATAGCTCTTTTATGTGTCCAACATGTTTTTACATTTCTAATATGGGAGGTACAAGTTCCAGAGGCCATAACTTTTGATCCAGGAGGTTGATTCGGCCTCTTTTTAAAAAATTGTAGTGCTTGAAGATATTTTTGCACCAAGCACCACTGCAAGTGGTGCTAAACAACCTAGAATAATTATTTTAGTCAAAAACCAACTCTATAGCCTAAAAATTAAGTTTATTCAATTTTATAACTGAAAAATTGTACTTTTTGTAATTACAAGGTTGAGACACCTTTTGTAACATTAGATATAGTGCAACCAACAAGGATTCAAATTTTCCATGATTGCCTTTATCTTTAGATTTTGATTTCCACATAAGGATTGAATTGTTAGCTTGGAAGCTCCTCTAAATTGCCTTCTTGTCAAACAAATGCTTCACCTTCTACTATTATAACAAGTTATTTTCATATGTAGTCCTCTTATCTTCATCAAGTTTAGTTAGCTCATGTATTCTCAAGGAAATGACTTCATCCTCATTTCCTTCAATTTTATACATGCAATTCAAGACTAATTGGCATCTTTCCCTCCATTCCATAAATAGTTCAAAGGGTCTTCTATTGATAGCCTTCTTATATGTTATTCTATCTACCCAAACAACAAATCTAATCTTATCATCCCATCTTTTCTTATTTGATTCTAGTGTCTTTTTTATGATGTTCATGATGCTTTTGTTACTAGATTTATCTTGACTATTTTCTTGTTGATGATAAGAGTAAGAGTGTGTTAAATCTATCCCATACTTAGAACATGTATAAAGGATACATGTAATCTAAAACACATTGTATTATCAACAACTATCCTTGTGGGCACACCAAACCTTGTGATGATGTTCGGTAGGAAGTCAGTCACTACTTTTGATGTAACATTTCTAGTAGGTACTACTTCCACCCATTTGGTGAAGTAATTAGTGGCTACAAGGATTTATTTGTATCCATTACTAGAATTTTCAACAATATCCCATATGAAGTTAAGGCCCCATTGCTGAAATGGAGTTTCATTTGATATGGATGTAAGGGGGAGTGCACCTGCAAACTTCATCTTTCCCTCAAATGTTTGGCAAGCATCACATTTTCTAAAAAAATTAGCCACATCCTTGAATAATGTAGGCCACCAACAATATCCTACTCTAATGACCTTGTGGGAAGTAGTCTTTGACATGAAATACCCTCCACAATGTCCTTGATGATATTTATTTATGACCTTGATAGATTTCTCATGATCTAAACATTTGAGAAGCAGCCCATCTATGTTTCTCCACATAAGTTGGCCCTACAATAGCATATACTTTTGGGATGCCAACCTTAAGGTTCTCTTTTGATGATCATTTAATCCTAGAGGACAACTCTATTGATAACTAAGAGGGGGGGTGAATCAGTTATCCTAATTATTTCTTCTTTCTGAACTTTCTTATTAATCAATGCAGTATTAATTCAAACAAGCAAACATTACCATGAAATGGAAAAACACATGACACAATATTTTTGACATGGAAACCTTGTTAAGGGAGAAAACCATGGGGTGATTAACCCAAAGATTATTCTCTGTTAGAAGAATAAGGAGATACAAAAATGGCACTTGCCAATTAGGGCTCACTGCCCAAGCACACTGCTCACAAAGGAGGCACACTGCCTACAAGGAGACACACTATCTACAAAAGAATGTTATACAATACTTGAACTGATTGGAAGCATCCACATATGCTAGATTTCAGTTTTGGTTAGGCTCAGTATACTGATCTGCTGCACTTCATCTTTCCTCTTCTCTTATGCTACTTTCCTTTCACATACCGGACCTTCCTTATTGCTTCTGCTCTGCTCTGCTTTTATTCACATATCACATATCACCACACACACTTCTCACAACTAAATCCATTGTGTATATATATCAACACAAGCAATTTCATCACCTTTCTAGTCGGCACCCGAAATAGTCAGTCTTTTCACTAATTCTAATCTGTCGGCTGAATCCTAGCGCATCAAGTAATGCGGATCAAGTATATGCTTGTAGAAATCATTAATCATGTCGACCAAACATGATTCATGCCTTCATAACCTTTAACACCATCAGTAACACATCCGGAAAGTAGTCTGATGTTCTGTCAGTCAGTTCTTCCTCTGTTCACACTGTCACTCAGGAATCTGGTACTCAACTATTCATATCTTTTTCCTCATCTATCACCGGAGGCTAAATCCTTGGAATATACCACTCAAGGTAGTCCTCTTGACTTCCCCAAATCTGCACTACACCAAGATACATCCTCTGAGAGATCTGGACCTATCTGTCAGACCTTGCCACATGCTCTATTCTTGTTTACCAGACCACAACATTCTTCACTTTGACTTCCGGTAGAGACACACTATGTCCTGCGGATGTGTGGGATGAACTTTGTGGCCATCAATGACAACAATCATGAATCCATATAGTGTCTCTTGCCAACAATCTCCCCCTTTGGCATTGATGGCAACACTTAGTGAAAAATGACTAAGTGTTTACACTAGGCTCCCCCTTGGCTGATGCTCTGTCTTTATATATATTTTTCAGAGCTCCCCCTTAGTTGGATTCCTCATTTTTCACTGCTCTTCACTCCCCCTTTGACATCAATGGCAAAGGGTAGGGTTCACACACCAAAATTTTCAAAAAATTTACTATACTTAGCCGCATAAGTATATATATACAAGTTGTACTTACATATACTTAAGTATGTCTGCAAAAGTGTTCTTCAACTGTACAACTTCTATCACCCAACTCTGCTTCATCCTGTCCCAAATTGAGATATGCCCACTCAACAGGAATGCAAACGCATCTACCCTTTTTAGATCTGTCGGATCATTGGTCTGGGCTGTAATTTGGGCTTCTGTTATAGCCTCATGCATGGCCTCTAGCTTAGGGACAATTAACCCCCTGAGCTCACTTAACCTGCTTATTCTATTTTTCCTTTCCTTCTCCAATTTGTTGATTTCACTTAAGACTGCGATAGTCTGACATTCTTGATTTGTTATAGAGGATGAAACAGGATCAAAACTTTGAGACAAGCTTAGTAGTTTGTCCTCTTGCTCTTTTATTTTCTTCTCAATCTCCACTATTACCTTGGACCAGGAGATACAAAATTTGTATATTTCACCGCTATCCTTAAGAGCATTTTCTAAGCTCTTTATCCCAATGTTCATGTTTCTCCTATCATTAATGATCAAACCCTGTACCTCAGAGAACCTTTTATCCAAAAACTCCTTCCAGACCTTTTCTTTAGCTGATTTTTCTAGAGAATCAAAATGTGTACTAACACTGCTAACTAAGGTTTTGAGATTACCGGAAGAGGAGGCTGTGGGATCTTTCTGAACCAATGGCATAATCTTTTCAAGCACTCCGGAAGCAGCTTCTATCAACTCACAGTCTTCCATATGAGACTTTAGGAGTTTTTCATTAGCCTTAGCATTTGCAAATGAAGCTATCTTCATTGTCTGTACCGGAGAAAGAAAATCAAAATTGAATTGACCTTGTAGAAGCTCCAGTTCATCAATCTCCATTGTTTCTTTGTTCAGGAATTCTTGGACAGTTTGTGCAGTGTCTCTTGCCAGAGACAGATGTTTCTTCTCTTCTGTACTCTTGGAGCTGTCCTTAGGAGTTTTCTCTCCTTCACCACTAGCAGTTGTGGTTTTCTTTGCTAAAGTCTTCTCTCCTTCTACAACCTTAGCACTGTCATCTTCTTTTTCCTTCACCTCTGCTTCTTTCTCCTATAATTTTTCTTCTCCTTTAGATCCAGAGATTGTAGGGGAAACTGGAGGAGAAAATTTAGTCTGTTCAGGGACCACCTCTTCTGTCATTTTCTCAGGAGTTTCTTCTGCACCATTTGTGGTTGAGGGATCAGTACCCAAGTCCTCTATAATAGGGAGATTGAATCTTTTGAAGGCCTTCCGGAGGATCTCTTCTGTGTCCTTGGCTACCTTGTCAGTTTCACCAAGCATAAGTTGATTCATCCTTGTTTTGCTTCTGAACTCATCCTTACAATCTTTGAATATCATATTCATTGTCTTGGGGTCGATTGAAGGATATAGCTGGATTGCTATTTGTTCCCAGATTTCTAGGTCTTTATATTGGGCAGTGTTCTTTCTTGATTCTAGTTCCTTCTCCAAGCTTTTAGGGATCAGAGATATAATTTCAATTAATGCTTTGTTGTAAATATTTAGATACCTGACTATGGCATCTTGCAATATCTTCTGATCTGCTTCACCATAATCATCATAAAACTCAACCATTGGCTGAAGATTTCCATCCACTGTGACTGATTTGATTATGTCATCAATGTGAAGAGTGGGTTTTTCAACATATTCCTCTACCTTTTCTTCTTCCTTCTGTCTGGTAGGGGGTTGACCGGATGTTTTCTTCTTTTTCTTCATTTTCCTGACTTCTTCATCAGATTCAGTTTCCTCTTCATCTCTTTGACTTGTATAAGTTCTTGTGGCTTTTGTCTTTGACCTTTTCTCTCCTTTTCTAGATGCTTGGACTTCCGGTTTTGAGCTTTTAGCAGGGACAAGTGCTGGTCTCTTTGAAGATCTGGTCCAGGTGGAAGTTTCTACTGGAGCACTTTTTTTGCTTCCCTTTTCTGCCTCTTTCTTCTCTACATCAACTTTTTGTCTCTTTTCCTGGTTGGCATCAAGTGCCTCCTTTGGGATCCCAAGGCCTTGTGCAATATGTTCTACTTCTTTTCTCACCTTCCTTTTCATCTTTGGATCTCTGAGTTCCACATGGATCTTTACACTCAGCTCCTCAAAGGTTCCAAACCTTTCTGCCTTTGGATCTTTAGGCTGACTTAGCATGTGATGAACATGCAGCTCCACAATCTGTTCATCCACTTCATACCCCATGGGCATGATCCAGACTGTCCTTGGTTCCACTGCCTCCATAAGACATTGATCAGTGTCTACCATGAAGCACACTATATCCTTGTATTTTTCAACTACTAATTTGGGGATCCTTTATCTGATTTGCATTGTATTTTGGAATTGCTTGAAGTAACCCCACAGAGCTGTATTTCTTGCCTTTGCATCTCCAAGTTCATGCAAGTAATCTCTGATCTAGATAGCTACCGGTTTGTCATTTTCCCATACCCATCCATTTGATCTGGGAAGCTCATTCATGAAGTAGAAGAACAAACATAGTATCAGTCCTCCATATTTAAAGGAGTTATTTTTGTCTTTCTTAATCTTCTATATGTTTTCCATTAATTAGCTCAAGAGGAGTTCACAGAGATCATAATCTGCATTCTTCCTTAGCATCTCATATGTTGTGTATACTGCAGTTCTGGATACTAGATTTTCCCTACTGGAATGATATATCTTGTATCATATTATCATAGATGCATACTTGATATCTGGGTCAGTAATATCTTCAATGGTCATTGCCCTCTTATCAAATCTTGATCCGGTGGCCTCTGTAACAAAGTTGTTTTTGACAGATTTGAGGATAGGAATTCCTCCGTAGGAATGTAAACCAATTACTGCCCTAATTGCTTCCTTGGTGATCTTGCAAGGTCTATTTAGCCATAGGAAGTTATCATGCACCCTACTCAAAACATACCGGACCCATTCATTTTCTTCAAAATAGGGGAAATGAATGAACTGATCAAAATGCTTTTCCTGGATGCCCTTATACTGAGGTTTGATCTCAAAGGAATCATCTATTAACTGCTTGTGGTATATGTCTCTTAGTTTGAATTCCCCAAACTCTTCAATGTTTGCATGTATATAAACCATAATATCTTCGGTGTGCAAGACGCCATGCGGAACACTAGAAAATGTTTCTAGGGGATCTACCTCCAAGGATTTGTATGGATGTTTCTTAAAAGTGGGGCGAGGTCTATCAGAGATCTTTACTATATTCGGAGTGGCCATCATCACGGAATCTTACTGAAGAAAATCAAGAATGAAAAATACCTTTTACGTAGTTTAGGGCACACGATGAAATTTGGATTGAGCTGTATGAAGAGTTGCCTTGATCTTTTGGGAGAAGTTGTTTGCAGAGCTCCTTTTCTTTCTTCTTCGCATGTGAGTGTACAAGTGTGTAAATGATAGACAAATGAACTCTTTTATTCCAAGAAGCTCTAATTTTCACCCTGTACTAAATGCGCAACCTAATTCATTCCAGTTTGCCTGGTTTTCCTTGTTCAAGGAGGAAGAAACTCATCCAGATCATTATGATTCCCTTGTGATCGATGTTAGTGATGAATCATCATATCCATTTGTCCTTCTGATCATCTTATGTATCCGCAGATCAAGCTGTATAATTTGGATTCATACCGGGCCAATCTTGTGAGAAACCTATTTTACCGGAAGACTTGCTTAACCGGACAAATTCTGAAGGAATTTGAACTTTTTAAATTTTCTTGCAAATTTCTCAGATCTTTACCTGACCTTCTTTACATGTTTCTCTAGAAACCCTTTGATCCGCAGCTTCTCATGTGCCAATTTCAGGCACCACTTAACTGGCTGGGGGAACAAGGTTTTCTTTGTGTCTCCCCCTGAGCCAGAGCTCACCTTTTAATTTCCAGAAGGAATATCAGCACCAGAGTCTAGTGCGGATCCAACCTCTACATTCTCTAAACTTTTCTTCACCCAAATCTTGTTCATTTCATTCCTAACTTCATCCGCATTCACCTTTTGTTTACCCTTATCTTGATTCTGATTATGATATACCGGACCTCTTTTCTCCTGATTCTTGCTTCTACAGAATTTTGCAATATGACTGGATCTATTATAGATTTGGCAAACAACATTTCCTTGTATATTTGATTGATATCCTCTTGATCTGCATTGATTAGCCATATGACCTATTCTATTGCATGTAAAGCATCTACCATTGAATGATTTGTTCATTTGCATATTTCTGCATTCATGAGATTTGTGACCATACCTTTTGTAGTTAAAACATTGTCCAGAGAAGAATGAATTTGTCTGATTCATTCTCTTTCTGCATTGATTAGCTTTGTGACCAAAGTGATTGCAGCTGTGGCAGTATCCATTGAAGGATGGATATCTTTGAGCATTGGGCTGTCTTACCGGAGGTCTTCTAGGCCTGTTCCTTGGATTTTCTGATCCAAAATTCTTCTGACCGGATCCGGAGCTTTCTCCTTTCTCATATCCCAAACCACACTTGTCATCTACCTTCTTTTGACTTTCAAGAAGAACTTCAAGTTGAGCAGAACTTATCTTGAATTTCTCTTTATATTCATTTTCTATTTGAAGATCCCTTTTGAGAGAGACAATTTGATCCTCAAGTTTTTCTTCATTATCTTTAGCATCTTCAAGATTAGATTCAAGATGTCTAATAATTCTATCCATCTGGTGGCAATCTTCTGATTTCTCCTTGAGAGATTGTCTTAGATTATCTTCAGTTTTTCTTTTCTCTTCAACTTCTTGGGTAAACTTTATAACTCCTGATTCCATTTCATGTCTTACCATAATGATTTCTTTTGATAACTTTTCACATAACTTGGTTTTCTCAGTCAGCTCTTCATTTGCATTACTTTCTTCACCTTGTCTTACTAATTGCTGAAGCAGCTCCTTTCTCTTTTTCATAGAGAGACTTAATTTGTCTTTTAGGTCTCTCATGAAATCATCAACCTGTTTGAGTCTTTCCTTTAGTTCATTGACTTCAGAGTTTGACTGTTCAAGGTCCTCAAGGGTAGTCTTGAGTTGCTCCCTTAAACCATATGCATCCATTTGGACTCCCAAATCTTCCTCAAGCTGTTAGGCTCTGTTGGGAGGAACTTAGCTCTGATACCAATTGTTGATAACTGAGAGGGGGGTGAATCAGTTATCCTAATTATTTCTTCTTTCTAAACTTTCTTATTAATCAATGCAGCATTAATTCAAACAAGCAAACATTACCATGAAATGGAAAAACACATGACACAATATTTTTGACATGGAAACCTTGTTAAGGGAGAAAACCATGGGGTGATTAACCCAAAGATTATTCTTTGTTAGAAGAATAAGGAGATACAAAAATGGCACTTGCCAATTAGGGCTCACTGCCCGAGCACATTGCTCACAAAGGAGGCACACTGCCTACAAGGAGACACATTGTCTACAAAAGAATGTTATACAATACTTGAACTGATTGGAAGCATCCACATATGCTGGAGTTCAGTTCCGGTTAGGCTCAGTACACTAATTTGCTACACTTCATCTTTCCTCTTCTCTTATGCTACTTTCCTTTCACATACTGGACCTTCCTTACTGCTTCTGCTCTGCTCTGCTTTTATTCGCATATCACATATCACCACACACACTTCTCACAACTAAATCCATTGTGTATATATATCCGCACAAGTAATTTCATCACCTTTCTAGTCAGCACCTGAAATAGTCAATCTTTTCACTAATTCTGATCTGTCGGCTGAATCCTAGCGCATCAAGTAATGCGGATCAAGTATATGCTTGTAGAAATCATTAATCATGTTAGCCAAACATGATTCATGCCTTCATAACCTTTAACACCATCAGTAACACATCTGGAAAGTAGTCTGATGTTCTGTCAGTCAGTGCTTCCTCTGTTCACACTGTCACTCAGAAATTCGGTACTCAACTATTCATATCTTTTTCCTCATCTATCATCGGAGGCTAAATCCTTGGAATATACCACTCATGGTAGTCCTCTTGACTTCCCCAAATCCGCACTGCACCAAGATACTTCCTCTGAGAGATCTGGATCTGTCTGTCAGACCTTGCCACATGCTCTGTTCTTGTTTACCGGACCACAACATTCTTCACTCTGACTTCCGGTAGAGACACACCATGTCCTGCAGATGTGTGGGATGAACTTTGTTGCCATCAATGACAACAATCATGAATCCATATAGTGTCTCTTGCCAACAAACTCAAGTTCTCAAGATAGAAAATAATGTCTTTATACCATGGATCATCTTTCAATAGGTAAGGAAGACATGCTAGACTAGAGGTTATCTGATGTACTGTTACATCCAAGTTTGTATCCACCATTAGCTTGGCAAGGCCTTGACCTCTAACAAACTTTGTGGCTTGTACCTCCATGTCATACTCTTGGATCTTGTTGATCCATCTACATCTTTTTCTCAAATCTTCTTATTGAGAAAAGATGTCCCTCACAGTAGTATGAGGAACATATGCAATGATTTTTGGCCCTACAAGATAGAGCTTGAAATTCTTGGAAACCTTGAGAAGAGAATAAACATGCTTTTCCATGATGGAGTAATTCAACTAAGAATTCTATAATGATTTTCTCAAGAAGTTAATTAGTTTCTCATAGACATCAACATTTTTCTAAAGCAGCATAACATCATTTGTGTAGAAGGAAGCAAAGGAAAATAACTAAAAAGGCTTTGAATAGTCAAGGCTTACCAATATTGGTGGATTCTTGATTTTTTCCTTGATATCCATGAAAGAGTTAGTTGATTCTTTATCCTAGCTAGTTGATTTCCCTTTCTTGAGAACTTTGGAAATAGCCTTTGTCTTCTTAGATAAGTTAGGAACAAACCTCCTAGAAAAATTAATTTGTCCAAAGAAGGATTGCATTGCCTTAACTATTTTAGGCTGAGGAATGAGATCTATTGCTTTGACTCTTTCTATATCAATCCTCACACCTTCCTTTGACACAATATGTCCAAGAAGTTTACCCTATTCAACACCAAATACACATTTCTTAAGATTTAAAGGAATCCCATACTCTAAGCATCTTTTGAAAATCAACTCTAAGTGTTTGCAATGGTCATTTCTATCCTTGGAATAGGTAGTCAAATAATCTCGATATACAACCATGATTTCATTTATTAATCCTACTATAGACACCTAAAAAATGGCTAATGCATTTTCATATCACCATCTGCATCATAATGTGAATAAATTATTTAAATTTCTCCCATCCATATTAATTAAATAATTTTTAATTATTTAATTAAATTAACATACCATATATACCATTTCATTAATAAATCATTTCATTCTTCCATATTAATTAAATAATTCCTAATTATTTAATTAATTTAATTTCCCTTCACACATTAATTAAATAAATTTTAATTATTTATTTAATTAAAACTAATATTCTATTTCCTCAAAATAAATAAAATTTAATATTTGTTTTATTTATCCATTTGCACATGAAATTAAATAATTTATTTATTTATTTTCCCTATTATCTCCTCTCACCATAATTTCCTCTCATAACTCCATCAATCACTCTCAAGCTATTATGTTAATAGATTAATTAAGTCAGTTGACTAATCAATCTATTCAGATGACAGATCAATCAATTTAGTCAACTAGCCAATCAAACCTGTTAATTCCCATAATTCATGAGAGAACAAGGACACTCGTCACTCTCTCATTCCTCCAAATCCTCTCAATAACTCTCAACCATTGATCTCTTCAATCATCTTCCACCATTGGTCATGATTTCTAGAAAACTATAAATAAATCCTCTCTCAAGCCAAATTCACCCACATTCATTATTACAAACTTATATTGTTGAATCTCATTCATATCATCCATTATCATCCATTGTTACATGCTACAGTTATGCTAAAGTAATTGAGCAAGTCACATAAGATACTACCATTCAAATCAAAGAGAGCATATCCAAAGGAATTCAGGTGCATTCCTTTTCCACTCTATTGGTGAGATGAAATTGCATTTTGAAGGGAATGTATAATCGTGTTATTTGATTTGTCATCATTATTTGTTCTTCTTATGCACTTTTCTAATCAACACCTACAAAGGCAACATCCAATTGCCTTCTAAAAGATAGTTCTTTCATTCTTGAGTCCAAAAGGCATCCTCACATAAACAAATGTTCCCCATGGGGTCATGAAGGCTTTCTTATGTTGCTCGAACTCCTTGAACATGACTTGATTATATTATGAGAATCCATCTATCATTGACATCAGTTCATATTGTGTTACCTTATGTGGTAAATGATCCATGCTAGGAAGCGAGTAGTTGTCCTTGAGAGACTTAATGTTGGGTCATCCCACAATAATGGGTTACACTTTTTGGCCAAATTTGACATTGAAATCAACATTTTGAACTAAATCTTCACTTTATGACACCTATAGCCACTAAACCGTTAGGAATTTGAAGATGGTGCAAACTAGTGATTTGTGAGATTTTGTTTGTAGATTCTAAATATATTTTTTTAAAAAAAATTGAAGTTAAATTGTAAAATTTTTTGCATCTCCTTTGATAACTAGTTTTTAATAGTAAACAACATTTTTTAAAAGTGATGTGTATTTTGTAGCTCATAACTTTTTTTCTACAAAGGATAAAATTCTGAATCTTTTGAATTTAGATTGGTAACAGCGATATATAGGGCATGCATTTGGTTTTATAATGTTTTGTTGAATATATTTTTTGAAATTAAGTTTTGAAGTCAAACCAATTATAATTTAGACATAGGCATATTTTGTAAAACATAACTTTTTCTATATGTATTGAATTTTTTTTTTTTTTGAAACAAGGACATCAATACCTTGGGTATAGATATTTTTTAGAATTGTTTTCCCTAATTTACTAATTTTCCATGTGTGGAGAACACATAACTTGATGTTTGGTGAAAAACCTACATTCACAAGAAATAAAAAATAAATATAATAATCAAATTAAATATATTTAAAGTTATACTTTCTGGGAAGATTATAATAAGGACTACATACTTAAAAAACATAAATTTTAAATGAATTCATTTGATCCCCCAAAAGGTAAATCAAATGTGGTTTTTTATCAGCATTTTGATAGGTGTAGAGGAGACTCCATTATAGGTATGGTTTAAAACTAGCGGGGTTCTATCCAAGGGGGTTTGATCAAACCCTCTTCTATTAAAATACTTTAAATGGAACCTTTCAAGGCTTAAATCATTATATTTTCTAAAAATATGTGAATTCAACAAAAATCAAGATGTCCCAGAAAGTGTAACCCATTATTGTGGCAAAACCCTGTTCAAATTTATGAAATCTACACAAAATTGTATGTCCCCATTTTTCTTCCTCATTGGAACAAGATTAGATAGCCACTTTGAATGTCTGTTTGCTTTGATTACACCACCCTCTTTCAACTTCATCAACTCTTTTTGCATTTGAGGGATAAGGTAGGATTGATTTAAGATTTTGTTTCTACCTGAATGGTTTTGTGCTAGGTTCTAAGGGAATAGTATGTTGGAATAAATCTTCCCCATAGGATTTCAATCCATTATATGACCATACAAAACACCTCTCAAACTTTCTTAATAATGCAATCAACATTTTTTTCTTTGTTGGATTCAACTTCTTACCAATGTAAATCATCTCTAGATTGATTTAGTTTCTAGATTTACACCTACATCATCTTCAATGATTTGTTTACTCCTTATCTTGTAACAATTAGTATTGTCAAACATTCTTTCAAGAGCTACAAGACCTCTTGGAGTGGTATTGGTCTTGATTTGAATGACCTCATTTCCAAATAATGTCTCCTTTCCATCCTCTACCTCAATCATTGGTTTCTAATCAATCAAATGGATTTCAAAATCACTTATGTAGTTTAAGAAATGATAAATTTGTTTTTCATTATTAAATACTTGCTATCTATACATGTTAGTAGGGATGCTTGACATATTGAGGACTTCCACATTGTATGTGTAGTGAGGTGATGTTAAGGATGCATCAAATTTTGAAGCCATGATAGCCATGGATTTTTTAGTGGCGAATTTTCACCAATTGGCAAATAGTTAAAATCAAGGCCTCCATTTTTGGCTAATAGTTTAAGCTATAAAGGGGACTAAATCACTTATTTTTTACAAAAAAATAATTTAGTATTGGTTAAATTGCCTAAGAATTATTTTATTAAACTAATAAATTGAATTATTTCTCCAAGTAAACAATGTGTCATTAGAGCTGATTTGCCAGTAGTTTATAATATAATTACAAATCTTAATCATATTCACCATTAATATTAGATTCGTCCCATTACTTTTGGGGCAATATCGCCATTACTAATAAATGCCCACTAACGTTTAGGGCTATTTTTTCACTTTGAATTGGTCTTTTATTTGTTTCCATTCATTACCATTTTAACCAAACAACTCTAGTTGAATTTCACGACGCTATAAACATGTGCCTTTTAAAAGGCTTGTTGAGCCCTAGAATTTCTTTTGGGCTGCACAATTAGATTATGATCGTGCAGCCCAAAAGAAATTTTGGGGCCCAACAAGCCTTTTAAAAGGAACATGCTTATATAGTGCTATAGAATTCAATTAGATTCGTCTCATTAAAATGGAATATGAGGTGCGGATTTACTCTTCGTTTAGTCTTATTTTTAAAGAGATATTTTAAAAATGTTTAATCTGTGTGTGCTCCAATGCCTTCCGGATAGTGGATTTATGTGTTGTCCCTAGAACTCAGGAGGGGGCATTGCCCCCTTGATCCCTGTAAGGGGCATGACCCCTTAACCTTGCTAGTGGCTACCATCCCTAAGCTCATGCTTAAAAATTACAAAAATCAAAAGAATATATGGGGTGACTGTGTTGACCAACTATGCAGATTTTCAAAGGAAAGATTCACCATTCCAACTAATTATTTTTATCAAATATTTTCTAGGATTCAAGGTATGTGCGTGGAAATGGGGGACAAAAAAGGGGTCAAAAGTGACCACTTTTTTTTTGAAATCAACTAAAGTTGAACTTGGATGAGTAATTCAAGATATGTACACTCAAAATTTTAAGATATTATAAAAATAATAATTGTAGTACTCTAAATCTAGTTTCTAAACTACTAAAGATTTTTAAAAATGGTCAAGGTTAAGGGGGTGAAATGTTGAGTGCACATAAAAGTGTTCTTATTTTTTATCACTAGAATATAACATAGTGTTTGGTGTGTGCTTCCCTATTTTTTTTCTACCTTAGGTATTTTAAAGATCTAGTTGGTGGAAGTATAACCAAGAGTGAGTACTACAAGTTCTATATATTTTTATATTTTTTATTGATTTTTTTTTTGTGATTTTTAAGTGGATGTATCCTAAAAATTACATCATCGAGCATGCACATCACATAACTTTCAAAAAACTAATTGAAAATGTTATTTTTATTGAATGTGTATAGAATGAAGCATAGAAGAATCCTATATATTTTTTTCAAATTTGGATAAGCGGGTCAGAAGTTATAAAAAAATCAACAGATATGTGTTGGATGAATATGAAGACACTCTTAAAAGAAAATAAAAATAAATACCTTAACTTTTTCAAAACATTAAAAAAATTGTATAGATAGAAAGATAAGAAGTAGCTCTTTATTTTGGTGGTGGTTTTGTAAAATTTTATTTCAAAACATGTAAACCTGATGAGGTTGAAGTTTGAATTTGAGTTGTTTTATGTTAAAAACATGAATTTAGGAGCCAAAAGAGATGTCCAACCCTTATGCCTAGAAATCCAAGCCTAAATGGGTGGGATCATAAAAAAATTGAATTCAAGGCATTAAAAATGTATACACGTTAAAACATGTATCCATTATGTTTTTCATAACTTCAATTGCATTTTGCTAAAATTCTCAAGGTTGGCCACTAATTTGTCCTCCATTTCCATGCATTTACCCTTCACTAGGATTTTATAGTTTTTTAAATAATGTGCATAGATTCACAAGGAAAATTAATATTTTTCAAAAATGGAAAGATTCATTAGCAAAATTAAAGCACTTAGCTAGGATTTCCCATGTTTTAATAACTTCTTTTAGGGGTATTTTCTTAAAGTTATTACTACTAATAGCAAGGGCATAAACTACAATATTTTTAATTCTATATAACCATTTTATGTCAAAGCCATCAAACATTTTAGTGGCATCCCATACAACATTCCTATACATTTTCAATCCTTTTCCCTTGGTTGCGTAAGAGCCTCTATTCTAAGACACTAATAATTTAGAATCACCATACACACTTAAACATTTTATTTCCATACCTAGAAGCAACATTTAGACCAAGTAGTAGAGCCTCATATTCTGCTAGATTATTGGTGCATTCAAAATTCAATCTAAGGTTAATTTATAAGTGGTACCACCTAGGAAAACCAAGACAACACCTACATCATTTCCTTAATGTGATCAAGCTCCATCAAAATATATTTTCCATATATCATTGCATTTAGGGAACAAAGGTCTTGCACAAGAGGGAAGATCAACTAGGTTATTTGCATGATCATCAATGTATCTGATCATGTTTCCAAGCTCATTTTCTAAGTAGTGCACCTCATCCTTTTCTTTATCAAGATCCTCTAAAATATGCAACATTTTCTTTTCTTTATGCAAATGGACCTCTTTTTTGTTGAATGTTATTATGGCATAGGATAAATCCATTTGCATGCTACCACCTATTGAAGCTACCCATTTCCTTGATAAAAACATACTCCACTTAGTGAGACAATCAACAATGATTGTGTCCATCATAAAACATTATTAAGAGTATGCAACAAGTTGCACTTCCACTCCATTGACAATTCCAATAACATTGACCTCCCTCAAGTCCATTGCATAGAATTTTCCATAAGACTTGGATACTTGCAAGCCTACCTAACTCATAACTTTTAATGGCATCACATTACTTGTATCTCTAGAATCCAACATGCAATTATGTACCAACCATCCCTTTATTAGAAATGAGGTGTAAAATGGATCAACCATGGTTTTTTGCTTATGGATAATGTGCCAAGGCAGACTTCAAGTGTTCCTTGGTATTTTCCTCAACAATTGCCTCATCTACAGAATCCTTTGAAGAATTGATATAGCCATTAGATGTAGTTGATAGATTGATGTATTGTAGGACACTATATTTTTGCTTAGGGATTCTAAGTGTTTCTCAAACTGGTACTAGGACTTTCATTTGGCTTAAAGTAAGAGCCATGTCATTAGAAGAATATTGAGGAAAGGGAGTAGATAGGGGTATAATTATTGCATTAGTGTTAGGGATAAAAAGCATTACCTACCCATCCATAGTGACACACTTCCATCATTGATGTTTCCACTTTTCTTAGCTGCATTTTTTCCTTCTTGTAAATTATTCACTTCCTGACTTATCTTGTTGCCTGATTGCACATTTGGAGTTTTGTTCTTTAGAACATACTTCTACCAAGCATAAGGATCTTAGGCATGAATGATCTTTTCTTTTGTGTTGGCCTTTTTGCAGTCTTGTTCACACTCATACCTACAATGCCTTTCCTCCTAGGATCAATGTCTATTTTTGTTTTCCTCTATCAGTGGGTGTATTCAATATCTCTGGTGTGACTACAGTTGAAATTTTTATAGTATACACTTGTCTAGCTCTTATTTGATATTCAATCTACACTTGCACAACAACTACATCTGTAAGAACTTTGATATCTTTAGTTGAAGGCTTTGCTCTTTTATACTTTTTTTACATGAGTTCCTTGAGATTCTTGAAATCATGCCTTAGTAGTTCATATTGAACATGGTGGTTTTTATGATCACACTAAAAGAATTCATCATCTTAAAAAGCATCAAGTTGGTCCACACTATCATCTTCATAATATTTAGGGGTAACAACTTCATTGGATAATTCCTTATCCTTCAAGAGTGCAACTGCAACTACAAAATAAGATAAATCATGAGGAAAAAATCATGCCTCACACCATAATAAATCATCCTATATATTTACATGATCCTTGTCCTAGTGCCTTGGATTTCCTAGCCTAGGAACCACTTGTTTGTCATTCTACCCTAGTCTTTTAGAACAATTAGTATGGTAAGGCCTTCTATGCAACCTATGTCCTTCACTGAAATGAGTAGTAGTAGTAGTAGTAGTATTACAAGGACCATTCTCATTTTGTGCATCTCTATATGATAAACCATTCATTTCTCCCATTAGTTTGTCAATCTTGTCATCAGTTGTGAAGTGTTTTCTTGAAGTGCCAACATTTGGCCTCAAGATCTTTACATCATATCTCTTAACATGCTTTCCAAATGCTTTCATGTTGCTTTCTATATTTATTTCCATGTTGTAGGCTTCTCTTAGAGTTTGGGAGTTCTTATCATGAAGGTAATTCCCCAATTTAGCATCAAATGCTCCATAGTAGAGAACCAAGCACATTGATTCATTTTCTCTTAGATTGGGGGGTACTTTCCCCATGGTCATTAAAAATTTACTATTGAACTCAAAAACAATATTATTCATACTTTTCTTGATAGTTGTTAATTCATGGATTGTAAAATTTGGATCAATCCTATCACCATATTGCAATTTGAAGACTCTCACGAATTCTTCCCATGAATCTATATTACTATCTGAAAGAATTCTATACCATTCTTTTGTAGTTTCTTACAAGGATTGGACAAACAACTTCATCATAACATCTTCATACTCTATTTCATACTTACTAGTCACATTGATGAAGCATCTTAGGTGTTCTTCACTGGTGATAGCATTATTACCTTGGAACTTAGGAACTCTTTCTCCAATTTCATTAGGCATTTGATTAGGATAGTTAGGAATGCCATAAAAATTCAAATGTCTATATCTTTCCATTCCTAATGGTTATCTTGGTGGTGGAAATATTTTGTCTTGTCTCTAATGATGGACTCTTCTACCTAGATGGTTGTTTTCTTGTTGGCTATTCTATTGATTTCTTGATGGTTGATTAGGGATATTATGATGCTGGAGTTGATTTTGTCATTGGAAATTTTGGTTAAGTTGGCCCTATTGAAAGTCAATTTGAGCTTGAATTTTAGGTTGCCTTTGTATGATTTGATCAAGAAAGTCTAATCTTTGGTCAATATCTATTTGTCTAAGATCATTTTTAGGTGGTATAGTTGTATTAGCATAATGGAATGTCATGTATTTTTATGTATAAATTCTATGTGTGGATGTAGGAGAGTTGGGGTGTGAGGCTATTCTTAAAGTTCTCACATGGGGGAATAAATATATTCATGTCTTCAACATGTGTCTCATGGGGTATATCTCTATTTTTTCCACCTAGATTTATATTATCCCTTGGTATATTTGATTCATGCCTATGGCTTCTCCTATCAGTTCTAATCATTCTATAACTAGAATCAAGTGAAGTATATGGATATTGATTACCTAAGTCATACATACTTTCTCTAGCAGAAGGACCAACATCATCTCTTTGAGAAGAAAGTCTAGTAGACATATCTTTATTTGTTGCTTTCCATACACTATGTTGTCTTCCATCTTGTGTTACAACTTTTTTAGGTTCTTGGGAATCCTTTTTATGCTTTCCTCTATCCATCCTTACTTCTTTGATTTGATCTTTATGAGGGCTCAACTCAAACAGAGTTGCCACTATTCACTTGGGAAGATAAAATTTTATTGATCAACACGTATCTTGAGGATAAGAACCAAGAAATTAAATTATCCCTAGCAATGATACCAATATTGTTGGTTTCTAGAGTTGAGGTTCCTCAAATACCTAAAGAAAGGTAGTTCTTGAGTGCTAGGGGTGTCAAAATTAGGACAAAGAATTCAACTTATGATTAAAATGAGGAAACAATGGACAACATTGATAAGTTGGGTAAGACCTTCTTCTTCTTTAGGTTCTAATAGACCAAGGGGGGTATTCCCTAAGGTGTATAAGGATAAAATAGAGAATAACATAAAATCAAACCTAGTAACAAACCATATGCAATGTACATGAAACTCCAAGTTTGTTGTCACTAAGCGCCTGTATGGTAGTTTGAAAACACATGGATGCTACACCTTCATAAAGAAGATAAACCATGCATAGAGTCTAAAATGATGCTTTGATAGACCTTAATGCAGATGCATACATCTATACATGGATGTGGGTAGAACATACAACACAAATAAAAATAAAGATTAAAATTTTGTTATATTTTAAGTATACTAGGGGGAAAAGAGGTTGAGACAATAGTAGATCGGTGCCTTTATCCAGTGAGGGAAGTAGAGTCTAAGTCATAGACAAAGGGACACTAATGCAATCACACTATGATATCTTAATCAAGATATTGACAAAGACCACACCTAAATGTTTTAAACATAAGCTAGGCTCTATGTATAACAATGAACAAACACATGAAGTTGCAAAAACTTGTTATTGAATATGGATTAGTAATCCAAAAGTAAAACCATGAATTTTGAGTGTGTTATCTTAAAAAGATACCTTGCAAAAGATTTACAAGGGTTTTACAAAAATCTAGTTGACTAATTAATTAATAATACCACTTAAACCAGCAAATGTGATTAAGGAATTTATCAAATCAGTAAAAGTTCATGAAATACTCATGGAGATTGTTATCACCTAAAATTGCACCCTTTTGTTGAAGCTTTGACAATTCCAACAATTTCAGAGTAACATGGGATTGGTCTCAAAGTGTGGGACCTTGCAGTTGAGACCAAACCTCTAGAGAAGGTTGGTTCCTCTTTTTGAGCTTAAGGCTCAGATAATTAAGCTAAATCTAATATTACACTTACTAGGGGAAAGGGATAAAAGGAATGTAGAAAGGAAAATGATGATGCACCAAATTTAGGATGTTTATCTAGAACTGACATAACACAGTAGTGATTTCAAAGGCTGAATAAACTAACACAAACTCATCCAATCTTTAAAAGAGGCCAAAATAGAATGTTGAAACTTATAGAGGGACTATTTTATCCATATGATAAAAGAGCAACATTCAAATAGACACAGTGTAGAAGATAATGAGAGAGGTAGAATTAGTTGCTTGTATTAATCATAGAGGCTAAATAGCCATTACAAAAGAAAGACAATTTGTTACAGAAAGGTAGACACAAAATAACCATTTACATTCATAGGCGAACCACATTCAAAGACATCAAAGGCTCGGCTTCAAGCACAATGTATCAATTTTGACTAGTTCTTGCAAATGTACTACAAGGTCTGTGACAAAAAAAAATCTAGCCATCGTAACAACCTAGAAGAACAACTAACATTATTTACATCTTTTCTTCATGTACATATAGAATTTTAGATTTATGTGCAGCAATAAGCAATGAAATCTAGTCAATTGGCCCTGCAAAGGCCCACACTACATTAAATTTTGCCCAGAAGAACTGTCAGAAGATCTACAGAATGGGACAACAATCATGCTTCTGACAGGCCTACAACTTTGTAGAAGAAGATTGCCCACATGTAGGGGTGTCAGGAAAATTAAAAGGGGAAGGTCTGAAATCCTTCTGTGCACTAGGAAATTCCATTTTGTCCCTTCTTTATACAATCACATTGAAGGTTTTAAGTATTTCAACCACCTGATTCTAACCTTTCTACAGCATTTGTACTTCAGGTATTAAATTTCTACTAAAACAGTGGAGAGATGTGTCCTTCAACCTTTTACAACTCTTTAAAATATTTTAAATTTCTTTAAAATATATTTTAAGGAACTATATTGCTTTTCATTTTATTTTTCCTTATTGGCAAAATCTTCATTTTACCAACCACTTTGCTTTTGCTTTTCTTTTCTTTATTTCTTCTTTTTCCTTATCAGAAAAATCTTCCCTTTGAGAACTATTTCTTCCTGGCCTCCTTTGCTTCTCATTTGGCCTTATTGGAAAACCTTCCATTTAGCGAACTTGACATGGATCCTACTTGTCTTTCATTTTTTCCCTTATCGGCAAACTTCCCTATTCGCAAACTTGACTCTCCTTGTTACTTCTTGCCCTATTGGCGAAATTCACCTTTCGTGAGCTATACTTGCCTTTGGATTTCTTCTATCTTTGGTTCTCTTTATCAGTCAATCACACCTTATCGGTGAGCCTTAGAAATCATGAACCTACCAGTGAGTTCTCCCTTTTACCGATTAGCCGATGGCGGCCCCTTTCCTTAGCCCTTTGTTTTACCTTTCACCTTGTTGGTGAATCTTTATGTCCATGAACCACTTTTGGTTAAGGACTTGTCTTTTGTCACTTTTGCCTTAGTCACCGGTTCTTTTCTTTCTTTTCTTATTTTCACCCTATCAACAAACTTTCTCTTTTATGAACCAATTTTGGCTTGCCATTGTTCCTTGCTTTGTCGGCAAAGTCACTGATCGACGAACCAAGAGGTTCACAAACCTTTAATTTTTATTGATAAAAATGTCCTTTTACTTCTTAACTCTTTTTCCTTAGACTTCTACCCACCTGCTCCCTTTCTTTTTCTCCGTAGTCAGTAAACTGGCAAATCAGCGAACCGGCAAACCGGTGAACCAAAGGTTTGCCAAACTTACAATTTGCTGACAAGGCAAAAAACAAAGGAAAAATACTTAGAAATTATGGGGTTTTTGAAAGGCCTTCTTCCATTTAGGATTTCTCAGATTAGATATATTTGATGGAAGAAGGTGGAAAATGTTCCATTTAGCGAACCTAACATGGATCCTATTTGTCTTTCATTTTTTGCCTTATCAGCAAACTTCCCTATTCGAGAACTTGACTCTCCTTGTTACTTCTTGCCTTAATGGTGGAATTCACCTTTTGTGAGCTATCCTTTCCTTTAGCTTTCTTCCATATTTGGTTCTCTTTATTGGCCAATCACACCTTATCGGTGAACCTTAGAAATCATGAGCCTACTGGTGAGTTCTCCCTTTTACCGATTAGTCGATGGCCCCTTTCCTTAGCCCTTTGTTTTACCTTTTGCCTTGTTGGTGAATCTTTATGTCCAAGAACCACTTTTGGCTAAGGACTTGTCTTTTGTCACTTTTCACCTTAGTCGCTGGTTCTTTTCTTTCTTTTCTTATTTTCACCCTATCAGCAAACTTTCTCTTTTATGAACCAATTTTGGCTTGCCATTCTTCCTTGCTTTGTTAGCAAATTCACCAATCGATGAACCAAGAGGTTCACAAACCTTTAATTTTTGTTGATAAATTTGTCCTTTTACTTCTTAACTCTTTTTCCTTAGACTTCTACTCACTCGCTCCCTTTCCTTTTCTCCGTAGTCAAAAAATCGGTGAATCGGTGAACCAAAGGTTCGCCAAACTTAGAATTTGTTGACAAGGAAAAAAACAAAGGAAAAAATACTTATAAATTCTAGGGTTTTTGAAAGGAGGCCTTCTTCCATTTAGGCTTTCTCAGATCAAATATATTTGATGGAAGAAGGTGGGAATTTTGGGCAATTTTGACCTAGGCAAAATATGACAACATTTTGGCTACTATGGATGGGTGTTTGCATGCTAAACACAGGGATCCAATTGCCTTGTACAATCCATTGGGCACAAGGTCAAAAGAAACTACAGTAAAAGAACACAGAACTAAAAACTGCCTCCAGAAAACACAACAAAACAAGGTGAACCATCTCCTAATGAGAATGTTGCCTGTGCAAAAGTACTTAGAGGAAGGAAAACCTAAAAAAGAAACATACCTATTCTAAATATTTACAAAGATCCCAAGAACAGACTCAAAAGTATGACTTGAGATGAATCCCATTCACTGGGATTGGAAATGATTTCCTAGTCATCTTGGAGAGTTGAAATGCATTAGCTTGCTTGCAACTAGTGATGATATATGGCCCACTCCATAAGGCATAGAATTTGGAATGCCTCCTAACCTTAGCTCTATCTTCATCTCACTTTAGCACCAAGTCTCCCTCTTGGAAAACTCTATCAATCGATTTTCTATCAAAGGTCCTCTTGACCTGATCTTGGTGGGCTTTAAGGGTCTTCATAGCAACATCCCTTCTTTCTTCAAGCTCCATTAGCTCAGCACACCTGACTATCATGGCATCATTCTTCAGCAATTCTAGCTGCTATGCCAATTCAAGGGAAGGCAACTCAAGTGGCAATGGAAGCCTTGCTTCCTTTCCATACACTAGCATGAAGGGTGATTTGTCGATGGCTCTCTTAGGGGTGATTATGTTAGCTTAGAGAGCTATTTTCAACTTGGAATGCCAAGTTCTCTGATTGTCCTCCACTATCCTTTTGATAATCCTGATCAGGTTTTTATTTGTAGACTCAACCAAACCATTCCCTTGGGGATAGTAATTGGATCTAATGTTTTCAAGTAAATTCCATAGTTAAGTGCCCATTCACTAATTCTTGTGCCTACAAAGGATTTAGCATTATCATAAGTAATGGTGAATGGAACACCAAACCTGGTAACTAATCCCTCAAGGAAGTCTAAAATGGAGGCCTCTATGGCATCTTTCAATGTAACTACCTCTGTCCACCTTGAAAAATAATTAGTGGCTACTAAAATCCACTTATGGCCAGCACTATATGGTGGATTAATCATCCCAATGAAGTCCAAACCCCATTGGGAAAAGGGTTGATCAGTCTGAATTGGGTTTAGGGGGAGAGCAACCAACCTTTATTTTCCTGCAAATAATGCACATTATTTGCAGCTTCTTATCCATCTATGGGCATCTATAAAGTAATTGGGCCATTAATAACCATCCCTCATGATTTTGACAATGGTTTTCTTGGAGAATAATGGCCACCAGCAAGACCATTATGAAATTCTTCTAGTGCCCTAGAGGTCTGATCTTGTGCAATGCATCTGAGAAGAACACCATTGATGTCTTTCCTAAACAAGATACTGTCAACAAGAACATAAGGAAATGGACTGGAGTCTGAAGTACCTTCTTTTGTTTTGATCTAGTATGTTTGGACATCTACTGACTGAAGAAATGTGGCCATATCATGGCACTACTCAATTGGAGTGTTGGAACCAGCTGGTTGTCCCTACCCAAGAACACATACAATGTCATCTCTAGTTTCAAGGTCCACAACCATCTGCTTACACATGCCTTTGCTTCGTACCAGCTTGGTGATGTTGATTTTTACATCGTATTCCATTACTTTCATGATCCACCCAGCCCTCTTTTCATTGATATCTTTGCTCAAAAGAAACTCTTTGACACCATGATGATTCACCATCAATTATATTTTGTTGTTTGAAAGTATATACCAGAACTTTTTGAGCGCTTTCACCACAAAAAACACTTGTTTTTCAACAAAATCATACTTCAACTCATATTCTTTGAGAGGTTGGCTAAAGAAAGCAATTGGTTGCTCCAATTTCTCCTCATTCTATTGTGTCAAGACTGCTAATATGCTCTTTACCTCCAAAGGCGTAAAGGATAAAATCCTTTTCATAGTTTGGATTTATCAGTGTAGAAGCCTATGCAATGGCTTGCTTGATAGCTTCAAAACTGTCCCTGCCTTCTTTTGACCATGTGAAGGCAACATTCTTCTTAAGCATGGCAGTGATGGGTTTTTCTATTGAAGCAAAATTAGTTTTACCTAGAAAACTCTACAGCCTTTCTTGTGACTAGGAAGGGGAAGAGAAAGAATAGCACTAGTTCTTTCTAGATGATTGGCAAGCCCTTCTTTTGAGACTACATTTTTGAACAATATGCCTTTCGGGACAACAAACACACATTTCTTTGGATTCAATGACACCATATTCTCTGCATCTTTCAAAGATTTTTCTTAAGTGACCCAAATGGTCAGCTACATGCTTAGAATGTATAGTCAAATAATCAAGATATACTAAAATAATGTCATTGATCAGGACTTTGAAGGCCAAATCCATTACTCTTTGGAAGGTTGCTCCAGCATTGGTCAACCCAAATGGCATTTTCTGATAAGCTAGGGTACTCCATTTGGTGGTAAAGGTTGTCTTGTATTGGTTTGATTCTTTTACAAGAATCTAGTTATAGCCTGAGTAACCATCTAGGAGTGAAAATCTTTTATCTCCTGCCATTGTTTGTAAGATTTGTTTCATGGAAGGAAGTCGATAGTGGTCTTTAAGAGATGCCTTATTCAGGTCTCTAAAGTCCACACACGGTCTGATTTCCCCATTCTTTTTTCTAACTGGAACAACGTTAGCTACCCAAGAGGAATGCCTAATGGCATAAATGATTTTAGCCTCTGAGTTTGGATAGCTCTCTTCTCATTAATGGCTCTATTTTGGGGTTGAAAGGCCTTTGTTTTTGGTGAACAGGTTTTGCATTGGGGTCTAAATCAATGGTATGTTAGATTAAACCAGGGTCAAAGAATTTCAAATCCCTATAATACCAGGCAATCAAATCATCAAATTCATTACAAAGTTTAACAAAACCTTATCTTTCAACTTGATCACATACCTTGCAATGTTTTAGAAATCTGCCCTGTGCAATTTCTACCTCTTCATAGTCCTCTTTCTTAACTATCATGTTCATTTTCTCCTTGTTTGGTTGATCATCAACACCAAATATGTTTTCCAAAGTAATTAATCCTTTGGACAGTTTGTTGGTCTTCAGCTGGATCACCTAGTCACCATACTGCTCTTGCCCTTTGGACTGGTTATTGGTAGCAAACTCTACCTCATCTTGCAAGAAATTGACAATATGCTGGTCACTTTCAAATACCTGCCAACTAGATACATTATCGTGTACAACATACCTCACAACAAAATTTACATGTTGATATGAGTTTTGTTTGACATTCTAGGGAATGTTGAACTGAGCACCAACTATAGCCAATCTATCAGCATCTTTGTTTCTCTGCCTAGGCACTGCCTGGATATTGAAGGCATCAAAGTCTTCAATCAGGTCCCAGAACCTATGTTTATATGACTTGAGCAAGTCATTCCTTGAAGCGCTTAGTGATCTGATTTGATGAACAACCAACTCACTGTCACCAAATGTTTGTAAAAAATTTATTCCCCTCCTTCATGCCAGCTAAATACCCTGAATTAAGGCCTCATACGTAGCCACATTATTGGTACAACTGAACTATCATCTAAAAGTAGAGAAATAACTTTCCTTTTGGGGTGAAATTAATACAACCCCAACACTTGCTCCATTTTCTCTTCTGGAGCCATCAAAATATAACTGCCATACCCCACTTGGATCTGCTATTGGCTTCTCAAGATTAGGGATGATGACATCCTCTTTATGGATACAATAAGTACACAATCATGTTTCTTCTATATGGTCGGGAGTATCAAACTAAAAATAGTTTGCCCACTCATCAAGCAATATATTAGGGATTTCTTCTACTGGTGTTGTAGCCTCATGCATGTTGTTGTCATCCTCCTCTAGATCATGGATTATGCAATTCATGTTGATAGGGTTTGGGGAGTAAGGCTCTACATGATCATTAGCAATAGGTTTAGCCTTGATGGTCACCTTAGTGCCATATCTAGTTCTAAATATCATATGGGACCAGTCTGAAGATAGGTACCCACCTATTTTAGTAGTGAAATCCCTAGATAGGCATATGCCAAAGTATGCATGGAGTTCAATGACTGAGATGTCTTGTGAAATAGAGCAGCCAAGGCATGCATGCAGAGTGAGCTTTAAATCCTTAATAACACCTACTATCTTAACAGTAGTACCATCTAATTGCACTACCCCCTCATTCACAAGTTCATAATCAATGCCTAACTTATCAACTATATTTTTAGGCATAACAGAAGTACCTGCCCAAGAATCTATCATACAATTATGCAGCAATTTGTCACTAATGATTAGGGAAACATAGAATAGAGGGGGTTTACTATTTTTTCTTGTGCTTGTCTCCTCCTTTGGTTGACACAGGCTTGTTGGGATGACAACCTTTTCTTTTGTTGTCTCTATGGTAGGTTGATTAAAGCTTGTCAAAGCTTCCTGCAACAAATCCCTCGGAGTTGGGATCAATAGGGCATCCCACATAGTGACACTCAGGTTGGTCCTTTTCATTTGATCAACTATGCTGAAGGGGATTTGACTGACCTTCTAAGAAGTTTTAGAAACAGTAGAGTTGACCGTTGCTTGTTGGCTACCTTGGGAGTACATTGTTGGCCCTGATTTTACTCGCCTAGCAGAACAATCTGCTTGGTGGAAGGCATCTCAGCAACTCTTTCCTTCATTGCATTTGCTAGGGACACATTAGGTGTGGATGCATGAGAGGTGGAAGTGTGAGCAGCTGTAGGGATTGTTGCATCCTTAGTCACCCTCCTCCTAGCTCTTGTATTGTAAGCTATTGGGCATGTTCCCTGATTGTCACCATAGAAATTGTCCTATGTCCAATTCATCAAGGTGGAATTGTTTTACATTTGTTCTTGCTCTCCCATCATCTCTTGACTGGAACTAACTTGTTGCTATGAAGGGAATGACTGAACTGTCCATTTTGGCACAAATTCTAATCATGTGGCTGATTGCATGGATAACACCAATCGTTGTCCTGAGCCAAGTTATCTTGTATGGGCACCAAAGGTCTAGATGTGCGTGTAGCATTGGGATGGATAACATTCAGTGGTCTGATATAACTAGGCTAATTTTGCCTCTACACATTTCCTTGATATGGCTGTCTGTTCTATTGATATGTCTGATTAAAGGGCTGATATGGTTTATTGGACTATGCTTGTTGTATTTTCAGTGCCACTAACTCATTTCCAAATCTTTGCAGGAGGGTCTTAACCTCATGTAATTCATTTGGGGGTGTAATTAGAGAGGTTGTAGGAATTGGCACTGCAACATGCTAGATGATAGGAGCCTTTGGAAATAAGGGCATTGGTAGTCTCAGAGCAATTTTCCTAGCCTAGATTAGACATTTTTATGCCCTTATAGCTATGTCATATGCATTTGGTAACATAATCCCTCCCATGAACTGAATCATGACAGCAATGTTAGGATTCAAAGATTTCAAATAATATATAAATGCAGTATTCGGGGAGGGTTTCACCAATAATGGGATCCTGTCCCATGTTTTCTAAAACCTATAGTTGAAATCCATGATATATTCATTGGGGGCTCTTTTAATCGTAGCTAACTGTTCCATTAGAGACAAGTGGTCACTCCTATCCTCAAAATTTTGACATAGTCTTGTTCCCAAATCATCCTAATTATGGATGGAATTAGCTGGGAGACCTATATACCACTGAAGGGATTTCCCTTTAAAGGAAGAAGCTAGATGCCTCACAACCACATTGTCTATAGTGACATTATGGACAGAACAAACACTGGCAATATCCTGAATATGCTTAGTAGGAGTGGTAGAGTTTTCACCGGTGAAGAAAGGGATTGCTTTTAGAGTAGAGGTGGGGATATCATCATACTGGGCTAGGTCAAGAGGGCTTCCTCCATTGAAGACAGTAAAGGGAAGGTTCCTTTCCATGTTGTAGATATTTAAATTAATTCTAAGTATACGCAAGCTCCTTCTTGAATATTAAAACCTAACTGGAGGGGGCGTAGACTGGGCTCTTGATGGAGATGGAACTACATTCTTGTTTTCCCTCACAAAGGACCTAAATAGTCTAATTCTTATTCTTGAATTAGTAAAGGATAGATCTATGAATCAAAAATTACCTAAAGAAGAAGAAGCTTTGGTCTACACTCCAGGCATGAAATATTGAACCGATTTAGATACTAGATTAGTAGTTGCCAGGTGCTTGTTTAATACTTCCACAACAACAAATAAACCAAGAACAACACCAAAATTTCTTATTTTAGCTCTTACTCAGAGTAGAGAGTCCCACCGAGTGTGCCAGAAACTGTTATCACCTAAAATTGCACCCTTTTGTTGAAGCTTTGATAGTTCCAACAATTTCAAAGTAACATGGGATTGGTCTCAATGTGTGGGACCTTGTAGTTGAGACCAAACCTCCAGAGAAGGTTGGTTCCTCTTTTTGAGCATAAGGCTTAGAGAATTAAGCTAAATCTAATGCTACACTTACCAGGGGAAAATGGATAAAAGGAATGCAGAAAGGAAAATGGCGATGCACTAGATTTAGGATGTTTAGCTGGAACTGACATAACACGGTAGTGATTTCAAAGGCTAAATAAACTAACATAGACTCATCCAATCTTTAACATAGGCCAAAACAAAATGCTGTAACTTATAGAGGGACAATTTTATCCATAGGATAAAAGAGCAGCATTCAAACAGACACAGTGTAGAAAATAATGAGAGATACAGAATCAGTTGCTTGTATTAATCATAGAGGCTAAATAGCCATTACAAAAGAAAGAAAATTTGTTACAGAAAGGTAGACACAAAATAACCATATACATTCATAGGTGAACCAGATTCAGAGACATCAAAGGCTTAGCTTCAAGCACAACATATCAAATTTGATTGGTTCTTGCAAATGTGCTACAAGGTCTGTGACAAAAATATATCTAGCTAGCGTAACAGCCCAGAAGAACAGTTAACATTATTTACATCTTTTCTTCATGTATATATAGCATTTTAGATCTATGTGTAGAAATAAGTACTGAAATCTGGTCAATTGACCCTACAAAGGCCCATGCTGCATTGAATTTAACCTAGAAGAACTGTCAGAAGATCTGCAGAATGGGACAACAGCCATGCTTCTGACATACCTGCAAGGTTGCAGAAGAAGATTGCCCACACGTAGGGGTGTCAGGCACATTAAAAGGGGAAGGGCTAAAATCCTTTTGTGTACCAGTAAAGTACATTTTGTCCCTTCTTTCTACAATCATGTTGAAGGTTTTAACTGTTTCAATCACCTGATTTTAACCTTTCTACAACATTTGTACTTCAGGTATTAAATTCCTACTAAAATAGTGGCAAGATGTGTCCTTCAAGCTTTTACAACTCTTTAAAATATTTTAAATTTCTTTAAAATATTTTAAAGCATTACATTGCTTTCCATTTTATTTTGCCTTATCGGCAAAATCTTCATTTTATGAACCACTTTGCTTTTGGCTTTTCTTTTCTTTATTTCTGCTTTTTCCTTATCAGTAAAATCTTCCCTTTGAGAACTATTTATTCTTGGCATCCTTTGCTTCTCATTTTACCTTATCAGAAAACCTTCCATTTAGTGAACCTAGCCTAGATCCTACTTGTTTTTAGTTTTTTTACTTATTAGCAAACTTCCTCGTTCGTGAACTTGAATCTCCTTATTACTTCTCGCCTTATTGGTGAAATCCACCTTTCATGAACTATCCTTGCCTTTGGCTTTCTTTTGTCTTTGGTTCTCTTTATGGGCCAAAAACCTTATCAGCGAACCTTAGAAATCATGAACCTGCCAGTGAGTTCTTTCTTTTACTAATTCACTGATGGTGGCCCCTTTCCTTAGCCCTTTGTTTTACCTTTCACCTTGTCAGGGAATCTTCATGTCCATGAACCACTTTTGGCTAAGGACTTGTCTTTTGTCACTTTTTTCCTTAGTCATAGGTTCCTTTCTTTCTTTTCTTATTTTCGCCCTATTAGAGAACTTTCTCTTTTATGAACCAATTTCAGCTTGCCTTTCTTCCTTCCTTTGTTGGCAAAGTTGCCGATTGGTGAACCTGCCAATTGGCGAACCTGCCGATTGGTAAACTTGTCGATCGGTGAACCAAGAGGATCACAAACCTTTATTTTTTGTCGATAAATCACTCCTTTTATTCCTTAACTCTTTAGACTGAGACTTCTTCCCACCTGCTCCCTTTCTTTTTCTCCGTAGTCGACAAACCAACAAATCGGGGAATCAGTGAACCAAAGGTTCACCAAACTTAGAATTTGCCGACAAGGCAAAAAACAAAGTAAAAAATACTTAGAAATTATGGGGTTTTTAAAATGAGGCCTTCTTCCATTTAGGCTTTCTTAGATCTGATATAATTGATAGAAGAAGGTAGGATTTTTGGGCTATTTTGACCTAGGCAAAATATGACAACAAAGACAATAACACACCAAACATGCATATTTAATTCACTCTTTGAAGATTACAATGCCCTATCATATCCTTTGGGTGTAAGCTATAAAACTTACAATGATGATGCTCAAAAGTAGTCATTGGATGCAAAATCTATTTTTTTGTTCTTGTTTTCTTTCTATCTAATCTACAACTAAAACTTTCCATCTCATTGAAATGAATGATAAAATGCTATATATACTTCATTCAACATCATTGAACAACTTTGGAAGAAAGGAACTTGGCTTCCTACACATGAAAATGGTCACCCACACCTACTCGCATCATATTCACATGGATCACACCTAAAATCATGCTCATTTGGAGTGTTCTCCCATGCCTTTGTGTAGAAAATCCATCATTGATGGGTTTACAAGAGTATGGAACATATGGAGGCCATCCTCTATCTTATTGTGCTCCAAATAGGTCATTAATGATATCTTTGAAACTTGTAGGGGAGTGGTTGAGGTAGGTGGAAGCTCCTGAAGAAGTTACTAAATTCAACATGGAAGAGGATGTGAAGCCTTGTAAACTTTTGAAAGGAAATCATGTGGAAGTGCATGTAAGAGGTGGATGTAATGAAGTGGGAGAAGGGGACAACATCCTATAGTTCATTGGGTTCCTAGACACAAGATGAATTTAATAGTTTAGGTGAGTGAAAGAAATGCAAGAAAACTAGACAAGATGGGATGTGGGACTGCATAAGGGAGATCTAGTACCCTATCAAGTTCCTGTAAGGAGAAAAGTAAGTGTTCATGAGACATAAAATGATGTAGGTATATTATGTGAGATAGGAGGTAATAGGTGGATCTGAGGTGGTGGAACGAGATCTAGTACAATGGTGAACTATCACAAAGAGGATGCAAAAGGAAATGAGGAAAAGTGGAAGAAGGAGGTAGAATCATATTTGTGGGGAAATGGTATGGAATCGGATGTGGGAAGTAAGGGGGGAACTGAAGGTGAATGTAGGGTCAAAGAGATGGAGTCTAAAACCATGGCATGGATCTGCAAATAGATGTGAAGATCAAAGTGGAAGCTTAAAGACATGTGAGGGTTTGTAGGAAGTCCATGTGGAAATGCATGAAGGAATAGGATGTGGGGCGACGAGCATGTCTTGCATCATAATAGGATTCTACAAAGATGATAATGCAAGGAAATGGGGAAATAAATGGAAATAGAAGCCACAAAGAACACAAGAGGAATAGTATGTGGATACAACAAACACATGCAACATATGGCTAGATTTTTACATCTTGTAGGAGGGAAGAAACCCACAAAACACATAAATGCTAGGAAATGAAAAGGAAACACAAAACACTTAAGATTTTTTGGACCTTTTGGTAATTTTAAGGCATGGCAAGGGACCATTTCAACACAAAATTCAACCAAGGGAAACCCATTTAAAATATCTTATATTGAATATCATTGATGGGTAAGAAATCTTCCAAGGCAACAATGAGGCACACATACTTAATATTTTGGAAAATTTAGGGCAGGTTCCAACAACACCAACAAGGGTGAGTGGGTAGGTAAAAATCAATGTGAATCCAAACCCTAATATGAATAAATCAATAAAAGGCATGTAAGGAAGAATCCCAATGCTAATTAGATCTAAGATGAAGAATAAATAATTAGAAAAAAGTAGTTATGAAAATGGAACCCTAAAGGTGAATCCTTGAGGATGGTAGGTTGGAGAACATTAAGAGCTATCACTAAGCCACAAAGCCTAAATAAAGATATAGCTATGGAGCACAAATGTGAAAGAGAAAATAAACCATAATAAAATTTTAAAATAAGATGTAGCAATAAAAAAATTATAGATTTTAAAAATACCTAATGATGGAGAAACCCTAGGGGGAAAGCTAGGTCGTGTAAGAGTAAATTTGTTTGTCAGAAATGTAAGCCTAAGGAAACAAAAGGGTTCCTTTACTAAAATTAGGTTTTATGAATACAATAGTCAACTATCCTAATTAGAAGATGGGATAGGTCATGTAATAAAACTTTAGAATCTAAAAGTAATATAAATAAATACACTTCGTTGATTTTGGTGGCCAATAGATAGATATTTGTTGTTTTTATCATAACTTATAATTACTTCTTATATGCATTATAAGCATAACAATGAGATTTGAACTTCTTTGTTTCCAAAGTTTGGAGGATTGATCCCACACATCATGGAATTAATCTCGAGTGTTGTAGATTTTACCTTCCACATGGATCTGAGCTATTACATGCAAATTTTAACTAGCTAATTGTGGACATCTTCAACTTGTTTTTCCTTGATCATTGATGTTTTAGGATGTGCAAGGATTGCTGATATTTAAAAATATCTTGAGGAGACCTTTGAATTGCAAGGGCTTAGTTCTCCTAGGTCAACCCCTTGATTGGACCAACTTTATGATCATGGAAATGATCAAAGACATCACTCTTTAGTCATGCAAATGTTTTAGAATGATTTGATGTAGAATTAGGTTACTTTTAGTGCTCCAAAGGAAAAATGTTTCTAGAATGATTCTTCTCTTTATGCATAATATTTTTGGATAAGAATTTAATGTGAATTATTGCACATTGGACACCTTTAAATACAAAGACATAACAATTAATTGCACAAATATGTACCAAGTCAGCTCATAATGGCTAGTGTAGTGAACGGTAGTTGGTAAATTTTAAATTTTGGAATTTCAAGGGTCAATTGCACATTGTGAGAGGTCACTTTGACACACCACGAGATTTACCCAGGATAAGAAAGTGTTAATATCAACATGAGGAAGGAATGTATGAGAATAGGTGCAAGGATAAGTACAATAAATGGCTAATATATAAGAATATATGCATCTATACAAATAAAATAGAATCAAATATGCAAAAAATATATATCAATATAGATGAGTAAAAAATTAGAAAATGGATTCAATTTTACATAAAAATGTGCCATCTATAAATATATAATTATAGTTGTATGCAAAAAATTAGATCAAAGGACAATGGAAGATTAATGAAAAATACCCAATACCTTCACCTTCAAACCAAGTCCTTGCACTTCGATAGAATGGAGTAGATGCACCCTAATCTACTTGCTATGTTCTCTATGATATGATGGATGGAATGAAATGTTGATTGCTCATGATTTCTTTAGCATAGCGATAGTATGAGGATGATGAGCATGGAGATCTAGCGTCATTTCGGCAACATGATGTATGAAGATGGATCCCCCGAATGGCTTGGGTGAGGCTTGATTTATAGGAGATGAAGGATAGGAATGGATGGCTAGGATTAAGTGAGACATAGATCAAGGATGAATGGTTGAGATTAAAAGATATGGAAGGCTAGGATTTAAAGTTTATTTAATTTTGGATCACTTCATTTAATGAAGGTGGTAAGTGGTTGAGGATAGGCTAGTGTGACAAATTGGTTGATAGTGTGACTAAGATAGTGTGATAAATAATTTTAATTTTTTATTTAAATTATGAAGTGAGGGCTAATTTAAATAAATATTTTATTTATTTAAATTAGAGGATGGAGAAATAAGTGGGATTAATTAAATAAATATAATTTATTTAATTAATTGGCTAATGGGAGGATAAATCAGATTAAAACATGATTAAAAGGGATTAGTTAAATAAATATGATTTATTTAACTAATTAGGTTATGAAAGGGTTATGTAAGCGTTTTAGGACAAAATGTCTCATAAGATGTCTCAAGAGGTTTTGACAAGGTGATGTCACAAGACATGTGTCAATTTTAGGTGTTTATATTTCACCCCTCTTTGAGATGATGTTGCGACTAAGAGAAGTAACATAATTTCAAAGAAGATAATGTATGGATGAAATGAAAAAGGATGCCCCAGCCACTTGAAGGAGTAACAAGGAGGAATGGATGTAAGGATGGGATGATGATGCCCCCTCAAGAGGATAGGTGGGTTAGAAGAACATGAGTAGGCTCTCTAATTGAAAGGGATTGGTCAAGGGATGGAGGATGCAAGAAAAAGGATGATGTTTTATTGATTGGATTGGTTAATTTGTATTGATGATGTTTGATTGATTGGATTTGTTGATTTGGTTTACAACAAGGATAGGATCAAAACCATGGATGTGATTGGATAATTTGGCTAGATTTTTTAGCTAGATTGGTATGGGTTAAAGATGACTTGCATTTGGGTTTATTGCTTGGGATTTTTGAATATTTGATTTTGTATACACCTAAAAATGGCTAGAGATAAATTAAATAAATATTTTATATTTATTTTATTCCTATTCCTCTATCAATAAATAAATATAGTAATTTATTTAATTGATTCATATTTATCCTATTCTTCCAATAATTAAATAAAATTTAATTTATTTAATTAAATATCTGAATTCTTCTAAAGTCATCTCTAATTAAATAATCCTAATTATTTAATTATTCTTCTAAGCCAAAGTCATATTCCTAAAGTCCACATCATTCGTCCACATCACCCTACACATCATTTGACACCTCACCTCCATGTTGCACCATAAATTAAATATTAATAATATTTAATTAATTATTTATCCTCAATACATGTCCTATTTCCTCTCAACCATCCCTACTTTGTAGAAGTTGGTCTCTCCACATCATCATGGTCAAAGTTGACTATAAGACACTTGTCTCATGAATCCTATATTCCCTCCAACATCCCAACAAACATAGACTCCCTCTTACATCTTTATCTCATGTTCTTCAATCTTTCTCTCATGATCTTTGTGAGCATCTCGCTATGTGGCTCCTTGTCCCACATATCCCTCCATTTTGTCAATGTAGTGGGAACATCCTCCTTCTATATCTCCCCTCATCTAACCAAATCTTGGCCTTACATGTCACAAGACCAATTCCTCAACCACGGATCTTTTTCCACTTGGATCTAAGCCATCCTATGCCTATAAAAGGAGGCTTCTCACCCTCATTTTGCATCACAAGAGCAATCATACTTACATGCTGCAAAAATCATATCAAGTATCCAAGTGTATCTTTGGCCCCCATTTGCATATCATTATCCTTAATCAATATCCATTGTTGCATTACCATTTAGCTTCATAGTATCTTAGATTTCATAGCATTATCCTCATCTCATCATTATCAATAGCATTGCATTAGCTTCATCAAGATCATTATCATAGTCTTGCATTGTAGAATTATTCACATTGCATAAAATCCACCACAAGTCCATTCATCTTAGAGTCATCTTGAAACAAAGAAGTGCAATTTTGAGAGAATAATCATAAACAAAAAAATCAAGATCTCAAGAAGATAGGACACAATGGGACACGAAGGAGAAATTGCAGTTTGAAGGTGTAAATCATGTTTATTTCAAATTCTATATTTTTCTTAGTTTCATTGGTGATTTTCGTTTAAGTAGAAACTTAGAGTATTGTGGTAGCTTATTAGGTTTTTACAATTGTTTCCAAATAATCAATCACATTTTGGAACCCACTGTGGGGACTTGCCTCGAATTTAACATCAAAATTTGAGTTTTTGTGTGTTCACAGTCATAACAGAGAGTTCCTGTGCATTTGTGTTCCAGTCTTATGCATTTCTACAAGAAAATAATTCCTATAGGACAAAAATTGTCATCTTGTGCATATGACCATTGTTTCTACGCATATGACCCGTCTTCCTGTGCATATGATTTTCCTGTGCATTTGAGCTTTGTTACTGCGCATTTGATCTCTATTCCTGCACATTTACATCTGACATTTTGAGTTCATATTTTTGGATTAACTTGCTTACTAATTTGTGGTGCAATTGTTGTCAAATGTCGAAGACTATATGTTAAGATTACTGACAATTGTTTGCAGGTTTATTGACTTTTTAAAGTCATCATTGTTGCATTTACTCTTACATTGATAATTTAGCAGCATCTAGTTTAAGTAGGGGGAAGTAATTTTACATATCCATTTTTGCATACAATCAAAACATAGTTTAAGTAGGGGGAAGTAATTTTACATATCTATTTTTGCATACAATCAAAAAATAGTTTAAATTAGGGGCTTAATTTGACTATCTTTTCTTTTCTTTTATCATACAAATATTGCATCTTGTGTTGATAGATTAGTCACACTTAACTTAATCTAGACGGTTAAATAAACAAGTGTCTTTCATGTTTGTGAGGTGATAGGTGTATGCTCTCCCCTTGTGAAAAACATGGGTGATAAAAAACTAGAACCATCTCTTTTTATTTTCTATTTATCCCCAACAAAATCACTAAAAAGTATCCTTTATTCACTTTGTGGATTATGGATATGCTCTTTTGGTCTTGTTTTTAGAAGGGCATGCCTTTTGGATTGTGTTTCATCTAAGAGGGAATGACCCTAAGTGGATTTTTCATTTGGACCGCTATATAAATTGGTCAAGGCAAAAGCCAAGTCCTAACCAACGTTAGCCTTTGCCATATGGTGCCAATTTGAAAAGAGATGTACCAACACTTTTTGTGAAGAAATTTGCATTTGTGTAAGGTATATTAAACTCTTAGTAAAGTTGGTTAAAGCTTTTAGTAGCTTACTAGATGCTTCTAAGGTGTTGGTCCCCCAAATCGCAACTAGAAACCTTATAGTTAGAGACCACCCGACCTACCTCCAAACATTGTGGTAATTTTTAGTGAAAGGGTACTTTTCCCCCAAGATTACTCACCATAAGTCTCCCTTGAGATGAGATAGAAATCCCCAACTTAGCATAAGCTACTTGTAGCTTTTCCAGGAAAGGGTGATTGAGTCATCCTTCCAGTCCTGGAGGTCCCTATCTATCCTCTCTCAAAAAGACGAAAAAGTGTACACATCCATATTAGGTGTGATGACACTTGAGTCACAGAGATTCCAAGTGTGGGCTAATATATCACAACAAATCTATGTCCTTAGGAATAGAAAGTGCTTGATTTGTTTTCAAATTTTGTTATACCCATGAAAACTTGGGCTTTTTATGAGCCTTGAACATACACTAATTGTTACAAATAGCCATTGTGTTGTACTGTCTATTGTGTTTTCTTGTCTAAAATAGAGAAAAATCATCCCAAAATAATAGGTTACCTAGAAAAATGAGCCAAAAACAAACAAAATTGATCAAACATAGTCATTCACATAGAACTACACATATACACTCTATTCCTACACATACAATTACTGTTCTTGCGCATATGCTATTTATGTGCATTTATACTCTATTCGTACACTTTTGATCTTTATTTTTGTGCATTTGAATCTTTGCATATACACTTTGTTCGTGTGCATATAAACAATATTTCTGAGCATTTGAACCTGTGCATCCGTAATAGAGAGCACTTTCATAGGTCTTGAGCAAACAAGCATAACACATTCGGATACCCTTTTCCTTGTAGAATTTATTTCAGAAGTTATTTAAACCATACAGATGCATCTTACATCCATTTTAAAACATTCCACTTACCACTCGTACTTATCCTTCCAAAATAAACAAAACAAGGTTTTCACAAAGTGCCTTTGAGATCTTATCATCCAACAACAATTTAGTTAGTCTCCCCTATCTGGATTTATCATCCTTTATTAGGAGCTAAACTATAAATCTTGAAAAAGTTAGTCTCCATCATAGTGATATCCATCATCCCTATTTGACTTACTTTGGATCACACTTTGATAGCTATTTATCATAGCTCAAGATCACTGTTTAAAACAAGATAAAAAACAACACTTTAGAAAATATTGCCATCAACACATTCAATCTAATCTTATCATCTTTCACCCAAACTACACCTCATCAAAGACATCACTTATATCTACACATCTTACATCCAACATCATTCATATAAATTTTGTATGGTTGAGACTAGGTCTGAAAAGAAAAGACGAGAAGAAATGAGTTCCTTCAATGGTAGCCAAGGTCATTCTAGTGATGACGACTTGAAGAAGAAATCCCCCATGAAGAAATTGTTAGTGTTCTAAAAGACCCAAAGTTTCAAAAACTAATGGACAAAGTCATAGCAATGGATCCACACAAATATTTCCTTATGCTTGCACAACAAGGAGCAAAGTTACCTCCCAGTTTTGACATTACCAAATTAAGAGAAACAATTCAAACAAAGGAAATTGAAGCCCCTAAGAACAAGGAAGTTAAGGATGTGGAAAATCCATTAGATGCACTTACTCAACAAATCCAAGCTTTGCAACAACAATTTATGGATTTACAAACTGGATCCTCAACAAAATGATATTCACTAGAGGACATATCTCCCTATCCGTTTGATAAAAGCTTGGTTATGATACCTTTCCCTTCTAATTTTGAAGTACCCAAATTTGACAAATATAGGGGAAAAGGTGATCTGCATGATCCTATTAGGGAATTTAGTGTTGCATGTTTAGAAGTTTCTCACAATGATGCATATCTATCGCAACTCTTTCCATGTAGTGTAGGAGGTCAAGCCATGGAATGGTTCTCATGTCTACCTCCTAGAATTTGAACATTTAATGAACTAGTAGAAAAATTTGTAGCTCACTTCTCCTATAACATTGAACATGATATATCAATGTTAGATATTTACGACAATAAACACAAGAGTGGAGAATCTTTTGCTACTTTCTTGTAAAGATGGAGACAACTTGCAAGAAAATATCCATACTACATCCCCAAAAAATAAATGAAAGAAATGTTTGTCCACAATTTAAACACTGACTTAAGCTATCAACTTCAAATCCAATGTCCCACTTCTTTTAGTAAGGTTATTGAGATGGGATTACTCATAGAAAAAGCATTGATAGCCAAAGGACAAATTAAGATCTATAAGGATGTTACTAATTCAACAACAACATGGACAAATCTAGGTTTTCAACCAAGAATAAGAACATTGTGAATTATGGGGTTGGATATGCAAAACATGTTAAATCAACGCAACCCATCTTAAATTTATCAAGTCCACAAAACAAGGCTTCTTCAATCAAACCAGCCAATAATGAACCTAGACCAACAAACTTCAATCCTCCTCACAGAAGATTTACACCATTGGGAGTATCCATTGAATCTTCCTTAAGGAAGGTCATTGCAAATAATCTCATAACACTTCCTATAGCAAGAGAATATGAACCCAAATTTAAACCTTCATGGTGGAAAGATTCTGATTATTGTGAGTTTCATAGAAAAAAAGGTCACAAAACAAATGATTGTCAAAGGTTGAAAAATGCAATTCAAGACTTAATAGACAGAGGAGATATATCAATTGATGGTCACACATCCAATGAAGAAAATGTGGCATTTAAGAATCCACTTCCTAACTATGAGAAGGGAAGTTCCTCAAACATAAACAATAACGGTGGTAATAATGCTAATTACATGAAAGTATCTTATGAGTACACCGTTAATCATATATATGAATGTGATTCACATGTCAATGTGATTACCATTAATAATAAGCCTGATTGTAATGTTACTACCTGTTAAGGAAAGATTACTCTTCAAGGAGCTCCACCCAAACCATCTTCCATATCAAACCAATACAATGTCTTAGATAAACTCAAAAAGACACCCACACACATATCCATATTAGAGATTTTGCATCTTTCACCATCTCACAAAGCTATCCTAGAAAAGGCTCTACTAGAAAAGACCGTACCCACATATCTAGATCAAGAGCAGTTTCAAGCCATGGTAGGACATCTCACAACACCTCATTTCCTATCTTTCACCAAAACCGATGATATGGCCATTCACCAACCTCATAATGCATCTCTCCACATTGAAGTAATCATTCACAAGCATAGAATCAAATGAGTCCTTATAGATGGAGGAGCTGGTTTAAATATATGTACCTTAAAATTAATCCTTGCATTGGGGTTTTCTGAAAATGTAGTTGATTCAAAGAAGAAAATCACTCTCAAAGGATATGATGAAGAGGAAAGAGTTTCTAAAAGAACTGTTGTCTTACCCATAAGAATTGGACCAATTGAAAAATATGTGGTTTTCAAGTCCTTGACATGGATTTAGCCTATAATATTCTCCTTAGACACCCTTGGATTCATGCAATGAAAGTCGTACCATCTACCTATCATCAATGTATAAAATTCCCATACAATGGTCAAGAGATTACAATCCAAGGTGATCTCGATCCCTTTCAATATTGCAATACCATCAAACCTAAGCCTGAAGTCATTATATCCACTAACTGTGTAGCCTCATCGTCTACATCTCATGTTGATATAAGTTCATTGGCCTCTACATCCAAATCATTTGAAATGAAGGTCAAGCTCAAGGACAAAGGTGTTGGAGAGTATTCCATTGAACAATCCTTTTGTATTTCACAATTACCCCTTTCTCCCAAATCCCATGGTAAACCATCCATATCCAAACAATGGTCATTAAAGCACCTTGAAGGTCCTTTTATCAAATGGGGCAATCTATTAGAAGAAAGTGAAGATAAATACATCCTCCAATGGCTATACAAGGAAGAAGAAAGTGAACTTAATCCAGAAGAACAAAAACCACAATTAGCAACTGAACAATATGGCATGGGTTTCACTATTATGCAGAGAATGGGATATGATGGTCACAGTCCCATAGGTTTAAGAAAGGAAGGAATTATTGAACCCATACATCCTCTTCATTGTCTACCCAAGACACTAAAGGGCTAGGGTATAAAGGAAAGGTCATAGAAAAGGCTACTACAAATCTAGTGGAGCAAATTCATAAATTGCAAGAGGGAAGTGAAACAGATTCTAATAAATGGGAATGGGAAAGTCTTTCTGAGTTATCTTGTGAAGATAAGCATATTGATGTAGTTCAATCACATAGCTCCACCAATACATACCATGAGGGACAAAATTTGAGGTCTAGACCACTAGACTTAGATTTGCATAATGTCGAGAGTGAGTCCCATGAGAAAGGTCAGATATCTCATGTGATGGATAATCCTAAGGAGAGTACTATTTTGGACCTTGTAGATACCACCATAAACCTAGAGAACTCTTCAGTCCTAACCATTATTACCCTTGAGTCAGACCAATTAGATGATCCTCTTCCACTAGTATATCTTGAACTTATAGATTGGGAACAACAAGAGGCCCCTGAACTTGATACCTTTCACAACGATGATGTTATTATCGACTATCTAGAACTTAGGGATCATCTACCTTCAAGAGATCATAAAGTTGGCTTCACTATAGAACTTAATAATGTGGCTTATTTTGGAGAGAGTGCCAAGCCTTTCAATTGCAAAAATATAAAAATAAAAAATGGATCTAATGGTGAAAACTGCTCTGTAGCAATATTAGATCATGAAAAAATAAAATAAAAGGATGCATTTGATGGTACAAACCTCTCTGATGTGCCAAAGGATGAAAGGCTTGACACTCTCTCCAATCCTACACATCAAGAGAGGTCTTCAGTTTTAATAGAACCAGCAGAACCAATGAATATTGGTATAGAGGACAGCCCGAAGATAATTAATCTAGCAGAATCTTTATTAGAGCAAGAAAAGAAAGAATTCATAAAATTCTTTAAAGAAAGATTAATTTTGCTTGGTCCTGTTGAGAATGTGTGTCTCAAACTCATTGTAAAACCCTAGCTCCATTGCCTTTAACCTAAGTGTTGCATTTGGCCTTTTATCGTAGTACCGCAAGGTGCAGCCAAGAGAGGTGTTAGCTGGCGGCGTTTACCGCCATCCGACAGGACTTCAGAAACTGACCTGCAGTAGTGCGGTGTTACCACTACCCCGCACCTATTCAGAAAGAGACTTGCAGCAGTACGATAGAAATCCTAACCCACAACCCCGTAGTTGTTTGTTGATGGTGTCGGCGGTCGAGCAAGAGTTACCCTGCCCTCCCGCGATAGTGATTGGAGTGGTTGGTAGGTGTGCGGGTTATACCACCACCCCGCGACAGTCTGTAAGATTGCCTGTGGCAATGCGGTATACCTCGTGACCCCGTGATGGTTAGTAAACAAGCCTGCGGTGTTGTAATGTGTCCTGCCATCCCGTGAAGGTCAGTCTAAGGTATTTGCGGTATAGCAGTAATGACTGGAAACAACGGATAAAGATAGTTTGGTTTGTAACAGTTTTATCTGGTGTGGAAGTTGAAGCGATGGGCTTCCTAAAACATTTGTGAAGTCTATATTAATACAACAGTGCATTGTAACCTAAAGATGAGGTGTGACTGGAGGTAAGGAAATGCTACTAGATTTTCTCCAGAGATGGAACAAGATGTAAATCTCTAGTAAAGTCTATAAGCCTGATATTGTATTGTAACTTGTATGCTTGTTGTTGAATAATACAATGGCTCTATGTTTTGGAGTGTGGGTTTTTTTACCTGAAAGGGTTTTCCCCACATAAGTCTTTGTGTTCTTGTCTTATGCTCTATCTTTCATGTTTAGTGATTCTATTTATTAAATCTGTTTAATGTATGTTGTTGAAATTGGTTTAAATTGCAATCACTTTCCTCTAAGGGTTAATGTGGGAAATGAACTATGTTTGATTCCACTTAATGGCATAGTAGTATGTGTTTTGAGGCAATCAGAGAGAATGATTGTTACTACAAACACTTACTGATCTCAGATGCTCATTCTGGGATGAACCATATTTTCCCTTCAATTGGTATCAGAGCCATGGTTTCTGGTTCTGGGTATTCCTTCTATGAGGATTTCTTAGTCTGGAAAGCTTGAGCAAATCTGAAGGAATCAGCTAAAGATTGATCCTTTGTTGAGTGAAAGTTGTTTTCTCTTTTTGTGTTAGTTTCAAGAGACAACACACAGCTTGAAGGATGGTGAAGACAGAGAAAATGGAGTTGGTCACTTTGAAATGATGTTGATCTAGAGCTCTTGATAGGTAGTGGAACAATTCTGATGCATGGGGTGGGATTTTTTGCTTTGTGGTTGTGTTGCAGCAAAGCTTTCATATTGGGTGTTTGTGTGACAGGCTCCCTAGTGATATGGAGAAGCTTGTGTTTTTTTTTAGCTATGGAGTAATGTGCTTATGCTGGGTGTTTATTCTTGGTATTAGAAGGCACTATTTTTGTTACCCTAATTGTATATAGGCTATGGAGTTGATCATTGGATGATCTGGAAGCTTCTGTAATAGCCTGTCTCTCTTGGATGCATGTGCATGTTGGTGGTTGTGGAGTTGGCCTGAAATGGGCCTGGAGTTCCTAAACTGCTCTTTCCTTTCAAGGATGCTTTGTACTTGCATGGCTCAGATTCACATTTCTTGGATCTGAGGGTTTTATAGATTTTCATAAAAAATCTATGGTTAATGCTCATCTATGATAATCCATTATTCTAGTTTAACTGCTATGGTGTTTTTTGTTTCATACTTTTAAGTCTTCCATATGTGAGTGGGTGTGGATGTACATGGGTGTTTTTAAGACACAGTGGTTTTGTAGGTATTACACAGTCAAGAAAAAAAACTTGTGGTTTTGTGGAGCTGCAGCTAAGCTATTTTCTAGACCTTGGTTTTTGGGGTATTGCTGGATGAGATAGTTGTAGTTTTGCATGCATGCTCCATGCATGGTGTGAGGAGGTGAGATGATTTCTCTCCATGGGAGTGTTGGTACATGATCTGTCACTCAGCATCTTTGTGGTGATGCTTGGTGGATTCCTACACTATGGTGCTTGGGTTGTCGACCTGATTGGCGAATCAGATCTGAGCATGATCTGGTGCTTGAGTCTTGTTGTTTACATGGTAATTCTCTTTTAAATCTTAGTTTGCTAATTATCAGTGCAATCATGGGTTTGCATGTTTCAGTGTATTGGATCTACAAGTTATGCAGTTTTGTAGGTGTGTACAGCCTATTGATTGTAGTGGGATAACTCAGAAGTGGACTGTCTATATCCATAAGATTGATTTTGTGTTTATGCAGACTTGTTAGCTAGCCTTGTCTATGGTCATTTGTGCATTGGTGTGGTTGCTTTGGGATGAGAGAATGGATGGTGTAGAGTACCTGGTTAGTTGGTTAAGGGGACCAGTAGCATGTGTATCATGATGTCATGAATAGCTTGGATGCACAGTTTTGTGTAAGCTTTTGACAATGATGGTGTATTTCCTTGGTTTTGGAGATCTTGGTGCCACTTGGTATTACTGTCAGATGGACATGTTCATGTGTGGACTTGGCAGATTTCTAGATTAGGAGATGTTTGGTAATGATGCTTAGAGAGCTCGGTTGTCATAGTTCACTTGGTGATGGATGATCTTCTTTAGTGTTGCATATTTTACTAGGAGGAGCTCTTAGATCCTATTGTCGCAGAAGGGTTCTTTTGCATTTGCATGGACACTATTTGGAGATGGGTCATCTTCATGATATTGAAGATGTGTAACATCTTGGAGCCATGGAGGACTCATGGAGTCTTTGGTTGAGGTGTCAATGGTGCTTGACAGGTGATGTTGGTTTAGAGTTTGTTTGTTTTATGTCATGGTATACTCTTGTTTATGCATTAGAGTTTCAGCATGATACATTGCTCTTGAGACCATGCTATGTTCACTTGGAGCATGGAATCTCCTAAGGGGGATGGTAAGATCATGATGTCAAGACAAGTCCCTGATTCAAATGATTGGAGCTTAGATAGTGGTCTAGTGATTCTCTATGTTTTGGGTGCATTGGTCATATGCTTGAGAACTTCATGATGGTGCAGTCATGCATTTGGAGTTTAGCATGAGATGATTGTTTGCAGGTGCTCATGGATACATGGAGAATGAGGTGAGGCTGTATTTCTCTTAAGATGAGAGAAGTGTTGTTGAGATGGTTACTCTTGATGATATTTTAATAGAAATTTCAAAGAGCCTACACCTTGGTTAGACACGAGTTCAACAGAGACCTACGAGGAGGTTGTTTTTTCATGATGGCTTGCATATCTTGGAGGAGCATTCTCATTCCCCACTCTTGGTCTGTTTGGTAGTTTATTATTTGAGAGGTATTTTCCCATTATATCTTTCAGATGTGTTATGTTTTGTGCTTTGGTTCTCATGGGATTGAGTTGATTCATGGTGATTGATTATGGAGACTCATTTGAGGATGGTTTAGCATGAGTCTATATGCTTTATCTTTCATAGATATGGATCTTGAGCTATGTAGTTAGTTCAAGAGGATTCATTTGAGGGATGTTTGGAATGGTTATCTCCTTGTGCATTTGAGTTTGAGATATCATTCATTGATGAGGACTGTTAGGAGATGGTTTATGGGCTGATTTCCTGAGGTGGGAAATGGAGTAGCTTGATCTTCTTTGAGAAGCTTACATCCATGTAGTTACATAATATATATGTTGTGTTTGATCTCTTGAGATTAAACGATTTTGGGTGTTGTTATGTTGTTCTCTTTGGGGTTTTATGGAGGAGATCATACTTGACATAGTTGGCACTTAGAGGTGTATGTAGGAGGATTTCTATAGGTATATGATGTGTAGAGTTTCTCTGTTTGTCTTAGTTATCTTCCTGGATAGTTGGTTTCACATTATAGTGGTTTGAGGTTTGGTTGGAGCTATTTTGATCACTAGCTTGTGGTCATGTGTTTTCACTTATGTTCTTGGGTGATGACATGGAGGTTCCTTTATCTCTTTCCTTTGCTGAGTGTGGAGAACTTAGGAGAGCTATGGAGACTTGTGGTGAGAGTTGTTCTTACAGGTTATTGATTTACAGGTTTTGCATATCATTGTGGATGGTTCCTTGGTACTACATGTTGTTGTTTACACTTTCTATATGACACTATTGGTAGACTTGGTATGCCTTGATCTTTTTTAGATTTGCATTACCCATGCAGTAGGAGCTCTTGGATGTGTATGTTATTCTTTGATAGGTTTGTAGATGGAGTTTACGATTGCAGTTTATGGGTGTATATATATTTATGGCATGGGTGTAAATCTCCAGTAAAGGCTATGGCCTGATATTGTATTGTAACTTGTACGCTTATTACTGAATAATACAATGGCTCTATGTTTTGGAGTGGGGTTTTTTACCCCAAAGGGTTTTCCCCACACAAGTCTTTGTGTTCTTGTCTTTTTCTCTGTCTTTCATGTTTAGTGATTCTATTTATTGAATTTGTTTAATGTATGTTTTTGAAACTGGTTTAAATTGCAATCACTTTCCTCTAAGGGTTAATGTGGGAAATGAACTATGTCTGATTCTGCTTTATGGCATAGTAGTATGTGTTTTGAGGCAATCAGAGAGAATAATTGTTACTGCAGACACTTACTGATCTCAGATGCTCATTCTGGGATGAACCGTATTTTCCCTTTAGGTTTTATGCAGATATGCTAGACCTTGATCCAGATCTCATCATGCATCATTTATCAGTAGCTCCAAGAGTTAAACCAGTGAAACAAAAGTTAAGAAAAATGCATCCACATATAGCACTTTTAGTCAAAGAAGAGTTGAATAAGTTGTTGGATGTAGGTTTCATTAGATCAATTGATTATCCTGAATGGATCTCAAACATTGTTCCTGTTTCTAAACTAGACAAGAGAATCAAACTTTACATAGATTTTAGAGATTTGAATAAAGCATGCCCCAAGGATGATTTTCCTTTACCCAATATAGACATCATTGTAGATTTGACAGCAAGACATACTATGTTATCTCTAATGGATGGGTTTTCTAGTTATAATCAGATCAAAATTGCACCAGAAGACCAGCACAAAACTACCTTTACATGTCTGTGGGGTACATATTGCTGGAATGTCATGCTGTTTGGGCTAAAAAATGTAGGAGCTATTTACCGAGAGCAATGATCACCATTTTCCATGATATGATGCACATTATTATGGAAGATTATGTGGATGACATTCTAGGAACATCAATCACATGGGAAGAATATCTATATGCATTAGACAAGATTTTTCAGAGACTGGAGCAATTCAATATTCATTTGAATCCAAAGAAGTGTGTGTTTGGGGTCACATCTGGCAAGCTTTTAGGATACATAGTGCAGTTAGCAAATGGAATTGAGGTGGATCCTACAAAGGTGAAAGCTATAATGGAAATGCTACCTCCTAAAAGTATCAGTCAATTGAGATCATTACAAGGAAAGTTGCAATCTATCCACCCATTTATCTCACAGTTAGTTAACAAAGGTCATCCCTTCACTCATCTACTTCATAAGAATGTTCCTTTTAGATGGGATGAGATGTGTGAACATGCTTTCCAACTCTTGAAAGAATATTTGATGAATCCACCCATATTGATGCCACCAATCCAAGATAAACCATTGTTGCTTTATATTTTGGCTACAACCTCTCTAGGAGTTCTACTGGCACAAAATGGCCAATTTCTGTTGGTGACTCAGATGGGCCACAAATTTATTCATTTTTATCAATCCATCCCCAGTAGAGTCACCAATTTCTGTTGGTTTTTTCCCAGACTGGATGCTTACTCCCAGATTTCCCTACAAGGTAGCCATCAATGATCAACAGGATCTCTGGGCCAAGGGCCAACAGTGTAGGAGATAGACTCTATATTTTATCTCCTCTTCTTCTTTAGGCTCTGTAAAACCTAGGGGGGTATTCCCTACTCAACATCCATAAGAATATGCATATAAAGGCTGGGATGCTGACAGAAGGCAGATAAGTCCTCTTGTAAGTAGACAAACTGTAAGATAAGAGCAAAGGGGCTAGCTTTGGGCCTATTTGCAGTTGTAGACAGAGGACTTGAATCCTAAAACTAATTCTACTATCCTAATGGTTGTTTTGGAGTTTTGATTTTGATTTTATATTTGGATGCAAAGCTGGACATGGTATGTAACACAAACACAAAGCTAGATTGGTGCCTATCTAGGGCTTGGAGTTAGTAGACATACACCTGTGAATGATCAGCATGAACAACTAAAATTGGATTTCAGGGGGACACATGTGATATCTGCCTTACAGATATCTCCCAATACAGAGTTTTAAGCTATCTATACTTATGGCATCCCTACTACAGTATATCCTTCCCAATATTCAATCTAAGAACAATTTAATCTACCCCTTGAGTAGAAGTTAAGAGATTAAACATTCAACACAGGAATTCTATGTTCTAGAATCTTAGACATTCCTTGAATACCTAGACTCAGAAGAAAGATACATGCAACACTGGAGACAGAATTAGCACAACACATGCAAACATAGCATTATTCATATATGATTAACCATGAAATCAGTGGATTCATGCAAAAACATACAACATGAGATACATAAACTCACAAGTTTTGCTGCACAGAGCAACCAAATCAGCTGTATTGCATTACAGAGCCAAAAATGTTCAGCTTTCAACAACCACAAAAATGGTAACACAGTTTGCCTATAGCGGCCAGAAAGTGTACCTCTAGCAATAATTACATGTTTTTGACAAAAAACTGCCAGATACAGTCCTTAGAAGGAATGGCGCTAAGAAGTTATTGCTGCAACAGACAAGAGAGTAGACAAGGGTGGCCTCAAGCCCTGTGCCACCATCTAGGAGTCTTCATCCACAATGGGGCAACTTGATCGCTTGTCCCGTCGCCCATACCCCTGCACTATCACCATTGATGGCTCAACCACCCGCAACCACCAAGAAAACCATCACAACGTCCAAAAAAGAAATTCCTGCCAAAACGTGCTTCACCGCAGGTTCAAATTATACAAGGAGATTAATCCCACATGCATGGTGCGGAGACCACTTTAGCGCTTTAAAAACATAGCCGCATGTATACCAAATGTCGAGCGCTTTTGCCGTGCTCGACCCACGGTCCTCCTCCAAAGCCCATCGCCTAGACCTACACCATTGGCCTAGCAAAAGGCCCCCCAGCTGACAGACCAACTCTCCCCGATGGCCACCAAAACACCCTCATCGGTGAAATCTCCACTATCGGCCCAACGACTAATTCTCCTGCCGACAACACAAGTCACGCCGAAGACCACTTCATAATCCCTTGTCGCCAAGACATAGACCATCGGCACACCAATGAAAGCTCCCATTGACCTCAATAGTCTTGCCGACCGCAAACTCCACACTCCCTTCATTGGCCAAAGAAAGACCATCAGGTTAGCTCTCCACACTCCCATCGATAGTATGAGTCTCTCCGATGACCAGCTCACACCCCATTAGCGGTTACTAGTCCACCTTCCTCATCCATTGGTATGACCAAAACCATTGGCAAACCACAAAATGCCCTCGCTGATAGCATCACTCCTGCCGATAACACATCGGCTTGTCACCTTCGTCAGTGTGACTTACACCATCAGAACAGCATCTCAAACCTATGCCGATACCTGTCATCATGCCGATGCATCAACAAGCTAGATTTTGCCCCTTGGTCAGCCAAACACATGCCGATGACCACACACACCTTCCAAGCTCTCGTCGGCCAGAAAAATAGCTATCGGCCTAACAAAAACCTCCTCTGCCAATAGCATAGATCACATCGATGGCAGTTCCATCGGCCAAACCAAACACAGAGTCTCCCCGACGCTCACCTCCGCATTCCTCCATTGGCAAGATCAACACTATCGGAGCAACTGAACACTCCTTTGCCGACCACAATAGTCTTACCGATGGCACTTCGTTAACCCCACCCTCCTCGGCAAGACACACGCCAATGACATCTCATCGGCCAAACATCCACTGTCGACCCAACTCAGAAATCCTTCGTCGATGATGCCGATCACTCCGATGAACAAGAAGACTTAGGGATTTAAAAAGAAAAACCCCCCCAACATCCGCGTTCAATTCCAGACCAAAATGAGTGCCAACATTGGCTCCGAATGGGGACGTGCAGGTGCAAAACTACAGCGAGAACCAGATCTCCGGGTAGACCAGGCAAAAACCAAAAAAAAAACACGAACTGTACAAGGCATTTACAATATATACATACTTTTTACACATGTGCATAGAGATGGGCCATCATGCAAAATAAAACTTGAGGAACTAACCATGCACAGGAAATTCCAAAGTTTCACCATCTAGGGCCTGGAGAAAATAAGAGTCCTCTCCATGAGTGCTGCAAATCTGATATGGGCCCATCCATAAGGGTTCAAACTTACCATGTTTACCCCTGTCCTGATTTTTTGCATTCCAGATAAGCATCAGATCATTGATTTGAAACTTCTTTTTAGTAGCTCTCCTATCAAACAGATATTTCATATCTTGTTGTCTCTTGAGGTTGATCTGGTGTGCTTTCCTTCTATTTTCATCCAGTGCAACTAGCTGGTTCACTCTTTCTGTCATGGAGTCTTCAATCTCCTCATCATTTTCCTGGATGAATTTGTAAACTGGCAAGAGATTGTTTATAGGCAATCTGGCTGACGCACCATATACTAGCTCAAAGGGTGACATCCCAATAGCCTTTTTTACTGTCACCCTGTCAGCCCATATTGCTAACTTTAATTTTGAGTCCCAAGCTCTCTTATTCTTGTCCAGTATCCTTTTGATAATTTTCATGATGCTTTTATTGCTTGATTCTGCTTGACCATTTCTTTGTGGGTGGTATGGTGATGCATATGATAGATTAATCCCATACCTGTTGCAAAAATCAACAAATTCACCTGATCTGAAGCACATAGCATTATCAGTGACTATCTTGAATGGTACTCCAAACCTGATGATAACATTTTCCAGTATGAAATCTGTCACCACCTTACTTGTAGCTCTCTTAGTTGGAATGGCCTCAATCCATTTCGTAAAGTAATCAGTTGCCACCAAAATCCAACTGTGTCCCCCACTTGACTTGTCTGCAATTTCCCGTATGAAATCAATTCCCCATTGCTGAAATGGAGCATCCACAGATACAGTTCTGAGGGGTAAAGCACCATCATATCTCAACTTTCCTGAGAATCTTTGGCAAGGGTCACACTTCCTCACTAACCTTTGTGCATCTGAAAAGAGAGTGGGCCACCAATATCCTGCTCTGAGAATCTTATGAGTTGTTGTTTGGGCAGTATAATGTCCACCACACAATCCCTTATGCATGTCATTCAAAACATTATTAGCCACATCTTCATCCACACACCTCAGCAGCACACCATCAGGGTTTTTCCAGTATAGCTCACCTTGAACAATAACATACCTAATTACATGTAACTTTAAAGTCCTCTTTTGACTATTACTGAAATGGGAAGGACAATTCAGATTTTGCAAGTAGTATATAATATCCTTGTACCATTCAGATCTTGATACATTTACATTCTCATTTTGGACTGCATTGACTTGGCATGCTTCCAAATTTGACTGTGCCATCATCTTGGCTAATCCCTGTCCTCTTACCAACTTGGTAACTTGTATTTCTATGTTGAACTCTTGCAGTTTGTTTATCCATCTGCACCTTCTTCCAGTCACCTCCTGTTGAGTGAATATGTCTTTGACTGCTGCATGGGGTACATATGCAATTATATGTGATCCTACTAGGTATGGTCTGAAACTTTTGATGGCTCTGACTAGTGCATATGCTTGGTTCTCCATGATATCATATTTCAATTCAGAAGCCTACAAGGACATACTGAACAAAGCTATGGGTTGCTCAAATCCATCCTCATTTTTCTATAGCAAACATGCAGCAACAGTGTGAAAGGAAGCAAATGAAAACAATTGGAATGGCCTAGAAAAATTAGGAGATTTAAGAACAGGGGCCATCTTGATTTCCTCTTTGATACTCTGAAATGATTCAATTGCTTCACTTTCCCAGTGGATAGTTGCATCCTTCTTCATCATCTTGGAAATGTTCCTTGTGGTTTCTGCAAAGTTGGGAACAAATCTCCTAACAAAATTTATCTGTCCAAAGAAGGACTAAACTCCTTTTACAGTTTTTGGCATTTGAATTCTGTCAATAGCAGCTACTCTCTCTGGATCTATCCTAACTCCATCCTTGGAAGCAATGTGCCCTAGGAGTTTTCCTTCAACTACCCCAAAAGCACACTTCTTCAGATTTAAAGAAATGCCATATTCTGGTGCTCTTATGAAAATCTGCTCTAAATGCAAACAATGCTGCTCTTCCTTCTTTGAATAGGTGGTCAGATCATCCTAGTATATAGCCAGAATTGAGTCAATCAACCCTACAAAGGCAACATCCATTGCTCTTTGAAATGTAGCACCTGCATTTGTTAGCCCAAATGGCATTCTAACATACACATAAGTTCCCCATGGAGTGGTGAAGGCAGTTTTGTACTGTTCTGATTCCTTTACCTTCACCTGATTATAACTTGAAAATCCATCCATCATGGATAAGAGTTCACAACCAGTCACTTTTTGCAACATAGCTTCCATGTTAGGCAGTGGATAATTATCCTTTAAAGAGGATACATTCAAGTTCCTAAAGTCAACACAAAGCCTAATATCACCATTCTTTTTTCTTACTGGGACAAGGTTAGACACCCAAGTTGAATGTCTGATTGGCACAATTATTCTGGCTTCCCTAAGCTTTTTGAGTTCTTCTTGCATCTTTGGAGCTAAGGTAGGATTAATAGGTCTTTGCCTTTGTCTAAATGGCTTAGCTCCAGGCTTCAATGGGATCTCATGCTGGAATAGATCTTCCCTATAGGCTTTTAGGTCCTCATATGACCAAGCAAAAACATGTTTATACCTCTTCAGTAATGTAATCAGCATACTCCTGATGTGTGGTTTGAGTTGTTTACCAATGTATACCTTCTTAGGGGCCTGAGATGTCCCCAAATTTATCTCTTCTAAATCATCCTTGTTTGTGGGAGATGTCTTTGTGACCAATTGGTCTCTACAGTCAAAAACTCTTTCCAAAGCTACTAACCCTCTAGGGATCTTATTAGTCTTCAATTGAATTATCTCTTTCCCCACAAGAGTTTATTTTCCATCTATAGTTTCTACAAAATCTTGGAAATCAATTTGTTGATCCTCATATTCATCTATGCAGTGTAAAAATTTTAACAAGTCCCTATCATCATTAAACACTTGCCAATTGCATATGTTCTCTAGTACTGCAGGCCTGATTTTAACTTCTACATTTGTAACATCTGACAAAGTGATGTCATCTGGCCTTATTGCAACATTAGCTAAGAAATCAGCCATAACATTCTTTGATCTCTCTACCCAGCCTATTGAAAATGCATCAAATAGTTCAATGGTATCCCAAACAGCATGCTTGTATTGTTTCAATCTTTTGTTTTTTAAAGCATACTTATCTCTAATTTGGGATACAATCAACTCAAAATCCCCAAATACTCTTAGCATCTTGATTCCATGTTTGAGAGCTATATTTAGGCCTAAGAGTAGAGCCTCATATTCTGCAATGTTGTTTGTGCAAACAAACCTCAGCAAGAAAGAGAATTTGAGGAGCTTACCATTTGGAGACAGGAACACAACTCCAGCTCCAGAGCCTTCTTTTGCACAAGCTCCATCAAAAAACATAGTCCATAAACCTTGCTGGTCCAACTCTTCAATGCAGACATTTTTCTCTTTATCTTCTCTATCATCTGAGACAACCTTGAAGTTATCACAGTCAGTGTTTACAAAGCATATCTATTCCTCTGCTTCTTGGTCTTCCACTGTCTTTGATGATCTTTGTTCTCTGATTAGCTTAACATCCCTGCCATTCATTGGAATCATGGCATATGACAGGTCCAGCTGCATACTCCCACCAATTAGTGCTGCCCATCTTCTTGACATCAACATACCATACTGTGGCTTGATGTCAACCACTGTTATATTCATTTTATATCTCTTTTCAGGAAATGCTGCCAGTTTGAAATCTACATCCTTCATGATTCCAATAACTGGTACCTCTCTGGCATCCATAGCATAACATTTTCCACATGCCTTATCAATTTTCAATCCATCTTGTTGCATGATGGCCAAAGGCATGATATTTGTAGATGCTCCAGAGTCAAGCATATAATTTTTGATTATTTTTCCATTTATAACCAGGGATACATAAAATGGTTCCACTTGTGAGGGGCACTTTGTCATAGTCACTCCTAAATAGACCTTAGGAGCCTCATCTTCTTCATTGCATATGACATGTTTCTCACCCTGGATCTGAACATTCTGCTTAGCTTGAAAAGGTACCCCTGAAATTAGGGATATTGTCCTATTCTTGATTCCTTCCACTTTCATCAGTTCCATAAGTGGAATAGAGACTTTTACTTGGGAGAGGACTTGAGCTATAACAAATGGAGCATAATTTTGTATAATAGTTGTAGCTTGCTCCACGGTCTTACTCTTATCCTGAACTGATTTAGCTTTTACTTTCATAGTTCCCTGATCATCATTCTTGTCTTGGGAACCTTTACCTTGATCTTCAGCCTGGGGGATTCTGTTTTCTGGTCCTTGAGATTCATGACCTATTCTATGTCTAAAATTCTGTTTATTATTAACCCACTGCCTCTTTTGTAATTCCATCCCCCTATGACCATGCACTGGCTGACCTGCAGAAACACCTTTTGGCTAATGTGGGCTGCTTATCTGAGCTTTACCTCTGAGATTGTAGTTACTCTTGACTTGGGCCACTGCTGCGGCTGTGAGGGCCCTAATTTACTCATCAAAAGGTTGTTGTAAGTTACTCAGAAAATTGTGTGAGCTCTGAGCATACACATAGCTTTCTTCATTACCTTCATCATAAAAATCCTATTGACAGGCCTGAATTCCATTATCTGTACTCTCATTAGCAATATAAAGAGGGTATCCACTGCTTATGGACAACATATTAACATCATCATCTTGCACATAATGTGGCTCATTGCATTCATTACAAGATGCAGCATTATCATACAAGGACTAAGTAATCATACACTGTGACTATGAATGTGGCATCTGACAAATTATACACCATGGAGTATCATCAACAATATTTATAGCTTTCTTTAGAGGATCAGGAGTTTCTTTGATATGTTGAGCTCTCTGATTTATGTTGTTATGTGGGAATATAGGCTTACCATTATGCCAACTGGTATTATAAGGCATATCATGCAATGATGGTCTCTTTTCCTACCTTTGGTAGACTTGCCTATCAGGACCCATCCCTTTTTCACTTCTAGCTAGTCTATAGCTTAGGTCCTTAACAACATTTGCCAATTTGTCTATCTTATCTTCAGGGGCAGATGTATTACCTTGAGTGTTCTGAGGCTTGTTTGGATTCTGTAGAATTTTCATGTCATCCCTTCTGTTTGTCTTGCCTGATGCTTTCCTGTTGTTCTAAATATTCACTACAATTCTGAAAGCATCCCTGAGAGTAGCAGGACCTTTATCTCTTAATCCATATGCAGTTTTTGCATCAAAGGCATTGATATACAATATTATTTGTCACCATATTGCTCCTTGAACATCCTTTTAAAATCATCCCATGATGAAATACTCTGGTTAGGTAGATTCTTGTACCATTCTCTCGCCTCATCTACTAAAGATTGCATGAATGACTTCATGAAAACATCCTCATGTTCAACCTCAAAGTTATCCATGACATTTTGAAAAGCCTTTAGATGATCTTCTCCTGACACAGTGTTGTTTCTTGAAAATTTAGGCACTTGCAGCCTTAGATGCTTGTCAATGGGGTTAGGATACCCAAGAATACCATCAAACACCAGCTGTCTGAATCTATCTAGCTGCATGCGATGTCTGTCAAACTGATTAGCATTAATGTTTCCGCATTCATTCTTACATTGTTCAGTGGTATCCTAGCATCATTCACATTTTGTCTTTGATCATTATGCTGATTTTGCACTTCATTTCTTTGCTGATGTCTCTACACATTTGCATTCTCAAGGGTAGGAATTGAATCATTTTGGGCAGTCCTTAAAGCTTGCACTTTCTACCTCATGTCATCTCTAATTTTCATGGCTTGTAGATATTCTAGTTCTGCTCTCAGATTTCTGATTTCTTCAACTAACTGTTCTTCTTTAGGCATAGAGGTAGATGGTCTCATACTATTCTGGTCATCATCTTCATCATCCCTCAGAGACTTTGCCTCTTCAAACCTTTCACTAGGGTCTAGAAATGGGCATTCTTGGAACACCTCTGACCTCATTCTCATGCTACCACCCTATTGCCTCTCATATGCACCCTGAATATCAGCTTCTGCATTTGAAAAGTAAGGCACATGTTGTCTTGATGGCCTAGGGTTATCTTGCATATCATCATTTTTTCTGGGGGAACCCTCATGACTGACTAAGACAACTCCCTTTCTTCTGTACATCATTCTTCTTGTTACTGGTAACTCTTCAAATAAAGGATTTTGTTGGGATCTTCTCCCCTGCATATAAATTTTACTTTGACCAGTTGGGAGATTACTTCAGAGTCGCCACCTATTACTAGGAACTATTTTCTTTTGTAAATCAGGGTTCTTTAACAAATTCCCAGTAGAGTCACCAATTTCTATTGGTGACTCGGATGGGCCACAAATTTATTTGTTTTTATCAATCCATCCCCAGTAGAGTTGCCAATTTCTGTTGGTTTTTTCCTAGACTGGATGCTTACTCCCAGATTTCCCTACAAGGTAGCCATCAATGATCAACAAGATCTCTGGGCCAGGGGCCAACAGTGTAGGAGATAGACTCTATATTTTATCTCCTCTTCTTCTTTAGGCTCTGCAAAACCTAGGGGGGTATTCCCTCTCAACATCTATGAGGATATGCATATAAAGGCTGGGATGCTGACAGAAGGCAGATAAGTCCTCTTGTAAGTAGACCAAAACTGTAAGATAAGAGCAAAGGGGCTAGCTTTGGGCCTATTTGCAGTTGTAGACAGAGGACTTGGATCCTCAAACTAATTCTATTGTCCTAATGGTTGTTTTAGAGTTTTGATTTTGATTTTATATTTGGATGCAAAGCTCGACATGGTATGTAACACAAACACAAAGCTAGATCGGTGCCTATCCAGGGCTTGGAGTTAGTAGACATACACCTGTGAATGATCAGCATGAACAACTAAAACTGGATTTTAGGGGGACACATGTGATATCTGCCTTACAAATATCTCCCAATACAGAGTGTTAAGCTATCTATACTTATGGCATCCCTACTGCAGTATATCCTTCCCAATATTCAATCTGAGAACAATTTAATCTACCCCTTGAGCAGAAGTTAAGAGATTAAACATTCAACACAGGAATTCTATGTTCTAGAATTTTAGACATTCCTTGAATACCTAGACTCAGAAGAAAGATACATGCAACACTGGAGACAGAATTAGCACAACACATGCAAACATAGCATTATTCATATATGATTAACCATGAAATCAGTGGATTCATGCAAAAACATACAACAGGAGATACATAAACTCACAAGTTTTGCTGCACAGAGCAACCAAATCAGCTGTATTGCATTACAGAGCCAAAAATGTTCAGCTTTCAACAACCACAAAAATGGTAACACAGTCTGCCTATAGTGGCCAGAAAGTGTACCTCTAGCAATAATTACATGTTTTTGCCAAAAAACTGCTAGATACAATCCTTAGAAGGAATGGCGCTAAGAAGTTATTGCTGCAATAGACAAGAGAGTAGACAAGGGTGGCCTCGAGCCCTGTGCCACCATCTGGGAGTCTTCATCCACAATGGGGCAACTTGATCGCTTGTCCTGTCGCCCATACCCCTGCACTGTCACCATTGATGGCTCAACCACCCGCAACCACCAAGAAAACCATCGTAGTGTCCAAAAAAGAAATTCCTGCCAAAACGTGCTTCACCGCAAGTTCAAATTATATAGGGAGATTAATCCCACATGCACGGTGCGGAGACCACTTTAGCACTTTAAAAACATAGCCGCATGTATACCAAATGTCGAGCGCTTTTGCCGCGCTCGACCCACGGTCCTCCTCCAAAGCCCATCTCCCAGACCTACACCATCGGCCTAGCAAAAGGCCCCTCGGCTGACAGACCAACTCTCCCCGATGGCCACCAAAACACCCTCGTCGGTGAAATCTCCACTATCGGCCCAACAACTAATTCTCCTACCGACAACACAAGTCACATCGAAGACCACTTCATAATCCCTTGTCGCCAAGACATAGACCATCAGCACACCAATGAAAGCTCCCACCGACCTCAATAGTCTCGCCGACTGCAAACTCCACACTCCCTTCATCGGCCAAAGAAAGACCATCGGGTTAGCTCTCCACACTCCCACCGATAGTATGAGTCTCTCCGATGACCAGCTCGCACCCTGTTAGCGGTTACCAGTCCACCTTCCTCATCCATCGGTATGACCAAAACCATCGGCGAACCACCAAATGCCCTCGCCGATAGCATCACTCCTGCCGATAACACATCGGCTTGTCACCTCCGTCGGTGTGACTTACATCGTCGAAACAGCATCTCAAACCTATGCCGATACCAGTCACCATGCCGATGCATCAACAAGCTAGACTTTGCCCCTTGGTCAGCCAGACACATGCCAATGACCACACACACCTTCCAAGCTCTTGTCGGCCAGACAAACAGCTATCGGCCTAACAAAAACCTCCTCTGCCGATAGCATAGATCACATCGATGGCAGTTCCATCGGCCAAACCAAACACAGAGTCTCCCCGACACTCACCTCTGCATTCCTCCATCGGTGAGATCAACACTATCGGAGCAACTGAACACTCCTTCACCGACCACAATAGTCTTACCGATGGCACTTCATCAACCCCACCCTCCTCAGCAAGACACACGCCGATGACATCTCATCAGCCAAACATCCACTATTGGCCCAACTCAGAAATCCTTCGCCGATGATGCCAATCACTCCGATGAACAAGAAGACATAGGGATTTAATAAGAAAAACACCCCCAACATCCACGTTCAATTCCAGACCAAAATGAGTGCCAACAGAACCTTTATCCATCAAGCCGCTCGTTATACCATAATTGCCAATGCCCTTTATCGATGAGGTCTTGATGGTACTCTCCTTAGGTGTCTAGAGTGTGAAGAATATCAAACTGCCTTAAGGGAAGTTCATGAAGGTGTTTGCAGAATGTACTCTAGTGGTCCCACCTTGGCTAAGAAACTTATGTGTATGGGATACTACTGGCCAAGTATGGAAACATATTCTTATCATTTTATCAAAAAGTGCAAGAAATGTCAAATCCATGGAAATCTCATACATGCACCAGCACAAGAACTACAACCCTTAGCTACTCCGGCTTGGCCTTTTTTCCAATGGGGACTCGACCTTGTGGAGAAGATTCATCCCCCTTCATCCAATGGCCACAAATTCATAATAACTACGACTAAGTATTTTACTAAGTGGATTGAAGCTGTACCTTTAACCAAAGTCATAGGCAAACAAATTGCCTCATTTATCCTAAACTATATCATTTGTCATTATGAAATTACTCTATCCATTGTCACTGATAATGGAAGACCTTTCAAAAATTAGGATGTCAAAGAGCTCTATGACAAGTTTCATATCCAACACTATTTCTCCACACCATACTATCCCCAAGGAAATGGTCAGGTAGAGGTGTCTAATATAACAATCTTGAAAATTTTAAAGAAGACAGTCAATGATGTCGATTGTGATTGGCTTATACAGTTGAATCCCACTTTGTGGGCCTACCATACCAGTATCCGCACACCCATAGGTGCAACACCCTATGCCCTTGTCTATGGATCAGAAGCAATATTGTCTATCGAGGTCGAGTTACCCTCTCTATGAGTATCATTGAAGGGTTTAATAACTGATGAAGAGTATCAAGTTTCTAGGCTTTAAGAGTTAGAGTTGTTGGAGGAAAGATGACAAAATGATTTTAATCATCTCAATGCCTATCATCAACGTATGTCAAGAAGCTACAATTATAGAGTGAAGCCCATAGTTTTTCAAGTTGGAGACCTAGTTCTGAAGGAAAACCCCAAAAATCAACAGGATAGAGAAAAGAAGGGTAAGTTTGAAGTAAATTGGCTCGGTCCTTATGTAATCATTGTTGCTTATGGATCCAGAGCATACTAGTTGGCAACATCATAAGGTGAGCTATTGGATGATCCTATCAATAGTACACATCTTCAAAAATTTTATACTAAGCTTAACCCCGATGCAAGGGAATATAAAAAAAATGGTGCAATAAAAGAAAGTGGTGAAAACCTAGAAATAGGCACTATTTGTGATAAACCAGTCTCCTCTATCTTTTAGGATTTTTGTTTTCATCCTTAAAGATCTTTTCTCCCGCATCCATAAAACCCATAATGATACTTAGCATGGCTTGTTTCTCGCCTTTACCACCTTACCAAATGAGGTTATCCATCCAATCCTTCATCCATATGTTCATCCATCGTCAGTGTCAGTCTACATTATCAAACTATGTCACCTCTGAGCTTTCACATAGGCAAGGTCATCATCGATGAGCCCCCAAAGCTTCCCACCCCCTAGGTCTTAGGTCACACAGTGTCCTCATGGTCGAACTACGTTGCCTCTGTGACTTCATGTAGGCAAGTCCATCATCAATGAGCCCCTGAGGCACTAGGTCAGTCCCTTAGGGCCCGTCGCATCGAGTCTCTCATCATTTCATCCATATATGTTCATCCATAATAAATAGGTCCTTTACTTGACTGGGGGAAAAATCTTCGACCTAGTTATAGAATTGGATTCTTAAGTGCCACAATCTAGAGGATAACAATTTGGATCGCGATACTATCTTTAGACAACAAAAAACATAACAATAAGCTTTTAAACAGAATCTTGACATAAGACATTAACCTATTCCAGACAATAACAACATGCATAAACTATCAGGATGACTCTATCTGTTATGACAAGATACCAATATCTATGGCAAGAAGATTTAATGGTTGTTATAAGTGTAAGTCTTATGTATTGATTTTCATTATCATGTTTCCTATTCTACTCAAGGATGTCCAGGACTAGAGGAGCTATGATGAGGCATGATTATTTCATTTGTTTGCTATTTATGGGTTAATCTTTAGTAATGTGAAGACTTTTCTAAAGACATGATTAGCAAATGATCATCAAGGATGTTATGGGTAAAAGCATGAAAGAGGACAATCCTTGTCTGTTGATACATGCAAGCAATACCTGGGTCATCTCAGTTCAATTATACTTAGATGATTGTATTAACTTGCTAAATCAAAATCCATGTAAATGATACTCAGGTCATCTCGGTTTAATTATACCTAGATGCTTGTATTCTCTTACAACATTTTGCAAGCTCAATGATGAAAAAGCACTTCAAACATGTATACAAGATGACTAGGTCTCATTCGTGCGTATTAAGTTTGCATTTCATTTCATTTGCAAGCATTTCATAGTTATCATTTTCCAAGTTATGATTTCATAGTTATCTTTCTTGTGTTTATTCATGGCTTAAGATCCAAGTCATTTATTTCATTCCTCTAATTATCCATTTATCCAAGTCATTTTCCAAATTCTTCCAAGTGATCTTTTATTCATGATTGAGTATACTTGGCATAACAAAAACAAATCAATATCATTATGCATATCATAGGCATCGCAATCATAAGTTCATACCATTTAAGTACATTATCTAAAAACATTTAAATCATGATTTTACATTAATTTATATAGTGATGTCACATATCCACATAGGTCTCATGCATAACATTATCATTAAAAATAAAAAATATAGACAACGGTGTCATAGCATTTGCATATTATATCATCATACATAGAAACTTTAAACATCATGTATTGCATTTAGGATTCATTAGAATATGCATTGCACCATCATAAATTATAAGCATATAAGATCATTTCCATAACATTACTCATAGAAATATGTTATCATAAGAATCAATAGAAACATCACGTCATAAATACCATATGCATCATAGAACTAACATGATAGAACAATCTAGAATCATCTTCACGAGATTAATCATATAGAACACCTCCATCAATAGGAAGCATGCATATATAGTCTATCAAACTCATATGTATATATCATCATGAAAAATAAATGTCCAAGTATACAGTGATATCATGAATCGTAAACTTGAGCTATCAAAATAATGAATATACAAAATGATATATGTCTCAAATGTCTATGAGGCACTGCCTCCAAAAGGTGCTGGCTGATGATGTTGAGAACTTGAAGGTCCTACCCCTGGTGGTCCTTAAGGAGGTGGTGGTCCTTAAGGAGGTGGTTCCATAAGCCCTCCACTCTCTATCTGTGCTCACTAAGATCTACCATAGGAAATCTAAGAAAAGCTACCTGCTCTATGCTCAGGGGGCACCTCCTACTCATACAAAGATCTCTAGTAAAAGATCTCTTACCCTACGTGAACCATCTTCACAATGGTCTACCCACTAGGACCCTCGATTGTCGTTTACTGAACCTATTGAAGTAGAACCTCTGCTTTGGTATATCTCTGAATAGCCATATTCTTCTCTACCGTAACTGCCCTCCCCTGCCCTTGCAACTGACCAACATGTCCCTGCAGCTAACCAACTTGTCCCTGTAACTGACCAACATGTCCATGCAATTGACCAACCTAACCCTATAGCTGAGCCACCTAGGCTCGTAATGCTACCACCTCCCCATCACATAGCACTTGAGCCTGAGCTTGTGCCTGTACCTGTGGCTATATTTGTACCTGCCTCTACACTCTCCTTTGGGCTCTCCTCCCTCTACCTCTATCATCTACATCATCTCCATCTCCTCTGCCTCTTCCATCATCTCCGTCTCCTTTATCTCTTCCATCATCTCCATCTCCACCTCTCCCACCTCTCCCACCTTAGCCACCTCTTTGTCATCTCTTCCTAGGTGGAGCTTCATACTCATCCTCCTCATCCTCCAATCTCAGAGCTACGTCTCTTGGTCCTGAGTATCTGGGGAATGGATGAGCTGCAAAGTGTGCCACATAATTAGCTATCATCCCTACATCCATGATGTTTCTCTTCATATTCTAGGCCTGGTATGGAATCTATAAAAAGTCAGGTCATGCATGCTCAAATGAAGCAACTAGACCTCACTGCGCATGCTCCTTGTGTGTCTGAGTAAATATAGCAGTACCCTGGGGCATCCCCTGGACCTTGCCAAACTGTTGAAATACATGAGAAATAATATGTCTATCAATAATATAGGGAATCCTCCCTATCAACCATCATGTCTAAAAACAAAAAGGTAGCTCTGCTCTGTCATCCTCCCAAGGCTCGCAGTCTAGATAAGGTGGCCAATCCACATCTACATTATCCAATGCATGTTGCTAGTACTCAAGCTTTCCAAGCTTGGGCTGGGGAATCATGCCCTGATAAGCATAAGCATAAGGATATCCCTCACCTCTGACCCCCATGCATATTGTCCATGTAACTATTATGTGTGCCCACGCCCATATCTGTAGCAATGTGGTGCAGGAGCACCTTAGCAATTATTAGTCAAATGTTGTAAATAGGTGTCCTTGGTTGAGTTTTGGTATGTCTAAACTTAGTTTTGATACAATAAGGTCTAATTAAGACCATCTTTGATGTATTTGTGTTACATAGGGTCTAGGTGTGCAATTTTGGTCCCTTTTGTCAATTGTTACATTGTAAAGTGTTGATATATGGAAGTTGAAGGGTCATGATTTGATTTTTGGTGGGAAACCCATTCGAATTTAGTTGAAATAGGATTAAAATCCTCAAAAATCTTTGAGGCAAGGGGTTGAAGGTTGTAAGAGGTGGATAATGAACAAAACAATGCAAAATACCCTCTTTTCCTGATCATTTTATGTGTTTTCTTAATATTTCTGTGATTGTACGACCTTGTATAGCCAGTCATGCTCTACAACTCATTTTAATGGTTGGTACTCTATATCTACTTTCGATTGCAGGTGGTTTGGTGTAATATCATTATAGTTGAAGGATTTTATGGTCATTTGCTTGAGAACAACTGATAAAAATAGGGTTTAAGGTTTTGTGTGAACAAATTGAATTTGTGAGCATTTCCACCTATGAAATTCCTTGAAACTAAGTAGAATGAAGGTATACAATGTATATTCAATGATTTTTGTGATTTTGTGAGCAAGGTGTGATGTTGAAGTGGGTTTTGATCAAACCCTAGCATGAATTTCCTATTTTTTAGGCTTTTGTGAGGGTTTAGGCTTGAAATCTTAAAACTTAGAGACTTGGTGACTGATTCTGACCATGAAACCTACATAATCCATCCATTTGCAATGTATTGAAATTCCTCAAGTAGATTTTGGAAGTTGTTAGGTTGAAATCCACATAGTTGCTTTGGAAAAGTGGCCTAATTAGGCCTAGGTGTAGTAGCAACACTCAATTGATGAGTGGTTTGGTTTGAAACAACCATAGCCCATTTCTTGATATGTTAAATAAGGCCTTAAAGGGTACTTAAAAAGGTATTTTGTTTGTGGTTTAGAGGTCTCATTCATAAGATATGTTGAAAAAACCTAATTAGGAGGGCTATAAGGCATAAGGGGGTCATTGAATGATATTGATAACTCTGAGTTTTTGAAACTTGCAAACTGGTTCCTTAAAGTGTAGAAGATCATTTCACCTTGCTCTGCATCAAGTGGTATCATAACTTAGGTTCTGATTGGAAGTGGGAAAGTGAATGAGAATTGGCATAAGCAAGATGCCTCCAAAGAATAATCCAATGACCAAAGAGGTTAAGAACTGAAAGAACAGATGCTCTAGAAAGAGAGGCTCTATAAGGAGTCTCAAGAAGCAACCCTTGCCAGAATAGTAGCCCTGGAGAAGAATCAGAGAAGAGGAATGGTCAGTGGTGACCAAAGTGACAAGGAGGATGAAGGTGAGAGTAAGAACCCTCCAGTAGAAGTCTAGGATGAGGATGAGGACTTGGACCCTGATGAAGCAAGAATAATTAGGATGTTCAGGGCTGTTAAGGGTGACAATAATCCAAAGGTGAAAGTTGAAGCACGGATGTATGATGGAAAGATGGACAATGAAGAAGTTTTGGCTTGGATTGATGCTTTGGATAATCTCTTTGAGTTTGAAGAAATAGAAGACAATAAGAAAATTAAGTTTACATAAACTAAGTTGAAGGGCCCTACCCTGACATGGTGGAAATTTGTCCAAGAAGAAAGAGTCAAGAAGGGTAAGCCTAAGATAAGTTCATGGGACCAGATGGTAGCCAAAGTGAAGACAAAATTCCTTCCTATAGATTATGCAATACAAACCTTTAGAAAGCTACAAAATTTGAAGCAAAGGGAGTTAGATGTGATGACATATACTGAGGAATTCCATAGACTAAGCATAAGGGCAAAACATACTGAAGATGGAGTAGAGAAAGTGGCAAGATACTTGAATGGGCTTAGGCTCAATATACAAGATGAGATTGGCCTTACAACTCCTAAGACAATTGAGGAGTGCTTCCAATTGGTTGTCAAAGAAGAGGAGAGAATCAAGAGGAGACAAGAGTAGCAAGGAAGAGGAAGAGGGAAAATTTTTAGAGGTAGAGGCAGTTTTAGTGCAAGAGGGTAGTCACAAAAGCAACAAGGAGAATCAAGAAACCAACAAGAGCAAAGGGGTGAGTCAAGTGACATAGGTAACTTCAGAGGAAGGAGATTTATAAGTAGAGGAAGGTTTGGTGGACAAGGGAGAGCAACCAATGCCTTTTCAGGTAGATGTTATAACTGCAATCAGTTTGGACACCCAGCTTGGAAGTGCCTGGACAAGCAAGCATCAAGTTCTCGTGGAGGCGAGAGGAGGACTCAAATTGTGTAAGAGGAGGATAGGGAAAGTGTGAATTCACCTTCTCTACATGTTGTCCCAAAAGTGGGTGAATCCTTGATGTTAAGGAGGACATTGATCAAAGTGCCAACCACCAACCACAAAGGAAGGCATTATTTAGGACAACTTGTGAAGCATAGGGAAAGGTATGTAAGGTAGTGATAGATTATAGTTCTACTGATAATCTTGTGTCTTTGGAGATGATAGAAAAACTAAAAATAAAGAGGAATCCACATCCAACACCCTACAAAGTTTCATGGCTCAATAAGGGTCAGCAATTTTTGGTGAATGAGTAGGCTTGGGTTGAATTTAATATTGGTGTCTACAAGGATAAAATATTATGTGACATCATCTCTATGGATGTGTGCCATGTACTCCTAGGAAGGCCATGGTAGTTTGATAGGAAGGCCAAACATGATGGGGAGAAGAACACATATGTGATAGAGAAGGATGGGGTGCCATATAACCTTACACCCATACAAGAAGATAGCAATGCTATTCATGAAAGACCAAGTGTGATGGTGGTCAAGGAGAAAGAGTTCTTGAGGAGCTTGAATGAGGAAGACATTAGTTATACCATCATTGGGAAGCCCACATCAACTAAGACAGTAGCAGATGGAGAAGAGATACCCAAAGAAGTTTAGACCCTGTTGGACAGATATAAAGATATAGTGGCAGATGAGCTCCCTGGATCTTTACCTCCTATAAGAGATGTGAGTCATCATATTGATCTCATACCTGGTGCAAACTTGCCAAACAAGGCTGCATACAAAATGACACCTGAGAAAAATGAGGAGATAAAAATTAGGTCCAAGAGTTATTGGATAAAGGCCTCATAAGGGAAAGCTTGAGCCCTTGTGTTGTGCCTACTGTTTTGGCACCCAAGAAGGATGGAAAATGGAGGTTATGTACTGACTCAAGAGTAATCAACAAAATTAGAATCAGATATAGATTTCCTATACCTCGGATGGAGGACTTGATGGACAATTTAGCAGGTGCATGCTATTTCTCAAAGATTGATTTGAAAAGTGGGTACCATCAGATTAGAATAAGGGAAGGAGATGAGTAGAAAACCGCCTTCAAAACCAATGAGGGCTTGTATGAGTGGCTAGTGATGCCATTTGGGTTGTCTAATGCCCCAAGCACATTTATGAGGTTGATGAATGAGGTCCTAAAATAGTTCATATGAAGATTTGTGGTGGTGTACTTGGATGACATCCTTGTATACAACAAGACAAAGGAGGAACACCTGCAACACTTGGACATGGTGTTGAAGAAGTTGGATGAGGAGAAGTTGATGATCAATCTCAAGAAATGTGAGTTCATGAAAGAAGAACTTTTCTACCTTGGATTTGTGATCTCTAAAGGTACCTTGAAGATGGATCCCACCAAAGTAGAAGCCATACTCAGTTGGCCAACCCCAAAGTCAGCAGGATAGGTAAAAAGTTTCCATGGGCTTGCTACTTTTTATAGGAAATTTATTAAGAACTTCAGTCATATCTGCTCACCCATCATTGACACCATTAAGGGAGATAAAAGGAAAAGATTTCAGTGGACTCGGGAGGTAGAAAGAAGTTTTCAATACTTGAAAAGTAGAGTGGCTCAACAACCTATTCTTGCCTTACCTTATTTCAGCAAGGTCTTCATAGTGGAGTGTGATGCTAGTGGACTTGTAGTTGGAGCAGTTTTGAGCCAAGAGGGCAGACCAGTGGCCTTCTTCAGTGAAAATCTCAATGAGGCCAAAAGAAAGTATTCATCATATGACTTGGAGCTCTATGCAATGGTACAATCCCTCAAGAAGTGGAGGCACTACCTTTTGCCAAAGGAGTTCGTTATTTTCACATATAATCATGCACTAAGTTTCTTGAATAGTCAAGACAAGTTGAGTCACAGGCACATAAAGTGGGTAGAATACTTGTAGGCCTACACCTTCACAATCAAGCATAAGAAAGGACAATCAAACAAAGTTATTGATGCTTTGAGCAGGAGGTCTATGATGGTGCAAGAAATCCAACTTCAAAGTGTGGGGATAGATGCACTAAAAGGTATGTATAAGGATGATGATGATTTTAAGGAACCATATGTTGTTTGTAGTTAGTTTCAGAATACTTTTCACAGTGAGTTCTCTAATTTTGTGTTGCAAGATGGACTATTGTTTAAGGGTGCTCAGTTATGTGTGCCTAAGTGTTTTATGAGAGGCAACTTGATAAGGGAGAAGCATTGTGGTAGTTTGGACACTTTGGTTTTGACAAAACCTTAGAGTAGGTGAAGAAGTTCTACCATTGGCCAAGGATGCATGCAAATGTTAAGAAGTTTGTGGAGAGCTATGGAATTTGTCAAAGGGCTAAGGGCTCTAGTTCAAATGCAGGACTTTATCAGCCCTTCCAATACCTAGCAGACCATGGGAACATGTAAGTATGGATTTTGTATTGGGCCTATCCAAAACCCAAAGGGGAGTGGATAGTGTGTTTGTAGTTGTTGATAGATTTAGTAAAATGGCTTATTTTATTCCCTGCAAATGCACAAGTGATGCCTCAAATATTGCAGGCTTATTTTTTAAAGAAATAGTTAGAATCCATGGGTTACACTCACTATAGTTTCAGACAGAGACTCTAAGTTCATAGGTCACTTTTGGAGGACCTTGTGGAGAAAATTGGGAACAAATTTGAGCTTCAGTACTGCTTATCACCCACAAACAGATGGGCAGACTAAGGTGGTCAATAGATCATTGGGAAACTTGCTTAGGTGCCTTACAAAAGAACATGGACATCAATGGGATCTTGTTCTCCCACAAGTAGAGTATGCTTATAATGACTCCATTAATAGAAGCATAGGGAAGAGCCCTTTTGAGGTGGTGTATGGGCTGAAACCAAGAGGTATTTTTGAGCTTAGAGATTTGAGTGGATTGGAGAAGAGAAGTGCAGAGGGGGAATAATTTGCCATAGCCATGAAGGACATACATGAACAAGTTAGGGAGAACCTCAAGAAAAGTGTGGAAAAATACAAGGAGCATGCTGATTTGAAAAGGAGAAATGTTCAGTTCAAGGTAGGGGATTTAGTGCTTGCACATCTGAAGAAGGAGAGATTTCCTAAGGGAAAATACACCAAACTATAGATGAAAAAGATTGGGCCATGCAAGGTGGTCCACAAATTTGGGGAGAATGCACATGAGATAGAACTCCCTCCTGGAGTTGCTATCTCACCCGTATTTAATGTTGCTGATCTATACCCTTTCAAGAGATTTGTGGATATAGGTACAAGTGCTAATGCTGATGAAGATTGGGTGAAAGACCTACCTCCCACTGAACCATTGAAGCTTGAAGCAATCCTTGACACTAAGGAGGCCAAAAGGACTAGGCATAAGGTCTACAATGAGTATCTTGTCAAATGGCATGGTTTACCTCTAGAAGATGCAACATGGATGTCTGAAGATGATATCAAGAGGTATGGAACATCTGTACGAGAACTGATCTCAGGTGGAACTTGAGATTCTTTCCACCCGGGGTGTATGGTGCAGGAGCACCTTAGAAATTGTTAGTCAAATGTTGTAAATAGGTGTCCTTGGTTGAGTTTTGGTATGTCCAAACTTGGTCTTGATACAATAAGGTCTAATTAAGACCATCTTTGATGTATTTGTCTTACATAGGGTCTAGGTGTGCAATTTTGGTCCCTTTTGTCAATTGTTACATTGTAAAGTGTTGATATATGGAAGTTGAAGGGTCATGATTTGATGTTTGGTGGGAAACCCATTGGAATTTAGTTGAAATAGGATAAAAATCCTCAAAAATCTTTGAGGCAAGGGGTTGAAGGTTGTAAATGGTGGGTAATGAACAAAACAATGCAAAATACCTTGTTTTCCTTATCATTTTTTGTGTTTTCTTATTGTTTATGTGACTGTATGACCTTGTACGGCCCAATCATGCCCTGCAACTCATTTTAATGGTTGGTGATCTGTATCTACTTTCGATTGCAGGTGGTTTGGTGTAATATCATTATACTTGAAGGATTTTATGGTCATTTATTTGAGAACAACTGATATAAACAGGGTTTAGGGTTTTGTGTGAACAAATTGAATTTATGAGAATTTCCACCTATGAAATCCCTTGAAACTGAGTAGAATGAAGGTATACAATGTATATTCAATTATTTTGGTGATTTTGTGAGCAAGGTGTGAAGTTAAAGTGGGTTTTGATCAAACCCTAGCATGAATTTCCTATTTTTTAGGCTTTTGTGAGGGTTTAGGCTTGAAATCTTGAAACTTAGAGACTTGGTGACTGATTCTGACCATGAAACCTACATAATCCATCCATTTTCAATGTTTTGAAAGTCCTCAAGTAGATTTTGGAAGTTGGGAGGTTCAAATCCACATAGTTGCTTTGGAAAAGTGGCCTAATTAGGCCTAGGTGCAACAACAACAGTCAATTGATGAGTGGTTTGGTAGGAAACAACCATAGCCCATTTCTTGATATGTTAAATAAGGCCTTAAAGGGTACTTAAAAAGGTATTTTGTTTGTGGGTTAGAGGCCTCATTCAGAAGATATGTTGAAAAAACCTAATTAGGAGGGCTACAAGGCATAAGGGGGCTCATTCAATGATATCCATAACTCTGATTTCTTGAAACTTGCAAACTAGTTCCTTAAAGTGTAGAAGATCATTTCACCTTGCTCTGCATCACAATGAGACCATAGCAGACAGACTCACAGTTCCATCATAAACAAATTGATGCGAATCATGATATAAGTGTGCTAGTAGACAGACACCCCAGGCAAAATGTGTCCCCTTGAAAACCATCCTCTCTAAGGTATGCCCCCATCCAACTGCTAATCCATGTGATCTCCTATCTAGGTAGATCACGCCTCTAATTGATCCTGCCAAGATAGATGGCAAGGGCTCATAATAATCTACCATGTCGGTCCAATTGATCTCCGCCCCAACTATATCTTCATCATCAAATACTCGGCGACACTCTTCTAACCCATCTCTCACATGTGGCTCATAAGTAACCAGCTCACCATAAATCAAAATCCTTAGAATCTGGTATACATCCTCTAAATCATAGTCATCTCTCTAGTAGGCAAGTGAAACGTACAGTGCTCACTGTACTATCTCTCTGCTAGCGCGGTTAGCATGCCTAGATTAGCCTGAATCTCAGGCATAAAGGTGACATACCATAATCCAATCGATCCAAGTACAAAGTGATTAATCTCTGTCAGGTATGGCCATAATAGTTGCGTCAGTGGAAATCGCTCTCACGACATCATGACATCTAACTCCTCCTGCAACCAATAACACAAGCACATTACTCAACAACAACTAAGATATATATCTATCAAATCTATTTAATCAAGTTACTTAGCTATCATATCAAAAACTATCCTAATCATCTCTTCTAATATTCTATCAATCTCAAAGATCACCTATCAGTTGGCCAACATCGATGATGATGTTGACTTAATCAAACCTGCTAAGTATTTAATCTATCTCATTCATATGCGCAACTTTAGTTATCAAAAGTGCAACTTTAGCACATATATGCAGAAAGACCATGCATATGCGCAGCTTTAATCATATGTGCAAGAATAGGAGTTAGATGCACAGATTTATAACATATGCGCCAATTCATAGAATATGCACTGAAATAAGGGGCATATACGTAGTTTGGACATATGCACGATTTTGACACTCATATGCATAGTTTTGGAATGTATGTGAAACAAGATTGCTTATATGAGTAGAATCATTTATATTGCACATATGAAACCACCTATTTTGGACCTAATTTATGACCCTAATAAATGCACTTGACATTAAATTAAATACATACGTACTAGGGGACCTACTCCTCTGGGCGCCTGAATCGACGGATCCTCTCGAACCTGTGGCTAGCCACCGGAATCTGCATTTTCACTCAGACTGCTATGCTCTGCTCTGCTATGCTCTGGGGCCCTCTATAATCACTCTTCTAATGCCAAGTGTACAAATGACTTAGAATGGGTCCCCTCATCCCTATTTATAGCCTAATCAGCCCTAATTGGAGATGTTTTTACCTTGCATGTGCATGCTATGCTATTTCATTCATTTTCCCATTTCATCACCTGCATATTTCACACGATGATTCTGCGATTTATTCTTCTTCATCATGAGATCGTCCATTATTTCTTCCCAAAAAAATTTCGATCAATCTCTCGAGGGGGCATACTACCATCACCAAACCTATACCAGGGGCAAACTGGGGCATATATCATACTCCTAAAATTACTATTCTTTGAAACAATGCGATAAAACACATTGTCTCAAAGAGGGGCAAAATGTATACACCTAAAAATGGCTCGAGATAAATTAAATAAATATTTTATATTTATTTTATTCTTATTCCTCTATCAATAAATAAATATAGTAATTTATTCATTTGATTCACATTTATCCTATTCTTCCAATAATTAAATAAAATTTAATTTATTTAATTAAATATCTGAATTCTTCTAAAGTCATCTCTAATTAAATAATCCTAATTATTTAATTATTCTTCTAAGACAAAGTCATATTCCTAAAATCCACATAATTCATCCACATCACCCTACACATCATTTGACACCTCACCTCCATGTTGCACCATAAATTAAATATTACTAATATTTAATTAATTATTTATCCTCAACACATGTCCTATTTCCTCTCAACCATCCCTACTTTGTAGAAGTTGGTCTCTCCACATCATCATGGTCAAAGTTGACTATAAGACACTTGTCTCATGAATCCTATATTGCCTCCAACATCCCAACAAACATAGACTCCTTCTTACATCTTTCTCTCATGTTCTTCCATCTTTCTCTCATGGTCTTTGTGAGCATCTCACCATGTGGCTCCTTGTCCCACATATCCCTCCATTTTGTCAATGTAGTAGGAACACCCTCCTTCTATATCTCCCCTCATCTAACCAATTCAATCTTGACCCTACATGTCACAAGACCAATTCCTCAACCATGGATCTTTTGCCACTTGGATATAAGCCATCCTATGCCTATAAAAGGAGGCTCCTCACCCTCATTTTGCATCACAAGAGCAATCATACTTACATGCTACAGAAATCATATCAAGTATCCAAGTGTATCTTTGGCCCCCATTTGCATATCATTATCCTTAATCAATATCCATTGTTGCATTACCATTTAGCTTCATAGTATCTTAGATTTCATAGCATTATCCTCATCTCATCATTATCAATAGCATTGCATTAGCTTCATCAAGATCATTATCATAGTCTTGCATTGTAGAATTACTCACATTGCATAAAATCCACCACAAGTCCATTCATCTTAGAGTCATCTTAAAACAAAGAAGTACAATTCTGAGAGCATAATCATAACCAGCAAAATCAAGATCTCAAGAAGATAGGACACAATGGGACATGAAGGAGAAATTGGAGTTTGAAGGTATAAATCATGTTTATTTCAAATTCTATATTTTTCTTAGTTTCATTGGTGATTTTGGTTTAAGTAGAAACTTAGAGGATTGTGGTAGCTTATTAGGTTTTTACAATTGTTTCCAAATAATCAATAACAATTTTTTTTTTGTATTTTTGAAGTTATTTTATTTTTTTTGTATTTTGAAATGTTTTGATTTTTTTTGTATTTTGAATGTTTTGGGATGGCATTGGATTACATTTGGATAGCCTTTGCACTAGATACCATTGACAAGGGAAAACCAAGTCTAAAGGCAAGGATGGAGGTATTAGAATAATTAGAATTATTTTGTTAATGGTCAATATTGTATCTTTTTAGATAGTTTCTATTTTCTTGTTTTGTTTACGATTGTTTCATTATAGAAACATCATTTCTGTATATATGTAAATTTCTTTCTTTGTGAATAGAATCATTCATTTTTTACCTAACATGGTATCAGAGCCAAAACGATTTGTTCCTGTGCTCTACAATTTCATCTTTTAAAGCATCTTTTTTGAGGAGGTCAAAATGTGGATCTCCTAAAGGCCGCATTTTTCCTCAACGACGCTATTTTTCTCCTGTATTCACACCTTGAGGAAGTCAGAAGTTGGTATTTGCTGCTTGCATTCATGCCTGGACATCATGTTTCATGTTCTGGGTCTTGTTTTTGTGATCGGCGGAAGAATTACCTGAGTTCATGATTTTAAAATCCTATGGTCACGTTTTGTGAGGAGGTCAAGTTTTGTTTGAACATAGTCACAATTTTTTTTGTTTTAAACTCGCACGTCGTGATCTTTTCTGAGTTTGGAAGTTCTCCAGTCGTGACCTTACATCTGTGTTTTCATGGCCGCCATTTCTGTCTAGAGCCTCTGATTTTTTTGGCTAGGATTTTGACCCTCTAGTTCCAGTCAAATTTTTTTCTGATCACATATTCTTGGTGGATTTTTTGAGACCTTTTCTGGGTTGCCTTCAGATTTTTCTAGGTACATCGTTTTCTGTGCCTCATTTTTTGTGCAATTTTTTGTCTATTTTTTTTACAGCTAGAGTTTGAAATCTGTACTTGTAACTACCTCAGCATTCAGTGCATTGGAATCTGTGCCTTGGGTTTCATGCATCCAGTCTCTTCCCAGTTCCTCATTTTTCGTGCCTCAAAAAGTGAGCAAGATGGTGAGTTTGACCAACATTATGTTGGAGGGTAGTTAGCGTTTCAATGGCAAAAATTATAATACCTGGAAGAAGCAAATGATGACCATCTTTGAATATCGTTGTCTCGATCAGATGATTCTAGGAAACACTACTCATCCTACAATGACAGGTAAAGACCAGGACAAGTTTGACGAGTAGAACCGTGAAGCAGTGATGCTCATTAAGATTTCAGTTACAGATGATCAGCTACCTCAAATTTTGACTGGGAAATTAGCAAAGGAGATTTGGGACCATCAGAAGGGTATGAATGAGACCTCTGACAAGAGCCGTGCATTCTTCTTGAAAAATATATTGTTTTCTATCATGATGGATGAGAAGACATCTTTGCAGGTGCACCTGAATAAAATCTAAGAGATCAGAGATCAGCTTAAGGCTATTGGTCAAAAAATGGAGGAAGAAGACATGGTCGTGATCACTTTGAAAAGTCTACCTAAGTCCTATGAACATGTCATTGAGACTCTCAACATTATGTCTACTAATGTTGATTTGAAGTTTTCAGAGCTCTGTACTATCCTCTTGCAGCAGGATCGCTGGAAACAACAGTTTGGTAGTAGTGCTTCTTCATCCTCTTCAGAGCAGGCTTTTGCATCCAAGTTTTAGGCTCAGAATAAAGGCAAAGGTTAGCCTCCACAGCAGAAAGGCTTAGGTCAACCTCAGGATAGCACCAAGAAAAAAAATATTCAGTGTAATTACTGTCACAAATATGGTCACATGAAAAAGGATTGTCGTCAGCATTTGGCTTCTGAACAAAAGAAGCAGGGAGGGTCTCAACAGAAAGCTAATGTTGCCGAGCCCACTGAACAGAAGGAATCTGCCTTTTATGCCTTTATGGCTAAAAGATCTATAGATCATGTAAAATCTTCTGCCTGGTACATTGATTCAGGTGGCTCGCGACACTTCACTCATCAACGTGATTGGTTCACAGATTTGTCTCCCTTCAGTGACTCAATTATTTTTGGTGGAGAAGAATATACAGTTGCCGGTAAGGGCACTATTCAGATTTAGTCTAGTGGGAGGAATCTCATTTTCCTCAATGTCTACTATGTTCCTAGCATGGAACTTAATCTTCTCTCTATCAGTCAGCTCATGCGGCACTCTCCTCAGTTAGATGGGGTGTTCAGTACACACAAATGTTCCATTGTTGATCAGGAGACTCGTACCACTGTGGCTGTTGGTATTGAAGATCATGGTCTTTACAGACTTGTGGATACAGGTGATTCTCCAGAGTTAGCTATGACAACCCAAAATTCTTCCATCACTAGTCTTTGGCATCAGCATTATGGGCACTTAAATGTGCACTATCTTTCTCAGCTATCTTGGGAAGGCCTTGTAACTGGTTTACCCGAGATCCAGATTCAGCATCATGGTGTTTGTAGAGCTTGTCAGGCTGGGAAGCAGCATAGGACATTGTTCCTGAATGATGACTCATGGAGAGCCTCCAAGGTACTACAGTTGGTTCACATTGATGTATGTGGGCTAATGAATACACGTTCTGTTACTGGTTACAGGTATTTCTTGCTTTTTGTTGATGATTTCAGTCATAAAATGTGGGTGTAATTTCTTAGAGAGAAATTAGATGTGTTTACTGTATTTCAAAAGTTTAAGGCCTTTGTAGAAAAAGAGTCTAGCTGTTCCATAGTCACTCTTAGGTCAGATAATGGGGCAGAATTTTGTTCTACTGATTTCTCCAACTTTTTTGATTTACACGGCATCAAACGTCAGTTAATCACACCTTACACCCCTTAGTAAAATGGTGTTGTAGAGTGGCGCAACCACACAATCACTGAAATGGCCCATTCCATGCTCAAACACAGGAGTGTTCCTAAGAAATATTGGGCAGAGGCAGTCTACAATATAGTCTATCTCCTTAATCGTTCTCCTACATATGCAGTTAAGGGGAAGACTCCTGAGGAAGCTTGGACTGGTCGCAAACCTCAAATTAGTCATCTAACAATATTTGGCTCTTTAGCTTATGTATGGATTCCAGATGCCAAGCACTCTAAGTTGGATTCCAAGAGTCAAAAGCTTATGTTCACAAGGTATAGTGACAACCATAAGGCTTATTGGTTGATTGATATAGATACTGATTGTCTTACCTTCAGCCACGATGTTGTCTTTGATGAAGAACGAGGACCTTTTCATCCTTATTCTGAGGATTAGCCTTTGAAGGCTTCTGACTTGGTGTTCTTCTTTCGTTAGGTCCACGTGATGGGAGGGATGATGATGCAGATTCTAATTTTGATGATGCTCAACCCACATTTCCTTCGAATGATGTTGATCTTCCACCTGTTGCACCTGTTCCAGCTCCTCCTATTGCATCTGATGTTGGCACTTCTACTCTCCGGCCTAAATAGTGGGCTAAGACTATTAGAGATCTTCATGACGATGAGCTCATTGAGGGTAGATCATCCAAAAATAAGAGCAAACGACAACATATAGTTAATTTTTCTCTCATGGCCAACATTCACAATGTCTATGAGCCTCAGAAATTTTTAGAGGCTAAAGGAATTCTTGAGTGGGAAAAGGCTATGGAGTCTGAATACCAGAGTCTTCAGAAAAATCACACTTGGGTCCTTTCTGATCTTCCTCCATGGAAGAAGCCCATTACCTACAAATGGGTGTACAAGGTGAAATATAAAGATGATGGAACCCTTGACAAGTACAAAGCTTGTCTCGTTGCTAGGAGGTTCTCACAGAAGGAAGGTATTGACTACGAGGAGACTTTTACTCCTACAGCCAAGATGAGTACAATTTGGCTTGTCTTTGTCTTAGTAGCCTAGTTTGGTTGGAAAGTCCATAAGATGGACGTTAAGAGTGCCTTTCTCAATGGTGAGTTGAAGGAAGAAGTCTACATGATGCAGCCTCCAGGGTTCAAGGTTGCCGGTCAAGAACACAAGGTGTGTAGATTGGTCAAAGCACTCTATGGCCTGAAACAGGCTCCTCGAGCTTGGTACATTAAGATTGATAAGTACCTCATAGATTATGGCTTTCAAAGGAGTCCATCTAACTCTAATTTGTATGTCAAATGCACTAGTAGCACTTGATATTCTGATTCTTGTTGTCTATGTTGATGACTTGATCATTACTGGTAGCTCGGTACATTTGATCGCTGAGATCAAACAGGATTTGTGTAGCACATTTGACATGACAGATCTGGGACTCTTGCATTACTATTTAGGTGTTGAGGTTTGGCAGACCGAGAGTAGTATATTTGTTTCCCAATCCAAGTATGCTTGAAGTCTTCTAGATAAGTTCCACATGCAGGATTGCAAACCTGCCTCCTCACCCATAGAAAAAGGGCTTAAGTTGTTAGCTAAGTCAGACTCACCTGTAGTGGATGAATCATTGTTTAGGCAACTACCACTAGACCTAACCTTAGTTTTGTAGTGAGCTACATTTCACGCTTCATGACAACCCCCAAGGCTAATCATTGGGTAGCAGTGAAGCGTGTGCTGCGTTATGTGAAAGGCACTTCTGATTATGGACTTCTTTACACTAGGAGTTATGATCCTAGACTCAGTGGTTTCACAGACTCAGATTGGGCAGGTTCAGTTGATGACAGGAAATCAACATCTAGGTATGTGTTCAGTTTGGGATCTGGTGTAGTCACATGGACAAGTAAAAAGTAGTAGGCAGTGGCTCTCTCCTCGATAGAAGTAGAGTATTAGGGAGCTGTTAAGGCAACTTGTGAGGCAGTTTGGCTTCACCGTATGCTTGTTGATATGCAAATATCTCAAGTAGGTCTAACTCCCTTGTTCCGTGATAATCAGGGAGTTCTCAAACTTGCCAAAAATCTAGTCTTCCATGAAAGAACCAAGCATGTAGAAACTCATTGTCATTTCATCAGAAAGCTTGTTGAAGATAGATCAGTTTAGTTGTTGTATGTTTCGACAAAGGATCAAACAACAGATATTCTCACCAAGTCCCTTAGTCCAGATAAATTTGTAAAATTCAGGGGGTCTCTTGGTGTAGTTAGTAGATTGACCATTAAGGGAGGGTATTAGAATAATTAGAATTATTTTGTTAATGGTCAATATTGTATCTTTTTAGATAGTTTCTATTTTCTTGTCCTGTTTACGATTGTTTCATTATAGAAACATCATTTTTGTATATATATGTAAATTTCTTTCTTTGTGAATAGAATCATTCATTTTTTACCTAACAGGAGGTGGGATTAATTAGATGGATAATGGGATAGGTGATAGGAAAGGGGATAGAAGATTCATGATAGATGGAGGGATAAGAAGATAGAACAATATTAGATGGATAAAAGGATGAGCAATAGTGGATGGAATGGATGAGAGGTGTGGGATGTGATCTCCAAAGACTATGTTGTATAGGAATAACATGCCCCATTATAGGTGTAATGCTTAGGACTTTACATGACAAAGCTTATGACGAGAGGATGATTATAGGATTGGTTGGAAAGGATGAGGTATATCAAAAGACATCCAAAGCTTTTGTCAACATTTTGCCGTTATGTTTTTATCAAGATCAAAAGGAGGAAGGGAGGATGAATGGACTCTATAGGATGGATATGTAGGTATAATGGATAAGGATGATAGGATGGATATGATATGATGGATATGATAGGATGGGAAATGATAGTTTGAAAATGATAGGTTGGATGAGACAATGTGCCCCCAAGTGTAATACACATGGATAATCAACCTACACATGACGCCTATTTGCTAGGTTTTCATCATGGTACTTATCCAAGGTGCTACCAAGGTGGTTTTCACAATTGGATGAAAGGATTTCTCTTTACTATTTTGATTTTTTTTCTTTTTTTTCTTTATTTATTTATTTTTTACTTATGGAATATTTGGATGGGATAGGGGGATATGGACAAGAAGGATTCAAAAGAGGATGGGAACTCAAGCGTCTAGCTCTATGAATGTCACACATCATGGACCATGTCAAATGTCATTATGCTAATAGATGTTGGTAGGGGATTGTGTGAGAGGGAGATGGAGTAGGTATATAGTGGATTATGATGTGGATTATGGATGGAAGGATAGTGGATTATGATATGGATTATATATGGAAGGATTATGCAAAGATGGATAGTGGCTTATGATGTAAATTATGAATGGAAGGATAGTGGATTATGATGTAATTAATGGAAGGATTTTGCAAAAGCATGGACCATAGGGATATGATGGGTAAAATATGTAGGATAATGGATGAAATATGGGGAGATGGAGGTATGTGGGAATGTTGTGGAATGGAAAGGAACCAAGATCAATGATTGCACATATCATATTGGATTTTGAAGCTTTTGATTTGGAGGAGGTGTAGGAAGTAATGGAGATGTTTGCATATGAGGTGGTCAATGTAGGAATTTAAGGACCCACATGGACTTAGGATTGTTATTATTTTTGCATTGAGTGTGGGATGAAGGAATTTGGGATTTTTGGATGGAGCAAGATTTTTGGGATGTGGATGCTTTATTTGAAATAAGTTTTTTTTCTTAAGTACCCAAACCATTTTAGTTTTGGAATTTTATTTTGGAAGTATGGGCTTATGTAGCCTTTTGGATGGATTTTCCTTTGATTCTTTGCATTGGCGTCCTAAGGCATGAGGATCTTTAGGATTTGTTTCTTTATAAAAGGTATCCAATTTTCTTTTTTTGAATCCCATGGACATGGTGGAAGCTTCATGTTTGGACGATGTGTGCATTTGTTGATCATGACTAGGAATGTTAAGGGATTTATGGATGAAGGGATTAATGGACTAATGGATGAATGGATGAGGCGATTTGAGGATAGGGATATTAGGTGTTGGGAGAAATGAAGGTAGAGTGGATGTGAGGATGGGGATATTAGGAGTTGGAAGGAGTGGAGGTAAAGTGGATGGAGGTAGGTGTATGGTCACATGCTTTTTAGATTTATAGGACGATGGAGGAGGAATGGAAACATATGTTTTTAGGATATAATGTGGTTTATGAGGGCAAGTAGTGGATTTAGAAGGCATGGAGAAAATACCAACATATTTAGATTGTTTTCCTTGGGAGATATATGTAAGGCCATATGATCATGGAGGGACTTTAACATGGATGGGCTCCAAAATACCTTGTTCATGAAGGTCTAATCATTTACCTTGATAGTTCATGTTTTGGAGTATGTGATGTACAATAGGATTATGGGTGTTTTAAACACTAGACACGAGCTCATTATTTGATAGACAAGGTGAGGTGGATAGTGGTGGTTTCTCTCCTAAGGAAGAACATTCATGGATGAAGGTGGTAATACCAAGGGGATATGATGGTGGATTTTAAAGGGGGTCGATAGTGGATGATGAAGGATCATTAGGATCTTGATTATCATTATGCTCATTAAGATCCAAGCTATTTGCTTGATCATCTATGTTTACTTGGTAGCCAAGTGTCTCATCAAGGGAAATGGGTGTTGTTGGATCATGGATAGGACTAGATTAAGGATGGATAAGAGTAGTGGAGGTTACTTGATTGTGGATGGTTGTGGGATTAAGGATAGGACAAATTTTCTCATGGATAGGCTCTTCATCATAGATAATATCTTGATCATAAAGAAGATATAGATTATGGATAGGTTGAACTTGGATTGCTTTCTCATGATTAGGAACTTGATCATGGATAATATCTTGATCATAGAAAATATATAGGATATGGATGGGTTGAATGGAGGGGCTTTGATCTTGATTTGGATGAAGGGTTAATGTTTCCAAATGCTTAGGACTAGACTCTTGACATAACTCTTAATCTTGGATGGAAGTGGAAGTGGGAGACTCTTGGATGGACTTGATAGGCTCTTGATAATAAAAAACATGAGGGTATAATGGATCTTGAATTGGACCCATGGTAGGATACTCTTCAATAGGCTTGATGGGTTGTGTACTACATGATGGGTTTGAAGGAATAGACATGGTGTTTGAAGGCTCTTAGATAGGCTCTTGGAGAGGCATTTGATGACATGGAGATGGTTGATTCCTTGCTAATAGCCATTGGGTCACATCCTGCATAAGTGTATGGGTGGATGGACAATATAATAGATGAAGAATAAGGGTGGAAGTTGTAGGCTTATGATTAGGATTAGGTGGAGGGATAATGGTATTAAACATATTATGATTTGGATTGGATGGAGGGATAATGGGATTGGATGGATTGGGATTTGGACTAGATGGAGGAATAATGGGATTGGATGGATTGGGATTTGGACTAGATGGAGGAATAATGGGATTGGATGGATTGGGATTATCTAGCACAATCTTACCATAATTTCTTAGGTTCTTAATCAATCTCTTAATTAATTCTTACACAAGTGGATATGGTATAGCCCTTAATCTGATGGTATGTACAATATTCATTTTCATTATACCAACAGGGTTTAACAACATTTGGATCATATGGTTTTATTGAGGGTAGCTCAATCAATTTTTCTTGGACCAATTTTTGTAGGGTTATCTCTAAGGGATCCTTTGGTTGAGGGTTGGAGGAACATGGTGATGAAGGGATAAAAGGGGTTGATGGATTAGAAGGTTGATGGACCAATGGATAAGGATTAGGATTAGATGGTGGTGTTGAAATAGGACTAGTAGGCTCTTGGATTGGCATATGATTAGATGATGATGGAGGATACCCATAGGATACATAATCTAGATTTGTGTTCCCCTTGTCAAAGGTAGCATGAGGACTTAATGATGTTTGATCTTGGGGAAAAGAGTAACTTGGACTTGCATTTTCTTGTTGTGAAGGAACTTGATAGTCTTGTAAATGTACTTGGGGGTGAGGTGAAATGTTGGGATAAGTAGTTGGATGATCTTGGGGTATGGATTGATATGTATATTGGTTGATATTGGAAGAAGTAGGATAGGTGGATGTATGATTGACATGATATGTGGATAGATTAGGTTGGTATGAAGTTGAGGAGGGTGACACAAAGGGTTGAGGTGGAAGTTGATGAGTTTGTATGGATAAAAGTATAGTGGATGATGTGTTAGATGAAGGGTGTGATTGTGTTTGTTTGTAACATGACATCTCATATTACCTAGAAATTACATTCCCAATTTACTATCAAGTAAATAATCTTGATCATTATAATCATATGTTTAACAAACACTAATCATTTGCATAATGATTACATAAAAAGCATATCTTTTTTTCAATATTTTCAAACTGAAAATGTATAACATACATTCAAAGATAGCATATTAGTGAATCCCTTCACTTTATAATCACAATGTTTTGCTCTTGGAAATAAAGATAAATTTACATAAAATTTGATTGTCAAGTCACATAAATGAATATACTGCATCTGGAGTTTTGATATTTTTCTTCATAAGTCTTGGCTTGTCATCTGCTTGGGAAGGAGAGCATCACCCGAGTGCTTTTCCTCCAACCACAAACTGGCGGTCCCTCACACAACTTCCTTCCTAGAAGTGGCCCTATCCTTCACAAAGGGAATAGATATAAAGAACCAATAGGTTTTCCATCTGATTCTCTAGTGTTGTGTCCTTCATAACTCATCACGGTCATACAACCATAGATCCACTCTAACTATGTATGACACTACTAGATGGTTATGCCATCTGGAGCACAGTGAACTGACTAATGCATGTAGAGATGGTTGCATTACTTTGGCCAAAGATTTAATATACCTAGATGTTTCACAATGAACATAGTCAAATGTTCACACACTTCTAACTTGACTTAGAAGCTATCTCATCCTATAGTACTTTTGGTTGACCGATTTTGGTCATGGGATAACTTAAATAAATTTCCCATTTAGTCCATCTATCTTAGACTTCTAACTCTGATTTCTAGAGCACATTTCAAAGGTTTCTTGTTGCATTTGCAACATGGAATCTGTGACTCCCTGTCACTCTATTCCTTATATCCATAGTTTAAAAGTCCTTGGTTTCAATATTAAGATCAAATTTTAGTCTATAACTTCATGAGATTAGTTAAGATGTTTAACTCAGTTCATGGACTATCCTCTAATCCATATCGACAAGAAATATTTGTTTTAACTCATTCACAAGCTTGTGAGAGAGTCTATATGATAACTAGGTATGTCTGGGATATTCTTAGAAAACTATCTCTTTCTAATCCCTTCATACAAAGAATATTTATGAGCCATATAATATAATCAAAAAGAAATATCTTAATATACATCTCAATATGAGCTATAATGTACCACCTATCATTTAAACTACTCACCGGGTCATGATTAAGTAGATATTTTTATGTGACACAATATATATTGACCACAAGTTTCTCCCTGACTTATCATTAAGATGGTCATTTTGGGTGCCATAATATTATACAAAAAAAATTATAATCTCAATAATGTATACATGCACGATAGCCATTAACTATCTCTTGACTAACAAAAATCTTTAACATTCATGGGTTTGAAAGTGTTTGTTCTTAGATTCTAGGGCTTGAGAGTTCTAAGTCTCGACCTCGATATATACACTCAAGAACATTCTTGTTCTCTTCTAGCTTACTTCGAAAGACTAGCAATTGCTTTCGAACCAAGGCTTGAGATATCAACAATAACAGTCGATAAGAAATAATCAAGAAAGAGATAAATGAAGGAGCATTGTTACAGACCTGTCATGGCTGAGAGGTCATTTCTACAGGTTATAAATATCATTATGTAGCTAGCCTGTTATGGCCATGATGAATCTCTACATCAACCAGGTCTCACTTGAGTGTCGGCCTACTATGGCCGTGTGGTATTCTCCATGTATAATGCATAAAATATACTCATATTAGCCTACTGTGACTGTACGACATCATTCCCACAAAATGCATACTATATATATATTCATACTATTCCACTGTGGCCATAAGGTATCATTCACACAAAATGCATATAGTTGATAACAATAAGATAAAATATCTTGTTTTAATCATGGCTTCCACCATGATGAAGGATTACATGTTCTATTTTCCATGCAGGCTTTCTACCTTACTGCACTCCCTTCCAAGTTTTTCCTTCCTCATTCTCTCATATCTCCTTTCTTTTTTCTCCCTGGCTCCTTATGAAAGCCTTGAGATTTCTTTTCCTCTAATAAGATAGACCTCCCCTCCTATGCGAATAACTGTCCACTATCCTATAAAAACTCCTTCGAGGAGCATGCAACCGAGGTCAAGCCTTTTCTTTACAAGGCTTACACTTGCATTACAACATAAAATAATCCACTTTCTCCACACCTCGTGGAGTATGGGGTCATGCTCACCACTCAAATGTAGTGGTTTTACCATAATTTAAGCTTGTCATGACAAGAAAGGGTTAAGACTAAAGCATACAATTCATTTTATATTACTTATATCAATATACAAAATAATAGAAACTACAATCCTTTAAGGACACAATTGTTGCAATACCAAAATTATGGTGTTACCGTGCTCATGCAACAAGGTGCTAGAAAGGGATTGAGGATTTCTTCTCACTTGACACCTTCAACTGACATCAATAGAATTAAGTCAGTTCTTGAAATATGAACATAAAATAGTTCGACAAAGGGAAGAAATATATTAAACTCCATCCTTGCTATATTCCTTGAATTATCTCTTGACCATTTCAACGAAGTTATCGTTGGAAGCCTTTCCGAGACGACAAATAAATAATGGTCGATCTGAGATTAGCTCAACAAGGAAAGTTAACTAACACATACCTCATCTTAAGAAGGTTCATGTAATGTTTAGTTTGAAACTCAAATGGCAAACTGCTCTTTTCAAAATATCTATCCCCTTCTATCTGGTGATACTCTCCTTCCATTCTTGAAGGTGGAAATCTTTTTCCTAGTTACACTATATATATACGAACATCCAATAGTTTGACAAAGGGAAGAAATATAATAAACTCTATCCCTGCTATATTCCTTGAATTATCTCTCAACGATTTCAATGAAGTTGTCATTGGAAACCTTTCTGAGACGACAAATCAACAATGGTCGATCTGAGATTAACTCAACAAGGAAAGTTAACTGACACATACCTCATCTCAAGAAGGTTCACATAATGTTTAGTTTGAAACTCAAATGGAAAACCTTTCTTTCCAAAATATCCACCCCCTTCTCTCTGGTGATACTCTCCTTCCATTCTTGAAGGTGGAATTTTTTTTCCTGGTTACACTCACAATCATACAAACTATGATCAGTGTATCATCAATAAATCATTAAAAATCATGTTAAATAATTTCAATAACATGTAATCTCATTTCAAATTCTAAGCATTAATCATAACTATTGTCACGTGAAATTGCACCTTGCTTGAAGCTCGTTCAAGCACTCCAATGACACAATGGGATTGATCTCAAGGTGTGGGACCTTGCAAATGAGACCAGACCTCTAGAGAAGACTGGTTCCTCTTTCTGATCTTAAGGCTCAGAGAATTAGAATAAATCTAATGCTATTGTTCACCAAGGAAAAGGGAGAGAAGAAAATACTAAAATTAAAGGGAGGTGATGCACCAGATTGAAGATGTTTAGCTGCATCCGACTCAACATAGTAATGATCTCAAAGATGAAGGGAACTCACACAGACTCATACCAATTCAAACAAAGGTCAGGATAGAGAGATGAAGGTATGAAAGGGACCGTTTTATCCACAATACACAACTCACATCAATCAAATAGACACAATGCGAGAATAATGAGAGAGGCAAAACTTTAGTTTCGATTGATCATAGAGGCCAAATAGCCATTACAAAAGAAATATAATTGTTGTAGATAAGATAGACACAAAATAACCAATTACATTCATGGGTGAACCAACATTAGAGACATCAAAGGTTCATCTTCTAACACAATGAATCAGATCCAACTGGTTCTGTAAAAGCTCTACAAGGTCTAATACAATGAATTATCTTGCCTGTATATAACCTAGAAGAACAACTAACATAATTAAAACATTTTCAACTGTATATATAACATTTCAAAATCATTTTGCAATAGTGGGCATTGAATCTTGGTAAAAAATGACCTAGGACATGCCCACGCTTCATTTAATCTCTGGCTCAGAAGCCCTACCAGAACCTATAAATTGGAATGATGGCCATGCCTTTGATAGCCCTGCAAACTCACAGAAGAAGATTGCCTAAACACATGGGTGCCGGGCGCATTTATGAGAGAAGGCTTGCAAATCTATTTTGTCCCTTCCTTGTACTGGTGCATTGAAGAATTCACTATTCCAACTACCTTCATTTAGCCCTGGCTTGCAAAGCTTTGAATGTTGGGTACCTTATTCCGTAAAAATGGCACAATTTTAGGGATGAGCAAGCTTTTATAACACTTTAAAGTGTTGTACCTCTAAGATCTCCCATGGTACCTCTGAATTCATCATGGTCGGTGAATTTGCCTCATGTAAAATTACATGCTTTTGATTTTCCTTTGGTCGGCAATTTCTCTATTTTCAGAACCATCGAGCTCTCTCCTTGTCTTCATTCCCTTTTCCGCCTTACCAGTGAAAATACATCTTCTCGAACTTGTCTTTGCGCTTTCTTTTTTTTCCCTATCAGCTGACTTCCTTTTTTCCTTATCGGCAAAACCTTATTTTTTAGAACTATTCTAGCCCCTCTTTTGCCTTATTGGCAAAAAACCATTCTTGTGAACTTTCTCCTTTTGTCTCCTTTTTGCCTTATTGGCAATTTTTTACTTTTGTGAACCTATCATCGGGCCCTTTGTTTTTTCCTTATCGGCAAATTTGTGAAATCATGAACCATTCCTTCTTTTCATTCCTTTGCTGATTCCACTATTTCTCTTTCCTTGGTCTTTAAAAGGGGGAAATTTCTCTTTCCTATCAGCAAAATTGTCTTTTCACGAATCACCCGTGCCCTAGCCATTTTTTGCCTTATCAACAAATCTCCCAATTCTTGAACCAAACTTGATTTTGACTTGATTATCAGTGAATTTGTACCATTCTGAACTTGTCTGCCTCCTTAAGGTTATCAGGCTTCTATGTCGGCAATTCCTGACTGCTACGAACTAATCCTTGGCTCCCTTTATCGCCTTGTCAGTGAATCCTTGAAAACCTGAACCTTTTCCCTTGTTCTCCACTTTGCCAATTCACTGACAGAAGCCCCTATTTTCTTTTCTTTCCTTAGTCATTTTCTTTGATGGACCTCTTGACACCATGTCCCCTTTTTTTCCCGTTTGTCGGCAAAGTCACTAATTGTCGAACCTGCCAATCGACGAACTTAAGGTTCACCGAACCATAAGTTTGTTGACAAAGGAAAACATTTTTCTTTTCTTTACTTACAGATTATTTCCTTGCCCCTTGCGTTGCATTGCCTTGTCTTAGCCACTTTCCCTTTTGTCGGAAAACTCACCGAGCGAACCTACCGATTGGTGAACTTAAGGTTCGCCAAACTAAACTTTTACCAACTAAGGCAAAGAAAGGACCAAAGACTTGGAATTTTTTGGGGATTTTTTCTAGGTTTTTTGCTAATGGAAAATTCTTCCATTTCACATGTCTTAGATCAGGTATTTTTGATGGAAGAAGGGACTTTATTGGTTATTTTGTCCTGGGCAAAAATAAGACAACATTTTGGCAACTATGCAAGGGTGTTTTCCTGCTAAACACAGGGATCAACTACCTTATACAATCAATTGGGTACAGGGTCAAAGGGAAATAGCCACATGACCAAATAGAACTGAAAATGCCTCTAGAAAACACAAAACACACAAGACAGACAATCTCCTAATGAGAATGTTGCCCGTGCAAAAACACTTATTGAAGGGAAAGCTAAAACAAAAAACATAACTACTCTAAATATTTACAAGAATCTCAAAACCAAACTCAAAAGTATGGTTTGAGATGAATCCCATTCACTGGGATCAGAAGTGCCTCACCAATCAGCTTGGAGAGTTGAAAGGCATTGGCTTGCTTGCAATTGGTGATGATGTAAGGGCCGCTCCATAAGGCATCAAATTTAGAATGTCTTCCTGCCTTGGCTCTGTCTTCATCCCATTTTAGCACCAAATCTCCCTCTTGGAAGACACTATCAAAGGTCCTCTTGACCTGATCTTGGTGTGCTTCAAGGGTTTTCATAGAAGCATTCCTCTTTTCTTCAAGCTCCATCAACTCAACAAATCTGACTATCATGGAATCATTTTCCAGCAATTCTAGTTGCTGGGCCAGTTCCAGGGAAGGTAACTCCAATGACAGTGGAAGCCTTGCTTCCTTTCCATAAACTAGCATGAAGGGTGAATTGCCAATGGCCCTCTTAGGAGTAATTCCATTAGCCCAAAGAGTTATCTTCAACTTGGAATGCCAAGTTCTCTGATTATCATCCATTATCCTCTTGATGATCCTGATCAGGTTTTTTTTGTGGACTCAGCCAAGTCATTCCCTTGGGGGTAGTAGTTGGATGATGTTTTCAAGTAAATTCCATGGTTAAGCACCCACTCACTAATTTTTGTGCCTACAAAGGCCTTAGCATTTTTAGAAATAATGGTGAATGGAACACCAAACCTAGTAACTATCCCCTCAAGGAATTCTAAAATGGAGGCCTCTATAGCATCTTTCAATGCAACTACCTCTGTCCACCTGGTAAAATAATTAGTGACTGCTAAAATCCACTTGTGACTAGCACTGGATGGTGGATTAATCATCCCAATGAAGTCCAAACCCCATTGGGCAAATGGTTGATCAGTCTGAATTGGATGAAGGGGAAGATCAACCAACCTTTATTTCCCTGTAAAGAATGCACATTCTTTGTAGCTCCTTACCCATTTATGGGCATCTCAAAACAAATTGGGGTAGTAAAAACTAGCCTTCATGATTTTAATGGTAGTTGTTCTTGGAGAATAATGGCAACCAGCAAGGCCATTATGAAATTCTTCTAATATCCTAGAGGTCTTAGAATCTTGAGTAACACATCTAAGAAGAACTCCATTGATGTCTTTTCTAAACAAGAGACCATCAACAAGAGCATAGGGGATAGACTAAAGCCTGAAATAACTTCTTTTGGCCTGATTCAGTCCATCAGGGCATCTCCCTGACTGCAGAAATATGACCATGTCGTCATACCAGTCAGTTGGAGTGTGGGAATCAGTTGGTTGTGCCTACCCTTGGACACATACAACATCATTTCTATCTTTAAGGTCTGCAACCATCTACTCACACAGGCCTTTGCCTCACACCAGCTTGGTGATGTTGATGTTGACATCATATTCCATCACCTTTGTGATCCACCCATCCCTCTTTTCATTGACATCTCTACTCAAAAGAACCTCCTTCACACCGGGGTGGTTCACCGTCAACTATATTTTTTTGTTTGAAAGCATATGCCTGAGCTTTTTTGTGCTTTCACTACAACAAACACTTGTTTCTCAACAAAATCATACCTCAGTTCATAGTCTTTGAGAGGTCAGTTGAAGAAAGCAATTGGCTATTCCAAATTTTCTTCATTCTATTGTGTTAGAATCACTGATATAACCTCCTTGCCTCCAAAGGCATAAAGGATAAAATCCTTCTCATAATTAGGGTTTATCAGTGTTGGACCTTGTGCAATAGCCTACTTGATAGATTCAAAACTATCCCTACCTTCTTTGGACCATGTGAAGGCAACATTTTTCTTGAGCATGGTTGTGAGGGGTTTTACTATTGAAGCAAAATTAGGTATGAACATCCTCACAAAGTTGACCCTTCCTATGAATCTCTACAGACCTTTCTTGTGACTGGGAAGATGAAGAGATAGAATATCACTTGTTCTTTCAGGATTAATGGCTAGTCCTTCTTTTGAGACTATATGCCCCAGCAATCTGCCTTCCAGGACAACAAATGCACACTTTTTTGGATTCAATGATATTCCATATTCCTTGCATCTTTTAAAGACTTTTCTTAAATGACTTAAGTGGTCAGTTGCATGCTTAGAATATAGAGTCAGATCATCAAGATACATTAGAATAATATTATTGATAAGGCCTTTAAAGGCCAAATCCATTGCTCTTTGGAAGGTTGCCCCAACATTGGTCAACCCAAATGACATTTTTTGGTAAGACAAGGTACCCCACTTGGTGGTAAAGGTTGTTTTATACTGGTTTGATTCTTTCACAAGAATCTAATTTAGCCTGAGTAGCCATCTAGGAGTGAGAATCTTTTAGCTTCTACTACTGTCTATAAGATCTGCTCCATGGAAGGGAGTGGATAGTGATCTTGAAGGGAGGCCTTATTTAGGTCTCTAAAGTCCACGCACAATCTAATTTCCCTATTTTTCTTCCTGACTAGAACTAGGTTAGCCACCCAAGAGGAATGCTTAATGGGATGAATAATTTTAGCCTCTATGAGCTTAGATAGCTCTTTCCTCATTAATGGCTATATTTTGGGGTTGACAAGCCTTTGCTTTTGGCGAACATGTTTTGCATTAGGGTCCAAATCAATGGTATGTTGGATTAAACCAGGATCAAAACATTTCAGATCCTTATAATCCTAAGCAATTAAATCATCAAATTCATTACAAAGCTCAATAAAACCTTGCCTTTCAGCTTGGTCACATACCTTGCCATGTTTCAAAAATCTGCTCTGTGCAATTTTCACCTCTTCACAGTCTTCCCTTTTGACAGTCATGTTCATCTTTTCTTTCTTTGGCTGATCATATGCACCAAATATATTTTCTAAGGTGACTAGTCCCTTAGGAAATTTGTTGGTCTTTAGTTGGATCACCTCATCACCATATTGCTCTTAAAAATATTGATTGGTTCTTGGCAGCATACTTTGCCTCATCTTACAAAAAATTTACAATTTGTTGGTCATTTTCAAATAATTGCCAACTTATTATGTTATCCGGTACAACAAGCCTCACAACAACCTTTACATGCTGATTTGAATTTTGTTTGACATTCTGGGGAATCTCAAACTGTGTACCAACTGTACCCAATCTATCAGCATCCTTGTTTTTCTATCTGGGCACTGCCTGAATGTTGAAGGCATCAAAGTCTTCAATCAGGTCCCAAACTTTGTGCTTATATGACTTCAACAAGTCATTCCTTAAAGCACTTAGTGATCTGATTTGGTGAACAACCAACTCACTATCACCAAATACTTGTAAAAAATTTATTCCTCTTTTTTGTGCTAGTTGTATGCCCTGAATCAAGGCTTGATACTCAACCACATTGTTAGTACAACTGAACTGTAATTTGAATGCAGAGAAATAACTTTCTTTTTGGGGTGAAATCAGTACAACCCCAACACCTACTCCATTTTTGCTTCTAGAGCCATCAAAAACCATTTGCCATATCCCACTTGGATCTATTGTTGTCTTTTCAATCTTAAGGATGATGGCATCATCCTCATGGATGCAATAAGTACCCATCCCTATTTCTTCTATATGATCAGGAGTGTCAAACTGAAAATAGTTTTCCCACTCATCAAGTAGTATGTCAAAGATCTCCTCCACTGGGGTGGTAGCCTCATGTCCATTGTTGTGGTCATCCTCCTCTAACTCATGGATTGTATAGTTCATATTGGTGGGAATAGGGGAGTAAGGCTCTATATGGTCATTGGAAATAGGCTCAGCATTGATGGTCACTTTGGTGCCATATCTAGTCCTAAATAACATGTGGGACCAATCATATGATAGGTACCCACCTATTTTGGCTGTGAAGTCCCTAGATAGGCATATGCCAAAGTAGGCTGGGAGATCAATGACTGAAATGACTTGGGAAATAGAGCAATTAGGGCATACATTCAAAGTGAGTTTTAAATCTTTAACAACACCCACTGTCTTAATAGTAGTGCCATCTAATTGCACTACCCCCTTATTCACAAGCTCATATTTTATGCCTAACTTATTAGCTATATTCTTTGGCATAACAAAGGTACCTGCCCCAGAATCTATCATGCAATTATGTAGCAATTTATCACCAATGATTAAGGAAACATAGAATAGAGGGGGCTTGTTGGTTTTGCTCGTGCTTGCTTCCTCCTTTTCTGGTTGGCATAGGCTTGTTGGGATGGTGGCCTTTTCTTTTGTTGCTTCTATAGAAGGCTGGTTGAAGCCCGTCAAAGCTTCTTTCAACAAATCTCTTTGAGCCGAGATCAACAGAGTATCCCATATAGTGGCACTTAAATGTTGATCTTCTTCATCTGATCAACTATGTTGAAGGGGATTTGACTGCCCTTTTGTGATGTTTTGGTAATAGTAGGGGCAATCCTTGCGTGTTGGTAGGCCTGGGGCTACTGTTGTGGCACTGAATTTACCTACCCAACAGAAGAATTTTCTTGTCTTGAATGAGTCCTTGCTACTACTTCTTCACTCGGTAGCCATTTGGGACACATGAGAGTAAGATGCCTATTGGCCAACTATAGGTACTGAGGCATCTTCAATGGCTCTTCTTTTGGCCCTTGTGTTGTGTTCTATTGGGCCTGCACCTTGGTTAACACCATCGAAATCATCTTGTGTCCAGTTCATCAAAGTAGAATTATTTTGAATTTGTTCATGCCCTCCCACCATCTCTTGGCTAGAGCTGACTTGTTGCTCTAAAGGAACTGATTGATTTTGTGTTGTTAAAGACTGACTGAATTGTCCACCTTGGCACAAGTTCTGATCATGTGGCTGATTACATGGATAATACCAATCATTATCCTGAGACAAATTGTTCTGTATGGGCACAAGAGGCCCGGATGTGCTAGAAGCATTAGGATGTACAAAATTCAATCGTCTGATATAATTGGGCTGATTTGGCCTTTGTACATTCCCTTGATATGGTGGTCTACCTTGCTGATAATTTTGATTGAATGGCTAATATGTCTGGTTAGAGAGCTGATGTGACTAGTTAGATTGTGTTGGCTATCTTCTTGCCAACACCAATTCATTGCTCAATCTTTTGATCAGAGCATCTTTCTCATCCTCTTTCTCAATTGTAGGTATAATTAGGGGAGCAACAGGGCTAACTGTAGTAGGAATTGGAGCCACAACAGGCTAAATAATAGGGGCTTTTGGAAATAAAGACATTGGTGTCCTTGGAGCAATCTTTCCAGCCTAAATCAGGCAATTTTCTGCCCTAATGGTTGTGTCATATTAATCAGGTAGTACAGTCCCTCCCATGGATTGAATCATTACAACAATGTCAGGATTCAAAGATTTCAAATAGTAAATGAATGTAGTATTCAGGGAGGGTTTCACCAACAATGGGATTCTATCCCATGTCTTTTGGAATCTATAATTGAAATCGACTATGTATGCATGGGGGGCCCTCTTGATTGTAGCTAGCTACTCCATTAGTGACAGGTGGTCACTCTTGTCTTCAAAGTGTTGGCACAGTCTAGTGCCCAAATCATCCCAATTGTGGATGGAATTGGCTGGGAGACCTCTATACCATTGTAGGGCTTTCCCCTTGAATAAAGAGGCTAGAAGCCTTACTGCCACATTGTCAGCAGTAACATTATGGACAAAATAGACACTAGCAATATCTTGAATGTGTTCAACAGGGGTGGTGGAATTTTCACCGGTAAAGAATGGTGTAGCCTTTAAGGCCGAGGTAGGGATATCATCATATTGGGCTAGGTCCAGAGGGGTACCCCCATTGAAGACAACAAATGGAAGATTTCTTACCATATTATGAATATTTAAATTAATTCTAGGTATATGCAAGGTTCTTCTTGAATACTGAAATCTAACTTGGAATCTAGTTGGGGGGAGTAGACTGGGCTCTTGAAAGAGATGGAACCGCACTCCTATTTTCCCTCACAGGGGACCTAGACAATGTACTTCTTCTTGATTTAGTAAATGATAGCTCTGTGAATTGAAAATTACCTCTAGAAGAAGATCTCATTTGCACTCCAAGCATGAAATGTCAAATGATCTGGATACTAGATCAATAGAGTCACCAGGTGCTTATTGAATGCTTCCACAATGGTAAATGAACTAAGAATAGCACCAAAATTTCTTAGTCCAGCTCCTACTTAGAGTGGAGGGTCCCACTGGGTGTGCCAGAAATTGCACCCCGCTTGAATCTCGTTTAGGCACTCCAATGACACAATGGGACTGATCTCAAGGTGTGGGACCTTGTAAATGAGATCAGACCTCTAAAGAAGGCTAGTTCCTCTTTCTGAGCTTAAGGCTCAAAGAATTGGACTAAATCTAAGGCTATTGTTCACCAAGGAAAAGGGAGAGAAGAAAATACTAAAATTAAAGGGAGTGATGCACCATATTGAAGATGTTTAGCTGCAACTGACTCAACACAGTAATGATCTCAAAGCTGAAGGGAACTCACATAGACTCATGCCAATTCAAACAGAGGTTAGGATAGAGAGATGAAGGTATGAAAGGGACTATTTTATCCACAATATACAACTCACATCAATCAAATAGACACAATGATAGAATAATGAGAGAGGCAAAACATCAATTTATATTGATCATAGAGGCTAAATAGCCATTACAAAAGAAAGACAATTGTTGCAGATAAGATAGACACAAAATAACCAATTATATTCATGGGCAAACCAACATTAGAGATGTCAAAGGTTCAACTTCAAACACAATGAATCAGATCCTTGACTAGTTTACTAAAAGCATTACAAGGTCTAATACAATGAATTACCTTGCCTGTATATAACCCAGAAGAATAGCTAACAGAATTACAACATTCTCAATTGTATATATAACATTTCATAATCAGTTTGCAATAGTGGGTGCTGAATCTTGGTCAAAAATGACCCAGGCATGCCCATGCTTCATTTAATCTCTGGCTCAGAAGCCTCAACGAAATGTACAAATTCGAATGGTGGCCATGCCTCTGACAGGCCTGCAAACCTATAGAAGAAGATTGCCTACACGCACGGGTGCCAAGCGCATTTATGAGAGAAGGCCTGCAAATCTATTTTATCCCTTCCTTGTACTAGCACATTGAAGAATTCATTGTTCCAACTACCTTCATTCAGCCCTGGCCTGTGAAACTTTGAATGTTGGGTACCTTATCCGTAAAAATGACATGATTTCAGGGATGAGCAAGCATTTACATCACTTTAAAGTGTTGTACCTCTAAAATCTCCCACGATGCCTCTAAATTCATCATGGTCGGTGAATTTGCCTCATACAGAATTACATGCTTTTGATTTTCCTTTGGTCGATGATTTCTCTGTTTTCAAAACCATCGAGCTCTATCCTTGTCTTCATTCCCTTTTTCGTCTTATCAGCAAAAATACATCTTTTCAAACTTGTCTTTGTGCTTTCTTTTTTGCCCTATGGGTTGACTTTCTTTTTTCCTTATTGGCAAAACCTTATTTTTTAGAACTATTCTAGCCCCTCTTTTGCCTTATCAGCAAAAAACCATTCTTGTAAACTTTCTACTTTTTTCTCCTTTTCACCTTATCAGCGATTTTTTAATTTTGTGAACCTATCATCGGGCCCTTTGCTTTCGCCTTATCGACAAATTTGTGAAATCATGAACCATTTCTTCTTTTCATTCCTTCATTGATTCCCCAATTTCTCTTTCCTTAGTCTTTAAAAGGGGGAACTTTCTCTTCCCTATCGGCAAAATTTTCCTTTCATGAACCGCCCATGCCCTAGCCATTTTTCGCCTTGTTGGTGAATCTCCCAATTCTTGAACCAAACTTGATTTTGACTTTTCTATATTTGCACCTTATTGGCAAATTTGTACCATTCTGAACTTGGCCACCTCCTTAAGGTTATTGAGCTTCTATGTCAGTAATTCCTGACTACTACGAACTAATCCTTAGCCCCCTTTATCGCCTTGTCGGTGAATCCTCGAAAACCCAAACCTTTTGCCATGTTCTCCACTTTGTTGATCCATCGACATAAGCCCCTATTTTCTTTTCTTTCCTTAGTTTTTTTCTTTTATGGACCACTTGCCGCCATGCCCCCTTTTTTTCCCTTTGTCGGCAAAGTCACCGATTGGCGAACCTGTCGATTGGCGAACTTAAGATTCGCCAAACCATAAGTTTGCTGACAAAGGAAAATATTTTTCTTTCATTTACTTAGAGATTTTTTCCTCGCCCCTTGTGTTACACTGCCTTGTCTCAGCCACTTTCCCTTTTGTCAGCAAAGTCACCAATCGGTGAACCTGCCAATTGGCGAACTTAAGGTTCGCCAAACTGAACTTTTGTCGACTAAGGCAAAGAAAAGACCAAAAACTTGGAATTTTTTGGGGATTTATTCTGTATTTTTTTCTAAGGAAAACTTCTTCCATTTCAAGTGTCTTAGATTAGGTATTTTTGATGGAAGAAGGGACTTTTGGGGTTATTTTGGCCTGGGCAAAAATAAGACAACAATAACTTATAAAATCAATGATTTATCCTGACATTTCCCTAACATCAAATCATTAATCTATGATTAGTTAACCACTTAATCACATGAATGTAAAGTAAAACATAGTTAGAGTTTTGGCAATGTAACATTGTTGAATGGATAGGGGTTTTGTTTATGTTTGTGTTTGTTGGGTTTGTTGGAGTATGGTGTGTAGTTGTTGTTGTGGGGTGATGACTTGTTACTTCCTATATAACCACCTAAGTTCAACCATCATTCTTTGGGTGCCATAAGGATCATCCTCTAGGATCTTATTTTCTAGTGTTGGGAAGGTTTTACACATATATTTAAGTCTTTGTAGCTTGGCTTGTTCCTCAAAATACGCATCATGATCTACAAGGTTCTCATCATCATTGGGAGGAAATTGGGGACCTCCTAGGATTGTGATTTTGGGTTTTGGATTTGTCCTAGTCTTGTTAATGATCACAACCATTTTGATGAATGATGGATTAGATGGGGCTTTTAAGAATGTGATTATGATTAGAATGATGAAGAATGGAGTGTGATGAAGATTATGTGGATGAAGTTGGATTAAGATAATGATGTAGGATGATATGGGATTATGAGATAGATGATGAGATGGATGAAATTGATTGGATTAGAACTAGAATGCTGATGTGGAGTGATTCTAGGTTATGAGATGGATGAAATTGATTGATTTATGGATAGATTGGGATTGATTGGATTATGATGAAGGCTTGGAATGATTAGGGATGAGGTGGATAAGAAGGGTGATTAGGATGACTAGAATGGAGTGAAATTGGATGCTTAAGATGATGAGGATGGATAAGGAGGATGACTTGGATGGTTAGGAATGATGGGATTAGATGACTTGGAATGATTGGGATAGATGGATAAATGAGGTAATTAGGTTGAATGATTAAGATGATTAGGATTGTTAGGGATGATGACTATGATATATTGATGAATAGGATTAAGATGGTTGGATAAGTGACTAGGATGATGGTGATTAGATTAGATGAGGATTAGAAGGACTTGGATTGGATTAAATGATGATTATGATTATGTGGATATGACAAGTAGGATGATTAGGGATAATGAAATGGATAATAGGGATGATTAAGATAATTAGGGTGGATAATTATGATGACTAGGTTTGGATTAGGATGAATATGGTTTTGGATAAGGATGGAAGTGATGACAAGGATGATTAGGATGATGTGGAATGAATTTATTGATAGCTTGACTTAGGCAATTTGCAAACAAAAGATTTCACATGTACATGCATAAATCACACACACAAGACACTAAAAAATTTGACATTGAAAATTGATTGTTGGATTTATGAAGACACTTGAAGACACATCAACAAGCCTAATATTAGTCAAATGGCTGTGGCCAATAGTTCTTAATCTAGGATGTACAAGTTTGCTAAGGATGTCCACAATATACACAAGGTACAGGGGGCCCAATTCCATGAAATGAAAGTGAAATAATGCCACACAATAGGGAGAAGAGGGTAATCCAACCTTCACCTTCACTTACCCAAGGTATAAAGTTCTTAGGGGCTTAGCCCGAATGACAAGATTCCAACTTCCAAGAGGTGTGTCTTTTGATTCACTCCTCACTTTTTATACTTCGCTAGAACACTAGAGTTGAGGTCATTCCTTGGAGTGGTGTGTCTCCAAGTAGGCCTCCTAAAAGGGTGACAAAACAAAATCAAGTGGTGCTTTTGATCTCCAAGATCACCTTGTGGTGCGAGGAGAGAGCATACACACACACTTGACTCACACTAACAATGTTGATTTACCCTTAGAAATGGAAATGTGTGTGTGAAGATGAATGGATTAAATGATGTTTTTGATTCCCAAGATCACACAAAGTTCAAGGGAAGAGCATACACACCCTAAATCACACTCAAATCCACCAAGAAAAGCAAGCACAAGTTCATTTTATGTCCAAGCCCAAATTTGATGATGAAAACACATGTTCATTTTATGCCCAAAATTGAAGTGTGATGATGCAAACAAGTGTTCTTTTTAAACCCAAATCAAAGTGTGAGATTGAAAACAAGTTCTTTGATCAATTGAGAATACAAAAGTTGGATTGTGTGCACCTGGAAAGTTTGTCTTTAGATATGATGTTGATGCAGCTCCTTAAGTCTTCCCTTATTCCACCAAACAAAAAAGAGAACAAACAACTTGTAAACAAGCTTGTTAGAGTGAAAAAGGATAATCTGGAAATTTTCTAAGAAATATGAATAACTACAAAAAATTGGATGTAATGATCAGATTTTATGCGAGATTCTATGCTATTTCAAAAAACTTTTGTCAAATTTCATTAAGAAACACAAACGTTATAGCAATTTAAAGATTGTAATGAAGCGATGTGTTTGATTGAGAATAACTGATAAACCTAGAAAAATGGACTGATGAGATCTACACCACAACAAATCTGGGCAAGTCAACTTTCCAACATCACTGATTTCATGAAAATCTGATCTATTGTGCCCAAGTTATGCGAAAAAAGAAAAAAAGGCCCTCTTTAGAGCACTTGGAGGATAGTCTGGTGATTACACTAACTGTTGGTGGTTTATGTCTGCGAGGTCACATACGACGGTTAAGTTGACGGTTAGGGATTTAAGTAGGCCCCTGGTCACCCATGTGACCAGGGGCTAGAATAAATGAAAAAAAGAATAGGTAGCGGGGATGTTGACCCCCTAGGTCACTGAGATGACCACAGACGAAGGAGGAGGGAGTTATATGTGTTTTAAGCTGCTAGCGGCTCAACCATGGACAAAGTGGTGCAGTGGGCAGGATAGGAGTTAAGGGCTGGCGGAAGGGCGTTGAAAGGAGTTGACAGAAGCAAAGAGGGGCTAGGGGATGGTGGAGAGGTGGCAATGGGGAGGAAACAACAACATGAGGTTGGTAGAGAGGAGACAGGGAAACAAGGGGAGGCAACTAGGGGGCTTAGTGGTGGTAGAGTATAGAGGTTGTCGATAGGGGGTTAGGGGTTGTCGACAGAGTGTCGACTGAGACTAGTGGAGGGTAGAGACGGGGTTTGGGGGGAGAGGAGAGATAAGGGGGGCGATAGGGAATAAGGTCGTGATAGAGGATAACGGGTGGAAAATGGGTGGCGACAAGGTTTTGAAGCGGCTGCGACAGGTTTTGAGGATAGGTGACAAGGAGGTGAAAACGGTGGTGGGGAATTTAAACTAGGTGGCGGGGTCGACTGTTAAACAAAGCAGACAATAAAAGAGGTGATAGAAATTGACTGTGTAAAACTAACGATAATCAAATGCTCCCGTGCAGAAAAACTTAAAACTTGCGATGTGAACAGAGCGCCCCTGCGCAAGTTGTATGGGTTCATATGACCCTGGGACAGGGGCCAAACTAAACAAATTTTCAAAAAATTTCCAATGGCAAAATATGGAGTGTTTTATGTCAAACTTCGTCTACAAGGCCTCCCGGACTCAACAGTGAAGTCAGATTCAGCGTAGGAGGCGACCTGCAAAAAATGATTTCCAAATCTTGATAAAAAATAGGTTGGATCTCACAAATAAAATGCATAAACCTACAAATGATGAGGGTTAGACCAGCGGGGCATGCCAAAAATGTATGTAGAAAATTGGGTCAAAGGACAATGGAAGATAATGAAAAATACCCAATACCTTCACCTTTAAACCAAGTCCTCACACTTTGATAGAATGGAGTAGATGCACCAGACAATCTACTAGCTATGTTCTCTATAATATGATGGATAGAATGAGATGTTGATTGCTCATAATTCTTCAGCATAACGATAGTATGAGGATGATGAACATGGAGATCTAGCATCATTGCGATAGCATGATGTTGTATGAAGATGGATCCCCCAAATGGCTTGGGTGAGGCTTGATTTATAGGAGATGAAGGATAGGAATGGATGGCTAGGATTAGAGTAGTGATGGATGGCTAGGATTAAGTGAGACATGGATCAAGGATGAATGGTTGATATTAAAAGATGTGAATGGCTAGGATTTAAAGTTTATTTAATTTTGGATCACTTCATTTAATGAAGGTGGTAAGTGGTTGAGGATAGGGTAGTGTGACAAATTGGTTGATAGTGTGACAAATAATTTTAAAATTTTGTTTAAATTATGAGGTGAGGGATAATTTATTTTATTTATTTAAATTGGAGGATGGAGAAATAAGTGGGAATTAATTAAATAAATATAATTTATTTAATTAATTGGCTAATGGGAGGATAAATGGGATTAAAATAGGATTAAAAGGGATTAGTTAAATAAATATGATTTATTTAACTAATTAGGTGATGAAAGGGTTATGTAAGGGTTTTAGGACACAATGTCTCATAAGATGTCTCAAGAGGTGTCGATAAGGTGATGTCACAAGACGTGTCAATTTTAGGTGTCTACAATAGTAAAACATTTCATCAAAATAAACTGAACACTAAATAAAAATTTACATAAATATACAAATTTCACCATTACATTTATAAAATAATATCTTACAAATATATTTTTAAATTAATATTTATAAATTCATCAATTACATTATATATTCTTAAGCCTCTAAATATTCTAAATTTTGATAATTTAATTGTCACTTAGTACAATATTAGTCATGAGACCAATTACGGCCTAAATTTGACTGTCGACCCTACCTATCAAGCAAAATTTTTGTGATGATCATCTACCCTTCAAATATTAAGACATTTTATTTTGAAAAAAAATAAATATAAACTAAATATATATAAAATCACTCCTTTCATATTATACTTTTTAAAATTTTAATAATATTTTACAATGATGAAATATAATCATACAACCATCAAATTTAAAACCTTAGAGACGAATCTTTTGGGAGCTAATATTCCCCACAAAGATAACACTTTCATCTTTACTAGATATGTTATAATTTAAAATGGAATAAGAAAATACACAAAGACGACTACCATTATTAAAGAGTCGAGGAAGATCATAGTGAACTACAAAGAATAATATTTTGAATAAGGAAAACTATCTGTTTTGAATTAGTCACGATGCTACCATTCAATTCCTTGGAAAAGGGGAACTCCAAATTTATATATTTCTTAAAGACGAGGCAATAATATTATAATTTTATTTACAAGTATTCTTAATCTATTTATGGAAATATTATGTCTTTTATTAATATTTAAATGTCATATAAAAATTCATAATAATGACAATATAGTTATAAAATAATAGAATATCATACAATCATTGAATTATTTTAGGTTGTTTTCAATTTTTTAATATTTTGAAATAAGTAGTCTTATGATTTTTTATTTTTATTTTAAATAATTATTAAAATTATATATTTTTTAATTATTAAAATTAAAAAAAAGGATGACAAAATGTTTTGTTATGTGTTAAATTTTCAATCTTCCTTATCTAGAATTGAACTTTTAAATCTTAAATTATAATTTCTCCACTATTTTAAGAGAAGATTTCAAATTATACATTATAGTAATTAAAAAATTAAATAAAACCATTTAACTTAAAAAATGAATCGAACTATTTGAACCTTAAAAAATTAAATAGGGAAGAGGACCTAGTAGTTGTGCACCCTAACTTTGTGCCTCTCAAAATCATATGTGGCAATTTCAAATGGCTCTCAAAATTTTATAACAATTTACTTGGCAAGTTCATTGCTTAAACCTAAGGTTTCATGTCCACATCATCAAATATGATGCCACATTAGTATATTTTTGTTGAGGTGTTATAAGAGACCACCCTGAAAAGTTACACCTATAATTATGCATTAAGTCATATTTTATTGATACACTCATGTGGCATAACAAGATTTGTTGCTTTTTGGATCTAATGAGCACATTTTATGCACTTATTAGAAATAATGGTCAAAACTAGCAACCTTGAAGAGACAACTAATAATATTATATTATTAAAAATAAAAATTACCTAAAGTTGTACAAATTTCCTATCAAAATTATTGTACAAGATAATTTATGGAATGCACTGCAAACTCTCTAGATTGAATTTGTACCTTACATGTTTGAAAATTTACACAACTTTAATGAATGCTTTAAAATAATAATCTTTAAATCTACATATACTACCTTAACTATTGGAATGTGGTAAACTATTGGATCATTTCTCTTAAAACTACCTACCTTTACTATTGGAATGTGGTATACTATTGGATCATTTCTCTTAAAACTACTTAAATCTTAAAAGTTAAACCAAATACAACTACAATGAACCATGCTATAAATTATATATCTATATTGTTAAAATTGAGATTATAAATATTTGAAATTCCCCATAAGATGGATGATTTATAACTTTTGAATAGATTTCTTATTAACTCACAAAGTAATATTTTTTAACATATAAAAATAAGATATAATGACAATTACAATAATTTAAACATTTTTAGTGTTTTCAAATTTATTCAATCTTTTCTTCTTTGAATAAATCTTTTAAAAAAATTATTGTTAAAGTATACATGTAGTAGCTAATTTTTTTGTGAGAATTCAAAACAAATTGGAAAGCCACCAAAACAACCCATGGCATTAATATAAAAAAAATGATAAGGACGTTGAGAATGTTTAGTGAATGGTATGACAAAAGCATGTTTTTTTGGGGTCATCTTGCGCGACCCCTCGCATTTAATATTGGGAATTCAACGAGGATGGGGATGTAGTTGAGATTTAAGAATTATTTTCTAGATATTTTAGGAAGAATTCGATTGTGTTGTAGTTGTAGTTGTTATACCATTATAGGAAGAATTCGCTATGTAGTTGTTGGCCAATTGACAAGGTATGCATAACCTTCCATTCATATTTAATGTGACATGAAGTAGTTGGCCTACCTATAAATAATGGATTTTTATATACTTTGTGTTGAGTTTACTTTCACATAAATATTATTGTTTATATATATTGAAGAATATTGTCTATAAGAGTGGTGAAAAATATATATATTTTTTATTTTACGCCGAAGGCGTTCTCTTTGACAAAGAGAGGCCTCGGACGGAAGATCAACGGCGAAGGGTTTCTCATACTCATTGCAAGACGATTGAAATGATCTCCGTCGTCCGATTTCCTGATCGCCGAGTTTTGCTCGTCTTTTTGTTTTCCACCGTTCTTTGTCTGCCGTTTTCAGATTTTCGTCACGGAAAACTTGGTTGTTCACAGGTTCCTTCCAGTAAAAGCGGCGAATAAGCTGACGGCAGTATGTAAGCCATTCCATTTCGCATCTTCTATTATGTGCAAGCTCAGCGGCATATTCATTTTCCGTCGCCGTCTTTTTCCCGCTCGCCTGGTTTTCGTTCTCCGATGCCTTTTTTCCCTTCTCTCCTGCGCCAGAGTGACGAAAAGTAGTTTTCGTGATAACTTCGTATTGCCGCATTAATGAAGTCACGCATATAGGAGGTTCAAGGAATACGCCGATAGGAACAACCGACGCGTTTAGAGAAATTTCCCGGCATGAATTTTTTTTACGGCGTGAGACAATTCTATAATGCTCACATATAAAAACCCTAACGGCTAATAGACATAAATGAATTAAGTACAGATGGTCTCCAACTAACACTTGCTATTTGTCTTCGAATATGAATGGGGTATCCATAAGCATACGACGTGGGATTTTAATTTCTTGTTTGTTTAATTTTACACCTCCCCAAAACTTACTCTCTCGGGGAAATTTGGAGTATTAAATTATATAAAATATTGCAGAGTTATATATTTATAATATTATAAAATTGTATTTTAAGTTAAATATCATATATTTAATATGTATATATATTTATATTTTAATTATATTAATTTTAAATATAATATATAATATCTAATATAATTATATTTATTTTAAATATAATATTTTATATCATAAAAATTATTTAATATATTTTCAAAAATAATATTATATTTTAAAATCCATATATTTAAATTAAACATTTATTTATAACTTAATTGTATTTATTATTACTTATTATATAATCTTAACATTATATCTCCATTAAAAATGTTTCTCTCCACCTCAATTTACATATTGCTATGTGCTGGTAGGAAATTGAAGGAAACATACTAAGAGAGAGAGGGGGGATTGATAGAGAGGGGGAAAATAGATAATAAGAGAAAGAGATAAGAGTGGTAGAGGAAGAGGGTAACTTCACTCTTTACTCGATCAAATATCAAGTGAGTTATGTGAGAGTGATCATAGGGTCCATGTGTCTGTAAAGTATAACACTAATTCTATTTTTAATTATGTATATATGTTGTACTTTTTGAACAACCCTATTTAATTTTTGCCACTCATTTTTTTTAAAAAAGGTACTTTTCTATTATGATGCCTTCTTTGATTCTACATATATGTAATATATGTTCTATATCTCAATTATTTTTGTTTATTATAATATAATAAAAAAAGGTTATGTTCTATAAAAATAATTATACTTACTATAAAATATATTGTATTTATATATTTTAAGTATATTATTATATTACAAACTATAAATTTAGAATATATTTATATTTATTAATATTTTATATCATTAAATTATATTTATTTTATATATTAAATATACTTCTATTTATTATTAGATATTATATTTTATATATTATAAATTATTAACTTTATTTTTAATATTATATTATAAGATACAATCATATATTAAAAATACATTTTATGTCTAATGTTTTTATATATAATCTATATTTCAATTATATGTATTGTTGTATATTATATTCTATTTACTTTATATTATTAAATATAAATATAAAATAACATATGATTATTTTTATTTATAATATATATATTTTTTTAAAAAATTACTTATATTATTATAATGTATAATAACATATAATTAAAATATAACTCGATTTTATGTCTAATGTTTTTATATATAATCTATATTTTAATTATATGTATTGTTGTATATATTATATTCTAATTACTTTATATTATTAAATATAAATATAAAATAATATATGGTTATTTTAATTTATAATATATATTGTTTTTTAAGAAAATATAATTTAAAAAAAAAGTTATTTATATTATTATAATGTATAATAACATATAATTAAAATATAAATTCCATATATTGGAGAAGATGGAGCAAATTAGCGAAAAAAAGTAGGACGATGAAATGAATTTGAGCACAGGCAGGGTAGAAGAAAGACCCGAATGGTGACAGGAATCACTGGAAGGCCAGGAGTCCAGGCAGTCTCGAACATGGGCCGAAGAAATAGAAAAAGAAATACCGATGAGCAAAGTCCAGGATCGTGTAGATTGAGAACCTTGGAGAGCAAAAGAAGATCGGCAATTTTGGCGATCTCAGGCCAAAAATGCTCCCTCGAATCAACATTAGGGAAGATGGGAAAACAAGGGGCACCAAAAGAATCAAAGATGATTCTTTGGAAGTTAGGGTTGGGATTGATGGAGACAACCCTTTTTTGGAGAGGGAAGCAAAGGTAAGAAATCAACCAAATCCAGGTATGGAAATAAAAAAACCATGGTTTTAGGATCGAACTTATTAAAACCTTCTATTGATAACATGAAAAAGCTTGGAGTTATAGGGAAATGGTATGGCTCTAAATTGGATCTAGAAGATTTAAGAAAATGGTGGCAGGAAAGGTGGGGAAAAGAGCTATCTGTAAAAACCCTAGTGAATGGTTTTTTCTTTGTGTTATGTCCTTCTGTGAAGATAAAAATGGAGATCTGAGATGGGATTTGGCTATTGAATGGTTATGGCTTCTTCTTAAGTGATTGGTTTGTGGGCTTTGATCCGATCAAACATAAAATGGATCGAACACAAGATTGGTATAGAATGCCTATCTTATCGTTAGAATTTTGGAACCAAAAGATTTTAGAAGAAATTGGAAACTACTTGGGGAAATTTATCTGTGCTGAGGAATGGAAGGATCCCTCAGAAGAAGGATCGTATGTCAGAATCTGCATTGAAAATCGCTTCCCTGAGAAACATTGGAGAGAAATCGAGATTTTCATAGACCGGGGTACTTTGAGCCAACCTCTGATCTATGAACCCAAGCCAGAAGGAATTTGGGTAAGCACGATAGGATGGAGAGCTCGGAAGTTGGATCAAGTTAAGTATTCAGGCGAAAAGATGGTTCAAGGAGAAGCCTTGGGGAAAGATCTAGGATAGGGAGTAGAGAAGAGGAAATGCGAAAGGGATGAGGAGGACATTCTTCAGTCAGAGCAGCTTCCGAGTCTGAAGGAGGTAGAGATGTTTCGTGAGGGGGATAGGAAAGTAGATTGTAAGAAAAAGATAAATGAAAAAGGTGAAATGGTTCTGGAAGACGGATGTGGATTTCTCCCTGGGATGGAGGAATTTGTCAATTTTTCTCAAAATATCAATAACAAGATCACAGAAACTTTAGAGGCGATTAAGCCCAGCATGCAGAAGGAAGACTTTGATTCTCTGATTGAGGTAGGAAGTGAGTTAGTTCAACTTGCTATGGCCGTCAAGGAGGGCTCATTAAGATCAGTGGAAGATGCTTTGGAAGAGGACTGGTTGATGAATAAAGAGAAAGGATTGGAAGTCTTTAGGATTGAAGATGAAGCCAGTTCTCTGGCTCTCAAACCCTTGGAAGAAATCAGGTCATATAGATCTTTAGAAACTTTAGGGATTGGGCTAAAAGATTATGAAAAAACCTCTCCAGACTGTGGAGATCATAAGTCTAGGGGTCAGATTCCTAACAAGGAGAAACTGAAGTGGAATGGGGAGGCAAGCGGTCAGCTAAAATTGTTGGATTTGTTGAAAGTAGGGAAGGGGGGTCCCCTTCCTGAACAGCAATGAGAATTTTGTCCTGGAATATTAGGGGCATGAATGCCCCTAACAAGAAGTGTCTTTTAAGGCACAAGCTAAAGACTCTTCAGCCAGATATTTGTATGGTTCAGGAAACCAAACTTGAGGAAAGTGATAACCAAGTCTTTGCAAAAAATTTAAGCCAGTGGAAGATGAGTAACGTAAATTCTAGAGGTCCTTCTGGAGGATTATTGACACTTTGGAGACCATAGTCTATTCTGCTGGAAGAAGTAGGTTTTAGAAATGGATGGATAGCCAGTAAGGTTAGGAGTTTGGCTTCAAGCTTGAGCTTTCTCTTAGTAAATGTTTATGGTACTAACTCTCAAATCCAGAAAAAGGAGTTATGGGCGGAACTAGATTCCTTGTGTGACAATAGAGCCTAGGATTTCATTATCTTGGGGGGAGATTTCAATGCCATTTTGAGAGCTGAAGATAAATTGGGAGGGGTGGGCAGGAAACTTCAATCGCAGAAGGATTTTGAGGACTTTGTAGACAGGAATACTCTGATTGAAATTCAGCTGGGCAATGGGAATTTCACTTGGAACAATAGAAGGTTGGGATTCTGCAATATTGTAGAATAATTAGATAGGTTTTTTGTGAAAGGGGACTTAAGTAAATTCCCTTTCAGTTTGGACAGCAAGATTATTTTGGAATTAGGTTCAGACCACTTCCTAATCAGTCTTGAAATACAGGGTGAAAGGAGACCAGTAAGATGTCTGTTCAAATTTGAAAATATGTGGTTCAAGGATCCTTCCTTTTTGACATTGATAGAAGATTGGTGGAAAAATTGTAATCCTGGGGGAGTTGGATTATTCAATATTGTTACCAAGCTAAAACTTATCAAAGTAAATTTAAGACAGTGGAATAAAGATCATTTCAAGAATATCTTTGAAACCAAGAAGCAAATAGAGGCCGAGATACAGTTCCTTAATGAAAAGGTTACAAGAGAAGGAATGGATAATGATTCTTTTAACAAGGAAAAAGAACTGATGGGAAAGTTAGAAGATATTTTGGCTAAAGAAGAAGTGTATTGGAGGCAAAAATCTCAAGAGGTGTGGTTGAAAGCCAGGGACGCTAACACTAAGTTCTTCCATAATTCTACTAAAATCCGAAGAGAGGTCAATAGAATCTCGGCCATTAAGAATAGAGAGGGAGGATCACTGAAATTCTGTCAGAAATTGGACAAGCGGTAGTTGATTATTTTCAGGATCTCTTAAATGAAGGAATAGGTTCAGACCTTCAAGCTCAACAAGAATTTATAAGAGTTATCCCGAGGCTAGTTTCAGAGGATCAGAATCTCATGTTGACAAGTAATTTCACGGAAGAGGAAATCAAAGAAGCCCTCTTTCAATTAGGCCTGAATAAGGCCCCTGGACTCGATGGGTTTCCAGCAGCTTTCTTTCAGAAATGTTGGAGCATTGTGGGCAAGGATTTAACAGTGGCCTACGAGGAGTCCAGGAGAGATGAAAAGGTCCTGAAGGAAATCAGTAATACCTTTCTAGCATTAATACCTAAGAAAGATAAGCCTGAATCTTTTGAAGATTTCAGACCAATCTCCTTGTGCAATGTAGTTTACAAAATTTTGGCTAAAGCAGTGGCAAATAGACTGAAAAGGATTCTTCTAGATATCATAGTGGAGGAACAAACTAGATTCATCCCAGAAAGATCCATTTTGGATGGAGTTATAATAGCCCAGGAGACCATTCACTCGGTTCTTAAAAACACGTTTCCCTCTATGTTGGTCAAACTGGATATTTGGAAGGCTTATGATAAAGTGAATTGGAGATTCCTATTTAAAATCTTAGAGGCCTTTGGGTTCCAGCAAGAGTGGCTAAATTGGATGTTTGAATGGATCTTGAGTCCTAGAGTCTCAGTTCTCCTTAATAATTCTCCAGAGGGATTCTTTAATATCTCAAAAGGGTTAAGGTAGGGAGACCCTATTTCCCCCTTCCTCTTTATCATCATGGCTGATGCCTTGGTGTAGATTTATTACAAATTCATGTCAGGAGGGGTAAATTACAAGTATCCAAATTACAAGAAACATGCCAAGATTTTCACATTAGCAATTTGCGGATGACACTCTGCTTTTTGGGGCGGCTCAGGAAGGAGAGGCTTTAAGGTTTAAAAGAATCTTAGATTTGTATTCAAGAGCCTCAGGACAAGAAGTTAGTAAAGTTAAATCAGAGGTTTTTTTTTTAACACCCCTCCTGGTAGAGAAGAATTTTTTTTAAGGATTCTGTCGTTTGGGAAAGGAACACTCCCCTGTAAATATCTTGGGCTTCCCTTGGTAAAAGGGATTCATCCTAGAAATTCTTGGGATTCCCTACTGGGAAAGATCAAGTCTAGATTAGAATCATGGAAGAGTAAATGGCTATCATGGGCAGGGAGACTGGCACTTATTAAGGCAGTCTTAGCAACCATGCCTATCTATATGATGTCTTGCTTACCTTTGGCCAGTAAAATTTATAACGAGTTAACCCATCTGATGAGGAATTTTTTCTGGAAAGGTTCGACAGAGCAGTTCAAATTCCCGCTTGTGAAATGGAAGACAATTTGTGAGCAAAAGGAAAAGGATGGGGCTGGGGTTAAGGATCTCCTCAGGCAGAATCAGGCTCTTGGCACGAAGTTGGTGTGGATGATGCATGATAGGCCAAATCTCAAATGGGTTAGATTACTAAAAAATAAATACCTGGATAGGGGAGATTATAGTATCTTCACTTCTAGACTTCTTCTAGCTGGATCCAGGATTTGGAACTTCATTAGCAAGAGTAGGGACTTAATTTCCAATTACCTTACTTGGGAGGTCAAGGAAGGTAAGGAAGCAAGGTTCTGGGAGGACTCCTGGGAGGGATTTCAGGCCTTGGAGAGAATTAAGGACTTGGCCCCTATAATGAACATCACAAAGTAGGGATGAGGAGATAAAGTCTACAATTATCTCTCCTTCTCCTCAACAACTCAAGATCTTTGACTTGGAAAAGTGTGCGGGGAATGGGGTTGGATCCGGGTCTGATAGACAAGTTTGAAGAGGAGATGGAAAGAAGAATCATCTGCTATAGAAGGGGTAGGGATAGGCTGTGGTGGAATGCATCAAAATCAGGGGAGTATTCAGTCAAGGAAGGCTACAAAGTTCTTGCTGGCTTAAATGATCTTCTGGGTACGATTCCAACAAGGCTTTGTTGGAATAAACAATGTTTACCTAAGGCAGGTGTCTTCTTGTGGGTGGCAGTCCAAGGTAAGGCATTAATAGAAGATAGGCTTAGAAGGATGGGCTTTGAGGGTCCTTCAAGGTGCTCGCTCTGTAGAAAAGCAGAAGATGGAGATCACTTATTCCTACATTGTCCTTATGCAGTCAGAGGGTGGCAGTGGCTCTGTAATAAGTTTCATTGGAGTTTAGCATCTTTGAGAAATCTTATGGATTGGCTGATCGCCTGGCCCCTCATTTCTTAGAAAGCAATGTTTGGTGGCTTGTGGATTGCAGCTTCACCCATCTTGGTCTAGGAGATTTGGAAAGAATGTAACAGAAGAATCTTCTAGGAGAAAGAAATGCCTTGGGTTTCGCTTCTTAGCAAAATTGAATCAAGCATAGTAGAAGTAGTAAACACTAGATTAGTAGATAGAGACCCTACCAATCTTATCCTCACAGGGTGGGATGCAGAGATGATGAAATGTTGGAAGGGACTCTCACCAGTTCCCCAGGTGGGAGTAGGAGGCCTCAGAACTAAGGAAGCCAAGTGAAAGGTGAGATGGGCTCCGCCTGAGGTAGGTTGGTTGAAGCTAAATTTTGATGGAGCTTTGCATGGTAATCATGGGCAGTTTGGAGCAGGATGCATTATCAGGAACTCAGATGGGAAAATGATGGGTAAACTAGCTATTTCCCTCAGAATCAGAACCAACAACGAGGTAGAAATGCAGGTTTTAATTCTTGGTCTAAGGTTGGGCAGGGAGATGGATATTATAAACTTGGAAATTGAAGGAGATTCTATGATCATCATCAATGGACTAAGAAGCAAGAAACTAGTGAACTAGAAACTACAAGCTAATCTGGATCAGGCCCTATCTTTGCTGGAAGGATTTGAGAAAGTAACATTCAATCATATATTGAGAGAAGGAAATCAAGATGCAGACAGGTTGTCTAACCTCGGGGCAGATGGATTCTTTGTCAGAGATATTTTTCTCACTCAAGAACTCGGTTCAACTTAAGATAGGGATGTGTGGGTGGTTGGGAGGGAGCCTTGCCACCCATGATGGGTGGCAAGGCCGAGACAATTAAGGGGGTAATGATGGTTCGCAGAGGCAGTAAGAAGGCATGAGTGGAAGGGATGCTGCATTCATTAAGGTAAGTGCTAAAATTGGTATGAGCTAGTAGTTCAGCTGGAAATTGAGAAGATTCGGCAGGCTCTTTGATAAGCAGTCTGAGGAGGTAGCAATCTCAACCCGTTATCTCCCCTAGCAAATCACCAAATGCCTTCGCATTTTGTTTTTATAATCTCTGTAGAAGCCATTCATTGTGGGGGAATGGACACCCCAGTTAGACTTACCAGTAAAAAAAGACAGATGGCCTTCCTCAGGGTAGTTACTGATCTTAGGTTGCAGAGAATGCTCTGTCACTTGGATGAATTGACGGTAGGGGCTATTCAAATGCTCTTAGGGAAAGCCTTCATGGAGAACAACAAGAGATATAGGGTAGACATAGATATCTCCTCCTGGGTGCTGGCTATGCTTCTCGAAATAGGGTCGGATAAAGCTGAGGCAGCGGCGATAATGAAAGGAATTTTTAACCCTGAGCATCTAGGGGATCTGGAATTCTCCCTGCATGTTGCTAGTCCTAGCGTTGGTATCCCCTGGCCAAGAGATTGGCCTCTGCTCGAAGATCTTGGTGAGGTCATCAAATTATTCCCGTTCATCCTGGACACCAGAGGCTTTAAGCTAGTGCTGATGAAGGAACAAGGGGAGATAGCAGTGGACTACATCAAAAAATCCCTTGGCATGGTGATGGTGGATGGGCTCAACTGGGTGGAAAGCTTCAGTAGGAAGCTGTTTGAATATGTCAATTAGCTGATGATGGTCCCTTCACTTCTTTTTGTCTAGCAGAAGCAAGGCTAATCTAGAATTTAGGAGGTTAAAATTCCTATTGGATAGTTATAGTGGTGACCCTGCGTGGTCGTAGATATTGCCTCTCAGTCTATATTGGGCTATTGTTATGTCCTTTTTGCCAGCCATGGATAGGCTGTAAACTCTGTATTTCTTTGATAGTTTTTTAATATAGATCTTTATTATGAATAAAAAAAAAATATAAATTCCATATATAAAATATATTTATAATTTGATAACAAATATATATAAATAGTAAATATAGTTAATATAAATATGGAATTTTTCTAATAGAATAATATATTAGAAATATATTTATATATTTGAAAATTATATGAAATATAGTATATAACAATAAATTTCTATTTCATTGACATTATATTTTGTTGAAATATAATTTACATTTATTTCATTTTAACTTTACTATAAATATATATATATATATTTTAAATGCTCCTGGTAAACTTTTTAATGTGACTGGCGATGCTGGTGCGACACGCCCTTTGGCTCCATGCGAATGCTTTTGCCCGGAGCAATGAACTGGTGAGTCCACAACATGGGGGACCTCATCCCCTAGAAAGAACACTTCAAACCTGCGAGCTCGTTGGCCCAGCGAAGGCATAAAGCCTTGCAAGCTCGTTGGCCCAACGAAGATGTAAAGCCTTGCGAGCTCGTTGGACCAGCGGGGGTTTGAACTCTGGTGGCCACCACTACAACCGAGCGACTTAACCACTGAACCACGCCGTCATCGGCTCAAACTTTACTATAAATATTATCAACATGAAATGAAGTCAGTTTAAATATTATTATGTGAAACATACACCTCCAAGTCATCTACCAATACCAACGATGAGTCTCTTTGTGAGAAATAATATGCAGTCCACCAAAATAATCTTGAAGAATGGTAGGTCCTATAAGGATATTAACTAGGTTTACCTATTCAACTAAATGAGCTTGAAATGCTTGGCCAACATGAGATTGAGTATAACCACAATTGAGGTCCACCAACCATCAACCTATTCTTACAGGTATTAGCAATTGGTTCCGTAGATTCCAATTGTTCAACATACTGGCTCCCACATGTTGGAACAACTTTCCCTACACCAAACAATTTATCTACTAGACAACGTGAAACCTTTGATATAATTGTAACACACTCTTCTACCATGGAATTGCAACCACCACTTAAGATGATTATACAAGGAACTAGAGGTACAAGGAAATCATACATGATAACCAAGATGAGATCATCCCTTTCAGGAACGACACCACATGACATATCACCATTATTAATTCTCGCACCAAATATCATGGCAAATTTCAACATACATGCAACCATCATACATTTTGGTCTTCGCATTTCAATAAAAAAAGATGGATCCTCTATAGGGGCACACACTACCAAGATTCCAAGAGAGCATATTTTTCAGTCAGTATGTTCTAATTGATGAAACGAGTTTCATCAGGCCAACGTTATTAGAACATATTGACAATTGATTGTGTGAAGCATTTCCCAATTATAATCAAATCCCATTTCGTGCTTACTCACTCATCCTCTTTGGTGATTTGGTTTAGCTACCACCATTGAGAGACATTCCTATGTATGTTGGAGCATTGAATGTGGCAACAATTTTGGGAAGCTTCGAGACAGTAGTTACATTGAACATGATGTCTTAGCAAAACAAAGAAGAATCAGGATAGATTGCTTTTCGTACACTACTTTCACATTTATGGAATGCAAAGCCAACACTACCAAACTAGGAGCTTCTAATGTCATGTTCAAATTCTTCCTTACCTCTAAAGAATAAATAATTATTTCCCCCCTAACAAATTTGTTTGCAATTAATGAATTGGTTTCATTGTATAATAAATGTATGCTACAATAATTGGGATTGCCTATTGTAAAATGCAATGCAAAGTAGCTAAGGGATACATTATACCCCAAATCCAAAGGATGAACAACTCGATGCAATCATTTAAATGTAGTCGATTCCAGATTTATATATTAATTAATAGCCTCAACTTCCAGTTTTCCTAGTTATTTAAATGTGATTGGCTTGCCTACCCAGTGGTTGTGTCTACTTGCTTGTTCTTGCTCTAGTGGATGTCATGTCAACTCATCAAAGAAAAATAATATGAAGAAGCAAGGAATGAAGAACAAAGGCATGTATTCTTGAGAGCTCAAAATAAACATGAGAACAATGCTTTGCATGACGTGGTGAGAGGAAGAGGCCATGACCAAATCATGCAAAAGTCAATTTCAGTTGATGTAATGCTCTCAAGCATTCACAATAGCAAGGGCGAGTCTCCCCTCTTCATACCATATTTATGATTGAACAAGGCACGGTGCAAACATGTCTAGCTATCAAATCTTGAGTGGTCGAGAGGATCTATTGTTTCCAAAAGTTTTTTGAGTGCATTGAGAAAACCATTGGTGGATGTTACGTCATCCTCCTCTGAGCATTGGATGTTCATTATAGGATACCATATTTTTTTGTTTTGAGGCCTATTTATCTAAAGGGGATCAGTATCCTTTCTTTGTTCTCTAGAACTAGGGGTTGTAGAAGTTACTTTGCATTATTTGAGAGAGAGAGAGATTGGTTGATACAAAGAGACGAAGAGAAAGAGTAAGGGAGAGAGGTAGGAACAGATAAAAGTGAGAGATAGAAAGGGGTCAATAGAGAGAGAATTAGAGACTAATTTAAAATTGAGAGAGAGAGAAGTGATATAAAGGGGGGAGAGAGAGAGAGAGAAGAAATATAAGCAAATACATAAGTCATAAACAATTTCAAGTAGAAATAGTTTAGGGGGATGAATCGACAAGTAAGGTGCACAAGGGAAGGAATATGAATATATTAAACCTAGAATAGAGGGCAGTGATGTCACACATCAGAATCTGATGTGGGATTGTCAATAGGGTCATCATCCACAATGCATATAGCACCAAAACACGACTTGGTAATGATTACAAAAGAGTGCTCAAGAAGATGAATTTGTCTACAAATTACTTCTTTTCTAGATTTTCCTTGTTATTTTTCATTTTGGTATTGGGAATTTGTTCATTATAGGATACCATATTTCTATTTTGAATCCTATTTATCTAAAGGGGATCAATATCTTTGCTTTGTTCTCTAGAACTAGGGAAGTTGCTTTGCATCACTTGGGTATACCACTCAATTATGCTGTATTTGCAAAAGATTGTAAAGGAAACAAGCTTATCCAATTGAGATGGAAGATGTGTAAAATTTGACAAAAGAAAGACTTGATGAAATCATTAATTCAATTAAAGGTTTTGATTTGATAATAGGCAGAAGCCCCTATAATAATCTGGCAGACAACAACAATAGCACAAGGGATGAGCTAAAGAGGAAGCATTTCTCTATTCAACATGTGACTAATTGTAAGCTTGGATGTTTCCAATTACAATTCTATGGTTATTAGTTTGATTAGTCATGGTATCCATGGTTTCCTTTTGCAAAGATTGGATGAAAGCCTAGAGGATGTACAAGAAATCAAATTTCATAATAGAAAGCACTTAGATTTAGAAAAGGATTGCTATGAAACCCATCACAAATGTATGATGTTGAACTAAAATTTGTGAATTCAAACTACTTTTTAGTTCTCGTGTGTTCTTCTTGTGTTCTTAATTGCTAGATCTTGCATGTGTGTTATTGTTAAGTTTGGAAAAGATAAAAGTTTGTGTTATATTGATTCACCCTCCCTCTCAATATAATCGTGTGCTCATCACTCTTTTACATTAACAATGTGACACCACTTTTCCTCAACATTAGATTTTAGTTTTTTAAAATAATTTTATCATTTCATCTTTGGTTGGTCGATTACGATTAACGTGGATGTATATGTTTATGTATTAGTTCAGGTATTTGGTTGATGAAATTTAAATGAGAGGTGATTTATTTATCTTGAATAAATATGTTATATAATTAAATAATGTTTAAGTTTGGAATTAGTTAATTTAAAATATAATATTGATGTTTATGATATTAATTTTAGTGGAGTTTTAAGTATAATGTTTAAAAATTAAAAAATGTAAAATAAATCTAAATTTTTAATTTGTTTTTATGTACCATTTTATCTAATTTTATATTTTATTGGCCATATTTATGCATTTTTGTTGAAAAACATAATCAAAATTTTATTAGGATATCCTAACATTTCAATAGGGGCCAAGATGCCCATAACTCATGATGGCTCAGGACTCAAGACACTTATGTTTGTGATGCGAGGAGAGATATATATCTTATCTTATCTTGTTTTATTTTTCACAGTAGTCTTTCAAGATCAACATCTAATTGAAATTTTGCTAATTGTTTTTAATTTGTCAAAGAGTTGAATTTCTAAAAATATATATTTAAATTAAATCTATTATATATTATATATTTATCTATATTTATTACTGAATTATATTTACTTCATATATAAAATTAAAAATATAACTATATTTATTATTATATACCATATTTTATATAATATAAATTACTTTTTTTTCTAATGTCATATTATATTATTAATGCTATATTTATATTGAATATATTCTACGTTTGATGTTTATTTATATTTACTATTTTATTATACATTTATTTTTTGTAAAAAATATATTATAATTTTAGTTCATTTATTAAATTAACCTATAAGAAATCTCACAACTTAAGAGAGATATGAAATGAGGATGAGACAGAAAGAGGGAGAGCGAGGGATAGACATGAGAGAGAGAGAGAGAGAGAGAGAGAGAGAGAGAGAGAGAGAGAGAGAGAGAGAGAGAGAGAGAGAGAGAGAGAGAGAGAGAGAGAGAGAGAGAGAGAGAGAGAGAGAGAGAGAGAGAGAGAGAGAGAAGAGAGAGAGAGAGAGAGAGAGAGAGAGAGAGAGAGAGAGAGAGAGAGAGAGAGAGAGAGGAGAGAGAGAGAGAGAGAGAGAGAGAGAGAGAGAGAGAGAGAGAGAGAGAGATGAAGAAAATAGAGAGAGACCATGGGAGGAGAGGGCTCATAAGAGGATGAAGGATGAGAGGATACACCATTTCAAACAACCAACAAGGTACATGTCTTATGTAAAAGAGTAGCCAATTGTTTAGCATGGGTATGCATGCCAACAAAAAGTTGTCTACAAAGAGCAAGATCTTTCTTACCTACATATCTAATTGGATTTTTTTTTTAATTATTTTTAATTTTTTCAAAGAGTTGAATTTGTAAAAATGTATATTTACATATAATCTATTTTATATTTTATATTTATCTATAATTTATTATTGAATTATATTTACTTTATTTATAAAATTTTAAAGATAATTATATTCATTCGACATATTTAGTATTTCCAGTATGATGTTTATTTGCAGGCCATTTTGGCATTATAATGGTTTTATCTCTCTAGATTATGGAGGTGAGTGTTTGTATGACAATGGTAAGAGCACAAAATACCCCATATGGAGGGATTGAATACACATGACACTGCATTTAAAAACCACATGAAGGATTGAAAGACAATCAATATGGTTGGGCTAACATAAGAGCACATGTCAAGGCTTGATGAAATTTATGGCAGGCCACTTTTTGACTAACAAAAGTTTTTCCGAAGTGAGATTGAACACAATGGGATCCCATGACATAGAATGCATGCCATTTTTTGTCACTAAGTTTGATCTATCTTTGTATCTTATGTCATCTAGGTATAGTGCATAGGTGATGATTAATGGAATGCAGGTGAACCCAGGTATAGTGCATGATCAAGAATTTAGAAAGGAGATGCATGCAAATAGAGACTAGACACCAAACATGAAAGCTCACACATTTGAACTAGATACTACACAAAACATAAGGAACTTGAAAACCTTAAATATTATGTAACTTAATTCATGACACTCAACAAAACAAAACAAACATGGGCCATAGGGATACAAGACAACTATCATTCACTTATAACAATTGAAGTTCCAAAACTCTACGGCGTACCCATTGCACACCAAGGTGCGATTGCTAGTTCTATTTAGTTTAGGGTAATGTCTTAATATATTTATATAGTTATAAATAGTTTTTTTTTTTTGTATAGTTGGGTTTGTATATCTAATTAAGTTTATTGTTTATTTTGATGCTTATGTATATGTAATCCTATTCCAATTAGTTTATTTATTTGATTTTTGATCATTTATCCAATCCAATCCTATTAGACACTGATCCAATTTGATTGTCTGATTTTGGTCATATTTGTGGGAATGCGGTTGCCCTTGTAGTCTCAATCTTGAGTATTTTAATTCCAAAATCAAAACCAAACATTTTGCCAACTGGCCCCATCTTACACTTCAGTCCTAAGCTAACTTTGCACAAATCTTCACAATTTGGTGTTGTGTTTATGTATAAAAAACATGCATTAAATTCAATTCAACCATCACCTAATCATTAAATATCACACACCCAATTGCCTTTATTGCATGAGAATCTAAGAACATTTATTACATTCAAGAGTGTTGAGAAAACTAGTGAACAATAATAGTGAATGTATAAACTTAAAGCATGCAAATCTAATTAACCCGATTAGAGGTACAAGTCATTAACCATTAAATTGAAATAGAAAATGGAAAGTCATGTATAATAGAAATACAAATCATCAAACATTTATGACACTATATATGCATTGAGAAACCCTTATAAAAAATCCACCACCAAAGACATATTGAGCTTGTGTTAATCAAGTAGAAACAAGTACATCAATGCAACTCATACAATCTTCTTCAGTTTGGCAATAATCTGATAGTGTGATAGTACTTGCATAATAATCATAACTCTTGCATACCAAGCCCTCAATCTATAAACTTAAGGAGCCTTAGAAGACTACAATAAAACAAGACCATTAGCCCAAACATGGTCTCAAAATACCATGGTATAAAATTTCACGACTCACTACATGAGAATGGTCTCCAAAATAGAAAGTAACTCCTCTTATGCACTCACATGCCATAGAGTTTGTCATAAGATGTCATTAAACCCATTTTACCATTTCTAGGCACTCTATGAGTGCAATAATTGTATTGTCATTGCCTATTTTGAGAAAGATGCTCCATAACCCCCAATCTTTGACCTTTTTTGTACAACCTCATGTATTCAATGCTATTACAACAATATCTTGCATAATTTAGAAATTAAGAATAATAAAATAATATCCCTCAACTTCTCATGGGCATCCAAATTACCCATTCCAAGAGAGTTAAAGATCTAGAACATTATATCCTAACATTCTCGTGCTTGATATTATACATTACAATGACAAACATGAAACATGAAATGAATCAAGTACATGATAAAAGGTCCATGGCTTCCCTCTAGCACGAGAACTTATCTGTGCTCATTGGTTTTGTAAGTGAATCTAAAACATTATCCAAAGTGTCAATTTCCTAAATCAGGACCTTACCATTCTCAAACATCTCACAAATAAAGTGGTACTAAAATCAATATGTGTAATATGAGCATGGTACATGGGGTTCTTGGCCAAATAAATAGCACTCTAACTATCACATCCAATCTAAACCAAGTACCCTACAAACAAAACCAACTCCTAAACACAATCTCTATAAACAAACTACCTATTTGCATGCATGTGTAGCAACCATATACTCTTCTTCAGTAGTGGAAAAAATAATTTGGGCTACCTATTATTCATCCAACTAACAACAACACCAAATAAAGAAAACACATAGCCACTAGTGAACCTTTAACTATCCAACTCACTTGCTCAATCTACATCAATAAAGCCCTATATGTCCAATATCTTGCTCACAACATTAGAACCATAATAACATTATCAATAATCAAAGTTCTCACAAATATCTAAATACCCTCTTAATACAAGTCTAATGCTCTCTCCCAAGCTTAGACATAAACCTACTAAGAACTCCCACTGCTTTGGGAAATGTCTAGTCTAGTACAAACTGTTGCATACATCAAGCTACTAACAATATTAGCATAAGACACATTATACATATCCTTAAAATCATCATATGACTTAAAGCACATATCAAATGAAAACTTAGTGCCTATAGGTAAAGGAAGACTCACTAGTTTACAATCATGCATAGCAAACTACCACAAAATAGTGTCAACGTAGTTACATTGACTAAGACAAATCTTTTTTGTGAACTCAATCCTTTCTGATTTCCATTCCTAAAATGAATTCTTTTGCCCCTAAATCCTTCATGTCAAGCACACTAGAAAGTTGAGTTTTGGGCTCCCTAATCATCACCTTGTTGTTACCAATAAACATGTCATCAAGATACAAGACTAATTATAATTTGATCATTAATACATTTAATATAAACACAATGATCCTCTTCACTTCTAACAAAACCCAACTTCAATTTACAAACATCAACATTTTGATACCACATCCAAGGTGATTGTTTCAAACCATACAATGACCATTTCAACCTACAAACCAAATTTTCTTTCCCTTTTACCTCAAACCCATCTAGCTATCACATGAAAGTTTCCTCTCTAAGATCCCCATGTAAGAAAATTTATTTTTAAGATCTATTTTCTCTACTTCAAAAACACAAGCAACAATAATAGAAAGTAGAAATATAATGGAAGAGAATTTAGTGACAAGAGAGAAAAATTCACCAAAAGCAACTCCATCTCTTGAGGAGTAGCCCTTGGTCACTAGTTTAGCCTTGCACCTCTAACTAATAAGATCTACTCTAAATTTCTTTTGAACATCCACTTGAAACCAATGGATTTCTATCCCTTAGGAGAATTCACAAGATGCTAGGGGTGACATTTGTCTAAGGCCATCATCTTCAAGCTACATGACCCCCATCCAAGTATCACACCCATACGAAGAGAGAGATTCTCTAAGATATTTTAGTTCATCATAAATACATGACAAAGTAAATACACAGTGGAAATCTAGTGGGCTATACTTTTCAACTAGGTTTTGTTGTCTTATGGATCATATAAATGGTTGAGTAAGGAACTCTATGTGTTCCTCTACATGCTCAACTTTCTTAGAACTCTCACTTGAATCATCTTCTTCCTTTCCATCATCTAATCCATCATTCTATTCTTCAACATGTGCATCTTCCTACTTCTTGATCTTAGGACCTCAAAATGCACTATTTTTCTTCCTCCTTTTTCCTTTGGTTACACAATATTTAAAAATACTCTAAGATCCCTAAAAATCACATCCTTAGAATAAATAATTTTTAAGGTTAGAGGATTCCAAATCTTGTAACCTTAGCATACTACTTATCACCATTGCAACCAATTCTCTCCATATCTCTCTCATTGTCTAAAACTAATCCCACAACCTCATTCCTTAGCCATGCCACATTTGCCTACGATATCTCCCAAGATTATGATTTCCACCTCCAGTGTACCATTCCTTTGACCCAAACCATTTGATCCTCTATCCTTCTCACATCTTATGCCTATACCCATCATAATCCTAATCCATCTCATGTCAGCATCATTTCCTTTTCCCTAAATGCACTAATTTGAAAGATTAATAAAGTTAATAAGAAAGTGTATAACAAGATTAATGGACAAGATGATAAATTTTTAGATCTTAGACAAACACCACTTTCTTTGAGATTGTTATGTTTCCATTGCCTATGGGTTTTGTAGCACCATAGTTTTCTATGTATTATGGCAAAGGAGATCTTAATACAAATCTCAAGTCTTATACAACCACATATATATTTTATATATAAGGACACAATTCCAAAAAAATTGTTTCTAAGAGCACTTAAAGATTATGCTATTGAATAGTTTTATACAAGCTTCAAGGATCTATTCATTGATTTAGTGATTTGGTAAAATATTTTCTTAAGAAATTTAAAGTAAATATGGGCCTTAGAGTATATTTGATCATTTATTTGAGAGTTTCTAAGGGTAAAATCAAATCATAAGTGATTATGTGATGATATTTTGTTCTATGTATTTCAAATTGATTACACATTGCATGATTCGAAGCTTTAGACTATCTTTATCAAAGGACTTATCAAACCAATTAGGATAATGTGTATCTCAAAAATTTTGTTTTATTTATGGATCTATATGCTCATGTCAAATAATGGAATCTAAATTTCTTGCAAGAAATGAATTTACTTATGGTCCAATTCAAAATGGGTTTTACCCTTCTAAATATCAAAAGTCAAATTCTATTTCAAAGAGTAATGAAAAGAAGAAAAAATATGTCAAAATTAGCGAGGAAATCGCAACCATCTGCATTTCATCAAAACACACTACAGATCACATGCGGTGCATTTATGGAGGATATGAAAGATATGGATCAAAGACCTCACTGGGTAAGTCACATTTTGAATGGGATTTCATATATCAAGTTGCCTAGGTTTTCAGGAGTACAGAATCTACATACATATCTAGCAAAAATGGAGATAGTTTTTTTAGATGAAGGCATAAGATTACAAGTTGTACAACACATGTATTGGTATACAATAACATAAATTGGTGGAACACACACAAAGACACAATCAATTGATGACCAGCATTCAAAATACTCATCAAAACAAGATATTTGTCAGAGGAATGAGAATATAACATAATACCCAAATACTCAGGTCAGATCTCACCACAAGAACATTTATCCATGTGTACAATGGTATGGAGAGGAAAAATGAATATAATGAGATATTGTATAACCATTTATTTTATTGCACACTATTGCTAATTGCACAGACATGTTATATAAATCAGGAATGAAGGAAAGAAACTAAATATTGGGAAGAGATGCAAAAGGAATTCATTCACACATTCTCATTCTTTAGTCTAGATAAGAACATACACACAACACTCCTTAGAATCTAGGAGATCATCTTTGAACAAGGTGTGAAAGAAGAAGCAAAACCAGAACAAAGCTCACCACCTTCAAGAACAAAAGGCATATGGAAAATCATAGAATGGATGGATAAAGAATCATATCCAGAGAAACACAAATGCTACAAAACAACACTGATGAAGGGGGTAAATCATAAAACACACAACAACAGAAATCACACACAGAAAATAGAACTTTCTTTATTGATTTGGACAACTTATTACATTACAGAAGCTCAAATACAATTAGAGGAATCAACCCTCCACAGGCTGCAACACATTACAGCTTCCTCTCACAAGACTCTGGAATCATTTGCCATTTGTAACCACCAAATCTACTAGGGTTTCTGTTTTCCCACCTATTCTTGACCCTACACTTTCCCCCTTAACTCTACTACTGCCCAGGGTTCCCAAAATAGTCATAAATAGTAATTTTTGGTGGCCTCCAACTAAATTTCAAAATTTGCAACTCCCTCCAAAAGTAGGTCAACTTCTAGGAAGCATAACTTTTGATCCGGGTGTCCGATTGACGAACCATTTTAAGTGTCGGAAAGATTGTGATGTGAAATATCATGCTAGAAATACATAAATGGATTTCTGGCAACTTTTTAGGATGTTTTGGTATGTTTTAGTGCTTCATATCTCGTTTCAAAAATTTTCAGGGGCTTTTTGGAAAACAAAAACTTTAATATCTTTTAGCTCACAAATGATATTTTCCTGATTCCTTTGCCAAAAGTATTATATTTTAGTTATGTATCTTTCTGTAACTTTTCACTTCAATCTGTGCCCAAATGCAAACTTTCCTAAAATGGCAGTTAAACTTTCCAAAACTGGCAGGTCGCTATTTTTAGCAGTTTGGGAAAAATTGAAAGTCCTACATCATTATTCAAGAGATTATGGAACTAGAAACACTAATTATGGAAAGAAATGAAAACAACTGCAATCATTTTGAATCAACTTCTTTTTGGGTGATGCAAGATTGCCCTTAGACCACTGGATGCTCCTGCATCAAACACAATAGGAGGATGAAGAGAGTAGGGTACTAGAAATAAAGATTCAGAAAGGAGAAAGAAAGCTAGCAGAACCAATAGCTATCAAGGAAAAATACTACAATAATCCCATCCAGCTGAAGGAAGAGAACATTGCCAAAGAAGGAGATCCTAAGCTAGCCAAAATATGAGACTATTGGGATGAGAAGGTAGTGGCGTAAGTAGAAGAAATTTTGTCTGAGTATGAGGATTTGTTTCCTAGAAAACTCACAGAGATGAAGGGAATCAAATAGGAGGCTGAAACAATGAAAATTCAATTAAAAGAAGGCAATAAATCAATCAAGAAAAGGCCATACAGATTGAATCCAAACATGAATAAAAGAGTTAAATTAGAACTTGATAAGATACTCAAAGTAGGGAAAATTTAAAAAAAGGTGGTTAGGACCATTTTTCATTGAAGAAGTTGCAGATTCTGGTACAGTCAGACTAAAAAACATGGAGGGCCAAATATCAGTTGACTATGTCAATGGTACCAAACTCAAGAAATATTTTCAACCAGAGCAGAGCATGTCTTGAGGACAAGATATAGTTTTGAAAGGGGGATGATGTTAGTAGGATACAGGGCATGGAGCAGAACTAACTGGGAGCTAGTGCATATACATCATGCGAAGGCTGGGAGCTGACCTAATATGCTAAAGGACACATCCCTATATGTAATAGATACAATATATATGTAGGATAGGATAAGTAAGATAGGAGATAATAGAAGTCAGATAAAGAATGTATGTAGGATGATGAGGCAGAGACTTAGACCTACCAAATAATGGATGTATGATGTTTGGTTGTTGCATATATATATATATATCTGTTGGTATCTGATAATTCTTTAAGGTGCCTTATTGTCATGATATGTCTGTGATACTCTGCATATGTTATTCTTGGTATTTTGCTATCAATCTCTAACTACTTGACCGGGGTATAAACTGAGTACAAAGACTTAGCTGAGAACCTGATCTCCAGACTGGTATTCCTCCCCATTTCTTGCCAACACATGGGCATCCCCCATAGTGGGAGAATCACACACCTTTTCTTTCCTTGATATTAATTACTTAGCTAATCCTTCAATGTTTGGGTTGCAAAAAGAAACTAGTGCCATTTGGATAGAAGGAGCCATCATTTGAGCTAAATGTGGATCTATCAAATAATGTTGTCTCTCAACACCTTTCCACCAAGTTGCCTCTACCAAACTTTTCCTTTTGTTTCCAGAGACCTCCTTTATGTATAAAGTCACTAAGTGGTCATATTTGTAACACATACGACATCTAAAAGGTATATTAACATAATCAAGAATTATGCATTAATGCCACCCATTATTTTTTAAAGAGATTTGGACTTTGGAAGCCCTTTCTCTAAATCCATTTCTTTACAAATTTCAGAGAAAGTGGTGCAATAAAGATCTTTATTATCTTTTGAAGCATTAAAAAAATTCCTAAAGAGTTACCAATTGTGCTAAGGCTAAAGTCACACCAAAATTTCAAAGAAATATATGGAAGGTAGATCCAAAAATAAATTTTGGTAAAGAAATCCTTGTTGGGATCAAAGGATGGGTACCACAACTTCAAACATAAACTTTAGTGCTTGTCCCAAAACTATGGCCCAAATTCTAATAAAGATTTTTGATCTTCTTCCATCTCATAAAATATGATAAAGGAAATCCCTATGCATAGGGTGCTAAGTCAATTATATGCTTTACCATGGATGCCCATGCCTAGTAAGACCAATCATGTATCTCTTTAAAATTGGGTTGAAATTTGTGAAATTTTTAAATTAAAACTTGTCACTTCAAGCACTTTTTTGATAAATCTGCCTCTTCATTTTTTTTTATCAAAATTTACTTCTAGGATTTGATTCATTCTTTTTGCCTAGGATTCCTTAGGCCACAAGGATTGCTTCTTGTCAAATGTGGCCTTATTTGATCTTGTATTTACTTCATGGTTGTTTAGTACATTCAAGTAGCTGAAATTAGTAGTCACCTTTGTAGGGATCTCATTTTTCCTAGAATGATGCTTTCAGCCTCTTGGGGATTTTGTTGAATTCACTATCTTTAGATTTCTCTATATGGGGGGTGCATTAGGGCCTTCTAGGGAATTCATGAAATACAAAAGGCCTTAGAAAGCATCATTTTCTCCCACAAATAAAGTTTGTGTGCTTGAAATGCCAAGATGGTCACATATTGTGGACTTTTATCCACATAGAAACTGACAAATGAAGGATTTGAGGTAGATTTAAATTCTATGGATATGCCAATAGAAGATTTGGTTTCTTGGATCCACACAAATAGAGAATTCACTTGTAGCATCTTTTGTGTAGATTCATAGACAAACAACAGTTCCATTACATAAGTTCTTTGTTTATATATAATTAATAAAAATAAAATAAAATAAATAAATAAATTATAAAAGTCCATTGGGTGGTGGTGTTTAATGGTAATGGGACACTTTCAAAAGCGAGTGACCAAGGGTCAAATCCAACTCCAATGGAGTCCACTTTAATGTCACAACATTGTGATAATAACGTTAATAAAATTCATAGGCATATCAAAATGCTTAAAAGTCCATCCTTGGAAGGGTGTCATTATTGAGCTAGGGCTCAATGATGTCCCTAGTTTCCCTCAACAAAAAAAATAAAATTATAAAATTAATAAACTATTAAGTTTATGAAATTAATAAAATTATAATATAAAGTCCAAGGGGTTGAGCTTAATTGGTTAAAATGTTGGGCTCTCATTGTGGAAACCCAAGTTCAAATCCCCATAGGGACATCTAATGTGGATTTCTAAGTTGTGACTCTTGGTCTTCCATAGTTGAATTCTAATGTGGATGTGGTTTATAAATAAAGTAGATTTCTAAGTAGTGACTCTTGGTCTTCCATAGGTGATTTCTAGTGTGTTTTCTGTAACTTGTTTAGTCTCATGTTGATGCTCATATGAGAAGAATAAAAATTATTAAATCATATAAATATTAAAATTATAAACTATAAAGAGTAGAAGTGTAAAAAAGTAAAAAATCATATAAATATTAAAATTATAAACTATAAAGATTAGAAATTTAAAAAATTAAAAAATAATAAATCAATATAACTATAAAATAAAAAATTAGAATATTAATAAAATAAAAAAATAGAATATTAATAAAATAAAAATTATAAAATTAATAAAATAATCAAACCTAAAATTAAAGAATTAATTATATAAATTAATAAAATTGTAAAAGTAATATATTAAAGAAATTATAAAATCAAAAAAATTAGAAAATGTGTGTCATAAACATCATTATGAAATAAATATTTGTTAATGTCATCATAATAAGATAAAAGAAAATTCATTGTTCTCATCATTAAACATATCATCAATAGGTCACATGAGCCACAATATAGGGAAGATGGGTCATTATGAACTACATGGGGTAATGACATAATGGGAAGGTGAGCAAGGCATATCAATAGTAATAGAAGTACAATCATCAAATATACCATCACTAGAATAATCATAAAAATACCATCACTATAATAATCATCATAGATAATCCAAAATCAATGTGTATATCACTAGGCATGGGTAAAAATCCATCATCATGTCACATGTAGGTGAAGGTAAAACATGTGTCTAGACATTAAATAAATGTTAATAGGTTAAATATAAAGTATAAAAAAGAGATCATCATTATACTCATCATCATTTATAAAAGAAGGTAATAATGCATTCAAAGCACATTAATCTATGGACATAGGACCCACATGACATGTAAGAGATATATCATCAAGATGTATAACAATTTCATGCATAGGTGAGGGAGGAGTGATATTATGAGTGGCCATCATACTTTAGATGCACATCACTAACACATGATAAATCCTTGATAGGTAGATGTTCATCTCTATCACAAGCAACATGACCCTTGGGGGATTCACTTAGTGAACTTATCTTATATCACCTACCATCATGGAATCTTAAATAATACCCTTAATTTCATTTCTACCCATACATATTCAAATTTTATACCCCTCCTAGTACATAATTCTTATTAATATATCCCTTCTTTTTACTATATATTTTAGTTACCTATTTTTATAACATTTTTATACTCCTATTTAGTTAGTACTCCTCATACATTCAACTAAACATTTCATTTCCAACATTATCACATCAAACTCTAAATAAAAATTCTTGAATGAATTTTGATAGGAGATCATGAAAATAAAATACATCAAAAACATTTTTATATTATAATAATTTAACATCAATCCCTAGAATGGCAAATATAATTGAAAATTTTAAAAGGTAACAATTTGATATTAATACATGGTCATTTTTTACTTCCCTTACATGTTTTGATCAGAAAGCAAATTAATACTCAAATGCATAGATTAATCCCCAACAAACTAGAAATATAATTGTTCACCCATCTCATAGATCTATAGGATATACCAAAACTAAAAAATGCTCTTTAGTGTTATTATGTCACAATCATAAATAAATAAGGTACCTATTAACCTATACAAAAAATAAAAATGGTAAAATGTATCAGACCTCTTGGTGGATTTTCATAAGGAGAGTCATTTCCTATTTACCTTATCTATTGTCCTACAAGGTTTACATAGGTAAAACCCTCCTTTTTGAATAAAAAATACATCTCTTCTATGGTGTATAAATACCTTCATCATTTCTCCGATAAGGGCGTGGTTCAGTGGTTACGTCACTCGGTTGTAGTGGCAGCCACCAGAGTTCAAACCCCCGCTGGGCCAACGAGCTCACAGGTGTTACGCCTTCGCTGGGCCAACGAGCTTGCGGGTTTGAAGTGTTCTTTCTTGGGGATGAGGTCCCCCGTGTTGTGGCGTCATCGGTTCATAGCTCCGGGGAAAAGCGTTGCATGGAGCCGGAGGGCATGTCACACCAACGTCACCGGTCACGTTAAAAAGTTTACCAGGCGCATTTAAAAAAAAAAATACCTTCATCATTTCAACCACTTAGGACAAAACAAATATGTATGCAATCCCTACATAAATAGCATAACCAATTCCTCTTTGTGGCATCATGAAAGCCAAAAGTAAAGAGATAAATAATTTAAATTTAAATATTTTTACCTCGATTCCTATCCATTAGACCTAACCCCTAACCACATCCATACTTTCACCCTAATACCTAAGAAAAGAATATTAATATAGTTACCCTCTACCCCTAATACCTAGTGATATATCTATTTGTTTTTTACCCAATATTAAATACCTCATGTTGAACTCATGTGTTATGATGTTACCTATCTAGTGACACCCCTAGGAAAAGACTATTATGAAGCTCATGGAGAAGTGACATAAGTTTATCTAATAGGCATAGATGAGCACTAGATAGCTACATTAAGAAAGGAAAGGGCAAGACACAACAAAACAAAATTTCCATAGAAGACATATCCTTATCCTTAGTAAAATGTGTCAATATCAAGTATAGAAAGATGATGTACAATAAAGGATAAGAAACTATCAAAATCTGAAATGTATGCATGAATATTCTAAGGAATAAGATTTAAAAGGAGCCATAACCTATATAATATCCTTGGGTAGGAGGGTAGGATAAAGGATATATCACTATGTAAATCCAAAACCCTAATAAAGGTATATAAGAATAAATGAATCCAAACAATAGGAAATATGAAAATTAATGATAAAATCATAATAATATCATATCTAAGATACCCAAAAAGAGTGAAAAAAATGAACTCTAAAATAAAACTTTATGGTGGTGTAAGATTGGTTGAGTTCACCAAAATGTAAAGGAAAATAAACCTTTCTTAAACTTAATCAAGGATAAACCAATAATATGTGTACACATAAGAATAAATTAACCTAGATCAATAATTAATACTTGTGAGCAATGAATATAAAAAATATTGGAACATTAAATGGTAGATTAGGTTCAAGTTAAATGCAAAAGATAGGGCACCTAGTTCTAGATATGAAGATGATGCACGAAGCTATTGTAGACATTAAATTTGACATATCTTAGGATTAGAAATTGAAGATTTGGGTAAGTGCACCAATATGAGGGCAAAACAGTGTTGAAAAGGGAGATTTAAAAAAAAAAATACATGTATGCAATTTATAAAACACTTATGATCCATAAGGTGTATGTGTGTATGTGTTATAACATGTACCCAGTCATAATGTGTTCATATTATAACACTTATATTATTATATAAAAAAATATATGCAATGCTTCATATGACACCATAAGCATTATAATGTCTACATGTTTCTAACATGCTAAAATTTAAAATATTTAAAATCTCACCCTTTAGGCTTCAATTTCCAAGCCTAAAGAGTTGGAACTCTATTTTGGCTAACAAATCTACATTTTTAACTAAAATAGAATACTCAAACTACATCCTCATTAGAGTTACATGTTTTATAACAAAATTTCATAAAACCACCACTAAAATGTCAAGCTATTTCTTATCATTCTATTCATTTGTTTTTTTAGTATTTTGATTAATTCAAGGTATTTATTTTTATGTTCGTTTAACAATGTCTTCATATTCCTCAAATACATATGCATTATTTTTTATTCATTTGTCTAAATTTAAAAAAAAACAAATGTGATTGTTCTACACTTCATTCTATACACATAGAATAAAAGTACATTTGCTATTATTTTTGTGGAAGTTATGTGATGTGCACACTCAAAGATACTATTTTAAGATGCATCAATTTTAAAAATTAGCAAAAGTATATTCAATAAAGTAATATCTTGTAGTTCTTACTCTTAGCTATATTTCTATCAATTAGTTTTGAAAAATACTTAGCATAACAAAAAAATGAGGGGCACACACCAAACACTATGTTATATTTCCATGATAAAACAAGAAAACTTTTGTGTGCACTCATTGTTTCACCCTCTTAATCTTAACAATTAAAAAAACCCTTAGTAGTTTAAAACTAGACTTAGAGTACTACAATTTTTTATCACATCTTTAAATTTTGAGTGGAAGCATTTTGAATTACTCATTGAAGTTCTATTTTAGTTGATTTCAAGAAAAAAAGTGGCCACTTTTGGCCCTTTTTGTCCCCCATTTCCATGCACTTACCCATCTCTATTTGTACTTTGCCTTAGATCTAAAATAATCTACTAAATCTTAGGAGGATCAAACTTGTTTAGGCATATGTCATTTATATCAATACAAATATAATTCTTGACCACAAATTTAATCTATTACAATACACACTCTTACTCCCTACTTCATCTAATTTGTTGCCACTGTTTTTGCTATTTAGACTGACAATATTTACGAATACCTTTAGAGGGGTTTTAGATTGCTAGGGGACGAGTTCTCCTAGGTCAACCCCCAGAAAAGATTGGCTTTATGGTTGTACCAATGATTGAAGACAACAAACAATGTGTGCAAGTGCTTTAGGATGAATATGTAGATTTAAATTCTATTTAGATGCTCCAATTGAAGTGTTTCTAACATGCTTCTTCCTTAAATGTGAATGATGTTTGTGGATTGATATTGAATACCTTTAAATACAAAGACATATAGCAATAAATCACACAAATGTGTGTTTAGTTAGCTCATAACGACAAGTGAAAATGAGCAATAAATTTGAAAATTAAATATTTAAATATGAGTAAATCCTACACTTGAGGGATTGACTCAAGAAAAGGGAGTGATAGTATTGATGGGAGAATGGAATGTATGGGAATGGGTGTAAGGGTAAGTATAATAAATGGCTAATATATATGAATATATGTGGATATAGATAGGATAAGATGACATGTGTGGGAATATGTGTAAATGTGTATCGGGAAAGGATTAGGGAATAATCTCAAGTTCACACAAGATTGCACTATTTGTTGACATCTAATTGTATCAAGGAATTCTATCAAAATGGGCCCAAAACTAAATGAGAATTGGTATGAGTATGCAAATTTCACTATTACACCTAGGTTTTTATTCCTTTTTAACATTTTTTATACCACCCATATGCTTGACTAAGCATTTCATTTCTACCACTATTACATACATCTCTATGAATTTAAATTCAAGAGATTATGAAAATAAAATATATATTAGAATGTTTTTATACTAAAAATAATCTTTTGTTGATTGCTACTAAAAATATAAATAGAAGAATTAAGGGTAGTTCATGTGAATAAGAGCTTATTACTTTTTTATCAAAAAAAGAAATTAATAAATTAATAAGTAACAAATATTAAAATTATAAAATTATAAAGTAATAAATTAATAAAATTATAAAATATTTAAAAAACTAAAATTAAAGAAAAATTAATAAATTAAAATTATAAAAGTGTTTTTTATGATAAATTAACTTAAATATTATAAACTTAATTTCAATTATGCTAAAACAAAATAAATTTAGTTTAGTTACAATTAATTAATTTAATATTTTTATGTAAAATAAATAATTTAATTCACAAGACTTGATCCCTAGTGAGCTCATTCAAAACCTTTCAACTTCACCAATAGACCAAGAGCCCTTTGACAATCTAGACTTATTTGAAAACTTTCCACAATCTAATTTAAATATATAATTAATTAGGCAAATAAGTTGCTGAAGCACAATTTTAACCTCCATTCTAAAAATCCAAATACAATTTTTAGAGACCTCATAACTATTTCATTTTCTACTAAACTAATGCTGAGAGTGAAATGAATTGATATAAGAAATGAAACCAAGAGAGGAATACATAGGGTACAGAAGAAAAGAAAAGGGGGCCACATTAAACTTGCAATGCAAAACAATGCAAAAGTTCCCTCCATCCTTTGTGCTCATTGGGGAGAGGAACCAATTGCTGAGCATGTTCCAATAGCTGTGATAGTATTTGTGTATATAAGGTCCAAAATTTTTAAAAGTTTAGCAAATGCTAGTAGTTGTGACTTTAAGGTTGTTAGTGTTGACTATAAGTACTTATAATTGAATGAAATGTTCTAAAAAGCAACCAATCATGTGCTGCCACCCAACAAAACATGACTTAATGCGCACCTATTGGTCCCCTTTTTTTTGGGAACTATTGTACACCTCAACAAAAAGCATGCTGATGTGACATCATATTTGATGATGTGGCCCTGAAACCTTAGTCATAAGTAGGGGCCTTGCCAAATAAACTGCTTTAAAATTTTTGGAGTGATTTAAAATTGTCACCAATAATTTTGAGAGGCGTGAAGTTAGGGTGCTCAACTATAAGTCCTCTCACGTATATGACTCACAATTTACAATAGTAGTTGAGTTTTGTAGGTGGTTATGGTCATCTACCCAAAGAGGTTAAATTAATGAATTTCATCGAGAGTAAAGCTTGACAATTTGATTTGATTGCACGTCATGATTGATGAAGAAGTTTTACAGTCGTTTACGGCCGACATTTAGTTCCCATTTTGTGTCTAGTTGCGTTTAGAAAAAGTTCATGCAGGTGCCTAATGATGCGTGGCTCAGCCTCTTTATACGTATATCCGCCGCGTACACTGTTTTAGGCTTTAACAGAGAACTTCAACGCTCCATACTCATGATAACATTCAATAATTCATCCATCTTTTTCATCGATATAATATGGATTTGATTCAATAACTCTATGGCCCATAAGTTCGCATTTGATAGGTACAGGCTGAGCTTTGCATTTGAAAAATTTAAAACCTATACATGGATGAGTCAAAAACAACCCAGAAATGCGGTGAAGAATTCTAAACAATCAGTTATTTGACAATTTCTTGTTCATCATCAACACGGCATTTTTGGTGTAATTGACATACCTACCATTACTGGTAGTTGCATGTCTCAATCGTAGAGTTTATCGAGGCTTAAATTATGAGCAGGTCAAAGCCACAAATTATATGGTTTGTGCCATAGATGCTTGCTTTGAGGCAAAAGTACAAATAAGATAGCTTATGATTTTGAAACGCTAATATTTTAAAAAAAAAAAAAGAAAGAAAAAGAAAAAGAAGCAAAAAGTCCTAAAAGCTCCATGTCTAGCTTCGACTTTGAGATAATAAAATAAAGCCTAAACACATTGCTTTAGAACAAATCGTTCTACCATGCTAGAGTACGTCAATTTGGTGGAAACGTATAACCAGATTAGAGAAGAGAAAAATGAATGATTTCGTTGATTGTTAGATGTTTAAATGAAAAGTTCAGAAAATGAAGCCTCTTAGCAGACTTCGTATATCGTCTTTTGGCTGATATGCTCTTAGACATATTGGAATGTAAAGTTAGTTTTACTTATTCAGCAGTGACGAGCAGCCGACAATGAGTACCACGTGCCACAAGTACACCATACAAAATTGCATGCAGAAGTGTCACTCACGCTTTTATACATGAAAATCTATCTTTAGATTTGATTTATTTTTTGTATGTACTTTTTCGTGATTATTTAATTAGTTGAGCTTGAATGCCAAGGCATGAGAAAAAGTTTTTTGTAACTGCGAATTTTCTTCTAAGAATAAAATTGAGAGATCTTTGCCCATGGTTTTTTCCTGGTATATTACTGGCAGGTTTTCCACATAAATTTGCGTTGTCTAATTTTTTCTTTTTATTGCTAATTCACTGTTATTTCAATTCTGCACTGCTTATTTTTCTAACAGTTGGTATCAGAGCACATGGTTTTGTGCAGAAATTGTTTTGTAGGTTTTTTTATCTTTATGAATAGAAATGACAAGAGGCACGGTTACCAGATTTGATGTTCAAAAATTTGATGGTTCCAATTTTGCTTTGTGGAAATTAAAGGTTCAAGCCTTATTGGTGAAGGATCGATGTGCCTTGGCTCTCAAGAGGACAGCGTCAAAACCTGTGTAGCCATGAAGAAAGATGAGTGGGATGAACAAGATAACATGGCTAGAGCTACAATTCAGTTATCTTTGGCAGACTCAAATTTATTCAATGTTGCAGAGGAGAAAATGACATATGACTTGTGGACTAAGCTCGAAAAGCTATATGAGACTAAGTCATTGGCTAACAAAATTCTGTTACGACGACAATTGTATAATTTGAGGATGCATGACAATTCTTCAGTCATAGATCATCTCAATAATTTAAACACATTGATTATCAAGTTGGTTTTAGTGGAGGTGAAAATTGAAGAAGAGGATAAAACGGCTATACTATTGTGCTCTTTGGCTGAAACTTGGGATCAACTAGTTATGGCACTCAATAACTCAGCACCAAAGGGGAAACTTATCTTTGAAGATGTGGTAGCCATAATAATTTTTGAAGATTCAAGGTGGAAGATGTCTCAAGGGACTTCTTCCTCTGATGCCCTTGTTGCAAGGGGCAGAACTCTGGAAAGATAGAAAGTTGAGCGTGGACAAGCTAGGTCAAAATCCAAGGGGCAGAAAATAGTTAAATGTTGGAACTGTGGAAAATCAGGGCATGCTAAAAAGGACTACAGGTTGCCAAAATCAAACAAAGAAAATCCTATCTCACAGACACCGGAGGCAAATGCAGTAGAAGTTGAAGAACTATTGGAAGATGGAGAGGTTTTGTCTACTAATCTGAGAGGTTCATTTCATCATGTTTGGATCATTGTTTATGGTGCCTCTTTTCACATGACTCCTCACAAGGGCTAGTTTTCTTCTTACTAGTCATGTGATGGAGGCATGGTTTACATGGGAAATGACAACTCGTGTGAAGCTATTGGTGAAGGAGAGGTCAAAATAAAAATGTTTGATGGGATTGTAAGAACTCTTCAACATGTAGGACATGTACCAAGATTGAAGAAAAATTTGCTATCACTTAGAGTATTCGATGAGCAAGGTTACTGATCCAGTGGAGAAAATAACTATCTCAAAGTAACAAAGGGAGCGTTGGTGGTGCTAAAAGGAGAAAAGGTTGGCAATCTCTGCAGGCTAGTTAGAGAAACTTGTAGTGGAGAGGCTATAGTGGTATTTAAGATGCAGAAATGGATTCATTATCTACTTGGCATCAAGGTCTAGGCCACATGAGAGAACGTGGTCTCAAGGTACTGCTAGATAAAAATCTTCTCCCAGGAGCTAAATCTAGAGATTTAAATTTTTGTGAGCATTGTTTGTTTGAAAAATAGAATAGGTTGAGTTTTTCTATTTACACTACTAGAAGCAAAGAAACTCTAGATTTAATCCATTCAGATACTTGGCAAGCACCTATTACATCAATTGGGGCTTTGTCATATTTTGTTTCATTTATAGATGATTATTCCTGTAAGGTGTGGATTTATCTGTTGAAGAAAAAATCTGATGTATTTTCTTATTTTAAGAAGTTTAAAGCTTTGGTAGAGAATAAAAAAGTAAGACAATTAAGTGTCTTAGAACAAATAACAGAGGGGAATTTTGTTCAGGTAAGTTTAATTAGTTTTGCAAAGAGCATGGTATTGCAAGGCAGTTGATGGTTCCTAGAACACCACAACAAAATGGTGTTGCTGAAAGGATGAACCGTACAATTATGGAAAGAGCCAGATGTATGCTGAGCACTACTGGATTGGAGCATAAATTTTGGACTGAGGCTATTAATAAACATGTTTCTTGATTAATAGATTACCCACTACAACTCTAGATCATCAAATTCATGAAGAAGTTTGGACAGGTAAACCTGTTGATTTTTCCTTTCTTCGTGTTTTTGGTTCTAATGCTTATGCTCATATTCCCAAAGAGGATAGGAATAAGCTGGACATGAAGTCCGCAAAATATATTTTCTTGGCTATGTAGAAGGTACAAAGGGGTACAGGTTGTGGGATACTGTTGGCTGTAAGATTATTATTAGCTGAGATGTTTATTTTCATGAAATATCAGTGCAAAGAAGTAAAGAAAAATAAAGTATAGAAATTGTTCCAGTAGAGGTGGAAAAGTATGATGCTATTATGGAGGTGCTAGATGAAAATCAACCACCTGTTAATGAAAATCAGCAAGATAATAATCAAAATTAGTTATATGATAAGGTTGAACAACAACTAAATGAGCGACAGGGTACTACATTTATACCCCTTCTAAGGAGATCCATTAGAGTGATCAAACCACCAGCAAGGTGTCAAGACACCTAAAAAAATTAGTCCCCAAAATGCCCCATTTTGCCCCCAAATTCCATTTGAATCCCACTTTATACCTCCATTGTTGAACCTATAGTTTATAACCAATTAGAGATATCTTCCATAGGTTTTCATGTATTTGCCTTTTGAAAATGCAAGGTAGGAAATGCAAAAAATGAATAAGTGTTTCCTTGTATTTTCACCTCTGTCGGAGTTTCAAAGTTCAAAGTTCCTTCCTTCTGCCTTATGTTGTCTATCAGCTATGAAATCGAACTCAATCTTTCTAATTGTTATTAATTGCAAATTCTTCTAAGTGCTTCAGAGGTTAGAGTTTCAGCCTTTCGTCTTCTTTAGTGTTGCGGTTGGAAGGTGGAGGACCTGAAGGTTGAAGTCCGACGAGCTCTTTTTATTCTAAGTGTTTCAGAGGTCAGACATCGGGCCTATGGCCTTCGGTCTTCTTCATGGCAAGTGGCGGGGAGAAGCCTCGAAGTTTGAAGTCCGACAGGTCTACTTGTTCAGAATTATTCTAAGTATGAGGTGGATGGCAGAGGTCGGAGGTTGGCTTTTCTTCCTTCCTTTAAGGAAGGCAGAAGGCGGATGGCCTGACGACCAACCCCCGATAGGTGATAATTTTTCTAAAGCATTCTGCCATTCTGTGAAACCTTTTGGGTGGGCCCACAGTAGGCTTACAGAATCACGAGAAGCTGCCAAGTGGCATAAGGTGAAATAGCGGAATGCTCGAAGCCTGAAGTCTGATTTGGCAAAGGGAGATAAAGACATTATAGAAAAGAGACAAAGGAAGAAGGACAAAGGTCCAAAGTCTGAAAGTCTGATTTCTCAGAGGTTGACTTCCTGACCTTCCAAACTCCTCCAGCCGCCTGGGAATGCGCCAACTACTTTCAGGGACGCCATTAATGCGAAGTGGGTGGCCAAAATTAATGCTTTTCATATAGTTGGTGGGGGATGTTGAGGATTTTGGTGCCCAATTCTTTCTCAGATGTGGTTGTGAAGTCTATAAATAGAAGATCGAAGCTCTTTTCAAAGGGTTGGTTGTTGAACCAATTATCTAGTCTATAATTGCCTAAGGAGGATTTTAAGGTATCAAATCATGTCAGTCTGGTCTGCAAGTGAAGGGATGTATCTAACAGAGTGTAGGAAGGATGTGTAAAGCATATTTGTATGCATTGGTATGTCTCCATGGGAGTTTGTTATGATTTTGATGAATGTATAATCGCAGTTGTATATTTTCCCTTGCCACATTTTCTAACATGATTGTAACTGGATTTGGAGGTGTGTGACAACACCCAAGTTAATACAAGGCTTTGTAGTTTCCATTTATTTGTTGCTCATGAATCATTGCAGTTCTTTCCTGGATTATTAAGTATGTCCATCACATAAAGATCCATCTATGATATAAATGTGAATATATGTTTAGTTCTGTCGATCCCCTATTGTGTATTTTCTTTTCTCCTTGCATTCTATGACTCTGTTGCCCAAAGGAGTAGGCACCAGTCCATATTGAAGAGAGATCAATCACTCTTTGAAAAAAAGTAAATCATTCACTTGTGGTTTAGGGGAAAAAACTATTTTTCCTATGCATGTACATTCGCACAGTTGAATCGGCTTAATCAGAGGCCTATGCAACTAGTTTGTCTTGACCTAGTGACAACTCTTGGGGTCAAGTGTACATTGGGTATGGCTGTGTTTATCTATTTGTATTTTATTTCATGCCTCTAGGAATATCCCTCCTAGGTCTAGCTGAGCCTAAAGTGTAGAGAAGTATACCCACTCTCGTAGGTGGCCAAAATCCCCCTTAACCTGTTGATAAATCTCTTTCAGTCACCTTGATGACACCCCTGGCCTAGGTGATTTCTAAAATGTTTTAGGGTTTTGGGTTGCAGTCATTTTGGGAGCCAACATTTTGGCACCATTGTCGGGGATAGTAGTATGCTGGGTTATAAAGATTTGAAGACTTTGTTGGTGTGAGCAACCCAGAATCAGTTTTGAAGCCTTGAAGATCAGTCATGCTTTAAGGGATTTCCTCACTCAGTGAGGTGACAACTCTGTTGTCAAAAGAAACAAAGTGTTGTTGTTGTGTGCATGTTTGAAGGAGACTACAACTGGTTAAGGTACATGTTTTTCTTCCTGCCTTGACCATGGTTTCTTTCTCAGTAAAGGAACATGTTGTTTTCTTTCCTTTGTCCTACATGTGTGGTTTGTAGTTGGTCATGGCTGACTGGTATGAACATGGATACCCTAGGGAGGATGCTTCTTGTGCATCTTATGTTGCAGACCTTAGGAACTATATGGCCTTTGACCATCCAGATAATGCATTTTCTAATCATAGCCTTGCCAATTTTACAAGTCCAAATTTTTTTGAGCCCTTTCCTAATAGAAATGAGTCATCCAGGCTATAGTATGAAATTGAAAAAGAAAAGCAATTGTTAGAGTCTTTGTTGTAGCAAGAAAAAGAATTAGAAAACCAAATCATGATGTGTCAGTCCAGTCCCCCTGCCCCTGTTCTGAGTTGCTCTTTTCCTTGGCCTCCCCCTATTGCAAATGAAAACACATACATATAGCTGGACCTCTCATGGGTCAGTTATTAGCAACAATCCATGCCTAAGAAGATTTACAATCACATGCCATTATTTGATGGGTGTGAGATTTATGATGGGAGGGCACATATTGAGGCATTTTCAGACTTCATGGACAAGTTCCAGTTTGAAGATGAAGACATTTGGATGAGATTTTTTGTTAGATCTCTATGTGAAGTAGCACAGAAGTGGCTGGTTAGTTTCCCTGACTAGCATTTTGCTTCTTGGGAGCAATTGGTGGCTGCATTTGACGGCTTTGCAAGCACTCTAGACCCTGTTTTTCTTGTTCAAGAACTAGAAGATATTAAAAGGAAAGAAGGAGAGTCTAGCATAGATCTCAGCCACAGATTTGTAGTGGCCCTATCTCACATCCCAGAAAAATTCAAACCTGGTCCTCCTATTTGCATTGATATGTATCTGTGAGGTTATGATATTTCCTTAAGATCAATTTCTATACGAGAGGAATTCAATCTAACGGGTATGCAACATGCATACCTATTCATTGATTATGTTGACAAGGTTAAGCATGATATGATTACAAAATCTATGTCCTTAGATGCAGAGGTAGCTGATAATGAATAGGTTGTTGTAGACAACAAGGATGTGGACATTTCAAATGATCCAGACACAATATCAAGTGATGATTGTGTGTGCAGAAAGGTAGAGGAAGGTGTTGGTGCAGTGTATGACGATGATTTAGATGAAAATAGTAGTGACTGCACCTACATTTCATTGGATTAGTCATCAGTGGAGGATCAAAATGAAAAATCAATGATGATCTCTAATTCAGTGAAGACACATATGACCCTATTGCTTGTTGTAGTATTACAGACTGTCTAGAAGGTATGTATGCAAGTGAAACATCGAATGATTCAGTTCATGTGGTTGATTATGAAAAGCATACACATATTGATGGAGAAAATGATGATAAAGAAATGAGCATAAGGGATAATGCCCTTTATGAAGAACATGCAAGTTCGTCAGATAGCACAATTTGTGATTTTCATTGGTGCATGGATAATCCTCTTTTTAAAGATGACTTTGGGCTCAATGAATTTGAGCTGTCAACTTTGGAGGAGGAGAGTTTTATGCAATATGACATGGCTACCTGTGGATAGAAAGTGGACAGAGAGGGAATACAAAATGATGTTGAGGATGAACAAGGGACTGCTCTCTTGTTTGGTGTGTTACCCTTATTTGTCCCTGATGATGACCTTGAGGTCATTGGCACTTGTTTGGATGAGGATGACATGAGTTATGCTTTAGTTGGATATCATGAAGGCACTACTACAACTACAAGTGATTCTGAGGTAACTATTTCCCATTATGAAGACTATGTCACAAATGGTTTTCTAGATCTTTGTTTGGGGCAGTTATCTCTTATTAATGTGGATCATGTTGAGAGCACATTTTTGAGCTTATTGGTTGGGCCTATTAACATTGGGGCTAGATTTTCTAGTGTGGGTCAAGTTTCTGATCTGTAGGGTGAAGAGGACAAAATCATTAGTGATTTTCTTAGCAGCAAATTTTACACAACAATGTGTGTCAAGGAGTACAAAACAAAGAGGCAACTTGAAGATTGTGAGTCTTCACATGAAGTGCCTCAAATTTATGATTTACATGCTAATGATGCAAATTTAAATCTGAATCATGCCTTTGATTTAGTCATGGAGGAATACATTAGCATCTGTAGTGTAGCTGGGCGACAAAAATTAGAACAGTCATGTGGCATAGCCCAGAATGAAACCACACTTGGGCTAGTTACATTTCAGCTTGATATTTTTCTTCATGTTGATATTTATGCAGACCTAGAAATGCATCATGCTAACATGGAACTTGAAGGTGAGGGCTTCTATGTGTGTCAACATGATGATGAGTCATATTATCTGTGGCTGCCTTGCCCTGGGGATAATTATTTCCATCTTTAGCATGATGATATGAATGTTTGTATTTTGTATGTGCATGCATGCAAAATGTTTTTATTGCTAATGTTGGGTGATCAATGCAACAAAGGATTGAGGGAGATCAGCTCCTTCAATAGGCTTGTCTTTGATAGAGGCAAGTAGCTTCATTCAATTTTATGCAGGGGTGGCTTGTAGTGTCTTGAAATTTTGATATAGTCATTTTTTCACTGTATGTTGTTGTAAATATGTTTTGTGTGTGTCCTTTCATTTTTTTGTGTTTTGGTCTGCCCAGAGATATTTTGTGGTCCTTGCTATGACACTGCTTGTGACACGTCCCCAACCAGAACCAGTGTTGACACCTAAAAAATTAGTCCTCAAAATGCCCAATTTTGCCCCCAAATTCCATCTGAATCCCACTTTATACCTCCATTGTTGAACCTATAGTTTATAACTGATCAGAGATATCTTCCATAGGTTTTCATGTATTTGCCTATTGAAAATGCAAGGTAGGAAACCCAAAAAATGACTAAGTCCAAAAAACTCTAAGTGTTTCCTTGTATTGTCACCTCTGTTAGAGTTTCAAATTTCGGAGTTCCTGCCTTCTACCTTGTGTTGTCTATCAGCTCTGAAATGTGACTCCAAAATCTTTATAAGTGTTATTCTTTGTAAATTATTCTAAGTGTTTCAAAGGTTGGAGTATCGGAGGTCAGATTTTTGGCCTTTCATCTTCTTCAGTGTTGCGATTGGAAGGTGGAGGACCTAAAGGCCAAAGTCCGATGAGCTCCTTTTCTTCTAAGTGTTTTAGAGGTTAGACTTCAGGCCTTTGGCCTTTAGTCTTCTTCATGGGAAGTGTTGGGGAGAAGCCCCGAAGTCCGAAGTCTGACAAGTCTACTTGTTCAGAATTATTCTAAGTATGAGGCGGATGATGGAGGTCAGAGATTGGCTTTTCTTCCTTCCTTTGAGGAAGGCAGAGGGTGGATGGACCAGCGACCAACCCCCAACCGGTGATAATTTTTCTAAGGCATTCCGCCATTCCACAAAACCTTATGGGTGGGCATGCAGCAGGCTTGCGAAATTACGGGAAGCTGCCAAGTGGTGTAAGGCAAAATAGTGGAATGCCCGAAGCCTGAAATTTGATTTGGCAAAGGCAGATAAAGAGATTGTAGAAAAGAGACAAAGACAGAAGGATGAAGGTCCAAAGTCTAAAAGTCTGATTTCTCGGAGGTTGACTTCCTAGCCTTCCAAACTCCTCCAGCCGCCTGGGAATGCACCAACTACTTCCAAGGATGCCATTAATGTGAAGTGGGTGGCCGAAATTAATGCTTTTAATGCAGTTGGTCGGGGATGTTGAGGATTTTGGCACCCATTTCTTTCTTAGACATGGGTGTGAAGGCTATAAATAGAAGATCGAAGCACTTTTCAAAGGGCTGGTCACCGAACCAATTGTCTGGTCTGGAATCACCTAAGGAGGATTTTAGGGCATCAAATCATGCCAGTCTGGTCTGCAAGTGAAGGGATGTATCCAACAGAGTGTAGGAAGGATATGTAAAGCAGATCTATATGCATTGGTATGTCTCCATGGGATTTTGTTATGATTTTGGCGAATGTATAGTCACAGTTGTATGTTTTCCCTTGCCACATTTGCTGGCACGATTGTAATAAGATTTGGAGGTGTGTGACATCACCCAAGTTAATACAAAGCTTTGTATTTGCCATTTCTTTATTGCTCATGAATCATTGCAGTTCTTTCCTAGATTATTAAGTATGTCCATCACATAAAGATCCATCTATGATATATATGTGAATATATGTTTAGTTATGTCGATCCCCTGCTATGTATTTTATTTCCTCCTTGCACTCTATGACTCTATTGCCCAATGGAGTAGGCATTGGTCCATATTGGAGAGAGATCAATCACTCTTTTAAAACAAATAAATCATTCACTTGTGGTTTAGGGGAAAAACCATCTTTCCTATGCATGTACATTCACACAGTTGAATCAGCTTAATCAGAGGCCTATGTAGCTAGTTTGTCTTGACCTAGTGATAGCTCTTAGAGTCAAGTGTACATTGGGTATGACCGTGTTTGTCTATTTGTATTTTATTTCATGCCTCTAGGAATATCCCTCCTAGGTCTAGCTGAGCCTAAAGTGCAGAGAAGTATACCCACTCCTGCAGTTGGCCAAAATCCCCCTTAACCTATTGATAAACCTCTTTCAGTCACCTTGATGACACCCTTGGCCTAGGTGATTTCTGAAATGTTTTAGGGTTTTGGGTTGCAGTGATTATGGGAGCCAACACAAGGTAATCTCTTAATTGTAATTCAGCTTATGCTTTACTTACTGATGTTGGTGAGCCTAACTCCTATCAGGAGGCTTGCAAAGATGAAGATGCAAATAAATGGAGAGAAGCCATGGATGAGGAGATGAGATCTCTACATAAAAACAATATGTGGGAGTTTGTGCAATTGCCTAAGGGGCAAACAACTATTGGCAACAAGTGAGTTTTCAAACTAAAAAGGGATATAAATGATAATGTGGAGTGATATAAAGCTTGATTGGTGGCCAAGGGGTATGCACAAAAATATGGTATTAATTTTGATGAAATCTTTTCACCTGTGGTACGGTTAAGTACAATTAGAGTTGTTTTGGCTCTTATTGCTAGTCTTGATTTGGAGTTACAATAGTTAGATGTTAAAACAACTTTCTTGCATGGTGATCTTTCTGGGGAAATTTATATGCAGCAACCATAAGGTTTTGAGGAAAAAGCCAAGGAGAATCTAGTATGCAGGTTGAACAAATTGTTGTATGGTTTGAAATTGTTAGTGTAGGTTTTTATTTCCTAGTTGGGTTATTTATTTTCCCTTTATTCCTAGGTTTTTCCTACACCTTTTATTAATCTTTCTTAGGTTCATAAAGCATGTTTAATTAGGTGAGTGGGTTATGAGGTGTCACCTTCCTACAAGTGAGCATCCATTAGCTATCTTGGGAAGATACTTTGTTATCTTTAGTTTGATAGATGGTTGCTTCCTATTGGTCGGTGTTGCCACCTCATCTCTCTCCCTTGTATATATAACCATGCTACCTAGCTTGTATTAGGCATCTTTTGTTTTTGCATCCTCTTAATGCTATTTTTCTTTTGGAACATTTGTATTACTCTCGTGGAGACTAACTCTGTATTTTTATTTTGATCCTGTATCATTTGCTTTCATAGTTTTATATCTATTCATTTGCACTAGTTTTTTGGGTTATTAATCTTTTCAAATTCTAACATGGTATCAGAGCTTTTTTATGTGCAAGAATAGTTTTTAGTTTCCATATTTGAGAGATTTAGGGGGGCTAATAAGCTTTGTTGCAATTTTTTTTAAAAACCCAGTATGCTATTCTCTTGCATCTTAGAATGATTTGGAGAATCAGAAAAATTTGATGGAAAAATTTTAACGTCTAGGTTTTGTACATATGTTTTGTGAGATCTAGGTGATTGCAGCATTTCAAGTTATACTAGTGGCATTTCTGGCTGTTCTAACGTGTCCAGGAGGCTCAAGAAAGTCAGATTTGGCTTTTGTTTCACCAAACTCGGAGATCGTTTGACATAGTTGTGGAACTGGGGTTTTAGGCTCAGATCTGGAAGGCATCTTGCAATTCGAGCATTTTCAGACCAAAACGACTATTTCATTGCATCTGGGAGGCCTTGTAGACAAATTTTGACATATTACGCTACCAGCTTCGGTGCCAAGAGTAAGAAAAGGCAAAAAGAATTTGTCGGAAGGCTATTTTGCCCCCCAGCACGCTGTTCAAAGGGCAGATCTGTAAAATTTTTGTCAAATTTATATTTTTTTTTGTTTTCTTACAAAAAATTTCATTAGCAAGTTTTGTTATATCAAAAAAATCAATCAAAAAAAAAATAAAACAAAAAAAAGTTCAAAAAAAAAAATTAGTGCTAAGCACTGAGCGCTCAAGCACTATCATCCAAGCGCTTCAAGTGTTGAATTCAAAAGGGGCTTTTCCCTGTATGGGGGTCTCAGCCTTCCTTTTGGGGACTACTTCCCATACAAGGCTCCACGACCCCCTTTAAAGGGTTCATGGATCCCTTGAGCTTGGCATGGACTGGGGAGTGGCGAAAGCCACCCATCTGCCTCCAAACCCTCCTTTCATGGCCGCGCAGGGGTTGGGGTGTGGCCTTCAGCCCCCCAAATCTGCATTTCATTTGGTTGATACAACTCTTAGGCCCTTAAAGTTTTTTCCAGATTGGCCCATGGCCTTCAAACTGCACGGGGTCTTCTGATAAGTTCACCATATGTAGTGGCATGTTTGGCAAATTTGCTATATTGGGTGAAGCCTTGCTTGACTGGTGGTGTTTGAAGTTAAGCAAAGTCTAAATTGACATCTTCCCTATATCTAGCAATTCATCAAAGTTGGAGTCATTTTGGCTAAAATTGGAAGAGGTTATCTTTTTCCTCACAGACCCCCTTCCGTTGGCAGTTTCATTTTGGAAGGTGAACTTTAGAGGCTGATATCTTGGGCTCAAAACCTTTGATTTTCGAGCTTCTTTTTTTGGATTTTATCTATTTTTCCACACTCTTCATGGTGGTGTAGACAATTCCTGATTCTAGTGCACGGTTTTTTAGAAATCATAGATTCTCACAGGTGACTATGTAGTTCCTGTTTGGGACTTTCAAAGGTGCATAACTTTTGCATACGACCTTGGATTGAGGTGATTCCTTTTTTGAAAGTGCATGTTTTTTCATGTACTTTAGAGTAGAGTTGTTAGTTTCACTTGGGTTTGTTCTAGTATTGTACTTTCAACATACACCAAATTTGTGAGGATTTTGTAATGCATTGAGATCAAGACCGCTAAGTATTTCTTGCTAGTGGTAGTTGTAAATGCACTAATTATAAAGTTCAAATCATCTTTTCTTGAGGGGGTTCTTTGATTGAGTGAAAAAGGAGGGGTGGTCCTGTGTGTGTTCTCTTCTTTTCAACATTTCTTTTCTACATTTCTTCATCATGGATCAAACAATAGTACCCATCTTAACTCCCTACAACTACTTTGAGTGGAAATCACGTATGACAATCTACTTAAGGAAAGTTGGATTACATAGAATATCAATGGGACTTGAAACTGAACCTGCTAAAGATGAAGATAAGCCTAAGTGGTTTAACAAATGTGATGAGCCCTATGGAACATTGTGTTTGTCTATTTCTCCTTATTTGGTCTTTCACATCGAGTCTTTGAATTCACCAAATGAAATCTGGACAAAGCTAGAAACACTATTTGGCACACAAGATTTAATGAGGGGTCACATGTTGGAAAATGAACTAATTAGTTTAAGTCTAGGCAACTTCAACACAATTCAAGATTTTTTCACAAAGTTGAAATCACTAAGGCTGCAGTTACAACAATGTGGAATTGAAAAGAAAGATGAGCAACTGATTCTTAGTATTCTCTCTAATCTAAGTTCAAAATATTCTGTATTTGTATCTACCTTCTATGCTACTAAGGGTGCACTTGGCACATAGTTCACTATGCCATCTTTGGATGACTTTACTATCTCTCTCACATGGAAGTAGGATAAGCTAATCCAAATGGGTACTCTAAAATCCTCTAAGTCACATGCCCTGGCTGCCAACCAAGGCACAAAAGAACAGAAAGGCAAAAGTAGTAACAATAAGGATAAGAAACAAAATAATAGAAAGTAGAAGAAGGATCAGATACTAGTTGGTTCAAAAGCAACTAATGAGACCCAAACTTCTAAGGGTGACAAGCCTAAGAAAGAGAAGGTTCAATGTGCCTATTGTAAAAGACTTGGTCATGATGAACATAAGTGTTTGAAGAAACAAATTGATCACTTGACACACATCCTTGAGAAGAATAATATCAGTGTTCTTGAGTCTATCAAACAAATTCAAATGAAGGGTCTATCAAGGCAAAAGAAAACAACAAGGGGAAAGGAAAGGGCAAGGCCCTTGTAATAGTTGCTTCACAAAAATCCTCTTGGGTTCTTGATTCGTGTGCTTCGCACCACATGGCTTCATCTAAGGAAGAACTCGCATCTTTGGAGCTGTGTACTATGCCTTCTATTTTGATGGATGATGACACTGCTGTTGAGGTGTGTGGGAGAGGGTCTATTAATGTGGGGAATGTCACATTCCATGATATTCTTTGTGTGCCCTCATTATCAACTAATCTTCGGTTAGTATATTAGATCACTCACATAGGATCAGGCAAGTGGATTGAGTTCACTCCTAATTCAGTGGAGATTTGTGAGTTACACAGTGGTTCTACAGTTGTAGTTGGGAGAGAAGATGATCAGTCATGGCTCTATCTATTTTCTCACTTTGTTCCTAATCCTCCTTTGACTATTTTACTCACTCATTCTGATGATGTAAGTAAGTTATGACATGAGCGGTTTGGCCATCTTAACTTTCGCTACTTGCAACAGCTCAACCAGTAGAGCATGGTCACAGGGTTGCCTTCAGTTCAATTTTCATGTGGTGTTTGCCAGGGTTGCATTCTTGGTAAGCATCCTAAGGAAAAATTTGACAAAGGGAAGGCATGGAGAGCTTCACAGATACTGGAGTTAGTTTATAGTGATTTGGCTGGACTATTTCCTCGTCCATCCTTCAAAAAAGCCATATATGTTCTAACCTTCATTCATGACGTTTCTCACTATACTTGGGTGTACTTTCTCAATCAAGAGTCTGAGGTATTTGATCATTTTCAGGACTTCAAGACTTTTGTAGAGAAGCAATCCAGGAAATCCATCAAAGTTTTATGCACTAACAATGGTGGTGAATATGTCAACCATCATTTTGAGAGGTTTTACACTTCAGAGGGGATTAATTTGCAGCATTTAGTTCCATATAATCCTTAGCAGAACAGTGTTTCAAAACAGAAGAATAGGTCCTTGAAGGAAATGGTGAACTACATGATTCACTCTAGATCTCTTGCACCACAATATTGGATAGAGGCCATTAACTATGCTTGTTATATCCAGAACTGTGTTCCTCACTAAGCCTTAAAGGGAGTCACTCCTTTTGAACCTTGGAGCAGTCGTAAACCATCAGTTAAGCACTTTCAAGTTTTTGGTTCTCCTACATGGGTCCACACTCTTGTAGAGAAACATAATGCCTTGGATCCATAGAGAAAACCTTGCATATTTGTAGGCCATCCTGATAGTTTGAAGGGTTATCAGTTGCTCCACCCTACTACACATGAGTTTTTCATTGAGAGGAGTGTTCAATTTGAGGAGGGCTCTTTGAGCTCACTTGGGATACATGATAGATCTTCTAATGAGTCAGATTCACCTGAGCAGATTCTAGATGATGAGGAGTCTTCTACTTCCACTTTTGATGCTAAGAGCGATTCAGAGGATTCACCTCCTTCCTCTTCTAGTCATCATTTAGAGGGTGATGACTCTCCTCCACATTCTCTAACTTTTGGTCCACTTTGGGCTAGATAGACCTTGCAGTTTGTAGGCGATTGGGTTGGGGATGCATCAAACACTAGGTGGACTCATTCACAATTCCAGAATGCTCCACATGTCTTCATTGCTACTGACTCTAATCCATGGTCCTTTCGAGAGGCTTCTGGCATTCTTGAGTAGGATATAGCTATGCAGGAGGGGTATAGTTCCTTAATGAGGAACCACACTTGGGATCTTGTCCCTCTTCCTAAGGGAAGAAAATGTGTTTGATATAAGTGGATCTATCGGACACAATTTGTAGCAGATGGGTTGGTTCAAGGCTCACCTGGTCACCAAAGGATTCTCCTAGGTTCATGGGATTGACTACTCTAAGACTTTTGTGCTAGTTGCCATAATGAACTCCATCTGACTTGTTCTTGCCATTATACAACCAATCATTGGGAAGTAAACCAAATGGATGTGAAGAGTGCTTTTCTTCATGGTGATCTTCAGGAGGAGATCCACATGGAGCAGCCACAGGGTTTCATTCAGGATTCTTCACTTGTGTGCCATCTTCGGAAGTCTTTCTATCATAGCCTCAAATAGGCTCCTCAGGCCTGGTATGCCAAGATGGACACCTTCCTTCTGTCATTTGGTTTCACTCAGTGCCATTCTAATCCCAATGTCTACATTTTGCAGTAGGATGATTCCCTTCTATTTCTGGTTCTGTATGTTGATGACTTACTGATCACAAGAAGTTCTTCATCCACCATTGGGGTAGTCAAAACCATCCTTCAGTACATGTTTTTTATGACCGACTTGGGCTTGTCACATTACTTTCTCAGGATTGAGATCTACCAGTCTACTTTTGGGATCACCATCACAAAGCCCAAGTATGCTCTAGATTTGCTCTCATGATTTCATATGGCTGACTGTAAGCCTACTCCAACTCCCTTCCTTTCTGGAGTCAAACTTGAGGCTTAGTGTTCCTCACCATTTGTTGATGGCACTTTGTATCGATAGCTTGTTGGGAGTCTCATTTATCTGACTCATATGAGACCCGACATTTCATATGCTGTAGGCATGGTTTCTTGATTCATGCAGGAGCCCCATGAGTTGCACTAGAAAGTAACCAAGTGATACTTCATTACATTTAGGGTACTCATAGTTTTGGGATTCACTAAGTAGCGGGAATTGATCTTGACTTGGTGGGCTACACAGATTTAGATTGGGTAGGTGATTCTCAGGATCGCATGTCTACTTCAGGTTACAGCTTCTTACTTGGTTCAGGTCTTGTTTGTTGGTCAAGCAAGAAGCAGTCTACTATTGCTCTATCTTCTAATGAGGCCAAGTATCGAGGGGCTGTGAATGGCTCCACTGACTCCATCTGGCTTCAAAATCTTCTTATTGAGTTTGGTATCTAGATCAGATGGGCATCGGTCATATTTTGTGAAAACTAGAATTCTATTTAGAACTCATAGAATCTAGTCCATCATTAGCAGACCAAACACATTGAGGTCCACATGCGCTACATTTGGGAGCTGATCCATGGCCACATCATCAATGTTCGCTACTGTCTGATTTCTGAGAAGGTTGATGATATCTTGACCAAACCCTTCATTGAGAGTAAGTTCATTTATGAGCTTTGTTGGGGGTGCAGGAGGCTTCAACTTCTAGGGGGAAGTTTCTTCCTCTCACTTGGAGTCCTGACTCTCTCTACTCTGGGGGGTCTTTTCTCTCTCTATTTGGGGGGGGGGGCTATTATCTCTTTTCTAGGGGCCTTCTTGTCTTTGGGGGGGAATTTTATGTACATGGGTACCTCATCGAGCTTGATTTGTCGGGACCCATCTTTTCATCCACCTAAGCTATGCTTAAGGGGGGGTGTTAGTGTAGGTTTTTATTTCCTAGTTGGATTATTTATTTTCCCTTTATTCCTAGGTTTTTCTTACATATTTTATTAATCTTACTTAGGTTCATAAATCATGTTTAATTAGGTGAGTGGGTTATGAGGTATCACCTTCCTACAAGTGAGCATCCATTAGCTATCTTGGGAAGATACTTTGCTATCTTTAGTCCAATAGATGGTTGCTTCCTATTGGTCGGTGTTGCCACCTCCTCCCTCTCCCTTGTCTATATAAACATTCTACCTAGCTTGTATTAGGCATATTTTGCTTTTGTATCCTCTTAATGCTATTTTTCTTCTGAAGCATTTGCATTACTCTCGTGGAGACTAGATCTATGTTGTTATTTTGATGGACTGTATCATTTGCTTTCACTGTTTTATATCTATTTATTTGCACTAGTTTTTTGGGTTATTAATCTTTTCAGATTCTAATAGAAATAGGTGCCAAGGTGTTGGTACAAGCGATTTGATTCCTTCATGTTGAGTTTGGGTTTTAGTAGATGTGAGGTTGATCATTGTGCCTACTTTAAAAGGTATGAAGATGGAAGTTTCATTATTTTTCTTTTGTATGTAGATGATATGTTGGTATCAGGTCCCAACATGCATAGAAACATTGAGTTAAAAACTTAGCTTGACAAAGAGTTTGAAATGAAGGACTTAGGAAATGCAAATCAGATTCTTGGAATGAGGATACATAGAGATAAAAAGAACAAGAAAATTTGGTTGTTAAAGAAGACTTATGTGGAAAAGATTTTGCAACGCTTCAATATGCAAAATGCACAACTAGTTAGTACTCCATTTCCTGTTCATATTAAACTATATTTAGAATAGTTCCCTAGCACAGAAATGGAGAAGACACATATGTCTTCTATACCGTACTCATCAGCAGTTGGTAGTTGTATGTTTACGATGGTGTGCACCAGACCAGACATTGTACAAGGAATGGGAGTAGTCAGTCATTTCATGGCGAACCCAGGTTGTGATCATTGGATGGATGTGAAGTGGATTCTCAGGTATTTGAGGGGCACTTCTGATGTTGCTATTTGTTATAGTGGGAGTAGTCTTCAGGTTAATGGATATGTGGATGTGGATTTTGGTAGAGACAGAGATAAGAGAAAATCTACTACAGGTTATGTTTTCTCCTTAGCAGGAGGTGTTGTAAGCTAGGTTTCAAAGTTGCAAATAGTGGTGGCTTTGTCTACTACTGAAGCTGAATATATGGCAGTGACACAGGCTAGAAAGGAGGCAATTTGGATTCATAGACTCTTGGGTGAATTGCAGGTAAAGCAGGATAACACGATGTTGCATTGTGATAGCTAGAGTGCTTTACACTTAGCATAGAACTCAACTTATCATGCCATAACGAAATATATTGATGTACAATATCACTTTGTACATGAGGTGGTGGAAGGAGGACATTTCTCTTTGGCTAAGATACACACTGATATAAATCCAGCAGATATTTTAATGAAGCCTACTAGTAGAGAGAAGTTCATATGGTGTAGAACTTTTCTTGGCTTGCAGATCACTTGATGATAGGCAGCAGTGGCATTGATCTTTCAATATGAGGAGTTATTGGCAAGGTAGAAACTTGACTTCAAGTGGGAGATTGTTGGAATGTGAAGTCAGTTTTACTTATTCTAGCAGTGATGAGCAGTCGACAACGAGTACCATGGTAGTATTTTAGGTACCCGCCCAGCGGGGCCGAAGGCCAAGGAACTAAAACTAAAGGTTTTGGATAGGGGGTCAGAGGAGGGCTAGGCGTAGCCCCCCCGCCACGTCGAAGGCTCATGGCCTCATTGAAAATTTTGTTTGGCCATGTGCCACATGTACACCATGCAAAATTACATGTAGAAGTGTCACTCGCTCTTTTATAAATGAAAATCTATCTTTAGATTTGACTTTTTTTACATGTTATTTTTTGTGATTATTTAAGTTAGTTGAGCTTGAATGCCAACGCATGTAAAAAAAAATTGTAACTACAAATTTTCTCCTGAGAATAAAATTGAGAGATCTTTGCATGTGGTTTTTTCCTAGTACATTACTAGGTTTTCCATGTAAATAGGTGTTGTCTAATTTTTGCTTTTTATTGCTAATAAATTGTTATTTCACTTTTGCACTGCTTATTTTTCTAACACGACAACCATATGGGTAATACGGTTGGATTTTTTTTGGTTTGATAGACCCTTGCTGGTTTGCTCCTATGTTTTGAACTCTATTATCTCTTTAATAATCTTTGATACACTATAAAAGGTATGTGAAAAAGTCTACTAAAAATACAATCTATTCTTAAATCATTTTAGTCAATAGGTTTTGTTAGTGCGATCTTTGATTGTGGATATTCGAAAAAAATGTATATCAAGAAAAAAATATATATCAGAGGGAAAAAAAGGCTATTCTTAAACATCATCAAGTTTTAATAGTCAAAGGTCAATTTGGACCAATAAAAATAGGATAAATATTTACCACTTTTGGGTGTGAATGAGGTGTAAAATTGCTATTGAGTGTTTGACCATTGAATCAAATGATGTTTAAGTAGAGTGGATAAAAGACAGATAGATAGATGGTGAAAAATGTTAATGGAAAAAAGAAAAGTAGCATATTCATTTCATCCCAAAATGTGTTGTTGGTCATAAATCTTGTCTTGCTATGTTTTGGCACGTTATGGTGTCTACGTGTTTTTTGCATGTATTCCTAGTTCAAGGTGATTCAATGGGCTCCATTAAATCATCCCATTGAAATCAATTTGTACCTTGTGTTTTGTGTCATGTCTCTATGTTAATTCTTTGTGTTGTTCCTATGTCACGATTGAAAAGAAGCAAGGTATGCATAAACACCTCCTACACTAATCTTAAAGAAAAGTATTATGCAAATTTTCAATCTTTACAATTATAGAAAGTAGAAACATATATAAACATAAAATAAACAATATACCATAACACAAGTTGTACATGGGAAAATCCTTTTGAGAGAAAAACTCCATACTCCAAAGAAACCCAATGTATTATTTAGTAATCTAAACAAGGTTACAATACACTTGCAAAAGCAAGATTTAATAGGACTATCATCAACATTTAAATCTAAAGTGATTTCAATAGCATTACAGTACTTGCAAATTACATCATACAAATAACAACTCTAAGCATCAATTTATAGGAGATGAACAGAGTGGAAACCACGAGTGGTTTAGGAAAACCATTTATAAAACCATAAGGATGTATGGCACCCAAACCTAGGTCCAAATTCTAATGCCCTCTTCTTGATCTTTGTCCTCTTGGCTATTTTTAGAAAATGCCTACACATCTTACAATGTCATGATCTATCATACTTGACCACCCAACTTGGGCACCCCAATTTGTCTTCATTATCAATTCAAAAATATGTTTCATGACAAGTGTCCACACCTATCATAATGTTGGTCAAGATTCTAATATAACTCCCTCTTATGTATGCTCTTACGCATCATAAAAATCTACCATATGTAATTGCCATTATGATGACCTTACACATGCCACAAGATGGTGACACATGACAAACATATGCCACCTCAATGTGGGACACCTACCTCCTCATGTGAGGATAAAATTCACTCACCTCCAAATGAGATGCCAACTCTCCCACAAAAAGACAAAATACACAAAAGAAGAAATAGTGAATGCATACAAAATATATTAATGAACATTAGAAATGCAAGGTTGAGACACCTTTTCTCAACATTCTCCCACTTGTCGAACACCTTGCAAGAGCAAAAGAGAAACACACCAACACTAGAATCTAACTACTAGGGGCTGAAAGGACCATAGACTCACTGCACAACTTGAACTTATTTGTGCTCATATGCTTTGTCAAAGAATTTGCAACATTCGTCAAAGTTTCAACCTTCTCCAACATCACCCTCCCATCCTCTAACATATCACAAAAAGTGGTACTGAACATAAATATGCTTTGTCCTCGCATGGAAATTCGAGTTCTTTGCTAGACATATGGCAATCTAATTGTCACATAAAATTGTAATAGCTCCTACATCTAGCCCAACATCAGAGCACAATCTCTTAAGCCAAATGGCTTCTTTACAAGCACGAGTAGCTACCATGTACTTTGCTTCTATAGTGGATAAAGTGACCACATCTTGATACTTACTCATCCAACTAATACAACCACCAAACATATTGAAAACATATCCATAGCTGGATCTCCTATTGTCAACATCTCTAGCCCAATTTGAATCCACATATCCATGAATACACATTGAATGCTAAGTCCCTATACAATAACCATTATAACAAATGGAATACTTAGAAGTACCCTACAAATATATAAAGACTCTCTTCACTTCATCCTAATGTAGCCATCAAGGATTATCCATGAAATGAGCTAAGGACTCCACTGCTTGGGCAATGTTTTGTCTTGTACAAAACATACCATAATCAAACTCCCAATAGCACTAGCATAAGGTTCTTTGCTCATACCCTCTATCTCACTAGGAGAATTAGGACATTTCTCAACTAATAAATTTGTCCCCATCATAATAGGAACACACAATGGCCTACAAGCTGACATGTTGAATCTCTCCAACACCAAGTTCACATACTTCCTCTGGCCTAACCAAAGTTTTTTGTTAGCTCTACCTCTTCTGATCTCCATCCCCAAGATGTATGTGGCTGCCCCTAAGTCCATCTCAAACCATGCTAAAAGATGAGACTTCAAATCACAAAACAAACCCTTCCCATTATCAAAAACAACATATAATGCAATAATGAGGTGGCTGCCCCAAAGTCCATCTCAAACCATGCTAAAAACTGAGACTTCAAATTACAAAACAAACCCTTCCCATTATCAGAAATAACATATAATACAATAATGATAAAATGATCACTTCCTATCTTGTAATAGATGCAATGATCTGATTTGGATATCAAAAAATCTAAACCCAACATAAATGAATCAAACTTTTGGTACCACATCCTAGGAGATTGCTTTAGACCATATACAAAGATTTCTTCAACTTACAAACCAAATGCTCTTTAACTTTTTCAATGAAGTGCCCCAAATGTGACATAAATCTCTTCCTTCAAATCACCATGAAGTAAAGTTGTCTTCACATCCATTTTCTCAATCTCAAGATCATATGCTACAATAATATATAATAGAAACTAAATCGATGTCAACTTAGCAATTAGGGAGAAAATCTCACCAAAATCAATTACTTCAACCTGGGAATAACCCTTTGCAACCAATCCCACCTTGTACTTCTCATAACTACAATCTAAATTAATTTTTATTTTGAACACCCATTTACATCCATTAGGAAAAGGCACTAGATCTCATGCATAATTTTTCTTTAATGCATCTATCTATTATTCCATGGCCACTCTCTAGAAATCTAAATCATTCATACTCGTAGCATTGTTTATAGTCCTAGGCTCATCAGTATAAGTAATCAAAGGAAAAATATATCTCCAATTAGGAGTATACTTATATAGTTGTCGTCTTTATCGATATGACCTCCTAAAAAGTTGAGGTGGAGGGTCTATCCCTTTTTTTGAGCTCTTTGAACTATCAGAGCTCTCCTCTTCTTTAGGTCCTTGGGATTCAAGTTCAACTTTCTCAATATTTGAGGATAGTTGAACCACTTTCTTCTTTACTTTATTTTTTTTTTCCTGGTTGCAAAAAAAAGGAAGAAGGCTTAACTTCTCTAAATATAACACTTTTGCTATACCAATACCATAATTGATGAACCTATATTTAATAGCCTTGTTCTCTAACTTTGACCTCTTCTCCCTAGGAACATGTGCATATGTCTCACAACCAAAAACTCTAATATGTTTCAATGAGAGATTTTTTCTTGACCATTCACATCCATAGGTGTCTTCTCAACAAGCAATGATGTAGGAGATTTGTTAACTAGGTAACAAGTCATAGCAACTACTTTTTCCTAGAACTTTTTCTCTAAGCTGACCCCACTAAGCATACTCCTAGCCCTCTCCATCAATGTCTTGTTCATTCTTTACACAATTCCATTCTACTTGGGATTATATGGAGTTGTCTCATTTCTTCTATTCCATGATATTCACAGAAGCTATCGAAGTCTATGAAACAAAACTCACCGACATCATCAAGCTTCAAAATATTAATCTTTTTACTAGTCTAATTATTTACAAGAGCCTTAAACTCTTTAAACTGACTAAAGACTTCAAATTTACTTCCAATAAAATATACCCATGTCCTACTATAGTCATTAATAAAAGATACACACAAATAGATTATGAAATTGAAGGAATATTAACAAGGCCAAAAATATCAAAATGTATCAAGTCCAATAATCAAAAAGATTTATGAGAACTAGAATAAAACTAAACACAATTCTAATTTCCATATATGTAATGTTCACAAAAATTGAACTCAAGGTTATAATCATTTAGCTCCTCAACAAGGTTTTTATTTTTCAAGGTCCATAGACCCTTCTCAGCAATGTGACCAAGCCTCTGGGGTAAGAAAATATTTTTCTCTATTAAAACTTTTGTCTCCAAAGCATGATCACCCTTAGGTACCTAGAAAGTGTTGGCACGTGCCTGAAGTTCCAAATTTTCCTCATGTTGTGCCCCTCGATATTGTGCTCTTTTCCCATGCCTTAGTCAGATTCCCATGGTGCCAGAATCCTATGAAATTCCTAAGTTTCCTTGATATGTTTGTCATTGGCAGAAGTTTCAACCCCACCTAGACTTTACGGAGGTTTCACCCCCTTTAGGATATCTCCATTTTCCCTTTCAAGTTCCACTTTCTTCCTTTGTGGAACTTTTGCGTGCTTCTAGAATTTGTGGAACTTTTGGTCCCATCGAGATCCGTGAAACTTTGCTGCCCATCTAGATATGTCTGGTTACCCTGTGCCTCCCTGTACCCTCTGTTTCCCCGCTTTCACTTCCGCACTTCATTTTGTGAAACTTTTATTTGAATCTAGATATATCTAGACCCCTCTTCTGACCCAGATATATCTGGACCCTCCTTTTGACCCGCATATTTGGATCCGCCCTTCTGACCTGCATATCCAAATACCCCCTTTCTGACCCACATATCTAGATACCCCCTTTGGACCTACATAAATGGATCCCCCTTTCGAATTGCATATTTGGATCCCCCCTTCATATCCGCATATCCCTTAACCCCTCAATGCTCTGTAAATCCTATCCTACCCCAAACTCCCGCAAAACTAGGACCCCCTCAGGTTTCTACATTTTTCAATGGCATAAGGTTTGAAGCGCATACTATTTTAGCGACTCCCCTGCATGGTCTAGGATGCCATTTATGGTCTATTTTTGACCTAATTGAGGATCTAAGGGCCTCCATTCAACTAAGGACTATTGTGGACCCCTCCAGGATGTGATTCTATCATCAAGGCATGGGAATTTCGACTGGTTTTTTCTCTATTCCTTCTCAAAACCTGCATATGGACGTGACACAATAAGCATGGTCGACTTGGAAACATGTTGACCAATCCATCACCCATGCCCAAGATGCATAGTAAATTCATTGCTATATATACATGTATTTAAGATGTAATAGGTTGTTGGTCATTGAACTAATTTCTAGACTGTAAGTGCCTCTAAAGTGTTCTAGGACATTAACTGATGCAAACCAATGTTGTAAAGGGGAAATGTGTATTTTTAAAAGCATAGTGTAATGGAGTAAAAAGTGGACACATGCCTTTTTACCTCCTAGTTTAGCTCCTAGGTCTTCATGTTTACATTCTAAAAGTAGTATTATTCACCCCGATGAGAAATTTCCCCAAAACCCATGTCAAATGCAGACTAGGGGCCCATTTAATGCTTAGGTTCTTACCAAAAAGACACCTTGGGACTTGGACATGCATGCCCAAGTCCACCCTAATTGGTCAAGGTAAAATTTAATGTATGTCAGCCTAGGACTCTTAAATGGGTCCCTCTTTGTTAGCCCTTTCATTTAATTTGTGAATGTTTAATAGGAAAGCATATATAAGTGAGTGTTTGAATCCATTTGTAACCTATATGGATATTGGGAACTTCTGATATTGAGTAAAGAGCATTTAAGGCATTCATTGTGTTCTTGTTGCAGATTTGTGTTTGTATTTGTGTGTTTGTTCCAGATTCAAAATCATCATTCATGTCCTTATGAGTTGAAGAAGCTTCATCCTAAAGACTTCACCTCTGAGGTGACATTATCATTGTGTTTGAATCATTTCATTATCATTTGGATTATCTTTAGCCTCTGTCCTGCAAGGACACGTTGTCTCTCTAACAATGGTGTTGGGAAGCTTGAATGCTATCCTGGGATTTGACTGAGGCAAGTCCCTAAACACCACAACCCTCAAACCCCTTTTCTTCTATTGTACAGGTTATAGGTGTGGGAATTACAAAAGTAAAGGTAGAAGAAGGTTTCTTAAGGATTAGAGATTCAGGATCCAAAAACTGAGTTCAAAAATTCACCTGTAGCAGACTTGGGCACTAGCCCCAATGTCCAACAGCTAAAATAGACCCTAAATTCAGCATCAGAGCATCATTCATGACATTTTTTCCAGTTTTGAGCTTTCTGATATCAGGACTTTCTAGACTCAGGTGCTAGCCCTAGAGTCTTCTAATATTTCAGCTTCTGAGGGATAGGTTAGGGCATCTTATTGATCATCCTAGTACTTTCAGATCCTAACTTGTTGTTGGTGTTTCTTTGTTATAAGATGATAAATCCAAATTCTAGGGTTTAGTGCATTGATTGGCATAGGGTTTGATAAAAGGCTTGGCTGAATCACATCTTTCCTTGACAAAAAAGAGAACAAAATCAGTATCTGAGTCCTCTTTCATCTTGTAGTGACTTAGCTCGGTTTTGTCGTTGAATGTTGTAGAGAAAGAGGGTTTGATCTTGTGTACTTACATACATGCATTCATTTATTTTTACCTACTTAACATTTTGGTGAACCTGACGTGAACCCGTGTTTTAAAGAATTTGCATCTTGCTAAGTGTTGAAATTAGACTTTGCATTACTTCATATCATTCTTATCATTCTACATTGAAAAATCTTGCATACATTTGAAAAAATTAAAAAAAAAAAGCATTCTAGGCTTTCATAAATGCATAGTTTTGCATTATTTTCATTGCATATCAATGGAAACATTCAATTTTCTGATTTTACATCAGATCTGAAACAAATTATAGCAATTAATCATTTCATGATATCACATATTGCATTTGCATATCTCATTTGTAAGGGTTTTGTTGAAAATTTGTATTTTGCATATAATCTAGTTTTTGCAAAAGCTAGGGTTTGTAGTCAAAATATTATTTCAGATTTTACTTCTCTCTTTAAACACTCATTCAAATCTGATTTTGAGTTGTAGTGTTTCATCATTCGGCATCCTTGCATTAAAAATTTCAAATTTTGCAATTACACAGTGTGTATTTCAACATTAAGGGTTTTAAAACACTTTCTTCACAATTTTAAATCATTCATATTGCCTTGTTGTGAAGCACTATTTGCATCATATTTACTTTGTTTGTAGTGAAATTAATGTGTTTTTTATCTTCAAAAACCCGATTTCCTCAAACTAGTGTGCAACATAATTTCATCATGGATGCTTCTGGTTATTCATCTTTGGAAACTGTGTTCACATACATCACATATATTGATAATTACTCTAAGTTCACTAATAAGCATCCTCAAGTCTTAAATCAAATAGCATACATATATGACATTGACATTTCTATGTGTTCCACATATGAAATCCTTTGTTATATATCTGACTTTGAAAGCTTCATTAATCTCATGGGATTATATCCTTTGATATTAGATGATCTCACTAAATTCATAAATAATAATAAATATGATGCATCATTTTGTAGTGATGACTTCAATATGTTAGATGAATCCCTATCTGACTTTATCTCTATTGGACATTCCACTATGACTCCTATTTCTAAAGGTCAAGATCATGCCCTGGATCTATTCTCTAATACGTGTGATGGTGACTTAGTTTTGTCTAATTCACCTTATGATCTCTCTCTCAATGTTGTTCCCACTTATGAGGACATTTTGGTGCAAGAGGAAGAAATCATTGACATGTCCCTTAACATCACCCAACTCTCTCTTCATTCCAATGCTCTACCTTTGAAAGATGAAGCATTAGTGAATGAAGAACCCCCTCTAACAAAGAACAATCCATGGATAGATAATGAGCATTCATCTAACTCTATCCCTACAATAGTGCATGAGGTCTCTATGGATCATCCTATCGATCTTCCCCCTTTAGTTGAATGTCCAAGTCTCTTGGATATCACTAAGAATGCGAAGGCCATGGATAGTTCTCCTTTGGTTGCATATTCAAACCTTTGGACATCCCTAAAAATATAATCACCAACAATTCTCCTAACAACACTTTACCTTCCCTTCGTTCCTAGGCTCTCCCTTCAAAAGATGAAGCACTAGTGAATGAGGAAAGGTCTCTCACATTAAATCCCTTATGGATGGATGTCAAGATCACTCAAAACAATTTACCTTTTCCACCCACTAAGGGGATAGTGAATAAGTGTACTAATGCTAATACAACATCAACAAGTTCAAGATGAAATATGATAAATTCTGTGATGATAGACATGGATTGTCTACCAAAAAATATCCCTTTGACTCAGGTAAGCATTTCTCCCTCATTTAGCCACACTCAATGTAGCACCTATTCTAGTTTCTCTCAAGGGTGGCCTCTTCCTAGATATATTTGTTGTTAGAATTGTGTTGTGTTCCCCCATGTTGTGTTATATGTTGTTTAGGTCTCTTTGGATGACCCTTGATACTCCCGTAAGGTGAAGGATACAAGGAGACCACCTCTATTGTGACCATTCTTCTATTTGTCTCTACATTATCCTACTTTCCTCTCCTCTATTTTATTGTTGAGTGTTGTGCCTTGGGGGCATCTTCCCATGTTGTAAACCCAAGTCACTCTTGTCCTCTCTCACATTTTATTGTTTAACTTCTTCAGTGGCTCTACTAGTCAGCAGATGGCAAAAACAAACAACAATGATACGAACTGAGTGTCCCTTCAACAAGTAAGCAAAAATGGACCTAGTCCATAGATGAAGATGGGGTTGATATATTACTGACGCTTGACTAGTAGAATCACTCCATGTTGTGATTTGTATTGTGATATTTGTTGAAACAAACCTTTGCAATACTCTAAATCTACTTCCATGCACTTTGGATTGTTTTGTATCTCACCTTGTAGCTACACCTGGTTCTGAGATACCTGCAGTATAACTTAACGGCTATACTCGGTTCCGAACTCGATAGTGTAGCCTTGGTTTATCATGTGAAATGATTCCTACTTAGCTTTCATGAATTGATTTGGTTGTTATCTTAGAGTAAGATTTTCTAACCAAAGCTTATATCTTTTTGTTGATTATCTTAGCAAATGACATTGGCGTGTTTGTGGAAACATTCGACGATCATGACACATGTCACTTCGGGGCATGGGCTTTGCGAAAGCTCTTGTTCCCTTGTGTGTTTTCACTCTACCTTAATGTGCTTGATACCAGCAAGCGAGATCAACCACCTCAAGGTGGGGGCATATATAATGGTATTTGCTTGATTACTTTTACATTGACAAAGTGTGTTTGAAAACCCTTATCACGAGGAGGGATGGTGTATCTCTTGAGCTAGTGCACATCCTTTTAAGAAAAATCCCTCATCATGAGGAGGGATGGTGTATCTCTTGAGCTAGTGCACATCCTTTTAAGGAAAAAGCCCTCATTGCGAGGTGAGATGGTGTATCTCTTGAGCTAATGCACATCCTTTTATACAAATTCCTCATCACGAGGTGGGGTTGGATCTTGAGTCATTCAACCTTAAGTGTGTCTTTGGCGGTTGTGGTAGCGTAGCTCAACTGTCAGGTGTGTTTGGCATGTTTTAGATAGTCGAGTGCAACGACAAGCTCATTCCTATCGTCCATGTTTGCCGTGTATAAGACATGTAGTGTGTTTATGCCATACTATGCGGTGCTCATGTATTCCATGTATCTTCTATATGTTTTATGTGTCTTCCTTGCATGTTTTGTGTGTTTGTGGCATGGTATAAAGATGTGTGGCGATGAGTCCCCCACACGTTATATGTGTTTTGTGTGTCCTTACATGTGTGTTTGTTTACTTTAGTTAGCATTATATATAGATATGTAATTACTTAATCATGTCTTCTCTTCATGTATACTTCATGTATTATGTGACTGCATTCATGTCTTCTCCGTGTATTGCGTGCTTTCACACTCTTCTCCATGTATTGTGTGCTTTCACTGTCTTCTCTGTGTATTGTGTGCTTTCTTACTGTATTCATTGTGTCTTATGTGATTGTTTAGTGTTTTCTTATGTTTTCCTAAGTCTGGGAGCTAGAAATAGTCCTTCAAACATAGGGTGTGTCTTTATTCTTGTGTTTGATATGCCTTGACCGTACTTTAATGCATGTGTTGGATTGCAATATTGCACACACATTAAAGTGGGGGCTAGATATTATGGAGTAAAAAGTGGACACATGCCTTTTTACCTCCTAGTTTAGCTCCTAGGTCCCCATGCTTACAATCTAAAAGTAATATTATTCATTCTGATGAGAAATTCCCTCGAAACCCATGTCAAATGGGGACTAGGGGCCCATTTAATACTTAGGTTCTAACCAAAAAGGAACCTTGGGACTTGGGCACCTACATCCAAGTCCACCCTGATTGGTCAGGGTAAAATTTAATGTATATCGGCCTAGGACTCTTAAATGGGTCCCTCTTTGTTGGCCCTTTCATTTAATTTGTGAATTTTTTATGGGAAAGCATATATAAGTGAGTGTTTGAATTCATTTGTAACCTAGATAGATATTGGGAACTTATGATATTAAGCAAATAGCATTCAAGGCATTCATTGTGTTATTGTTGCAGATTTGTGTTTGTATTTGTGTGTTTCTTGTAGATTTGGAATCATCATTCATCTCCTTATGAGTTGAAGAAGCTTCATCCTAAGGATTTCACCTCCAAGGTGACATCATCATTGTGTTTGAATAATTTCATTATCATTTGGATTACCTTTAGCCTTTGTCTTGCAAGGACATTCTCTCTCTAACAATAGTGTTGGGAAGCTTGAATGCTATTCCAGGATTTGACTGAGGCAAGTCCCTAAACACCACGACTCCCAAACTCCTTTTCTTCTTATGTGCAAGTTACAGGCGTGAGAATTACAGAAGTAAAGGTATAGGGAGGTTGCTTAAGATTTAGAGATTAGGGATCCAAAAATAGAGTTTGAAAATTCACCTATAGCAGACTTGGGCGCTAGCCCCAGTGTCCAATAGCTAAAATAGACCCTAAATTCAGCATCAGAGCATCATTCATGACATTTTTCCAGTTTTGAGCTTTCAAATATTGGAACTTTTTGGACTTGGGCGCTAGCCCCGGAGTCTTCTAACATTTTAGCTTCTAAGGGACAGGTTAGGGCATCTTACTAATCATCCTAGTACTTTTAGATCCTAATTTTTTGTTGTTGTTTCTCTATTATAAGATGATTATCCAAATTCTAGGGTTTTGTGCATTGATTGGCCTAAGGTTTGATAAAAGGCTTGGCTGAATCACATCTTTCCTTGACAAACAAGAGAACAAAATCAGTAGTTGAGTCCTCTTTCATCTTGTAGTGACTTACCTCAGTTTTGTTCTTGAATGTTGTAGAGAAAGAGGGTTTGATCTTGTGTACTTACATACATGCATTCATCTCTTTTTCCCTACTTAACACATAGGAATGTTGATTAAAGATAGATACATGTGATGGATGTCTCCAAGCAGTTTGTAAATATTTAGGAGGGTGTTTGAACCCATTTACTCATCCTCTCTTTCCATATTTGCTAGTATGAGTGAAATAGAAGTTAGAGAAGTATGTGACAGTGCTTTAAATCATTGCATTTCTTTGTGATGCTCTTCCTTTCTATTTCATATGGGTATTTGTAGTTTTGTTTGGATCACTAAGGGTGTCCATTGCATAAGATGTGATATATGCATTTTATGATGATGCACATAAGATTCTAGTTATGTTTTCACTACTATATTTTTTCCTTCTTTGCAAACTTGTGACCCTATTGTCCAATGGAATAGGCACTGGTTTGATTGGGGAAGGGCCAACACTTTTAAAATTATTTAAATATAAATATCTCACACTCCTAAATCATGCATGTGAGTTTCTCTCTTACACCTATGTATGTAGTGTCAAATGGATTTATCAGATGTGGAAAACATAGTATAGCTATCATCTCATGGTGTAGGGTAAGAGTGATTTTTTATCTACGTATTGGAGGTCTATAGGTCCGTATGCATCCAATGTTGACATGAGGGTAGGTGCAAAAAGATGGGGGGCCAAAAAGTGGCCAAAATTCTTAAAACTTTTTAAAAATCCATAACATGCTCGCATTATGACTATTTATAACAAAAAAAGCAACAATTGTCATTTCTTTCATCTGTGTTTTCTTGCAAACCCATGGCCTGCAAACCCTTGAGAGCGCGCTCATGTTATTGGATGCTATATTCTTCACCAAATTGTCACCGATTCTTCATCAAAATGTCGCCACAATGTCAGGGAGGCCAAAGGAATAAGTTTTGTTTGTTTTTTTGTGTGAATTTGTTACTAAATAGGTAGATTTAAGTGGTTTTTTATGAAAATTTCTTTAATTTATGGGAATTAATAATGCACCTCCTCCTCCTGAAAATCCTCAAAATCCTCAATCACTTGAACACCAAATACCTGATGAAGAACAACCCCAACAACAAACACCTCCAGTAATTCCTCAATATGCCCTTGGAACACAATAAAATTTAATGGGGCAAATTGAAAATAATAAAAAATAAATTGAGGACATAATTTCAAGGTTGAAAGATCCTGCAACTTCAACCTCACATAGAATCGTGCTTACTCAATCTCTTGAATCTATGTTTTCAAATGTAGATTCAATTAGCAAGAAAATCTCTAGTTGGTCAGATAAGAGGAGAGAGTTTAGACAATTCTATGCAGATAAGTTATCTTATGAACAAGTCAAAAATGAAAAAATTACAAAATTTGACTTGTGTTCCCTTTTCACCGACCCATAGACAAATCAACCTCTACCCTTACATGAAAGAGGTTCCCTATCCATTGGTGCAACAACCAAACTATAAAGGACGATTTTGGGTAGAGGTGGTGGATGGTTTTTGACCATCCTTCATGCAACAATAATGAGGTCCCACAATATTTTTTGAGGAAACTCTACTACGAGTTTGTCCTTAATAAAGTGCCAAACTATTTTTATATGTGGGACTTCCAGGGTAAAGGTGGGGGGTCAGTATAAGATAGACCAGGGGTACGTCTTGACTCACAGTGGCTAGTGAGATGAGCACTCGCCAGACCAACCCATGAGCATGTGCCTATCCATTCCATTGTGAAGGAGAGTACTGAGGTTGAGACACTGCAGTCCATTAGTTCCTTGACCTAGAGCATCATAGAGCATGCCAGTCCTATAGCATAGCGTGAGCCAGGGGAGACTCTGAGGAGTAGGGTTCCACCCCATACTTGTTAGGCTTGTGGGTCAACCTATGGTTATGACCCCACAGATAGTCAGGACGTAGGTATGCAAGCTACATCTGCAACTAAGCAAATGGTGATGATTGATGCCCTCCTGAATGAGACTTTTAGCCTTGATATTCAGGTAAATGTTAGCAAGTTCATTGAATTTAATTTATTAAATTTAATTTTTGAAATACAATATTAACTAATTTAGTTTAATGATTGTAATGAAATTTCAGGGTCATAGCATTCATTCAGTTTTCAACAGTTCTCCACCTCCATATTACACTATGACATGTATTATCGAGGTATGTAACTAGTAAACAATTATAAATATTACATGTGAATAGCATTGTTATATGAATGGTATTCTAGTATCTGATTTTGAATGTTGAATAAGTTAATCTTGGAGATTTCATGGTAACACCTCCCAGTGGAGGTGGAGCTCAAAGCTTCACTCAGGTAATAAAATAAAGAGTTTAACTAATGAATTGTACTTACTAGTTTTTTGTAGTTTATATTCATATCGTTGATTACATTGCATTGCACATCTTTCAAACTCAAAGCATTACTACACATTGCATAACTAATAAGTAGATGATAGATGACAAAATTTCAATTACAATATAGTTTTTTAGAAAGTCAACATAAGCAATTATGCATTTACTTCACATTGCATAACTAATAACTAGGAGCAGCTGCCAATTGCATTTCCTTGTCATGGCATTCCATGAGACCACATTTTATTGAGGCATTTTTTCACAGTTCACTACCTTGTCTATGCTATGGATGCTTGGAAAAAAACTATCAAAGCATAATAGTAAGCTATAGCATAGACAAGGCAATGAGCTGTTTGAAAAAATGACTCAAAGAAATGTGGTCTCATGGAATGCCATGACAAGAAAATGCATAGACAAGGACATCACCATGAGACCACATTTCTTTGAGGCATTTTTTCAAATATCTCATTGCCTTGTCTATGCTACCACATTTTCCATACATGTCTACCAAAGCATTTTATCAAACAGTTCACTTCCTTGCTGCCATGGCTAAAAGCCTAAAATAGGTGCTTTCAAACAAACTATGGATGCTTGGAAAAAATCTATCAAAGCATAATAGTAATGTGGTAGCATAGACAAGGCAGTGAGCTGTTTGAAAAAATGCCTCAAAGAAATGTGGTCTCATGGTGATGTCCATCACCATGAGACCACATTTCTTTGAGGCATTTTTTCAAACATCTCATTGCCTTGTCTATGGTACCACATTTTCCATACATGTCTACCAAAGCAATTTATCAAACAATTCACTTCCTTGCTGCTATGGCTAAAAGCCTAAAATAGGTGCTTTCGAACAAATTGTGGATGCTTGGAAAAAATCTATCAAAGCATAATAGTAAGCAATAGCATAGACAAGGCAATGATCTGTTTGAAAAAATGCATCAAAGAAATGTGGCCTCATGGTGATGTCCATCACCATGAGACCACATTTCTTTGAGGCATTTTCAAACAGCTCACTGCCTTGTCTATGCTACCACATTTTTCATACATGTCTACCAAATCATTTTATCAAACAATTCTCTCAAAGTTTTTTCAAATAGTTCACTGCCTTGTCTATGCCACCACATTTTCATACACATCTACCAAAGTACTCAAAATTTTGTTGACTATCTCATACATTGTAAGCCATGACCTGCATCACTATTCTAGTTTTTGTAATTGAATAATGTTGTTTTATTTTCAGATGATGTAGGTGGAGACACCTCTTGATGTTCATATGACAATGGAGCATGGTGTGTCTTCTGCAATTGATATCTCCATGCCTTTGATGGGGGTATGAGGCAGATTAGTAAATTTCAAATTACATTCATTGTTATATTTGTTATATAAATGTCTATACTTTTTATTGTAACAACTAAAGCCCCATGATGAACTAAATAGGAGTATCCCTTAGGTTCAAAGTAGACCACTCTCATATGCATCTCCATTCCCTCGAAAATCAAAGGTCACCCGTGATCTATTTTCTTCACCCCAAGGGGAATGACTTTTTATTGGGTTCCTTTGTTGTATGCCTATATGGCATTTGTGGACATATATTTTGTATTGCATATAGTTGACATTGTATTCCTATATGGCATTCTTGTAAGCCTATATGGTTATTTTATATATATGTTATACTTATATCGACAGATATAGATGTATGCCTATATGGCTATTTGGTTAATACACATCTTTTTTGTTGATGTTGTCCATATTTGCATTATAAATCCACGCTTCAATGGATATTTGTAGATGGTTTACTTCAAATATTTAAAGTACAATTGTATTACATGTACTCTTTCTTTATATAATTGTAAATATATAAAGTTTGAACATTATCCTCCTCTAAGATTATTGAACATTAAATCAATTATATGAATATAATAATACATGGTGCAATCTAACACCTAGGTCTCTCTACCACTATACATCTAAGCCCATACTCTATAGGATCATTGTAGCATGGTAAGGAAATTCTTGTAATTATACAATGCACTTTGAAGTATGCAACTAAAAATGAGCAAGACATTATTACATGTGACCTCATAACTCTAGAAGTTTGTCATATAATTCTTAGGACATCTACCATTCCACGTGTATGCTTCATACTACCATTCCATGTGCATGCTTCATGCTACCATTCACATGTATGCTTCATGCTTCTTGTGTAAACTTCATGTGTTCACGTGTGTGATTCATGCTTCCTATGTATACTTCATGTTTTCACGTGTATGCTTCATGCTTCCTATGTAGGCTTCATGTATTACGTGTATTCACATGTATGCTTCATGCTTCCTGTGTATACTTCACGTATTATATGTATTCACGTGTATGCCTCATACTTTGTGTATTAGGTTGATAAGCACTAACATAAAAGGGAGAGAAATTTATCATTGAGAAAGACATCCATAACATCCTTGAAGAATACAATTAAGAATACAACCTTAGGAAATATTACAAATAAATGAATTTAAGTTCTCACGAATAGTGATGATATGATTTAGGTTCTGACATTTCAAAGGTGAAAAGTTGTGACCCTTCGAATAGGAAAGACTATGACCCTTTTGTAATGAAGGGCGCTGACCATGCCTAGCATAGATGTGCCCAAATGGATGTGTTGGCACTAACGGTTTGGCCCCACGAAGAACAAAACAAAAAGTAGCCTACCTTGCAACTTTACACTACATGCATCTAACAATTTTTGGAGCATCATAACAACTTTCACCATGGAAAAATGCCTCAGAGATATCAAAAACCAAGAGAGGTTATTATAGAGGGGCCCTATGTGATCCCATATCCTCATAAAGATTGTTTCTAAGTGACATGGTTTCTAAGTAACAGCTTGTTAAAGATTGCTTCCTTTTTGCAATTTGAACTCTTAAGGGATATCATCAGTACAATGTAGCTTGGACTGTTTCGAAATGTTTGGGTATGAAACAGGGCCATGCCTAGCCTAAACATACCCATCTAGGTGTGTTGGAACTATCGGTTTGGTTGCACAAGGAGTAGAACGAAAGTTACACCCCTTTGCAACTTTACATTGCATGCATTTGACACTTTTTCCATCAACTGAAAATTGGACACCATGGGAAAACGCCTTAGAGATATCAAAAAATGAGAGAGGTTATTGTAGAGGGGTCCTACATGATCCCATAACCTTAGACAGATTGTTTCTAATTGACACACTTTCTGACTAATAGCTCGTCAAAGATTTCTTCCTTTTTACACTTTGGACTCTAAGGGATATCACCGGTACAATGTATCTTAGACTATTTTGGTGTGTTTGGGTGCAAAAAAGGACCATGCCTAGCATAGACCCACCAATACAGATGTGTTAGAACTGTTGATTTGATCACACGAGGAGAAGAATGAAAGTTACACCCCTTTGCAACTTTACATTGCATAAATTTGACACTTTTTCCATCAACTAAAAACTGGACACCATAGGCAAACGTCTTAGAAATATCAAAAAATGAGAGAGGTTGTTGTAGAGGGCCCCTACATGATCCTATAGCCTTAGATGGATTGTTTGTAATTGACACTCTTTCTGAGTAATCGCTCATCAAAGATTGCTACCTTTTGTACTTTGGACTCTTAAGGGATATCACCGGTACAATGTAGCTTGGACTGTTTCGGCGTGTTTGGGTGTGAAACATGACCATGCTTAGCATAAACCCACAAATCCAGACATGTTGGAACTGTTGGTTTGGTTGCACGAGGAGCAAAACAAAAGTTACACCCCTTTGAAACTTTACACTGCATGCATCTGACCCTTTTTCCATCAATTGAAAATTTGACACCATGGGCAAACGCCTCAGAGATATCAAAAACTGAGAGAGGTTATTGTAGAGGGGACCTATGTGATCTAGTAGCCTTAGAATGAATGTTTCTAAGTGACACAGTTTCCAAGTAATAGCTTGTCAAAGATTGTTGTCTTTTTGCACTTTGGACTCTTAAGGGATATCACTGGTACAATGTAGCTCAGACTGTTTCAGTATGTTTGGGTGTGAAATAGGACCATGCCTAGCCTAAACATACCCATCTGAATGTGTTGGAACTATTAGTTTGGTTGCATGAAGAGCATAATGAAAGTTACACTCCTTTGTAACTTTACACTACATGCATTTGACACTTTTTCCATCAACTGAAAACTGGACACCACAGGCAAACACCTCAGAGATATCAAAAACCAAGAGAGGTTATTGTAGAGGGGCCCTACATGATCTTGTAGCTTTAGATAGATTGTTTCTAATTGACATGCTTTCTGGGTAACAGCTTGTCAAATATTATTGCCTTTTTCCACTTTGGACTGTTAAGGGCTATTACTTGTTAACACTCCTCGTTATTCCTTTTCTTGATCTTGTAACTTCTTTTTCATATCTTTTACTTTGAGCTTTAGATCAACTTCTCTTTCATCAATTCTTAGGACAACAACATCCCTTTGTTTGATAGAGTTTTCAATGTCTTGAATACTTTCATGTGTCCACTGCACCGATTCTCTTTTTTTGCACTTACATTTGATATTGGGTATTCCTTATCATCTATTTCTAGTTGTATTTGCTCCATGGAAGTATTAAGTTCAAGAATCTTTGACTTCATTTGTTCAAATCCAATGATGATGACAATGATAAGATGATAAGGGTAGGCTAATGGCCAAAAGGACCAAGGTTTAAGGATGATGGTTGTGATGACTAGCTTCTGATAATGGATGAAAATGCTAAGATGAGGGAAAGCTGATATATTTTGGATGGATATGATGGAAATGGTTAATGTTTTAGGTGAGATGATGGTTGAGGAAGGGTCTCCCAAGTCTGATCTAGGGCTAGAAAGGTCAAGTTTGCAAATTGAGGTCTCTAGATGGTCAAATGGTGAAACCATAAATATGCATATAATCTACCCAATATTCACTATATATGTGTAAAAATGCAGCAACAAAAAAAAGACAAACATATGTAAACTTGGAACCGAAACATATGTAAACTTGAAATATAGAAACAAAAGGTTTACCTAACAACTGCAATGCATTAATATCAATAACATGACTTTACAAAATCAATGTGCATACTTACAAATTAATCCAACGAACCATTCGGGTTTGCTCTACTCTTTATTGTGTCAAGTATTGCCTCATGGTCAGACTCACACACCTTCCACAAGGTCTTGTTCAAAGGTCTACCCTGATATTGTATCAAATGAACATTGGATGCCACGACAAGGTTTGAGGAATGAAGAATCTTCCAATGCGTGTCAAAGTCCTGAAAAAACCAAACATTAACACTCTTATGTGGGTATCTTCTAAGCCATGTTCCAATAACAACCACCGAGCTTGTAGGGTATTCGATATTTTCTCCATTTGTAATTGGGGCCTCCAATTGCTTTTTGGCCTCAACACAATGACACAAGTAATAATCTATTCCCTCTTCATTGTCTTCATCTGCAATAACTACATAAACATGCCCTACATTGATATGTGTAAGAAATTAGATGAAATGAGTCAACATTAAAAAACACTAGAAAGTAAGATAACATTAGGAATTTTAAAAACTATGCCAGTAGATATATTACCTGGTTGAACTAGATTTGATGTGGTCAAAGTCAACTGATGATTCCATCTGTGCAAGTTCTAGTGTCGTCGAGGGCCGATACGTGTGAACTAGGCTAAGATAACTTAACCACCATTCGTTAACCCACTCCTTTGACTCGCACTCATCCCAGGATTGAATTGTACATGAAGAACAAAAGCATGCCATCTTCTGCGTATGGATACTCTATGAACTTGCATTTGAGCTTCTGAAAGAGTGTAGCTCACTCGATCCTGTCAATGTACAACAATCCTCATATGGTACAATGTTAGTATCATTTATTAACCAAAAAATCTATGAACTAAAGACTTACCTTCATTACCTGGACCCATCAAAGCATTACACCACTCGACGATTGATTTTGCATATGTGAACTTTGCATTGTCTTTATACTTTAACTCTTCTCATGCTATGGCTCTTTTGATACATGCTCCTGCACCATCATGCTCCCCCTTTCCATGCCGGATGTCACGTCTCATTTTTATGAATAATATAATTATTCTAGATTAGTGAACAATTATTGTGATTGACTTTACCTTAAGTAATTTTACATACGTGAAGGTAATTATTATGAGTTTATATTGAACAGAATTAGAAATTGATTTAAATGTTAAATATTGTAGACATGATTACAATGATTTTCCTTGGCTATGTTTTTGGAGACACTAACCTATTGACGTTGAGTTGAGTGCAAATGGATGCAAGTACTTGTCAAAGACGAGAGCATGGTTGAGGTAGAGGTGTTCTAGCCACTTGGCAAGAACTGAAGGATGGATTACCCTGATGCAATCACACACACCATGTAGTTTTCATGTGCATTTTGAATGGTTTTCTTATGCATCTCTATGGGGAAAATAAGTGTGATTGCTGATTTAAATAATTAGAAAATATTGTGTTTAAATTTCTACAATAGTTTATATTAAATGCATTATATAATTTAATGTCTTTTTCAAATTGTGATTAAAATAGGTATTGCAATTTGAATAAATGAGATATATATGTTTATTTGTAGTTTTTATTAAATAAATAATAAATATTGTCTTTATTTACCTAATTTTAGATGTTTGGAAGACAATATGCAAAGTAGAATTAATTAAATTATAATTAGAGGTATTTATATTATTGTATTATTATTTTTATTTACTTCTTGATTTATTAAAATAGATATGTATTAGTTAAATAATTAAATAAATATTAATTATTGTGTTATTATAATTAGATATTTTGTAGAAATAAATAAAAAAGAATTTAAACAGCAACTTGCTGTTATGCAAGCCAATTTTGCACTGCATAACAGTAAACTGCATAGAATATATTAATAATTGTTTTGAATAGTGGTTTTGCTCAAATTTTATTGGTCGAATTATCATGCAAAGAGAATAAAAACTTCAGTTCTAAATTCTATAATCTTGAGATTCCAAACCTAATTCATGGTCGCCAAAAATAAGGAGAGATTTTGTTAAAAAGAAGACTTCTAGCAGCAAGAAAGAACACCATGATTTCATAATAGGAAACACAATTTGGCAGCAGGAACTTGATTTTGTGAGCAACAGATAAGAGGATATCAGGCTGCGACAGGGGAAGGAGAAGGGCAACCACTTCTACAAATGCTTCATCAAATCAACTACCTTTTACCAAGTTTTTATTCATGTATTTACCCTCTTGGAATCATGTTTTTATGGTTCGCAATGTTAAGTTTAATAGGTGTTTTGTCTGGTTTGATCGACCCTTTTGCCTAGTTTGAGTCATCCCCTTTATAAGCTGACTGCATACTACAGACGTCCCTCTCCTTATATGGTTGTTTGATTTCTTTGGGTTGATTCTTGTTGCCTGGCTGTTGACTATCTTTTTGGCTGATTGCTTTATTTTCTCTATGGCCGTAGCCTTCTATTTTGACTGTCGACTCCTTATTTCTGGCGGTTGACCATCTTGGACGATCATGTGTTGATGAGTAGGTTGACCCATTATTTATCCTGCTTGTCGCCTCACCATATCTTTGGCTAATCGTGAGCCTTTAGAGTTATGATATTTGCCTTACCTTGTTAAAACTTTGACTGTCAGAGAACAAGTCATATATCTTCTTGTTATTCAGATCTAGTTCTTATTTGATGAAAACTATAATCAAACTCCAAATGGCTGCCATAAATATTCTCGATAGACCTATTCATGTCAGTATTTTCTTTTATTTATGCTTATTAAATAGTCTAGTTAGATTGAAAATTGACCTAGTAATTATTGAAACTCAGAAACCCACAAAGAGTAGTTAAAACCAAGTTTCCTATTATGGACTGTATTTCAGAGCTTTTTCCTTAACATTTCTAGCAAATAACAGTAAGCAGTATATTCTGTGTTTTATTTATTTTTTACTTTTTGCAGTTCTTGTTATTGAGAACAACAAATAACAGGATAATAGGAAGTCTAATTTAATTTTTCTGCATTTAATTTGTTACAGCAACATAAAGTTAAATTATGTTTTTATGAATTCTTATAAAAAATTGAACAATAAGAGCGATAATAATTAGATTGCATATGATTTTGAGGAAATTATGATTGCTTAAATGAATGATAACATTAGCTAGATTTCACATGTTAATGAGAAATTATGATTTAATAATGGATATGAACTTATACCCAAAATTGATAAAACTTGTGAATGCAATTTGTATGAAATGCTGATTTATTGCTTACAAAAAGTGTCATTTTTCAAATAATGTTTTGGGAATGGATTTTTAATTGATTTATTGAAAAACTTGATTCTTTTTAATTATTATTTATTTTCTTACTTCTTGGGGAAAGAAGTAGATTTCATTTAGGAATGTAAATGGGTTGCTTTCTGGGCTAGGATGTCGAATGTGGATTTATCAGAGATGGCTTTTTCATCTTTTCAGGAATTGTACCAAGTTACTTATAAGGATTAGATTTAATCAAGATGACATTGAAATAAATGTTTTATTATCTAGCAAACTTATTTATTGATAGCTCTGCCACATCCTGTTGTGAGACAATTTTTGTTTCATTATTTAGAATTACACATTCAGACATTAGGGTTGCATCAGGTGTTCCCTCTTGCCAGTTGTTACTAGGTAGCTAGATATTTCATGTAGGGTTGGGTTTCCATCATTTCATGAAGGGATCCGGGGAAGTGTAAATACTTCATGGTTGGGTGGAAAAGCACCTAAGCCATGTTCCCGTCTCTCAGCTCACAAGTGGTGGACCACTTGGTTTGTGCGACTGATGAGCGTATTGATTTATTATTCTTATTGTACTTGATTGGATGTATTATAGCATGCTTGCAAATGGATTATGTATATTATTTTATAGTTACCTGGATTAAGCACACGATTATGTAAGATTTAATGACATTGAGATTCATATTTATGAGAGCATCTTTTATTTGAGATATTGTAATTAAGCGGATTAATTACATCTTTTATCTTTGAAATGTTGTATTTAAGCGGATTATTTACATCGTTTTGTTTTGGATATTGCGATGTTGTATTTAAGTGGATTATTTACTTCATTTACTTTTGAGTTGGTTTAATGGCTTTTACATGTACTTGTGAGGCTTTAGATTTGGTATCAAAGCTCTAGGTTTAACACTAGGGCCTCTCTTTTCTTTTTGGGACTATTGTGCTAAAGTTGCAAACTTGATACCGATTATCCATCATGAATACTAGAACCACTAATCGTAGTGATGGATCAGAAAGTGGTCAAGGAAGAGGATCACGTGGAGGTGCATGTGGAGGTGCTCATGGTGGTCAAACTATGGGAGATCGTGGAGATGCTAGTGATGATCAAGATGGGAGATTTGACTGTATTCTTGCTCTCTTGACCCAACAGGACACAAGGATGAATGCTCTTGAGAAGGAGATTAGAGGGAATCGTAGAGAGTTGAATGCTAATGAAAATCCTAGAAATGCTAATGCAAATGAGAATCCAAGGATAGAAGTTCAAGTTCCTAAAGTTGGAGCTAATGCTAATAATCAAGTAAGGATTGCAGAAGAATTGGGGAAGGACCTCAAGAAAGTATCACCACCAAAATTTGACGGAAAGACAATTGGAGATGGAGCTGAATCCTGGATAATAGAAATAGAGAAATACTTTTAGCTCTGAAACCTTTCAAATCACACTAAGGCAATGTGGGGATCTTACTAGTTGACTGGTGAAGCAACAACATGGTGGGATAATGAGAAGATAGATAAGAAGCTGTTACCTGGTGAAATAACTTCGGAGATTTTCTTGCAACTATTTAGAAAAAGATGGTTACCATAGTTATTCTTCGACAAGAAGATGATAGAGTTTCAGAATTTGGTTCAAGGAGGTATGTCCGTAACCAGTTATTGGGAAAGGTTTTCTCATCTACTTAAGTATGTTCCACAGTATCAGACAGATGAGAGATTTCAGATCAGGAAGTTTATTCTGGGATTGAGGCCATAGATTGGAGTTGAGGTAGACATTCATAACCCACTCACTATGGATGCTACTTTTGAGAAAGCAATAAAGCAACAACAGATGTTGTAGTAGGCAGCTAGTTACCGTAAGCAAAGAGATGCCAAGTTTTTAAATAAGAAACCATAGAATAATCAACAGAAATATCAATAGAATAACAACCAAGGCAATAATAAACAGATCAGGAATCTGAAGAGAGGTAATAATTCTTAGGATGGAAATGGTGGAAACAAAAGAGGTGGCTATAACAATAGAAATAACAATCAGAGGGAAATAACTAAAGGACCGAGAGCACCTAAGGGTGGATGCTACAACTGTGGAGGAGAGCATTATGCAAATGCATGTCCACATAAAAGAGGAAACAAGAATCAGCAAGGAGCACTGCAACATCAGATTCATGCTACAGTGGATAATTGGCAAGCAGATTTTTAAGAAGCACCTATTCAGTTCCAAGGTAAGCTCTATGGACTACTTGTTTCTATTTTAATTGATACTAGTTCCACAAAATGTTTTGTAGATCCTAGAGTAGTATTTAAGTTATTTATTAGACCTGGAGATATGGAATACTCTTGGATGGTACAATATGACAATAGTGCAGAAAAGAGGGTAGACTCATGTCTAGCATGCAGTGAGTTAGAGCTTCCTAGTTTTCAGATGCAAGTAAATCTATATGTAGCACCTTTAGGCTCTTATGATGTAATTCTGGGAATCACCTAGTTAACTAAACATAAGTCTCTAGTAAACTATGAAGACAATGTTGTTAGATGTTTGGATGACCTAAGGAATCAAGTAGAAATTAATGGATCTAAGAGCCCTTTAGAGCTTAGAAAAATCTCAGCTATGCAATTGAAGCAAGCCAAGAGGAAAGGATGTGCTATTTATGTTGTCCAAGTAAAGGACCTTGACAAAGAAGAACTAGTGTTCAATGACTATCCAATCCTTAGAGATTTCAGAGATGTATTCCCTATAGAGTTGATAGAGTTACCACTGAAGAGAGAATTTGACTTCTTAATTGACTTGCTACCAGGGACTGAACCTCAATCTAAGGCACCCTATAGGATGACTACTACATAATTGTATGAGCTTAAGGCACAATTGCAAGAGTTGCTAAATCAAGGCTTCATTAGACCTAGTGTGTTGCCATGGGTGCACCAGTTATCTTTGTAAAGAAGAAGGATTGTACTTTGAGATTATGCATTGATTATAGGATGCTTAACAAAGCTACTATAAAGAACAAGTATCCACTTCCAAGAATAGATGAGATCTTTAATCAGATGAAAGGAGCAACAGTGTTCTCGAAGATAGACCTTAGATCCGGCTATCACCAATTGCGGATTAAGGATGAGGACATCTCTAAAATAGATTTTAGGACTCGATATGGTCACTACGAGTTCACAATAGTACCATTTGGGTTGACTAATGCTCCAACATCTTTCATGAATTTGATGAATAGCATTTTTAGAGACTGCTTAGATAATTTTGTGTTGATCTTCCTTGATGACATATTGATATACTCTAAATTAGTGGAAGAGCATTAAAGGCATTTGAGGATTGTTTTGCAGCGTTTGAGAGAAAGAAAGATTTATGGTAAATTATCTAAGTGCATATTCTTTCGAGATAAAGTGCACTATCTTGGTCATGTGATCTCATCAGAAGGGATTGTAGTTGATCCTGAGAAGATAAAAGCTATAATGGAATGGCCTACACTATAGAGTGTGATAGAAGTCAGAAGTTTTATGGGACTTGCAGGTTATTATAGAAAGTTTTTGGAAGGTTTCTCAACCATAGCAGCACCGATTACTACACTACAAAAGAAGGGTAAGAAGTTTGAATGGACAGAAAGGTGTGAGAAAGATTACCAGACACTAAAGGAAAAGCTCACAACTGCTCCTATCCTGACCATACCAGATCCTAATGGGCACTTTACAGTTATAAAAAATGCTTCAGGGGAAGGATTATGTGAGGCTGATTATTTTACCTTCCTTATTTTGATCGTTATGCATTTCAATTGATGACATTATCAGACTTTTAGTGACTATGGTTTCATTATGCAGACTTGCTTTATCTCCTAATTATGATAGGACATTGATTAGACATATGTGATTCAATTTGATCATATTTGATGATATTTTGTGATTTGACATACGAGATATATCTGATGATGCTTTGTGATGAGATTCTAGTTATTTATGTGATGTTGACTATTTGGCATGTAATTGAAAAATGCAGTTTAATTCAGATTTATGTTATAGTTGATTATTGTTGTATTCTATGACATGAATTTAATTCCAGTTACTTCAGCTATGATTATCATGATATGATTGACACTTGATCGAGATGTGCAGGTTTTACATTCCCAAGCCACGAGAAATTGGAGGTAGAATTCACACCTAAGTTATCCCCTATGAAATCGATCCATTCCTAAGAGGGATAAGGATCACGTTTGAAATTGAATGTGATTTAAGTGCTTGATTTAATTTTTAATCTTTTGGCCTAGTACCCTTTGTTTAAGTTAATCAATAATAAGTGTTGTATAAATTTTATTTGACTTACACTACTTGGTATTTGTTTTATTTTTTTTAGGCCATTTAAAGTGGATTTATGACCCCTTGGTGAACCTTAGTGTCCCAAAAGTTACCCTAGGTGGTTACCCATGGGTCTAGGGTCAAGTTTGACTAACTAACCCTTGGATTAACTCACTTTTGGTCACTCTAAACTATGGTTTAGTCAAAGTGACGAAATTTGAAATTAGGGAAGGTGGGAGATGAGTCATGCTTTGGGAAAGACTCATCTCCCTTCCCAAAGTTTGGGAATCCTTTCCCAAGGAAGACTTGGGAGGTCTCCAAGACTCCCAAGTGTGTGGGATCTTCCTCCAAGACTCTCACACACGTGTGAGAGCATCTTGGAGGGAGATGGCTCTTTGAGAGAATAAGAGGATGCCATATGGCATCCCTTATCCTCTTGGAGGTTTGAGTGGGAATGCCACCTCACCACTTGTTCTCTCACACATGTGTGAGAGCACAAGTGGATAAGGTGAGGATTGAAATGGAATGGGAGGAAGACACTTGTCATCCTCACACTTCCTCTCCCTTGCAAGTGGCATTGGAGGAGGAAGGAGAAGGTGACAAGTGTCACCTTCTCATTTCTCAAGGTTAAATTGATGGCTTATATTATCTCCTCTTGTTGAGGAGTGTGGGGTTCTTGCAATTTTAAGTTCTTTCTATTTTGGAGGAGTTTGGGAAAGTTAGAGGAATTCCTAAAGATTGGAAGGTTCGGGAAAGATTGGAGCTCTTCACCTAATGTGTTTCCATTATAGGGCTTTGAAGGTAAGCCTCTTGAACTAAGTTTCTTCACCCTTGCTTATTTATTGTGTGTGTTGCATTCTTGTTTGGTTGTTAGTTTTTTTTTTTTTTTGTGTGGGATGGGAGTATGGTGAGAGCACCTCCATTTTGGAGGTAAGGCTCAACTTGTTTGGGTAGGGGAAAGGAAACTCCTTGAGGTCTCTCCCACATTTTGTATTTATGCCTTGAGGGCTTTTATTTGTTGAGGAGATTATTGAATGGCAAGAGTTCCATGGAGATTATTTTGTGATTTTGTGGAGAGTGGTGTTTTTGGAGATTTTTGGCTTAAGGTCATGAGCTTGGTATTTTATCATTTGGGTGGCCTTTGAAGTAGAGGGGTCCATTCCCTACCCCCATCAAACTCATTTTTATGAGTTGAGTTATGTGATAAACCTTTGGGGCTATTTTTGTGTTGTTGTGTTTGATTTTTGTTGTGGAATGTTACACCTGTGTGAATCCCTACCTCCCTAGCTCGGGGGTGACCCTCTTGCAGGTCTACGGTAGGGAGGAGGGCATTTCGATGTGGCTGGGCTTTCTCTCCTTGTTGCGATATTATTTCCAGGGGTTAAATGAAGAAACAGAGTGGTTGCGATGCCATCTTTGGTGGCTTTAGTAGCTTTGTATTGGCTGTTTGAGCCATGGCCATTGTGGCCCTATTTCAAAATTCTGTCAGTTATTTTTGCCATGAAGTGGGCTGTAATAAATATTGTATGGAAAATATTCTTAGTATTTAATCAAAAGGCTATTTATATTTTCTATGTTGTGAGTTATGATTTGAGAAGTGCATGAGAATTTTTATTTGCATTCTGTCATGTTTTTCTTACAAAAAAAATATACATTAGTTGTTAAATAAATTTTATTGCATACCAAAAAAAAAAGAGAGAAGTTTAAATTAGTTTTCTATTGTTGCATAGAAGTTCAAGAGAGTTATTTTTTGTCAAGATTGCTTGAAATGTTTTGTGAATAAGTTGTTGTTCAAGGTTGTATGCTACTGTGTATTTAATGAAAGTTGCAATAAATTTTCCTTACAAGTTCAAAAAAAAAAGGAGACAAACATATCTCTATTCATCTATGTGCAAAGAAAATCTATACTAGTTATGATACTGAAATGGAAATTTAGTATTCTATGTTTTAGCCAAGAGTGTGGGTTAATGAGAAAGAGAGTATAAAGTTTGTATATATAAATATACATACACATATATGAGACTTGTATATGTAAAAGTATATATACCTGTATTCTTTTGAAAACCTAGTTGCTGTTATTTTCTTCTTCTTACTGTGTGTATGCTGCAATTAGAAGAACAACAAAAATTAAGTTTTTGCTGTTTATATGTATTTATTTAAAAAAAATCTATCCATTTAAATCTTGTATATAAATATTAAATATATATATATATATATATAGATGCATATATATATTTAAACAAATATATATATATATATATATATATATATATATATACGATTTGAAGAAATATATTAAACTGTGTTACTTTAGTTAAACTATGTTTAAATAAAAGACCGTGCATATAAACTTGAATATATATATATATATATATATATATATATATATATATATATATATATATATATATATATATATATATATATATATATATATATATAGACATTAACCATTAGAAATTTCAGCAACCTTTTTCGAAATAAAATACAGAGTCAAGACTAATGTGGCAGATTGTGGAAGCTCCACATGGTGGTCGCACTGGTTTTAAAGATTGAAAAAAAAAGAACAACAAAAAAAAGGGGGGACAGGGGGGGATGATGGCCCAGCCATCGCCCCCCTTGCCGCTGTGTATTCAATGGTGTGGGGAGGGGGTTGTGCTTCCCCCCACACTGGGTGTGGGGGGAGGCACAGTCCCCTCCCCACACTTTCCCCTCCTTAGCCCCGCTCCATATACCCCCCCCGCAACGCTCAGCCATCGTCTACAGATAGCCCACGAACCTTAGCATTTCGCAGTTCCCGCTGCTCACTGCACTCCTCCTCTAATATTTCTGCTGCCATACTTTCCACCCGTCCACCTTTTGGCCACCGTCGGCCCTCCACCCTGCACAAGTTTGTCGCGTGTAAACTACTACACCAAAAATGTATTCCTATATATATATATATATATATATATATATATATATAACACTATAGATTGTCATGCTTACCTCCGTGGGCATCTTCATGGCCCCCATTAACAAAGCCCTAACTTGTAAGTAAAAAAAATGGGGGGGGCGCAAAACAAAAATAAAGAGAATAGGAAGAATTAGTGAGATGATGAGATTAGGGTTTCTTTTAGGTTTGAATTTTCTAAAATAGGATTAGGTCAACTTGTAAATAGAAAACAATTTTTATTTGATTTAGGGCTTTTCTTAGTTTTTATGAGAGGATATTTTTAATTGTGAGGGATTTTGTGAGGCCTACACTTTTTCATTTCTGTACATGTGACTAATTACCTTACTGTTGTTGATACTTTTACATTTGTGAGACTGTTGATCCCAGATTGTTAAACTATTAAACCTTATTATGTTAAAGGAAAACTAATCAGGTGATGTTAGAGAAAACAAATCGGGTGATGTTAGATAGATGTTTATAGGAAAAACTAATTGGGTGATGTCCGATTAATGTTTGCATTACAGGAAAACTAATTGGGTGATGTTAGTTTGATGTTTATTTTATAGGAAAAACTAATTGGGTGATGCTCGATTAATGTTTACATTACAGGGAAACTAATTGGGTGATGTTAGAAAGAAAATTGTCATGTGATTTCATTATGTTTATAAGAACTGTGGTATGTTTTAGAAATGCATGTATTAAATTTGCTTCGGCTATGATATGTATATGCGGAATTAACTTTGAGATTGAGTGTGCAGGTATTTCTAACAAAACCACAGATACTGGAGATCATTCTGCACCTTATGTTGTAATCCCTTGTGAAGCCGATTTGGTTTCATGAGGAACCAAGATCAACTCTGTGTTTGATTTAATGTTGTAATGTTGTCTTGCATGAGGTTGAATGGGTTAGGTCTACCCTCTTGTAAATTTGAATTATGATATATGTTGTAAGAATTGTTTTTGATTTTGATCTTATTTTTGAATTTTAAAATTTGAGACCCTTTTCTTATGTCTTAACTTGACCCTGGGTGTCCTAACTAAGTTTAAATTGACCCCGGGTTATACCCCATGGGTCTAGGGTCACTTTTGACTTGGGTAACCCTTGGGTAACCTCCGTATGGTCACCTTAACTTCACAGTGAAGTTAAGTGACGAATTTGGAGGTAAGGGAGTGATAAGATGAGTGGTACCAACACTCAAGCCTATCCCTTTTTCAATTCCCAAGGCTTGAAATGACTCCATGGTCCACCAATAATGGAGGGGCTTATCTTCTTGTTCCCTCATTTTTGGTGAGAGTCCCCATGAAGTGGTGTGGTCCTTCATGAGTGGGGTTATTTTTTTAATCCCACTTGGGATAGTGGAAAAAGAAGTGGGGTTATTTTTTAATCCCACTTGAGGATAAGCGAATTGGTGGAATTTTAAAAAAAAAAAGAGTTTTAAAGGGAGAAATCTTAGTGTAGAAGGGGGTGAGTTTTTTTTTTGGATGAAGGAAATTAGAGAGGAAACTGGAGTGGATCTCTTCATCAACTACTTCCATTAAAGGGCTTGTTAAGGTTGGTATGCAAGGCCTTTTCTTTGTATGTTCTGTTTCTTGCATGGTGGATTTGTGAAATAAAATTTGATTTGTTGTGTTGTAAATTTTGTAATTGCAGAAAAAATTATTTGGGTGTTGACAGAGCTTCTTCCACTTGGGAGAAATGCTCATCAAGTATGGGGTAGGGGAGGAGTGATCCTCCTCGAGTGCATGCCTTGTTTCTTTTGAGATGTTGAAAGCCTTGAGCGCATTTGTGTGGTTTTAAGAAATTGTTTTATTTGGCTTGAGAGTCAAAATATGAACTCCTTGGAATCCTTGTTGACAACTTTGGCTTGAGGCCATGAGAAAAAAAAAAAACTGTGTTGAAAATTGAGTTGAAGGGTGACACTCTAGAGTTGAGTGTGTCCCCTCTCCTACCCCTCTTTAAACTCACAGTGGATGAGTTTTGTGTTGTGTAAATATCTATAGGCGTAATTGTGTTTTGGTGTGTTATTTTTATCTTGTTGTGAAGTGGTATTGAATCCCCTAGGTGTGTGGATGATCTCCCTAGCTCAGGGGTGACTCTCTTGCGGGTCTACAGTAGGGAGGAGAGCAGCTTGTGTGGTGTTTCTTTCCTTGTGTGTTATACAGGTATTCTTGGAGCTAGTTATGAAGTTTGGAGAAGTTTTTTGTATTGGAAAAATATTTTATTTTCCTTTACTCTTAAGGCTCTATAAGAGAGCTTGGTCGTATTAGCGACTGTATCCTGGTTGATTTGTCAAAAGGAGATAGTTATCTCCCTATTGATTGTATAAATTGGTATTTTGAAGTTGTGAAGAAATCATCTGTTATTGGATTGATGTTTATATTCTATTGTTCATTAAGTTTTACCATTTTGAAATGAGGGAAGGAAGAGAAAATTTGTTTTTAAAAGGATATTAAAATTGTCTAGTTCCTTCTTCTCCTACTTGCAAAGTTGAGAGTTAGTTGATGTTTTAATTAAGTTTGTAAAAGTATTATTTCTGTGTAGGCTTAGTGGAAATATTAACTTTAAATTTTGTTATAAGACAAGATGTAATTTTGCTACCATGAAAGAAATGAAATTTGGGATTACAGTATTAGTTTTTTTAAAATTACCACAAGTAATTAAATGCTTACTATATGTAGTTTAAAACATTTGACTTGAAATAGAAATTTTAATCAAGGAAAGTGGGATTTATTTATGCATAATATATAATACGAATTGAATAGATGTTTAAACTCAGAGTTGCAATTCAGAAATACATTGTTTATATATGCAAAAATAAATTAACTCATTGCTCTGTTTTAACAAATTATATATTTATATATTTATTATATATATTCTATACTTTCTTTACAGTTAAGTAACTTATTAATGAAATTGTGAGTTAAAGTGAACTGAGGTAATGGCGGTATAAATACATACATATATATAAACTCAGAGTTGCAATTCAGAAATACATTGTTTATATATGCAAAAATAAATTAACTCATTGCTCTATTTTAACAAATTATATATTTATATATTTATTATATATATTCTATACTTTCTTTACAGTTAAGGAACTTATTAATGAAATTGTGAGTTAAAGTGAACTGAGGTAATGGCGGTATAAATACACACACACACACACACACACACACACACACACACATATATATATATATAATTTATAAGGAGAAATACAATTATAATTTAAAAAGAGCATAGGTAAATATATTTTAATTTTAAGGAAGAGTTTCTCAGAAGTTTCAACAATTATCCTAAATTAAATGACAGGAAAATGAAGAGGAAAATATGATCTTTTCATTTACAAAGGACACTGAAAATAAACGCAAACAAGCCATCACAGGCATTCCATGAGTGGCCTTTTTTTTAAAAACTCAACTGTAGATTTTGAAAATAAACGTCCAATTGAGAAAAAAAAACAAAAAAAAAGAGAGAGAAAGAGAAAGAACAGCTAACCTTGGAAAACAAAGAGGAGAAAATGCGCAGCATTTCCGAACAGGGCTAAGACTAAGAGAACTAAGTTAGTTTAACCTACTGTTAAACCTATTTAGGAACAAGTTGATTATTAAAATTAATTCAAACGTTGAACTAAAACCTAGAGCAGAACCCTAGGGGGATTGAGTCAAGTGAAGTTAACCAACCCTGTGTAAGTGATCTAGTTTACCAAGAAATTAGGAATAATGTAAAGGATGTAGTGTTATTGCTGTTCAATAAAAAACGTGAAGAAAAAAAAATAGGATAACATAAGAAGATCTTGCACAACGGGAAGGAGAAAGAGATAGAAATACAATCAAAATTAAATTCTAAGAAAAGGAAGAGAGGGCAAAGGAATGGGCTTGGTTGAAAATGCTAAGTCTGAAGGAGGAGAAATTAATATTAAATTCTAGAAAATGAAAAAAAAAAAGAATAGATGATCGTTCTTTGTTGAAAAATGATCTATCACCTAAAACAACTGTTGTTCAAATGTAATTCGTGAGATTAACCTAAGTTACGAAACCACACATTTTCTTGTGTAGGGTGTGTGCACATGTACTTGGTACTCCGTCGACAACTGTATTGTTTTCGCCTTAAGCGTAAGCCACTGAGCACGCCTACACATGTGAGGGGGTTTCTAGGGAAGCATGGAAATTTTTTTGGTATTTCGTGTCATGACCACATGGCACATGTGGACATGACACGTGTGATGCGTGTTGTGACCGCATGGGAAATGTGGGCATGACAGATTTTAATTGAGAGGTTATATTTCATTCTTTAATTAAAAACCCCTATTTCTTTTCCTTATTTTTATTTTTTACTCTTGGGAACCTTTTAAATTGATTTCTAATTTTGAATGGGCTATTGTTGCATTTGGTTCTTTTTGCCTTGTGGTTTAAATTTAATTTTTTTGATGGGATTAATTTTATGTTGGGGAATTGGATTTATTTTATTTGGGAGGAATATTTTCCCTGGTCGTGAAATTTATTTTAGTTGAGTTAATTAAATTATTATATTTCCTCCTTAGTGTGTTTATTTTCACTTTAATTATTTTTATCGATTTTATTATTATTTTATGGGATGGAGTATTTTAATCTCCTTCCTCCTTCATTCGAGTTTGTTAATAAATGTAACATTGCGATTATATTTATTAATAGACTCAATTTTTGAGATCCAATTCAGCGGTTATTATTATTTATTTTATTTTGTAAATCGTTTTAAGTTTGTCCTTAAGTTTTATTTTAAATTTTCTTCTTAAATTTTATTAGAATTTTCTTGATGTTTTATTTTAAAATTTATTTTGCGTTGATCGAAAACGCGTTATGCTATCAAAATTTTCCTAGATTTCTAGGGTTTTAAATTTGATGCTATTTTATTAATTTTCATTCCATCGTCCACTTTAATCATGCGCCATCATGCCATTTTACTTTATCATTATTTCGATGTCATTTTGTCTGGAGTTGGAGAATGGTTTCGAAGCTGGCGGATTCATCTTCACACCTAGGAAACTTAGGATTCAGATTTAAATCAGTCTAAACCTAAAAGTGACACACTTCATATTGCATACCCCCTAGACAACTTTCATCATCGTGGTTATGTTGACATGGTTATGCCTTACGCGTATTGCCACTGAGCACGTAGACGTGTGCGAGGGGGTTCCTAGGGATAGGTAGAAAAGTTTTTCGTAATTCGTGTCATGACCACATGTCAAATGTGGACATGACACGTGTGTTGTGTGTCGTGACCGAATGGGAAATGCGGGCATGACATTTGGTATCAGAGCCTAAGTTTAAACACTGAGCTTGTTTGGGCACATTTTTATTTTTGCAACTTTGATTAATTTGTTGTTACCTCGTTTTGTAGGATGCCTCCTCGACGATTTTGGCGAGTGCAATCTCATCACACTCCACCCCCCGAGGTGCACACTGACTCTTCACCTGAGGGTCAGTATCAGCCAGACCTACTAGTACCACAGGCACCACCAGCCCTACCAGATATTGGGCCACAAATATTGTAGGCCTTACAGGTAGTTTTAGATAGGCTTCCACTAGCTATAGTTGAGCTATGCATAGAGCCACGTGTCGAGCCCTGTGAGGATCTGCGAGAGGAGCCACACGTGGATCCACGAGCTGAGTCCCGTGTGGAGCCACGTGTGGAGCCCCGCATTGAGCTGTTGAGGGGCACCACGTGTGGAGCCTTATGTTGAGGTGCCAGAGATGACAGCAGAGGAGGTTGGTTCAGCCAACAGGACCCATAGTAGGAGCCCTCCACATCATGCTAGGCGTGATGAGGTAGTACAAGTAGAGCACATTATTCACAGGCCTTATGACTATTACATAGATGAGCCTATCAGAGGGCATAGGGACAGAGGAGATCCCATTAGGGATTTATTGAGGTTGAACCCTCCTACTTTCATCGGGACCATAGAGGGAGCTGAGGCGGAGGTCTGGCTCATCAGTTTAGACAGATGCTTCGTGTTGTGTCCTTACGAGGGCAACATGAAGGCTCATGTAGCAGTACACCTGTTGCGAGATACTTATTAGATCATTACAGGTAGCGTCGTATAGACGAGTTCCATGACCTCCAACAAAGAGGACTTACAGTGGCACAGTGTAGATTACCAAGTTATCCCATTATGCAGAGTATCTCCATGACGAGAAACTCCTGTGCATAAGTTTATCAAAGGACTGAACCATAGTATAGCAGGGCCTATTCGTATGGCAGACCCCCAAACTTTGAGTGATGCTACCGAGAAGGCATATATTGTTGAGGAGATGTAGGGATGAGTGCAGAGTTCATGCCCTCAATTTTAGGATCATCGACAGCAGCAGCATCAGCAGAGTTTCCGCAGACTATCACAATGACTTCATAGGGGAGGATTTAGTTCTGCACCCTTACCTCCTAGGCCCCTACAACAGCAGCAGCAATAGAGAGCTAGGACATAGCAGAGGGCACATGGGGGACATAATATAGGTTGGCAGCAGTAGGGCCCATGCAGAGATCAGAGGTAGCAGGGACCACCTGCGGGACCCACGAGGTCATAGCAGTCTTTTAGGGGCTTGCAGGGGTCTACTGGTAGATCAGGACAACAATAGTCGAGTAGGACTCAGACTGGATAGGTACAGGCTAGGGGCCCTTGTTATGTTTGTGGTGGAGTAGGACACCTAACTAGAGAGTGTCCACAGGGTTTTACAACAGGGGGACAGCCTCGTGTAGGAGGATCCGAGTAGACTGTTGGTGATGTGGGTAGATCCCACCATATGTTCGTGGCGGTTGATAACCGCTAGGCTAATTTTTAGGCGTCAGTGATTGAGATGTCAGGTATGATTGGGGGTAATCCCATTTCTATTCTCTTTGATTCTGGTGCTACTGACTCTTTCATATCTCCATCGTTAGTGGAGCATTGCAGGCTGGTGGCCTCTAGGAAGGGTGATAGGTGGGTGGTTGAGTTGGCCTTAGGGGCCAAGATGACAGTAGATGCCTTAGTCCATGACTATGAGATTTCTTTGGGACCCTTTACCATAGTATGTGACCTTAGAGTCATGGCATTAGGATCCTATGATGTGGTGTTGGTTATGGATTGGCTTGTGGCTCATCGAGCCAGGCTAGATTGTCACCGAAAGATGATCAGTTGCTTAGACGACCATGGTACATCAGTTGAGATAGTGGGCATGCAAAAGCCCACAATAGTGCATATGATATCCACTCAGTAGCTTAAGCGCTGCATGCGGAAGGGATGTTAGATGTTCGCCATCATAGTGAGTGACAGATCAGATGATGAGCCTGAGGCATCTTTGGATGATCATCCCATCCTTAGAGAGTTTCTCGATGTGTTTCCAGCAGAGCTACCAGGGATGCCACCCTGTCATGAGGTAGACTTTCACATAGACTTAGTGCCAAGTGCTGAGCTAGTGTCTCATGCACTCTTCAGGATGACCACACATGAGCTCACTGAGCTCAAGTTACAGTTGGAGGACTTCCTCAAGAAGGGGTACATCTAACCGAGCATTTCACCTTAGGGCGCTCCTGTCATCTTCATGAAGAAGAAGGATGGATCTCTTTGTTTGTGCATGGACTACAGGCAGTTGAATAAGGTGACGGTGAAGAACCATTATCCTCTACCCAGGATTGACGATCTTTTTAATCAAATGCAGGGAGCCAGGGTGCTCTCTAAGATTGACCTAAAGTTCAGGTATCATTAGCTATGTATCACAGAGGTGGATATCCATAAGACCACCTTCCGGACTCGATATGGCCACTATGAGTTCACGGTGGTTCCCTTCAGCTTGACGAATGCCCCTGCAGTGTTCATGAGTCTCATGAATGGGGTGTTCCGTACCTATTTAGATCGGTTCGTGATCATTTTCCTTGATGACATTTTGATCTATTCACAGACTGAGGAGGAGCACGAGGAGCACCTTCGTTAGGTTCTACAGTGTTTAAGGGAGCAAAATCTTTATGGGAACTTGGCGAAGTGTGCATTTTTCAGGACAGAGGTTTAGTATCTGGGGCATATCCTATTGGGCGATGAAATCTCAGTAGATCCATCAAAGATCAGGGCTATTAGGGATTGGCCAGCACCCACTAGTGTGATAGAGGTCAAGAGTTTTATGGGGTTAGTTGGTTATTACCGTCTCTTTGTTGAGGGTTTCTCTCGGATAGCACACCCCATCACTTCCCTTCAGCGGAAAGGGAAGAGTTTTCTATGGACTGAGTAGTGTGAGAGGGCCTTCAGGGTCCTCAAGGAGTGTCTTACCAGCACGCCCATTTTAGTGGTTCCTGATCCTGTAGTAGATTTTATGGTTTACACGGATGTATCACTTGAGGGATTGGGGGCCAACTTATGCAAGGTGGTAAAGCAATTGCGTATGAGTCCCAAAAGCTCAAGACCCATGAGCTGAACTACCCCACGCATGACTTGGAGTTAGCGGCAATGGTTCATGCTCTAGTTCATTAGAGGCATTTCTTATTGGGTCATCGCTTTGAGCTCCATTCAGATCACCACAGCCTTCAGTATATCTTTACATAGCTGAATCTAAATGCCTGTCAGTGGCATTGGATGGAGTTCCTTTGCGAGTATGACTTTGATGTCCACTACATCAAAGGGAAGGAGAATGTGGTTGTTGACGCATTGAGTCGGAGGCGCCACGAGCTCTTGACCTTGACTTTGAGTGTGGACTTGAGAGGATGCATTGTTCAGCATCTGCCAGAGGATGAGTGGTTTCTTGAGGTGTAGCAGGAGATCAGTTCACAGAGGGCCCTTATGGGCAAGTTTGTAAGGTATTGACTTGAGGCAGATGGGTTACTTCGTCATCGATAGTGCATCTATGTACCCCACGTAGGTGACTTATGTACTGTAGTGTTATCAGAGGCTCACAGAGCACCATATGCAACATATCCAGGGGTGAAGAAGATGCATGCCGATCTACGACAGATGTACCATTGGGCGGGTATGAGACGAGATATATCAGAGTTTGTTGCTTGATGCCTTGAGTACCAGAGGTTCAAGGCCAAGCATCAGGATCCAACAGGTCTTCTATACCCACATGAGATACCTGAGTGGAAATGGGACACCATTTCCATGGACTTTATTGTTGGTCTTCCCATGTCTTCACATCGCCATGATGCCATCATGGTGAAAGTTGACAAGTTGACCAAGGTAGCGCATTTCTCACCTGTACGCATGACGTACAATGCGCCAGCAGTGGTGAGGGTATTCTTAGACTATATTTTGAGTTTACATGGAGTACCTCGCCGCATCATTTCAGACAGAGATTTTGTATTCACTTCAGCATTCTAGAGAGCCTTGCAGTAGGCATTGGGCACACAGCTCAACTTTAGCTCCGCTTATCATCCTGAGACAGATGGACAGACGGAGCGGGTGAATTAGGTGTTGGAGGACATACTTCAGATGTATGTTATGGACTAGTAGTCTAGATGGGAGAAGTATCTGTATCTGGTTGAGTTTGCCTACAATAATAGGCATCACAGCTTGTTGGGTATGCCTCCCTTTCAGGCTTTATACGACAAACCATGTAGGACACCATTGAGTTAGGATCGGATAGAGGATAGAGTTGCCATTGGTCCAGAGCTAGTTCAGGATATGGAGCAGTAGGTCACACTAATTAGGCAGAGGTTACAAGAGGTGCAGGATAGACAGAAGAAGTATGCCGATGCTAAGAGGACTAATCGGAGCTTTTCAGTGGGTGACAGGGTATTCCTTAGAGTGCGGCCACACAAAAGTCCAATACGTTATGGAAAGGGCTCTAAGCTCGCACCACGGTTTGTAGGACCCTTTAAGATTTTGGAGCGAATAGGACCAGTTGCCTATCATCTAGCATTGCCACCTAGCCTGTCACGTATCCATGATGTCTTTCATATTTTTGTTTTGAGGCGATATATCTAATTTATCTCATGTACTGGACTGGAGTGCTCTATAGGTAGAGGCAGACAAGAAATTGGCTTTGGACCCAATTCGCATATTGGCTCATCAGACGTTGGGACTTCGAGGTTGAGAGCTGGACCAGGTTAGAGTCCAGTGGGATTGTCATGATAAGGTCACAGCGACTTGGGAGGATGCAGCTAGTTTGAGGGCACTCTATCCTCACCTTTTTGATGACTTCCAAGAGGAAGTTTAGTCTTAGGGGGGAGGATGTGAGGCCGATTATTTTACCTTCCTTATTTTGATCGTTATACATTTTAGTTGATGACATTATCAGACTTTTATTGACTACGGTTTCATTATGCATACTTGCTTTATCTCCAGATTATGATAGGACATTGATTAGACATATGTGATTTGATTTGATCATATTTGATGATATTTTGTGATTTGACATATGAGATATATCTGATGATGCTTTGTGATGAGATTCTAGTTATTTATGTGATGTTGACTATTTGGCATGTAATTGAAAAATACAATTTAATTCAGATTTATGTTATAGTTGATTATTGTTGTATTCTATGGCATGAATTTAATTCCATTTGCTTCGGCTATGATTATCATGATATGATTGACACTTGATCGAGATGTGTAGGTTTTACATTCCCAAGCCATGGGAAATTGGAGGTAGAATTCATACCTAAGTTATCCCCTGTGAAACTGATCCATTCCCAAGAGGGATAAGGATCATGTTTGAAATTGAATGTGATTTAAGTGCTTGATTTAATTTTTAATCTTTTGGCCTAGTACCCTTTGTTTAAGTTAATCAATAATAAGTGTTGTATAAATTTTATTTGACTTACACCACTTGGTATTTGTTTTATTTTTTTTAGGCCATTTAAAGTGGATTTATGACCCCTTGGTGAACCTTAGTGTCCCAAAAGTTACCCTAGGTGGTTACCCATGGGTCTAGGGTCAAGTTTGACTAACTAACCCTTGGATTAACTCACTTTTGGTTACTCTAAACTATGGTTTAGTCAAAGTGGCGAAATTTGAAATTAGGGAAGGTGGGAGATGAGTCATGCTTTGGGAAAGACTCATTTCCCTTCCAAAAGTTTGGGAATCCTTTCCCAAGGAAGACTTGGGAGGTCTCCAAGACTCCCAAGTGTGTGGGATCTTCCTCCAAGACTCTCAGACACGTGTGAGAGCATCTTGGAGGGAGATGGCTCTTTGAGAGAATAAGAGGATACCATACGGCATCCCTTATCCTCTTGGAGGTTTGAGTGGGAATGTCACCTCACCACTTGTTCTCTCACACATGTGTGAGAGCACAAGTGGATAAGGTGAGGATTGAGATGGAATGGGAGGATGACACTTGTCATCGTCACACTTCCTTCCCCTTGCAAGTGGCATTGGAGGAGGAAGGAGAAGGTGACAAGTGTCACCTTCTCATTCCTCAAGGCCAAATTGATGGACTATATTATCTCCTCTTGTTGAGGAGTGTTGGGTTCTTGCAATTTTAAGTTCTTTCTATTTTGGAGGAGTTTGGGAAAGTTAGAGGAATTCTTGAAGATTGGAAGGTTTGGGAAAGCTTGGAGCTCTTCACCATACATGCTTCCATTATAGGGCTTTGAAGGTAAGCCTCTTGAACTAAGTTTCTTCACCCTTGCTTATTTATTGTGTGTGTTGCATTCTTGTTTGGTTGTTTTTGTTTTTGTTTTTGTGTTGGATGGGAGTATGGTGAGAGCACCTCCATTTTGGAGGTAAGGCTCAACTTATTTGGGTAGGGGAAATGAACCTCCTTGAGGTCTCTCCCACATTTTGTATTTATGCCTTGAGGGCTTTTACTTGTTGAGGAGATTATTGAATGGCAAGAGTGCCATGGAGATTATTTTGTGATTTTGTGGAGAGTGGTGTTTTTGGAGATTTTTGGCTTGAGGTCATGAGCTTGGTATTTTATCATTTGGGTGGCCTTTAAAGTAGAGGGGTCAATTCCCTACCCTCATCAAACTCATTTTTATGAGTTGAGTTATGTGATAAATCTTTGGGGCTATTTTTGTGTTGTTGTGTTTGTTGTGGAATGTTACACCTGTGTGAATCCTTACCTCCCTAGCTCAAGGGTGACCCTCTTGCGGGTCTACGATAGGGAGGAGGGAATTTCGATGTGGCTGGGCTTTCTCTCCTGTTGTGATATTATTTGCAGGTGTTAAATGAAGAAATAGAGTGGTTGCAATGCCATCTTTGGTGGCTTTAATAGCTTTGTATTGGCTGTTTGAGCCATGGCCATTGTGGCCCTATTTCAAAATTCTGTCAGTTATTTTTGCCATGAAGTGGGCTGTAATAAATGTTGTATGGAAAATATTCTTAGTATTTAATCAAAAGGCTGTTTATATTTTCTATGTTGTGAGTTATGATTTGAGAAGTGCATGAGAAATTTTATTTGCATTCTGTCATGTTTTTCTTACAAAAAAAATATACACTAGTTATATAAATTTTATTGCATACCAAAAAAAAAGAGAGAGAAGTTTAAATTAGTTTTCTGTTGTTGCATAGAAGTTCAAGAGAGTTATTTTCTGTCAAGATTGCTTGAAATGTTTTGTGAATAAGTTGCTATTCAAGGTTGTATGCTACTATGTATTTAATGGAAGTTAAAATAAATTTTCCTTACAAGTTCAAAAAAAAAAGGAGACAAACATATCTCTGTTCATCTATGTGCAAAGAAAATCTATACTAGTTATGATACTGAAATGGAAATTTAGTATTCTGTGTTTTAGCCAAGAGTGTGGGTTAATGAGAAAGAGAGTATAAAGTTTGTATATATAAATATACATACACATATATGAGACTTGTATATGTATAAGTATATATACCTGGATTCTTTTGAAAACCTAGTTGCTGTTATTTTCTTGTTCTTACTGTCTGTATGCTGCAATTAGAAGAACAACATAAATTAAGTTTTTGCTGTTTATATGTATTTATTCAAAAAAAATTATCCGTTTAAATCTTGTATATATATATATTAAATATATATATATATAGATTTAAACAAATATATGTGTGTATATATATATATATACGATTTGAAGAAATATATTAAACTGTGTTACTTTAGTTAAACTGTGTTTAAATAAAAGACTGTGCATATATACCTAAATATCTATATATATATACACAAAATAAAATAGACATTAAGCATTAGAAATTTCAGCAACCTTTTTCGAAATAAAATACAGAGTCAAGACTAATGTGGCGGACTATGGAAGCTCCGCATGGTGGTCGCACTGGTTTTAAAGATTGAAAAAAAAGAACAACAAAAAGAAAGGGGGGCAGGGGGGATGATGGCCCAGCTGCCGCCCCCCCTGCCGCTGTGTATACAATGGTGCAGGGAGGGAGCTGTGCCTCCCCCCACACCCATGGGTGTGGGGGGATGCACAGCCCCCTTCCCACACTTTACCCTCCTTAGCCCCGCTCCATATACCCTCGCGCAACGCTCATCCACCGTCGGCAGATAACCCCTGAACCTCAGCATTCCACAGTTCCCGCTGCTCACTGTGCTCCTCCGCCAGTATTTTTGCTGCCATACTCTCCGCCCCTCCACCTTTTGGCCACCGTTGGCCCTCCACCTTGCACAAGTTTGTCGCATGTAAACTACTACACCAAAAATGTATTCCTATATATATATAAATAACACTATAGATTGTCATGCTTACCTCCGTGGGCATCTTCATGGCCCCCATTAACAAAGCCCTAACCTGCAAGTAAAAAAAAAGAGGGGGGGCAAAACAAAAATAAAGAGAATAGGAAGAATTAGTAAGAGGATGAGATTAGGGTTTCTTTTAGGTTTGCATTTTCTAAAATAGGATTAGGTCAACTTGTAAATAGAAAATAATTTTTATTTGATTTAGGGCTTTTCTTAGTTTTTATGAGAGGATATTTTTAATTGTGAGGGATTTTAATTAAGAGGTTATATTTCATTCTTTAATTAAAAACCCCTATTTCTTTTCCTTGTTTTTATTTTTAACTCTTGGGGACCTTTTAAATTGATTTCTAATTTTGAATGGGCTATTGTTGCATTTGGTTCTTTTTGCCTTGTGGTTTAAATTTAATTTTTTTGATGGGATTAATTTTATGTTGGGGAATTGGTTTTATTTTATTTGGGAGGAATATTTTCCCTGGTTGTGAAATTCATTTTATTTGAGTTGATTAAATTATTATATTTCCTCCTTAGTGTGTTTATTTTCACTTTAATTATTTTTATCGATTTTATTATTATTTTACAGGATGGAGTATTTTAATCTCCTTCGTCCTTAATTCGAGTTTGTTAATAAATCTAACATTGCGATTATATTTATTAACAGACTCAATTTTTGAGATCTAATTCAGCGGTTATTATTATTTATTTTAATTTTGTAAATCATTTTAAGTTTGTCCTTAAGTTTTATTTTAAATTTTATTCTTAAATTTTATTAGAATTTTCTTGATGTTTTATTTTAAAATTTATTTTGAATTGATCGAAAACGCGTTATGTTGTCAAAATTTTCCTAGATTTCTAGGGTTTTAAATTTGATGCTATTTTATTAATTTTCATTCCATTGTCCACTTTAATCATGCGCCATCATTCCATTTTACTTTATCATTATTTTGATGTCATTTTGTCTAGAGTTGGAGAATGGTTTCAAAGCTGGTGGATTCATCTTCACACCTAGGAAACTTAGGGTTTAGATTTAAATCAGTCTAACTTTAAAAGTGACACACTTCGTGTCGCATACCCCCTAGATGGCTTTCATCATCACGGTTATGTTGACATGGTTACGCCTTATGCATATTGCCACTGAGCACGCAGACACGTACGAGGGGGTTCCTAGGGATAGGTAGAAAAGTTTTTTGTAATTCATGTCATGACCACATGGCAAATGTGTACATGACATGTGTGTTGTGTGTCATGACCACATGGGAAATGCGAGCATGATAGATTAGGAGGAGTGTTGATGCAGAATGAGCAAGTGGTTACATATGAGTCAAGAAAGTTAAAGTAACATGAATTCAACTATGTGCCACATGATTTTGAGTTAGATGCCATATTTGATGCACTTCAGATGTGGAGGCATTGTCTTCTAGGTACGCCCTTTGAGTTAAAGACAGATCATTTAGGGATCAAGTATATATTTACTCAACCTAACCTTAATGCATGACAGAGAAGATGGTTATAATTCCTTAGTGAGTATGAGTTTGGAATTGAGTATATAAAAGGAAAGGAGAATAGAGTAGAAGATGCTCTTAGTAGGAGAAGACATCTGGATGCCATAGTTACCATGAGATCCAATTTGAAATAGAAAGTGATTCAGAATCTTCAAGGGGATGAGCATTATGAAAGAGTAAAGCAAGCTTTGGAAGTAGACCCCTTAGATCACAGGTTTGATGGTTATGTTGTTGAATCAGATGGACTTTTGAGATTTCAGGGAAGGATGTATATTCCTAACTCAGGAGAGTTGAGGAGGTTAGTGCTTAAAGAGATCCACAATACACCTTATTCAGGTCACCCTAGAGTGAAAAAGATGGTTGAAGGTTTGAAACCTTTATACTTTTGGCCTAGACTTAAGAGGGATGTGACAGAATTTGTAGCTTGATGTTTTGAATCTCAAAGAATTAAAGCTGAGCATGTGCATCCAACAGGATTGTTGTATCCGCACAGTATCCCTATGCACAAGTTACCTATGTCTAAGAATAGGTATGATGTCATCTTAGTGGTTGTGGACAAGTTGACAAAGGTAGCACATTTTATTCCGAGGAATCTTTCAGATAGTTCTATGGTCTTAGCTAAGAAGTTTGTTTAGGAGATTTTTTAATTACATGGAGTGCCTGAGAGGATCATTTCAAATTGAGACACTCGCATGACATCTAGATTTTGGACAACTCTTAATGCATCTTTGGGTACAAAGTTGAATTTCAGTTGGGCCTATCATCCTCAAACGGATGGTCAAATAGAAAGAGTCAATTAGGTGGTAGAAGACCTTCTCAGAATGTATTGTATGGATCAACAGTATAAATGAGAGGAATATATTCCATTGGTAGAGTTTGCATGCAACAATTCCTAGCATGCATCCTTGGGAATGACACCTTTCGAAGCTCTTTATGGGCGTAGATGTCAAACACCAATCAATTGGGATAAGGCAGAGGACATAATTGTGATTGGTCCTAAAATGTTAAGAGAGATGGATGATTAGATGAAGTTGATCAAGGAGAAGTTGAAGCAAGCTTCATATCTTCAAAAGAGTTATGCAGATAAGAATAGAATGCCTAAACAGTTCTCAGTTGGTGACAAAGTCTTTTTGAGGGTCAGACCTCATAAGAGTTCAGTGTCATTTGGAAAAGCATCCAAACTTGCTCCTTGTTTTGTAGGACTGTTCGAAGATCTGGAAGTGATTAATCCTGTATCTTATAGACTTACTCTACCACCTGCAATTGCTAGAATCCATAATGTTTTTCATGTGTCTTTACTTAAGCTTTATCATCCTGACGTGTCACATATTTTTGATTGGCATGCTTTATAGGTTCAGGATCCAAGAGTGGTGCTGGTGGAGCCCACTCAAATTCTGGGGAAGCGCAACATTAAGTTGCATAGTAGAGATGTGGTGTAATATAAGGTCCAATGGGATCAGTATTTAGAGGACAGTGCCACATGGGAGGATGCATCAGAGATTGATAGATCTTTTCCTCATTTAAGGATATAACATAAATTTCTTTTCATGCATAGATTATGATACTTTGATTTTAGTTATTGCTTTGATACTTTGAGTTGTTATGATCTTTTTGATACTTTGAGTTGATGTTATTGTTTTATGACAAATTGATACTTTATTGGTGGTTGATGGATACATTATTATTTTGATGTTTAATAAGACATTAGGACGATGTCTCTTCGAAGTGGGGAAGGATGTCACGTCTCATTTTTATGAACAATATAATTATTCTAGATTAGTGAACAATTATTGTGATTGACTTTACCTTAAGTAATTTTGCATATGTGAAGGCAATTATTATGAGTTTATATTGAAGAGAATTAGAAATTGATTTAAATGTTAAATATTGTAGACATGATTACAATGATTTGCCTTGGCTATGTTTTTGGAGACACTAACCTATTGATGTCGAGTTGAGTGCAAATGGATGCAGGTACTCATCGAAGATGAGAGCATGGTTGAGGTAGAGGTGTTCTAGCCACTTGGTAAGAATTGATGGATGGATTGCCCTGATGCAAGATCACAAACACCACGTAGTTTACATATGCATCTATCTGGGGAAAATAAGTGTGATTGATGATTTAAATAATTAAAAAATATTGTGTTTAAAATTCTACAATAGTTTATATTAAATGCATTATTTAATTTAATGTCTTTTTTGAATTGTGATTAGAATAGGTATTGTAATTTGAATAAATGAGATATATATGTTTATTTGTAGTTTTTATTAAATAAATAATAAATATTGTCTTTATTTACCTAATCTTAGATGTTTGGAAGACAATATGCAAAGTAGAATTAATTAAATTATAATTAGAGGTATTTATATTATTGTATTATTATTTTTATTTACTTCTTGATTTATTAAAATAGATATGCATTAGTTAAATAATTAAATAAATATTAATTATAGTGTTATTATAATTAGATATTTTGTAGAAATAAAAAAAAAAATTTAAATAGCAGCTTGTTGTTATGCAAGCCAATTTTGCACTGCATAACAGTAAACTGCACAGAATATATTAATAATTGTTTTGAATAGCATTTTTCCTCAAATTTTATTGGTCAAATTATCATGCAAAGAGAATAATAACTTCAGTTCTAAATTCTATAATCTTGAGATTCCAAACCTAATTCATGGTCGCCAAAAATAAGGAGAGATTTTGTTAAAAAGAAGACTTCTGGCAACAAGAAAGAACACCACGATTTCATAACAGGGAGCATGATTTGGCAGCAGGAACTTGATTTTGTGAGAAACAATTAAGAGGATATCGGGTTGCAACAGGAGAAGGAGAAGGGCAACCACTTCTTCTGCAAATTCTTCATCAAATCAACTACCTTTTACCAAGTTTTTATTCATGTATTTACCCTCTTAGAATCACGTTTTTATGGCTAGCAATGTTAAGTTTAATAGGCGTTTTATCTGGTTTGATCGACCCTTTTGCCTGGTCTAAGCCATCTCCCTTATGAGTTGACTGCATACTATAGACATCCCTCTCCTTATATGGTCATTTGATTTCTTTGGGCCGATTCTCCTTGCCTAGCTGTTGACTATCTTTTTAGCTGATTGCTTTACTTTCTCTATGGCCGTAGCCTTCTATTCTGATCGTCAACTCCTTATTTCTAACTATTGACCATCTTGGGTGATCATGTGTTGATGAGTAGGTAAACCCATTATTTATCCTGCTTGTCACCTCACCATATCTTTGGCTGATTGTGAGCCTTTAGATTTATGATATTTGCCTTACCTTGTTAAAACTTTGACTGTCAGAGACCAAGTCGTATATCTTGTTATTGTTCAGATCTAGTTCTTAATTGATGAAAACTATAATCAAACTCAAGATGACTGCCACAAATATTCTCAGCATACCTATTTATGTCTGTATTTTATTTTATTTATGTTGATTGAATAGTCTAGTTAGATAGAAAATTAACGTAGTAATTATTGAAACTCAAAAACCCACAAAGAGTAGTTTCCTATTATGGGCTGTATTTCAGAGCTTTTTCCTTAACATTTCCAACAAATAACAGTAAGAAGTATATTCTGTGTTTTATTTATTTTATACTTTCTACAATTCCTGTTATTGAGAACAGAAAATAACAGAATAACAGGAAGTCTAATTTAATTTTTCTGCATTTAATTTGTTACAACAACAGAAAGTTAAATTATGTTTTTATGAATTCTTATCAAAAATTGAACAAGAAGAGTGATAATAATTAGATTGCATATGATTTTAAGGAAATTATGATTGCTTAAATGAATGATAACATTAGCCATATTTCACATGATAATGAGAAATTATGATTTAATAACGGATATGAACTTATACCCAAAATTGATAAAACTTGTGAATGCAATTTGTATGAAATGCTGATTTATTGCTTACGAAAAGTGTTATTTTTCAAATAATGTTTTGGGAAGGGATTTTTAATTGATTTATTGAAAAACTTGATTCTTTTTAATTATTATTTATTTTCTTTCTTCTTGGGGAAAGAAGTAGATTTTCATTTAGGAATGTAAATGGGTTGCTTTCTGGGCTAGGATGCTGAATGTCGATTTATCAGAGATAGCTTTTCCTCTTTTTGGGAATTGTACCAGGTTACTTATAAGGATTAGATCTAATCGAGATGACATTGAAATAGATGTTTTATTGTCTAGAAAACTTATTTATTGATATCTCTGCCACATCTATTGTGAGACAATTTGCTTTTCATTATTTAGAATTGCACATTCAGACATTAGGATTGCATCAGGGGTTCCCTCCTGCTAGTTGTTACTAGGTAGCTAGACATTTTGTGCAAGGCTGGGTTTCCTTCATTTCATGAAGGGATTTGGGGAAGTGTAAATACTTCATGGTTGGGTGGAAAAGCACCTGGGCGATGTTCCCGTCTCTTGGCTCGTAGGTGGTGGACCACTTGGTTCATGCGACTGATGAGTGTATTGATTTATTATTCTTGTTGTACTTGATTATTGTACTTGATTGGATGTATTATGGCATGCTTGCCAATGGATTATGTATATTATTTTATAGTGCTTGTTACCTGGATTAAGCACATGATTATGTAAGATTTAATGACATTGAGATTCATATTTATGAGATTATCTTTTATTTGAGATATTGTAATTAAGAGAATTAATTACATCTTTTATCTTTGAAATGTTGTATTTAAGTGAATTATTTACATATTTTTTTTTGAATATTGCGATGTTTTACTTAAGTGGATTATTTACTTCATTTACTTTTGAGTTGGTTTAATGGCTTTTACATGTACTTGTGAGGCTTTACACCTGACCTCACAAAAGTTCCACATATGCTTAACACCTGTAATATTATGCATCCTACTCAACCAATGAAACATCAACGAGTTCTTGAATTGTGATGCACAGTTATCCAACCATATGATATGATGACTGAATGATATGCCCCTTCTAGCCAAATCATTGTAGAACACCTGAAAGCAACCTTGCACGAACTCCGTAGAATGTGTACGATCATCAATAATATAAAAATGATACTCCCTTATAATCTTTCTATCATCCTTTGTACTATCATTTGCATGAATGAATGCGATGTGCACAAATATAGAAACTTGTGTGGAGTTATAATATTGTGATTGCACCTCACGTTGTGGCTGTAGACTATAGTTATGTACAAAGTCGACGACTGAAACAATTCTACCAAGTGGAAATGTGTCCTTGCATAATGTGAATTGCAAGTCCAACCATCAAGCTCTATGGGTATGCTTTGCATACTCATACATTATACTGTCATGAAATGTAGACATAAACTGATACACTGGAATGTTTTGAATAACCAAATCACACCTCTTTCCTTCTTTACCATCTTTTGTATTGTAGGCCACTATTTTCTACTTGTCAAACTCTACAAGTTTGTTTCCAACTGCATGTGTACTTTCCATATGTTCACATATTAGCATACATTGCAAGCCACCACAATGCTGACATGTACCATCCAAGCATAATTTCCTATAGGATATTTGACCTTCCTCTCTTTCACATAAAATTGTTGATATGAAGTCTCTTAAAGATGTTGGTGGGGCATGTATGCCACAATCCTGCAAAACATTGTTAGTATGCAAATCTAAAAATATAGACCAATAAACATCAAAATGGTTAGAAAATTCAATATGTAATCTACAACAACAAGTAGTGCGTGTGTGATTTATTTTGACATAGAAAGGTTTTAGCATTTCAAAATATCTTTGAAATTTTTTAATTTGAGGATACATCTCTATAAATTTACCAAAAAATTATGTTTGAGTCATATCCAAAAAATGCTTTGGATGTGGCTCACAGTTTCGACTACCGATTCTCCTTCTTACCACATCCCTTTGATTCAGAGATACTCTTGTGTAATTCTTCCAAAAGTCTTCAATTAGTGATCTCAATGCTTCAACAATTGGTTTATAATTTCGTGGTAGTCTCCCCAAGAATGCCCATAATTCATTGGCATCAATGTCCTCGATTCTTTGGCACCTTCCAATGACTCTTGATAATTTTTTTCTATTAATTCTCATTACTTGACTCGTCTTTCTAATGAGATGAGATTTCCTCATTTGATTACTTACTATTTTCGATGTAATGACACGTCGTGTGACATTACTATCTTTTATGCTTGAGGTGTTACCCACACTCTCATATGCACTCATTAGATTCTTGACAATAGATTTTTCACTTGAAGCCTCTGATGTTCTCAACCCAAGAATCTTCATGATGGACCTATACTTTATACTTCACGTCATTTCAATGAATAGTTGACATCTTGCAGTCTCATTTAACTTTTCAAAGAACACTCCAAATCTTATGAGCATATCTTCTACAAGTGCGTTTTGGAATCTTACCTTCCATTGGCTACAAAATATTCTCATCAATATCAATCAAATACTTTAGATTTCTATATAAAATTCTAGGTGGTGTGTGAAAGGTAAATTCATTTCAACATTAGGAATTTCATCAATATTTAAATGAGATGGGCTAGATGGCATACCTTTGATCAGAGATGGAATAGATGATGTACCTTGAGGTTGAGGTGGGAATGATGGTGTACCTCCTTCTTCACATGTGAGTGATAATGTACTCTCAACTTGAGATGTGATAGATGGTGTCCCTCCATCTTAACTTGCGGTAGAGGACGTGTCTCCAACTAAGGTATTCAAATCTCTCATTACACGAAGTTTTTGCATTTGCTCCCTTTGTTCCACCAATACCATATCTCTTGTTGATGGTTGAGGTTCCTCTTCAATTGGCATGTCTTCGACAATGGTGTCCAATTTACTCTTCTCACAAATTTCCCTCATACCTGCTACTTTATTTACATTCTTAGCTTCTTTCTCTTCTTGTGTTAGTTTAATCCTTGATTGTTTCCTCGGCATGATAGAGAATTTATCTATAGTATGATAAAGAGACAAATATTAGTTCCTAAAAAATGAATCCATACAAATAAATGAAATATATGTCATTCAACCCTTCATACAAAATGTACATAAAATCATCATGTAGAAGAGTGGTAGCATAGACAAAGAACATGAATTTTTTGATGGAATGCCTTAAAGAAATGTTGTCTCATGGAATGCCATGATTGCAAGATAAGAACAAAATGGATTTTTTAAAAGAAGTTACAAACTTTCAAGAAAATACAATTGGCTTGAGTATAAATCCAAATTCCACAACTTTTGTCAACATCCTACCTTTGGAACAAGGTATGGGCATCAACCAAATCATTGCAACTCCCTTTGTAACAATGTATGAGAAATGTGGAAGCATGGACAAGGCATGTGAATTGTTTGACAAAATGCATCAAAGAGATATGTCATGGATTGCAATGATTGCAAGTGTTGGAACTTGTAAAATTTACCTGATTCTACCAGTTTTATAAACCTTAAACCCAAAAATCCATTGTAAAGGGTCTTAATCCTTCTGCCACTCATATCCTAAAATCAAAAAACCTTTACTAATGTCCTTATTGGGTCATTTTCCATCGCACCTATGTTGCATTCTTGTGTTTCCATCTTGATATATATATGGGTCAAATACCGCATCCCCACGGAGGTTTGTAGTCACCCCTAATAGTCCTTAGCGGGTTTGTGGGAGCTTGAGGTGTAGTGTAAATGTTCACTATAATACCACATTAGTCAGTGGGGGTATGTACGGGATGGCGGTAAGAAATTAAATAACCATAAGGTAACTCACAGCCTCACGATAGGTGTACCATGACGTCAAAGGTGATGTGCGGTGTAGCGGGATGTACTAAAATGTGAAAGGTATGTGGTCTCGCTGTCCCATGGGGGTCTTGATCTATTGTGGCAAGAATATGGTACAGGTTGGCATTGCATTTACTACAAATGTAGAATTAATTATATGGACTTTTGACCATTCAATCTTCTTAGATCAAGGATGCATATTGAAACTCACACATGATGATCGACCATTGTATCTTTCAGCACAAGTTGGCATTAATGGTGAAGTGACTAAGTTCAGGAGCTGATATATTTGGAATTTGGTGCCATTTCGATCAATCACAGTAGCTCAGTGTGTATCAATTTGATATTTTTGATCGATAACCTTTGATAGCATCCCCCTACATTTTCCAAAATGGGCTATTTCCTTAAAGCATAATGGAAGGGGGGATTTTTGTCAAATGTTATAGTTGCAAATTCCTTATTAGACATGTATGCAAAATGTGGAAGCATAGACAAGGCACATGAACTATTTGACATATAATTGCTCAAAGAAATGTGGTCTCATGGAATACCATGATTTTATAATATGAACAAAATGATTTGGTAGACATGTATGTAAAATGTGGTAGCATAGAGAAGGCCTTGAGCTATTTGAAAAAATGCCTCAAAGAAATGTGGTCTCATGGTGATGCTGCCACATTTTACATACATGTCTACCAAAACATTTTATTAAACAACATAGACAAGGCAATGAATTGTTTGAAAAAATGCCTCAAAGAAATGTGGTCTCATGTCCATCACCATGAAAAATATTTTGAAACTTCCAAGCAAATGTAATTGGCAAGTGTAAATAATTGTGTAGTTTAAAATATGCCAAGAGGGGCTAAGGTATAATGAGAAACAAACAATGATGAACATGGAATATGCATAATAACAAAATCAAAGCATTGTGTTAAGCATGTATGATAAGGGATGATAAAGAAACATAATCTAGAATTAAGGAAAATGTAAAGAACATGTGTAAAGACTTGACATACCTAAAAAATAGAGATTTGAATGGAGAGACTACCCAATTATGTAGTCTTTTTTTCTTCTTGCATCAAACTCCTCAACAATTTGAGTTTTCACAAACTTGCTTCCTTTTCAATGTTCAATTGTATATCACTCAAATAGAATTACTAACAACAATACACATAACCAATGTATAATGTTAAATTCTTACAATTCAATCACAATTAACATTGCAACACTATAAAAATTGAAACTTGAATTGATATATATCAAATTCGATGTGAAAACTATGTTATTTCCTCCTTCTTGAGTTGGAAAACTAGAAAAAGGTGGTGGAAAGTTCATGCAAAGGTGGTAGAATGTGAAAACTTTGCATGTGCACTTCCCAATAGCATCAAAAAACTTTTTTTTGTCAGAACATGCGCACAACCAATAGAATAATAGAGCATGTAGGCCTAGATCACGAGTGTCTTGGCTATTTTACCATTAGTATAGCAAGCTAAAACGTGCTCACATTATAGCGCGAGTACATTTTATCTTGCTATACAAAACAACCATATTTCAACTTCTTCAAAAAGTTGATTTCCTAAAGGTTTCCTAACTCATTGTCTTATTACCCACCCTTCTCCCCCCTCTATCTCTCTCACACCTATCTTTCCCCATATGTATCTCACCCCTCTCTCCCTAGTATATAGGTCTCTCACCTCTATATCTCTCAAATGGATCTCTACTTATTTCCCTTCCTCCACCTCTCTCCCTCCTTACCCATCTTTCCCTCAAGTTGTCAACTTCACTCTCTCATTTTCTTCTCTCTCCCCTCACCTCTCTATCTCTCACCTCTGTCTCCCTTTCACCTCTCTACCTCTCCCCTCTCTAGGTCTCTCAGTCACTCCTTGTCTGCCTCTCCATTTATCCTTATCCATCTAGGTCTTTCACTTAACCCTAAACCATACACCCTATCCCTAAAGCCTCAACCCTCAACCCTTAAACCTTAAATTCTAAACCCTATCCCTAAACCCTTAACCCTTGATACTATACCTTAAACCATAATCCCTTAAACCTAAACCCTAAAGCCTATCCCTAAAGCCTCAACCCTCAACCCTCGACACTATGCCTTAAACCCTAATCCCTCAACCCTAAACCCTAATCCCTCAACCCTTAAACCCTTAATACCTCAACCCTTAAACCCTAAACCCTTGACCCTTAAACCCTAAAGCCTTAAACCCTCAACCCTTATCCACCCCTTTCCTCCTCTATCTGCCTCACTCCCATCTCTCCCCTATCTCTCTCACCCCTCTCTCCCTAGGTTGTAGGTCTCTCACTTGTATATCTCTTAGGGCTCTCTAGATATTTCCCTTCCTCTCCACCTCTCTCCCTCCTCCTTACCCATCTTTCCCTCAAGTTGTCAACTTCACTATCTCATTTTATTCTATCTCTCCCCTCACTTCTCTATCTCTCACCTCTGTCTCCCCCTCACCTCTCTACTGTTAGTTATCGTTGCACCAAAAGATTGACCTTTCAATGCCTGATACAACCACTTGACTTAACAAGCACGGGAGGTGGTTAAGCCCTTGTCACAAACCACCACAGCGCAGTGCTGAAGAAGAAGACCAAGGGTCACACCTTGCAACAATCCCCCCAGTGCAAGCGCAGGGTTTGAACCCATGACCTTGGCTCTGATACCAACTGTTAGTTGTCGTTGCACCAAAAGATCGACCTTTTAATGCCCAATACAACCACTTGACTTAACAAGCATGGGAGGCGGTTAAGCCCTTGTCACAAACCACCGTAGTGCAGCGCTGAACAAGAAGACCAAGGGTCACACCTTACAACATCTACCGCTCTCCCTCTAGGTCTCTCAGTCACTCCTTGTCTGCCTCTCCGTCCTTAGGCATCTAGGTCTCTCACTTAACCCTAAACCCTAAACCCTATCCCTAAAGCCTCAACCCTCAACCCTTCAACCTTAAATCCTAAACCCTATCCCTAAACCCTCAATCCTTGACACTATGCCTTAAACCGTAATCCCTTAACCCTAAACCCTAAACCCTATCCCTAAAGCCTCAACCCTCAACCCTTAAACCTTAAATCCTAAACCCTATCCTTACACCCTCAACCCTCGACACTATACCTTAAACCCTAATCCATTAACCCTAAAAGGGTGAGTGTAGGATCGTGATGGGCCAAACACTACCCCTAAGTGGCAATGTAAATGTGAAAAACAGACTTAAGTAACTTCATGTCAAAAATTGAATGAATTATCTACATAATCTAGAAATAAGGTAGTAATAAAAGTTGTAATAAATTGAATATAGTTTATGGGCTACTACTTTTAAAAAAAAAAAATTTAAAATAGTTTGGTGAAAATTGGATATTTCAATGAAGCACTACTAAAATTTTTAGATAAACATAAAAAGTAGGTGTCAGTCCGGCCAACATAAGTATGAGAAAAAGATAATATTTTTCCTTCGTGATTTGGATTTAAGTAAAGGACACATGAGCGGATGTGACGCATATTTTTTTTAAATTTTTAAGTAAATAAATAATTATTTATGAATTTTTTACTATGACTTTTTTAAAATATTAAATATTAATTTTCCAGCCAACCTAACTTGGTCAAAAATATATGAAAATAAAAAAATTTAAATTTTAATGTATTCCCAATAAAGCCTAGAATGTGATACATCTTTTGCATTCAAAAAAGGATTAATATGTTGAAAGTTATGGATGTTTTTCAATATGTATATATATTAGGAAATCAGACATAGGGTATGTAGAAAATTAATAATAATTACCTATTAAAATTATTATGAGGTGTATATTACATTTTTAGAATCTTAATGGCTTCCTCTATAAACCCTTTTCATTTGATTAAATTTAGTTACAAAAAAGTCTGTCATCTTCAAGGGTGAAATTGTGGAAAATTTTAGGATAACACTAAATGGGTGGTTTTGCAAGTTTCTTTGCAAGTTTGGGACTCCCACTTGCCTAAATATGAGGTAATTCCAAGGCATTTTTGGAGGGAATCCATATTTGAGCTAGAAATATTAACACCCTTTCCATCCAAATCTAAATATTAGTCTAAATGTTAGCACTTTTTCATCCAATAAGTTTTTCCTCCATTGCCACTGTTTGGCCCATCATGATCTTGCACTCACCCAAAACCTAAACCCTATCCCTAAAGCCTCAACCCTCAACCCTTAATCCTTAAACCCTAAACCCTCTACCCTCGACACTTTACCTTAAACCCTAACCCCTCAACCCTTAATACCTCAACCCTTAAACCCTCATCCCTTAAACCCTAAACCCTTGACCCTTAAAACCTAAAGCCTTAAACCCTCAACCCTTATTCACCCCTCTCCTCCCCTATCTGCCTCACCCCCATCTCTCCCTTATCTCTCTCACCCCTCTCTCCCTAGGTTGTAGGTCTCTCACTTGTATATCTCTCAAGGCTCTCTAGATATTTCCCTTCCTCTCCACCTCTCTCCCTCCTCCTTACCCATCTTTCCCTCATGCTAATTTCTCTCTCTCATTTTATTCTATCTCTCCCCTCACCTCTCTATCTATCATCTCTGTCTCCCCTTCACCTCTCTACCTCTACCCTCTCTAGGTCTCTCAGTCACTCCTTGTCTTCCTCTCCATCCATCCTTAGCCATATAGGTCTCTCACTTAACCCTAAACCCTAAACCCTATCCCTAAAGCCTCAACCCTCAACCCTTAAACATTAAATCCTAAACCTTATCCCTAAACCCTCAACCCTTGACACTATACTTTAAACCCTAATCCCTTAACCTTAAACCCTAAACCCTATCCCTAAAGCCTCAACCCTCAACCCTTAAACCTTAAATCCTAAACCCTATCCTTAAACCCTCAACCCTCGACACTATACCTTAAACCCTAATCCCTTAACCCTAAACCCTATCTCTAAAGCCTCAATCCTCAACCCTTAAACCTTAAACCCTAAACCCTATCCCTAAACCCTCTAACCTCAACATTATACCTTAAACCATAATCCCTTAACCCTCAACCCTAAAGACTCAACCCTCAACCCTCAAACCTTCAACCCTAAACCCTATCCCTAAACCCTCTACCCTCGACACTATGCCTTAAACCCTAATCCCTCAACCCTTAAACCCTCAACCCTTAAATCTTTAATCCCTCAAAACTTAAACCCTTAAACCCTAAACTCTCAACCTCTAGATACCCTTAAACCCTTAAACCTTAAACCCTTAAACCCTATACCCTATACACTTAACCTTGGACACTCAACCTTGAACATTATCCCTCAACCTTCAAACCTCTATCCTATACTCTATACCCTCAACCCTATACTTATGCCCTAAATCCTCAACCCTCATCCATATGCCTTATACCTTCAACCTTAAACCCTAAAACCTATATCTTAGACAATCAACATTGAACATTATCCCTTAGCTGTAAAATCTCAACCCTCTACCCTATACCCTCAACCATATACTTAAGCCCTAATCGCTCAATCCTCAACCCTATACCTTAAACCTTGAAACCTACACCCACAAACCCTCATCCCTCTACCCTATAACCTCACCCTTATACCCTAAACCCTGAATATTGTGCCTCAACCCTATACTTAAAACCTAAACCATACACTCTCAACCCAAGTCATCCTATGCCTTATATACCCTCAATCCATATCGTAAACCCTAAACCCAATATCCTAAGCCCTAATCCCCATACCTTACACAATTTTATACACTCAACAAGCTGAATATTATCCCTCAACTATAACCCTCTACCCTCTACCCTCAACCTATTACATAAGCCCTAATCCCTCAATCCTCAACCCTATACCTTAAATCCTAAACCCAAAAACCTTAACCGTCAACCCTAAAAACTATATAGGCTCAGGTCCTTATATACCCTAAACCTAAAACCCTTACATACATACATAAAAGCATACATACATACATACATACATAAACACATGCATACATACATACATATATACATACATACATACATACATACATACATACATACATGCAAACATGCATACATATATACATACATACAAACATGCATACATACATACATACATACATACAACCATACAAACATACATACATACATACATACATACAAGCATACATATAAGCATACATACATACAAGCATACATATAAGCATACAAGCATACATACAAGCATACATACATGCAAGCATGTATACATACATACATACAATTTGGCATACATACATGCATGCATACATAAATACAAATATACATACAAACATACATTCATCAAACATACTTAACAAACTTGAACATAAAACATTCCAAGTGAGACATAATGCGAGCGCGTTATAATGCACTCACATTATGTTAAACTTGGCAAACATCGTACAAAATTTTGCAAAAAAGAAAAAAATGCAGAACAAAACATAACGCGAGCGCGTTATAACGCGCTCGCATTATATGTTGCTTTGGGAATCCCAAGCCTTAGGCTCGGGATTTTCTTTGGATTTCCAACCCAAAGGCTTGGAGTGCCTTCCCAATGTCTAGAGACGTGTTTTTGCATATTCTACAGGATTTCACATAATCTCGTTCATGCTAACTATCAAGTTTGCATGTGTTTCAAGGTCAAACAAAGCAAACACCTGGGTAATTTTAGGATTTCTCTTAGCTATTTAATGATGTAATGTTTTTCACATTTTGATAATGTTAAGCCATTCATCTTTATTTTCTTTTGTTTGTGTGTCCATTTTTTGGCAAAAACTAGTGTTTGGTATTTTTTTTTTATAAATTAACCGTTCATTGAAATTTCAAATAAGCTACATTTTTATAAACTAGACTCCATTCTACACATATTAAAAAAAAAATTCAATTAATTTTCAAAATTTATAGGGGTAGCACGACCAAAATTCTATTTTTCAGGATGTGTCCACTTTGAAAATAAGTAAAAAATCAAAAATTCATTAAAAAATTATCAGAAAAATTAGGCATAAACTACATGTTGTTAGCTAATTTCTCATTGAAGCGATTTTAAAAATACCAAAAAAAGTTAACCTTTTGAGGGAGCCACAAAACATGCTATGTTATGTTTTTTTGACAGAAACAACACCATTTCTGTGGCTCCCTTTTTTGAACCCCTTAATCTATACCATTTAAAAAAAATAGTAGTTTAGAAAGTAGACTTGGAGAACTACGAACATTGTTTTTTTTGCATCTTAAAATTTTGAGTGTAACGATGCTCAATTTCTCATCCAAGGTTAGTATTTCCTGAGTTCAGAAAAAAAAAAAAGTGGCCACTTAAGACCCCTTTTTGGCCCCCAATCTTCCTGCACTTACCCATGAGTTTAGTGACACATTTTTGGATTCATAATACATTGGGTATGGTTTCTTAAGGATCTTATTATTTTTAGTTGTTCATCTGGTTTATTGGACCTTAGGGAACACCTCCTGGGTTTAGTAGAGCCTAAAGACAAAGGTGAGTTTACTCACTCATAGCAAGTTGACCATTCATGCCACTATTTGATTATAAGTCTTACCCATTTCCTAAGCACGACATATCCCTAGCTCTAGGTCTTAGTGTTGTGTCTTTAGCATTTGTAGAGATGCACGCCTGAGTACCAGCAAAATTGGTGTCATTGTCGGGGAGAAGTTAAGGGTTTGAAAATTTTGAAGACCTTGTTGGTAATTTAGTGAGGTGGTGACTCTGCAGTGTTATAAATTTTTTTTCTATTGTTATTACTTGCTGACAGTGCAACAAATTTCATCTACCTGGTGCAATAGTAGATTAAATGTAATTTAAAATTGTTACTTCTCTCCTTGCTTCAAGTAGAGTTTGTTGTGCAAGGTCATCTTTTGGAAGGAGTTTGCAGTTCTATTTCAGCATGATGTATGTTTAGTAGCAATGGATCATTGGTTTAAAGAGGAGTCAAAATCAAGGCATTCACTTGACTCATATTGGATCAAACCCCTAGTGATCTATACTCATGAGTATTATTTTGACTACTATAGTGATACCTCATATGAGTGCACAAGTGATCATGTGATTTAAACCCAAAATGATACACTAGTTGTGAATTCCTCTAACCCATCTGAACAAGAACTTATAGACTTGGTGGGCCACATAATCATGCTTTATTTAGATATCGAACAGTGCCACATATAGCCTGCATCTGCAAGTACACAAGAGGTCACAAAAGTAATGTTTGATGATGAAAAAGATGATTTTATCATTGACTTTAGTGAGTTAGATACACATGTCTATGACCCTGACTCCCTTGCCCAATATTTGGAAGGCCTTAGGCAGCTAGATGGTGAATCAGTTTCACATTTTCATGATAGGTTTGCTGCTGCAATCAATGTCCTTCCAAATGAATGCAAACCTAATGAAAGTGTGTGCATTGACTTGTATTGTGAGACTTTTTACACTGGTGCAGGCCGACTTCCCCTTGAATATAAACTAAGAAGTATAAAGGTGGCATTTCAGTGGGCCTGTGCTACTTAGTCAACACTTGATGTTGTTGTTCCACCTCCCAATGATGAAAGGGATATGCTCATGACTCTTGTTGTTCAGAGTGGTGGGTCAAATCATGGTGATGGAGGTATGCACACACTATTGGATCAGTTTGATAGTGTGGTGAGAAGGAGTGAAGTTGATAATAGTGTAGTACTATGTGATAGTAATGCAGATGATGAGGCTAGTGTTTTCACTTATTTACATGCTTAAATGGGTCAATCCATGGTCTAGAAAATGATGATTATTTATTGGATGAAATCCCATTCTTTGTCCCTCTTAACAATGGTCTTGATGTTTCCAAGGAGGAACATGAGGGTGTGCATGATCATACTACTGTTCTAGGTCATGAGATTTTGAATCTTGATAAATTTTTAGAGCCAGGTTTGGAACAATTGTCATACATTGATACAAATTGCATCGAGGACACTTTTTTGAGCTCATTGGTTAAACATAATGATGTAGGGCTAGCATGTTCACAAAAGAATCATGTTTCTTTCCTGCATGAGGTTGAAGAAGAACAAATTATTGATTATTTTATGAATAACAAAGTTGTTACAATAAGTTGCTTTGATGAGATTGAAATACAGAGGCAATGGGATGCATGTGGTCCATCAATTGGAATGCCTCAATATGATTCCTATGCTGTTGAGGATGATGAAGATATGGATCAAGTTTTTGATCCAAGTGTGGAACAAGGTATTAGAATGTGTGAGAATGATGTGTGCTGACCACCGGTTATCTAAGAGTTTGATGTGAATAATGTTGATTATGAATTTTTCCTTCGTGAAAAAGATGCAGCTTCTAATACTTTGGATAATGGTGATGTGCATGAACTTGAGTTTTTTACATGGGTCCATCATACAGGTAAGAATGATGTTGATTTACAGTGCACTAGTGAAGACCAAAACCATTATGTTGCAGCTCAACATAGTTGCATTCCTGATTTTGAGTCTTTCCACTTTATGGTACAAGAAGATTTGTCTTTTTGTGCTGATCATAGTGTGGGTCAAGAATTTATTTCAGATGTGTATGAGTTTAAGACTTTCAATTTTGGTTTTGACTCACTTCAGGGTGCTGCAAATCAAATTAATGCAGCAGACATGGGATGTGAAATTCTTTACCTTCCCATATAGTTTGATTGGAATGATAGCCATGTTTGGAAAAAGGAGAGGCTTCATGTTCAATGTTAGTATGGTCCTTTTGGCCTTAGCAGTTTGTAGGTGCATGTTGGGAGGAGACCTCATTTATTGCAATTGATGGAAAAGTGCAATTTTAGTTTGAGGGTTTCAAGTTATTTTAGCAGGCTTATGTTTGATAGAGGCAAATGACATGCATCAGTTTGTCCAAGGTTTGGTACCATGGATCTTCTTTGCAGGATCTGACTTGCATGCATTAAGGTTTGTTGCAGTTATATGTCCTTTTTCTTGTGCTTCGATGTCATTGGTTGTAGTTGTGTCTACACATAGTCCCTTTGTTGTATCTTTCCCTATACATATGTTGTCTCCTTTTGTTTTCCCTCCCTCCTCATCCCTTTTTGGCTTTTTGGTCTTCTCCTAGAGATAGTTGGATTCTTGGCATGGCTATAAGAGACACACATCACCAACCAAAGCCAATGTTGACACATGCCTAAAGTTCCCAATTTTCCCCATGTTGTGCCTCTCGATATTGTGCTCTTTCCCCATGCCTTAATTAGATCCCCATGGTGCCAAAATCCTATGAAATTCCTAAGTTTCCTTGATATGTTTGTCCCTGGCAAAAGTTTCACCCTCTCTTGGACTTTGCGGAGGTTTTGACCCCTTTAGGATATCTCCATTTTCCTTCTGAGTTTTGCTTTCTTCCTTTGTAGAACTTCTATGTGCTTCCAAACTTTACAAAAATTTTGGTCCCATTGGGATCTGCAGAAATTTGTTGTCCATTCGGAGATATTTGGTTACCCTGCGCCTCCCTACACCCCCCATTTTCCTACTTTCAATTTTGCACTCCCTTCTACGGAACTTTTATCTGGATTTGAATATATCTAGATCCCCCTTCTGACTCGCATATCAGGATACCCCCCTCTAACCCGCATATCTCAATCCCCCCTTCTAACCTACATATCTAGATCCCCCCTTCCAATTTGCATGTATCTATATCCCCACTTCTAACCCGCATATCCCTTAACCCCTTAATGCTCCACAAATCCAATCCTTCCCCAAACTCCAACAAATCTAGGACCCCCTTGGGTTTTTGCATTTTTCCAATGGCATAAGGTTTGAAGCACATAATGTTTCAACGACTCCCTTGCACGGTCCAAGACACCATTTATGGTCTAGTTTTGACCTGATTGAAGATCTAAGGGCCTCCATTCGCCTAAGAACTATTGTGGACCCCTCCAGGATGTGATTCTATCATCAAGGCATGAGCATTTTGACTGGTTTTTTCTCTGTTCCTTCTCCAAACCCACATATAGATGTGACACAATCAGCATGGTAAACTTGGAAATGTGTTGACCAATCCAACACCCACACCCAAGATGCATAGTAAATGTATTGCTATATATACATGTTTTTAAGATGTAATAGGTTATTGGTCATTGAACCAATTTCTAGACTGTAAGCCCCTTTGCAATGTTCTAGGGCATCAATTGATGTAGTCCAATGTTGTAAAGGGGAAATGTGTATTTTGTAAAGCATAGTAATGTTGATTAAAGATAGATGCATGTGATGGATGTCTCCAAGTAATTTGTAAATATTTGGGAGGGTGTTTGAACCCATTTACTCATCCTCTCTTGCCACATTTGCTGGTATGAATGAAATAGAAGTTAGAGAAGTATGTGACAGTGCTTTAAATCATTGAAATGCTTTGTGATTCTCTTCCTTTCTGTTTCATATGGGTATTTGTAGTTATGTTTGGATCACTAAGGATGTCCATTACATGAGATGTGATATATGCATTGTATGATGATGCACATAAGATTCCAATTATGTTTTCATTGTTGCATTTTTCCCTTCTTTACAAACTTGTGACCTTGTTGCCCAACTGAATAGAAACCGGTCTGATTGGGAAAGGGCCAACACTTTTAATTTATTATTTAAATCTGAATATCTTTCCCACTCCTAAATCATGCATATGATTTTCTCTCTCTTACACTTGTGTATGTAGCATCAAATAGGTTTATCAGATGGGGAAAACACAATATAGCTGTCATCTCATGGTGTACGGTAAGGGTGATTTTTATGTACTTATTGGAGGTCTGTAGGTTTGTATGCAACTAGTGTTGACATGATTTTACTAACACATTTTGTGATTCATAACACATTGGGTATGGTTTCTTAAGGATCTTAAGCTTTTTAGCTGTTCATCTAGTTTATTAGACCTCAGGGAACACCCCCTAGGTTTAGTAGAGCCTAAAGATGAAGGTAAGTTTACCCACTCATAGAAAGTTGGTCATTCATGCCACTGTCTGATTATAAGTCTTACCCATTGCCTAAGCATGACATATCCGTAGCCTTAGGTCTTGGTGTTGAGTCTTTAGGATTTGTGGAGTTGCATGTTTGAGTACGAATAGAAAGCATGACCATTAGAATTGGATGTAACATGTTAGGGTTAGTCGACAGAAGATATCAATTAAATACAAATAAAGATTAAACAGAGGAATGGAAATACACATAAATAATAATAGCGAGAGACAAGTTTTAATGTGGTCCACCCAAACTCGGGCTACATCCACCAACAGAGAGTCCAATATTATTATCCAGCAAATCAAACTGATTACAACCAGCAATCCTTGTAACTCAATACTGCTACAAAATGCTACAATACATCAACGAAAACCCTAACCCTTAGCTACTTTATCAAGTCTTATGTCAGTTACAAAAATAGGGTATTTTTGTGTCAGCTAATAGAAAAAAATAACTCCTGATGCACCCAAACCCCCAAACCCTCACAAGGGGCGTTGCCTCTTAAACCCATTAAATAATTTGGAGGGAAACTACGTCGATAAAGTGGGTCAAATTTAACCTCCGAGTCTGATTAGGCTCCATATAACAATAGAACACACCTCTTTGCTACTGGTTCCAATGGTGAAGGTAAAGACTCTATAGATCTCTTTACTATAGTAATTGAATAACTATTACACTAAACTATGTTTGCACCTAGATAAAATAGAGCATCAATATAAACATCCTTAGAAAGCACCATAGCTCCTTTGACCATTTTGTACCCTCCACTTGAGACAACAACATGCACACCTGTATCATTCAATTTACTTATAGATAGTGGGTTTTGTGTCAAACTAGTAATATGTAGGACACCATTGATCCCCTTCACTCATCCATCATGGAATTTATCAAGACTCTTCAATGGACAACAATATTCAAATGAGAATAATCTCCAAGGTACACGTTCCCACCATCATATTCATCATATTGTGTAAACCAACCTCGATGTGAGGTCATTTGACAAGATGCACCAAAATCAATCAACCATGCACCTTATGATGCATCTGTAGCCAAGGCCTCAACAAAGGCATCACCATCATCCTAGGAGGATTTCTTGAAATCATCATCAAAATCATTCGTTTTCTTTTTCTTCTTATCTTTCTTATAATCTTTATGAAAATGACTAGGCTTGCTAGAATTCCAACATTTAGCCTTGGACTTACTAGGAGACTTAGATCTCCCACAACATATAGATCTTGACTTGTCTTGCTTCTTGTCCTTCTTCTTTCCTTTTTCTTTTGATCTTCCATGAATAGCTAGGGCCTCCTTGGTTGTTCCAGAAGTTTTTCTTCACATCTCTTTGGAAAACAATGATGCAACCACTTCATCCATTTTCAGCTTGGTGGTAGTGCCCCCAATGGCCATACCAAGGTGGTCCCAAGAATTTGGAAAATAACATGGCAAAGTCGCCTCCATTTTTACTCCCATAAAGCTTAGCTAGGAAACTATCACATTGAAGTCATTCAATTGATTGGCTACAAATACACCATCCTCCATTCTAAGAGTGTATAGCTTCAAGTTCTCAGGAATAACTTATTCACTAAAGATTTAGCCTAATAAATTTCTCTAATATTTTTCCAATGATTTTCTATGGTGGTCTCTTCATGAACATTTATAAAAATTAAATCTACCAAACAAAGTCTCACAAGACCCTTCACCTTTCTATCCATAAAGTCCTATTCTTGTTGTTTGATACCTAGTGGTTTGGTACAGGATATTGCAACCCATATATCTTTATCTACGAGCATATCTTCCATTTTGAGTTTCTACAACTCAAAATTACTGCTAGTAAACTTTTGCATCTCTACTTTAGATGTGCTTTCCATATTTTCCTATAACAAGATCAAAAATTGACTTTGTACAAGCTCCCACTCAAATAAAGACTAGTCCAAAATACCCTCTACTCAACAACTAGGATTCGAGGTGATCAAGCTTTGATACCAATTGAAAGGAAGAAAGGTATGTGAAAATGATTCCTACACTAATCTTAGAGGAGAGTATTGTGTAAATTTTCAATTTCTATAATTATATTAAAGTAAAAACACATATAAACATAAAATAAGTTACAATATACCATAACAAAAGGTGTATATGGAGAAAACCATTTTTGGATAAAACCCCCACACTTCAAAGCAGCCCAATGTATTATTCAATAATTTTAGAAAGGTTAGAAAACACTTGTAGAGAAAGCCTTTACAAGAATATCACCAACATTTAAATTTGGAGTGATTTTGGCAGCATTATGATACCTGCAAATTACATCATATAAACTATGTAACTCCAAGCACCAATTTATAAGAGATGAACAAATTAGAAACCATGAATGATTTATGAAAACTATTTGCAAAACCACAAGGAGGTATGGCACCCAAACCTAGGTCCAAATTCCAATGCCCCCTTCTTAGTCTTGGTCCTCCTAGCTATTTTTAGTAAATTCCTTACACATCTTACAATGTTATAATTTGCCATATTTGACCACCCAACTTGGGCACCCAAATTTTTCTTCATTCCTAATTCAAAATGATGCTCCATGACAAGTGTCCACACCTATCATAATATCAGTCAAGATTCTAATGTAACTCCTTCTTGTATACTCTTATGCATTATAAGAATTTGTCATATATAACTCCCATCATGATGACCTTACACACACCACAAGATTCTAACACATAGAAAACATATGCCACCTCAATGTGGGATGCCTACCTCCTAATGTGAGGACAAAATATACTAAAGACAAAATCCATGTCACCTCAAAACGGGACACCAACTCTTCAACAAGAAGACAAAATACACAAAAGAAAAAATAGTGAATACATAAAAAATATAATTAAATGAACATTAGGAATGAAAGGTTGAGACACCTTTTTCTAACAATTATTCAATGTTTTTCAATCATGGAGCCTATTTATTTTCTCAATTCTTGTGCATATTGTTTTGAAGTGGCATGTTGTTTATCAGGATCTTGTCTTGACTCACATGCTTTAAATCCTAGACCTAGACTTTTCATTAAGAAAACATATAAGACTTCTTGCATCTAGTTTCCACTTGCCTTAGTTTCTTGTAGACCCAAGATACTTTATGTAATCATGTTGAATAGGAGTTTGAAGTCTAGGTAATTATTTTCAAATCTAGAGGCTTGTTGCAGAAGCACTTATATGCCAAATTGTTTAGGGACCCTCGTGTCTAAAGTCTTGAGTGTTGGATATGTCAAACATGAGTTGCCTTATGTTTCATAGTTTGGAAAGCTTCAAAGTCTAGTGGAACCCACTCTTGGTGGGCATGCGTTTATTTGGGTTATTGCTTATCACAATTTTTAGGTCTAAAGTTTGTTTTGAAGACTAGAGAAGTCATAAATTTGAAATCTATGGGGCTCAATGTGTGGTGAACCTAAGAGGTTTATTAACTAGATTCTATAGGGGGCCTCACATTCAAAGTGTAATTTGTTTTATACCCATGTTCCTAGCCAAGCCCAAAATCCTCATGTATTTAACTTGAGCAAATGCTTCAAGTTTGCATAGTCATAATATGAAATCCAAGGGACCCATTGTTGGTGGACTTAAGTTTGTTATATTTCAGATTTTAGTTAGGGGTTCAAATCTAAGATCTCAATGCTTTCATGTACTAAAGGAATTGTGGACCCAAATTCCCCTATATATTGCAATTAAGTAGCAATTTCACATCCAATGATGTCAATGCTTCAAGTCCAAATTTTTTTGTCTTCTTTGTGGTCATTCATTTAGAGAATGAGTCTTGTGGTCCAAAGAAGGTCTACAATAGACATGTGGCAAATTATGTCAAGTTTTATTGGTCCTTCAAATCGATCTACAACAGTCTCCTATATTCATGTGTGCTCATGAGATCAATGATTGGGAGTTGTCACATGGCATGGTCTATGACAAGTAATCGAGGTCTATGCTTGAAATAGTCTAATGAGCATGCTTCTCATAGATTTCAAAACAAAGGGTGTTATAAGCATGGAGGTGGAGAGTTAACCCATATAGGTGTCCTCTGGTTTTTGTATATTCTTAGGTGCCAAGTTATGTATGTCTAGTTTAAAGTCTATGTCTTTTATTGTGTGCAATTTTATAGAAGGTGTAGTCAAGTATAAATCTCTCCATAGTTAGATGCCTTCATATGTAACTAAAAATTCTTAGGGAATATGAATGTATTTATAAAATCAAATTTACTAATTTGGTATTGTTTGTGTTTAGTTAGTGTCATAGCATTGTAAAAATTTCCTGAAGCTTTTAGGAAGAACTTTACTTCATGAGATATGTTTTTTTAGTGTGTATGGATATTTTTAGCAGATCAATTGTGTGTATATCTCTTGTATCATTGATTTTCATACATACATACATACATACATACATATTTATAGTTTCATAGTTTAGATTAGCAAGAATGTCTACACATGTCTATAAATCATGACTCTAGATAATGTAATAAACTAAGGCATTGGTCCAAGTACTTAAACAATCAAACCTTTCATTTAAAACATTTTCTTTATGTCTACCTAGTAGTTTAGTTTGTCGATTAGGTCTAACTAGTTTGCATGATTCATTAAAACAAACTACTTATGAAATCAATGAGAATTAATGTCTACCAAATAAATCTTTGGGTATCATTCATACACAAGGTGTTGTCTACTGAAGGCATATTGTTGTCATTGGTTATCCTATTTGATCTCTTGGATTATCCTCCTTGGTCTAGTGGAGCCAAAAGTGAAGTGGAATTTTCCACTCTTCTTAGTTGGTCCATTACTATCCATTATCTAATCATGAGTCTTATCTATTTACTTGGGTTGACATACATACCCAGGCTTGGGTTTTGAGTCTAGTCTCTAAGATTGGTGGAGCTACAGTTTTGAGAACCAACATATATAATTCTCCAAACTCTATGGAATGTATTCTAAATTCTTTGAAATGGATATGCAACTTACATGTTTAGAATATTTAGCCACTTTAGTGAACTCTTGTGTAATTATGTCTTATAAATGGGATGTTTGATCTAATATTCATACTTCTAACTTCACATGCATACAATGACTCAAAATCCAAACACATGTGTCTTATACAACTATTGCCTACTTGTCCTCAACTCTCAACTGCTTCCTTCTCATTGCTTACATATACAATAATTTTTCTCCAAGTTGACCATTGAATAGTGATATAAATTCTAGAACAATCCTACATAAGAGGCATTTAGAAAGGATATAGTACAAAATATACTTGATCTTCTTTAATGAAACAACCCACCTATAGCCAATACATAGGTATGGGTCATGTAGTTTATTTATAATATCTAGCTTTAGATTTTGTTATCAATTATATTTATTTGCTACTTTAGTCTTGTTGTCATTATATATGTAGATAGTTTTCTAATTTCTCATATTCATGTATTTAGCATTACAATCCTTGTGTTTTTAGATGGAAAAGAGTATAAATGTCCCCTAAATTCTTATATAGAAGAAAAAACTCATGTCCTAAGTTCTTAGATGGAACAAATTGTTCTACAATTAAAGAAAAGATAGGGCTCATGTGAGGAAAATAAATGTATAATTTTATTTTCAAGAAATATCAATGTGTAGTAGCTTTAAGGTCTATAGGGGTTTTCAAAGTGTCATGTTTTTTCTTTTCTTGAGAAAGTGATACAATGATTTTCCTAATTGAATTATGATGACATGAATAACCAGATTAATATGCACACAATAGAGATGCAAATGATGACACAATTTCCTCAAACACATTAGTAATCTCATGATGCATAAACAAATAGAAAAAATGATTTCACCTATCTTATGGATTTTTTAATATTTTTTAACCTTCAAAATTGTAACCATAATAGTATATTACTTCATATTTTTTGATAAGAATTACTTTCCATATATATTAAATAAAATCTATAGCTACATCTAGACGAATGGGCTTGTTAATCAACCTTTCACATTAAAGACATAGGACCTTGAGTAGCTTAGATGTAAGAGGCCAAGATGTCTTTTGAGTCATGGATTGATTGGGAAAAATATAAGCTCTCTTCCTTTTATGGTATTGCTACCGAGTATGTATATGAAGATCAATTTATGTATTTGTGTTAAATTGGGTATTTCAACATTACTAGGTATCATTTTTAGAGTTAAACTTTAATACAAGAACATGCCTACCTAAGATTCAATATAGGTTATCATTATTGTAACATGTTAGAACCTTATTATGGAATTTGGTTGTTTTCATAGAAGTAGGAATGCCTTATTATTTGTGGAACAAATTCATGTGGTTATCATCATGATAGAGGCATCATGTTCAATAGTGTGTGTTACAAAACTATTTCAAATAGTAGTAGGGTTAGTATTATGGTTAAAAATATTATTTTAAATTCATGAATATGGAACAATGTGTGATTTGATTATAGTGAGATAAATACATACTATTGAAATATTGAGTTATTTCATTTGTTTTTAATTTGATATATAGATAAAAGTGTTTACAAAGTAAGAAATTTTACAAATTTTGTGATCTTTTGAATGTTAACTTAGTTTAATACTAAATATGAGGTCTAAATGTTTTAGACTTAGATGGTGAAAAATCCTACCAATATAACTCTCCCAAGGAATGATGAAAGTGCTTATTATAATTATTTTTGGATTTCTTTCTAGTAGCTAAAATCTAGGCTTGTCTTAAAACTAGCCTCAATCCAATTTAATATTTAACTAATGGCATGAATATTCTATTGAACTATAATTTTTACCTCCATTCTAAAATCCAAATACATTTTTGAGACCCATAATAGTCATTTCTTTTTCTACTAAGCTAAAGTAGAGAATGAAATGTAATGACAAGAAATGAAATGAAGGGAGGAATCCGTAGCATGCAAGAGACCAAATGTGACATGTTAAACTTTTAGAAATAGAAAAAAAAATCCTTCCATTCTTTGTACTCATAAATGATCCACAATTTACAATTGTAAGTGATTTTGGTAGAAAAATATAGTTATTAAAATTGAAATTGAATGCTGATAAGGGCATGGTTCGGTGGTCAAGTCGCATGGTTGTTGTGGCAGACACCAAAGTTCAAACTCCGGTAGGGCCAATGAGCTCACAGGTCATGCATGGCTTTGCTAGGTTATTGTGCTTGCAGGCTATGTGTGCCTTCGCTGGGCTGGCATGCTCGTAGGATGTGTACCTTTGTTGGGCCAATGAACTCATGAGTTTGACCAAAGGGTGATAACGCCCATTAGGGACAAAGACCCCACAATTGTGGTCTTAGATGATAAAGTCGATTGGAAGAGATCCCATGTAAAGGTCTCTTTGGGCCCGAACCAGGCTAAAAACTGGGCTAACTCCAACAAAAAAAATGAAACTGAATAAAGAACAACAAATAATTAATAAAATTTACACATTACTATATAACTTATCAAATTGCCTATAAACAAAACCATTACACCTTTCAGATAGTGCAAATACTAATATAATTTAATACACTGTTAAAGCCATAAAAAAATTTTATAATACACTTTTTCTAAAATCATTTAGAAATATTAGATCTTCAAACATTGGGAACCATGTGAGTCCAATCTTAAGTAGGAAAGCCATAAAGATCGTATATCTAAGATTAAAAATAAAGTAATTTTTTTCTAAATAATTATGTTACTTTAAATTTAGGAGTGATTTATGTTAATTCAAATCAAAATTGTTATTTGTATTTGTTAAATAATAAGATACTATTATATATAGCTATTTTAGTTTTACATTTAATATTTGATATTTTTTCTATAATTCTTGTGCAACTCTCATGCCCTTCCTCTAGCTTCTTAGATGTATTTCCCTTCCCTTTCTTAGGTGTTCACTCTTGGGTTTCCCTTGGGGGTGAGCATTACATGTGGAGGGGTCGGTACTGATCCTAGGGTGGTTTCTATTGCAATAATTTTTGGTAATGGACCTTTAGTGCTTGTTATTGTTTGTACTTCTCCTCCTTGTTTTGATGTTGCTATTAGATTTGGCAATGGTTCTACCATTGGTGTTCATATGTCTATCAATGCTTATGTTCCCACTAGCGAGATGCTAGGACTAAAGGATTATGGGTATCATGTATCATTTGCATATGTGGTGGCTCAGTCTAGAAAGCCTACTACATCTATTGATCCTAGTGTGTGATCTTCTCCTCAAGGGAAGATCAAGCCTCTTTCCTATGCTATAACTTTGCCCATTGTGACCTTTGAGGAGGAAGTGATTAAGGGAGAATCTTACTTCATGGATAAGGGTTTAATCTTCCATTTTAACCATTATTGGTCTAGCCTCCTTGAGCTCCACAAATGAATTTCAGATTCTTGGTAACCCCTCATTGAGGGTAATATGAAGATTTACCCCTATGCTAGGGGGTTTTTCATTGTAGTTTTTCACTTTTCCTGCGACTACGATGCCATGCTCTATGGTTGGTCTTAGGCTTGGGGGCATCATTAGCTCATGCTTAAGCCCTATTAACCTTTGTTCAATCCTACTACTGAATATTTTAATGTCATGCACATTTGGGTTAAGATGCCTAACCTCTGTTGGTCATGATGTTAGTCATACACAAACATAGAATAAAAGTTACACAACAACCTTTACTCATCTTGAAAGATACGATGAATTCAGAGAATTCATGATCCCAAGTCTCCGTTGATTAGGTCTTAATCTACTGACGTTACTCAGTGGTTGATGTGTGTTGCTGTTTTCCATTCAGGGGCCTTACGTTCTTCAGTAATTTCTGCAAAGTTCATCAATATTCCTCCAAATATCCTGTTATTTATGTCTGCCCTGCATAAATCTCCAATAATTCTACCTCTGCACTGTGAATTTAGTCAAATAATGTGCTTATTTATGATTCTTTGCATGATATTTTCAATACTACATGCATTTAACTCAAATATGCTAATGATTTTCAGTTACCTACGGGATTTTAGCATACCTCTCTATTTCTGCTTATTATTTGTCATGACATGCAGTTATGGTGATGAATTTATGAAATTAAAAAAAGGAAAAGGGTTAAAGAATGAGATTCCCAAAACTACTTGATTGAGATCACTGATCCACATACAAGCTCCCATACATGCAATGAAAACAAGGAAACTAGAATCATACTTCACCAGGACATTCCACAAATCCGCATGATCTAGTGCAAATCTTCAAAGGAAAAGTTGACAACAACATGTAATGAAATGAAAGCGCTTCTAGTTGAACATAGCATTCCCCAGTACATATCCAGAAATCAACATGAAGATTACATAAAATTTACAATCAGGATGTAATCTGAAACTTCATATCCATTCAGTATGCTCAAGAACAGGGACATTTACAGTGATCTGAAGAAAGAACCTTGATATTTCAACAATTCAATCCTCATTAGTCTCAGCAATTCGACCTCGTATTTGATTCTACAGTAATTGGCGTTATTGTGCCAGATGTTCCAATGTATCTTTTTCTTATGATTAGTTCTGGCCCATATATAGAGCAAAATGCCCGAAAACAGTTACAATAATCCAATGATCATGATCCTCTCATAACAACCAACGGCACAAATGAAAAGCACATGCTTTGCCAGACTGGCAATTATACATCTGGCACAGAATATTCTAGCATCTTCAACTTGATTCGGTCTCCAGCTGGCAAACAACATATTTGACAGCATCCTCCTCACATCTGGTTCATGTTGCCTCCTTGTGCAACAATACAATGCTCAGCAATAGCTCTAACAGCATCATGACTTCCTGCAAATAAACAGACAAACATTAAGTTCATCATCATGTGGAACACATCATGAAGTTAAAATTCACATTAAAACAAGCCCCATGTTCAAACATATGCAATGGGTTTCAAATTCTGTGAAAACCATGCAAAAAATGCATAAACAGGGCTAAAAAATACACTAGTCAACCATCGTTGACCGAAAATCAGGCTATCGGGCTTCAAATGGATTGAAAAATCCAGCACTTCATTTTCCCGCCTATTTCCTTGTATATCAGGTTCAAAATAGTGCATATACATCGCAAAATATACAACGATTAAATCGTATTTCAAAATCTTTCGAATCTGCCCTTTGTATATGATGCATGTATGTATTTCGGCGTGACCACATATTGTCGGAATGACAATTTTACATTAGGCCGACGGCTAAACTTATACCGACGCCAAAAATCATGATGATGTCCTTCCGTCGGGAAGACATGTTCTATCGGCATGATAACTCAAGATAAGGCCGATAGCGAAAGTTATACCGATGAGGAACTCTTCATCGGGTGGAGGATATATATATCGGCGAGACAATTATGAACTTGGCCGACACTATATGTCAGGCCGATCACCTTTTCGGTGAGAAAACAACTATCGGGGAGAGATTTCCTGACTCGGCCGATATCAAAACTTATGCGGATGAACCTTTCCATCGGGAAGACAAACAACTGTCGATATGAAAAAAATCAAAGTTGGGCCGACAGTATAAAATATGCCGATGAGCATATCGGGTAGACAAACATATCGGGGAGACTAAAAAGCACCCGGCCGATAGACAAAGTCAGGCCGATGGCAAGACTTAAAACTTTCGTCTGCATGATATTTTGGAAATATGATGCTTGCGAAAAGCATAAGGCCATTTGACGGGTGATAGACCAAGATCATGATGATCTTGACAACATGACTGAGGATAAAAATATGATGATCCTCTTGCGAATATCAGGTTTGACCAAAACTTTGACTGTGCATAACTTCCACATATGGACGCATTTTCTAGTGATGTAAAAGGCAAACCTGCATGGAATTTCAAGCTCTTTCTAAATATGAGGTCATAGAAACAAAATATGAACTTTGACAAACTGACCTCATGATGATGACCTACCTCATCCCGACCTTCATGATGATGATGCACCTAACTCATTTTTACCAAACCGCCAGAAAGCAGACAACACAAGCCAAGCCAAAAAGTTGGGTCCCTGTTTTGCTAAGACAAAATGGGGCATGTTGTGTAACCACACAACAACTTGCCACCAAAGAAAACAAACAAATTCTAATGATTCAAGTGATATGATCATATTCATCTATAGTATTCTAATTCTTTCTAAGTAAAATCATCATGATCTTTGAATGATAAAGTTTCATCAAGGTAACAGTGCTAACAAAGGATCATGTGTGTGCATATGATTAGTTATCCTCATCTTGAAAGCAAGTTGAAAATATAAGTAACTGGTGTTAAACTACATAGTTGGAGATCATCCCTCATAGCCAACCTAGATAGAGCCTTGCTACCAGCAGGCATTCATAGCCCCAGCAAGGTTATCTATACAATCTCCCTAAGTAGAGCCCCACTGCCAGCAGGCATCTATAGCCCCGGTAGAGTTACTTAGATGGCCTAAGTTTATTGTTTATATATATATATATATCTGATATCATCATGTCAGCTCATTTGTACAAGGTATGGTCACTTGCAGCTTTAGGTTGGAGATTGTATTGGTAGCAAGGGAGTCCCGTTAGATTTTTCACTTAACACCTATACTCATATCTTCAACAAGCCCAAGGCTGTTAGGTGTTTCATTGTGTTTGATTCACTTTGGACAAGAAAAGGCACCTGATGAAAAGATATTATAAAACCTGATCATGAATATTTATCAGAATGAATTACAATCTATATCTAAATCTGATCTCATCACTTGAATCCTAACAATTTAGTTATTTTCTTAGGTGATGAAGTGCATCATCTTGACTTACCAAAACAAAAACTCAACCAAAACAACACAAAATAGAAGAAACACTATACAAACAACTAACCAACAAAAAGGAAACAACAGAAATAGAACAAGAAAGCAAAACAAGTAGACTGTCCAAACAACTAACCTACAAAATTAAATACAAACCACTACTAGGCAAACAAGAACCAGAAAATGACCTAAGTACACCTGTATTTGCATACTTCTTTTGATTGTGCAGGAGTCTTAGGGTATCAGTTATGGTTCTCAACCTAGCAAATTTATCTTTATATTCTGAAAAATATTCTGATATTCTAAATTCACTGTTTTTAACAGAATGACTCTTGATGATCAGCAACTGAGGCAGCTCATCATGTTCATGATTAATCCATATGCATGTCTTATCTCCTGAATTTCCATAATCAAAATAATAATCAACATCATTCACTGTGGAAAGCAGAAATACAACCTGGTGTATTTCTGATTTTGTTGGACATGCTTCTTCATTGGCAGTTGGTCCTCCATTTAATTCTATATTTTCATTGCTTAACCCAATGCCTGGTCTTGCTTCAAATTGAAGGATGTATGACTCTTGATGTATTAATTCTCCATCTTTATCCATATTTGTTCCTTTATTCTGGATGTTCAGTTTATCCTCCAGTTCAGGAAACCTCTCAATATTTTCTTCAATTTCCTGCACATCAGCATCTAAATGAGTATCTTTATGATCATAACCTGGTATACAGAAATTTATCATTTCTAAATCATTTGACTGTAAAAGAGAAACAACTTTCACTTGATAAGGACACTCCCCTGTTTCATTCTCAAAATATTTTTGGAGTAACGTCTGATTATGCACAACAACTCCAAAGTCTTCTACATCTTCATCTTTCAGGAATTGTTTATTAAATAATTCACATCTTCTATCTATTATAGGATTTGGTTCCATTAAGCTGTAACATTCCTGCATTTGATCATTCGATTCAAAGAAGTTAGGTAGTAAATCAGCATTTATTTTCTTTTCTATGGCTCCCTGAGTTACCACTATAGGAACTTCATCATCAGCAGTGAATTTAAATTGCTCTACTATCTGTTTACACTTCTCTTTACCATAGAATGACTCCAGGAAAGATGTTTCATCTTCTTTATCAAAAGTATTAAGATCAGAATCAAAAATATTATCCTGATGAGTGGTTTCTTCTCTAAAATTTTCACAAGATTCATACCTGCATACTAACTGATCCTTACTTGTATTAGGAAGTAGAGAACTCCTATCAATCTCACCATAGAATGAATCAAGGAAAGATGTTTCCTCTTTTTTACCTTCTGGAACTGATTCAGCTACTATATTTTCTAGAATCTTTTTCAACATGATCAAGCAGGTGTAACAATCCCTTTCTGAATGCTCTTCGTCATGTAATCTGCACCAGCTTTCAATCAGGACATCATCAGTGGATAAACCTAATATTTGACTACACTGTATATTTCTGGACAAGTATAATTCAAAATCCTCAGATCGGTCCACTTCAGTGTCTGGACAATTAATAACTTCTGGTGCTGCATCTGCTTGTTGCTCCAAAATTTCTTTATTTTCCTGCCAGACTTCTTCATTTTCCTGGCAAATTTCGGCCCTGAACACATCCAGAAAGAATATTAATCCTTTCAAGTATAAATCCAACCTTGTAAGGAAAGTTAAACAATTAATTTCACTGTGTTCTACAGTCTGGTGTATCCTGCAATAGGTAGATAAACCAAAGCTAGATAAACTGTGAGGACAAAGCTGCCTATTCAAAGTTTCTTGAAATAAAGGAATGTTAACTTGACAATTGCCTTCATATACATCCATCAAAATGAGACTCTATTTTTCAATTTTTTAGGATTTTGAAATTTTAATGAGGTCTATCATATCTCAGAATAAAACTTGAAAATCCAGAAAATCAAACTAATCTTTCAGGTTTCGAGCTAGATCTTGACAAAGGTGCAACCAAAACCTCTCAGATAAGAGATATTTGTAGCCATTTAACTCAAATGCCAAAACATTTATGCAATATTTGTAGAAATCTAGAAATTCACAGCTCAGGCCCTCCTTCTAGCGCCAATTTATGTTGCGTTAGGAGCGAGGAGCCGTAGATATGTTGCAAGATTTAAAGCGGGTTGATAAACAGAGGTAGGGGATATCACTTCAATTGAACAGGATTTCTTTGCTAAGAAATAGCTCACACCCTCCTTCTAGCGCCAATTTATGTTGGTCATGATGTTAGTCATACACAAACATAGAATAAAAGTTACACAACAACCTTTACTCATCTTGAAAGATACGATGAATTCAGAGAATTCATGATCCCAAGTCTCCGTTGATTAGGTCTTAATCTATTGACGTTACTCAGTGGTTGATGTGTGTTGCTATTTTCCATTCAGGGGCCTTACGTTCTTCAGTAATTTCTGCAAAGTTCATCAATATTCCTCCAAATATCTTGTTATTTATGTCTGCCCTGCATAAATCTCCAATAATTCTACCTCTGCACTGTGAATTTAGTCAAATAATGTGCTTATTTATGATTCTTTGCATGATATTTTCAATACTACATGCATTTAACTCAAATATGCTAATGATTTTCAGTTACCTACGGGATTTCAGCATACCTCTCTATTTCTGCTTATTATTTGTCATGACTTGCAGTTATGGTGATGAATTTATGAAATTAAAAAAAGGAAAAGGGTTAAAGAATGAGATTCCTAAAACTACTTGATTGAGATCACTGATCCACATACAAGCTCCCATACATGCAATGAAAAGAAGGAAACTAGAATCATACTTCACCAGGACATTCCACAAATCCACATGATCTAGTGCAAATCTTCAAAGGAAAAGTTGACAACAACATGTAATGAAATGAAAGCGCTTCTAGTTGAACACAGCATTCCCCAGTACATATCCAGAAATCAACATGAAGATTACATAAAATTTACAATTAGGATGTAATCTGAAACTTCATATCCATTCAGTATGCTCAAGAACAGGGACATTTACAGTGATCTGAAGAAAGAACCTTGATATTTCAACAATTCAATCCTCATTAGTCTCAGCAATTCGACCTCGTATTTGATTCTATAGTAATTGGCCTTATTGTGCCAGATGTTCCAATGTATCTTTTTCTTATGATTAGTTCTGGCCCATATATAGAGCAAAATGCCCAAAAACAGTTACAATAATCCAATGATCATGATCCTCTCATAACAACCAATGGCACAGATGAAAAGCACATGCTTTGCCAGACTGGCAATTATACATCTGGCACAGAATATTCCAGCATCTTCAACTTGATTCGGTCTCCAGCTGGCAAACAGCATATTTGACAGCATCCTCCTCACATCTGGTTCATGTTGCCTCCTTGTGCAACAATACAATGCTCAGCAATAGCTCTAACAGCATCATGACTTCCTGCAAATAAACAGACAAACATTAAGTTCATCATCATGTGGAACACAACATGAAGTTAAAATTCACATTAAAACAAGCCCCATGTTCAAACATATGCAATGGGTTTCAAATTTTGTGAAAACCATGCAAAAAATGCATAAACAGGGCTAAAAAATACACTAGTCAACCATCGTTGATCGAAAATCAGGCTATCGGGCTTCAAATGGATTGAAAAATCCATCACTTCATTTTCCCGCCTATTTCCTTGTATATCGGGTTCAAAATAGTGCATATACATCGCAAAATATACAACGATTAAATCGTATTTCAAAATCTTTCGAATCCGCCCTTTGTATATGATGCATGTATGTATTTCGGCGTGACCACATATTGTCGGAATGACAATTTTACATTAGGCCGACGGCTAAACTTATACCGACGCCAAAAATCATGATGATGTCCTTCCATTGGGAAGACATGTTCTATCGGCATGATAACTCAAGATAAGGCCGATAGCGAAAGTTATACCGATGAGGAACTCTTCATCGAGTGGAGGATATATATATCGGCAAGACAATTATGAACTTGGCCGACACTATATGTCAGGCCGATCACCTTTTCGGTGAGAAAACAACTATCGGGGAGAGATTTCCTGACTCGGCCGATATCAAAACTTATGCGGATGAACCTTTCCATCGGGAAGACAAACAACTTTCGATATGAAAAAAATCAAAGTTGGGCCGACAGTATAAAATATGCCGATGAGCATATCGGGTAGACAAACATATCGGGGAGACTTAAAAGCACCCGGCCGATAGACAAAGTCAGGCCGATGGCAAGACTTAAAACTTTTGTCTGCATGATATTTTGGAAATATGATGCTCACGAAAAGCATAAGGCCATTTGACGGGTGATAGACCAAGATCATGATGATCTTGATAACATGACTGAGGATAGAAATATGATGATCCTCTTGCGAATATCAGGTTTGACCAAAACTTTGACTGTGCATAACTTCCACATATGGACGCATTTTCTAGTGATGTAAAAGGCAAACCTACATGGAATTTCAAGCTCTTTCTAAATATGAGGTCATAGAAACAAAATATGAACTTTGACAAACTGACCTCATGATGATGACCTACCTCATCCCGACCTTCATGATGATGATGCACCTGACTCATTTTTACCAAACCGCCAGAAAGCAGACAACACAAGCCAAGCCAAAAAGTTGGGTCCCTGTTTTGCTAAGACAAAATGGGGCGTGTTGTGTAACCACACAACAACCTCTTGCTTTAGTTTTGGTTGGATTCTTTCTATGAAGCTATTGGTAATGCATTGGGTTTTTATCTCAACACTAATTCTACTAGCTCAATTTTTCCCCACATGACTTTTGCCCACATCTTGGTGGATCTTGACATCTATAAGGATATTCCTATGGATATTGATCTATAGGTGGTAGATCATCCTTGTGTTCATCCTTTAGATTATGAGGGTTTACGTTTCTAGTATCGTCATTGCTTTGAAACTGGTCACTTGGCTTCAAATTGTCTTTGATCCAAGCACAAGGCTATTGGTGCAGCTTCCTAGTGGAGGGGTGTTCTTCCCCATCATTTTAATATTGATGGTCTCTTTTAGATTCTCAACCTTCCATGGAGATGTCTCATAGCTTGAATGTTCCTTTGGATTTGGTTGTGCTTGCTCCTTTAGAGTTAGTGTAGATTTTTTTTTATTTACTAGCCTTGAATGCTCTAAATTTTTCAATGCTAGATACTTTCATTCCAAAAAGAAATACTCATGACTCTCTATCTCATATGGAGCCTCCTACTATGAAATTGGTTGTAGACTCTCCTCCTTTGGCTTCTTGCTTGTTGATGAGAGTGACAACATCTCATGGACTATTGTGCAAAAGATGAAGAAAGATCCTCCAAAAATTGTTTCAAACTTCCACAATTTATTATTTCATTCCCAAAATAGGGGATTAAGGGGAGATAGATCTAGTTTAGGTATTGTATAGTACTAGTTCTCTTTACTCTTGTTGAGTTGTTGGCTTTCAGCATTTCCACAACTTGGGTTCATCTCTTCTTTTGGTGTGGTTATGGTCTGTTGGATTTAGTGGTTTTTTGTTTCATAGTTTTACAAGGGTTTGTGCCCTTTCAAAAATCCACCTTTACCCATAATCACAAAAAATTTCATTATCTTTAATTAATTATTCAAGAATTAATATAAATATATTTGAAATAGAACACAAATCCTTTGATTATTTTATAGTTTATAATTTATAAGATATATTTAATTTGCAATAAGGGAGTTGAAAATTAACCAATTTATTTATTTGTATTTATGATAAATGTTGGAGTAAATGAGATTTTACCATTTACCTATAATGCTTAAGTTTACTTAGGCATCTAACATAATGCATTACTAGATATTAGTTACTAGGTGCATAAATAATATTAGTGCATTTAGTTATTTGGTAGTTGTTATCGGTTATCTACCGACTCTCCCTCCTTGCCTTTATAAGCAAGGCATATGTACATTATTTGTATCTCAATTCTTTTTATCAACATTCTGGTGAAATAGTTTTTGCTTCTCTCGTATTGTGAAGGTTTATTCTACAGATTGTGCTCCTGGGAGGTGGTTTACATCAACATGGTATCAGAGCTATCTTTTTGCATCTCCTTCTGATTCTGAGAGTTTTCATCAGAAGCTTTGAGATCTCATTATTTTAGCCTATAGATTGATATTCGATTTGTTTGCTTTATAAGTGCCATTTCATTGGCACACAAAGCATCAACTATATTAGATTTTTTGTAGGCATTTTTTTCTATCTATTTTTCTTGATGTGCTACTTTGCAAGGCAAAAGAAAAAAACCCTAGCATTTTAAATTTGTGCCAAGGTGTTTCTGGTTTGAATATGTGCAAATACATTTTAAAATTTGGAGAAAGGATGATTCTTCAAGACTAGCAGCACGTGATGGCTCTTGAGGCTGATTGAAGGTCGAGTCTAAAAGGCCAGTTATCGAAAGCATGGAAGGAGATTTGATCTAGGATGCTTTGGAAGGTGAAGGACACCTGTGAAGATGAAGGCACAAGGCATCTTTATAGGCAAATTACTATCCAACATTTTGAAGGGCCAATTTCTTCCCAAGCGCAGCTTATTCTTGTAGTAGCATCTCTATGTGCAATTGTTGACCTTTGTTTGGGGGTTGAATTTCATGCAAAAAGGCTCACAGCCTACTTGGAAGGTGAACGACCTGTGTGGAAGGCGTTATCTATGTTGAAAGCTGACCCCTATTTGGAACAAGCCAATTTTCTAACCCGAGGCTCATTTTTGCATTGCCCCTGTTAAGAAGACAACATACACCAACAATCATCGGTCCTTCAAACTTATGGTAGATTTTATTCATCTTCTGTGGATTGATTGGCTATTTTTTTGGCTAATATTTTTTTGCTTCAGACTTTAGTCAATTACAAAGTTTCAAGAAAATTTTAGGGCCTGTCTTGTGCAGAGACAACTCAGTGGGCCCGTCTGCAATTCCCTTTGGGCATGGGTTTGGAACTTTAGTCCCACATTGAACGAGCAGTGGTGTTATTTGGGATTTATATAGCCCAATGCTTCTCTTCCTTATTGTGAGCACTTGTAAAGGCTCACACTCACGTGAGGCTTAGTGGTGATTCATGCCTTGCGGCATGGACGTGGTGCTTTGTGATTGTGACTTGTGTTGGGAATTAAGGTGTCTCAACCTTGGTAATTCCTTGTATTATTTCATTGTATTTATTTATTTATTGCATATTAGTGTAATTAGAATGCAAATCCTTATTGTCATCTTGTGGGAGTTGGCACGGTGATGTGTCATCCTACATGGAAGGTGACAAAATGTAAATTTGTCCTCATATGAGGAGATAGGCGTCCCACTTAGTGGTAGGAATATTTTGTCATGTGTCGGCATCTTGGATAGTGTGTAAGGGAATATTGACCAAAACAATTATGACAGATTCGTATGACAAATCTATGACATGTAAGAGTCATAAATGGAAGATTCTATGACAGGTGAAGACATGTGTCGTAAGGCATCTTAGAAGAAGGAATCTTTGGGTGCCCCAAGGAGGGTTATGATATGTTGTAAGAGAATATACTATTTTTAGCCTATGTATGACAGATTCTTTTACAACTGTAAGATATGACAGCTATGATGGATTCTATGACAGTTGTAAGTGTCGTAAGGGTATCTGTCATTGCCCAACTTGGGAATAGGCAACCTCTTTGGGATGGGGTGATATGACAAGTGTCATGAGCACCTTGCAGTGTTGGACAAGTGTCCTTAGGTGTGGGTTCTGGGCCATGAGGCCATGTTGGATGCCCATCTCAAGATAGATCCATTTTTGCCTTGTATCTTCTATATAAACAAGTGCTTTTGAGAGGAGATGTATTATGCGATTGACATGTACTATTATGCTACCAGATTATCTCGAGATATGAGTGTTGAAGACTCCTACAAGAGCATTGGGTTTGAAACTATATTGTAACCTTCATTGTTTACTGGAATACATTTGAGCTGTGTTTTGGAGTGTGGGGTTTTTCACTTGTAAGGGTTTTCCCCACATATATCTTGTCTCTCTCTTCTATCTTCTTTCTATGTGTATGTGTATTTCTACAATATCTCTATTGTTGGGTTAATAAGACTATAACTGTAAAGGATAAAAATAATTTGCATTCCACTTTCCTCATTAGATTAGTGTAGGAAGCGATTTCCGCACACCTAGCTTCCTTTCAGTTGGTATCAGAGCTTGATCACCTTTGGTCCTAGTTGTTGGGTAGGGGTTTTTTGAGCTGATCTTAGATTGAGTAGGATTTTGTGTAGAGTATTCTATAATCTTGTTGCAGGAAAAGAGATAGCAGGCACATCTGGAAGATTGGAGGTGGAGAAATTCAATGGTACAAATTTTGAGTTATGGAAACTTAAGATGGAAGACATGCTTGTTGATCATGACCTATGGGAAACCGTATCTGGTGTACAACCAACCGCAATGGTACAAGCTGATTGGGATCTCAAAGATCAGAAGGCTAAGGGTCTCATAAGACTCAGTCTAGCTAATTTTGTCCTGTTGAATGTCCATGAGGAAAAGACCACGAAAGACCTTTGGAAGAAGCTGGGTGATGTTTATCAAGCCAAATACCTGGTGAACAAGCTTTTTCTGAGAAAGAAGTATTCTCTGAGGATGGATAATGGAGGATCTATAGCAGATCACCTAAATGCTTTCAACATGTTAGTTGCACTATTGACATCTGTTGGTGTGAAGATGGAGGAGGAGGATCATTGTATGACCTTGCTTTGTTCTTTGCCAGACTCATGGGATCATCTTGTTATGACTATTGGGAGTACCACATCCACTTTCAAAATGGATGAAGTGGTATCTTCTCTTTTATCTAAAGAGATGTGGAGAAAGTCTTCTGAGGCAGCCAAAGAGGCTCTTACGGTTTGTGGAAGACCTAAGGAGAAAGGGGAAAAGAAGGACAAGAAAGCTGAGAAGGGTAGATACAAATCCCATGGGAGATCCAAATCTCTTGGAAAGTCCAAGGCTCTCTATTGGAACTGTGGAAAAACTGGGCATTTCCAAAAGGAATGCAAAGAGGAAAAGAAAAAGAAGAAGAAGAATGCCCCAGATTCAGATTTTGACAAGTCACAAGATGATGGTGATGCCTTCATCGTATCCTTGGCCACCCATGCATCTAATGATGTGTGGTTGATAGATTCTTGTGCATCATTCCACATGACCTCGTATTGAAGCTGGGTCATGAAGTATGAAGAGTTCGATGGTGGAAGAGTGTACCTGGGTGACAATTCTCATCTGAAGATTGTTGGTCATGGAAGACTCTCAATCTGATTTACTAATGGATGAGTGAAGGGGATCATTGGGGTTATACACATCCTAGGCTTGGAACGGAACCTACTTTCTGTAAGTATGTTGAATGCTGCAGGTGTGCAAGTTGTCTTTTCTAAGGATGGATGCAAGATGACTAGAGGAACTATGGTGTTTGTGAAGGGTACTCGAAGAGGTACTCTGTTTCAATTGGAGGCATGTACTTGTTGGTAGGTGGCGACTGATCAAGAAAGTACTATACACTAGCCATGTATCCTCGTCAGGGTTCAGGCCGACATAAAAAATCCTATTTTTTATGACCGACATAAGAAAACCCTAATTTTTGTAACCGACAAAAGGGCTTGATAAAAGCGGCTAAGGGTTAGGGTTTTGATATATTGTATTGTAGCATTTGCAGCGGTATTGAGTTGTAGGGATTGCTGATTGTAATCAGTTTGGTTTACTAGATAATAATATTGGACTCTCTGTTTGGTGGATGTAGCCTGGGTTTGGGTGAACCACGTTAAAACTTGTCTCTCGTTGTTATTATTTCTGTGTATTTCCATTCCTCTGTTTAATCTTTATTTGCATTGAATTGATATCTTCTGCCAGCTAACCCTAACAAGTGGTATCAGAGCGAGTTGTGTTTGATTATCATCTACAGGAAGGTCTCACGGTTGAGTGGGAGCAATGGCGGACGAGGCTAAATTGAAGGTCGATAAATTCAATGGATAGAACTATCAGTTATGGAAGATGTAGATGGAGGATTACCTCTATCAAAAGGATTTATGGATGCCGTTGGAAGGAGTAGCCAAGAAACCAGCAATAATGTCTGATGAGGATTGGAATCTTCTTGACAGAAAGGCACTGGGAACCATTCATTTGTCAAAGACAATAGATGGTCTAATGAAAGCTTTAGCAAAATTGTATGAAAAAACCTCAACCTCAAATAAGGTATTTCTCATGAAGCATTTGTTTAATTTGAAAATAGTTGAAGGTGGATCTGTGACAGGTCATTTAAATGAATTTAATATGATTGTCAGTCAATTGACTTCTTTAAATGTAAAATTCGATGAAGAAGTTAGAGCTCTCTTGATATTATGTTCATTGCCTAAAAGTTGGGATAGTTTGGTAATGGTAGTTAGTAACTCTGTTTCTAGTTCAAATACCTTGAAATTTGATGATGTTATTGGTGTTATTCTGAGTGAGGAAATTCATAAGAAAAGCTCAGGTGGATCCACATCAGGCAGTGTTTTGAATACAGAAAGCAGGGGCAGATCAAAGGAGAGAGGAAAAGGTTCTGGAGGTCATGGGAAGTCACGAGGAAAATCAAGGGACAAAAGATCCCAAACTAGAGGACAGAAGGATTGCTGGTATTGTGGGAAACTAGGTCATCTAAAGAAAGATTGCTGGTCTCAGAAAAATAAAGAAGGAGACAAACAAGAAGGCAATAAGGAAGCAAATGTGGTAAGTAATAAATCTGAAGATGATGCTTTGATTCTTTCCCTAGATAATGCTAATGATTCATGGGTTTTAGATTCAGGGGCCTCATTTCATGCTACGCCCCATAGAAGTTATTTTCTTGATTATGTCCAAGGGGATTTTGGGCTAGTTTATTTGGGAGATAACGAACCCTGTCAGATTGTTGGAAAGGGAAGAATCAAGATTAAGTTGTAGAATGGGAATCATTGGCTACTACAAGAGGTAAGGCATGTTCCAAGGCTCAGTAGGAATTTAATTTCAGTAGGGCAGCTAACTGAACAAGGTTGCACTGTTACATTTACTGATAAAAATTGGAAGGTTTCAAAAGGTGCCTTAGTAGTAGCAAAAGGTGTGAAAGTAGGCACCTTATATCTTTGTACAGGTCATATTGTTCCTTCTACTTTAGATGTTACAGAGGAAAAACAAACAGGTTCAGGAATAGTTGCTGCAGGTTTGCAGGAAGAGACTAGAAAAATTGTTGCAGGTTCTGAAACAACACTGTGGCATAATAGACTTGGGCATATGAGTGAAAAAAGTATGAAGGTACTTCATTCTAAGAAAGTTTTACCAGGTCTGAAATGTATTAATATGGACTTTTGTGAAAGTTGTGTGTATGGTAAACAAAAGAGAGTCAGTTTTCTCAAGGATGGGAAGCAAAAGAAAAATGAAAAGTTAGAGCTTGTGCATACAGATGTATGGGGACCAGCTTAGGTATCTTCTCTTAGTGGCTCTTGATATTATGTTACATTCATAGATGATGCAACTAGGAAGGTATGGATTTATTTCCTTAGGCAGAAATCTGATATTTTTGAAACATTTAAAAAATGGAGAAGCTTGGTTGAGAATGAGATAGGTAAAAGATTAAAATGTCTCAGATCTGATAATGGCGGTGAATATTACAGCAAAGAATTTGAAGCTTATTGTTCCTTTAATGGAATTCGTAGGCAAAAAATGGTTCCAGGGACTCCACAGGAAAATGGAGTGGCTGAACACATGAATAGGACAATAATGGAGCGTGCAAGGACCATGAGATTGCATGCTGGGCTGCCCTTAAATATGTGGGCAGAGGCTGTCAACACTGCTGTATATTTAATTAACAGAGGTCCTTCAGTTCCTTTGGGCTGTGGTATTCTAGAGGAAGCATGGACAGGTAAGAAGGTGAGTTATTCCTTTCTGAAAACCTTCGACTGTGAAGCATTTGCACATATAGATTCTGAAAATAGAACCAAGCTGGATGCAAAATCAAAAAAGTGTACCTTTGTTGGATATGGCATTGATGAATTTGGTTATAGGCTTTGGGATTTTGAAAATCAAAAAATTGTGAGAAGCAGGGATGTTATATTCAATGAGAAGGTGTTGTACAAAGATCAGTTGTAGCAGCATGAGAAGAAAGAAAAAGATTATGTGGTGCTGGATGATACTCCAAATAGTGATGTTCTAGTGGTTCCTCATGCTCCGCAACAATAACCAGAAATACCACAAACTCCAGTGAATGTTAGACGGTCAACAAGGACAAGTAGATCTCCTGAAAAGTTTTCTCCCTCTTTGTATTCTATTTTGTTAATAGATGCTGGTGAACTAGAAGGGTATGATGAAGCTATGCAGGTGAATACACAGGTTCAGTGGGAGCTTACCATGAAAGAAGAAATGGACTCCTTGTTGAAAAATCAGACTTAGGAATTATGTAAGTTACCTGCAAGTAAAAAGGCTTTACCAAACAAATGAGTTTATAGGCTGAAAGAGGAACATGGAGGTAAGAAAAGATTTAAGGCCAAGTTAGTTGTAAAAGGATTTGCACAGAAACAGGGCATTGATTTTGATGAGATATTTTCTCCAGTTGTCAAGATGACTTCTATTCGTACTGTTTTAAGTATTGTGGTTGCTAAAGATTTGCATTTGGAACAGCTAGATGTGAAAACTGCCTTTCTCCATGGTGATTTGGAGGAGGAGATATACATGGCACACCCACAGGGATTTGAGGTCAAAGGTAAGGAGAAACAAGTGTGCAGATTGAAGAAGAGTTTGTATGGCCTGAAACAAGCACCTCAGCAATGGTATTTGAAATTTGATAGTTTTATGGCTGAGCAAGGCTACAACAGGTGTAATTCTGACCATTGTGTTTATTTTAAGAGGTTGGATAATGACAACTACATTATTTTATGTTTATATGTTGATGACATGCTTGTAGCTGGGTCTAACATGGATCACATCAGAGAGTTAAAACATTAGTTATCACAGTCATTTGATATGAAAGATTTGGGGGCAGCAAAACAAATCCTTGGTATGAAAATTTGCAGAGATAGGAAGAATAGAAAATTGACTCTATCTCAGGCTGCTTATGTTGAAAAGGTGTTGTAGAGATTCCATATGGAGAATGCAAAAGCTGTCAGCACACCTTTGCCTAGTCATTTGAAATTGACTAAGGAGATGTGTCCAAAGACACAAGAGGAGGAAGAAAAAATGTCCAAGGTACCATATGCTTTAGCTGTAGGAAGTTTAATGTATGCCATGGTATGCATGAGACTGGATATTGCACATGCTATCGGAGTCATTAGTAGGTATATGAGTCATCCCGGATTTGAGCATTGGAATGCGGTAAAATGGATTCTCAAATATTTGAGAGGTACATCTAATAAACACTTATGTTTTGGGGGCTCTAATACTGATTTAGTAGGTTATGTAGACTCAGATTTGGTAGGGGATATTGATTCCAGGTGGAGTATACAGGTTATGTCTTTACTGTAGGTGGAACATTGGTGAGTTGGATTTCTAGGTTGCAAAAGCTGGTTGCTTTATCCACCATAGAGGTAGAATATGTAGCTACAACAGAGGCAAGCAAGGAGATGATTTAGCTGCAATCTTTCATGGAAGAATTTGGTAAACAATAGGCTCATAGTTCTTTGTATACAGATAGTCAGAGTGCCATACATCTTGCAAAGAATTTTGCCTTGCATTCAAAGACCAAACACATATAGTTGAGGTATCACTTTATTCGGTCGGTGTTGGATAATGGATAGTTAAGGCTGGAAAAGATACATACAGATGAAAATCTAGTGGATATGTTTACAAAGGCAGTGACAAGGGAAAAGCTGAGCTCCTCTTTAGCCTAATTATTCTATCCCCTTTTTTATCCTTTGTTCTATTTTTATTGTTTTCAGTCTAGAAGACCAATCGAAGACCAGGGTGCTTATTTCCAGTGGGAGCTGCATGCGCAGTGGTGTCGTCCAGGCTTAGTCTCCAAGTGGGAGATTGTTTGGTGTGGAGCATGATCAGTTTCTAAGTGGGAGATTGTTGGTAGGTGGCGACTGATTAGGAAAGTACTATACACTAGCTATGTATCCTCACTGGGGCTAAAATTTTTTTAGGGCCGACATAAAAAATCCTATTTTTTATGACCGACATAAGAAAACCCTAATTTTTGTAACTGACAAAAGGGCTTGATAAAAGCAGCTAAGGGTTAGGGTTTTGATAAATTGTATTGTAGCATTTGTAGCAGTATTGAGTTGCAGGGATTGCTTAATCGGTTTGATTTACTGGATAATAATATTGGACTCTCTATTTGATGGATGTAGCCCGAGTTTGGGTGAACCATGTTAAAACTTGTCTCTCGTTGTTATTATTTTTGCGTATTTCTATTCCTCTGTTTAATCTTTATTTGCATTTAATTGATATCTTCTGCCGACTAACCCTAACAGTACTTCACAGTGCTATAGTTCTTTTGACTTGAAGAAAAGAGCTGCGGTCACTTCATCCCCACCATCTAAACAAGTAGTGAAGAAATTTGTTGTAACAAATTCTGATGGTAGTGCATCTTGTGTACCTAGGGGTGCTCATGCTTTGGAAGTTAAGCTTCTAGCTGAAAAGACTATGTTATGGCATATGAGATTTGGCCACATTTGTGAGAAGGGTCTTAGAACCCTGAAAAATAAAAACCTCGTTGAGGGGTTAAATGATTGTAATCTCGAGTTTGACTTTTGCGAACATTGTATATATGGAAAGCAAAACCATGTTCAGTTTTACTCTCGTTCTCACAATTCTTTTGGTGTGTTGGACCTTGTTCATTCTGATGTGTTTGGTCCTATTAGTGTTCCTTCATTTTCCAAATCTATATATTTTGTATCTTTTATAGATGATTACAGTAGAAGGACATGGATTTATTTTCTCAGAAGCAAGACTAAATTCTTTACTCGGTTCAAAGAGTTTAAAGCTTTTGTTGAGAATCAGACTAGTAAAAAGATTAAGTGTTTGAGAACTAATAATGGTGGTGAGTTTTGTTCGGTAGAGTCTGATAAGTTCTGTAAAGAGCAAGGGATTGAAAGACATAAGACAACTGCATAGACCCCGTAGCAAAATGGAGTTGCAGAGAGGATGAACAGGACACTGATGGGGAGGGCTAGGAGTATGCTTAGTGGAGCAAGCCTCAAACAAAAGTTTTGGGCTGAAGCTATAGCCACTTCTTGCTACTTGGTAAATAGGTCTCCTACATCAGCTTTTGTTGGTAAGACACCTATGGAGGTGTGGTCTGGTAAGAAGCCTTCAGTTAGACATCTTTGTGTTTTTGGTTGTGAGGCATATGCACATGTGCCTAAGGAGAAATGATCTAAATTGGAGAAAAAGGCTATCAAGTGTATCTTCATTGGCTATGGTGTCGGTGTGAAAGGATACAAGCTTTGGGATCCTGTAGCTGAAAAAGTGTTGTATAACAGAAGTGTTGTCTAAATAGAGCTAACACCTTCTTCCATTGTTCTATAGATAGAAGAAATAGAAAACAAAGAGGATGTGGTTCAATTTCCTTCTACCCCTGAGAAGACTGAACTGACAGACCCTGTGAGACCTGATGATGAGGAGAGCTCTAGCAGCTCTGAAATTTTAGAAGAAGAAGCAGAACCTCAACCTCAACCATTGAGAAGGTCTACATGAACAAGGAAGCAACCTAATAGGTTTGGTTATTCATTTCTTGATTCTAGTTGTGATTTTTCTTTACTTACTAACACTGATGAGCCTAGAACTATGAAAGAGGCTATGGGCATGAAAGATGCAGGTTCCTGGAAGGAGGCCATGGAAGATGGGATGGTTTCTTTGGAAAAGAATAAAACATGGGACTTGATGCCTTTGCCTGAAGGACGGAAACCTATTGGATGCAAATGGGTGTTCAAGAATAAATTTAGTGCAGATGGCAGTGTTGAAAAGTACAAGTCTAGACTGGTTGTGAAGGGGTATTCACAAGTAGAGGGAATTGATTATGGTGAAATTTTCTCTCCCATTGCAAAGCTAACATCTATTCGGTTCCTATTATCTCTTGTAGTAGCTTATGACTTAGAGGTGGAGCAGATGGATGTGAAGACAACATTCCTTCATGGTGATTTGGAGGAAGAGATTTACATGTCATAGCCAGAACATTACATAGAGAAAGGTAAAGAAAATTTGATTTACAAGTTGAAAAAGTCCTTGTATAAGTCCTTGTATGGTTTGAAGCAGTCTCCTAGGATGTGGTACTTGAAGTTTGATGCCTTTGTGTTGTCAGTTGGATTTATGAGATCGAAATTAGATCATTGTGTGTATTATAAATTTGACAATGATCACATTCTCATCATTGCATTGTATGTTGATGATATGCTGTTAATTGGGAATGGTAAGAATATGATTTTTGATTTGAAGTCTCAGTTGTCAGCACAGTTTGAGATGAAAAATCTAGGGGCAGCTAGGTACATTTTGGGAATGGAAATAAGAAGAGACAGAGCTAACAAAAAACTTTGGTTAAGCTAGAGTAAGTATGTGAAGACCATGTTGGATAGGTTCAGCATGGCAGATTGTAGACCATTGTGTGTTCTTGTTTCTTTGGGGACAAAGTTGTCTATTAATGATTGTCTAAAATCTCCTGGTGAGGTGGAGGACATGAGTAAGGTACCTTATGCTAGTGTTGTTGGAAGTTTGATGTATGCTATGGTCTGCGCAAGACCAGACATTGCCCAAGAAGTGGGAGTCCTTAGTCGATTTATGGCTAATCCTGGATGGGTACATTGGGATGTAGTTAAGAGAGTGTTCAGATATTTGAGGGGTACTTCTGAGTATTCCATATGTTATCATGGTAATGTTACAAGACCTCCGTATTTAGTTTGTATTTGTGGATTTGTGGATTCTGGTTGGGTGAGTGAGATTGAGAGTAGGAGATCCACCAGTGCCTATGTGTTCACTATGTTTGGTGGTGCAATTAGTTGGATGAGTAAGCGATAACCTGTGGTTTCTTTGTCCATGATAGAAGCTAAGTATATGGAAGAAACTCATGCTTGTAATGAATCCATTTTGCTTAAGAGATTGTGTTCAGATATTGGTGTTGATACGAGATAGATTATGATTTGTTGTGATAGTTAGAGTGCAATTTGCCTAGCAAAGAATCCAACTTTCCATGCCAGAACAAAGCATATTGATGTACAGTTTCAGTTCATGTGAGACATTGTAGAGGATGGGAAGGTGAATTTGGAGAAGGTAGACACATTAAAGAATGTTGCAGATGCATTGATGAAACCAGTGGGCACATAGAAGTTCAGATGGTGTTTAGAGTCTATGGGCCTCTCGGCCTATAGCAGTTAAATCTTGTTATTTCCATTGGCTCTTACAAGGTGTTTGACAAGTGGGAGAATGTTGGGAATTAAGGTGTCTCAACCTTGGTAATTCCTTGTATTATTTCATTGTATTTATTTATTTATTGCCTATTAGTGTAATTAGGATGCAAATCCTTATTGTCATCTTGTGGGAGTTGGCACGGTGATGTGTCATCCTACGTGGAAGGTGACAATATGGAAATTTGTCCTCATATGAGGAGATAGGTGTCCCACTTAGTGGTAGGAATATTTTTCCATGTGTCAGCATCTTGGATGGTGTGTAAGGGAATATTGACCAAAATAGTTATGACAGATTCCTATGACAAATCGATGATGTGTAAGTCATAAATGGAAGATTCTATGACAGGTGAAGACATGTGTCACAAGGCATCTTGGAAGAAGGCATCTTTGGGTGCCCCAAGGAGGGTTATGACATGTAAGAGAATATTCTATTTTTAGCATGTGTATGATAGATTCTCTTACAACTGTAAGATATGACAGCTATGACGGATTCTATGACAGTCGTAAGTGTTGTAAGAGTATCTGTCATTGCCCAACTTGGGAATAGGTGACCTCTTTGGGATTGGGTGATATGACAAGTGTCATGAACACACTGCAGTGTTGGACAAGTGTCCTTAGGCATGGATTTTGGGCCATGAGGCCATGTTGGACGCCCATCTCAAGATAGAGCAATTTTTGCCTTGTATCTTCTATATAAATAGGTGCTTTTGAGAGATGTATTATGTGATTGACAGGTATTGTTATGTTGTTGGATTATCTCCAGATACGAGTGTCTAAGACTCTTGCAAGAGCATTGGCTTTGAAACTGTATTGTAACCTTCATTGTTTATTGGAATACATTTGAGCTGTGTTTTGGAGTGTGGGGTTTTTCACCTGTAAGGGTTTTCCCCACGTATATCTTCTCTCTCTCTCTCTCTCTCTCTCTCTCTTCTATCTTCTTTCTGTGTGTATGTGTATTGCTGCAATATCTTTGTTGTTGGGTTAATAACACTGTAACTGTAAAGGATAAAAATAATTTGCACTCCACTTTCCTCATTAGATTAGTGTAAGAAGCAATTTCTGCACACCTAGCTTCCTTTCAACTTGGTGCCTTATGCTCAACTTGGTGACTTGGTGATTTGCATTTTATGTGGTGTGGGAACCCACCACATATTTCATCTATCGAGATCTAATTGGCATGAAAGGCCCCAAATTTTTCATCCCCATACTCATTGTGGTCATATGGAATGACCAGGTGCCTACTGTGTTAAGCCCCTTGATGCTTCCGAAGTGCCCTTTATAGGCCTTTTTAAAATTTTTGCATATCTTTTACAAACGAAGGCCATTTTTCGTAAAACAGATATCGTTGGAAAGCTCATTTAGCTAACCTTGTAGTGGTACATGTATCTTTTTTTTTTTTTTTTCTGTTTAATGCTCTTTTTTAGCCATCACAGTAAGATCTTGGTTTTGCCTCATTTCTTGTGAACACAAGAGGTTGATTGTTTACATTGTGAGGGATATTTGCTGCATTCTCTTGTTTCATAATGGATTTGCCTAAAGTAGAACTTCTAACTCCAACAAATTATCTTAAGTGGAAATCCTATATGGAGATTTTGTTTTTGAATTTGAAGTTGCAAAGGATTACATATGACCAAGACCCTGAACACACAAGTTCTGTAGAAAATAGGAAATGATTTGATGAAAGAGATGAATCTCTTGGTACTCTCATTATGTCCATTTCTCCTGACTTGAGATATCACGTGTTATCTTGTAAGCATCCTAATGATATTTGGACTACCTTAGAGAATCTTTTTGGTAAGCCAAATAAGATGAGGAATTTTTATTTGGAGAATGAACTAATGAATCTTGATCCTAGACATTTTGAAAATATCCAGGACTTCTTCACTAAGCTTAATTCTCTTAGATTGCAGTTGTCTGAATGTGGGGTTAAAAAAGATGATGAGAAATTGATTCTATCTACTCTCTCTAATTTAGGTCTTAATTATTCTATATTTGTTTCTGCATTTTATGCTACCATGGATGCTCTAGGTAGTGCACACAAAATGCCTTCTCTTGAAGGTTTTGCAACACAACTCACAAGGGAACAAGCAAAGTTGGCACAAATGGGCACATTGACACCTACGAGGTCTCAAGCACTTCTTGTAAAAGATCCTAAGGCTTCAATTGGCAAGGACAAGAAACAAAATAAGGATTCTAAGTCTAAAGAGGAAGTTAAGGATTCTCCTTCATAGCTTACTCCTGAGACCAAGACCTCTTCTAAAGAGGAACCATCACAAAAGAAGAAGATCAAATGTGCATGTTGCAAGAAATCTAAACATGATGAGCATAGGTGTTATACGAAGAAGATTGATGAGCTTACTCACCTTCTTCAGAAGAACAACATCCCATTGCCCTCATCAGTGTCTTCTTCTTCCACATCACAATCAACAGCATCTTCATCTACACAATCAAGGAATGCATGAGTTGCTAATGGGATGAAAGGTAAAGCACTATTGGCTTCCACTATTCCTAAAAATGGGAGATGGCTTCTTGATTCAGGTGCATCTCATCATATGGCATCTTCTATGGATATATTCTCTTCTTCTGAGCCTTGTAGTTCACCTAACATTTTGATGGGTAACAATACTTACATGAAGGTTTGTGGGAAAGTTTCTGTTGATGGGTGAGGGATATTTTTACGATGTTCTTTGTATACCCTCCTTGACCACTAATCTCCTTTCAATTTATCAAATTACTCATGATGCAAAAGGTAAGACAATTGAATTCACTCCTGAACATGTATACATTTGGGAAATAGAGACTAGAGGTATCATAGCTACAGGGGTGTGTTGATGTGGTTATTAATCACATAAATAGAAAATAAAAGTTTACACAAGAAACCTTTATCATCTTGAAAGATACGATAAATTCAGGATGAATTCATGATCCCAAGTCTCCGTTGGTCAGGACTTGACCTTCTAACAGTCACTCAGGGTTGATGTGTGTTGCTGTTAATCATGTTGGGGTCTTACGTGCTTTGATAATTTCTACAAATATTTACTAATTTCCTGTTTATAACATCTGTTCTTGTATATATCTTGATAATTATGTTAAATCCTACGATATTGAGTTAGGATTTGCACAAATATATGTAAATTTATTCCTAACTTTGAGTATTTCACTTGAATCTGTCCTTGATCTGGATTAATTATGAAGATATTTTCAATTTTGGTCAGATCTTCAAATATTTCACTTGTCTACACTAATCCTTGCCTATGAACTTCAAATGTGCTCAAAGAATGAGTTTAAAGCATGCGATTTACTAATATTTATGATAATTTACATGAAATGCATTAGTATTTACTTATCTTTACTGTATATGCTTGAAATCTGTCACTATTTAGCATATATTTACTGTATTTACTTATGATTCATTATTATTTGCAATTATTTATGACTATTTATGAAATTGAAACTGAGAAAATAGAGTTTAGAAATCAAGACCCTAAAATTACTTAATTTTGGCCAATGATCCACATACATGCTCTAATGCTATAATGAAAATAAGAAAACCAAATCATACTTCACCAGGATGTTCCACAACTACATATGATCAACACAAATCTTCAAAGGAAGTTGACAACAATATGTAATACAATCAAAGCACTTTAATAGAATGCAACATTTCACCATTACATATTAGAAATCAACTGGAAGATTACATAGGATTTATAATCATGAGGTAATCTATAGCTTCATCTCCATTAGGTATGCAAAGAATAGGCACATTTACATTGAACTTGAGAGAGAATTCACAAAGTTGTAGAAACTTCACAAACTTAGTGCTCATAATTAAAATAATTCAGTCTCCCTTAGCTTCAACAATTCAATCTCCATTTGAAAAGAGAGGTCATGTTCCTTTTATAGAATAAGGTCCAAAAAATGGTTACAGTTGATCCAATGGTCATGATCCATCTATAATAATCTATGGTCATGATTCAATGGCATATGATTGCTAGTTGGCAATCAAGCTGTGGAGTATAGTTGGCAACAATTGGTAACCTCACAGCTAGTAGAAGAATATTCTAGCATCTTCGACTCAGCATCCTTCTAGCTGGAAGACAACATATTCTCTGGTATCTTTGATTCAACATCCTTGATAAATCTTCATCTTTTACTCCTGATTACATTCTTTGTCATCTGTACTTCCAGAGCTCCCTCATGCTCTACATGCCAACCTGCAATGACAACATACAGTAGTTAATCACTTGCCTCAATCCTTAAATTCACTATTTACCTGTGTAAAACCATGCAGCAATTTGTCATGAAAATCCTCAAGCTTCCCTACAATAATATCTCGAACCATTACATCTGATAATTTTGTATAAAATATGCATAAGAGGGTCATTAATATCCATTGAAATTGAGCCAAATAAAAATCCACGTCGACATTACTCCCTTGTAGAATATTTGGGTTTAAAAGTCCACAGAATAGACATGTGGCATGTAATCGTTGGATGTTGAAATCTCAGAATATCTATGTAGGCAGATGTAAAAAAACCCAGGCGATGATTTGCCACCTATCACTGAAAGTTGACAGTCAAACGACTGTATTCCATCGATCTGCAGATGAGAAATCCATGTGCACAAACATACCCGTAGAATCACGGAATCACGCCACATGGTAGTTAGCAATCCATGTGTGTAGATATGGGTCCCGTCGTTCCATGTGGCAAGCCCTGAGGAATTCCATCATTCTACGGAGGAAAATGATGGACCCCAAAAGGAACCCGAAGAATCATAGAAATGTGACACTTGGACGATGTTAAATGAGTCAGACTTTGGCCCTCAACTCTTCCACCCTCTTCTTTAGAATGAGTAAGGGAAAACCCCAAACTCTAATTTTTTGACCCTCTAGGCTTGTTTAGAGATTTTACCTTCCACCTTCCATTGTCAAATGAGGAAAGGAGGAACTCTAAACCACAATTTACTTGGTTAAAGGTACTATGGGGCGAGGTGTGCTGACGTGGCACACCTTGGATTGTGAAAAGACTGCACGTGGTAGGCCATAACTCATTATCAGTTAAGGGATAAGTACTGCATGGTATGATTTGAGGCAATTCCACCATTTTGCAGAATAGATGTGGTGGGTCTCAAAAGGGTCTGCGGAAGCATGAAATCCTGATACATGGCACAGACTTTGGGCCTTGGGCGTTTGTTCTTTTGCCTTCAATATGTAATGAGTTAGAGAGAAACTCTGAACTTTGATAAATTAGACTATATCAGACTTTGCTCATTGGGGTTTCACCTTCCGTCTTCCATTGTGGAAGGAGGAAAGGAAGAAACTCTGAACTCTAATTTGACCCAAACCTTGACCACTTATAACATCTTCATTTTTACAAATTTTGACATGGTTCAAAAGACAAAGTTGCACTAAAATTCATCCTCTATCCAATGGTGACCATTTTATAGAGAAATTCAGACCTTGAATTTTGAAGGCATTAGGACATGACATTTTACCATACCACCCAGGGAGAAACAAACAAGAAAAACAAAAGCAAAGGTTGGGTCCCTGTTTTGCTAAGACAAAATGGGGCGTGTTGTGAGACCACACAACAAGGTGGTGGATCACGCATCTTGCTTGTATTCTTATTCTCATTTTATTCCTAATGATGATCTTTCTTTAGCTGATGTTCACACCCTTCCATCAAGGGTGAATCATGTTTGTGAGGAGAAGTTTGGTCACTTGAATCTTGGTGTTATTAAGACTAGTGTTAAGCTTCCTCCTCCTTCACCTCCTACTTTAGATTTGAGTTCTTCTCTTGAGCAGGTTGATCATAGTATTCCATATCTTTCTTTGTGGGATGAGTATTTGGCAGGTATTTTAGACTTATTTGTAGAGTCTCATATTGCAAATTTGGGAGACATACTTGAGGGGATTTCTCTCCTCTTTGATGACAGTTTCAACATGACTGTTGATTCATCTACATTGTCTTTGGAGATTGACATTGATGAGTTTCCTCTTTCACTTGATTTGTCACATTTCTTGGTTGAGTTTGATCATGCTTATATGGTGGCTTATTTGAGCATAGAGACTCCTCCTCAGTCTTGAAAGATTTTTATTTGGAGACTTCTTCCTCCTCCTTTTAGTTGGACATGGAGTGGCTTGTACATCGTTCAGTTGACTTGTTTCTTCCTAAGGGGAGATGTGTTGCTTGTAGGCATTGGATCATCTTTTGTTTCCAGGCATACTTCATCGGCATTAGAGCTTCTTCATTATGGGGGGGATATCATGTCTCTCTTTTTCCTTCCTATGGGGGGATTCTTGATTGTATAAACATGAAGTATGTAGTCCTTGGGGGGTATTAGTGAGTCCTCCATGCATCATCTTATTTTACTTTCTCTCTTTTGGAGAGGAATTTTGTCCCACAGGGTTTTCTCCTTTTCTTCGGTTTGTGAGAGATTGCATTGCATTTTGCATTGTACATGGGTACCTAACATGACTTAATTGCTAGGACCCATATTACATAATAATCTCCCTAAGTTGCACTTAAGGGGGGGGGTGTTGGAGAAAATGATTTTTTACCATTAACCTATGCTTAAGTTTACTTAGGAATCCAACATAATGCATTACTAGATATGTACATTATTTGTATCTCAATTCTTTTTATCAACATTCTAGTGAAATAGTATTTGCTTATCTCATATTGTGAAGGTTTATTTTGTAGATTGTGCTCCTGGGAAGTGGTTTACATCAACAATAAATAATATAACATTAAATACAATTTTAAATATCTATATTTTTAAAATAAATAAATCAAAAATTAGAAAAACTTATATGAATATAAATTAAAATTAAAATTAAGTTAAATGAAATCCTCGCCATGCTCTACTCTGCTCCTTTCCCTATGAGTTCGCTTCCTGCCTACAGCTCCAAGAAGTCATGTGCTCCACATGTTCACTTGGGTGGAGATTTGGCATTGAACACCGTACCTGGCAAGGCTTCTGATCTCTTCAATGGTAGAAAAGTTAATTTTGCAGATGCTGTGTGAAGTGGGCATAGGGTTAGTTTGGCTTCTTCCCAGTCTCCGACCATGCGCCATCCTCTTGGTTCTAATTTTTTTAGACAAGGCCTAGGCGTCGGGGGCTCTGATCCAGGGTAGAAGGGTGAAAGGTCCCCCCTTTCTACATTGCCAAATGCTAGGGCTGGTTACGCTGTGCTTGCATTTAGGGTTTTGCATTCAATCACTGTCCCTGAGATCCTGATGGATGAATTAGTCTCTGATAGGGAAGAATTTTTATAGAAAAATGCTTTGATTTGCAGATTTACGAAGCTATGGCCAAAACTTTGTGAATTGCATTCTTGGCTATCTGAAAT